>CM075062.1:131884344-134284344 GCA_037428765.1 Rubia yunnanensis
GTCGATTCTTAGCCATGCATTGACTCGTCTTCAATTGCAGCTGGCCATCATCTTCATCCTCACCCAATCCCTCCATCTCTTGCTCCGGCGCTTGCATTTGCCCCGCATTTGCTCTGAGATCCTTGTATAATTTCTTTTTTGCCGATTGTTTGCCTTAAATTTTGTTGTTGAATTGTCATTATGCCATGTTTTTGTCTTCATTTCTGATTCATTTGAAGAGTTGTGTTTCTATACATGCATAAATTGGCTCCACGTGTGAAGCTCTTGCATACCCTTATTTTTTTTTTCAAGAAAAAAAACTGGACAATAATGGTACCTTACCATCAACAAAGACTTGTAAATTAGATGATAAACAAGAATTTAATTTGAAGCAAGTTTAGAGATGGTAAGATTGAGTAAACTGATAAAAAATCCATGAATCTGTTAAACAGCCCTCCTTAGTTGGTTGCACTTGGTAATAAGTTTTTTCTTTTTTGCTGTTGTCATCAATTCTGCTCCAGAGGGATTGATGTTTTATTCTTTGATCAGGCTGGTGTAATATTAGGACCAACTGTTCTTGGAAATATAGGAAACTTGTCCAACACATTGTTCCCACCAGAAGGTGACATTTTCATTGATATACTTTCCAAAATTGGTTACATTTTCTTCATATTTCTGAGTGGAGTGAAGATGGATCCAAGAGTGGTGTTGACATCGAGTGCTGGAAGTATGACGGCCTGGACCGTGGGTGTTCTTGCCCCGTTGATTCCATTTGCTGGTGGCTCAGCCTTAATTTTAGCTATAAAGTATTCTCCTTTCTTTAAGATCCACCGATATCACTTGCCAGGGGTTCGGAGCATAGTCTCAACCAGTGTTCTGTTTCCATTTCCTGTGATTGCATCTCTCCTGATTGACCTGAAGATTATGAACTCAGAGCTCGGCCGTCTCACATTGGCATCCACCTTGATCAGTGACTTGATTAGCAACGTTATGGCAACCATAGCCGCCACTATTAAGATGGGTTCTGGCTATAAGGATGGAATCACTGGAGCTTCTGTCATCCTATTCATTTCCTGGTGTTTGCTCATCATTGGATCAGCTGAGCCGCTTTCGCGCTGGATCATCAAGCGAACTCCAGAAGGAAAGCCTGTGAACCGAGTTTTCACAATCTTGATAGCCGGCGCAGTCCTGTTGGCTGTCATAATCACTGACAATGCTGGTATCAACTACCTGTATGGTCCTTTCTTGCTTGGTCTGGCGTTACCGGATGGCCCTCCTTTAGGCTCCACTCTTGTTGAGAAGTTCGAAACGCTTGCTTGCGGATTATTAACTCCACTGATGGTTACCTACTGTAGCATGAAAGTTGATTTGGTTAGATTGTATGACCTAGATTTCATTTGGAGAGTGTGGGCTCTAATCGGTTTTTGTCTGGTAATGAAGTTCGCCGCTGTTCTTTTCCCAGCACTGATGTGCAGAGTGCCCTTCAAAGATGCTTTATCTCTTTCCTTCATCATGTGCACTCAAGGAGTTGTGCAGATGGCTTTCTATTTTACCCTCTCCACTGCCCAGGTATTTATGTTTTCAATCTTCAGCTGTTTATACTTTTGTAGTCCACCCTATTGGTGAAGTCTCCATGAATCTGCATAATCTTTGGTTGCTTAGCATATATAACAATGTTGTCAATGATTAGCCTAATGTGGTTTCTAAAATGTTAAAACTATTGTAAAGCTAAAATCTGCTCCGTTAGATGTTTTGGTTCCATCATGCTTATAGTTAGGCTGATTACAAGGGCTCACAGCCAGCTTTTATGAATGAATTACCTCCAATATTGAAATGAATCTCTATTGTTCTGTGTTTTGTTGGAGAACAGTTATTCGACAGAGAAACACTTTCCATGGTGACTTCTTCAGTGTTTATAATAGCTGCCATCACACAACTTGCTGTGAAGTCATTATACGACTACTCAAGCATATACAAAGGGTATCATAAGAGAGATGTCCAACACATTGCTTGCAACGCCGAGCTGCGCGTGCTTACATGTGCTCATCGGCTGGATGATGGTTTGGCAGTCAGAAGAATACTAGAGGCCTCCTTCCCTAACAAAGATAGTCCTTTGGCCGTATATGCGCTCAATCTGATGGAACTCGCTGGCAGGGCCAGCCCAGTGTTGATAGATCACCAGTTAGGCCAAAAAAACACTTCAGGCGGCTCTCGTTCGCAAAAAATCATTGAAATTTTCCATCAATTTGAGCAGCAATACATGGGGCTGGTTAGTGTGCAACTGTTTACTGCAGTCTCCATGGCCAAGTTCATGCACCATGACATTTGCTCTCTCGCCTTCGACAAACTGGCTTCATTCATCATACTCCCATTCCATAGGAAATGGAATATGCAGGGCAAACTGATCTTAGACAGTAGCAGTTTAAGGATAACCAACTGTAATGTCTGTGACATGGCACCTTGCTCCGTGGGGATTCTCGTTGATCGCCACAAGATCCGTCGCCAATCAGCTCCCTCACCAACCTACAACATTGCTGTAGTCTTTATTGGTGGATCTGATGATCGCGAGTCACTGTCATATGGAAGGCGTATGGCGCGATCACCAGCCGTGCAGCTGACTGTGGTTCGGTTTGTTCCCTGGGATCCCATGGCCGACAACCAATGGGACGCTGTTTTTGACCTAGAAATACTGAAAGAAACGAGGATGCAGGCGAGTCACCAGGACAACATAGTGTACAGAGAGGAACAGGTGAAAGATGGCGCTGAAACAGCTCTCCAGATACATTCCATGGTGGAGATTTTCGATCTCATAATTGTGGGAAGGCGGCACAGGGAGGAGGTGCCGCAGCTGTTAGGCCTCAACGAATGGAATGAGTTTCCCGAGCTCGGGCCAATCGGTGATATGCTCGCTGATACGGAGATCAACAGGCCAGTTTCTGTACTGGTGGTGCAGCAGCAGATTGTGAGGAAAAGGTGATAAGTTTGTAATCTGCAGAATCACCTTTGCCTTTTGTTTATTTTTGCTTGTAATTTACAACTACTCACTCAGAGTGAACAACTTCGAAGTATTGTTGATTCTTTTGAATGACACAGTAAGCATTTTCTCATTCATAATTCCAAACTAATAATACCACATCGTTAGAAAATAAAGAGGAAAACTACGTTATATTGTTAGGGAGGCCAGTTTTGGTACATCCAACCGCTGACGACGTGAATGCACTATGGTTCAATCTTAGGTTGGACCGGACTCAGGAAAGTCCCCGGGCCATTTTCTGCAGAGATGCGGGCTCGGAGACGAGTAACCTTCAGGGGTATGGGAGTCCAAATGGGCACCTTCAGGGGCATGGGAGTCCAAATGGGCTGAGACACGTGAGGAGCCCGATCTCCCGCCCCGAAGTGAATTGGCCGATGAAACAGTTATTCACATGGTCCAACCGGACTAACAGAATGGGGCTTACGTTCAGCGGTTTCTCTCTTTTTTCCGACTTTGTCCAAAGAGAGTCGTGACTCTTTTTTCTATTTTTTTCAGCGACTTTGCCAAAAGAGTGTCTTTCCTTGAACGAGCCGTACATAGTATATTTTATAATATTGTAATTTTTAATAAAATTTAAATATTATATTTTAAAAATTATAACAAATAATAATATGTATTAAATGAGAGTCCAAATGGGCTGAGACACGTGTGGAGCCCGGGTTCTTGCCCCGAAGTGATTTGGCCGAATACATAAATATAAATATATATATATATATATATTTATATGTATATATATATTTATATATATATGAATATATTTACATATATATTTATTTATATTTGTATATATATATATATATCTTTATTTATATTTATATTTATATTTATGTATATTTTTATATTTATATATTTTTTTATATTTATATATATTTTTTATATTTATATATCTTCATTTATATTTATATATATGTTTATTTATATTTATATATGTGTATATATTTATATTTATATATTTATTTATTTATATTTATATATTTATTTATTTATTTTTATATATATGTATGTACATCCACACATTTACATGTATGTACATCCACACAATTACATGTATGTACATCCACATATCGTGACGTTCGAGCGAAAAAAAAATACGTCCTCCACTATTAAAAAAATTCATGAGGACGCATTTTTAAAATGCGTCCTCCAATATTTTAAGCTAAAAAAATACTGTCAAATTACCGAAAAAAGGGCTGACGAAAATTATTAAAAAAATCCTTGAGGACGCATTTAAAAAATTTGTCCTCTAATTTTCTGGACAAAAAAAAAATTTGCAACCCGAGGACGCATTTCAAAAATGCGTCCTCCACCTTGTTGGCCAAGATTCAAATTTTCACCGTATCGGAAGCCAAGATTCAAATTTTCACAACAATAAAATCAAGAACTCGTTCACCGTCCCCCTTCGCAAGGATGCCTGAACTTTCGCCGCCACCATTCTTCTTCCCGACATAGTTTTCCCATTGTTTTCTGGTAAGCATTTAATGTTGTCCATCAACGGGATCACCAAACCTGAGTCGGACTCGTTCTTCGTGCGCCTTGAGACGTCCAAACAAATCCTCCACTGTCAAAGTCTTCAAGTCCACACATTGTTCCAGAGGGGTAACCAAATGCACAAACCTCGCCTGCGCCACTTGAAGCACCTTCTGAACTACTGTGAGCTCCTTCACCTCGTCACCGAGTGCTCGAATGGATGACACCATCTTATTCACCCGTGACGCAAAAGTATCCACAACTTCATTGTCCCCCATCTCAAGTCCCTCGAAAGCCTTCCGCAAAGTTTGCAGATTTGTCTCTCGGGCTCGATCATGGCCAACGTGCACGGCTTTAATGGCATCCCATGCCACTTTCGCCGTATCCTTGCCTGCAAGTGACGCGAGAACATCCTCCGGCACACCCTGGTAGAGTGCGAGTAATGCATCTCGATCCATCTCGAACTCAACGTCTTCTGAATGAACTGCTGCCCACACACCGGCAGATTGCAATGCTACTCTCATTTGCATCGACCATAGAGTGAAGTTGGAACGTGTGAGCTGTGGGTAGTTGATAGGGCCTCGGGGTCTCCCGGTCACCGTTGCAACCTTACTTATCATCCCTGAATTTCCCTCATCCACCTTCTTCCCTTTCAGCATCGCCACCTCAGCTTTCGCCGCTTCCGCCTCTGCTCTTGCCGCCTTTGCTTCAGCCAGCACCTCCTCCATTGTCGTAAACACCTCTCCTGCCTTCTGGGCAGGGGCGGAACCAGAAAATTTTTTCAGGGGAGGCTGAAAAAT
Source organism: Rubia yunnanensis (assembly GCA_037428765.1). NCBI lineage: Eukaryota > Viridiplantae > Streptophyta > Magnoliopsida > Gentianales > Rubiaceae > Rubia > Rubia yunnanensis. The sequence goes on from CM075062.1 coordinate 131,889,625, forward strand.
TTTCGGCGCCCGGCGTGCAGAGGCGTCCGGCGCCCGGCGTCCGGCGTCCGGCGTCCGGTTTATGTAAATTGATTTATTTTTCATCGATTCAAATTCAATTTAATAAAATATCCCTAATTGATAATTAACAAATGAAAATAAAAAGTTCATAAAATCATATTCATCTAAATTCAATTTAACAAATATCCCTAATTGATAATTCCATAAACCGATTATGACAAATTGACAATTTCATTGTCACATACAATTATACAAAATAAATCAAACAATTATAATTTCAACTAAATTCCAACTAAATTTCAACTAAATATGCAATTCAACTAAATCAATTTATGCAATTCAACTAAAATTCAACAATCATATATAATACAACCATATAAATTCAATTCAACATCCAATCTAAAAATCATGTTCACATTAATACATTATACATATATTTAAGTTTTGAAGAAATAAATTAAAATGACAAAAAATTATAAACCCTAAAATTAATAAATATTAGCAATTTAGCATATAAACTATAAAGAGAAGAGAACTAGAGTCTAGAGAAGACTTACCAGTTACCAGAGGCGGCGGGATGGCGGTGGTGGACGGCGGTGGCGCGGCGGCGGCGGCGGTGGCGCGGAAGCGGCGCTGCGTGCGAGGAGGAGGAGCTGTGCAGGGGCGGATATGGATTGTTCAGTTGTTCCCGCTCAACTGCTCAAGGCTCAAGCATAATATATAGGATATGGATTGGGCCGCTCAGTTTTTGGCCCAATCCATTTCCGATCTCTTTTTTTTTTTCTTAGTACTTAGTAAAACGACGTCGTTTCACTAACGTGAAACGACGTCGTTTTACTACTTAGGTCATAAAAAATGAAAGCCAACCGAAACGACGTCGTTTCACTAACGTGAAACGACGTCGTTTTGATGCGTGAGTCTGCAAAAAAAAGAAGGCCGCAGCGCGGCCTTCTTCTCCGGCGAGCTGGCGCTGGGCTCTGCCGGAGACGCGCTCGGCCGCGCCGGAGACGCGCTCCCGCCTCCTCCTAGCTCCGGCCGGCGATCGAGGTAGGGCTGGAGCCCTACCTCGCGTATTAATAGATCCGCCCCTGCTTCTGGGGCATCGCCGCCGCCAATCAACACCGTCGGCTCTGATACCAAATGTTAGATAGAATCACAAAGATAACAAACGTAAGGCTAGAAAGATGAAAAACAAGAAGTTCACACAGTGGAGTTTTCAGGCAAACGAATTGCCTTTTCGTTTTGGTATTTTCTGATTAATTCACTGCCCAAGCAACTCATGCTTGGCTTTTATTTTGTTACAGATTACAACCCCACGACTCTTGAGTTCTTGATTTTATTGTTGTGAAAATTTGAATCTTGGCTTCCGATACGGTGAAAATTTGAATCTTGGCCAACAAGGTGGAGGACGCATTTTTGAAATGCGTCCTCGGGTTGCAAAATTTTTTTTTTGTCCAGAAAATTAGAGGACGCATTTTTGAAATGCGTCCTCAGGTTGCAATTTTTTTTTGTCCGGAAAATTAGAGGACGCATTTTTGAAATGCGTCCTCAAGGATTTTTTAATAATTTTCGTCAGCCCTTTTTTCGGTAATTTGACAGTATTTTTTTTAGCTTATATATTGGAGGACGCATTTTAAAAATGCGTCCTCATGAATTTTTTTAAGAGTGGAGGACGTATTTTTTTTCGCTCGAACGTCACGATATGTGGATATACATACATGTAATTGTGTGGATGTACATACATGTAAATGTGTGGATGTACATACATATATATATATATAAATAAATAAATATATAAATATAAATATATACTCATATATAAATATAAATAAATATATATATGTATATAAACATATATATAAATATAAATGAAGATATATAAATATAAAAAATATATATAAATATAAAAAAATATATAAATATAAAAATATACATATATATAAATATATAAATATACATAAATATAAATATAAATATAAATATAAATAAAGATATATATATACAAATATAAATAAATAAATATGTAAATATATTCATATATATATAAATATATATATATTTATAAACATATAAATATATATATATATATATATTTATATTTATGTATATCTTTATATTTATATTATTTGTGTATGTTTTTATTTATATATTTATATTTATGTATATATATATCTTTATATATATATTTATTTATATTTATATTTATGTATATGTGTGTGTATTTATATTTATATTTATATATACATCCATACATTTATATTTGTATATACATATGTATATATTTGTATATATAAAAATATACATATTTATATTTATATATACACACATATATATTATATATATATGTATATATTTATATATATATGTATGTATTTATATTTATAGATGTATATGTATATCTTTATATTTATATTTATATTTATGTATGTTTTTATTTTTATATTTTAATATTTATATATATATATATATCTTTATATATATATATATTTATATTTATATTTATGTATATATATGTGTGTGTATATTTATATTTATATTTATATATACATCCATACATTTATATTTGTATATACATATTTATATATATATGTATATATTTATATATATATACACGTATTTATATTTATATTTATATTTATATATACATATATATATATATATTATATGTATATATATAGATGTATGCATATATATATATATGTATATATTTATATTTATGTATATTTATATATATATATTTATTTATTTATATTATATATGTATATATTTATATTTATGTGAATATATATATATATATATATATATATATTTATATTTATATATGTATTTATTTATATTTATATTTTTATATATTTATGTATATATTTATATATATATTTATATTTATATTTATGTATATATGTGTGTGTATATTTATATTTATATTTATATATACATCCATACATTTATATTTGTATATACATATTTATATATATATATTTATATATATACACATATTTATATTTATATTTATATATACATATATATATATATTATATGTATATATGTATATATATAGATGTGTGTATATATATGTATATATGTATATATTTATATTTATGTATATATTTATGTAAATGCGTCCTCCATAATATGCGCTGTTTGTGGCTACTGCGTCCTCCCAGCCACATGCTGCACTCTCCTCCAAGCCACATGCATGCACAGTACGAGCTCTGCCACGGCTGACCGAGAGGACGCATAAACAACATGCGTCCTCCACGCCTCCAAACCACATGCATGCACAGTGCGACCTCCTGCCACGGCTGAACGAGAGGACGCATAAACAAAATGCGTCCTCTCTATTCTCTTCCGTTTGTGGCTACTGTATCCACAAACATAGAATTTTCTCACGACTCTTCCAACAAACCGCACGTTCACAACGGTTTGTCCGAGTCTTATGCAACCTATAACTCACGCACCACACACGTGTGCACCACACACGTGTGCACCACACACGTGCACACTACTTCTATTTACAGAAACAAGTTTAACACCCACCGAACTGTCAGAGGGAGGCAAACTGCACCGCCGGAGACAGGGTGAATCTTCATTCCATGGGTGGCGTGTTCGGAGATACCGAGTCGATTCTTAGCCATGCATTGACTCGTCTTCAATTGCAGCTGGCCATCATCTTCATCCTCACCCAATCCCTCCATCTCTTGCTCCGGCGCTTGCATTTGCCCCGCATTTGCTCTGAGATCCTTGTCTAATTTCTTTTTTGACGATTGTTTGCCTTAAATTTTGTTGTTGAATTGTCATTATGCCATGTTTTTGTCTTCATTTCTGATTCATTTGAAGATTTGTGTTTCTATACATGCATTAATTGGCTCCACGTGTGAAGCTCTTGCATGCCCTCATTTTTTTTTGATTTTATTGTTGTGAAAATTTGAATCTTGGCTTCCGATACGGTGAAAATTTGAATCTTGGCCAACAAGGTGGAGGACGCATTTTTGAAATGCGTCCTCGGGTTGCAATTTTTTTTTGTCCAGAAAATTAGAGGACGCATTTTTGAAATGCGTCCTCAAGGATTTTTTAATAATTTTCGTCAGCCCTTCTTTCGGTAAGTTGACAGTATTTTTTTAGCTTAAAATATTGGATGATGCATTTTAAAAATGCGTCCTCATGAATTATTTTAATAGTGGAGGACATATTTTTTTTCGTTCGAACGTCACGATATGTGGATGTACATACATGTAATTGTGTGGATGTATATACATGTAAATGGGTGGATGTACATACATATATATATATATATAAATAAATAAATATATATATAAATATAAATAAATAAATATATAAATATAAATATATACACATATATAAATATAAATAAAGATATATGTATATAAACATATATATAAATATAAATGAAGATATATAAATATAAAAAATATATATAAATATAAAAATATACATATATATAAATATAAAAATATACATAAATATAAATATAAATATATACATAAATATAAATATAAATATAAATAAAGATATATACAAATATAAATAAATATATATGTAAATATATTCATATATATATAAATATATATATACATATAAATATATATATATATATATATTTATATTTATGTATATATTTATATTTATATTTATGTATGTTTTTATTTATATATTTATATATTTATATTTATATTTATGTATATATATATCTTTATATATTTATTTATTTATATTTATATTTATGTATATATGTGTGTGTATTTATTTTATATTTATATATACATCCATACATTTATATTTGTATATACATACGTATATATTTATATATATATATACATATTTATATTTATATTTATATATACACATATATATATTATATATATAAGTATATATGTATATATTTATATATATATGTATGTATTTATATTTATATATATATATATGTATATCTTTATATTTATATTTATATTTATGTATGTTTTTATTTTTATATTTATATATATATATATATGTATATCTTTATATTTATATTTATATTTATGTATGTTTTATTTTTATATTTTTATATTTATATATATATTTATGTATATATATATCTTTATATATATATATATATTTATATTTATGTATATATGTGTGTGTATATTTATATTTATATATACATCCATACATTTATATTTGTATATACATATTTATATATATATGTATATATTTATATATACACATATTTATATTTATATTTATATATACATATATATATATATATTATATATGTATATATGTATATATATATAGATGTGTGTATATATATATATGCATATATTTATACTTATGTATATATTTATGTAAATGCGTCCTCCATAATATGCGCTGTTTGTGGCTACTGTAGCCACAAACATAGAAATTTCTCTAAACAACTTGCGTCCTCCAAGCCACATGCTGCACTCTCCTCCAAGCCACATGCATGCACAGTGCGAGCTCTGCCACGGCCAACATGCATCCTCCAAGCCTCCAAGCCACATGCATGCACAGTGCGACCTCCTCTGCCCACATCAGCATTTTCCCACGAAAATTCATTCAGAAAAAAAAGGAAAAAAAAGTAGAAGAGGACGCATTTTCTACATGCGTCCTCTCTATTCTCTTCCGTTTGTGGCTACTGTAGCCATAAACATAGAATTTCTCGTTTAAGGTCGGAAACTTGTTGTATCCTTTCTTCTTCTTCTCCAAGTGATTTATCGTAGACTTGCAGTACAGGTTTGACTTTTATAACGTTGTAGTGTTTGTACTACAATGCTTAGAGTTGTACTGGTTAATGTTGTGATTGAGCTGGCACATGGAGTCCTTGTGATTAATTCAAGAAAGTTTACCCTTTGTTTTTTTTTCATTTCTTGCAGATTTGGTTGAGAAGTTTTATTGTTGATTTTATTTCGGCACTTTTAATTTGCAGCAAATCAAGGCATTGTAATTATGTGTATATGAATGAAAATATACTCCCACTACTTCTGTATTTATGACACCGATACATTTAAATGGTGGTGTAATTCCTTTTTAAAAGAGGATTTTTAGTTATTGTCATTCTTGACTAGTAGAAGAATTAACATTGCAATGCCTCTAGTCAAATTGTAGCAAATCTGGACCGGTGAGTTGTTAATTACTTGATGCAAAAGCTAGCTTTTGCACTAAAATAGAAATAATTCTAAATTTCTAATGCCAGTAGTTTTAGGCCTTTTTTGTGAGATGGCCTGATTTTTCATAGGTATTGGGAAAACATTCAGCCCAAATTGCTTTGTTACTTATAGGATTAAAAAAAACTGTTATGGAATCGCTCTTGTGGCTTTAGTTTATTAAATATTTAACCTCTCCTCCACATCAGTAATTGGAACTATAAAAGAACTACTCCATTTTTCTCTTTACAATGGTTGGAACTACCTTGCAACCACTCCATAGATCCCACTTGATTTTCCCTATCATACAAATTAATTTTATCTTCAATATTTAATTTAAATAAATTTGTCTACCCAAATAAATTGAAATGTAAAATTTAATAATCCATTTGTAATTTTTTAATTGAATTCAGTTTTTTAAAATTTAAAATTTAAAAATAATTTCAATTTTTTAAAATTATTTTATGAATCATAATTAAAATGAACCATATTTTTTATATAAAAAAATACAATTTTGATTTTTAAAAAGAATCAAAATTTAATAATAAAAACCAGAATTTTCAAAGCATTTTTTTAGTTTATCTGATTTATAAATATTTCAAAAATTAAATTTTAACTTTTAAAAATATAGCTCTTTCTTTAAATAATATTTGATGGGAAATGTGGCACCATATAATTGGGCCACGAGTCCCAATTTGGTTAAACAAAAAAGATAAACAAACGCATGGTGCAACTTGGAAGGTATTCACGTGGGCAAGTCAGGTCAGTGGGGAGCGGTTGTAGCTTTGGCCAACTGCCTCCGAGTTCCAGGGAACCCTCCTGGAATCTCAATTATAGGATTTCTAAGTTTCCGTTGGACAGGGGTGGAGACAAGGCTCCAAATCCCGCCAGTAAATTTTTAGGGTATTAATTTTTGAAAATGATCTTTTTGCTCTCATCAGAAATTTTTTAATGCTATCAATTATTTTTAAAATTATCCTTCATCCTTGTTAGGATAAGATGAGATATGATTGAGATGTTAGGATAAGATGAGATATGATTGTGATTTGGTAGGGATCTTATGTCTAGATACATTGTATGTCTAGGCTAGTATTTCTAGAAGTATTTCATTATTCACAAACATTGATTTATGGAGAATTACATTATTCACATGGTATCAGAATATGGTTTACGATCATTTTTTTCTATAGCTTCCGTGTCTACTTTTCTTTTCTCTTCTCCAAACTATTGCCCACTCTCTTCTCCTCCTCGAGATTTTTTTTTCTTCACCTCTCACCATGACTGAATCATCCAAGCTTCCCTACAATACTCTTCTACATATGTTCACCATCAAGCTTTCTTCAACAAACTACTTGCTATAGAAACGACAAGTTGTTCATATTCTCAAGCCACATTGACTATACGGTTTTCTTGACGGCACCAAGCCATGTTCGATTCTTCCTCCACCACCATCAGATTCCACGCTGTCGTCTTCCTCATATGCAACAGTCACTGGCTCTTCTTCTAGTTCCACGAAGGAGGATTTGAAGGCTGCTTATGAGCAAGCCTTGGTTGCGTGTGAAGCATGGCTTGACGAGGATCAGCGGGTATGTAATCTCTTGTTCTCGTCCTTGTCCCTGGAAGCCCTGGTTGAGCTTGACGATTATAAGAACTCGTAACAAATGTGGGAGAACATTGTTGCTATTCATCAGAACCAAAGTAAGTCGACCATTCTACGCCTTCGTTCCACTGCCTTTACTATCCGTGAGAATGGTTCGGTGCATGATTTACACCTTCAATTTAAGACTGTGTTCGATCAACTTGCTGGTTTAGGTGCTCTTGCATCAAATGATGATCAAATTCTTTGGTTTTTGACTTCTTTGGGTTATGAATTTAAGGATTTTTCTGCCCTATTTATCACTGCTTCTCCGACTCCTTTGTATGCTGAGTTAATCGTGCAAAGGACCATGAAGCATTTTTGAACAATTTACAGGGACCATACGCTTCTGGTGGTAATGTAGTTGGGCAAGTCGCATTCGCGGCGTTAGAATCCAACTGTGGTGGCCGCGCGTGGTCTCACGCGCCGGTGGGTGCAGCGCGTGGCGGTGGCGCGTCTAGCACTCGTACTGGGTGTTTTGGCCAGTTCTCAGGTCGCGGACGTGGCAGGTTTCTGGGCCAGTCCTCAGGTGGTCAAGGTCGTGGTCTACAATGCCAGTGGTGTCGCAGAATGGGTCATGATGCTGCTCACTATTATCGTTTGGTTCAACGTCCATCCGAGACTTCTAATCTTGCTCAGCAATTTCAGCCCTCCCTTCAGCTTGAGCCGGCCGCCGTCACCTCTGATTGGTACCTTGACTCTGGAGCTTCTGCTCATATCAGTTCGTTTGCTTCGAACCTTGAGAGTGTTAAGCCAAACAATGGTAAATCCTTTGTTTCTGTTGGAAATGGTACTAATATATGTATTTTTGCTATTGGTGATTATCAACTTACTCCTTCATTGCGACTGTCTGATGTTTTGGTTGTTCCTAATATAACCAAAAACTTATTATCTTTAAGCAAGCTTACCCGAGATCTTGGTGTACTGATCACTTTTGATGACCGTTCTTTTGTGGTTCAACACAAAGTCACCAGGGCAGTCATGGGCAGAGGCCACAATGAGGATGGTTTATATGTGTTGGATCGTGGTGAAGAAGCTTTACTTTCCTTTATTAAGCAAAATAAATCTCGGGCTTCTTTTGAACTGTGGCATGCCCGTTTGGGACATGTGTCCCCTAGTACCATTTCCTTGTTAGCTAAAAATTGTGAACTATCTATTTCCTCTTTATTGCCTAAACCTAATGCCTGTGCCTCCTGTGTGATGGTAAAAGGCCATAAACTGTCATTTGTTAAAAACTCTAAACGAGCAATGCATGTCTTGGATTTGATTGATTGTGATTTGTGGGGAGCATCTCCTATTTTATCTGGTCATGGATTTGCTTACTATGCTCTCTTTGTGGATGATTTCTCAAGATTTACATGGCTTTACCCTCTTCGTCCTAAATCTGAGTTTGTTGATGTATATATGAAATTTGAGGCATTTGTTGAAAATTAATTCTCCTCTCGGATTAAAGTGTTTCAGAGCGATGTGGGAAGAAAGTTTCTGAACACATGTCTCCGAACTCTTTTTGAGACAAAAGGAATCCTTCATCAGGTTTCCTGTCCGTACACACCCGAGCACAATGGCGGAACCAATGGTACGCTAGGTAGAGCTCCAGCGCTACCTAGATCGCCGGCCGGAGGTAGCAGGAGGCGGGAGCGCGTCTTCCGGCGGAGTTGAGCGCGCCCTGTTCGTCGGAGAAGAAGGCCGCGCTGCGGCCTTATTTTTTTTAATTCCTAAGTACTAAAACGACGTCGTTTCACTAAGTAATATGAAAAAAAAATCGAAATGAGAAATGGATTGGGCCAAAACTGAGCCCAATCCAATAACCAAACCTTAATTCATTCTATATGCTGGAGGCGAGAAACGGCAAGCAACAGCAAGTCAGCAAGCTTAGCCTCCGTTCCCTCCTCTGCCTCACAGCCTCGCTCTCAGCCCGTCAGAGCCGTCCGCCGCCGTCCGCCACCGGCTGCTGCCTCGTCCCGCTGCCTCTCCAAACCACGGTAAGTCTTCTCTTTATGCTAAGATTTATTAATTTTAGGGTTTGTTCTCTTTTTTATTTATTTCTTCAAAACTTAAATATATGTGAACATGATTTTTAGATAATTAGATTGGATGTTGAATTGAATTTATATGGTTGTATTATATATGGTTGTTGAAGTTTAGTTATTTTGCATATTTGAATTTAGTTGAATTGCATATTTAGTTGGAATTTAGTTGAAATTTAGTTGAAATTATAATTGTTTGATTTATTTTGTATAATTGTATGTGAAAATGAAATTGTCAATTTGTCATAATCGGTTTATGGAATTATCAATTAGGGATATTTGTTAAATTGAATTTAGATGAATATGATTTTATAAATTTTTTATTTTCATTTGTTAATTATCAATTAGGGATATTTTATTAAATTGAATTTGAATCGATGAAAAATAAATCAATTTACATATTTTTCCTATTTGATATTTAATAGGTTATGGATAAATTTTTAATTCGAAGTAGCAGATTAAAGAGATCGAATGAATCTAATGAACAAAGGCACAATGAAGAGGGTAGTAGTACAAAACAATCTCGTGTAGAATTCAATCAGAATGATGTTATAAGTGATCCCGGGCTACGTAAACCTATTGAAGAGATTGATGTTTCTATTAGAGATGAAGTGCTAAGAGAATATATATTAAGAGGTCCTTGCCAACCTAAGAATCATACTTTTCCGAAGACAGTGTTCAATGATGAATTTAGAAGTTTTCAAAAGGGTTGGCTTGATGAATTTAATTGGTTGGAGTATAGTGTTTCAAAGGATGCAGCCTTTTGTTTTCCTTGCTATCTTTTTAAGAATTCAACAAAGGGGACGGCATATACTGTGGATGGGGTGATGAATTGGAAGAATGCCCTTAAAGTATTTAGGAAACATGCTAAGAATGTGGATGGAATTCATCATGGTGCAGCAATCAAATTGAGAAATTTTATCCTTCAAAAGCAAAGTATCTCACATTGTTTGGATGGTCATTTTACCGAAGCAAAAAAGGCATATCGCACACATTTGAATGCGGTTTTGGATGTGACAAGATACTTGTTAAATCAAGGTTTGACTTTTCGTGGTCATGATGAAGGTTGGGATTCCATCAACAAGGGTAATTATCTTGAATTGGTTGAATGGTATTGCAAGCGAAGTGAAGATGTTGCTAAGGTAATGAATGAAAATGCTCCCAGAAATTGCAAGTTGACATCCCCCAGAGTTCAGAAACAGCTCTCAAGTGCTTGTGCTGGCGAGGCAACTGATGCTATTGTTAATGACATTGGAGATAGTGTATTTTCTATTCTTGTCGATGAGGCTAGAGATGCATCAATAAAAGAGCAAATGGGGGTTGTTTTGAGATATGTCAACAAACAAGGATGTATTCTTGAGCGTTTTCTTGCTCTTATGCATGTTTCCAATACTAAAGCTATTACTTTGATGGAGGCTCTTAAGCAACTGTTTGTAGATAAGAAATTGTCCTTGTCAAAGTTGAGAGGCCAAGGATATGATGGGGCTTCAAATATGCGAGGGGAGTTTAATGGATTGCAAGCTTTGATATTGAAAGAAAACTCTTCTGCAAGGAATATTCATTGCTTCTCTCACCAACTTCAATTGGTTGTTGTTTGTGTTGCATATAGTACTCTATCTGTGGGTGAATTTTTTGGGTATCTTGTTCAAACTGTGAATCTGGTTGGAGGTTCATGTGTTAGAAAAGAGATGCTTGTGCATTTAGAACATTCTAGACTTGTAGAGGCATTGGAGAGTGGGGACAAGGTTAGTGGAAGAGGCAAAAATCAAGAAATGAGTTTGAGAAGGCCTGGTGATACACGTTGGGGATCACATTACAGTACTATTCTTCGCTTTGAGGCTATGTGGTCTTCAATTATTCAAGTGCTTCTTAATATCTGTGAGCATGGAAATTTAGTTAAAAATGCCTCTACAACAAAGGGTTTGATTGGTAGAATGGAGAGCTATGAATTTGTGTTTTGTATGTTTTTGATGAAGCATTTGTTGGGAGCTACAAATCAATTGTCCCTTGCCTTGCAACAAAGAGATCAAAATATTTCGATGGCTGTGCGAATGATGAATAAAATGAAGACTGAATTGCAAGAATTTAGAGATTGTGGTTTTGATAAATTATTGGATGGAGTCAACACATTTTGTGTGAAGCATGAGATCACATTAGACGTGATGGAAGCACAACGGAAAATTTGTCACCGTTCTAGACGATGGGGAGAAATGTCAACCAATCATGATTTCTACCGTGTTGATATTTTTCTTCAGGTACTACTTTAATATTTACATAGTTTAATTTATTTTGTTTATAGTATTTTATATGTATTTTTTATCTTATTGTTATATTTTTTATTGTTTCAATACTAGACCGTTGACAAGATGATTCTTGAAATGAATAATCGATTTTGCGAAGCAAGTTCGGAATTACTCACTTGTATTGCATGCCTTGATCCGAGAGAAAGATTTGCCATGTTTGATGTTGGTAAGTTGCTTCGCCTTGCTGAACTTTATCCGGATGACTTCTCCCTTGTTGATCGTTTAGAACTTGAGCAACAACTTGATTTCTTCATTCATGATGTGATAGATGATGATGCCTATTCGGTCATCAATGATCTTGGAAGTCTTGCTCAGCATATGGTTCGATCACGTAGCATGGTACTCTATCCATTGGTATATCGTCTGATTAAGTTAGCATTAGTTCTACCAGTTGCTACTGCTTCTGTTGAGCGAGTTTTTTCTGCCATGAAGAATATCAAGACCGATCTTCATAATAGAATGGGAGATGAATGGTTGAACGATGTTATGATGGTATATATTGAAAAGGATATTTTTGTTAAGATTGAGAATGAACCGATTATGCAATGTTATCAAGCCATGGAGTCTCGTAGATATCTGTTGCCCCCACCTTTTTCTAGTTCTACTTCTAGTAATTCGAGCATTAGAAAGTAGTTATTTTAGTAGTTTAGTGAACTTGTAAAAATATTATTGTATGCTACTTGATTTATTATATATGTAGTATTTTTCATTATTGTTGAGTTGAATTTTTAAAATTTATATGTCATTAATATTTATCACCCTTTCTTCCCTCCGTCAATTCCCTCCTCAGCCGAGAGCCCTCCGCCACCACCGTCCGCCACCAGGTCTCCGCTGCGGCGCCACCGGAAGCTGCCTCGTCCCGCCGGACGCTGAAAATTTTTCAGCCTCCCCTGAAAAAAATTTTTGGTTCCGCCCCTGCCCGAACAGAATGGGCGTGCGGAACGAAAACACTGTCACGTGGCAGAAATAGGGCTTACTATACTTTTAATCCCATCTGCCACTATCTTTTTGGGATGATGAGTTTGCGACAGCTGCATATGTCATTAATCGTCTTCCCTCCCCGGTGCTTGATAATGCTTCTCCTTATGGTATTCTGTTTGACCGGGCACCAACATACTCTAACTTCCATCCTTTTGGTTGTAGAGTATATCCATTTGTTCGTCCCTATGTTGAGCACAAGCCGTCGCCTCAAAGTATTCCTTGTGTGTTTGTTGGGTATAGTTCTTAATACAAGGGATTTCGCTGTCTGGATCTTACTTCTGGTCAAGTGTATATCACCCGTCATGCCCGGTTTGATGAAACTTGCTATCCTTTTACCGCATCGTCTTCGAGTTCTTCAGCTTTCTCTTCTCTTGATGTATCTTCATTTATTGATCTAGTCATTCCAGATACTATGCCGCGATCACCATCACATTCTCCTTTGATGCCTTGCTCGCTATGTTCAGCTGACTCACCTATTTTTCTGGACCCCCTGTCTGCTACTCCTGATCAAATCCCCGGTTCTCCGGTGTGCTCTGAGTCTACTGCTGATGACTCTTCTGACAATTCTCCTAGTCCACCATTATATCAGCCTCATCACATGGTCACTCGACCTCGTACCATTTTACGTCGACCTCGACATCTTGATGATTATGTTGTCACTAGCGTTACTGCAGTTGTTCTTGACCACTCTGACCCCGGGATTATCGAGCTGTTCTTCGTGATCCTCAGTGGGTTGCTGCCATGGATGAAGATGTCTGCTCTTTGAAAGCAACACACTTGGGATCTAGTTTCTCGGTCATCTAATGTAAACGTTGTTGGCTCCAAATGGGTCTTCCGAGTCAAATATCTGCCCGGCGGCACGATTGACCGCTACAAAGCCCGACTTGTGGCTCAAGGGTTTTCCCAGCTACCGGGATTTGACTTTGACCACACTTTTAGTCCTGTGGTCAAAGCATCCACTATTCGTACGGTTCTTGCCATTGCTACTATTCAAAAATGGCCCTTGCACCAGTTAGATGTGAAGAATGCATTCCTGAATGGTGTTCTTGGTGCCTCAGTGTACATGGCTAAACCCGTTGGCTTCAAGGATCCTACTCGACCTGGTCATGTTTGTTGTCTGCGGAAAGCCATTTATGGGCTTAAGCAGGCTCAGAGGGCTTGGTTTGATCGGTTCCATTCATTTCTTCGCCAGCTTGGTTTTATCTGCAGTTTTGCTGACACATCTCTATTTGTGTTTTCTCGAGGCACTATTCTACTGTATCTACTGGTATATGTGAATGATATCATCCTTACTGGAAATGACTCTACTGCCATTCGTGAGTTCATTTCTCACACTCATCAGGAGTTCGCCATCAAGGATCTTGGCTCCCTTAGCTACTTTCTTGATCTTGATGTCTCTTCCACTACCTCTGGTCTCTTCTTGGGCTAGGCTAAGTATGCTAGTGATATCCTTCATCGAGCTGGTATGGTTGATACTGAGCCGGTTTCCACCCCCTTGTACCTTCTTCTCAGCTTCTCAGTAGTTCGAGCGAACCTTTCAGCAATCCGACTTTGTATCGGTCTTTGGTTGGTGCTCTGCAGTACCTCACCATTACTTGACCAGACTTGGCCTTTGTTGTGAACTCTATTAGTCAATTTCTCCAGGATCCTCGTGATGATCACTTTGCGGCAGTTACCCGGATTCTTCGCTATGTTAGTGGCTCTCTTAATTTCAGATTATCCTTTCATTATTTCGCTTCCACGGATTTGTTAGGACATTCTGATGCTGATTGGGCTCACTTCCTAGAGACTCGATGCTCGACTTATGGCTATGCAGATTTTCTTGGAGGTAATCTCATTTCTTAGAGTACCAAGAAGCAGTCTACTGTGTCCCGCTCCAGTTCAGAGTCTAAGTATCATGCTTTGGCCAACACTGCGGTGGAGGTTGTCTGTCTTTCTCACGTGCTTCGTGATCTTCGCTTTCCGCTTTGTGAGTCACAAATTCTGTTGTGTGACAACAACAACGCCATTTTTCTTGCTCAAAATCTGGTGGCTCACTAGCGTGCCAAATATATTGATATCGACTATCACTTCGTTTGGGAGCTGGTTGCCTCAAGGAAGCTGCGTGTTCATCATGTGTCGACATCTCTCCAAGTTGCTGACATATTCACCAAGGGCCTTTCTCGCCCTTTATTTGAGTTTTTCAAATCCAAGCTGTGCATCTCAGCCAACCAGACACTTTGCTTGAGGGGGGGGGGGAGTTTAGGATAAGATGATATATGATTGAGATATGATTGAGATGTTAGGATAAGATGATATATGATTGAGATGTTAGGATAAGATGATATATGATTGAGATATGATTGTGATTTGGTAGGGATCTTATGTCTAGATACATTGTATATCTAGGCTAGTATTTCTATATGTATTTCATTATTCAAAAACATTAAACTATGGAGAATTACCTTATTCACAATCCTACATAAGAAATTTTCTAATGCTACCAATTTTTTTTAAAATTTACCCTTCAACCCCATCAGATTAAATAAAATTATTTTTATTGAATATTATTTTATTAAAAATTAATTAATTAGCCTGCGACAAATTTTTTTTTCTGGTTCCACCCCTATTTCAAAGCGGTTCCAGGTTGGAAGTGAAACTGCTCTGGAACCCCAATGCACATGTTCTATGGAAAAGAATAAACCCATCGGAGATATACTTGGTGGACTGAGGTTTGTGAAGCCGAAGCATATTATGCTATCAGGTACAAACAGTTAAAAACTCAAAATGCTTTTTTTAAATAAAATTTTTAAACAATCTAAGAGCATTCACAATGGTAGTGCGCTTAACGAGTACTTTTTAAGTGTCACATCATTAATTTTGATAAAAAATGGATAAGAATCAACTACCAACAATGGTAGTGAACCTAAGAAGCACTTCTGATATGAATCCCCTTGCGAAGAATTTGGATTGCGGAATTAAGATCTTTGACAAAACAAGGGAACTCGCAAACCCTTCAATGCTGCACGAAATTCAAGGTCTAGCCCTCGGGGTACACTCAATTTTGACTCGCTCTCTGACTAGCTCTCAGGATTAGATTACAAGGTTTATTGATACTTAATTAGCCCTCGGGGTTAAGCAACAATGGAATAGCTCGCAAGTAAAGAGTATGAACTCAAAATGTTGTATTTTGATTGATAAATGTGGAGAGAAATTCGTCCAAAGGCCTCCCCTATTTATAGGGTAGATTTCGGCCACAACTGGAAACTGAATTGACTTATGGCAGCTTTAAGAAACTAAAACCATATTTAACTAAAATACCTAAAATAAATGGTAGTATAAGGTAATCTGGTCGAATTCTTCAAGAAGTAACCTTGAAGGATATTACCTTATCTAATCTTACCAAATCTAATTCTAATCAAAATAAAACTGAATATACTAAACCCTAATGGACTGTATTTCTGAAATTTAGCTATTCAAAGCCTACATGGCCGAGCTATTAGTCCAATAAACCCAAAATAAAATAATTTTACAATAATTTACAGTGATCACACTACCTCATTAAATACTCAGTGGGAAAAAAAGTATAGTGTTCTTCATGATGTATTCAGTTTGTCGACAATCTTGAATAATGAATTCAAGATGTCGATGGTGACTCCTTCTTCAATTCTTCATTATAAAGGCGATCAATCAAAGCATTTAAAGCAGCATCCCTAAGCTTAGTCTTTGACCTAGTCATAGGTCCCGCTATATTACTTAGAGGATCCCGAACCTATCCTTAAATGTTTGATCAAGTCATAGAATGTCTTCATTTATGGTGGTAGTCGTCTTGGCATCTCCATCAACTTATTAGGCACTTCTTTTTAATTTTTAATTATAATTAATTAAAAATATGAAACAAACTATGTTAAATGACATTCATTGATTGGTTGTATTTGCACAAAGAAAGATGTATCAACTCCTTAACTAAGGAGAAACTTCTTATTAATGAGTGGTCCTTAAAATTCCACAATGGTACTCCTTAAATAAGGAGTGCTCCTTATTAAGAAAAGTTGGTTTAATGATGTACCATTGTGGATGCTCTAAATGCTTCTTGTTTGACAAAAGATCTCCTCTAGTATTTTGGTACTATTGATCTAACTATTTGTGTATTCTCTTGTTCCGAAGATTACCTTTTGGTAGAACCAACTTCTAAAGGCGTCTGATAGCACTTTTGAATTTGTAACCCCTTTTAAAGGTGGTTAAATCGTCTTTTAAGGTGATTCACTTAAAAATAGATATTTAAAAGTGGTTCATGACATAACCGCCTCAAAAAGGGTTAAAAATGATTCAATGTAGAATCACTGGGGAAAAATGACCATTTACTACTTCATTAAAAGGCAATTGCTTATAAAATTGCTAGAACCGCCTTCTTATATAGGTTCTGAACTTGGAACCATTCATTTTAAATGTCAAATTTGAAGGACGGTTGTTAAAAATTCAACCGCTTATAGTAATCGATTGCACGGTGATTTAACCACCGTGTAATGAACACTACATAATATATGCTGTCCTTCCCCTGCTCATAATTAATACCATTTCCTTCTCTTGCCTTTCCTTACACCCAAGAGTGCTTTGTTTTTTTGGTGCATGTTGGCGGAATTTTGGATTCAATTGAGCATTTCCTGAAATTTGAATACCATGGTGGTCTGAATGTGTCCTCATGTTGATTATTATTATTTTTTGCTGAATTTATAGAACGCGTCCTCACTGTGATTAATTTTTTTTTGCAGAATTTATAGAGGACGCATTCGTTATGGTGATTAATTGTTTTTCGCAGAAATTTCAGAGGACGCATTCCAATATGTTTAATTTTTTTTATAATTATTGTGTAGTGTGAATGCGTCTTCAGTTTTTGAATTTTTTTATAATTATTTTGTAGAGTTGAATGCGTCCTCATTATCCGAAAATTTGTTTATGAAATTTTATTTTAAATTTTTGTGAAGAATGCGTCCTGAATATTGGCTTAAAATTTGTTTTCTCTTGAATTTGTTATATAAATTTTGACTTGCATGTTATTAAAAATACTTCGTGAATTTAACAAATGAATATTTTTTAATCCAGCAATTTATAAATGATTGTTTTTCATAATTTTGTTTTGGGTGAAGATAGCGCATATGTAGACTTGTGTTTGTTTTATGATATTTTAAAAATGATAGTAATGATAAATTTTGATTGTGGGATTTGCAATTTTTTTATCTAGTCTTGAATATAGAGTAGGAATGAATTATTTTTATAGAGTTGGAGTGAATATAAATAAACAGAAATGTACAATATTCGAAGAAGACGTGTGAAACGTAATGAAATGAGTACTGTATGGTATGTAATGTACTAATGAAGGTCTTTGCCAAGCTTTCCACCCGTTCAACACGGGGGAGGACGTATGGTGCAGGATGTGCGTTGTGGAACAACCATCTCAATAGATACATATACGTCCTCATGCGGAGCTCCCTCTGGTAAATCCTTCTCCATATCGTCTCCAGCTTCCTCATTTGAATCATAATGGACATATGGAACACTACCTATATCTAATAGAGCGGTAGGCAACATGTATGCATAACTAGCAGTGAGAGTGACATATGCAGTGAAATAAATTGTAGTCGTATCATACTGGAAGGGTTCCCAATGTGATGGTCCGGCATGACTAGCAATGGCAGTAAGATATGCAGTGAAATCAGCTGTAATCGTGTCATACTGTGAGGGTCCACCATGTGATAGTCCGGGGATCATTGGACTCGCATGTGACGGCCCAGCTTGTGATGAACCAATGTGTTCTGTATGGCCCCGAGCACGCAGTCTCCGACCGCCCTGTCGACCAGGTGGAGCTAAACGGTGGCTTCTGATGTCATTATATCTCACACCAGGGGGAGGTTCCTCATAGTGCACATATGGCTGATAAAATTACAATTTGAAGGGCTCATGCGCATATTATAGAGTACATGTGGAAACACCATGCATTCCCCTGATAACGTCTGCGAAACGTGGGGGACATTCATCCAAATTAATATCTGACATGATGCTCAACTCGGCAATTTCCTGCAACTATATAAATTAGGTAAATATGTTAGATATTTAATATTGAGGAAATCTAAAGTATTATTTGTTAAGACTATTAGAAATTCAGGAAATACCATATACTTCATAGTAGCCCCGTCTCCATGGAAACTCTCCGTAATTGTTCGGGGCCATTCTGGCTGATCAATCAAAGGTAAGACACCACTTACAGCTATCATGTTGTATCAACCAATCCTAAGCAGATGGTACGATACTCTCCAACTCCTCCTTGTACTCCCTCTACCCGCTCTCTCGTCTGGCACCACCAAGTTGCCGAACCAGAGTCTTCAGAAGCACATTCTTGAACTTCCCACGCACAACACTAAGGAAGTTGGACTAAAAATGATGCAAGCAAAAGCGGTGGTATCCAGCTGGCTACATCCATTCCTCCATATGTCTCATTGCATTTAAAATTCCATCATGGCAATCTGATATAATACATATTGGCCTACTATCACCACTAACCACATGGAGACACAGTCTCTGCATGAACCAGTTCCAACTCTCATTAGTTTTAGCATCAACAAATGCATAAGCAATGGGGAGTATGTAGTCGTTCGCGTCGTGCATCACGACAACTAGCATTGTGGCCTTGTATGCACCTCTCAAATGAGTGCCATCCACACTAATCACTGGTCTGTAGTGGAAAAATGCATCGATAGCCTGACTACACCCCATGCCTGTGTATTCTATCAGGTACATCTGTCCAATCAACAACGGTTCTCGAATTGGCCCTGACTAGCTCATCCATATTTGTTGGCAACTGTTCAAAGGATTCCTCCCAAGTTCCGAATACCAGGTCAATAGCCTTCTGTCGAGCATACCATGCCTTTTTGCAGGAAAAGGGTCACATTTAACTTCTTCACGTGCACTTGGACATCTTTCACCGTGAAAGAAAGGTTTACGTCAATGTGGTGGTCAATAGAATGGGCAATCATCAATGATGTCAGGTTAGTGTTACCCGTCAATCGACCAGCACCAACACAAGCTTGACTCCTTGCCCATTTGGTGATCTCCCACATACCATGTGAAGCCTTTTTGTAGCTCTAGCAACCCAATGACAATTACCAGTTCCTTCAACAATGTCTTTGCATTTCGCATACCGTGTGCGTGACCTTCTTTCCACGACCTTGTGTTCTCTGTTCATCATGGAACTTCACCCGAAAATTGCTTCTACCAATTCTCACTTCGTCCGGAATCGCATACCCAATGCCACTTCACCAATCACTTGAACATAACTAGGAAGTCCGTCACCACAATTAGTTGGATCATATCCATCCTCATCAGGGCCCTCATAATCCCTAAAGTATGCCTCCGTATCAGGATTGCCCAAAAGATGGAATGGCGTGGGTACATTGTTCGTGCACACCATTTGTTCATCATCATCCCCTGGATTCGAATAAGTTGATAAGGAAAGATCATCTTCACTTTCTTCATCAAGTTCCCCTTTCTCACCGTCATCATCGCTACCAACATGACCAACAACATGCTCGCTAATTTCACTCACATAATCATCATCGAAGACATTCAGCTCCTCATGATGTGATGTGCCCATTTTATATGGTTATATTAGGACTTTTATGATTCACTTTTTTACACTTTTGTGCTCTAAATGTGACATTTTACCTTGAAGTTCTCTAAGGAGGGTTAAAAGCGACTTTTACGCTTTTATTAATTTTCTAGAGAATTTTGTGTGACAAGGTAATTTGTTTGAAGACTTTGAAGACTTTGAAGAATACCTTTGAAGATTTGAAGATTTGAAGACTTGTATTTGAGCTTTTGAAGATTTGAAGAATTGAAGAAGTGAAGAGAAGAGGAGGATATGAAACAAAAAGGAGAAAGAAGAAATGGTGCTGGAAGTGGAGCCCATCGCGAGCCCATCACTACTCGCGATGGACGAATGGCCAGAAACTCTTCTTTCTTTTTGTATTATAAATACTCACCTTATCCTCTCCTCTTCAAGAACACGAATCTAGCCTCCTCTTCCTGCATTTTTTTGGGTTCAAACCCTAGTTTTTCTTTCTTTCTTTTCTTAGTTTTTGTAGGATAATCATGTCTTTTAATTGTCTAGCTTAGTTTTATCTTGGGAGCAAAGGATTGAAGCTTCCATATCTATGTATTAAGAACTATATATATATATCTATCTATTTGTTGCTTTTGCTATTGTGCATTTATTGAGCTTTGAATGTGAATTGTTAATGACATTGATGTTGTTGAAAGCTTGAGTATATGAATTGCTCGTATGATTACTTGTTAGGCTTGGGAGAAAGTAACTAATTCTCTCCTCTTTTAATGTGGAATCCAAGAGCATGAGTTGGAGCTTCTTAATGATGTTGATGTGTTGATAATTGCTAGATGAATGTGATGATGTTGAATTCGTTGTCATGTTTTTTTTAGGTAGCAACTGAGAGAAGTAAATGAATGTCAGTTGTTCTTGGCTAATCTTATGTAAATGCATGATTAGTGGAAGTAGTGAATTGATTTTGTCAGTTGTTCTTAAAAATTTTGTTATTTAGCATTCACGTGTTCATAATGCTATGTTTTACTTCATTTATGCCATGGGTTGTTTGAGAATAGGAAGTGTTTGTATGATTGAAGTGTTAGGGTGTTAGGAAAGTGACGAATTCCTTAGCTCCTTTGCATGAAAATCTAAGAACATGAACTTAGAACTTCTTGTGCATAATGTGTTGTGATTCTTGCTGGATAAGTATGTTAATGTGGATTGTTCTCATATTTATCCTATAGATGCAATGAAAGGTTGAACCTTGAATGTGGTTTGTTCTCGATTTAGCCTAATGAATGCTATGTTTGGTTAAATGGCTATGTCTTTGGTAGAATGTTTGTTGTTATCAAATCTAGGGTCCTTCGTGTATAATTCCATTGATGAATTACCCCTATGGTCGTTGTTTGTCTAGGGTGATCATCAATGAGGTTTGCAAATGGTCTTTGTTTGTCTTTGCAAACTACTCTTAAGAAGGAATAAATGTTGATCTTCCATTGGCATTCCCCATAAGTAACAAATGTGATAGGATGAGTGAATGGTTCAATGATCTACATTAGGTTTAGAAGTGGATATTAATTGCCCCTAAGGCTTTATCTTTTGTAGTTTTAAAACCATTTTTCTTAGTTTTGTTTGATGATTTAGCATAGTTGCTTGACTTTGCTAGTTGTCTTATCTTTTAACTTTCATAACGTAGGACCACCAAACCACCAAACCCCTCCCCCCATTTACATGCTTTTATATGTGTATATATATGTGCTCCTAGTCTGATATCAATCTTTTGTTCCTAAATGCTTAGGAAAATCCCCCTTCTTCGTGGATGACTCCGACTTGCCGCTATCTACTTAGCTGTAGATAGTAAGCATTTAGGGCTTATAAATATTAACTTTGAGAGGCACGGTGATGGCCTCCTAGATGCCCACCGTATATACCACCACTTATGGCCAACTGAGTGCAATCGGCGTCAACCGGCGTCAACATACACACTGGGTTGGCTAGACTCATTAATGACAAAACCTTGGTAATATACAGGGGATGGTAAGGTTGGCAAAGGTGTACAGTTCTGGATGTTGCTCAACAATGACATGAACGTCCCCGTACTAAGATCACCAACACGGTCAATGGTGCTTGACATCTTCTCCATAATAATGTACAAATCTGCTGAGGACAATGAAATTTGATCAACAATGTTGAAGAAGGTCGTGGTAGACTCGTCATCTTCCACATTATACACCAATAGTATACGACCGAATCAATTAGCTCAGGACAATGATAATATATTTTCAGCAGAAACCCCTCACTTGCAATACCAAGGCTTCTGAAAATTAAATCAACTAAATCTGAGTGGCTTAACCTCCTTATGAGGGTCATGTTCTTCTCTGGTATGTGAGGATCATAATACACACTCACAGTCAAATCAAACTTAATCTGACCCCCTTTGTACAGGTACACCGTTAAAAACATCGTACAACTGCGTTATACAAATACATAACATATGATGGTGTAATTCAGCAACTTATATTCAACTCCTCTAACTCTAAACCGTACATGATTCCATTATAGTAGGTCAACCACATCATACACTATTTTCAATTTTCAAACTATTACACTATCCTAAAATGTTTGCTTACTTACGCCACGCTAATTAAACCATTACTACAACTTCAATACAATAATTACTGAACAAATCACACATAATCAATTCACACATAGTCACGCGTCCTCATTCAACACTTTCATAGAATCAGACAAATAATAATCATTCAAACTACACACAATCATTCAACACATGCATATCAACATGATTTTCTTTAGTACTTCACAAATCACAATAAAATATATTAGAGTACAAATCACACATAATCATTATAATCATTTGACACATTCGTATAATCATGAATTGTTCAAATACCTTTAGGAAATTCTAAAATTCCCTGAAACTCACGGAAGATGTGGTGGTGCGTCGGTCAACGTCAGTCAACATCGGTCAAATGAAGCCCTCTTCAACGTCCAAACAAGCAGCCGGATGTAGGGGAGAACAATTAAGCCTAAAACAAGAACAAACACGGATCTAGACAAAACAAAAAATTTTTTTGCAAGAACTTGACCGAGAAACCAACCGAGGGAGGAGGACATTGGTGAGCTTAGCTATGGTGGCGGCCTTAGCAACGGAGGAGAAGACGGTGGCTGCCAGAAGATAAATGGCGGAGGAAGTGAGGAAGATTGTTGGAAAAGGAAGGAAAATGACGGAGGAAGTGAGGAAGACGGGCAATAAAACCAACAAAATGAGGACGCATTCACCGAATGCGTCATCTGAAATCTTAATTAAAAAAAAAATTCTGGCACCTTGAGGACGCATTCATAGAATGCGTCCTCCATTTTCTGGTAAAAAAATTATTAAACCATGAGAACATATTTCGTAAATTCATCCTCTAATTTTCATGAAAAAAAAAGATTCTAATATCATGAGAACTCATTCACTGAATGTATTCTCCACCTTCGCATCCACCGTCGGTTACTATAGCCGTACTAATAGAATTTTCTCACCACCCAAAGCAAAAAACTCACAATAATCCCCCTTTTCTTACATGCAACAGTAAGTCAATATAAATTCCTTAAGCCAGATTGATTTACTACCCTTAATTCAATCAATTTCTTTCCGAGTTCTACCCCCTTCTCCAAATCTGCCGATGAAGATTTTATGGTTCCACTTACCACCATTATTTTCCAAATCCGGCTCGCTGTTATAATTCTCAGCTGATGAAGACTTTGGGGTTCAACTTACTCGATTTCATGTGGCTTACTTTATAAATAAGTCCAAGAGGGATACATCGATTTGATAGTGTTGTTAAACGTTTTGATGTTTAATAACTCTATTTGATGATTGATTTCAATGAAAATGGTTTTATGAAATCTTGGAAATGCTTATGATTGTATGTGTAGATATATTTTGAGTTTATTGAAAGCTTTGGGGAAATTGGCTATTGAAAATTTTTGGTTAATAAAAAGTTTTGGGGTTATTGATGGGGTTGATTGTCGGCCGAAATTCATGTGCAGGAAAAAGGTGTGAAAGCACCATTTTTTTAATTACAGGTAAAAAATCACGTTGAACGTTGCCTTTCCGCACTAGTGAGCCGCCTCAATGGGCTCTTTGGTCCAAATTATATCAGCCCAAGTTTGGCTATGACAGGGGTGCTCCTTTGTATTCACACTTCACATATACTATTCTCTTTTTATTTCCAACGTTTTCAACCCCCTAAATCCTTCACATAATTTTTTCCCAATTGTTCATCATACGATAGAAGATTGAGGTGTTCATCACCTCGGCTATGCAACGTTTTGGTATTTTTGTCGAAGATTTCATAGAGGTTGGCGTATGAGTAGCTGGGAATTGTCTCATGATTGACAGAGGTGAATGTGTTGATGTCGATCGACAAAATTTTTGGTGTCTGAGATAGTATTTACTGATTTTTTTGGTGGATTTGGGGGAGTATCTGGGAGAGTGCACTTGTTTGTTGAATTAATTGTACCATGTTAACAATGGTGGAGCATGTGTGCTTATTTGTTGAATTTTTTGCATCATGTTATACCAATTTGATGCGCACGGATTGTGTTGTTTGTTTATTGGATTAATTTGCACTCTAGGTGTGTTAGTTGCCACAGCTTATTGGAGAGAAATTGGAGAGAAATGGTGCAGAAAGAATACAAGATTTAATGTGATTTTGCGTGTGAACGGCCTTCACTCGGGGTCGTTAAAAGTCGTAGCCTAAATTAACCCGAGCGAAAGCGTTGGATCAAAGATAAAATTTGTAGTTCTACACCCAACTCACTACTAAGTTACCTATGGGGTAGTTAGTGGCAAGCCTGAATATATCCATGGAGATGCAATGGCCTAAAAGTCAATCAAACACAACCACGAACAGGTCGTCAATCCGTCGTGTTGCTAAGAATAGATAGTATAGTAAAGTTTTTGGTTTTTCAGGGAGCAACTATGAACATGAAAGTAAAACACACGTAAACTATATTAACAGACACTTGGAGTAAAGTTTTTGGTTTTTCAGGGAACAACTATGAACATGAAAGTAAAACACACGTAAACTATATTAACAGACACTTGGAGAATATTTGCGTAACATGGTTGATTAAATGGTTCATTCCTCAATTTAATCATATTTAAGACTTCAACAACCTAACCTAGTGCTCATAACACGTGGTGTGGTCGATGGTCAGCACTTTCCCATACTTGTCACGTAGGGTACTCTTGCAAATCTTCCATCGGCACTGCCTTCGTAATTAGGGGAATGCAACAACGGTCCGACCGTTGCACACATCTGTTTTTCCCTCGTAAGATTACGTCCTGGCCACTACACCACATATGCTCTACCCCTAGGCCTATAAATGAGGAAAAGGGAGGTAGGCACCTTATTGATGACACCAGGTCCTCTTACAACCCTAACTTGCTAGTATTTTCTATCTCTACCCGTAACTCTTCAGACCAACTTGCCAGCTAAGACTGGTGTTCTATCATTGCAACAGTAAAACTTGGAAAAAATCTACGTGCACACACCCACACGAACCCGGACCCTTCTACCCATATCACATCCAAGTTTCTTTTCCCCTAGGGTATCAATATTTTCACCAACATGAATGTAGACTAGAGTGTGTGCTAATGGAGTGTATCATTCATGCAATTATAACAGTTAAAAAACAAGCCTTCATGATATCATAAGAACATATATTAGGAGGATCTAAATAATCTCACAAGAACTTTCAAGTAATTAATTGAATTCCACATCTTAGGAACAAAGCAAAATAAAAAGAGAAGACTATAAAACCTAGAGAGAAGAGAGAGTGTTTCTCTCTCTAAGTTTCTCTCCAAACTACAAATGAACTAATGAAAAATGATCCAAGAATTTTAACCATAGTAGACTAAGATATTTATAGTAGGTGGGGATTTGGTTTAAAAATAGGTCCAAAATAGGTCAAAACCCTAATCAGCCGCCACTGACATAGGCCGCTGCGGATGGCGCGACCCGTGCAATTGGTGTGATCTCGTGCCGGCGTGGTCCACCAGATCCGGCGCGAGCCGCTTGCCTCATGCTGGCACAAGGTGTACGATCGGGAGCAGCCGTGCTGGGTGCGGTCCTCATCGTCTAGCACAACCTGTCTTTAGGAAGCTCGCTTTTGCACATTCTGATCTATGGTCTGTGTCATTTGGCGCGGCTCGTCATCATATTCCTTATTTTTATCAGTATTTTGACATGGGCCGCTTCAATTTTCACATCCCACTGGCTTGTCTCAACATTTTGGACTTGGAACGATGCGAGCTGTGTGAAACGGGATGGTCCGCACCTATACTTAGCCATTTTGGAGTGAAAAAGGCCTCTTGAGCACACGACCTATGGAGATTGGCACGGCTCATGCCAGAAGCCCTTGGCGTGGGCTTTATATCATGGAATGGGCTGCTGGTGCTAGGTCTTGTGTCGGCCATGAGCGGTCCGTGCCTGCTAGCTGATGCTTCGCCCGACTAGACTTCTTTATTCCACTACAGATGAACCGTTGGTCTGTTTTGAGAGTTTTTTTAGTCGATTTCATAGCGGTCGAGAAGATGAATCCAGTGGAATTAATCTTGAAGGGTGATTATTCTTGGACTGTTCCCATAACTTGGCGCAACTCTTGGACCACAATTTTCCTTTATTCCATGGCCGTTTTGAACTTCAATGGTGCCATAGCTTTAGCTCCATCCTTCTACTACCATGATGCAATGACTTTTGCCTTCATCTACTACCATTCTAATGTGAATGACCTTCAACATCTTCTACTGTCCTTGCGAACGGTCTTCAATATAAAATGTAACCTAAAAGTACCCACGAACGACCTGCTAAGGATGGTCACAAAGGAAGATCTAGGTGCGTGGGGGATATAAGGTATCCATTAGTACTAATTAAGTCTACAAAATACGGGTTTTAGACAAGAAAACCAAACATGGCCATCTAAACCCCTTGTCACGTAAACTCAACTAATACTAGCAATCCAATGTATAAACACTACTACAGAACAGGGGCAGTAGCACCGGTAAAACACCCCAATAGCACCGATATTTTGGCCCCCAAAAATATCGGTGCGTAGGTATAGCGGTGTAAAAAGGTAGGTTATTTGCACCGGTAATATCTACCGGTGTATAAATGTTATATGCACCGGTATTGACAACCGGTGCACAAATTCAAAAAATCCTTATACGTCTAACATACCGGACATTGAAATGGCAGTGTAGGAAATATGTGCCAGTGTAGAAAACATTTGCACCGGTAGGTTGGTAGGTGTCGATGTACATTAGTGCATAAATTTACACCGGTATAAATCTAACATATGCACCGGTATTTAATTTTACACCGGTATGAGAAACTACACTGGTATATGACAAATTTCAGACTACCGGTGTAATTTAGTTTTCATGTATTTAATATATTATTTTAATCTAATTTATTTTTACACCAATATTTATATGTTATACATGTGTATGAGCATAATAAAACTTACAATGCTTAATTTTTTTTTTGGTGGTCCCTCCCGGATCATTTCCGACAACCAGAAATACTTGAACCCAAACTATTATAAAATTTAAAACAAAGGAAAATGTAAGAAACTTCAAACACCATTGATAATATTGATCGGCAAACACAAAAATTTATTGAAATAATAAATAGAAAATGATCTTCACCATGAATGGAAATAAATTAAAAAACCACACAAGTTTAGTACAACCAAACACCAACCATAGAATTCTTATATGATCAACCACAGAAAATAATTATCAACCTATTATGTAGTTTTTATCATTGAAATGTTGCAACAAAGTGTTCGCCTGATACTAGTACTCATCGAGCCAAGCCCCCCACCATCTCTCTACAACAGCTTGAATTTCGTACACATGGTATGACCCTTGGCCCTCTGGGAAGATCTGTCAAATTCAAACATACAGTGTTAGTGAAGAATTTTGTGTGCAATAGAAATTTTGAATAACTAATTTTGAGATGTAATATTTACCCCCTGGATATTGTTTGTCTCTAAATGATTAAAAAATTCTTCCATGAAGAGCATGATGAAGTACTCGCATTGCCATGAACCATTCTGGGTTGGTACTGCACAGGAATTGCATATTTCATTACCAATTTTTAACCTAATAAATGACATGGATTAAAAGACAGAATGACTTACCTCAATGTTCTTGATTTTTCCAAATGTAGTCGGGTTCTGGCTCCATCTTTCTCTTCTCCCTTTGGTATGTGCATGTAAGCTTGTCAAGAAAGTAAATGAAAATGGTCACTTCTTATAGTATATTACGATACTGACCTATTATTTGATTGATCATAATATCCGGAAATGACTCTGAGTTTGATCAAGTATGTTGGTTTGATACCTCCCGACAATGGGTCCACCGTGAAAACCTCTTCCGTTCTCGGACTGATAATGATGAGTTACCAATGACCGCTGACAAAAAATAACGATAATTAATTACAGAACTGGAAGTCCTTTGAAATGTAAATGTTAAATCTGGGAAAAATATCTTACACTCTTATGCAGGGGATAATGTAGAACTCAACATCCATTTCCTTCATGGTTGTCCAAATAAGGTTGAAATGTTGTTCGACCTCCTGCTCGAAGTTGTTCAAGTTTTCACAGTTGGAAGGGTAGAATTGGACGCGACCTGCATTATTTTCTCAGATTTTCTCCCATAAGTTCCTATGCCAGTAAGGATATTTAAGAAGAAATTCCTGATTGATTAGAAAAGCAAATAAGGATGCAAGGTTTGAAACTCACCTTATCCACACATTGACATGTGCATTATCCATCCAGGTCATCAAATGCATGTTCCTGAGCCTCCGCCTAAACTCGACCAAAACATCTATTCCCACACTGCTGATATAATCGCGTACGAAGGTCGATGGTCAATAGACTGGGAAGAACATGGAGTCATTTTTCTCTATAATTTCTAGGATAGATGCATTGCATTTCTAAATCTCTCCATAATGGGCCAATCTAATAGGTCCCGTCTGTTGATAATCTTTGGAGGCAAAATTACACGAAATGCCTACTTAAATATGTAGAAATTGACGGTCGTTGGCAATAAATAACAAAGTATTGTGGTTCAGTGAAGCATCTGTTTTGGTAGCTTCTTGAATTTACGTTTTGTTGACGGCCGGTAATTAGTGCTCGAGTGGAATCTCTTCTCGGTATCACCCTGTTACGCAGATTCATAAATATGCCCATGTCACTGTAATTTGTGCAAAATGAAAGTTAAGGTGTTACGAGAATGTACCTTGTCGTCGGTTGTGAGAATCATAACCTCCTTGTCCTCGTCGCCCATTCCTGCACTGACATCCTCCTCATCGATGTCACTTGGTTGCTCGTCTCCCTTGCCTATCAAAGACACATGCCAATCCACGATTCTATTCAAGGCATCTGCAATGTTATTGAACTGGTAGTCCACCAAGGGCAATCCTGCCCTAGAATGGTAGACTGGCTCGCATACTCTAACGCGAGTCACACTACCATATTGGGCATCCTGACGATGAGGTATTTGTCACAAACGTTGCGCGGCCTTTTTCTTCCTACCAAAAATTTCTTGCACATACAGAGTCACTTGTTCTCCATCCCGTTGTTAGAAAGTTAATTAAAATGATAAAATGGTTATGGAGATTTCAAGATGTGTAATTCAATGTATATAATTATGCAGGCGTACCTCCTCATCACCTTCTTCATCGATGGGCTCTTCACCCGACTTTGTAGTACCCGCATCATGGAACTCCATCACCTTCTCAATAAACTTCTTGGGATTATCAAGGCCTGGAGGGATCTCAACACCACTTGCAGAAGCGATGCCCTTTACGAGCTGTTTAAGGTATGATACCATGGCTTTCACAAGGGGTTGATCATTAGATGGTCTCCTCTGTGGGGTATGCTTACTTGAGGAACTGCTACCGCACTTGCTGCGGGAAAGATGAGGAACAACCACCGATGTGGGTAGACCCATATGAGTTCCCCTGTACTTACCCAGGTGATCCTTCATTTTTGTAACCTTTATGTGAATATCTTCATCCAACTACAATACCAATGTTCCTTTTTTCCTTCAGCTCGTTCATTTTCAACTGTATTGATATTGGAAAGAAAATTTCTATAAGAAGAATGTAGAAATGATGTACAAATTAATTTACGTTGGAGATATGTGTATAACTTATGACGTCCTGTGCGATCTTCCAAACCTCTTTTGATGTGTACAACCATTTATTGTCCTTGTTTGCCTCAAGGTAAACAAGAGATCTGCCCGGTGTGAACTCCTTCTGACGGAGTTGTTGCTCAATCTCCTCTTCAGTGAAGCCCTCAGCAGTCAACCTAATTCTCTCTTTTTCCTTCAGCTCCTCAGTTAGTTTGTCGAGGACGTATCAATTACCTTTTCTCCCAGTGTTGTGGGTGTAATCCTTTCCAACATTTTGCTCAATAGCTGTCTCTCAAATCATTGGATATCGTTCATATAATATTATATATACTTTAATTTAATTTATAGGCATCATAGTTACTAACATTAATTCTATGGAATCATACCTGAAATTTTGGCGTCCGACGCCTTCGCTCAAAAAATGCCATTCTTATTCATCCATCAATTTGTATTTCTCCCATGGTTTCACTCCTGATTTGTTGACTCCACTGTCCACTTCATGGATGAGCTTGTTTGCCACATTTGTCTTCCTGTTCCGATGTTGGTCTCTTTTCCTGTCCGTGAAATCCTTCTTGAGCTCTTCAAGTTGAGCTTCGGTCAACTTGTTTTCAATTGTGAAGCTCACCTACAACAAAACATATGAACATGAAAACATTAATCATGTGTTCACTGTGAAATAATTGAACATAAAACTTGTACTTTAAGTCTCGAATAACTTACCAAAACACCCTTCCACGACTCTTCCTTTATATCTTTCGGCACATTGCACCAGTGTTTGCAGGTGCTAAATTTGATGCGCTGCCAGAATGCATAATTGTCGTAAGTGTGTCACGCTATCCAGTTCTTAGTGCAAACAACTTGTTTCCCATAGAACTCAAACGCCAAAGGGATAAGATTTTTCTCCTTTGCTAACATTACTAACTGGCACGTACTAGTTCCACGTCTCCTTATACAACTTTTGATCTCAAACTTGTTGAACCCCTCTCCTTGGACAATTTTTTGTCCTCTTTATTAATAGTCTCTCCTGATTTGCGGGTGTTCTTCCCCTTTCCCCTTGCCAACCGGTGGGTTGGCCACCTCTTCCCCTGCATCATCTCCCTTAACATTCCCTTTATTCCCATCTCCATGTGGGGCGGGTTCTTCTTTCTCTGCACTAGTCGATTCATGTTGTGGCAGTGCTTCTTCCTCAAATTGTATTTGAAATGGAATCCTTTTATGGAGGCGGTTCTTGTTCAGCAACATCGACCCCAATGTCTTTAACATCCTCCTTATTGTTTGATACCGGTCCCTTCCTCTTCGTGTTTAACTTCCCCCTTTTCAGTGGCATGTACGACAATATAATAGATAATTGTTAACTCAATAAGTCAACTAACCCATTGGCCTCACAAAATGATATCCAACAATGCGTATTGAAGATCAACATTGATAGAACTTGAACAATAAAATGATAAAACTTGATCGAATGACATAGAAATTGAACAGCATGATTATAAAACTTGATCGAAAATGTCATTGAAATTGAAAGAACATGGCATAGAACTTCCCTCAATGATACCTACTATAAGTTAGCCAATGATAAAACTTGAACAACAAAATAAGTGACACACAAGATGTACAATCTCCTGAAATGTACTACCTTCATGATCACAAACCACCACGTCGCATAACAAAATATATATCCACGAAAGACATGAATCTCAAGATCCCCTCATTTGTATAATCATACCACACAAGGCTATTATTTTGAGTTTTCTTCAATAATATTTTTTTAGTCATTGAGGTATTTTATCGAACACGTGTGGGGCATATCAATATTAATGATTCTTTCACAAAAAATTGATATGGAAACCCATTGATAACTAAAGAAAGATTACTAACCTTCACTAATGCAACAAAAATGGGCTAACTTCCTTTACCTGAATGCTCAAAAAGGAAAAATTGGTGATTATGGAGAAGTTCTTCTTTATCTTGTACTTGGCTAAAGGTTGTGTGTTGCTCAACCTTTTATAGCAAAGATAAGGGGGAGTTATGGGAATTTATGATGATTGATGAGGAGTTATGGTGGTTAATTGTAGTAGAAATTGAAGGGATGAATAGTGGAGGGTAGTTTTGGAGAGAAAAATGTGGGATTTGATGAGGAGATGCGGTTATAGCCATTTGAATGTCAATTTTTTTCATATCACCGCAATGCTTACACCAATAATTTGGATATTACCGGTGTGCATGTTTAAACCAAGGGAGAATTTGGTGATGAAAAAATTTCAAAGTACCCATCACCGGTATAAGTACCGGTGCAAATGCTTGGGTACCGGTGTACTGTTGAGGTGAAAAGCACTTGCTCGCAGCTGGTTTAAATAATTTTTTTGGTAACCCGAGAGTAAAAGTTTGAAATTTTTTCTAAGTACCCAGTACCAGTATTGATACCGGTGCAAATACTACTTCTACCAGTGTAAAAAGTTGAGCAGCTGCTTCAAATAATTTAATTTTAAAAAAATTGTACCTGAGAGAAAGTTGTCCATTTTTTAAAGTATCCAGCACCAGTAGATATACCAGTGCTATTGATACCACTATAGGTGTTACAAATTTCTCCCCATTAACGAAAAACGAAATTAAATTTTTTTCTTCATTTTGCGCCACAAAAAATTTGAATCTTACACCGGTAATATATAAAATATACCGGTGTATATAAAGAAATCATATCTTACTATTTTTTGTACTCTTTCATTTACCTCCCACATATTTTACTAGCCATTTTAATTACTCAAATTGAAGCATAATTTATTTAACTAGACATACTATTAGCTGTTTGAACCAAATTTTGACTAAACATGGGCCCCGTACGATGAAATGAATAAGCATTTCTATATTTTGTAGAATTTTCACTTTGACCCTAAACATTTATATTCACTCCGTCAACCACTATTCCATGGATACGAATACCATTTTTTTAGTGCTAGAAACTTAATATGGATAATTACTTCACATCCAAGGTAAATACGACTCTAAAAATTGTCGATATTCTTTTCTTGTAATTAGGTCCCCCGAATGTGACATGCGCATACGACACGTTCAGAAACGATATAAAGTACAAAATTTAATATTCTAGTTTTTTCATAATTGCAACATAATTGTTTCCTGGTGGTGAAATGACCAAAAGCACTAGTACATGCTCTAGAGTGAATGGTAAAGGTTTTCTTCAAAGCTTCAATGTGTAATCCGATTATCTCCCAAACTCACTATAGGCCGCACCTGTCCATTTCCCCAATTGTGCAGCTTGGAAATACAATATGAACGTTTGGACTACCATCCAGTTCAAGCGGATTTCAATTTTGATGTACGAGTAAACCTTTTACTTTTTGAACTTTAGTCCCACCAAGAATCTTGGAAGCATCAAAATTTAAAATTGGTGGCACTAAAATGCAATTCAATACAATATGATCATGGTCATGCGTTTCTGCACCAAACGGGTGCACGGTAGGGCCTATAAAACCAACAATGAATGTTTGCACTATATTACTAAAAATTGCACTATGGCTCCAAAATTTATATGGGGAACCTCTATAGCTCCACATTGTACAAATTTGTTATTCTAACCATTCATGTAATATAATGAAGGTTTCAAACAGGGTGCTGATCTTTCTTCTAGCCCAACTATACGTTTTAGACATAATTTGTGTGTTCGGGAGTAATTTTGCCCGAAAAAATTGCAAAGATTATAAAATCTCTAACTCAAACCATCATTGCCCAAGTTATTTAAGCTGGAATGAATTAGATTATAATAAAACTACAAGTGTTAGACTATCCAAGTGCAACAAATTAAGGGGGGAGGCATGGACTTAAAATTTTGATAAACTAATACAAGTTTTCTACATATAGTAATGAGAAAATGGTTACACATCATTATCGTCTCCTGTTGCATTCCCATCACGGGTATTTGTACCATAATCCATGTCCTCCACATCGCATTTGCGGAAGGTAGGGAAACTTTCAACAAATTCCACATCGTTAGGATATTGATAGTTCATAACCTTGGCCATGTGGTCGAACCAGGACCTCAGATACTTTGATTCTTCAAGCAAGTTCTGTACACTGACCTCCAAGACTGCGAATCTAGATTCAATGGTAGGAATATGCATATCAGATGGTAGTTTTTATAAAGAGTCCACACAAATCTTACCCATTGGTTGCTTATAAACATCATGTGGACGAGCATTAACTCCAGCTCTTGAACAAAGGGCCAGGATGATACTGCAAACACTATATGACCCAATCGTATCCCGTTCCACGTTTAACATGATACAAATTTAACGACTAACATTCCATATATGTTCCTTCTGTATTGCGTGCAAGAAGGTCAGACAAATTTTGTGGACTTGCGTGTACACAGTTACTCAGTCTATTCTAGATGCCACAAAGTGATACCACCCATTGATTTCCAAAGTTAGAGTCTTCTTTGGTATTTTTCTCCAACTTGGTTTGGCAAGCTTATCTATGTCGGGACCTTGCCTAGTTACTTTCCCAATGACTTCCTTCCTAATTACATCTTAAAGATAATAGCCGTCGGTACCGACATTTTGGAGTTCTAGGAACTAATCCTTAACGTTTGGAACATTGGGCAACCCAAACAAAGCCTTTGTAAATTCGGGTGTGACAGGGACAATTATGCCTCTGTAGTACACCTGACTCTGGTTCGGGCTGCACCTCAAGTTTGCATAAAAATCACTTACGATTCTTAGGTTGAATGGCTATGAAGTCTCACATAATTTTTTCCCACCCAAGCATGCAGATGGTTTGTTCAAATGGGGAAGATGCCTCAATTCCTCTTTCAGGGTAATGACATCATCCTTCGTATGATTCATGTACCGACCTAGCCTCCTTGGACACAAAGGTACCATTCGGGTAAGTGTACGATGACAGATTTGGAAGAGAAGGAGAGGATGATTGGTGTATCCTTTTCAAATTGGATTTAGGTGCCATTTCCTAAAAAACACATTGAAGCATTTTATCAAACACCTTGCATGAAAGCCAAGTTATTCATGATATCAAATAGTCAATCAATGTAGTTGAGATTCCAAGGTTAGTTAATCATATTGAAAAGACATTAAAGTGATTTACCTGATTCTATCGGTACCGTTGTTGGATTTCAATTGATATGCCTTTGGGGGAAATGATATAGGGTGAGAGATGCAAAACTTGGTTTGTGAAAATGTGTTGCTTCTTTGATTTAAGGACACTTTAATTTTCTTACACCGGTAATTATGGCATATCAGTGTAAGGAAAAGGCAAAAGCAGTTGCTTTAGGTTGCTTTAAATGTAAAAAAATTACATTTTTTGACCCAAGGGAAAAATTTTGAAAATTTGTCTAAGTATCCAGCACCGGTATATATATACCGGTGTGTATGTTCTCCATACCGTTGTAAATAATATCCAAAAGTAGCTGCTTGAGGTAGCTTTAAATGTAAAAAAAAGTTACACTTTGAGACCCGAGACAAAAATTGTGAAATTGTTTCTTAGTATCCAGCACCGGTATTTATACAGGTGCGTATGTGAACCATACTTATGTAAGTTTTGTCCAAATGCTGCTGCTTTAAATGCCATTTAAAAATAATTTTGTGGCCCGAGACTAAAATACTTATAATTTTTTGATGTATCCAGCACCGGTATATATACCGGTGCGCATATACAATATACCAGTGCGAATATATGGAATAGATCATCTACTTTGTTTTCCTATACCGGTATTTTTCTCTTTTACCAGTGCAAATGTCTTAAAAACCAAAAATTGAAAACGATTAATACTAAGTTTTAATCCATTCAATATGAATACATTCCAATGGAAGTACAATCATAACAAGCAATTACAAAACCAAGAACGGTCCACATTCATGTCACACTAATTCACAACATAAAGGGATGTGTATTACACAAAACATTGGCAGGAAATCCAACTGCGTGGAAATTACTAATTATCTCTTCCGCTTCAACACATTGTCACCACCCACTATTTCACTGCTCTTATCAACCCACAACCCATCACCATGAGAATGCCGTCCCACCAAGGCTCCTCCTACATCCTCCAAACCAGGAAATACTGATGGAAACTCTGGACTATCATTTATGATTGGGTGATCAATTTCCTCTTCAAAGTAAAACTTCTTCCCATGAAGCACCACATGGAAATTCTCATTTGAAGAGTGCTGATATAAAAAACCCGTCATTCTTGGGCAACTAAGATGCATTTGTCATCTTCGTATCCTACACGATTCAAGTTGATCAACGTAAAGCCCATGGACTTTTCAACTACAACATCGGAACCATGTTTCACCCAACGACACTTGAACACAAAAACTTTGAACTCTACATAATTCAACTCCCAAATTTCCTCAATCACCCCATAGAAAGGCATCACAGCAACAACAAGATGTTTATCTCTCTTGCTTGCCTGCGACGTGGATTCAGATTCAATATAAACACCACTGTTCTGTGTCATGCTCTTCTCATCCTTCTCAATTGTTGAGAAAATGAAGCCATTAATGTCATAACCATGGTACCGTCTTACTGTGCAGTTTGTGTCCTTGCAAATGCCCGTAGCATACTTGGCATCCCTTCCACATTGCAATGCTTGTAAAACAAATTAACAAACTTTGAAGAATGCTCTACCTATATTTTATTCGAGGGCTAGTTTGGATGAATCTCTTCCAACATGGAAAAAAGCCCTTGAACATATATTGTGGTCTTGCTACTATTACGTAAAACATACAGGTGAACTGTCATCAACTCAGCGTTCAAGGGTGTTGAAGCGTACCCGTAGACTGCAGAGTCCCATTCCACTTTCTGCAGTGTGGTCCACTGGGAACACCAATAACTCTTTTTTCAACCAAGTTCGATGTACATCATTTAATGATCTACTTAGTGACGTACCTCTGAACAATCGAGGCATCATGCCGACTATGATTATGAACATAACCCTTGAAAACATCCATGTGACACTCAAATGGGTGCATCTAATGCATTCCAACAACCTCACATATAAGTATATCCCTAAATAAGTGTACGCCGAGGTGCACTATGATGTCAAAGAACGATGGGGGGAAAGTACTTCTCCATATGGCTTAAAACAACAGCAGCTTCTCGCTCCAGTTCATCTAGATGTTGCCTGCTAAGATTTTTCCTGCATATCGAGTGATACAAGTGCATAATCAAAATATAAATTCCTCATCCAAACAACCTCAGATCGCAACGGGAAAAATTTGTTGCATAAGGACATGACAATTATATTATTTCAAAGCATTAAGATGCAATTCATCATTCACAAACCGACAAATATTAGAGGAGTAACCGGATGGTACCTTCATTCCTTGGATGCTCTCACACACCAATATCCTCCCAGTAACTGACAGATCGTAAGAAACGGGAGGTAGATACGTTCGCTTCCCTCTAACCTTCAGTGCCAGAACCAACCGAATACCAAGGTCCACTAAATCTTTCCTCACATTTACACAATCCTAGGTCTTCCTAGGAATGTTTAGTAACGTGCCAATCAAACTCTCACAAACATTATTTTTGATATGCATGACATCCAAACAATGGCGAACCTCCAAATTCTCCCAATACGGAAAATCAAAGAAAATTGACCTTTTCTTCCACGGCCCTTCTACAGCCCCACCACCCTTTGATAACTTCTTACCAAGAACAACATTCAATTTTTTCACCTTGTTGTGAATAGCTACACCGATCAAGAGTTTAGGTGCCTTTCTCCTCTCCTTCCCACCAACGAATGCAAATGTGTTATCTCGCCACTTGTGTTTCAACAAAAGGAATTTTTGGAGACCCAAATAAACAGTGTTACGCCCATTTTTCAACTGATGGTAATCGGCCTCATCCTCACAAATAGGGCAAGCATTGTAACCCTTGACTACATACCCAAAAAGGTTGCCATATCCTGGGAAGTCATTTATGGTACAAAAAAAGCATTGCCTTCAAGGTAAACTTTTCACCATGCAAACCATAAAACATTAAGGCGCCAACCGACCATAGCACCTTCAAATCTTCTATCAAAGGGGTAAGTTAAGTGTCTATGCCATTTCTAGGCTGTTTGGGCCTTGAAATCATGATGTGCATCTACACATATTACCTCTCCATGCACAAGTACATAGGGGGGAGATTGTAAATGGCAAGCATAACCGGCCATGAACTATGTTTCGAGGACATATTGCCGAACGGGTTCATACCATCAGTACACAAAAGCCATTCTCAAATTTCTAGGTTCAGATGCAAACTTTGGATACATCTTATCAAATTTCTTCCACTGGTTTACATCAATCGGGTGTTGAATCATAACATCATCTTTACAACCTCCCCTATCCATGTACCATGTCAAGTTCTTTGCATCCTTAGCATTCTTAAACAACCTTCTAAGCCTTGGAATAATCGGAAGGTACCACATGCATTTGGCAGGCACCCGCCTCCTCACCGACACAACATGCTCTCCACCAATAGCCTCATTTATCCTTTTCTTATAACACAACACATTACATACTATACAAATAATCTTATCCTTTAGGTCACACCTATATAAGACACAATCATTCAAAAAAGCATATATCTTTTCATACTCCATTCCCATCAGACATAAAATTCTCTTAGCATCGTAAAGGTTGTCTGGCTCCCCGTTACCGGATGGAAGCTTCTCATTCAAAAAATTAAGCAATTTATTCATGCTAGTATTACTCCATAAACCAAGACCTTTCAAATTAAACAACTCCATCAAACATGACATGAGCATGTCTTTCTTTTGCAACTGGGATACAGTGGTCTATCCTTCTCACCTAGAAAGTTAGCCAAAACCTTAGGCCTCCCTCCAAATTCATTAACTACCTCCTCATATATGTCATCCAATTTAGCATCCCCAAAACACTCTCCCTCACTACTAACTATCACATCCACTGGTAATGTTTCCCCATAAAACGTCCACACCACATAATCTTTCGCAAACCCTCAGCTATACAAATGGAGTTTCAGCATGTCCTTGTTATCAGTACGATTTTGATTTCTTCAATCACGATGAGGACATAATATTCGTTTTTCACGTCAAAAAGCATGGTCCAAAAACTCATCCGCGAAGACAATATATTACTGCTCACCCTCTAACATTGGCATACAAATGCTTATGCCTCTCGATGGCACGATACAACTCTACATTTCAACAAATGTTCAACAATCAAACTTTAACACATTTATTACAATAGAGTTTCATGACCACATCTAACTCATGCAAGATCATTAATGCACACTAATTTCCATATTAAAATTACCACATTCATAAAATTTCCTACAATATAACAATCAATAGCCATAGCATTATAACTGCATCAACCTTGAGAACAAAACTAATATCAACAATTATACCTCAATCACCATCAAATGATCAAACACACAAGATATATATGTCTACAAACCAAAACCAACAATGAGATCATTAATATCCATAAATACATTTAAAAATATGGTACCTTCAAGGGTCTTCATAGAAGATCATTCAATGCCTTCATTAACCAAAACCCCCCATTAATGAGCTCATTCTCCCAAAATTACCATTTTTAACCCGCCAAAAAATGGTGGTAGGCAAGCATTTAATGCACTTTTATACACCGGTATATAGACAAATACCAGTGCGTATGTATTATTTTTTGAAAAATTAGAATTTTATACACTGGTTTTATACGATACCAGTGTACAATTTCTTCCATTTTCCCACAATTTTTTTCACACACCGGTGAAACATATCACAGGTTTAAAAAATTATATTTTTGGCTCCAAATCAGACAAGTTCACCATGTTCATACATTGGTACCTGTGTTACCGGTGCAATGGTGTACATTAGCACCGGTTGTTACCATCTCTATACATTTAACCGGTAGACCTTACACATGTGTGTATGCATTCATAGGCACGAGTATTATGGTAAACATGAGTTATACTGGTGCAGTTGTGTACTTCTACACCGATATTCTATACTCATGATTTTTTTACCGGTGTGTATGTACCTATTTTATAGTAGTGAAAACAAGCCAATTATTATGCCGAATGCATCAGTTAACGCACGCATAATGAAGCACGTCAGACCCTCCACACTTAACCCTTTACTTGTCCTCGAGTAAATAAAGATAAGAAAATGACTAAGCAAAATGTCGCGTGCAGACATAAGTTAACCGAGGCCTTCAGCTTTTTGCTAGATTTCCTTGTTTCCCCCGAAGAAGAAAGAATCTCACAACTTCCACACACTCCCCGAAGAATCTAATGTAATCTAACCGCCCAAAATAAAATGAATAAAAAGGTAAGAAAATAAGGATAAGTGTTAAGCTAGCTTACCTTTCCCAAAAAGTTCCCCAAAAGCAATCAAAGAGTCGT
Organism: Rubia yunnanensis; assembly: GCA_037428765.1. Classification (NCBI taxonomy): domain Eukaryota; kingdom Viridiplantae; phylum Streptophyta; class Magnoliopsida; order Gentianales; family Rubiaceae; genus Rubia; species Rubia yunnanensis. Next base: position 131,930,935 of record CM075062.1, read on the forward strand.
CTCCAAAACAATACACCAAGGAAATCTAGGAGTCGTCAACTTGGTTGTAACATAGGGATAATGCTAGATTCTCGACCTAGTTACAACCAAGGATGGTGCAAATTTATCGTCAACCTAGTTTTTTGTTTTCTCTCAATTTCTCTCATTTTGCTTAGGAGCCATTTCGGGGTTTTCATCCTAGCTTTCACACATGTTGTGCTCACATTATCACCTTTTTCCACACGGCCTCTCATTTTTGCCTAGGTTTGTAAACCTAGGTGGGTCTGTCCTCTTACTTAGGTCTTTTGACCTATATGGGTTTTTTCCAACGTTGCCTAAGTTTCCCTTTTGGGTTTCCAACTTAGCCAGGTATATATATTTTATTTTCATTTTTTTGGTGTAGCACAAAATGCCCCAAAGTTGGGCTTCATACTACATGAAGATAATGAAATGCAAAAACTTACACCATCAAAGTTGTCCTCAAAACATTCCCAAATATAAGCTACAAAGGTGCCCTCACACTTAAAACAACTAAAAGTTCAAATGAGGGAACGAAACAAAAACATAGAAAAGATTGTTATCCAAGCATCAAAAGTATGTATAATATAGGTGGAGGAAAATACTAGAAAAGGAGATACCATCATAAAGATGTTCCAACCCCTCCCCTACACTAAGTTCATGAATTGTCCCCAGTGTATGCAACTAAGGTGAAGGAAAGGTTGAAATCACAACAAAAATCAATGTCTCCTGCGACGTCTTGCTCCTTGCCCCTGCCTGTGCAGAGGATTCTAATAGCCGTCTCCAATGCCTGAAGTCCTCAACCTGTCACTGATATTCCTGAAGGCCCTCGTGTAGTGCTCCCATTCCATCTGTCAAATACTGCGTCTGTTCATCAACTCTATCAAACCTCGCAACTGTGTCCCAATGATGGTCATCTAGCTGCATGCTAATAGTGACCAAATCTTACCTTACCCCAAAAATGGAGTGCTCCATGGGCTGTGCCCAGTCAGGCTCGTACTGCGGTGGCTGAGTCCACATTTGGTAGGAGGAAATAGACTCTAGGGTGTAGTTGGTGTAGGTGGTGGTGGACACTATGTTGAAGTTTTTTCATACCAATCCTACCTAGTAGGATTGTGATAGGTTTGTAGACTTTGAGACCCTTGAGGGTCTCTTCATCAATAAACTTTGTCTCTAGAATATGGTGGTTCATAAGGTACCCCACCTTGTCTTATGATTCTCAGTAAAGGTGGTCAACCCCATATAGGTTACACTAGCCCCCCACTCCCCTGAAATATTTTCTATGAGTCATATTTTACAAAGAAAGTATAGTAACAAGCATAAACAAAATATGAAAAAATTTCTCCAACCACTCCCAACACAGAACATTATTGATGTGTCCATTTTATGTGCATATTTTAATACTTTTTGGGATCACTTTATGCTATTTTGTTATCAAGAGCTTGTGTTTTACCTTGAAATTCTCTTAGGAGAGGTAAGAGAGACTTTACACTCTTTTACCTTTTTCTAAGTGGATTTTGTGTGATAAAGGAAGAACCTTGAGACTTGAAGACCGGAGACCATTGAAGATAACCTTTTGAAGAATTTGAAGATTTGAAGACTAGCTTTGAAGATTGAAGACAAAAATAATCATGGATCTGAAGGCAAGACACCACAAGGGTGAAAAGGGGCAGCCCGCCCGGGCGAGCCCATTCCCGCCCGGGCAGGAGCCTGCTACACTTTTGCTTTTTGCCTTTTCTTTTCCTCCCTCTAGTACTATAAAAGGAATTTTGTCCATCCACTTCATATCTTATCCTCCTTGTCCTAATTCTACCTTCTCCAAACCCTAGGTTCTTCATCTTTTTCATCCTTTCTCTCTTTCTTTCTCTATGCATTTGTTTATGGATGTTAGTATGATTTTTATTAGCTAATATAGTTTTTGGGAGTAATTGACCAAGGCTTCTAAGTCCATGTACTAAGAACAAATTATAGCCTATTTGGTACTCTTACTATAATGCATTTATGGCGCATTCAATGTGTTTGTTAATGTCATTAATGTTCTTGAAAGCTTGAGTATATGAAGTATTTGTATGATATGCTTGTTAGTGTTTGGGGAAATTGGTTGATTTCCCTTTTTCTTGATAGGAAATCCAAGAGTATGACTTAGAGCTTTTGATTGTGTTGATGGATTGATAATTGCTAGATGAATATGATGATGTTGAACTCTTTGTCATGTTTTTGCTTGTAGCAAATGAGAGAAGTCCATGAATGTTGATCGTTCTTCACTAATCTTGTGTAAATGCATGAATTGGTTAAATTCTTAGACACGGTGTAGTGCTTATAAGAGTTGCCAAGCTTGTTATTCTTTGTGCTCAATTCCAGCAATGGGATACTCTTAGTCGTGTTTCGACCATGGGAGTCATTGATGAGGTTTGACAAGAGATGTCAAACTCACTCTTGCAAACTACTAACTAAGAAGGGTAGAAGTTTAGTCTTCACAACAAGTAGTGAAAGTAGTAAATAGGTTGTATGTTCAATGATGGACAAGAAGGTTGGAAGTGGAAGTCAATTGCACCCAAAGTTCCATTAACTGTTGTTTTAATCTTGTCTTTAGTTTTGTTACATGATTAGTATAGTTCTCTTGCTTTGCTAATTGTTGTCTTTAAATTTTATAACTTAGGATAAAAAACCAACCAACCCCTCTCCTTAATTTACATGCTTTTATATGTATCTATATATATATGCCCAATATGTTTTCTCTATATCTTGAAACATTAGAAAAGATCTCTCTTCTCGTGGACGACCCCGACTTGCCATTATCTACTTAATTGTAGATATGAAGCATTAGTACTTAAAAATATTAACTTTGAGAGGTATAATGATGACCTCCCAAATTTTAGCCCGGCTGCCGGGGAAGAGGCGTTTATTTTTAAGTGTTTTGGCATATTATGTGTGATTATGTGCTAGTTGTAAATATTTGTTAGTTTGCCTTTTGTTTTGAATTCTTAGTTGACTTACCATATTCTCTTGGCTTAGAGACATATTGTTTGAGTTCTTGGTGTATGGTTCGTACGCGATCCTCTTCACAAGAAACCCTACATTACGACCCCGAGTTAGAGTTGAATTTGAGATGGGCTAGGAGGCTTTCTTTGGAAAGTGTGAATAAAACCCCTCCCAGTGACCATTTTGTGGATACCTATACTTCTATGGAGCATAAACAAGAGCATGATGATGAGCATCCGGGAGGAGAACCTCAGTATCCTCCTCTCCAAGGGAGAGCTCCTTCTATCCAAGGAAGGGAGATTCCTTTGGGCCAAGCATTGCTAAGAGACATTATTGCTCCCATCCTTGATCAATAACTGGTGTTCATTGAATATCCCTTGGTTGGACTGAATGGGCACTTCGAGCTAAAGACTGGGTTCATAAATATGCTACCCATCTTACTTGGTAGGCAAGAGAAGAATGCCAACAAACACCTCACCGAGTTTCACTTTTTGTGTGGTGGTACGGTTCCCCATGGAGTAGATGAAGACTTCTGTAAGTTGAAGGCATTCCCATTCACACTATGAGATGGTGCAAGAGATTGGCTCCACAACTTAAAACCCAAGAGCATCAAGAGTTGGATTGATATGAAGATGAAGTTTCTAGCCAAGTAATTCCCAGCCTCGAGATTCACCGCCTTAAAGAAGGACATAAGAAACATCCTCCAATCGCATGAAGAATCTCTCTTTGACTATTGGGAGAGGTTCAAGAAGCTTCTCACAAGTTGTCCTTACCATGGTTATTCGGAAGGGGATTCGGTCTATTACTTCTACAATGGTCTTCTTGATGAGGATCAAAGATTAGTGAGGAGTTCTTTTGGTGGAAACCTTGGGAACAAGACTTCATCCGAGGCTATGCAATTGTATGAGTAGCTAGAGGAATAATCAAGGAACTTTAGCTCAAGGGCCGATTTGAGAAGGAGAAATCCAATACCCGCAAGTGACCCTTCCAATCAAGGAACTTTTGCCAAGTTGTTTTTCCTTTGTCCTTATACTTGAAACTCATTGCCTTAGGTGTTTTACATTGAGGGTAATGTATGATTTTAAGTATGGGGATGTGGGTTTAATGATTTACATGTATACAATTAGCTACTTTTTATTGGAAAACACATGAATATATATATATATATATATATACATATATATAAAGAATCCCACTAAGTTGAAAACCCGAGAGGGCATCTTAGGCACCATTGGGGGCCTGGATAGGTCGAAAACCCAAAAGGGAGACCTAGGTAAAAATGAGAGGCTAAATGTGCAGAAAAAGGTGAGATATAAGCTAAAGAAACATGATGTGTGGCTAGGATGAAAACCCAAAAGGGCTCCTAGGAAAAATGAGAGAAAGAGAGAAAAAGGAAGAATGTTATGTGTTCACTCATTTTCTAGCATTGGATTCATAAGGTTGCAGTAGCCATATATATGGATAAATTGGGTAGCTTGACATCTTGAGACCTCTTGGGATTGGGATATTTAGCGGGGAAAGCGAAGTAAGTTATGAAACTCTTGATTGTTGATATACTTTGTTTGTAGGTTGGTATATTGGTGTAAAGTGGAGTATGTGTTTGAACTTTATGTATGCTTTTAGCTTCACCATGTACCATTGGATTTGGGATTGTCAATTAAGGATTTGGAGATGTTTTAGGGATATTAATAAATTGATAGGTTGATATGGTTTGGGTAGATTTAGGAATGGGGGTTGTGGGCAACTTCTCATTTTATCTTAACATTGGGATGCATGATATTGAGAGTTTTGTGAGGTATTGACTTGGGGGAATAGTAGTTAGGATGTGGATACGTCAATTCCTTCGCGCGCTTGGATCTTTTCATACTCGAGGGCGAGTAAGGTTTAAGTGCGGGGAGGTTTGATGTGTCAATTTTATGTGCATATTTTAGTACTTTTTGGGATCACTTTTATGCTCTTTTGTTATCAAAAGCTTGTGTTTTACCTTGAAATTCTCTTAGGAGAGGTAAGAGCGACTTTATGCTCTTTTACCTTTTTCTAAGTGGATTTTGTGTGACAAAATAAGAACATCGAGACTTGAAGATTGGAGACCATCGAAGATCACCTTTTGAAGACTTTAAATATTTGAAGACTAGATTTGAAGATTGAAGACAAAAAGAATCAAGGATTTAAAGGCAAGGTGACACAAGGGTGAAAATGGGCAGCCCGCAAATGTGAGGCCATTCTTGCTTGAGCGAGCCTATTCCGGCCCTGGTGGGAGCCTGCTACACTTTTGTTTTTTGCTTTTCTTTTCCTCCCTCTTGTACTGTAAAAGGAAATTTTGGCCACCCACTTCATATCTTATCCTCCGTGGCCAAATTCTACCTTCTCCAAACACTAGGTTCTTCATCTTTTTCATCCTTTCTCTCTTTATTTCTCTATGCCTTTGTTTATGGATGTTAGTATGATTTGTATTAGCTAATCTAGTTCTTGGGAGCAATTGACCAAGGCTTCCAAGCCCATGTCCTAAGAACAAATTGTAGCCTATTTGGTACTCTTACTATTATGAATTTATGGAGTATTCAATGTGTTTGTTAATGTCATTGATAATCTTGAAAGCTTTAGTATATGAAGTACTTGTATGATATGTTTTTTAGGGTTCTGGGAAATGGGTTGATTTCCACTTTTCTTGATAGGAAATCCAAGAGTATGATTTAGAGCTTTTGACTGTGTTGATGGATTCATAATTTCTAGATGAATATGATGATGTTGAACTCTTTATCATGTTTGTTGCTTGTAGCAAATGAGAGAAGTATATGAATGTCGATCGTTTTTGACTAATCTTGTGTTATCCAAGTCAGCCTCGTGCTGAATGGTTCTGATGCAGCCCATATTGTGTGACACAGTCTGTGCTAAATCCTGGCACGAGACCCGTGTATTGGCTAAGTTAGCCTCCTGCCGATGGGCATTGACATGGTTTGTGTCCCTTGGTATGACTCATGCCAAATCCTGGCATGAGGCTTTAGCCATTCCTCCATTCCAAGGACTTTTCTCTCTGCATCTGCTTCCAAAAACACAAAAAATCACGAGTAGTACCATTCCAAACAAAATAGATAACTAAAATTCTCTTAAAATACCACAAAAAAAAATCAAACACATCCCCAAAAAATTTAAAATTTTGAAAAAGACTCCAACTTGAAATAAGAACACCATTTCTTTATTGTCGTCCTATTGCCTTATTTTCCCCTTAATTTTTGAAATCAGAAAGAGTGGATTAGTGGATCACCACCATCCTTGACACCACCAGTAACCTCATCATGATTGACAGGTCACCACATCATTCTTTGTTTACCTTTTACCTTTGGAGCGATGAACCAAACAAACCCATCTTTCCTGAGAGTGGATATATTCTTGTTGAGTTTAGGAGTCAGAAGGGACTTAGGAGTTTTGAATTCCTTGGCCCAATTCTTCCCCCATTGCACGTTAGTCATGAGATTTTGAGTAACATATCCTCGTTAAAATTAGAAGAATCATGCTCAACAAGAATATTATCGCAATATCGATCATTCAAATAATGTAGGGCATGTAGGATTTCAATATCGGGGAATATTGCATCTTGGGAATTTTCAAAACTTTTATTTTCAATATCTTTTTCATGCATCATGCAAAGGATCACAAACAAGAAAAAAAATAAAAACAAGATAAGAACAATACTAACTACTCAACTAACATGTTATGCTAGTTGGCAGTTAAACTTGACTACCATCCCCGATATCGGTGCCAAAATGTGACCTGTCTCCACTTGGGGTCGCTAAAAGTCGTAGCCTAAACTAACCCAAGCGAAGGATGAAATTTGGTTTTACCAAATTTTCTTACATATTACTAGTATGTTCCAACATAACCTATCTAACCAAGTACGCAATAAAGTGAAACATTAAAGACACGAGACTTGGTTATGCAGTTCGGTGAAATCCACCTATATTTGCAGGGCCTGGCCCAATTCAGAATGAATCCACTAATCACAAAGATACAGTACAAAGTACACCATACAAAATACTTATATTTACTAATCAAACGTGTGAATTCTGCTAGCTCCCCTAGCTACCGATCCATCTTGATCCGACTACCTCTGACCTCGAAACTCATCGACGCTGGATCTCCTCCTTCCGAGGAATTAAGACATATGATTATGAACTTTGAATGGCAGGTCACGTATGTTGGAACATATAGATCTGGCTCTTTGCAAGACTCTTGGAAAGATGAAAATCTGTGTGCAAATTTTCTCAATTAAATTCGTGAGTTTAATGCAGCCGTGATGTCCCATTTTAAAGTCATGAGCAGATTGGAACTCTCCACGATTATCTCCATAATATTCCTATTCCTTATCTACTGCTGAAGCATATTCAAATCCCATAAATAAATTTATTTTCCTTATCACAATATCTCCCATATATTCGATAATATCAATACCATATTTTTTGGGATTTTCCATAAACCAAATATGCTTCTACCACTGCCTAACATATGGCAGAATATTAAGATTTCCATAAATCACAAATACCATAATATTCTATCTTTTTTCCGTTCAAATCTGTAGGCGTAACTGCGGCTGTCCGCATGTTCCAACATGGAAATTTTTTCGTTTCCAAATTTGTTCACAAATTGTAAATTAAACTATTCAATGAAAATCACCTAACTTTACCATCCCCCCCCTTTGGAATTTTGTGGACCCAACCATTTTGGACATTAAGAACACAACAAAAAAACTTCTAATCAAACACATAAGACTTCCATAACTCCACCTATGTTGGAACAAAGGCATACTACTGAATCTGATCATAAAAATACCATCCAAAAACCAGAATTCCCGAATACCAAAAAAAATATTCAGATTACAGTCATCCAAAAAATAATATCCAAAAATCCACCAAATATTCTCCCCCTGGGGCCATGAATATTCCAAAGGCAATAAACCATAGAAATAAAGTTTGAAACAAACAGAAAACCAGCTCCCCCTGAACATAACATGGGATCTATGTTGAAACATAGATACTGTAAGAAAATCAATCCTGTTTAGGAGCAGCATATTGTGCCTCCAACAGAACCTTCTCCCCTTTAAGTTTGGCCTTCTCTGCTTCAAGTGCCGCAATTTGAATGGCTATAGCCCCCAACCTTGCATTGAGCACCACTATCCTGGCCTTCTTTTCAGCATTTGCAGAGGTAGTAACTTCAAGGTTCCATGGAAGATCATGAATTTTCCAAATGCCAAAAGTCTTCTTGTTAGGCCGGAGAAACTCTGTATCGATGATCACATCCTTTTCTTTGACCTTTACCTTGGCACTTTTAGCCAACCCAGATATCAGACAGGGATGCACTAGATCATGCTTAACCTTTGGAGTAGTGGCTTGCCTAACTAGAATCTGCTGGATAAACAACCCCAGATTAACTGGTTTCTGTGTTCCAACAAAGTACAACAACTTTGCCATTTCTCTTGTCAAAGCAGTGGTATTTGAAGATGGCATCCAGCAATTCACAGCTACCTGATATAGACAAAAAAACCTAGAGGATAAGCAGTAAGTATGTAAATATCCAGTCTCAGAGCATTCTGTCTTGTACCCTCCTGGGACTACCTCCAGAACCATGTCATCAACCACTTCTAAATTATTTGGAAAAACTCCCTCAAAGTCTGGAGTTTTTAGCCCCAAAAGTTTGTTCATCCTGGCAGTAGAAAAATTAATAATCTTCCCCCTAATATAGACCCTCTCAAACCATGGGGTATCAGCCTCCAAGTTCCCAGCCATCTGATTGGAACATAATTCAGTGACCACCTGCTTGTTGTACTGAAGTTGTACTCTAGCAGCCCTCTTCATCCCAATTGTCTCCAAAAAATATGAAAATCCACTAGCCCTATATGCATCTAGATCTACTAGTCTCTCTGACATTATCTTTCTCTCATAAAACACCTTTCCAATCTCCTCACAGTTTATATCAAAGTGAGAAAAATACAGTGCTTCACTTACAGGAGGAGGTGGCAGCAACATTTCTTTTAGGGGCGGCTTGGGTTTTCTTGGATTTCTTGGTTTGTGGGGATTTCTCACTAGCCTTCATCTCCCTCTTACCCCTAGTAGATTCGAAGAATTCATCCAATACTTCATCAGTAGAGTAGTTCAACTCAGGTTCCTGTGTTGGAACATACTCAGAATTTCTGGCATCTTCTTCTTGCTCAGCAGTCTCTTCCCCGCCATGTGCTCCAACATGCTGTTCCTTGACTGATTCATCTTGCCTCAAATAAAATCCTCCAGTATGTCCTCTTTCTGAATACTCCTGTTCATCATGTGCATTACCAGTGACATCACACTTATCTTGACCTCCCATGTCCACAACATCAATTTCCATATCTTCAGCCCTTCCTGAATCTGCTCTTTGTGTTAGAACATACTCAACATTGCTTCCATCTTCACTATCTGTAATCTCTATGATAACAGGTTTTCTAAGCTCTTCAATCCTCTGGGAAACCTTAGCATCATAAAACCCTACAGGCATCCTATCAGTGGACTTAAGCACCTCCACCCCCTCAGCCTCTTTATCACCTATCTCTTTAATCTTTAACATAGCTAGAGCCAGGAATAGAAGAGTAAAAATGAAATATATCCTTCCCGTTGTAAACTCCATATTCCCCCCTCAAAAATTTAACATTATAATTTTCAACATCCTCTAGATCACCAATATCACTAGACAAAAGTTCCTTGACGTTAACACTCAGAAATTCCCCTTCTAAATTCTTAATTTTGGTCAAATCTACCGTGGTTCTGTTTGCTTCAAGCCACTCAAAAATATTATCTACTGACTTAAATTCCATTCCATGCACCTTTAAAAAAGGAGGATAAGTGCATGTCACCTTTTGATAGGGTTGCCTCTGAGTTCTTCACTTCGTCTGTCATCACAAGTCTAGTTAGCCTCCACATTTTCTTCCCTCTGCTCAACATTATCATACTCTGGAGTTTGAGAGGTTTCTTGAGTCTCATTCTTGATCATGGGAGATTTAGGGCTTAAGAACATGTTTTCTGGTAGAGGGTTGTTGCGAAGGAGAAAATCTTTGCAAATTTTTGGCAAGAAGAATCCGAAAAACACCAAGAATAGTGGGAGTGTAGGCCAAAAAGAGTAGGATATGGAGAGATTGAGACAATTTTGAACCAAACACAAATTTTTCACTTCCTTACCTCTTTTGCCGCAAAAGCCCAACCTTTTTACCTTTTCAAAAAATGTAATGATTCTACTTTTCTCACTTGTCAACTCAAGGCACACCTTCATCCAACATACCATAACTCTAATTTTGGTAGTTTTTTTCTACCAACATACCATAACTTCTATTTTTGTAGCATTTTCCTTCTTTCTATTTTTTGTTTTTCTTATTTTCTGAACAAAAATAAAGCAGAAAAAATATATTTATAGCTAACTAAAGACAAGAATTACCTCAAATCTGACAAACACCTAAGTGTTGTTTGAGAATTTCAAATGTTGCGATTTCCAATGGCTTTGTAAAAATATCAACAAATAGCTCAGATGTTGGAACATAGACTATCACAACTTCCTTCCTTTACACAAGATCTCTAATAAAATGATGCCTTATGTCAATATGTTTAGTTCGAGAGTGCTGGACTGGATTTTTTGAGATATCAATAGCACTTGTGTTGTCACATAAAATCTTCAAAGGGCCTTGATGAATTCCATAGTCGTTCGTCATTTGCTTCATCCATAATAATTGTGCACAACAACTTCCAGCAACAAGATATTCAGCTTCCGCAGTAGACAAAGAGATTGAATTTTGTTTCTTACTATACCAAGAAACTAGGTTTGTACCAATAAAAAAAATCCACCAGTAGTGCTCTTTTGATCATCAAAATTACCAACCCAAATAGAATCGATGTACCCAATTAGATCAGAATCTTGATTCTTATAGAACTAGACACCATACTCAAAATTTCCACTTACATATCGAATAACGCTTTTGACCGCAAAGAGATGAGATTCCTTTGGACCAGCCTGAAATCTAGCACACATTCCTACACTGAAACATATATTTGGTCTACTTGCTGTCAAATACAATAGACTCCCAATCATTCCCCTGTATAATTTCTGATCAACTGCAACTCCTTTCCCATCCTTTACCAGCTTGTTAGAAACCCCCATAGGTGTTTGAACTACTATGGCATTGGTTAAATCGAATCATTTTACCAAATTTAGGGCATACTTACTCTGATTTATGAACAAGCCATTTTTTCCTTGCTTAACTTGCAGTCCTAGAAAATATGTGAGCTTTCCAACCATGCCCATCTCAAATTCAGCCTGCATAATAGTGACAAAATCCTGTACCATACATGGTGAAGTAGAGCCGAAAACTCTATCACTAACATAAATTAGAGCAATTAGAATTTTTGATGCCTTTTCAAGCACAAACAAGGTGCAGTCTACTCCCTCCTGACGATAACTTTTCTTAAGAAGAAAGTTAGTAAGTCATTCATACCCTGCCCTTGGTGCTTGCTTTACGCCATATAAAACCTTCTTGAGGCGATACACATGATCGGGGTAATGAGGATACTCAAATCCGTTAGGTTGTTACACATATACTTTTTCTTTCACCACACCATTTAGGAAAAAACTCTTGACATCTATTTGATATTGAGTAAAGTTCATAGAGCAGGCAATAGCAAGTAAAATTAAAATTGAATCTAACCTGGAAACTGGTGCAAATGTCTCATCAAAGTCGACTCCATCTAATTGTGTATATCCTTGAGCTAACAGTCTGGCTTTGTTTTGAGTAATATGTCCATCAACATTAGATTTATTCTTGAAGATCCACTTTGTGCCAATAACATTTACACCTTTAGGTCGAGGAGTGAGATACCATACATCATTTCTTGCAAATTGACTGGGTTCTTCTTGCATTACAGCAATCCAGTATTCATCCAGGAAGGCTCCTTGTAGTTCTTGGGTTCAATGAGAGAGATGAAGCATTGTAATCTTGCTAACTTTCTGTAATAAACCCGAGGGACTGATCGAGTGCTTCATGTCATTGTTTTAGGTTGATCCTGTGTTGGAACATGGGATAAGGTAGTGGGGGACGATGTTTCAACATGCTCAGTATCATCTGGTTTAGCAGGGTAATCAGTTTGATCAGATGTTCCAACATTCAATGAGTCTGGCTTGTTAGGTTGACTCGACTGTGTTGGAACATGGTCTTTATTGGGTTCATCTTCTACACCTTCTGAACCTTGTCCTTCTTCAGAATCATTCACAATAATGTTTATGGATTCCATGAGAGTGTTTGTTTGAAGGTTGAAAACATAATATGCCCGGTTGTTCACAGAATAACCAAGAAAGATTCCAATATCTCTGCGATTGTCAAATTTTGCCAATTGATCTCTATCTCTGAGGAAGCACTTGCTTCCAAACACATGAAAGTATGAGACATTTGGTTTCCTGCCCTTCCAAATCCCGTAAGACGTTTGCTTGTGAATGGACGCTAATACACATGATTGATTGTATAGCAAGCTGTGTTAATGGCTTCTGCCCACCATTTTTTGTGAATTTCATTCTCAGCTAACATAACTCGAGCCATCTCCTATAGAGTTTTATTTTTCCGTTCTACAACACCATTCTGATCAGGGGTGATTGGTGCAGAAAACTCATGTTGAATTTTGGGCTCATCACAGAAGTTACTGAATTGAGAATTTTCAAATTCTCTACCATGATCACTACAAATTCGAACAATATTCCCAAGTGGACTTCCTTTTTCAGTGTGTAATTTTATCACAAGACTTCTAAACATTTCCATAGTATCCGATTTTTCTTTTAGGAACGCTACCCACATAAATCTGGAGAAATAATCAACACACACAAAAATATATTTCTTGCCACCTATGCTAGGTGTATTTACTGGACCCATCAAATCCATATGAAATAATTCCATATTTCTTGAGGTGGTTATATATTGGACTGAAGAGTGAGGAGATAGAATTTGTTTACCTTGTTGACATGGTCCACAGACAATTCCATCCTTTCTTGTTAATGTAGGCATACCTCATACTACCTTTGCATTTTCAATTTTCACCAAAGTTTTGTAATTGATGTGATCGAGCTTCCTGTGCCACAGAAATCCTTCATCTTGTTTAGAGATCATACACCTCACTTCCTGTTCTAGCAGATAACAATTATTTGATGATCGAATGCCTGAAAGGACTTTGGCTTCTCCATGTTTCACTATACATTTGTCTTTCTAAAATTCCACAGTCATATTATCATCACATAGTTGACTGATGCTCAACAGATTGTCCTTTAAGTCTTTAACAAACAAAACACTGCTGAATACTGGGAATCCTTCAATTTGTAGTCCATTTTTTCCAACCACTCTGCTCTTCTTTCCATCATCAAAAGTGACAACCAACATAGTAAGGTGTGATATTTGTGAGGAATTCCTGGGTGCCAGTCATGTGGCAAGAACAACCACTATCAATGTACCACAAATCTCTGGAATGTGCTATAAGAGACGTATGTGCAACAAATCACGTACTAGAGATTTTGACAACCCATACCTTTCTAACCATATTTAATTTCTAGACATCGTGTATGTTGGAACACACCGAGAGTTGATGTCCTACCATGATGTCTCTGAGTAGTTTCTGGCATTGTTCCTACGTGTGCCCTTGTATGAGCATTAGCTGCGTATGAGAGGTTTCCGTTGATGAGGATTACCAAACATTCTCTTTATCTCTCGGATCTTTGACTTGAGCATTACTGTGCTCTTAGGTATCTCTCGAGTCTTAGAATTGAGTATGACTGTGTTTTTTGGTAGATTGTCATACTCAATTCCATGTTGATCTCTAAAGCTCTTTCCCATTACCAGAATATCATTGAGTTCTGCTTTTCCAGAGTTTAGCTTAGTAATAGTAGCTTCAGATGTGTCAGCTCTCTTGTTTGTTGAAATTAGCGTCACATTCTACTCGCCATTCTCCTTTCTGAGTTCAGCAACTTCCATAAGCAATTCTGTTTCTCTCTCTATCATTTGAGTTTTTTATACCTTCAGTACCTTGTTTGTATCAACTACTTGGAGCCACATAGCATACATCTTTTCGTATGTAATGTAGATTTCTTCATCACTTATATCAAGTCCATCATCATCACTAGACTCCTCATATGAATCTTTGTTGGAACATACAGCTTTGACTCTATCTGAAGTGTTGGAACATCTATCTTTTGATGCATCATGAATTCTTGCTCCAAATGCCACATAGTTACTTGTAAGTTCCTCTTCGTCTTTCTCGTCCTCGTAAGGTATTGGTAACTAAAAAGGAAACCATGAGTGTCGACGGGAGTGGGAACATTAGCCCACTCTCGTTAATACAAGAAAACATAATGAACAATCCTTGGTCGAGGTGTTATGTTTAGGGGGCCTAGATGCTAACCCCTTTGTGGTGACAGGGGTCTGTAGAAAATCATCCAAGAAAATACAGAGGGCATGAGAACAAACACACTAGTTCCTCACTACATACTGCTTTTGCCTTAACAAACAGGCCTTCAACGTAACTGAGTATGCGTGTCCTCAGCTAGTGATTCAAAAACCGGTCAGTGGTGAACCGGGCTGGCTCCATACAGCCGGTAGAGTTAAACTGGCTCTTGGGTCATGGTTTGTTCCCCACGGCTATCTCCATAACTGCCGCTAGAGTGCAGCGACGACCTTCTATAAGCGCCAGCCATAGTGAACTGACAACCTTCTAAACCAAGAAAGTTGTCTCGGCCTTCAGAACCTAGATGGTGGTCTCGGCCTTCTGTGAACCTAGTGAATGAAGTAGTATGTTGACTCCGGTAAGAGCTGGCACACCGCTTCTACCATGTACACCTCTAAGATGAAGATAAAGAGGTCTTATTGGCCTTCAATAACGATCTTTGGATGAGAGCGAAGGTTTTCTCCTTGGGCTTAAGAGCAGATTGACCGTAGTCGGTGGTGCTCTGAAGTTCCCTGTGGATACATCTCCTAATGATGAAGAGACTGGGTATGAATTCTACCGCGCATTCCCCACGTAGTGGTTTTGTAAATGTCCCCTCCATTTTAGGCAAATGGATAGCCTAATGCCATATTACACTTTACAGTCCAACACATGCAAATTGGGCAATCGTCAAATCCAAGTAACAACTGGTAGTGGGTTAATTAATTTTACGTACGCTAATTAATTAACCCCCACCCGACCTGTATGGCCCTTCAATGAGGAAAGGCTGAGCAACCAGATGAAGAAAGGCTGCTCAAAAGGCCGTGCAACTAGATGGAGAAAGGTTTTTTTTAATCTCAATTTATTGAACCATCTAGCACTCAAGCCTCCCGGTTACAAATCTACCCCTGAAGAGGTTAAACCAAACCTCGAGAAGAGTATACCATCCACCAATGGAGAGAGTACCATTCATCCTTTGATAGGATATACATCTACCCCTCGAGAGGGTATACCATCTACCCCTCGAGAGGCTACTTCTTCCATATCTCAAACTCATAGTTATTGCTCGAGGCCATCTAGCGGTTGATAGAGTACCATTCACCCCTTGAGAGGGTGATCGACCACCCTTCGAGAGGTTACAAACATCCACCATTGGAGAGAGTACCATTGACCCCCTCGAGAGGGTGAACCACCACCCTTCGAGAGGTTACATACATTTACCTCTCTTACCCATTTAGAGTACTTGAACCCGTTGTATAATCCCCCACTTGAGAGGCCAGCTTCTACCTCTCGAATAACCCATCAAGACAACTCAAACCACCATTCCGGCCATACACTATCATAAGAATCCCCCTTTAGCACCGGTTTTTTTATGTTCTAGCTCCAGTTTTTTCAAAAAACAAATGGTGCCTAAGTAACCGATGAAACTTTAGCACAGATTGGAAAAAAACCCGGTGCTAAATCCCAACTTTTAGAACCATTTTTTTAGTTAGCACCAGTTTTTATTGTTAGGTGCTCAGTTTAGCACCGGTTTTTTCATTAGCACCGGTTGAAAAACAGGTGCTAAATTAGCACCTGTAATTTAGAACCGGTTTTTTTTGTTAGCACCGGTTGGTAAACCGGTGCTAAAATATTTACGAAGAATAAAAAAACCCCTTCCCCTGAAAGCGGCAACGCGCTGCAGCTTTCAAAGGAAGAGAAAAAAAACCTGAAACAGAGGAAGCAGCAGCATGCTGCAGCTTTTAGAGGAAAAGAAAAAGACCTAAAACTAACAATTTAATAGGACATGAATTTAATAATAAAATTAACTTCACAAAATTGATAATATAGAAATAAAACCAAAAAAATTATGATACAAAACTAATAATCAATGAGACTAAACATTGCGGCGGAGACCTTGGAGAGGAATCAATCTCACCATGCCAGAAGCTTATTCAATAGATCACTGTAAACCATGCCAGAAGCTTATGCTAGAAGCTTATGCCATAGGCTTATGCCAGAAGCTTATACCAGAATAAAGACTTTCATATCAGTATATCAACCTGGAGTACTTAACGAGGCTACATAACTCAATTTCATTCAGTCACACATCAACATTCGGTAAAGTAAAGCACAAAATAATCCACCAAGATAAACACATATCTATCATATTCTTCCTATGCTGATTCATAACATTAATGAAATGACTTTAACAATCTTACTCACATAAATCATATGCTACAGAGCAAAAAAACGTTTAAAGTAAAATACAACATTAAAATGCCAAAGTGAAACATATCATCAAGCATGAACAAAAACTTCATTTGAGTGGGAATCAAAATATGTTTGCTTTTCCCTCAAAAGTCATCATTTAACTTGTAGCATTCATAACAAACGATGCAATTGCCCCTGGTGATCAATAAAGAAATTGAAAATGAGCAATAAAGAAAATGAGCAACAGTTTTACCAGTGCTCATATTTTAATAAATGCGAATTGAATTCGTATCAATCTACTCAACACTACTCTTCAACTAAGGTAGCTAAAAATAACTCGTATCAATCTACACAAATATAAAAAAAGTGCTTATAACCAAGGTAGCTACATCGATTACAAAAAGTGAATTGCTTCGTAGCAAGCAGCGTTCGAGAAAGTCGGAGAGTAGCGTTCAAGACAATTGTATAAGGAAACACCCATGGAAAGACTTGTTTATCTACCTTGTACAAATAAGAGCAACAATACAATAATTCTATAACACGGAGTTTTCCTAACAACTAAATTAGAAGATCAAATCACACAACTGAAAAATATGAACTAATGATATTTTGAATTATCATCCGATGCTGCAGCTACTTAAACAATCGTATTCTTCTAGATAAACTACACCAGACACAGCAGTTGCAAATGCCACAATATTCTAAAGCTTCTCAGCTAAGTAATTAGAACAACAAACTAGCATAACAATTTCAACACACACACACAAAACATGCGTGCGTGCTTAGGAGTTAGGATACCTGAAGAGAAGACCAGAAAAAATTATGGATAGCAGCGAACCAGAGGAGAACACAATGCGTAATCATGATGTACAATGCACAATCAGGCTTCTTAAACTAACTATTTATTTTCTAGTCAACTTTCTTTTGTTGCCAAAAAATTCCCCCATCACCTCTGACCATTGCATTATACCTCAATAAGGAAAAGAAACCCCTCTTGAGACTAATACTAGATGATTAGAAGGTATCATTCAAATTAACCAGAAACTAACCTGCATGGCTTATAACTGGAGATGCAGATCTCAGGTGATCGGCTATATATGCTCGATGAAAATGTGAAGTATTCCACATCTAGACACCCATTTCCTCCTATAGACTAAGCAAATACAGTTTCATAGTTTCCAGTAAACAAGGTACATACGTTTAATTCGTAAGATGAACAGGAATATTATTTAAACAAGATAGGACAATAGAAAATGTTAAGAGCATGTCTCGGAATCAAGAATCATCATCTAATATCTAAAATAAATTTACAAGTACAATTCAACAGTCAGATAATGCCTTAAAACCGCTAGTGCTCACACAAATTATTTGAATTTAATCACTACAAATTAATTGAATTTAATTAAAATTTGACCCACCTCCGCAAAACTAGAGGAGAACTAGAGCTGCGAGACCCAACATTGCAAGTTGCTCCGGTGAACCACAAACGCGAGCCACCACCACGAGCAGCTCCGACAATCCACAAATGTAAGCTCTGATTTCGTCTTTTGCTCCAAAAATTGATGGCATGACTACATTTCATCACAAAAATACCATCATATTAAAGAACAAAAAGAAGCTAGCCCATCAAAGCATTTTCACAAAAGCAACCCACTCGGCAAAGTTATGCACATCACTAGCTGCATTACTTATTTCTCAGAAAATGAGACTATTTCATTAACTATAAACAATACAGAGCTAATGCGGACAACAAATAAAAAGAAAATATGGCACAATGTTCATTCCACGGTTACATTTTTCATTTTCGCTAGAAAATGTCACTTTTTCCTTAATTTCGGATAGGCTTTTCGCATGAGAAAACTGAAATTAAGGACAATAGGAGAGGGGATAATCGAATACCTTGGTCAAAGAAATGAGGAACAATCTGAAGCGGTTATGCAAGCCTCTCCACCGCGATGGTGGAGTCTCTGTAGTGGGGAAATGGTGGTGGAGGAAGGAGGACTCCAAGCGCGGGTGGCGGTGGAGTCCAGGCACGGGCGATGGGGTCCCTCACCGGGAAGACGAGCGGGAAGATTTCCTCCCTCATCGACATCGGTGCCGGTGCCATCTCCCCTTCCGTCAACTTCTTTAGATGATGCATGGCCGATGGCTAATCGGAGGAGAAAACCAGAGGAGGCGGAGGGACGGTGGGTGTGGGAGAGTTGCATCCAGGGTTTTATCGAATGAAATTGGGGCAAGGGAGAAGGAAGGCTAAGTTTATGAAATTAGGACACGGGGTTTGGGCCAAAATTATAGGTTTGAGCCCATTATAGTTTTCATTAACTAAAATCAAATAAAGTTTGACCGTTAATTAGTTCAAGTCAACTTTGTTATTAGTGTTTATTTATTGAAACTTAAGTAAAGTTTGACCGTTGTGTAGACAAAGTCAACATAGTTATTAGTGTTTATAAATTGAGAGTCGAGTAAAGTTTGACCGTTGATTAGTTAAAGTCAACTTTGTTATTAGTGTTTATATATTGAAAGTCAAGTAAAGTTTGACCGTTGATTAGACAAAGTCAACCTAGTTAGAGTGTTTATATATGGAAAGTCGAGTAAAGTTTGACCGTTGATTAGCCAATGTCAACCTAGTTATAAGTGTTTATATATTGAAAGTTATGTAAGGTTTGACTGTTGATTCGTGAAAGTCAACTTAGTTATTAGTATTTATATATTGAAAGTCAAGTACAGTTTGACCTTTAATTAATTAAAGTCAACCTAGTTATTAGTGTTTATTATATACTAATTCAAATAAAGTTTGACCATTAATTAGTTAAAGTCAACTTTGTTATTAGTGTTTATTTATTGAAAGTCAAGTAAGGTTTGACCGTTGATTAGACAAAGTCAACCTAGTTATTGGTATTTATTATATACTAATTAAAATAAGTTTGACCGTTAATTAATTAAAGCCAACCTAGTTATTAGTGTTTATATATTGAAATTCAAGTAAGGGTTGACCGTTGATTAGTCAAATTTAACCTAGTTATTAGTATTTATTATATACTAATTCAAATAAAGTTTGGCCGTTAATTAGTTAAAGTCAAATTTGTTATTAGCGTTTATTTATTGAAAGTCAAGTAAGGTTTGACCGTTGAGTAGACAAAGTCAACCTAGTTATTAGTATTTATTATATACTAATTCAAATAAAGTTTGACCGTTAATTAGTTAAAGCCAACCTAGTTATTAGTGTTTATATATTGAAAGTCAAGTAAGGGTTGACCGTTGATTAGTCAAAGTCAACCTAGTTATTAGTATTTAGTACATACTAAATCAAATAAAGTTTGACCGTTAATTAATTAAAGTCAAATTTGTTATTAGTGTTTATTTATTGAAAATCAAGTAAGGTTTGACCGTTGATTTGACAAAGTCAAACATTTTTATTTGTATTTATTATATACTAATTAAAGTAAGGTTTGACCATTAATTAGTCAAAGTCAACTTAGTTATTAGTGTTTATATATTGAAAGTCAAGTAAAGCTTGATCGTTGATTAGTTAAATTCAGCTTAGTCACTAGTGTTTCTATGCAGAGAGAGAGAGAGTCAAGTAAAGTTTGACCATTGACTAGTTAAAGTCAACTTAGTCACTAGTATTTATATAGAAAGCTTAGAGTGGCTGCCCATGCTTCCGGCTCATGAAAATTCTGCGAAGATTATTTGAATTGTTTTGTGAATTTTTTGAATTCTTTGGTGGAAATAATGAACTTTAAAAAATTTCAACAAATATTTAGAAGGTTTTGGCAGTTTCTTTTGGGGGGAAAGTTTTTTGGTGTGAAAAATTTAAAATTTTTTAGCACAGGTTTAAACCGGTGCTATTTTCTTCCAAAACCAGTGATATTTTTCCATTTTTGGCACCGGTTTTTAATATTTTCAAAACTGGTGCTATTTTAAAATTCTTCTAGCGATTTCTTTGGCGGGAAATTGTTTTTGGCAATTTTTTTGCCGAAATTTTAGAAAATAAAAAATTTTTAACACAGGTTTACACCGGTGCTATTTTCTTCCAAAACCGGTGCTAATTTTTTCAAAACTGGTACTATTTTAAAATTTTGGGCTATTTCTTTGCCGTGAAAATGGGTATTGAAAATATTTAGCACCGGTTTTTAAAACCAGTGCTATTTTAAATAAATTTGGCAATTTCTTTGGCGGGAATTTAGTTTTGCCAATTTCTTTGGCAGGAAAATTTTAAAAATTAAAATTTTTTTAGCACCGGTTTAAACCGGTGCTATTTTCTTCCAAAACCGGTGCTATTTTTTTTTATTTTTAGCACCGGTTTTTTAAACCGGTGCTAATTTTTCCAAAACTGGTGCTATTTTAAAATTTTGGGCTATTTCTTTGGCAGGAAAATAAGTATTGAAAATTTTAAGCAACGGTTTTTAAAAACCGGTGCTATATTTTAAAAAACCTGTGCTATTTTTAATTTCACCACCGGTTTTTAAAACCGGTGCTAATATTTTCAAAACCGGTACTATTTTAAAAATTTTGACTATTTCTTTGGCAGGAAAAATGAAAATTTCAAATTTTTAGCACCGGTTTTCGAAAAACCGTTGTTAAAATTTTAAAAATGGTGTTAAATTAACACTGATTTTAAAAACTTGTGTTAAGATTTTAAAAAATGGTGCTATTAGATTTTTAGCACTGGTTTTAAAAATCGGGGCTAAAAAATCGGTGCTAGAGGGGGGTCTCTGTGGTAGTGATATGTCCACCCAGCACTCGAACCTCCACTTGAGAGGTTACAAGTAACCACTACTCGAATAAGTCTGTATTATTCGAATCCGTGTCTCATTCCACTTGTCGAGAGGACAGCTTCCACCTCTCGTACCCGAACCACCTTTCTATCTTTGAGCCATATCTAAGACCCGTAGTACACATTAACCACTCAAGCTTACCTCAGTCCCCTTGAACTCCATCACTCGAGAGTACGTGTCGACTCTTAAACCCATTGTGTACAATCCATCTGTCGAGAGGACAACTTCCACCTCTTGAAATTAGCCATCTAGAGTACTCGAACCACCGTTCCATCCGTCATTCTATCCACCACTAGAACCACCACTCGAGGGAACCAGCAGCTAGGTTTTAAGACCAATGATCCAGTCTTTACCCTTGGCCATCGTGTGACCCGGCCGTCTTGAAACGGGTCGAAACCCTAGGGAGTTTCCGCCCTGATTATTCTTTCTCGGGTTTAACGGCCCGATGGTGCTCCAAACTGGGTCTAGCTTTCCGATTTGTTTCTTTGCCTGATTTGCAAATTTCTGTCGCCGGTTAATGGCCAGAATCTGGCAAAGACTTCCAAAAAATCCTTCCTTTTTGAAAAATTTACTCCTCCATTCATCTTGATTTGGGCATTTTCATGAAATTGAAGAAACAAAGATAATACATTGGGCATACCATCGTTGCTGATTCCAAATTAGACCAATTACTATGGCCGAGATCTAAACACATAGTAAATAAACTCCAAACATCAGTCTTGAATCCAACTATTCCCAAAGCATGAACCCCATCCAACAATAACATTCAAACACGCACAATCAATAAATCCATATGAGTGTTCATCGGACAAGGATTAAATCTAATTTCTTAGCATAAAAGCATAGCAATTTGGATGAAAGTTCAAAATAAAACAAGAAAACAAGGTCGAAGAGTGTCCGGTGTCTAAACACAAGCAAGGGCGGTGGGTGACCGGGATCTGAACACAAGCAAGGCCAAAGGGGTTCCGAGATCTGAACACAATCAAGGCCGGTGGTTGACTGGGATCTGAATACAAGCAAGGCCAGAGGGGTTCCGGGATCTGAACACAATCAAGGCCGGTGGTTGACCGGGATCTGTACACAAGCAAGGGGATCTGAACACAAGCAAGGCCAGTGGTTGACCGGGGTCTGAACACAAGCAAGGCCAGAAAGGGATCGGGGTCTAAACACAAGTAAGGCCGGTGTTTAAGCACAAGCAAGGTCAGTGTGTGCCCGGGATTTGAACACAAGTTTGCTCAAATCAATTATGAACTCATCCAAGTGCTAAAATGTTTTCTTCTTCAATTTCATCTCTACTCCGAGTTTAACATGAACACCACATAAACTTCCACCATAAATAGAGATCTTCATACATATCCACACAGATTTATCATAAACATCCATACAAATCCGCACAAATCCACAAAAACCCTCAATTTTATCCAACATCCAGACTAGATCTATCAGCAAAAGATGGAAGCTTACTTGGGATAGTGATAGATTCTCGTCAAATCCTCTCCATTAACAACCTAGGATGAAGACCAAGGTCTTCAACCGCACTTTGAGTCCGGACGTAGATCTGGGTTTGAGTCCAAATCTGAATCCATCTTCCTCCATGGTGTGTGAAGGTCGACGACAATGTACGAAGAGAAGTTTGTCAAAAATTCAAGATTGATAATGCAGATCTTCAAGATCGAAAGGTAGATCTTCATCCAAAAGTTCCAAAAAAATACAAATTTCAAAATTTCAAAAAAGCGTACAAATCATACTTTGAAAGTTTCCCAGCAAGGAATCCAACAATAATGTTAGATTCCTCATCGAATACAGTGAATCGAAGGTGGGGAACTGGAGGAAAGAATGCTCCGATGAACAGGAGAAGGGCTGCGCCCTTTCTTTTCTCCAGAGAGCATTTTTTAGAGAGAGAGAAAAAAATGCGTTTCCTGAGCCTTTCTCGTCCTCTTAATCTTCACTCCAAGAGGTGACATATGATTTTCCTTGTTTCTTCTGGGTATTTGCACACTCAGTCTGAATATGACCATATCCTTCACATTCTATGCATTGAATTTGTCCAGCCTGTTTTGGTTCACCACTTTGATTTCTGGAGAACTGCTGATTTCCTTGTTCAAATCTTGTCCCATGATTACTTCCGAATTCTTGTGGCCTTGGTCTATTTCCACCAAAACTTTCCTAAGATTTCTTGTTTACTACTTTCTTCAGCATTCTTGAGAAATGTTTTGTGATGAGTGCAAGTTTTTCGAATTCATCATTACTATGAGATTAGTAATTGTCCTTTGATGACGATGTTTTGAATGCCAACTCCTTTTCGACTCTTTTTTGTAGTGTATTGGAATGTCATCTAATAAGTTTGTAATGATCCCATTAATTCATCTAAGCTCATGGTGGCTACATCTCTTGGTTCTTCTATTACTGAAACCTTCATTGCAAACCTTTTAGAAAGTGATCTCTAGGTCTTTTTCACCAATTTCGCCTCTTTGTGGACTTTTCCAAGTTTGTATGCCATATTGGAGATGTCCCCGAGTTTTCCGTTGAATGCAGCAATAGTGTCATCTTCCTCCATCTTGAGTTCCTCAAACTTTGTAGCCAACATCTGTATTTAGATTCTCAAACTCGACTAGTTCCTTCATGAACAGTTTGCAGAATATCCCATGCTTTCTTCGCTTGATGACATGTAGAGATGAGTTTGAACTGATTTTCATCAACTTCTGTGAAGATAGCATTTAATGCTTTTGAGTTTTCCAGTGACGCCTTGAGTACATCAGGAGTCCAAATAGATTTATCTTTAAGTTTTTACTCCCTTTGACTTGAATCTCCTTCTTTCGTCTTAGAGGTTGCATCAGCATCCTTTGCAGAGTGGTTCCACTCATTTTCAAAATAGTGCAAAGCAAGTTCATCCAGGGAGTTAATGAAAACTCTCATGCATGCCTTCCAATAATTGTAGTTCTTGCCTTCTAGTAGAGCTAGCCGAGACACCGAAGCTCCTTCTTTAGTCCTTGTAAGACCAAATCACTCTTTCCTTGACACAACCAAGGGAAAAATATGTTACCAAGCTCTGATACCAAATGAAATTTTGTTTTACCAAAATTTCTAAATTACTACTAGTATGTTCCAACATAACCTATCTAACCAAGTACGCAATAAATTAAAGCATTAAAGACACGAGACTTGGTTACGTCGTTCGGTGAAATCTATCTACATCTGCGGGGGCCTGGCCCAGTTCATAATGAATCCACTAATAAAAAAGATACAGTACAAAGTACAGCATACAAAATACTTATATTTACTAATCAAACATTTGAATTCTGTTAGGTTCCCTAGCTACCGATCTGCCTTGATCAGAGTCCCTCTGAACTTGAAACTCGTCGACGTTGGATCTTCTCATCCCGACGAATTTAGGCATATGATTTTTAACTTTGAATGGAAGGTCACATATGTTGGAACATATATATCTAGCTCTTTGCAAGACTCTCGGAAAGATGAAAATCTGTGTGCAGATTTTCTCAATTAAATTTGTGAGTTTAATGCAGCCATGATGTCCCCTTTTAAAACTATGAGCAAATTGGAACTCTCCACGATTATCTCTATAATATTCCTATTCCTTATCTATTTCTGAAGTATATCCAAATCCCATAAATAAAGGAATTTTTCTTATCATAGTATCTCCCATATATTCGATAATATCAATACCATGTTTTTAGGGATTTTCCATAAACCTAATATGCTTCTGCCACTGTCTAACATATGGCAGAATATTAAGATTTCCATAAATCACAAATACCATAATATTCCGTCTTTCTTCCATTCGAATCTATAGGCGTAACTGTGGTTGTCCGCATGTTCCAACATGGAAAGTTTTTCATTTCCAAATATGTTCACAAACTTCCAATTAAAATATTCAATGAAAATCACTTGACTTTACATAGGTGTTGGGTCAAAGATAAAATTTGTAGTTCTACACCCAACTCACAACTAAGTTAACTATAGGGTAGTTAGTGGTAAGCCCGGGTATGTCAAAAGGGATGGTAGGGCCTAATAGTCAATTAAATACAAACATGAACGGTTCGTCAATCCATCGTGTTGCTAGGAATCAATAGTATATTAAATATGGGGGTTTTTAGTTTTTTAGCTAACAACTATGAACATCAAAGTAAAACACACGTAAACTATATTAACATACACTTGGGGAATATTTGCGTAACATGGTTGATTAAATGTTCCGATCCTCCATTCAATCACATTTAAGACTTGAACAACCTAATCTAGTGCTTATAACACATGGTGTGGTCGATGGTTAGCACTTTCCCATACCTGTCACCTAGGGTGCTCTTGAAAATCTTCCATCGGCACCGCCACTTTAATTAGGGGAGCACAACAATGGTCCGACCGTTGCGTAGAACTATTTTTCTCCCATACGGTTACATCCCAGCCAATACACCACAGATGCTCTACCCCCTAGGCCTATAAATGAGGCAAAGGGAGGTAGGCACCTTATCGATGACATTAGGACCTCTTATAACCCTATCTTGCTACTATTTTCTATCTCTACCCGTAACCCTTCAGACTAACTCGCTAGCTAAGACTGGTGTGCTATCATCGTTATAGTAAAACTTGAAAAAGACCTACGTGCACACACCCACGTGGACTCGGACCCTGCCACTAATATCACATCTAGATTTCTCTTCCCTGGGGGTATCAATATTTGAACCAACATGAATGTAGACTAGAGTGTGTGCTAATGAAGTGTATCATTCATGCAATTATAACAATTCAAGAAAAAGCCATTATAATATCATAAACACATAAATTAGAAGGATCTGAAGAATCTCACAAGAACATAATTAACACATGAATACAAATTTTTCTCCAAACTATGGAAACTACTCCCTAGACATGGAATTCAAGTATTTCATTGAATTTCACATCTTAGGAATAAATCAAATAACAAGAGAGGAGAGAAAGAACCCAGAGAGAAGAGAGAGTGTTTCTCTCTCTATATTGCTCTCCAAACTAAAAATGAGCTAATGAAAATTGACCCGAGACTTTTAAACCAAGTAGACTAAGCCTATATTTATAGTAGTAGGGGATTTGGACTAAAAATAGTCCCAAAAGAGGTCACAACCCTAATCATCCACGACTGACATGGACCACTATGAATGGCGTGGCCGCATCGCTGATATGGCCTCTTGCCAGCGCGGACCGCCAGATCCAGTGCAATATGCTTACCTTGTGATGACGCAAGACATGCAATCGAGTATGGTCACGCTAGGCATGGGCCGTGTCGTCTGATGCGGCCCATCTTTATGAAGGTCATTTTTGCACCTTTTGATCTGTGGTTCGTGTTGTTTGGCCCAGGCTATCATTAGAATCCCCCTTTTGCCCAGTCTTTTGGCATGTGCCACATCATTCTTCATATCCCACTGGCTGGTCTTAACATTTTGGACTTGGAATGGTGTGGGCCATGTGAAACCGGATAGTCCGCGCCTATAATTAGCCATTTTGGAATGAAAAAGGCCTCTTGAGCACACAGCCTGTGGAGATTGGCACGACCCGTGCTAGGATTTGGCGCGTACCATGCCTAAAGCCCTTGGCCCAGGCCGTATGGCATGGCATGGGCCACTGGTGCTAGGTCTCGTGCCGGCCATGAGCAGTCCTTGCCTGCTTGTTGATGCTTCACCTGATTGAACTTCCTTGCTCAGCTACGGGTGAACTGTTAGACCTTTTTAAGAGTTCTTGTAATTGATTTCATAGCGATCGAGAGGAATAATCCAATGAAACCAACCACAAAGGCTGATTCTTCTCGGATCATTCCCAGAACATGGCGCAACTCTCGGACCACAATCCTCCATTTCTTCCTTGGTCACTTTAAACTTCAAGGCTGCCTATCTTTGGCTCCATCCTTCTACTTCCACAATGTAATGTCAATGACCATCATCTACTACCAATCAAATGTGAATAACTTTCAAAATCTTCTGCCGTTCTTGTGAACAACCTTCAATATAAAATGTAATTAAAAGTACCCACGTGCGACCTACAAAGGATGACTACAAAAGAAGATCTAGGTGGATGTAGATACAAGGTGTCCATTAGTACTAATTAAGTCTACAAAATGTGGAATTCAAACAAGAAAACCAAACATGGCCGTCTAAACCCCTTGTCACGTAAACTCAACTAATATTAGCAATCCAACATATAAAATAAACCAATTATTACGTTGAATGCACGTATTTCCAAAGCATTTAATATCTATTTTTTTCATATTTTTGTTGTAATATTGCTATATTTAGGTAGGTTTACATTATAAGGGGTATAGATGACCATTTTTTATTTTTATATCTCAATCCTTCATTTTGTAACCTATGTTTAGTCTAATAGATTTTTGGTCCTTACGAGCATCTAGATTCCTTTTTGTAAGCTTAATTTGTAGATTTCTCATGAGCACTTAGGAGTGGTTTATTGAAAGCCATTCGAAAGGATGGTAGAAGATGGAAGGCCACTCACAAAGTGGTAGAAGATAAAGTGAAGAAAGGAGAGCAAAGCAAAGGGTGAAGAATGATCTATGTTTTGAAGCAGAGTTTTGAGAATTTTCAGAGAAGAATCATTCTCCAAGGGTGGTACCATTAGATTCCTCTTCTTGAGTACTATAAAATAGACTACAAGATCTCCCAAAACAGATCAATGGTTCACCCGGAGGAAGCAAAACAAAATGGGACTTTTTTTCCATCACGACTTGCGATAAGTGTGTTGCGACTCGTAAAATGTTGACCTGAGAGCTCACAATTTTCCTGACCTGGTCGCAACTCATGGAAAGGCATTGCGACTCACGATAATTGCCCTGTAACTTTCTTTTTACTCCCTTTTTTCTTGTACTATAAATAGCTTTTCACCCCCTTCTTCCCCAACACTCTAAGCACAACTTGGGGGCTCCAAAACCTTAGTTTTTTTACTATTTTCTTCCATATCTTCTTTTATCTTTGTAGATCTTTGTTCTATGTTATGGGTTTTGATTATCTAGCTTAGTTTTGATTGAAGCTATTTATTGAATACTTGGGAGAAATTGATTGAAGCTTCCACACCTATATAGTAAGAACCTCTATTTCACTATTTCTTGAAGCTTTTGTTATTTAGTATTCATGTGTTCTTAATGATATGTTTTACTTCATTTATGTCATGGTTTGTTTGAGAATATGAAGTGTTTGTATGATTGAAATGTTAGGGTGTTTGGAAATTTGAAAATTTCTTAGCTCTTTGACATGAGAATCCAAGAACATGGAATTATAACTTCTTCTGCATAATGTGTTGTTATTCTTGCTAAATAAATATGTTACTATGGATTGTTCTCATGTTATCTGATAAATGCAATGAAAGGTTGAATCTAGAATGTGGTTTGTTCTAGGTTTAGCCTAATGAATGCTATGTTTGGTTAAATGGCTATGTCTTTGATGTAAGGCTTGTTGTTATCAAATCTATGGTTCTTCGTGTATAATGCCATTGATGAAATACCTTTATGGTGTGGTTTTCCTAATTTGATTATCAATGAGGATTGCAAATGGTCGTTGTTTGTCTTTGTGAATTACTTTTAAGAAGAAATGAATGTTGATCTTCAATTGAGAAGTTTTAGCATTCCTCATAGGTAACGAATGTGATAGAATGGGTGAATGGTTCAATGATCTACATTAGGTTTGGAAGGGGATATTAATTTCCCCAAGGCTTTGTCTTTTGTAGTTTTTACTTTCTTAGTTTGTTTGGTGATTAGCATAGTTACTTGACTTTGCTAGTTATCTTGTCTTTTAATTTCATAACTTAGGAAAACCAACCAACCAAACCCCCCCCTTTTTACATGCTTTTATATATCTATATATATATATATATATATATCTACATCTAGAATAATATCAACCTTATATGTTTAAACGCTTAAGAAAATCCCTCTTCTTCGTGGACGACCCGGATTTGCCACTATCTACTTAGTTGTAGTTAGTAAGCATTTAGGGCTTATAAATTTAACTTTGAGAGGCACGATGATGGCCTCCGAGCATCAGTTTGCGCACGCATAATGAAGCACATTAGCTTGTGCAAGTAACTAGTGGTTAAACATGCCTAGAAAATCATGATGAAAAATGAAAAGTAGTCAGTGGGCTAAAGGGATCACTATGTACTCCCACCGTTCCAACTGCTTTTTCCAAAGATAGAAAGAGGGAGTAATTTTTGGGAATGAGTTGTTTATTTAGCTTGGGTGTAGGTAGGATGAATCTGATGTCTTTTCTTTTATTGTGTTGGCTAATTAGTGCCTTAGTCAGCGCTACCACCAACACAACGGTGGTGCCTCCCACTACAAAGCCCACCCAATGCATCGGCACCATAGCCCACCACCCCAATGGAGTGGCGCCACAACCCACCACACAGCCCATCCCAACATAATGGCGTCACCACTCACCACACAACCCTGCTGAAGCGACAACGGAGTGGGTGAGACCCAAAACGTCTCTTCTCTAACGCGGCCGCAAATGGAGCTCCACTAGATGACGGCAGAGTGAGCAACCCTAACGGATCCTTCAGAATCAGAGCGTTAAAGTTGGAGATGAGCGTCAGAGGTGGGGCGGATGGTGGTGAAGATGGTGGCTTCGATGCCAGAGAGGGGAGTGGAAGCGAGAAAGAGGAGCGGATGAGAAAGAGGAGCTCGTGGATGGGGAAGAGGAGAAAGAGGAAAACAGGGAAACATTTGGCGGTGGAAGAGAGGCGGTTGGATCATAGATGGAAGAGGAGGACAATGGTGGAAGGGAGGCAGTTTTGATGGAGGTGGAGCAGAGGACGGAGGTTAAAGGGCGAATGGTTTCTGATTTAGGTTAGGAATTGATTTGGGCTAGGTTAGGAAGGGGTTAGGGTTTAATTTGGGCTGGGTTAGGAATTAATGTTGTAAAATAATTGATTAAGAATTAGGCTAGTCCATTAATTTTTTAAACCAAAAATGGAAAAAAAGTGAAGGGTGCAAATTCAGTTGGGACGCCCCAAGGAGCAAAGAGTGCAAATTGAGATAAGACGGATAGAGTATACTAAAGTGATAAAGACTACATAGATTTCTGTAAGGATTCACACACTTAACTAGTACGATATTCTCCTTCATTTAAAATGACATGAGTTACATTCTTATGTAATGTTACACAAAATGTTATGAAAGAGAGATACAGTTGACCAAGTACCTTATTTAATAATGAATTAAAATACACTTATGTCTAAATTAATTTTCTTAACTCTAGAAATAGATATAAAAATAAATATAGTAAAATTGTAGAATTTGAGATGAAACCTGAATGTGGAACAAATAAAAATAAATATAGTTGTTTAGTGTGGAGTTTCTATCTAGCATAACTATTTATTCGAATGTTTCGACCTGCATGTCTAACAATATTAGGTTACTTCATTCGATCTAACTCTGTTTAACTTACGTGTCTTTAATTTTTTAAAAACATAACTATACTTATTGAGTATGTCTTAATGCATACTACAAAATTTGCACGGAAGATGCTCATGTCTATCTTTATTGCTCCAGATTTGCACGCACATGTCACACCCTTATTATTAAATATTTTACACTATAAGGTTTCCAAACATGCACTAACCAATACTTTCGGAAGTAACATATCTTTTATTGTTCCAAGTATTTACTAGACAACCATGACACTGGAATGGTATTCTGGGATAAATTGTAGTGTTCGGGTGATTTGAGTGACAACTAGACTTGCCGTTGAGTTGAATCCACCGGACCATTACATCAAGTTTTCCCCCATTGAAACGGTAGACATGTGAGTTGAGCATCAATTATGTGTATTTAGTTCAACCTTATAATTGACAAAATGTTTTTCTTACACAAGATCAAATCTGGATGAAAATTTCTCTCCTCTGAAGGATTGGCCACTTGTGGTAAGTTGGTGAAGCCCTTTCCTCTGACTAAAAGATTTGTTCAGATAGGAATTGCAAGCTTATTATAAATTGGCCTCTTGAGAGTACTTTATAGAGCCTAGCAAAATAATAAGCACAAAACTATAGAGATAATATTGTTGAAAAATAATTTTATATTTATGTAAAATGCATCAATTTTAGACTCATTTATATTATGACTACGTGCTGTGTAAGCAGAGTGTTGATCAACAACAATCTGGTGTCTCTTCTCACCTATGTGTTGTTTGGTGCCATTTTGGATTGCACCTACGGTGTTGAAGTCTGGAGATGGGGTAGGAAGGTAACTTCGGAAATGCTTGAAGTTAATATTATCAGAAAGTTGTTCATCCTACGAGTGCCACGTAACGTAATCATTTCTCTATGACAAGAAATACACTTTCTAATCTCCCCCAAAGAAATTGTGGATTAAGCGTTTGATTTTTATTGGATTAGACGTTCGAAAGAAATTTTAGCAGTCGATTCAACCTCCCCTAAAATTTGGCCTTGGCTCCACCACAATCAATGCCTACTACCGAATTTGCACGCAAGACGCTCATGTCTATCCATATTTCTCTACACTTGCACACACATGTCACATTACTAATTTTAAATATGTCTAAAGTAACACTCGATACTTTTCTAAACTCACTCAAACATATCAATTCATTTTAATGTTCTTTTGTTTGAATACATAAAAAAAATTCTGCAATGTCCATGCTAAAATGAAAATGAAAGCAGTGATATGTAACAAGATTCTAGAAAAATACATTCTTACCTCGTAATGAACCCTTCAAAATATTGGACTGGATTTTTATATTTTTTGGGGGTATGTGCAGGGTTAAATTTCTATTTCCTTTTGTAATTTAGGTACACGTCTTGTCTTTGAAGGATTTTATCTATATTCTCTTTCTTGGAATGATTAGATTTTAATTAGGAAAACACTTTTATTCCTTCTCTAGTTAGCTGTCCATTAGTATAAAAAAGACAAGGATTTTCGAGAATAAAATTACCATTCATTTCATTTATATATTCACTTGAAGTTCCCATCAAATAATTATCTAGTGAAAATTATGAACTCTAACTTTTTCGAGATGTTTCCTTTGATCTTTTATAACTTTTATGTCATTTAAGTTTTTTAGAGGATTATTCATCGATTTAAAAGGGGATGATGTATCCATATCAAGTTTACGAGGGGAGGTTTCAGGGGAAGACAAAGTTGTGTGGAAGCATGTCGACACAGTTCTGTGTAGCCATTGAGGAAAAAATCAGAAGAAGCTACTAGATCGAACCTCGATCACATCAGTTCTGTTGTTTCAGCTGCACAACCGTTTGAGAGCTGCAATGAAAATTTCCATGCAGAACAATAAAGATGATGAAATTTGCATAGAAGAAGTTTCATTTTTGTTGTGATCCTTGTGTGAAGAAATTGTTTTTACTGTTAAGGAAACCAGATTGTGGTGTATGCTAGCTACTTTGGCACGACTCGGATGATGAGAAATATGTACAATGCAATGGTTGTAAACTCTGGGTGCATGCTGAGTGTACTAAAATTTCATTCAAGCTCATCAAGAACATTGAGAAAAGAGACTTAATTAAATTTTCCCTGACTATAAGACTAAGTTTAATCATTGGCTTCCCACTGTGGAGAAGTTACAATAAAAAAATGAGATGGATTGCTTAACTTCTTTGAAGGGAGTCACAATTTTACCTTTTCTACTTTAAAAAAAAAGATTGAAAAATTTATAGAGGACCGATAAGAAAAGAGTCCACTTGGTAAATCTAGAGTACATGAATGGGGCCCCTATGTGCGATGAATATTAAAGAGGGTCAAAGAGTTATTGAGTTTCATGGTGAACAGGTCACACATAGTGTTACAGATCTCAGGGAGGATCGCTCCCACATTGAGGGAAAGGACTGTTATCTTTTGAAGATCAATGATGAATTGTAATTGATGCGACTACAAAGGGAAAGATGGCCCATATGATCAATCATTATTGCTTGCCTAATTGCTATGCTAGAACCATGAGTTTCGGGCAAATAAAAAGCCGAATAGTTCTCATTTTCCCAAATAAAGCAATATATAATTTATAAAATCGTACATATATTGAACTTAATTTTTCCCTAAACTACACTAACATTCACATTTACTCATAGTTAAAATATGCAATCAAATAATGATCTAGTGAAAATTACAGACTCTAACTTTCTTTCGGACTGTTTCCATAGATATTTCATAACTTTTATGTCATTTATGTTTTTGAAAGGATTATACATGGATTAAACAGGGGATGATATATCTGTATCAAGAGTACGCATATAGATTTTAGGGGAAGATAAAGTTGTATGGAAGCAAGCCAGTGTAGTTTCATGTAGCTATAGAGGAGGTTGTTGCAGCTATTAATGGCCTCTGATGCACAGAGCCTGAGGTGCACGTGGCTCCGAATCGGGACAAATCATAAGAAGCTATTGGATCGAACCCCAATCATATTGGTTCTGTTGTTCCAAATACAGGACATTATGATAGTTGTAGTGAGAATTTTCCATTCATAAAAATGAAGATGATGAAATTTGAAAAAAAATGAAGTCTTTGTTTTGGTGTGAGTTTTATGTTCAGATATTGTTTTCACACTTAAGGAAACAAGACCGTTGTACATGCCAACTACTTTGGCATGACATAGATGGTAGGAAATATGTATTGTGCAATGGTTGTAACTTCTAGGTGCATGTTTAGTGCAAAGAAATTTCGCCTAAGCTCCTCAAGAACATGGTGAAAAAGAATGACATCTAAATTTGGGTGTGATCCAGCTTTTGTATATCTGCAGTACATGGATGAGGCCTCTTTGTGTGAAGAAGTATTCATAAGAGGCAAATGCTTATCAAGTATTGTGGTGAACATGTCACATATAGTGTTGCAAATCTCAAGGGGACTCGCTATCATCGTGAGGGTAAAGATTGTTATATTTTTCAAGACCAGTGATGAAATTGTAATTGATACAATGACAAAGGAGAATATGGCTCATCTAGTCAACCATTCTTGCATGCCTAATAGATATTCGAGAATTATATGTTTCGGGCACGAAGAGAGTACAATAGTTCTTACTTCCCCTACTATATGAATAAATAGTTTCACAAAATCATACGTATATTGCACTTTATTCTTCCCCAAACTGCACAAATACACACATTTATCTAAAGTGAAAATATGTAATCAAATAATGATCTAGTAAAAATTACGAACTCTAACTTATTTTTGGGTTTTTTCCATAGATCTTTCAAAACTTTTATGTCATTTAGGGTTTTGAGAGGATTATGCATGTATTAAAGAGGGGATGATATATTCGTATAGTTCATGGGTAGGTTTTAGGGGATGAAAATTTTTTATGGATGCAAGCCAACACAATTCGTGTAACGATAGAGGAGGC
The DNA here is from genome assembly GCA_037428765.1 of Rubia yunnanensis. Taxonomy (NCBI): domain Eukaryota; kingdom Viridiplantae; phylum Streptophyta; class Magnoliopsida; order Gentianales; family Rubiaceae; genus Rubia; species Rubia yunnanensis. The sequence continues at coordinate 131,965,702 of CM075062.1, forward strand.
CATTGTAGCTATTAATAGCCTCAGATGAACCCAAGGTGAATGTGGCTCCGAATCGGGGAAAATCAAAAGAAGCTAATGGATGAACCTTGGTCAACTTGGTTTTGTTGTTCCAGATGCACAACCGTGTGATAGCTGTAGTGAGAATTTTCCATGCATAACAACGAAGATGATGAAATTGTAAAAATGAAGCCTCAGTTTGGTGTGAGTTTTGTGTGAAGAAATTATTTTTGTAGTTAACGAAACGGGACTGTTGCATATGCTGACTACTTTGGCACAACTCATATATTGGGAAATATGTACAGTGCAATAGTTTTACACTATGGGTGCATGCCTAGTGCACCAAAATATTCATCTTAGCTCCTCAAGAACTTGGTGAAAAATAGCATTCAGTAACTTTACCCAAACTTTAAGGCGAAGTCTAATCATTGGATTTTCACTAAGGATAAATTGCAATAAAAATGAATTATATAGATTTCTTAACTTCCTTGAAGAGATTTTTTCTTCTTTCCAAGAAAGACTGAAACATTTACAGAGGACCAAGATGAACAAAGTCTGCTTTGGTATATCTGGAGTACATAGATGGAGCCTCTTTGTGCAAAGAAGTATTCAAGAGAGTCAAATGGTTATTGAGTATTGTGGTGAATAGGTCCACAAATTGTTGCAGATCTCAGGGAGGCTCACTATCGTCCTGAGTGCAAAGATTGTTATCATTTCAAGACCCACGATGAAATTTTTATTGATGCGACGACAAAGGGGAATATGGCTTGTCTGATAAACCATTCTTGCATGCCTAATAGCTATGCAAGAATTACGAGTTTTGTGAGAAAAATATTTCTCATTTCCAATATATATGAATATACACTGTTATAAAATTTTACATATATTGCACTTTGTTCTTCCCTAAACTGCACGAACACGCACAATTATTCATAGTGAAAATATGCAATCAAATAATGATCTAGTGAAGATTACGAACTCTAATGACTATAGAGGAGTTTGTTGTACCTATTAATGGCCTTAGGCCCACAGAGCCCAAGACCTACATGGCTCCGAATCGATGAAATTAAGAATTAGGTAATGGATCGAATCCCGATCTGGTTGGTTTCATTGTGTCAGATGCATGATAGTGTGATAGTTGTAGTGTGAATTTTCCATGCAGAACAATGAAGATGATGAAATTTGGAAAAAATGAAGTCTAAGTTTTAGTGTGAGCCTTATGTAAAGAAATCCTTTTCGCAGTTAAAGAAACATGACAGTGGTGTCCGTTAGCTACCTGGGCACGACTCAGATGGGTGAAAATATGTACAATGCAATGGTTGTAAACTCTAGGTGCATGGTGAGTGCACATAATTTTTTCTAAGCTCCTACGGAACTTGAGAAAAAGATAATTCTATATCGTTGCCCCGGACTGTAAGAAATTTTAAATTTACCTGTTTTTAAAACCCATCGTCAAAACATCAAATAATGTTTCCCTTGAACCTAGTCTATGGCTGGTTCTATCATTGTTATTAACATATGATGAAGTAACTTCATTCGACACTAAGTTTAGTACAAGTGTATTTTCATTCTTTTCAAATATGCACGCATATATGTATAAATGCACATTCAACCAAATTCGCATGCAAGGTGCACATGTCCGTCCATATTATTTTTATACTTACATAAGTCACGTATTCATTTTTAAATATATCCAGACCCGATGCCCACCCCTAGCTACGACAACAATAACTTCATTTCTTATGGTGTAGGCCATTGTGCTACGACAAAAATAACTTTTTCATTCCTTATAGTATAAAAGGTCCCGGAACCAAATTTCAGTGATACCTGATAACTACAATAGAACTTTCATTTGATTGTTCCCCATCAGCAATCATTATAATCTCTTCATTAGAAAAAATAAGTATCTCTGGTTCAAACTCATTTAGATTTTTTACGCACGATAATGTATATTTGAAAACATAATTAAAATTAGAAATTTTCTAGCCAATGGTTTGTTCTATGGCCATCATCTAGTTGCAATTTTCAACAATTTTTAGATTATTTCATTTGCACTCACAATGCTTTGTTGCTTTGAATTTGTACTGTTTCCAAATATTCATGCTTTGTTGCTTTAAAAAATGCTCTCAGACACGAATTCCAAGATCCTTCTGGCAACGGTTCTCTGTGATTACTGTCGCTCCGCTACTGCCGATAACGGCTTCCTGCCGGAATTGGCCAGCCCTCTACCCTCTGGCATAAGGCGATCTGCCTCTGTTGCCGGCCAATATGGCCGCGACTACTTCTGATCAAGATCCCCCTAAATCTTTTGCTTCTGTTTTACAAAATAAATCCCCGCCTCTTTCCAAAACCCTTCCCAATAACCCCGAAATTATCCCTAAGACTAACCATTTGGGTGACCCATCATGCCTGTACTCGGAGGACCAGATTGCCACCCTTTCCGCTCACTACGCTAATGCATTGGTTGGAAAATTTACGAAAGGGAGGATATCGATGGAACTTCTCGAGCAGGCCTTCAAAACGATTGGGTTCGAAGGTAAGTATCAACTCGGTTCCCTTCATTTCAAGCATGTCCTAATTAGGTTTGAATTGGTAAATGACTATCAGAGATGTTGGATGAAATGTGTGTGGAATTTTAATGGAATCTCTCTGAAGATTTTAAAATGGACACCTGACTTCTCTACCCATATTGAATCCCCAATAGTCCCTATTTGGTGTGCAATTCGTGAGGTTCCCCTGTATTACTATAACACTGCGTCGATTGAAGCTATCGGGAACAGTATTGGTAGCTTTATAAAAAATGACCTAGCTACAGATTCGCTAACTAGGCCCTCAGCTATTAAATTCTGTGTTGAAATAGATCTCCTGAAACCCCTGAATCAGTTCATTAGGTTGGGTTCTGTAAGCAATAATAGAAAATATAAGGTAGAATATGAAGATGTGCCACTGTACTGTGATCACTGCCTAAAACTAGGTCACTCCTAGTCTCATTGTAAAGCTAAGATTCTACCTAATGATGAAATAGCTCATGACATTAATCTAGACCCAATCCTTCCTCAACCACAGTGGCATCCTACGGGGAAAAAATTTGACAAGGCTCCTCTGATTATTGACCCAATAGAGGAAACTCCACCCCCCTTAATTGTTAACCTGGTAGGAACTTCCAATAGAGCCTATCAAGACACATCACACAGCTCTCCTTCCCAGTCAATCTTTATCACTGGTACTTCTCCCTCCACTAATTTGCATAATCAGTCAAGTCCAGATAACTCAATCTTTAGACTGCTACATGCCACTGCTATTTCCAAACCAAAGGTACAATTATATGCTAAAGATGATATACAGATAGGGACTTTTACTATCCCTATGAATAGTCCACACTGCAATGTATCTCTTTCCCAGCTTGGTATGTTGGGAAATAGATTTTCTGTTCTACAGGATCTTGCAGATTGCTCTAATAATCTTGGAGTTAATCTGGAGGCTGAGCAATCCACTCGATCTGAACCTGCCAATCAAGATCTAAATCTGATCTCTTCGGCCTCTACAGGTATGCAACAAGGTAAGGTAAAACCAAAGAAGGCTACCTATCTAAGCCAATTAAACAAGATGATGCTTAGATCAGCAACAAGAAGTAATAAATCTGTTGAATAATGATAGTTAAGCCTCATATAAATATTTTAGTGTGGAATCTTAGGGGGATGGACACATCAATGCTTAGGCTCTCTAATCTGTGTAAAATTAAGAAAACACAGCTTCTTTGTATTATTGAGCCAATGCATGATAATAGTCTTTGCCAGGCTTATATGCAGAAACTCCCATTTGATCAGAATTTAACACTACAGAATGGGAAAATATGGTTAATGTGGACTAATACCTTATCTGTATCTCTGATCTCACATCATGAACAATTCCTGCTTGTCTCAATTCTGCATCATTTGTTTAATTGGAATATGGAGGCAGTGTTTATATATGGTCTTAGGAATAGGGAGGGTAGGAAAAATCTTTGGACAGATTTACAACCTGTTTCTAGGGGAGACACAATTTTTATTGGTGATTTCAATACTATTACTTCTTTGTCTGAATATAGGGGTCCTAGTTCTCCAGCTTTGGGAAGTATTAGGGATTTTAATGGTTGGATTAACTCGAATGGTATTCAGGAAATCCCAACAGTTGGTAACCTCTTTACTTGGTGTAATGCTAGACTTAGGAATCCTACATCTAAGAGATTAGACAGAGGTCTGAGTACCATGTCCTGGTTAACTAAATTTTCTTCTTCCTCTATTCAAATCCTTAACAGGCAGACCTCAGACCATTCACCACTTCTTCTTCACATATCTTCTCAGGTTACTGTCTCACCTAGACCATTTAGATTTATTGATGCCTGGTTTCAGAGGATAGAATGTACTGATTTAATTGAAGACTGCTGGAACTTACCCTTAGCTGAATCAGGTATGATGAGATTCTATTTAAAACTGATTAGACTTAAGAAAACTCTTAAGAGATGGAACAGAGATACATTTTGCAATATTGATCAGAATGTTAAACAAGCCGAAGAAGCTCTGAGATTACAGGAAATAATTTTTGACAGTAACCCCTCTACTTCTGAAAGGGTTAGGCTAAATGAGAAAAATGCCCTGCTTCTAAGGATTCTAAAAGAAAAAGAAAAATTTTGGAAGCAGAAAGCTAGGCTTAAGTGGCAAAAACTTGGAGATAATAATACCAATTTCTTTCATAAGATAGTTCAGGAAAGAAATTGCAAACTGCAGATTACAAAGATAAAAAATGGAAGAGGTCAGTGGATTGATTCTCAGACGGAAATTCAAAGTACAGCAGTTCAATACTTCTCTGAGCTACTTTCTGAACCTGCTCAACAACCTGATGAGACTTATTACCCCCATTTTCTAAGTCAGATCCCAAATATAATTCAGGAAAGGGATAACCAATTACTTGCTAGTCCTGTCACTGAATTTGAACTAGAAAATGTTATAAAAGGATTAAATAAGAGGAGTAGACCAGGCCCTGATGGTTTTCCCCTAAATTTTACTCTAAATGCTGGCCTATTATTAAATTTGACCTAATCTGTGCTGTGAATGACTTTATTGCTGGTACAACAATGCCAAGGGGTATCTCTAGCACATGGATCACCATGATCCCTAAAAAACCTACTCCCTGTTCTTTTGAAGACTTTAGGCCGATTAGCCTCTCCAATGTGATTAATAAAATATTCTCCAAGATACTAATGGAAAGGCTAAAACCTTTTATGGAAGTCTTGATCTCCCCTAACCAAACATCTTTTATGAAATACAGGGATATATCTGATAATGTCTTATACTTGCAAGAAACAATTAGATTTCTTGATAAGAAATACAGAACTCCTAATTGTATGTTGAAATTAGATCTGAAAAAAGCTTTTGATAGGATTAATTGGAACTTTCTCAGAAATATTTTGCTGAAATTTGGTTTTAATGGAAAGTTTTTAAAGGCTGTTATGCATAACCTGTCACAAGCATATTTTTCTGTTTTGGTAAATGGTAATCCCGTAGGTTTCTTCCAGGCTTCTCGGGGTATAAAACAAGGTGATCCACTATCCCCTTTCCTCTTTAATTTATTTTCTGAAGCTTTCTCTAGAAGTTTAGCCTTTATTTTTAATAATAACAGAATGGCTAGCTTTCAAACATCTGCTTCTATTCCTGTGATTTCCCACCTTATGTATGCAGATGACACTATGATTCTAATGCAAGCTTCAAGGTCGAACTTAATTAAAATCAAATCTTTCCTTGAGATTTTTGAGAATACATCTGGCCAGAAATTTAATTTTGATAAATCAGAGTTTTACCTGAGTAAAACAGCCAGTTTAGCTAAGTTAAATCAGGTCAGAACTGTGCTAAGAATGAAAAAAGGATCTTTCCCTTTTAAATACTTAGGCTGTCCAGTTTTTAGAGGGAGAAATCTAATGAGATATTATCATCCTCTATTAGCTAACATTGACCAAAAGCTGCAAAATTGGAAAAACAAATGGCTTAGTGGTGGAGGTAAAATGGTCTTGATAAGGTCTTGCCTTTACTCAATTCCTCAACACATTTGGTCTGTTACTAATCCCCCTAAAGGTATAATTAAAGCCATTGAAAAAAGACTGGCACACTTTTTTTGGGGGAAAACTCAGGACAAAAACAGAAGAGTTTGGAAAAAATGGGTAGATATTGCCAAGCCAACTAAATTGAATGGATTAGGATTTAGATCTATTAAGGCTATAGTGAAGGCTAGTTCTGTTAAACTCTGGTGGAAATGTCAAAATGGTTCTTCTCTATGGTCTAAATTTATTTGGGCATTGCCACCCTCATACAGAAAATCAGCCACATGGAAGAGGATTTGTTTGGTGAATTCTTTTGCAGAAACTAATTCACTGATAATACATGGTAAAGGGAGCTGTAGTTTTTTAGAGGCAAACTGGTGCCCCAGTGGCCCTCAAATAAACTACATTCCTGACAATATTACATCAAATATGATGAATATTTCAGTGGCTGAGTTTGCTAATAATAAGTCCCAAATTTTAGACCAGATTTCCCCCTTCTTGGAGCATGATACTTTTATGTTTTTGCAGGGGGCTCAAATCCTGGAGGAAAGACAAGATAGAATGATTTGGAAACCTGAAAGTTCAGGCAATTTCACTTTTAAATCATGCTATAAAGCCTTGACAGCTGAATCAGGTATCTCTCTGGCTAGTTCTGTTCTCTGGAAAATTCCTCAGCAAAAAAAGGTAACTATTTTTATATGGAAATTATTGCATGCTTTTCTCCCTTTTGATGAGGTGCTTATAACCTGTGGTTTCAGTTTGGCATCAAAATGCCCTGTATGTGAACACTCGGATTTGATTCAGCACTTCTTCATAAACTGCCATTTAGCACATGCTGTGTGGACTAATTTTGCATTCATGATCCATTTTAACTTGAATATTTGCCATACCATTCCTCAGAGGTTTGCCCTTTTCTGGGATACTGAAGATTTACCTAAGTTTGAACGCATATACTGTAAATTACTGCCTTCACTCATCTGTTGGGGACTTTGGAAAGCCAGGAATGGTTTCCTCATGGACAATAAGCCCCTTTCTTTAACTTCTATTTGCAGAGAGGTTCAGGACCAGATCCTTCTTGCACTCCAAGTGTGTCCTCCAAAACTAATCAACTCTAACCCTATTCCACCTGGACTTAGACATCTATCTCCTCAATTCAGACCCCCCCCTAAGCCTAATTTAGCAAAGATCTTTTGGACTAGACCTAATTCAGGATTCACTAAAGTTAATGTTGATGCCTCTTGGACTCCTAACTTAGCCTCAGTAGGTCTGATTGCTAGAGATTCTCTAGGTAGTCCTACATACATCTGCTCCTCTGCCTCTACAGCTATGACTCCACTGTTAGCTGAAATTGATGCCATTTTGCTTGTTTGTCAGATTTTCTCTCATCTGGACCAAACTTTTATAATAGAATCTGATTCTAAACTTGCGGTTTCTATGAGAAATGATCCTTATTCAGCTATGTGGGAATTCTTTGATAAAGTTTATAAGGTGAAAGCTGCTCTTGGAGGGGCTAAGCTGATTCATGTCCTGAGGGAGGCTAACTTAGTGGCTGATGCCCTGGCCAAATGCCATTTTGATTCTGGTCCTATACTTTCAATGACTAACACCCCGAGACACATCAAAGGGCTTATTACATTGGATAAACAATCTGTCCCATCTGTTCGTGCTCACTGATTTATTTCTGAAATCCAGAATGGATTCTGCTGAGTTATTATATGTGCTTTTTGCAGGTTTACTTACTCATCAACAATTTCTAGAGCATGGAATCTGCTGCTCGGCTAAACCTAACATGATCGGCCTCTACTGCTCTGCTGCTCTACTGATGAACACAAGCGACATGCCAGTTTTTAGTCTTCACTGATTTGGAGTTCAGTGTGCTCCTATTTTGTTACTCTACTCCTACTAGCTGACATTTTTGTGATCTTGAATTTATTAGACCAGATGATTGAAGTAACCTGGCCGAGGGGGAGAATTAACACAAGGGGTGGAGATTCTCTCCTTCGGATCGTTACTTCTTCACTAAATACCACTGTATAGCTGTTAATAGGTTTATCTTTTGGAGGCAACTTTGTTGCCTTAAGTCTAGGTATCTAGACAACTCATGTATAAACTGTTTCTTTATATAGGGCATGGGGAACCCAATACATAACTCCCCCACCTACGGGTGTTTTGCAGTAAAAAAAAATATTCATGCGTATAAGTATCAATGCATATCCCTCAGATCCCTATCCAAGAATCTCATTTGTATCAATATTGCTCTAAACTTGTACAAACATGTCACATAACTACTTATAAATTTTGATACAAAATTTATTTTCTGTTTTTCGATTGACCAATACATTTATTGAACTTACTCACACATATCAATTAATTTTAATGTATTTTTCTATAAACATTAACTTTTACACCATGTCTAGGTGAAAAATAAAATCGAAAGCAGTTATGTTACTGTACATAAATTTTGTTTTGATTAACTCCTAGCAAATCATTAAAAGTTAAGACATGAACCAGGGGCATAAATATGGTTCCTATTTCCAATGATGGAGGCCCATGTGCTGCAACATGATTCAAGGGGTAAAGTGCACCAAAAAGGTCCAACTTTGAGTGATACCAATAACCACAATCAAACTTCCCTTCATTTTTTTGTCACATATTAAAACACAATCATACAACCTATGTGTAGGAAAAATAAATCCTGGTTCGAATTCTTTTTTTTTCATTTTAGGCGTGACAATGTATCATTGAAAAAAAATGAAAATATACAAATTAGAACTAACCTGCCAATGGCTAGTGACAATAAATTTTCATCACTAATCCAGTGACAACATTTAAATTCATCACTAATCTAGTGACAACATTTAAAGTCATCACAATTGATAAAATTAGTGATATTCTTCAAAAGATGCCGATTTAGAAACCTTTAGTAACATTTATTTACTGAGAAATATGTGATAATAGAAAAGTCATTAGTAAAACCCTATAATGATGACCTTCTAGCCTTTCATGACAACGTTCTGTTATCACTAAATCCATAGTTATTTGTAGTGACGTGATAGGGTATATCTCATATAACATATCTAGTAATTATTAATAGAGGGTTGTTTGCACACATATGATGAAATTCTGTAATCCTAAGATGCTTCGAAGAAGTGAAGATATTTAAGAAATCACAAAAATTACGTGTACATTAGAAAAGCCTAAAACACTGGCCTGGGTTTGTGCGTGAATTCCACTCTTAAATTCTATTTCCTTTTGTATTTTAGGTAGAAGTCTTGTCTTCGAAGGACTACATCTATTTTCTCATTCTTGGAATAATTATAGTTTAATGAGGAAAACACTTTTATCTCTTTTCTTGTTAGCTATCTATTAGTATAAACAAGACAAGGATCTTCGAGTATGGTATTACCATTCATTAGATTTATATTTTTACTTAAAGATCCCATGCACATTGCTTATATTTTCGTTGAATTTTTTGTATGGAGATTTAATTTCTTAGTTCATCAGATGATTGAAACCATCGATGATTATATTGTGAGGTTCGAAAATAACATGATTTCTATTGTTATGAATTATATATTTATAGATTAATCTATTATAGTAGCGACTCCTGATTGCATACGTGGATGCTTATGACTCATGTGCTGATTGGTAGAGAACTCGATTACACGATATATTGATATATGTTTACATGTTAGTCTATTTTGCGTGTGTGTTAGTGTGTTAGTGTGTGTTTGTGTGTATGTGTGTGTTAGTGTGTTTTAGTGTGATGTGTTGCTAACTCTGTTTAATTCACGTGTCTTTAATTTTTCCCAAATAAGCACACTTATATGTCTTAGTGCATAATATGAAATCCGCACGGATGATGCTCATGTCTATTTTTGTATCTCAAGACTTGCATGCACATGTCACATCCTTATTTTAAAATGTTTTACACCATCATGTTCCTAAACATATATTGACCAATAATTTTGGAAGTAACATATCTCCTGTTGTTCCAAGCATATACCAGACAACCACAACAACACAACGGTAGTCCGGGGAAAATGGTTGTGTACGGGTGATTTTTGTGAAAAGTAGACTTCTTGTTGAGTTGAATCCACCAAACCATTCTGATTAAAATTGTATCAAATTTTCCCTTGTTGAAATAGTGAGATGTGAGTTCAGCATCAATTATGTCTATTTGGTTTCAAGCTTATACGTGACAATTTGTTTTTCATACACAAGATAAAATCTGGATCTAAATTCCTCTCCCACTTGTGGTAAGTTCGTCAAACCTTTCCCCTAACTAAAAGAGTTTTTTGGATAGGAAGTGCAAGTTTATTATGAATTGGCCTCTTGAGAGTAATCTATAGAACCTAGAAAAAGAACAAGAAGAAATCTGTGAGGATACTATTGTTTGAAAATTTATGTAAAATGAATCCATTTAAGACTCATTTATACTATTACTACGTGTTGTAAGCAGGGTTTTTATAAGCATTAATCTGGTGTCTCTTCCCACCTACGTATTGTTTGGTGCAATTTTAGATCGCACCTACGGTGTTAAAGTCCGGGGATGGGGTAGGAAAGTAACGTCATAAATGTTTGAATTGAATATGTTTAGAAAGCTGTTCATTCTATGAATGCCACATAATGCCGTCATTTCTGTATGACAAGAGATAGACTTTTTAGTCTTTCACCAAAGAAATTTTGGACTATGCATTTCATTTTTTTATTACACATTCTTAAAATTTTATAGCACTCGATTCAACTTCCCTTAAAATTTTGCTTTGGTTCCACCACAATCAATGCCTACTACCAAATTTGCACGCAAGGCGCTCATATTTATCCATATTGCTTCAGACTTGCACACACATGTCACATCACTATTTTTTAATATGTCTACAGTAGCAATCAATACTTTTCTAAACTCACTAAAACATATCAATTCATTTTTATGTTCTTTTGTTTGAATATATTAAAAAAAATCTGCAATGTCCATGCTAAAATGAAAATGAAAGCATTGGCATGTAACAAGATTCTAGAAAATTCATTCTTAACTTGTAATGAATCCTTCAAAATGAAGACATAAATCAACATCATTCCTATGTTTTTCTTAAGGGATCACAAAAGTTTAAGATTGTTCATAATACTATTACACTAGTAAATTGTAAATCCAAATCTCACATATATGTCATAGAATTCCACTTCTTAAAATTTTAAGACTAAAATATTTTTTTGGTCCCTAACATATTACCTAATACCATCTATTGGTCTCCATTTCCGAAACCACCTCCTTAGTACAAAACAATTTATTTGGTCCCCAAGGCGGCTTTCAAGGTGATTTTCAGGTGGGTTGGGACACCAAAAGATGGTATAAGATCATATGTTAGAGTCCCAAAAAATTTTAGTCCACCTGAAAACTGCGCGGAATCTGGTTTGGGGACCAAACAAATCGTTTTGAATTTGTAGGGTACTGAAAGGAGGTGGTTTGGGAAACATGGACAAAAAGATGGTATTTAGGTCATATTTTAGAGACAAAAAAACAATTTACCACACAATCATGTAACTTACTCTTCTTGATGTTCACCTTTCCTTGTATTCCCCGAGCTCCCTATAGTACCACTCCTTATTAGTTTTCTCCTCCATACTTGCACACACTTGTCACGTCATTAATTTTCAATACATTTACACTATTAACTCCCGAAATTTATAGCAACCAATACCTTTCGAACTCAGATGTATCAATATATTTTAATTTTTTCAATTTGGAAAATTTATGTTTTTGTTGCATATCCATGTGTAAATGAAAATAAAAATTCTGATTTATTTTCAGATTGTAAAAATTTGTTTCTCACTGCCGCTTGATGAATCCTTTAAAATTAAAAAAGGAAACAATTGCTTTACAAAGGTCCCTCTTTCATGAGTGACTAAAAATGTTTAAAATTTTCTATTATATTTAATACACTTTCAATCCAAATACCATACTTTTTTTTGTAGAAACCACTAATTCAGTTTTTAAACCACAAAATAAAGTAAGCCGACTCGAGCAAAGTGCTCAAACAAAGTGCTTGACTCAAGCTGCTCAAAGTTCACCATTATTCATGATTAGACTTAGTCTCTAGCAAAGGAAAATTTGCATCACGTTATTCATACTATTCACTTTCCCTCGTACCTTGCCTCCTGCCAGCACACAAATCCTCTTGTCAACCGGTCAATGACAAGAGCATTTTAAGCCCACACATGTGTAATTTTATGCGTGATTATTACTTTGTTCCCTTCAAGCCCACATGCGTGTCACTATATACCTCTCCAAACTAATTAACTACATTATTCCCACATTTTGACAATATATATATATATATATATATAATTTTTTTTTACAAAATCACACATATATTTCACTTTATTCTTCCCTAAACAGCATGAACATATAAATTTATTTATAGTGAAAATATGCAATCAAATAATGACCTAGTGAAAATTATGAGCTCTAACATTTTTCGGGTTGTTCCCATAGATCCTTCACAACTTTTATGTCATTTAAATTTTTGAGAGGATTGTGCATGGATTAAAAAGGGGATGGTGTATCCGTATCAAGAGTACACGAAAAGGGTTTAGGGGAAGACGAAGTTGTATGGAAGCTAGCCGACATAGTTTTGTGTAGCCATTAGGGGGGGGGGATAAGAAGAAGCTTCTAGATCAAACCTCGATCATTTCATTCCTGTTGTTTTAGATGCAAAACAGTTTGAGAACTGCAGTGAGAATTTTCTAGCAGAACAATGAAGATGATGAAATTTGCACTGAAGAAGTTTCCTTTTTGTTCTGAGCCTTGGTGAAGAAATTATTTTCGCAGTTAAGGAAACCAGACTGTGATGTATGCTAGCTACTTTGGCATGAATCAGATGGTGGGATATATTGATACGTGATTATTTTTATTCATATTTTGTGGGATTATTATGGTTTTATTATGATATAATTTTCACTTTAGGTGTTTTTCATGAAGGAATTCATGGATTATGAATAATTGAGAGAGAGCTATCAATTGTACTCTTTTTCTCTTAACCAACAATTTTTCCCACTGGATTTTCCAGGTTAAGGTTTTTAATGAGGCGATGTGCTCTAATGGAAAATGTTCTTATTTTATAAGGCATTATTTTAGAGATGAAGGAAAAGAACTAAAAGAACAACTGTTAAAGTATTGGAGTGAAACGTGAAGTGGGAGTGTTAAGAACCACTTAATTAAGTGGATGAATACCATTAAGTGGAAAGCATTGGAATTCTTTCTTTCATGCATTCAAAACCTCCTTCCTAAATGTATCTTAATGAGTTTTCATGAATTGTAGCTTAATGAAGCTCCATTAGTATTTTAGCTTAATGGAACTCTATTAGTATTGTAGGTTACATAAAGTTCCATTAGTTTTGTAGGTTACATGAGCACCATAAATAGTGATTGTATCTTTGAAGAAAAACACACTTCATTTCCATAGATATTTTATTGCACTTTCATAGACATATTTTTAGAGTTTATTTCCAGATTTTGGTCTTCCGCAAAGGGTCTAGTCTGCCCAAACAGAACCTGAATTCTGGGAGTCATTTATTTCTTTATTTTTAATCTGACATCATGTTTACATTTTATTTCTTTTTTGATTTATCAATGTATATCATGAGTATCTAATTTATTTATCGGCATAAAATATTGAGTATTAGTTTATGAATCAAGAGGCCTAATTGACTTATAATTGATTCTTATATGTTATTGATCGTTGGTTGAATTTATTGTTAATATATTTAAGGCTGATCAACTTGAATAATGTTAGGATAATGCTAGATATCTCCACCAGTACGTAATCGTTGGGATGAGTTAGTAAGTAGCTAGTTCTTATGATAAACATATAACTGGTACAACCTGCAATGACAAGATAGAAAACAATTAAGTGTGTATTACTATTTATTTTTGCTTTGGTAATTGTTATATCAGGTTCTTTTAAGTCTTAGTGCCATCGAGGTGTGTATCTGGTTAAGCGAATACTTTTCGGGGGCATCTTGGTAAGAGAAATGACTTTTTAATTATAATTAATCAACTTTTGACAAATTAAGAAAGAATTGGGAAGGTTTAGCAAATACTTGCCAACCTATAATTGATAGATACATAAGAATAATTAATTCATTATTGTGCTGATGATCAATGTTAACTTATTATTTTCTGATTTCATTCTCATATATTTTATCTCCTTTTTGAAGTAATTAGGTTGCATTCTTAGTTGTTATAAAATTCTGATTTTACGGCGTGGTGGCTACACCAAAAATGTTTTCTAAGTTAGTTGGTAAATTTTTTAATTACTGCTCCATTCCTTGTGGGATAAACTCTGCCTTCCATTGTGCTAATTAAATATTTTTAGTGGTTTGTAGATTATTTTGGAGAGTTATACGATGTTCACCAAATTGGTGCCTTTGTCGGAGAACAATGAGTTGATTTTTATAATTTTTACCTACTAATCTTTGTATTAGTGCTTAGTTTATGAGCAGATTATCAAGGTCGGATTTAATATTGGACCCAAAAATGTAAAAGACAGCCAAGTAGAACAAAAAAAGAATAAATGAGAACAAATAAACTATTGTCGCAAGCGTCCTGTTTCACCAAACAGGACCAGTTACGGTTTCAACAACCACCTCTGAATCAGAAACTAATACCAAAATGGACAGAGTTGAAGGAAATGCAAATCCTGGGCAGAACCTAAACAATCTTTAAATGTGGGAACTCATTGGACATAGTGAAAATATCCTCCCACCCCATTAAGCTATCAGAGACCAAAAATCCAATCGTAATCAAGTTGACATTCACGGGAGAAACACCGAGGACCCCTACAATTTTTAAAGTGAATTTGCGAAAATTTGTAAGGCGCAGAAGAGGCCACCTAGCGTGACTGAAGATCAATTCAATGTGGGGGCATTTCCCTTCAATTTGACACGAGTGACCAATTAGTGGTTTTCATGTTTGCCACTCCACTCCATCTCGATATGGTCCGAACTAAAGAAATTATTCTTAGAGTACTATTTTCCAGCCACAAGAAAATATGCTTTGAAGAAAGAGATCACATGTATCAAGTAGGAGTATAATGATCCATTGAGTTATTATTGGTTAAGGTTCAGAAGGTTGGTGGATAGCTGCCCCAATCACCGAATGACAGAAGGCCAACTGTTCCAATGTTTTGATCAAAGGATGACAACCACCAACAAGGACTTGGTGAATTCTTCTAGTAGTGGTGGATTTTCCCACCTTCATGTGAATGAGGTAGGAGAAATAATCAAAAGGTTGGTGGATTCCAAGAAGGAGTATGACCATTAGGATGTTCGAATCTTGAAGAAAGTGGCCCAAACATCTACTCCCAAGCATGATGAATTCAAGGAGAGGATGGAAAGAATGGAGAAGGTTTTATCTAAGGTCATTGACAAGGTTTCGGCTATGCAAGAAGGGCCTTGCGACATGTGTGAAGCAGCTAACCATACGACATCGTAGTGCATTTTGACTCTGGGAGAGATACTTGTCCAAACAAATGCTATGGGGAATTATATTGAGAGGAAGAAAAAGGGAGATCTATATTCCAACACCTACAACCCAAGGTGGAGAGATCACCCAAATTTTCATTGGAGAGATCCAGGGACTCAGCCATAGCAACCTTATGTTCCGCCGATACAATGAGAACCCCAAGATTTTCTGTAACCTCAGCAAAGTGGCCAAGGGAAATATTTGAATGAGAAGTGGACATAATGATTGACATGATGTAGAAAAAATAACAAAGTTCCAAGAAGGCCAAAGCAACTTTGGAGGAGCTTACTCGACAAATCATCCAACTATCAAACTCAATGAAGGAACTCAGTATGAAACAACCTAGGTTGCCTTTTCAAGTTAAATTAAATCCACATGAGATGGAAAATTAGGTTACATTAAGAAGTGGGAAAGAATTTGATGCATTGCCTTTGAAATCCGCGGTAAAAAAGATGAACAAGCTCACTGGCAGAGGGTCTAGTTTGACCAAACTGAACCCTACTATAGAATATCAGATTCAAGAATTGGAGGGAAAAGGGGGCAAATCCACCATAAAACCCCAACTCCTAAACGTCCAGAGTTCATAAATGAAGGTAAACCCAAGGTACCAGCTTAGGTAAGTAAAAGGTTGAGTTTACATGATCCTTCACTTAAAGTTCTCCCCCCTTTCCCTCGTAGATTGGAAATAAAAAAGAAGATGTTGTGGATTTTGTATCAATTTTTGGAAAAATGGATATTAATCTTCCGTTCTTCTAGTACATAAGGTTACCACCATTAAGAAAGTTCTTGAAATATTTTATTGCAGGAAAGCCAAGAGAGTTTAGCAAGATCATAGTGGGTGAATCTGTGTCGACTGTGATCTAAAAGAAACTGCATCCAAAGTGCAAGAACCTGGGTATGTTTTCCTTACCTTTCTAAATTGGAGATAAGAAGATTGATAATTTCATATGGGATTTAGGAGCTTCTATTAATGTGATGCCATTGTCTGCATATCAAACTTTAAATGGAGGATAAACTGTAAACACTGGAGTAGTAATTCAATTGGCAGATAGATCTTGTTTGTTTCCAGAAGGGTTGTTGAATAATGTACTTCTGAGAGTTAATAATTTTGTATACCCTGCATATTTTATGTGTTAAAAATGAATCATTTGAGTGGTCAGGGAACAACAGGAGTATTGTTGGGTCGCCCATTTTTGAGAACTGCTAATACCATTATTAATGTGGGGAATGGTACTATTTTTCTTGATTATTATGGTGAAAAGTATACTTTCAGTATTGATGAGGCCATGAAAAATCCAATATTTGCTAAGGATAAATTTTCCATTGATCTCATTGAACCTCTTGTCCAAGAATTTCGTTAGACTGAAATATTGCAGGAAAGAATAGATATTCAATTTCCAACAGGTTCGGAAGAGATGGATATTCAAGGCTTGAGCGACAAGGAGATCAGGGAATTATTGTGCACAATGTACTCTCAGGAAGTGGTATTCAGTATGGATATAGACCCCGAATGGTCCACCTCATCCCAGTCCAATCAAGATGTTCAAAAAAATTCACTCTCACTACCGCTTAATAAATCCTTTAAAATTAAGAAAGGAAACAACTGCATTACAAAGGTCCCTCTTTCATAATTGAAAGTTTAAAATCATCTATTACATTTAATACACTGTCAATCCAAATCCCACAAATTTATTATAGAAACTACTCATTCAATTTTTTACCACAAAATAAAGTAAGCTGACTCAAGCAAAGTGCTCAAGCAAAGGGCTTGACTCATGCTTCCTCGAACATCACCATTATTCATGATTAGACTTAGTCTTAAGGAAAGGAAAATTTTCATACCAATATTCATAGTACTCA
Source organism: Rubia yunnanensis (assembly GCA_037428765.1). Taxonomy (NCBI): domain Eukaryota; kingdom Viridiplantae; phylum Streptophyta; class Magnoliopsida; order Gentianales; family Rubiaceae; genus Rubia; species Rubia yunnanensis. Next base: position 131,983,158 of record CM075062.1, read on the forward strand.
CTTTCACCCACACCTTGTCTCCTGCCAATACGAAAATGCTCTTGTCAGTCAGCCAATAACAAGAGCATTTTAAGCCTACATATACGTATTTTCTTGCATGATTGTTACTTCGTTCCCTTCAAGTCCACATGCTTGTCACTATATACCTCTCCAAGCCAATTAACTATAATATTCCCACACTTTCCCAAATATATGAATATATATATTTATATATATACAAAATCGCATATATATTGCACTTTATTCTTCCCTAAACTGCACCACACATAAATTTATTTATAGTGAAAATATGCAATCAAATAATGATCTAATGAAAATTATAAACCCTGATTTTTTCGGGTTGTTTCCATAGATCTTTAATATATTTTATGTCATTTAAGTTTTTGAGAGGATTATTCATTAATTAAAAGAGGATGATATATCTGTATCAAGAGTACAAGGGGAGGTTTCAGGGGAAGACAAAGTTGTGTGGAAGCAAGTCGACACAGTTTCTTGTAGCCATTAAGGAGCAAATCAAGAAAAGCTACTAGATCAAACCTTGACAACGTCGGTTGTATTGTTCCAGGTGTACAACAGTGTGATAGGTGCAGTGATGATTTTCCACGCAGAACAATAAAGACGATGGAATTCGCAAAGAAGACGTCTTAGATTTTGTGTGAGCTTTGTGTGATGAAATTGTTTTCGTAGTTAAGGAAACCAAATTGTGGTGTATGCCATCTACAATGGCATAACTCAAATAGAAAAAAATATGTACAATGCAACGTTTGTAACTCTGGGTGCATGCGGAGTGCACAGAAGTTTCGTTCAATCTCCTCAAGAACATTGAGAAAAAGAACCTTTAGTATCTTTTCCTTGGCTATAAGACTAAGTCTAATCATGGTGTTCGATTGCGGAGAAGTTACAATAAAGAAAATGAGATATATTGGTTAACTTCTTTGAAGGGAGTCAAAATTTTACCTTTTCTCCTTTCAAAGAAAGACTGAAACATTTACAGAGGATCGAGAAGAAGAGTCTGCTTTGGTATATTTGGAGTACATGAATGGGGCCTATATGTGTGGAGAACTATTCAAGTGGGTCAAATAGTTATCGAGTTTCATGGTGAACAGGTCACACATAGTGTTGGAGATCTTAGGGAGGATTGCTCTCATCATGAGGGATAATACTATTATCTTTTGAAGATCAATGAAGAATTGTTATTGATGGAAAGACAAAGGAGAAGATGGCTCATATGACCAACTATTATTGCATTCCTAATTGCTATGCGAGAATCATGAGTTTCAGGCAAACAGAGAGCCGAATAGTTTTCCTTTTCCCAAATAAATTAATATATACTTTTACAAAATCATACATATGTTGCACTTTATTCTTCCCTAAACTACAATAACACACACATTTACTCATAGTTGAAATATGCAATCAAGTAATGATCTAGTGAAAATCACAGACTCCAATTTCCTTTCTGGTTGTTTCCATAGATATTTCACAACATCTATGTCATTTATGTTTTTGAGAGGATTATTGATTAAAGAAGAGATGATACATCCATATCAAGAGTATACATAAAAAATTAAGGGGAAGACGAAGTTATAAGGAAGCAAGCAGTGGCAGATCTAGAATAGTTTTTGCAGTCAAAGAAGCAGGACTGCGGAGTGTGTTAGCTACTTTGGCACAACTCAGATGGGTGAAAATGTGTACAATGCAATAGTTGTAAACTCTGGGTGCATGGTGAGTGCACATAATTTCGTCTAAGCTCCTCCATAGAATTGAGAAAAAGAACCTTCAGTACATTTTATTGAACTAACTCAAACATAATATTTATTTTGAATGTATTTTTCTATAAACTTTAAATTTTACACCATGTCTAGGTGAAAATGAAAATCGATAACAGTTATGTTACAATACATAAATTTTGTTTTGACTAACTCCTAGGGAATCATTCAAAGTTAAGACAGAAACCAAGAGCATAAATATTGTTCCCATTTCCAAAGATGGAGGCCCATGTGTTGCAAAATGATTCAAGTGGTAAAGTGCACCGAGAAGGTCTAACTTTCAGTGATACCAATAACCATAATCAAACTTCCCTTCAATTGTTTGTCACATATTAAAACACAATCATTATAACCTATGTGTAGGGAAAAATGATCTTGGTTTGAATTCATTATGTGATTTTGGGTGTGACAATGTATATTTGAAAACAAAATCAAAATGCCAATGGTTAATAACAATAAATTTTCATCACTAATCCAGTGACAATATTTAAAGTCAGCACAATTGATATTTTTAGTGATATTATTTAAAAGATGCCAATTTATAAACCTTTAGTAACATTGATTTCCTGAGAATGTGATTATAGAAAATTCATTAGTAAAACCCTGTAGTTACAACCTTCTAGCCTCTTATGACAACTTTCTGTTATCAATAAATCCCTATTTATTTGTAGTGATGTGATAGGGTATATCTTAATTATTAATAGAGGGTTGTTTGCACACATATGATGTAATTCTGTAATCCCAATATGCTTCGAAGAAGTGAAGATATTTAAGGAATTACAAAAATTACGTGTACATTAGAAAAGCCCAAAACATTGGATTGGATTTTGGCTTCCTTTTGTATTTTAGATACAAGTCTTGTCTTTGAAGGATTGCAACTATTTTCTAATTCTTGGAATAATTAGATTTTGATTAGGACAACACTTTTATTCCTTTTTTTAGTAACTGTCTATTAGTATAAACAAGACAAGGATTTTCGAGAATAATATTACCATGCATTTGATTTATATATTCACTTGAAGTTCCCATGCACATTGTTTATATTTTCTTTGAATTTTTAATACTTAGAAATAATTTCTTGGTTTCATTAGATGATTTAAGCCATCGATGATTACATTGTGAGGTTAAAAAATAAGAGGATTTATATTGTTATGAATTATATATTTACATATTAATCTATTATAGTATCAACTCATGATTGCATACGTGGATGCTTATGACTAATGTGCTGACTGGTTGAGAACTTGATTACATGATACATTGATGTATGTTTGCATATTAATCTATTTTGCGTGTGTTAGTGTCTGTGCACCCGCTAGTGTGTGTTTTAGTGTGTGTGTGTGTGTTACTACCTCTGTTTATTTCATGCGTCTTTTTTTTTCCAAATAAGCACACTTTATATGTCTTAGTGCATACTACGAAATCTGCACGGAAGATGCTCGTGTCTATCTTTGTTGCTCCAGACTTGCACACACATGTCACATCCTTATTTTAAAATCATTTTACACTATCATTTTTCTAAACAAGCATTAACCAATATTTTTGGAAGTAACATATCTTTTATTGTTCCAACAAAATTCTAGAAAAACACGACATCAGAATGGTAGTCCGAGATAAATTGTAGTGTACGGGTGATTTAAGTGACAACTAGACTTGTTGTTGAGTTGAATCCACTAAACCATTTTAAATTAAATTATATCAACTTTTCCCTTGTTGAAATAGTAGAGATGTGAGTTGAGCATCAATTATGTCTATCGGTTTCAAGCTTATAATCGACAAATTATTTTTCATAAACAAGATCAAATATGGATCTAAATTCCTCTCCTCTAAAGGGTTGGCCACTTGTGGTAAGGTCATGAAGCCTATTCCCCTGACTAAAAGAATTGTTCCGATAGGAAGTGCCAGCTTAATATAAATTGGCCTCTTGAGAGTAATTTATAGAACCTAGAAAAAGAACAAGCAGAAAACTGTAGTGATACAATTGTTGGAAAATAATTGTATATTTATGTAAAATGCATCCATTTTAAACTCAATAATATTATGACTACATGTTGCAAGTGAGGTGTTGATCAACATCAATCAAGTGTCTCTTCCCAACTAAGTGTTGTTTGGTGCAGTTTTGATCGCACTTACAGTGTAGAACTCCGAGGACGGGGTAGGAAGGCAGCGTCGGAAATGCTTGAATTTAATATTTTTGGAAAGCTGTTCATTCTACGAACACCACCTACCGAAGTCATTTCTCTATGACAAGGAATACACTTTCTAATTTTTCACCAAAGAAATTTTGGGTTAAACGTCCGACTTTATTTTGTGCAATACGTTCTAAAAAATATTTAGCAGTCGATTCAACCTACCTTAAAAATTATGCTTTGCTTTTTGGGCAATCAATGCCTACTACTGAATTCGCATGCAAGAGGCTCATATATTCATATTGCTCCAGACTTGAACGTATATGTCACATAACTATTCTTAAATTTGTCTAAAGTAGCAATCAATAGTTTTCTAAATTCACTCAAACATATCAATTCATTTTAATGTTCTTTTGTTTGAATATATTAAAAATATTCTGCAGTGTCCACGCTAAAATGAAAATGAAAGCAGTGATACGTAACAAGATTCTAGAAAAATGATTCTTACCACGTTACGAATCCTTATAAGTGAAGACATAAACCAACATCATTCCTAAGGTTCTCTTAAGTGATTACAAAAGTTTAAGATTGTCAATAATAATATTACGTTAGTTCATTCTAAATTCAAATCTCACATATTTGTCACAGAATTCCACTTCTTAAAATTTTTAACCACACAATCATGTAACTTAATCTTCTTGATGTTCACCTTTCCTTGTATTCTCCGAGCTCCCTATGGTACCACTCCTTATTAGATTTCTATTCCATACTTTCACACATGGCACGTCATTAATTTATACTATGTTTACACTATTAACTCCCCAAATTTGTAGCAACCAATACCTTTCCAACTTAGATGTATCAATTTATTTTAATTTTTTCAATTTGGAAACTTTATGTTTTTGTTACATGTCCATGTGTAAATGAAAATAATAATTCTGATTTATTTTCAGATTCTAGAAAATTCATTCTCACTACCGCTTAATGAATCCTTTAAAATTAAGGAAACAATTGCTTTACAAAGGTCCCTCTTTCATAAGTGACTACAAAAGTTTAATATTGTCTATTACATTTAATACACTGTCAATCAAAATCACACATATTTTTTTATAGAAACCACTCATTCAATTTTTAGACCACAAAATAAAGTAAGCCGACTCGAGCAAAGTGCTGAAACAAAGTGCTCGACTCAAGATTCTCGAACTTCACCATTATTTATGATTAAACTTAGTCTTTGCCAAAGGAAAATTCACATCACATTATTCTTACTATTCACTTTCACTTGTACCTTGTCTCTTTCTAGCACACAAATGCTCTTATCAATGGGCCAATGACAAGAGCATTTTAATCCCACATATTCATATTTTCATGCATGATTTTTTCTTTGTTCCCTTCAAGCCCACGTGCATGTCACTCTCTCCAAACCAATTAACAACAATATTCCCACATTTTCCCAATATATATACATATATACATACACATATATATACATATATACATATATGCACATATATATACATATGTATAAAATATTTCCTTACAAAATCGCACATATGTTGCACTTTATTCTTCCCTGAATTACAGGAGCACATAAATTTATTTATAGTGAAAATATGCGATCAAATAATGACCTAGTGAAAATTATGAACTCTAACTTTTTTCGGGTTGTTTCCATAAATATTTTACAACTTTTATGTCATTTATGTTTTTGAGAGGATTGTGCATGGATAAAAAAAAAGGGATGGTATATCAGTATCAAGAGTACACAGAAAGGTTTTAAGCAAAGACAAAGTTGTATGGAAGCAAGCAACCACGATTTTGTGTAGCCATTGGGGGGGATCAAAAGAAGCTACTAGATCGAACCTCGATCACGTCGGTTCTGTTGTTTTAGATGCACAACTGTTTGAGAGTTGCAATGAGAATTTCCATGCAGAACAATAAAGATGATGAAATTTGCATAGAAGAAGTTTCATTTTTGTTGTGAGCCTTGTGTGAAGAAATTGTTTTTTCAGTTAAGGTAACGAGATTGTGGTGTATGCTATCTAGTTTGGCACAACTCGTATGATGGGAAATATGTACAATGCAATGGTTGTAAACTCTGGGTGCATGCTGAGTGCACAGAAATTTTGTTCAAGCTCCTCAAGAACATTGAGAAAAAGAACCTTTAGTACCTTTTCCCTGACTATAAGACTAAATCTCGTAAAGTCTAGATTTATCTAGTTAGCAATTTGTGGAAGTTATGCAAATATGGAATTGTTGGGTTGAAACATCAAAGAAGGTAATTTCGGTGATATAAGGAATTTGGAGGTGTAATCCGAGAAAAAGTATTTTCTTCCATGGTGCTTTTATTGAAGAATATGTCAATTCCTATATTTATGGGATTGGACTGAATTTATGGAAATTGGAATTGATGTGATAAATATTCTTTCGAATGAGATATGAACGAGATATTTTAATTCCTTTCTTTAAGGGATTAGATTTGATAATTTCCATGTCCAAAGGATTTGATTGTAATCAAAATATTATGTGGAGAATGAATTATATTTGCACATGAATTCATGCGTATCAGAATTGGAGATGGAATAAACTTCATGCGTACAAAGACTGTGTATGTTGAAACATACATACAGTCGCAACCTAAAAAGTGGTTACAAAAGAACCGAATTTTGCAATAGAGTTGATTTATGGAAGGTTAAATATTCTGGAATATGTTAGGCGATGCTAAAAGCATAATGGGTTTATGAAAAATCCCTATAATTATGGAAAAGGATTTATGGGATATTTGAGATAAGGAAAATCCTTTTATTTATGGGATTTGGATATGCTTCAGAAGAAAATAAGGAATATGATTATTTTGGATATAATCATGGAGGGTTTCCGATCTGCTCATGGACTATAAAAAGAGGACATCACGGCTGCATTAAACTTACAGACTTAATAGAAAAACTTCGCATACAGATTTTATGTCTTTCAAGTGTATTGCAAGAGCCAGAATTCATATTTTCCAACATACGTAACCTGTTGATCAAGTTCAGAATCGTATACCATAATTACAACTACTGGAAGGAACGAATTACAGCAATTGGAAAGCTCGCATGCGGGTGTTCATAAATTCACTGGATGAATTGGCTTGTCACTATGTTGAAATAGAATTGAAACCCCCAGTTGTTGGAAGTTCTGAAGGAGGAGAATTTAGTTCTAAAGAGCCATTAGTTAAGCCTAAAGAGTCATGGACACCAGTTGAGAAAATGGGTGACTTGGAAAACTCCATAGCATTAAATACCATCTTTATTGTAGTAGATGAAAATCAGTTCAAACTCATCTCTATGTGTCATCAAGAAAAGAAAGCATGGGGTATCCTACAAACCGTGCATGAGGGGACAAGTCATGTACATGAATCAAAGCTACAAGTGTTGGCCACAAAATTCGAAGAGCTAAAAATGGAAGAAGATGAACTAGTGTAGCATTCATTGGAAGACTCAGAGACATCCCAAATATGGTGCATCAACAGGGAAAAATTTACAAAGAGCCTAAGATGGTGAAGAAGACACTAAGATCACTTCCCCAAAGATTTTCCATTAAAGTAACTGCAATAGAAGAAGCAAGAGATATGACCACAATGATTTTGGATGAGCTGATGAGATCACTACAAACCTATGAATTGACGTTGGAACATACAACAAAGGAGTTGGCATTTAAAACTTTGTCATCAAGAAACAATCATTAAGAGGATAGTGATGATGTAAATGAATACCTTGCTATTATAACAAAGAATTTTTCAAGGATGTTGAAGAAAGTGGTAAATAATAACTCTCAGGAAAGATTTAATGGGAACAGATTACGGTTTCAAGATTTTGGAAAGAACCATAGACCAGGAATGAACAAACCACTCAACAATCCCCAAGAAATAAAAATTTTCAATTAGTCATGAAGGATTCAATGCAAAGAATGTGAAGGGTATGGACATATCCAGGCTGAATGTGCAAACACTCGGAAGAAGCAAGGAAAATTATATGCTACTCCATGGAGTGAAGATGATGAAGGGGAGCTGATCTGTATTTATGTGGCTTTCAGAGAAAAAATTCATGGAGATTCAGAAATTGTTACTCGATGTTCCAGCATCGGACAAGAAAAAGTGGATCGATGTTCCAACATGGCTCAGGGTGCTGAATTGCGAGGTTCCAACATAGAGAAGGTATGTGAAGAATACTCCTCGAGTGATGACAAAGACAAGGTTGTTAGTGATTATGATGTCTATGTTGCTTATAAAAAGATGTATGAAATGTGCTGAAATTTACTGATGCTAACAAACTCTTAAAATGGAGAAAAACCTTTTATTTGAAGAAGGAAGAGAGATGGAATCCCTAATGGAACGACTCCAAAGGGAAATTGACTTGTTGGAATTAAATCTGAGTTCGATGAAAAAGACGGTTGAAATTGCTGAGACGGCTTTTAAAAGATTGAATTATGGAAAAGAAACATTGGATGACATTCTAACCATGGGTCAGAATTCTGGAAATTGACAAGCGATAGGCTACGGAAAACCATCTACCAATACAGAGGTATTGAAAATAGAGGTTCAAGTTATGAAGAGAAAAGTGGTTAAAACATGCCCACGAAAATCTTTAATGTGTGGTTATTGTACCTATCAAGGTCATACTGAGGATCATTGCTTTAAGATTCTCAAAGATATTATGAATGGACATCAGCCCTTAGCATGTTCCTACATGGATCAAGTGCAACGACCAAGGATGGTTAGAAAGGTATGGATCCACAAAACCCCTAAATTGTGCTTTGCTTCTCATACTTCCTTTATTGCACACCCTGGGGATTTGTGGTACCTTGATAGTATATGTTCTCAACATATGATTAGATCTCAAGAGTATCTAAAGAACATCAAACCCTATGATGGTGGATTCGTTACATTTGGCGATAGGAAGAAAAGCAAGGTAGTTGGAAAATGTGAACATCAAACCCTATTGGTGGAAGATGTAAAGGCTAATCTCCTTAGTATCAACCAACTGTATGATGATAATATGACCATGGAATTCCATAAGGAGTAGTGAATAGTGAAACATGGCAACAATAAAGGGCTTACTAGTATTCATTCATCAAACAAATATTACTTGTTGGAACAAGAAGTGAACTGCTTGAGTATCGAATATAATGAGGTAGATCTTAATCGTGCTCCAACATTGGATGATTTCTTAGATCAGGGACCTAGTGATGTTGGAACATCAGATGAGGTAGATCTTACAGATGAAGTTGGTGGCTCTTATAACTTCAGCAATGTTCGAGCACCGCCATCCCCAGAACTATCCCATGTTCCAACATCAGTGCAGGCTAAATCAGGTAGAATAAGGACTCTATCTATCCCTCAGGTTAATTATAGGGAACTTGCCGGTCTACAATTATTTCTCTCCCTCATTGAACCCAATAATTACAAAGAGGCTCTACTTGATGAGTATTGGATTGCGGCAATGCAAAAAGAAATTGGGAAATTTAAACGCAATGATAATAAATAAAGGTTAGTTGCTCAGGACTACACTCAGGTTGAAGGAGTTGATTTTGATGAGACATTCACACCAGTTCCCAAGTTAGAATCTATTTGCATTTTCCTTCCTATGACTTGCACTATGAATTTTGCTCTATGTCAAACAGTTGTCAAGAGTGCTCTCCTACATGGTGTGGTTAATGAGGAAGTATATCATACACTCAACAAGGTTTTGTATAGATCCCAACAAGCACCAAGGGCATGGTATAAGCGACTCAATGTCTTTCCAATTCAGAAAGCTTATCGTTGAGGGGGAGTAGACCGCACCTTGCTTGTTGGGTTGAAACATAGTAAATCCAAAATAATGAGCATGTTGGAATGTCAACCCAACGAAGCCAATAAATTCATCCAAGAAATCCAAAATAACCCCCCCCCCTTGGGACAATAAACATGCCAAACGCAATAGACACAAAAAATAAAATATCCAATAAATGCAGCTCCCCCTGATGCAAACATTTGGCCTATGTTGGAACATAGCCATAACAGAGGCTTCAAACCTCTTCAGGAGCAGCTATATGTGCCTCATCTAATATGGATGGCTAGAGCTCTCAAATTCGCATTAATGGCCACAAACTTGACCTTCTTCTCATCAACATAAGAAGTTGTAGCCTCACAATTCCAGGGCAGATCATGCACATGTCTTTGTTCAAATGTACTCTTGATTGGTTGTTTCTCGAGTAAAAGATGTAGTACTTCAAGAGAGAATCCAACATTTTACAACAACCTAGATTAGATATAAATACCTAGGGCTCAAGCTAGATGCAGTAGCATTCCCTTGAGTGGCCACTGGAAATCCTCCAGTAAATTCTGACAGATACTGATTGTCCTTCACTGTAAAGTCCTTAGCATAAAAAATCTCTAAATCCTTGAGGGTGAGTAGTCAAAGTCATTGATTGACCATTCTTCCAGAAAATCTCTCTGCCTTTCCTCTGATGTAAACTCTATGTTATCCCTCATAATCTAGATTGATGTTTCCTCCCATAAACTTCTTCTACAATCTCCCGGCTGTACTCCTTGTAGATTGAGGCAACAGTCTTATCAGTAGTGCCTTCAATAATCTACTCACCTTGTGTTGGAACATCTGTCCCTGATGTTGGAACATAGCAGCTCTCAGCTTCACCTGCTTTCTCTATGTTGGAACATAAAATCCTTTGATTGCTTCAGAATCAACACCTCAAGTCTGTATCGACGTTGGAACATCACCTGCTCAGCTTCCTCCACTTCATCTGTACTTTCTCCCCCTATCTATATGTCCGGTGTTGGAACATAGGCTTGTTCACCACCCATATCATAATCTTCTCCAGCCACATTTATTGATGTTTGAACATCAAAATCTTTAATCACACTAGGCTTGTTTATTTCCATGTCCACATCTTCTCAACTTGTCTCCATACTCTGTGTTGGAACATGACCATCATCATTGCCTTCCAACTCCTCATAATCCAAAACCAAAATACTAGGAGGATCCATCTCTTTGTTCTATACATCTCATCGATCACCATAGTATTTTCAACACCTACTTCCAACATGTCCCACTACGCCTCCATTTTTTTCTTTTTCACCTTTTCAATTTTATTTTTGTATTTTTCTAATGTATGTACAAAAAAAATCACACAAAGCTTGAGAAAATAATAAATACCTCAAATTCGACAAACACCTAACTTTTCTCTGAGGAGCTCAAAAGTTATAGAGTCCAACTAGTTCAATGAAGGCTTAAAGGTTTCCGATGTTGGAACATAGTCATTACCACTTCTTTCCTCTCAACCAGTTCTCGAATAAAATGAAGGCTTATATCAATGAGTTTTGTCCTTGAATTTTGTATTGGATTCTTTGAGATGTCAATAGCACTTTTTTTGTCACATAAAACTAGAAGCCCCCTGTCAATTCCATAATCACTCAAAATTTGCTTCATCAATAATACTTGTGCGCAACAACTTCCACCAATAAAGAAACATCCACCTGTGGTGCTTTTACGATTATCAGCATTAGTGTCCCAATCAAAATCACTATAACCAACCATATGTGAGTCTTGATTCTTAGAATACCAGATTCCATACTCAGAATTCCCACTAACATATCGAATTATCCTTCTACCTGCATTCAAGTGAGATTCCTTAAGATCATTCTAAAATCTTACAAATACTCCCACCATACTCATCTTAAATTCAATTTACATCAAAGTCACAAAACCTTGTACCAAAGATAGCGAAGTAGACCTAAAGATCATATCATCAACATACGTACAACCCCAAATTAAAAGGTTGTTGCGGAAGAACAGAATATTGCGATAAAGTTGATTTATGGAAGGTTGAATATTCTACAATATGTTAGGCAATGTTAGAAGCATAACGGGTTTATAGAAGATCCCTATAATTGTGAAAAATAATTTATGGGATATTTGAGATAAGAAAAATCCTTTTATTTATGGGGTTTGGATATGCTTCAGAAGCAGATAAGGAATATGAATATTATGGAGATAATCACAGATGGTTCCGATCTGCTCTTGGACTATAAAAAGAGGACATCACGACTACATTAAACTTACAGACTTAATAGAAAGAATCTGCGTGCAGATTTTATATGTTTCAAGAGTACTATAAGAGCCAGAATTCATATGTTCGAACATACGTAACCTGTTGATGAAGTTCACAATCGTATACTTAATTCCTTGGGAGAAGGAGATCCAGCGTTGACGAGTTTCAAGGTCAGAGGGTGTCTAATCAAGGTGGATTGGTAGCATGGGGAGCTTGCAGGATTCACGTTATAGTTAGATAAGATAAGTATAGTTGTATGGTGTACTTTGTACTGTATCTTTCTTATTAGTGGATTCATTCTGAACCAGGCTAGGCCACACAGATGTATGTGGATTTCACCGAACTGCGTAACCAAGTCTTGTGTTTTTAGGCTTTAGTTTATTGCATACTTGGTTAGACAGTTTATGTTGGAACACAGTAGTGATAATTGAATTAATTAGCTACAACCAAATTTCAAGTCTAATCAAGGGCTTTCCATCCTGGAGATGTTACAATAAAAAAAATGAGATAGATTGCTTAACTTCTTTGAAGGGAGTCACAATTTTACCTTTTCTCCTTTAAAATAAGACTAAAAAATTTATAGAGAACCGAGAAGAAAAGATTCCATTTTCGTATATCTTGAGTACATGAATGGAGCATCTATGTGCAAAGAATATTAAAGAGGGTCTTATAGTTATCGAGTTTTGTGGTGAACGGGTCACACATAGTGCTATAGATCTTATAGAGGATCGCTCTCGTCTTGAGAGCAAAGACTGTCATCTTTTCAAGATCAACGACGAATTGTAATTGATATGATGACAAAGGGGAAAATGTCCCATATGATCATTCATTATTGCATGCCTAATTACGAAGCGAGAATCGTGAGTTTTGGGCAAACGGAGAGCCGAATACTTCTCATTTTCCCAAATAAATCAATATATAATTTTACAAAATCGTACATATATTGCACTTAATTCTTCCCTGAAGTACACTAACTCTCACATTTACTCATAGTGAAAACTACAGGCTTTAACTTTCTTTCGGGTTGTTTCAATATATATTTCACAACTTTTATGTCATTCATGTTTTTTGAGAGGATTATACATGGATCAAATAGGGGATGATATATCCATATCAAGAGTACACATAAAGATTCTAGGGGAAGATAAAGTTATATGTAAGCAAGCCGACATAATTTCATGTAGCCATAGCGGAGGTCATTGGAGCTATTAATGGCCATAGATGCACGCAACCTAAGGTGCATATGGCTCCAAATTGGGGCAAATTGGAAGAATTTACTGGATCAAACCCCAATCACGTTTGTTCTGTTGTTCCAAATGTAGGATATCATGATAGCTGCAGTGAGAATTTTCCATTCATAACAATTAAGATGACGAAATTTGAAAAACAAATTGATGGCACGACTTAGATGGGGAGAAATATTTAAAGTGCAATGGTGGTAACTTCCAGGTGCATGTTTAGTGCAAAGAAATTTCACCTAAGCTCCTCAAGAACATGGAGAAAAAGAATAACGTCTAAGTTTTGGTGTGATCCTGCTTCGATATATCTGGAGTGCACGGATGGGGCCTCTTTGTGTGAAGAAGTCTCTCTGTGTGAAGAATTATTCAAGAGAGGGAAGTGCTTATCAACTATTGTGGTGAACATGTAACACATAGTGTTGCAAATATCGAGGGGGCTCGCTATCGTCGTGAGGGCAAAGATTGTTATATTTTCAAGACCAACGATGAAATTGTAATTGATACAATGAAAAAGGAGGATATGGCTCGTCTGGTCAACCATTCTTGTATACCTAATAGATATGTGAGAGTTATATGTTTCGGTCAAGAAGGGATCACAATAGTTCTTATTTCCCCTACTATATGAATACACACTTTCACACAATCATACGTAAATTGCACATTATTCTTCCCTAAACTGCACGTATACACACATTTCTTTAAAGTGAAAAGATGTAATCAACTAATGATCTAGTGAAAATTACACACTCTTAACTTTTTTTTTGGGTTGTTTCCATAGATCTTTTCAAAATTTTATGTCATTTATTGTTTTGAGAGGATTATGCATGTATTAAAGAGGGGATGATATATCTGTATCAAGAGTTCGCAAGTAGGTATTAGGGGGTGGAGAATTTTTATGGATGCAACCCGGCATAGTTTAACTATAGAGAAGGCCATCATAGCTATTAATAGCCTCAGGCGAACCCAAGGTGTGTGTTTCTCCGAATGGGGGAAAATCAAAAGAAGCTAGTGGACAAACCCGATCAACTTGGTTTTGTTGTTCCAAATGCACAAAAGTGTGATAGTTGTAGTGAGAATTTTCCTTGCATAACAATGAAGATGATGAAATTTGCAAAAATGAAGTCTGAGTTTTGGTGTGAGTCTCGTGTGAAGAAATTGTTTTTGTACTTAAATAAATAGGATTGTTGTGGATGTTGACTACTTTGGCATGACTCATATATTGGAAAATATGTACAGTGCAATGGTTGTATACTCTGGGTGCATGCGGAGGCACAAACAATTCATCTAAGCTCTTCATGAACATGGAGAAGAAGAACAATTAGTAATTTTTCCCAAACTGTAAGGCTAAGTCTAATCATGGGTTTTTCACTATGGGTAAATTGCAATAAAATCTAAATTATATAGATTGCTTAACTTCCTTGAAGGGAGTTTTTCTTCTTTCCAAGAAAGATTGAAACATTTACAGAGGAACAAGAAGAACAAAGTCTGCTTTGGTATATCTGGAGTACATGGATGGGGCCTCTTTGTGCGAAGAAGTATTCAAGAGAGTCAAATGGTTATCAAGTATCGTGGTGAATAGGTCTTCAAAGTGTTGCAGATCTCAGGGAGGCTCGCTATCACCGTGAGTGCAAAGATTGTTATCTTTTCAAGACCCACGATGAAATTTTTAATGATGCGACGACAAAGGGGAATATGAGTCGTCTGATAAACCATTCTTGCATGCCCAATAGCTATGCAAGAATCACAAGTTTCGTGCAAGAAGAGATCCGAATAGTTCTCATTTCTAATATATACGAATATACGCTTTTAACAAATTGCACATATATTCTTCCCTAAGCTGCACGAACACGCACATTTATTCATAGTGAAAATATGCAATCAAATAATGATTTAGTAAAAATTACTAACTCTAATAGCCATAGAGTAGTCCGTTGTAGCTATTAATGGCCTTGAGCGCACAGAGCCCAAGACCCACTTGGCTCTGAATCGAGGAAATTAAGAATTAGGTAATGGATCGAATCCCAATCACGTTGGTTTTATTGTGTCAGATGCACGACAATGCGATAGCCGTAGTGTGAATTTTCCATGCTAAACAATGAAGATGATGAAATTTGCAAAAAATTAACTCTGAGTTTTAGTGTGAGCCTTGTGTGAAGAAATTGCCTTCGTAGTTAAAGAAACAAGACTGTGGCATCTAATAGCTACTTTGGCACAACTCAGATCTTGGTGCATGTTGAATGCACATAATTGTGTCTAAGCTCCAATGGAACATTGAGAAAAAGATCATTCTATATTGTTGCCCGGACTGTAAGAAATTTCAAATTGACTTATTTTGAAAACCAACGTCGAAACATCAAATAATATTTCCTTTGAACTAACTTACTTCATTCGACACTAAGTTTAGTACAAGTGTATTTTTATTCTTTACAAATATGCACGCATATATGTATAAATGCATATTCCACCAAATCCGCATGCAAGATGCACATGTCCATCCATATTATTTTTATATTTACACACACAAGTCACTTATTCATTTTTAAATATATCAAGATCTGACGCCCACCCCTAGCTACGACAACATTAACATTTTCATTCATTGTGGTGTAGGCTATTGTGCTACGACAACAATAACTTTTTCTTTTCTTATAGTATAAAAGGCCCCGGAACAAAATTTCAGTGATACCAGAGAACTACAATAAGACTTTCATTTGATTGTTCCCTATTCACAATCATTATAATCTCTTTATTAGAATAAATACGAATCTCTGTTCAAATTCAGTTAGATTTTTTAAGCACGGTAATGTATATTTGAAAACATAATTAAAGTTAGAAATTTTCTAGCCAAAGGTTGGTTCTATGAACCCTCATCTATTTGCAATTTTCAACAATTTTTAAATTATTTCATTTGTCACCCACACTGCTTTGTAGCTCTGAATTTGCACTGTTTCCAAATATTCATGCGTATACATATCAGTGCATATCCCTTTTTTTTTTTTTTAAATGAAACCATCAAAGAGATGGGGGGAAATATATTTGGCTCCCCAAACCGTTAGAGAAAAGAAAGGGATAGGAGAAAACAGAGAGACCTCCAAGGCAAAAGAGGCATAGGTTCCATACAAAAAGGATCATCCTAAAGATGTTCTCAGAGTTGTATTTAGCTCTCAAAGCAACCAAAAATTTGCTCCCAAAAGCGTTGTAGTCTTCTATAGTAATGCTAAACATATACTAATCTAATCTGCATCGATGATGGAGCAGGGTGCTGTCCATATCTACCATTTAACCAAAAAATCACGAACATGTCGGCGAATCGAATATTCGAGACTCCAGTTTGTCAATGATAAATCAGCGAAATGGTGACAAATCTGAAAAAGCTCTTGAGAAAAGCTCCGAGGACAAGAAGGGGAGAAGATGTTTTCCTTCCGAGTTGTAGAGGTAGTCTACAGCAGATCCTGAGCCATTTTGATGCTGTTCATTCCATTGTGATGCTATCTGCCGCCTTTTGATGCTGTCCACAGCCATGGTGTTGCTATCCATGCCAAGTTGTAAGACCTGTAGACACATAGAAGAGAAAACAACTCATTGTGTAGATTCTATTCAAAGATTTCATTTGCAACTCTAAGTGAGGGAACGCCCCTTTTATCTAAATGGATTAGGCCTCTAGTCTTGACATCCAGGTCATCAAAATTGAGCATAGTATTTAAGTTCTCTAGTCTGGCCCTGTTTGCCAAGCAGTCCGCAGGCATGTTGCCTTGTCTAAATATATGGGAAAGTTTCTTGTTTCCCAAAAGATTATGTAACTCATCGGATAGTTCATACATTGTCCAAGGGGCAGTGAAAGGATTCATTACACAAGAGATAGCATTCATACAATCAGTTTCCACCTCAAAATCCAGTATGTTTTTGTCCTGCATTAGTTCGAAAGCTTTCTGAATTGCAATCAACTCGGAATTCAGAGCTGAGGAGGCATCAATGCTGATAGCTTTTGCCGTTAAACATTTACCAAACTCATCTCTAACAATCAGACCAATGCCACATTTTTTTGACTTTGAATCCCAGGATGCATCAGTATTTACTTTGATGGAATGATCAGGTGGTTTCCATATTACCTTTATGATTCTCCTGACTTTTTTTGTTTTCAAGAAAGGCACAATGTTTGATGCTGTCCATATTTTATCAAGTTCACTGCCTAAAAGAAAGGGGTGGATAGTGGATATATCATGCAGTGACTTCCTAATGTCCCTTAAAATGATGACATAGTTCAATTTGATCTCATCAAAAATCAGTTTATTCCTTGCTTTCCACAGATGCCAACAAGCTAGTATGGGTAGAAGATGTATAAGTGCAGTATGTGTGTTAGTGAAGCCCTCTGATGTCCAGTAATAGGACAGCCTATCCCACAAAGAATTGAATCGAATTATAGGTAAGGATAGCCAATTATGAACCTCATCCCACACAAGTAAAGTGAAGTTGCATGCACTGAAAAAATGTGAGATGGAGTCTATATGTAAACAGCAACAACACTTTGATACTAATTTGTATCCCATAGTTTGCAGCACATTATCAAAAGGCAGTAGACTATTTAAAAGTTTCCAGGTGAAAAAACTTATCTTTTTTGGTATTCTGGTGTGCCATACTTTGCTCAATGCCATCACTCTCTGCCTTGATTCCCTGATCTGATTGTATGCACTCTTGAATGTAAAAGAGCCATTCCACGATGGTTGCCAAATCATCCTATCCTTTCTGTCTGATGTTAAAGTGAGTTGCTCCAGCATGTGGATAATTGGTTGAGGCAGTGATGTCCCAATATCCGTGAGAATTGCATTTCTATTTTCCAGAAATTGAGTGACAGTTAGATTCATGAGTTCTTGTGGATAATCCTGAGATAGGAAGTCCTCTAGGGGGCCAAATTTAGACCAGTTGGAAGTCCACATGTTGCAGTTTCCAACTCCAAGAATGGTCTTGGAGAAGGATTCTGCAATATAGTTTACCTTGCAGATTCTATCCCAATTTCTAGACTTTCTATATGGGATTGGAAGAGACCATAGAAACCTGGACCAAAGGGATTCCCCCTGTTGAAATTTCCACCACAGCTTTATAGAGAAAGCTGTAATGATAGTTTTTATATCCCTGAGGCCAAGACCATTTTCCTGTACCGGAAAACAAAGTTTCCTCCATTTTCTCCAAACTTTTTTCCTCTTCCCATCCGTTTCTCCCCAAAAAAATGTGGAAAATTTTTTTTCCAGAGCATTGATCACATTTGTTGGTGGATTTATGGTTGCCCAGATGTGTTGAGGGATGGAGTATAGGCATGTTTGGATTAAAGTAAGTTTTCCACCCATTGAGAGCCATTTATTTTTCCAATTTGATAGTTTAGATGCTACTGTTTCCAATAAAGTTTGGAAATAGGCTTTCTTAATTCTTCCAACAAAGATAGGGCATCCAAGATACCTGAAAGGAAAACCTCCTTTTTTCATACCAAGAGTGGTTTTAATGATTCTATCTCGATTAGCACTGACCAAGTTACTAACAAAATATTCACTCCTGGAGTAATTTATCTGTTGTCCTGTTGTTAGTTCAAATTTCTGGAGGAAAGCCTTTATACGGATCAGATTTAGCTTATTAGCTCTTAGAAAAATTACAGTATCATCCGCATAGCTTAAATGAGTAATAGGAATAGTATTCCTTGGCAAGTCATAGTAATCTATCTTTCCATTCCAAAATATGAAGGATAGACTCCTAGTGAATGATTCAGAAACAATGTTAAATAGGAATGGAGACAGGGGGTCTCCCTGTTTAATGCCTCTGGTTGCTTTAAAAAAGCCATGCGGTTTTCCATTTATCAGTATGGAAAACCATGCATCAGAAATGTTGTTCAAAATATTCCTAACCAGATGACCATGGAAACCAAATTTTAAGAGGATACTGTTCAAAAAACCCCAGTTAACCCTGTCAAAGGCCTTCATGAGATCCAATTTTATGATACAGTTTTGACCTCTAGCCTTCCTGCCTAGAAATTTTATCATCTCCTGAAGATATATCACATTATCTGCAATATCCCTACCTTTTAGAAAAGAAGTTTGTTGGGGAGAAATGATTTTGTGCATTAGGGGCTCCATTCTGTCAACTAAGATTTTTGAGAAAATCTTATTGATGAAGTTTGATAGGGATATAGGTCTATATTCTGAGAAACAGGAAGGGGACTGGGTTTTTGGGATGAGTGTGATCCAAGTACTGGATACTGCTCTGGGGATATTAACTCCACACAAGAATTCATTTGTAGCCTGAAGTAGGTCCTGAGATATAACATCCCAAGCTCCACAGTAGAAAGAACCACAAAAGCCATCAGAACCAGCAGCACTATTCTTACTAAGGCTAAAAACTGCCTTCTTAAGTTCCTCCATAGTGGCTAGTTGGACTAGTTTGATATTATCCTCATCAGTGATCAGTTTTGGGATTTGGCTTAGAAAGTGAGGGAAATAAAGCCCAGCTTCTGGTTCATAAGGTTCAGTTAACAGATTCTTATAGAAATTGACAGCAGCTTCTTCAATTTCTGGTGGAGAATTTTTCCAGACACCATCGGAATCCTTTATCTTAGTAATTAAAATCTTAGCTCTTTTTTCTTGAACCACCTTATGGAAATAAGATGTGTTATTATCTCCATCTTTTAGCCACTTAATCCTAGCCTTTTGCTTCCAAAAACCTTCATTTTCTTTAAGAGCTCTAACCAGTAAAGCTCTTTTTAAATTAAGGTTGATTAGTTCAGTTTTTGTAGGATTATCCTGGAAGATTAACTCTTGTGTGTTGAGGTTATCCTCAGCTCTGTTGAGATTTTCATGGACATTGCCAAAAATGTCTTTGTTCCATTGTTTTAAAACAGGCTTTAGTCTCCTTAGTTTAAGTGAAAAACCTAACATTCCCCCCTCATGGAGCGGGAGATGCCAATTGTTCTCCACTAACTGAAGGAATTTAGATCTGTGAAACCAAATATCCATAAAACGAAAAGGTTTTGGGGTTGCAGGTATCTCAGAGCCTAATGTCAGAAGCATAGGGCAGTGATCTGATGGGTGCCTATTTAGATTATGAACCGAGCTATTTGGGAAAACAGTATTCCAGGTTCCAGTGCATAAGGCCCTGTCCAATTTTTTAAAAGTTGGAATTTTTCTTCCATTAGTCCAGGTGAAGGAGTTTCCCACAGTGTTAATTTGGTGAAGATTATTATGGGAAATGAAACCAGCAAAGTCATTAATGCTTCCTATTTTAGGTGTGCTAGGGCCCTTATATTCTGTGACAGATGAGATTACATTAAAATCACCAATAAATAGCCTTTCAGAGTCAGAAATCTGAGATAGGTCATTCCATAAAATTTCTCTCTCTGCTCTACTGTGGAGACCATATATGAAAGAAGCTTCCATTTTTCTATCTAATGTGCAACACTCAATATGAACAGATAAATGCTGAGGGTGATCTATATGAACAGATACATTAACATTTCCGTTCCACATTATCCAAATTTTTCCTGTGTTTGATGAGATGCATTTTTCAAATCTTAGCTCATTCATATACTGAGAACATTCTATAATAGCATGCTTAGGTTCAATGATGCACAGTAAATCTATATGGTATACTCTCAGCAGTCTCTTCAATCTTAGCATAGCAGGATTCATGCCCCTAACATTCCAAATTAAAAACTTTTGCATGATTGATTTGTCTATCATTTATAACTAAGCTTTGATCTTTTTGTTGAGGATCTTAAGTTCCTCAAATTAGCTTGAGTGAAAAAAGTTTGGAGTACCTGTTTCCCTGCTTCAGTCTTAGAAGCAGATGCAACCTTACCTAACTTCTTTTCCAGCTCCTCCCCTAGAGATAGCCCACTTCTGGAGGTGGTTGATTTTGAAAGGGGAGTTGGAGCATTTACTGCCTCCTGATTAGGTAGTAAAACATCTCCTTCATGTTCTTCTGTGTCCAACAGTTGTCCCAGAATCTCGAACCGATTTGGTGAAAGCACTTGTTCCTTAGGAGATTGAGGAGGAGAAGAAACATTAGAGTGTAAATCAATCTGAACAGTGTTAGGGTTTTTACCTGTGAGGTCGTCTTGGCTGAAATGCAGTTTTATCCGTGGGAATAAATCAATGGCAGAACACATTTGTCTTTCCATCTCAGAGAGGTTTACCCCGGTCTCACTTTGCAATTGATTCTTTTGAGAAGAGCATTTTGTGTGTTTCTCTGATTGTTCAAGATCTTCTGCTACAGAATCCCCCATAGCCGTCCTAAAAGGTGAATCAGGCTGTATTGGTTCGGGAGGGAGAATTTCATTAACCCTTTCAAGGTTTTGTTCTGGTTCCTGGGCATGAGGAAGAGGCTGGTGGAGTTGTAGATTAAATTGTGAACCTGATTGAGTGGAGGAGGATGGTTGGTCAAGGTTGTTTGGTAATACTGGCACCTGAACTTGATCAATGGACTTCATCCTCAGTGGATCTTCCTGGCTAGAGCTTCTTAGGTATTCAGGTACTACAATTCTACCTGTGGGTTTCCAGAAGGTATGTTGGGAAAGGTTATTGGCATCTTGCACCTGACTGGGAGAAGGTCCCAGTATACCCACAGATTGCTCATTTGTATATGTTGCTAGTATAGTATTCTCTCCTAATTTAGGGACAATTGGAGGTCTGGGTTGAGGCTTATTAGGGTTCAAATGTTTACAGTTGGATGTGTTATGACCCAATTTCTTACAGTGGTTGCAAAACAGAGGAACATTTTCATATTCTATTTCACACCTAAAACTATGTTCAGGAGAACCTAGTCTTAAGAAAGAGGGGAGGGGTGAACTCACATCTACCTCGACACAAAGCTTGATTGCCGAAGGGCGTGTAAGTGATAGGGTTGCAGCATCCATCTTCATATATTTACCCAGCTGGTTCCCCACGTCCTCGATTGTGGCAAGATTATAGTAGAAGATTGGTACATTTCGGATTGTGAGCCACACTGGTGCGATCGGAGATTCCGTTGATGTGGAGAAGTCAGAGGACCACTTGAAGACTCTCATCTGCTGTCCCCCCAGGGTCCAGTTAGCTTTAAGCCAACAGCGCTGGTAGTCCTCCTTCGACTGGAATCTGATTAGCAGGTGTTTGTAGTCGATAGCCCCCAGTTGATATCGCGACTGAAACCCGATCGTCTTGAAGGCCGATTCCAGAACCTCCATTGCAGGTCGGCCTTTGTTGAATTTTCCGATTAGGGCATTTTGGTAATGAACCGAGAGCTGCTCGATTTGTGCCGAGGTGTACATACAGGCAAGTTCCCCCTTGAATTCTTTTATCGGAGTTAGGTTAGGGGTGTGGGGGAGAGAGGGATTTAATGGCTGGGGTCTTGCATTGAGAGCGGTAATAAAGGATTTCCCCCCCAAGGGGGGAGGAGCCTCCGCCATTGACGGTGGCGTCAGTATTGCAGGCTGTTTTATGACCGTTATAGCCGGCGCCGGTGGGATTAGGTTACTGTACGAAGAATCGGTATTTTCGCTCAGAGAGAAGAGAGAGAAGGCATATCCCTTAGATCCCTATGCAAGATTCTCATTTGTATCAATATTGCTCTAAACTTGCACACACATGTTACATAATTACTTATAAATTTTGATACAAAATTAAATTTGTCTTTATCAATTGACTAATACAATTATTGAAATCACTCAAACATGTCAATTAATTTTAATATTTTTTTCTATAAATTTTAACTTTTAAGCCATGTCTAGGTGAAAATGAAAATCGAAAGTAGTTATGTTACAATACATTAATTTTGTTTTGACTAACTCCTAGAGAATCATTAATAGGTAAGACATAAACCAAGAGCATAAATATGGTTCCTATTCCCAAAGATGGATGCACATGTGCTACAACATGATTCAAGTGGTAAAGTGCACTGAAAAGGTCCAACTTTCAGTGACACCAATAACCACAATCAAACTTTCCTTCAATTGTTTGTCAAATATTAAAACACAATCATTACAGCCTATTTGTAGGAAAAATAGATCCTAGTTCGAATTCATTTAGTTATTTTGGGCGTGAAAATGTATCATTGAAAAAAAAATCAAAATCTACAAATTAGAACTAACCTACCTGGTTAGTGACAATAAATTTTCATCACTAATCCAGTGACAACATTTAAAGTCATCACAATTGATATTATTAGTGATATTCTTTAAAAGATGCCAATTTAGAAACCTTTAGTAACATTGATTTACTGAGAAATATGGGATAATAGAAAAGTCATTAGTAAAACCCTATAGTGATTATGACAAAAAACATTAAGTGTGGGCCGCACTGTTTGTTGGTTTGAATTAAGTGCGAATTGCCCAAAACGCAATTTCCACTGTCGTTTTCTTCCTTCTCCTCTTTCATTCTTCACACTCTTTCCAATGATAACGGTCGGATTTAGACCTCTGGCCACTGATCATGGCGGCTCCTCCGCCTAGCCGTAGTGGAAACGCTGCGGCCAAATCCTTCCTTCAAGCTCTAGGAACTCGTCAAGCTCCACTGCAGGCATCACTCCCTTCCAATCCTGAAATTGTTCCCAAAACTCATTACAAAGGGGAGATAGCCTGCTTAGTCTCTCGACAAGATGCAGAACGTTTGGCCTCGCATTACCAGAATGCGCTGGTGGGCAAATTTGCCAGAGGAAAGCCGCCAATGTCGGTACTAAACGACGCCTTCAAATCGGTGGGATTCAAGGGTAATTTTCAAATTGGTTCAATCGACTACAGACATATCCTCATCCGATTCCAGGAAAAGGAGGACTATCAGAGATTATTGATTAAAGGTCATTGGATCCTCAATCAAGCCCCAATGAAAGTGCTAAAATGGACTACGGACTTCTCCCCGGAAGCTGAGTCTTCCATCGTTCCGGTATGGGTTTCCATTCCATCTGTTCCTATCTATTTCTATAATATTGCAATGATTCAATCAATGGGAAATCAGATAAGAACTTTTATTAAGATGGACGCAGCTACTGCTGCCCTTACTAGGCCTTCGGTAGTTAAAATGTGCGTTGAGATTGATCTGAAAAATAAGCTTCCAGCATATATTAGGGTGGGAATTGAGGAAGATGGGATTGAGTTCAATGTAGTTAAGCTGCCTCTAGAATTTGAGGATATTCCTCTGTACTGCCATCACTGTAAAACTATAGGTCATGAAGATAATCAATGTGTTTACCTTCACCCTGAACTTAAGAGATCTAAAGCTAATAGGATTTACAAGATAACAAATCCTGTGGGTGATCAGTTTGTTCAAGAGAAAGCTTCTGGAATAAGCTCTGCTGTGGAGTTAGCTAATTTACAATCTGGAACTAATAGGGCTGGGAGTTCGGGCTTAACTGTGTCAGATAAACAAGGTCCAAGGATCACAAAGACCTTTAAATATGTTCCAAAACAGAAAGTAGCCATTACTGCAATCAGTGAGGGGATTAGTGTTCCTGAGGTTTTAGCTGAAAAAAATAAAGTTGGATCACTGGATACAGCAGTTTCTGAAACCCCTACACAAAGTGAAAATCTGGAAAATATAAACACATCTCTAACCAAAGAGCATGAATCTGAGACTGAGGGGCAGACTACCACCTGTTCAGATTTGATCCCTGGGGTAACTGGAACCAGAGAAGATATTGTTCCAATCATGGGATCACCATCAAAACACCCTCATTCTGCTCCTCCTTTTCCTAAATCCAAAAGGAGCTTTGCTAAGGATGACATCACGATTAAAAGAGGTAAATCTTTCTCTCCTTTAAATACTATCATTGCTGCTAAAAATTTTCTCTTCTCGCAGCAGAAACATAAACATAATAGATTCCTCCCACTTGAGGACAATGATGGTTCTAATGAGGACATCCCCAAAGATAATCCTGACATCTCTGAGGATTTTGAGCATAGGATTAATGATACTCTGAATGCCTCTCCTTCAGCCATCTCTGATTCTCATGTCATTCAGGCTAGGCAGGTAAGTCCTTCTAACTCTCACCTCAATTTAGCTAAGCAAAAAAGGGATAGTCAGCCGGATATTGATCCTAAGCATAGAAATGAAACAAATCTAACTCAATTGAACACTATCATGACTAGATCAAAAAGTGCCAATAATGTTTTAATATGAATAATACAGCCCTTAAGATAAAATTTCTAGTTTGGAACCTAAGAGGAATGGATACCTCCATGCTCAGACTACAAAACCTTATTATTAGGCATAAGTTTGATCTCATTTGCCTAATTGAACCGAAACATGACAATCAGCAATGTGAATCCTACAGGAATTTGCTACATTTTGATAATTGCATGTATGCCATGAATGGACAGATTTGGTTATTTTGGAATTCGCCAATTAATCTTACTGTCAAATATGATAATTTGCAATTTCTTGCTGTCTCTTTGTATAGCCTTACTCTAAATAAGAATATGGATGCCTTCTTTGTGTATGGTCTTAGAACTAGAGATGGGAGGAAATCCCTATGGTCGGATATACAGGCTTCTACCTATTCTGATACTATTTTCATTGGTGACTTTAATGCTATAACTTCGGTTCATGAATATAAAGGCCCCTCCACCCCTAAATCTAGAAGTATAATGGACTTCAACAAATTCATAAATAGATTGGCTTTAGAGGAAATAAATACGGTAGGAAATTTATTTACATGGAGTAATAATCGGTTGAGGAATCCTACCAATCAGAGATTAGATAGAGGGTTGTGTAATGCTGCATGGTCATCTTCTTTTCCCTTTTCTTCTGTTCAAATTTTAAACAGAACTTCCTCGGATCATAGCCCACTGCTACTATCTATAGGAAGTGATATTCCCTCATCCCCTAGGCCTTTTAGATTCCTGAACACTTGGTTTAAAAGGGAAGTCTTTATGAGTATAATCAAGAATGATTGGGAAGTTCCTATGCAATACTCTGGAATGCTAGGTTTCTGCCTCAAACTCTCAAGGTTGAAAAAGGCATTAAAAATTTGGAATAAAGATCACTTTGGTAATATTCATGATAATGTTATACTGGCTGAAAGGGCAGTTTTAATCCAGGAACAAACATATGATCAAAATCCCAGTGATACAAACTGTTTAAATCTTAAGGAAGCAAAAGCTAAGCTGGTAAGATCACTGGTTGAACAGAAAAGCTTCTGGAAAAATAAAGCTAAGATTAAATGGTTAAAGGAGGGTGACAACAACACAAACTTTTTCCACAATTCAGTAAAAGAAAAAAAAGGCAGATTAAGGATAACAAAGATTAAAGGTTCTAATGGTTTATGGTTAGTAATGTTCAAGACATAGAGACAGAAGCCATCCAGTACTATAAAAGCCTATTAACTGATGACAGCTCCCCAGCCTCTAACCTTTTCAAAAATCATTTTCTCAGTCAGATCCCCCAGTGTGTCTCTCAGCAGGATAATGAAAAACTTTTGCTCCCTGTTACAATGTCAGAACTTAAGCATATAGTTCTTGGCCTGAATAAACAGAGTAGTCCTGGGCCAGATGGGATTACAGCAAAATTTTATATTAAAAGTTGGGATATTATTTTTGTCGATCTACTTGATGTTGTACAGGATTTTATGAATGGGAATAATATCCCCAAAGGTTTCAGTAGCACATGGATTACAATCATTCCTAAAAAGAAAACTCCTTTTTCTTTTGATGATTTCAGGCCAATAAGTCTCTCTAATGTAATTAACAAGATTTGTTCAAAGATAATAATGGAGAGACTCAAACCATTAATGACTAATCTCATTTCCCCACATCAGACTGCATTCTTAAAAGGTCGAGATTTATCGGATAATGTCATTTACTTACAAGAAATGATAAGATTTTTAGACAGAAAACAAAGACAACCAAACTGCATTGTTAAATTAGACCTTCAGAAGGCTTTTGATAGGGTTAGGTGGTCTTTCCTATACAGTGTTCTTCACAAATTTGGTTTTCATGCAAGATTTCTTTTTCCTATCATGAACAATCTATCTCAGGCTTGGTTTTCTGTCTTGATAAATGGCAAGCCAGTTGGTTTTTTTCAGTCTAGTAGGGGCATTAAACAGGGTGACCCCCTTTCCCCATTCCTTTTTAATATCTTTTCAGAGGCTTTCACTAGGAGTTTAGTGTTCATATTCAGTACAGGTAAACTGGCATTCTATGATCTCCCAGGTAAAGCTACTCCAATCTCTCATTTATCTTATGCGGATGACACGGTTGTGTTTTTAAAGACTGAAAATAAGACTTTAATCAGATTTAAAGCTTTCTTATCTACTTTTGAGGATGTTACTGGTCAGCATATAAACTATGGTAAAAGTGAGATATACATTGGGAAGCATGCATCTGTTCATAAAGTTCAAAACATAAAAAGGATCTTGGGTATGAAAATTGGTATCATGCCTTTCACATACTTGGGGGTACCTATCTTTACAGGCCTTGCCCACAAGTGTTATTTTCAGCCACTAATTGAGCAAATAAATAACAGGATCAATAACTGGAAAAATAAATGGTTATCTATGGGAGGGAAAATGACACTGATCAAATCTTGCATTTTTTCTATTCCTCAGCATATATGGTCAGTTTTAAAACCTTGCAAGAAGGTTGTTTCCATAATTGAAAAGAAAATGAGCAGGTTTTTCTGGGGATATATTGATCAGAAGCCAAATAGAACCTGGAAAAAATGGGAATCACTTTGTTTTCCAATTAGCCAGAATGGGCTAGGTTTTAGATCTATTAATTCAATCATTGATACATGCTCTGTTAAGTTATGGTGGAAATACCAAAAGGCAGAAGCTCCATGGACTATTTTTATTGAATCCCTGCCCCCCTCATACAAAACATCCCCAAATTGGAAAAGAATTTGTAGTGTTAATGCTTGGGCAGAGTCCAATTCCAGGGTGATTCTGGGGAAGGGTTCCTGTGATTTTTGGACCTCCAATTGGCTAGGTTTAAAGCCTATTATGGATTACTGCCTCCCTGGTCAGGTGGATATTCCAGAGAATTGCACAGTGGCAGAGTTTATTGACAACAAACAAAATTTTATTACGAAACTTCACCCCATACTCCCAACTGAAATCATCTCTCTTTTGCAGGTCTCTAAACTCCAACCACACAGGAATGACAGGCTAATATGGAAACCTAGACCTAGAGGAGATTTCTCCTTCAAATCCACATATCTCCTTCTTAGTCCACGGTCAGGTAGTATTGCTTCGATTAAACTCTTCTGGTGTGATAGAATTGAAAAGAAAATATCAGTTTTCATGTGGAAACTTATCAATTCTTATTTACCTTTTGATAATGTCTTACAGAGACTGACTATTTGCTTGCCTTCTAAATGTGGTATGTGCTGCAATCATGTTGATTCTCTAGACCATTTTTTAACTCATGCACTTTCACAACTCTGGTTTGGAAGAACATTCACTCTTATATGGGTATCACAGACAAACCATTTCCTTCTATTTGGGAAAGAGTATCTTTTTATCTAACCTATCAAGGTTTAAGCTCTTTGCACTCTACACTGATTAGGAATGCTTCTCTAATTACACTCTGGAATCTATGGAAAATGAGAAATGCATGTATGTATGATGCGGTGGTCCCTAGTACAGTCACTGTTCTTAATCGGATTAGGGATCATATTTTCTACTCCTTCATCTCCAAACTAGTATACATTTCTTCTGCTTTTGACTATGGCATTGCAAACCATTCCTTTCTGCCACTAATAAAAACTGCCCCAAAACCAAAGATCTTCAAGATTGCATGGAAAAAACCTGATGAGGGATATAAGTTTAATGTAGATGCTGCTTGGAATACTCAAGAGGATGTGTGTGGTCTAGGACTGATCATTAGGGATTCCAGGGGTATTTTCATCTCGGCTCACACTAAATTTACTCATGCTAGCTCTCCCTTAGAAGCTGAACTAAAGGCAATTCGCTTTGCTGTACAGATTAGTCAGGGATTTTTGTCCCCTATTATTATTGAATCTGATTGCTTAAGTGCTACTCTCTGTGCTCAATATCCTGTAAAAGCTAATTGGAAAGTGTTTGAACTTTCTGATGAGATTCATCAGACTTTGGGGAAAATCAGTATACTGCACATCCACCGTGAGGCTAATTTGGTTGCTGATGCGTTGGCTAAGGAGTGTTTATCTGCTAGGACTACTTCTCTTTTTAGTAGTTTACAAATGCTACCTCCAATTTTTACAGGCCTTGTTCAGCTAGATAAGGAAGGTTATCCTTCTCTTAGAATTTCCCATTGAATAGATGTTGTTGAGTGTTTTTCTACTGCATATTTTTGCAGGTACTGGTAATAGCAACTGGAGGACAACATGCAGGAGAAGGGTTTCAAATGGCTTGGCTACTCTCACTGGATCATTGCAAAAAGGAAAGCTCATGAAAATGGATGGCAAATTTACATTTTGGATTTCACATTGACTTAGAGGATATGCCTATGATTTAGGTAAATTTGTCTCTGACTGACTTGTGTTTCGTTCATTCGATTCACTAAAAAGTTCGAGAGCTCATTACATAGTCATTTTGTAATCCTCTAGTTACTAAAATACTCTAGCTCATTCTTTTTGGAAGCAACAATGGTTGTTTCAAGAGCAATATGCTCAGAATGTATATTAACTAAGATTCGGCTTCATTCTTACCTTTCTTTTATGGTTTGGGAAGCCTAATATAATTTCCTCCATCTCCGGATGGTTTAATTTAAAAAAAAAATATAGTGATTATGACAACTTTCTGTTATCACCAAATCCCTATTTATTTGTAGTGATGTGATAGGGTATATCTCATTTAGCATTTCTAGTAATTATTAATAGAGGGTTGTTTGTACACATATGATGTAATTATATAATCCTAAGATGCTTCGAAGAAGAGAATATATTTATGAAATTACAAAAATTACGTGTACATTAGAAAAGCCCAAAACATGGGTTGGATTTTTGTATTTTTCGGGGTATGTGCAGGAATTCAACTCTTGTTAAAATTCTATTTCCTTTTGTATTTTAGGTAGAAGTCTTGTGTTCAAAGGATTACATATGTTTTCTTATTCTCGGAATAATTGTATTTTAATTAGGAAAACGCTTTTATTCCTTTTCTTGTTAGCTGTCTATTAGTATAAACAAGACAAGGATTTTCCATAATAGTATTACCATTCATTAGACATATATATATATATATATATATATATATATTCACTTAATGATCCCATGAACATTGTTTATATTTTCATTGAATTTTTTCTATGGAGAACTAATTTCATAGTTTCATCAAACGATTGAAACCATTGATGATTATATATTGAGGTTCGAAAATAACATGATTTATATTGTTATGAATTATATATTTACATATTAATATATCATAGTAGGAACTCATGATTGCATACGTGGATGCTTATGACTCATGTGCAGATTGGTAGAGAACTCGATTACATGATATATTGATGTATGTTTACATATTAGTCTATTTTGCGTGTGTGTTAGTGTGTATGTGTGTGCACGCACTAGTGTGTGTGTGTTGGTGTTATTGTGTGGTGTGTTACTAACCGTGTTTGATTCACGTGTCTTTAATTTTTTCCAAATAAGCACACTTATGTGTCTTAGTGCATACTACGAAATTCGCATGGAAAATGCTCATGTCTTTATTGTTGTTCCAGACTTGCACACACATGTCACATCCCTATTTTAAATTTTTTTACACTATCCTGTTTCTAAGCATATATTGACCAATACTTTTGGAAATAACATATCTCCTATTGTTCCAAGCATATACTAGACAACCACAACAACACAATGGTAGTCTAGGATAAATTGTAGTGTACGAGTGATTTGAGTAACAACTAGACTTGCTTTTGAGTTGAATCCACTAAACCATTTTGATTAAAATTATATCAACTTTTCCCTTGTTGAAATAGCAGAGATGTGAGTTGAGCATCAATTATGTGTATTTGGTTCAAGCTTATAATCGACAAATTATTTTTCATACACAAGATCAAATCTGGATGAAAATTCCTCTCCTCTGAAGGGTTGGCCACTTGTGGTAAGTTGGTGAAGCCTTTTCCCTTGACTAAAATATTTGTTTGGATAGGACGTGCAAGCTTATTATAAATTGGCCTCTTGAGAGTAATTTATAGAACCTAAAAAACGAATAAGCCAAAACTTGTAGAGATACTATTGTTGGCAAATAATTTTATATTTATGTAAAATGCATCCATTTTAGACTCATTTATATTATGACTATGTGTTGTAAGCAGGGTGTTGATCAGCATCAATATGTTGTCTCTTCCCACCTATGTGTTGTTTGGTGCAGTTTTCGATCGCACCTACGGTGTTGAAGTCCGGGGATGGGGTAGGAAGGTAACATAAAAAATGCTTGAATTGAATATTTTAAGAAAGTTGTTCATTCTACGAATGCCACACACCCAAGTCATTTCTCTATGACAAGGAATACACTTTCTAATCTTTCCCCAAAGAAATTTTGGATTAAACGTTCAATTTTATTTTGTATTACACGTTCTTAAAAATTTTAAGCACTCAATTTAGCCTCCCTTAAAACTTGGCTCTGGTTCCCCCACAATCATTGGCTACTACTGAATTTGCATGCAAGACGCTCATATATATCCATTTTTCTCCTGACTTGCACTCACATGTCACATCACTATTTTTAAATATGTCTAAAGTTGCAAAAAGTACTTTTCTGAACTCACTCAAACATATCATTTCATTTTAATGTTATTTTATTTTAATATAAAAAAATGCAATGTCCATGCTAAAATGAAAATAAAAGCAGTGATATGTAACAAGATTCTAGGAAAATGATTCCCACCTCGTAACGAATCCGTCAAAATGAAGACATAAACCAACACTATTCCTTAAGTTCTCTTAAGTGATCACAAAAGTTTAAGATTGTCTATAATACTATTACACTAGTAAATTGTAAATCCAAATCTCACATATTTGTCATTGAATTCCACTTCTTAAAATTTTAAACCACGTGGTCATGTAACTTACCCTTAGTGTATTTTAGTGTGTGTATGTTAGTGTTAGTGTTAGTGTTAGTGTGCGTGTGCGTGTGCGTGTGTGTGTTGCTAAATCTATTTAAACCACATGTGTTTATTTTTTTTTGCAAATAAGCACACTTATGTATCATAGTGCATACTACAAAATCCACACGGAAAATGCTCATGTCTATCTTTGTTGCTCCAGACTTGCAAGCACATGTCATATCCTTATTTTTAAATAATTTTACAATATCATGTTTCTAAACATGCATTAACCAATACTTTCGGAAGTAACATATATTTTATTGTTCCAAGCATATACTAGTCAACCATGACATCAGAACGGTAGTCCGGGATAAATTGTATTGTACGGGGGATTTGAATGACAAATAGACTTGTCGTTCAGTTGAATCCTCTAAACCATTTTGATTAAAATTATATCAAATTTTTCCTTGTTGAAATAGATTATATGTGAGTTGAGCATCAATTATGTCTATTTGGTTTCAAGCTTATAAGTGACAAATTGTTTTTCATACACAACATAAAATCATGACCTAAATTCCTCTCCTCTGAAGGGTTGGCCACTTGTGGTAAGTTGGTGAAGCCTTTTCCCCTTACTAAAATATTTGTTTGGATAGGAAGTGCAAGCTTATTATAAATTGGCCTCTTGAGAGTAATTTATAGAACCTAGAAAAAGAATAAGCCGAAAACCGTGGAAATACTATTGTAGGAAAATAATTGTATATTTATGTAAAATGCATCCATTTTAGACTCATTTATATTATGACTATGTGTTGTAAGCGGGGCATTGATCAGCATCAATCTGTTGTCTCTTTCCACCTACGTGCTGTTTGGTGCAGTTTTCGATCGCTCCTATGGTGTTGAAGTCCGGGGATGGGGTAGGAAGGTAACGTCAGAAATGCTTGAATTGAATATTTTTGGAAAGCTTTTCATTCTACAAATTCCACATAACGCAGTCATTTCTCTGTAACAAGGAATACACTTTCTAATCTTTCACCAAAGAAATGTTGAACTAAACATTTCATTTTTTTATCACATTCTCAAAAAACTTTAGCACTCGATTCAACCTCCCTTAAAATTTGTCTCTGGCTCCACCACAATCAATGCCTACTACCGAATTCGCACACAAGATGCTCTTATCTATCCATATTGCTCCAGACTTGCACACACATGTCACACCACTATTTTTAAAAAAAACATGTCTGAAGTAACAATCAATACTTTTCTAAACTCACTCAAACATATCAATTCATTTTAATGTTCTTTGTTTGAATATATTAAAAAAAATTTGCAATGTCCATGCTAAAATGAAAATGAAAGTAGTGATTTGTAACAAGATTCTAGGAAAATCATTCCTACCTCGTAACAAATCCTTCAAAATCAAGGCATAAACTAACACCACTCCTAAGGTTCTCTTAAGTGATTACAAAATTTTAAGATCGTCAGTAATACTATTACATTAGTAAATTGTAAATCCAAATCTCACATATTTGTCGTTGAATTCCACTTCTTAAAGTTTTAAACCACATGGTTATGTAACTTACTCTTAGTGTGTTTTAGTGTGTGTGTGTTAGAGTTATTGTCAGTGTGCTTGTGTGTTACTAACTCTTTTTAATTCACGTGTCTTTATTTTTTTCCAAATAAGCACACTTATATGTCTTAGTGCATACTAAAACATCCGCACGAAAAATTCTCATGTCTATATTTGTTGCTCTAGACTTGCACGCACATGTCACATCCTTATTTTAAAATAATTTTACACTATCATGTTTCTAAACATGCATTAACCAATACTTTGGAAGTAACTTATATTTTATTGTTCCAAGCATATACTAGTCAACCATGACATCGGAATGGTAGTCCAGGATAAATTGTAGTGTACGGGTGATTTGAGTGACAAATAGACTTGCTGTTGAGTTGAATCCACTAAACCATTTAGATTAAAATTATATCAACTTTTCCCTTGTTGAAATAGTAGAGATGTGAGTTGAGCATCAATTATGTCTATTTGGTTTCAAGCTTATAATTAAAAATTTGTTTTTCATACACAAGATCAAATCTGAATCTCAATTCCTCTCTTTTGAAGGGTTGGCCACTTGCGGTATGTTCGTGAACCCTTTTCCCCTGACTAAAAGATTTGTTCGGATAGAAAGTGCAAGCTTATTATAAATTGGACTCTTGAGAGTAATTTATAGAACCTAGAAAAAGAACAAGCATAAAGCTTTAGAGATACTATTGTTGGCAAATAATTGTATACTTATGTAAAATGAATAAATTTCAGACTCATTTATATTATGACTACGCGTTGTAAGCAGGGTGCTTTGGTGTCTCTTCCCACCTACGTACTATTTGGTGCAGTTTTAGATTGCACCTACGGTGTTGACGTCCAGGGATGAGATAGGAAAGTAACATCAGAAATGCTTGAAATTAATAATTTTGGAAAGATTTTCATTCTACGAATGCCACATAAAGCAGTCATTTCTCTATGACAAGGAATACACTTTCTAATCTTTCACCAAAGAAATTTCAGATTAAACATTTCAATTTTTTGATTACACATTCCCAAAAATTTAGTATTCGATTCAACCTCCCTTAAATTTTGGCTTTGGTTCCACCACAATCAATGCCTACTACCGAATTTTCACGCAAGACGCTCATATCTATCCATATTGCTCCACACTTGCACACACATGTCACACCACCATTTTTAAATATGTCTAAAGTAGCAATCAATACTTTTCTAAACTCACTCAAACATATCTATGCATTTTAATGTTCTTTTGTTTGAATATATTAAAAATATTATGCAATGTCCATGCTAACATATGACTCAAGTGGAATCTGGTTTGGAGACCAAACAAATCATTTTGAATTTGCAAGCTACTGAAAGGAGGTGATTTTTGAAACGGGGACCAAAAGATTGTATTAAGTCATATGTTAGGAACAAAAAACCAATTGACCACACAATCATGTAACTTACTCTTCTTGATGTTCACCTTTCCTTGTATTCCCCGAGCTCCCTATGGTACCCCTCCTTATTAGCTTTCTCCTCCATAGTTGCACACACATGTCACGTCATTAATTTAAAATATTTTTACACTATTAACTCCCCAAATTTGTAGCAACCAATACCTTTCCAACTTAGACGTATCAATCTAGTTTAATTTTTTCAATTTGGAAACTTTATGTTTTTGGTTCATGTCCATGTGTAAATGAAAATAAAAATTCTGATTTATTTTCATATTCTAGAAAATTCATTATCACTATCGCTTATTGAATCCGTTAAAATTAAGAAAGGAAACAACTGCTTTACAAAGGTCCCTCTTTCATAAGTGACTACAAAACTTTAAAATTGTCTATTATATTTAATACACTATCAATCCAAATCCCACAAATTTGTTATCGAAGCCACTCATTCAGTTTTTCAACGACAAAATAAAGTAAGTCGACTGAAGCAAAGTGCTCAAACAAAGTGCTCGACTCAAGCTGCTTAAACTTTACCATTATTCATTATTATACTTAGCCTTTGGCAAAGGAAAATTTTCATCACGTTATTAATAATATTCACTTTCACTCGTACCTTGTCTCCTGCCAGCACACAAATGCTCTTGTCAATTGGCCAATGACAAGAGCATTTTAAGCCCTCATATATGTATTTTCATGCATGATTGCTACTTTTTCCCCCTTCAAGACCACATGTGTGTCACTATATACCTCTCCAAACCAATTAACTGCAATATTCCCATAATTTCCCAATATATATAAACTTCTTTTTGCAAAATTGCACATATATTGAAATTTATTCTTCCCTAAACTGTACAAACACGTAAATTTATTTATAGTGAAAATATACAGTCAAATAATGACCTAGTGAAAATTATGAATCTAACTTTTTTCGGGTTGTTTCCATATATATTTCACAACTTTTGTGTCATTTAAGTTTTTTAGAGGATTGTGCATGGATTAAAACGGGGATGGTATATCGGTATCAAGAGTACACGGAAAGGTTTCCGGGGAAGACGAGGTTGTATGGAATCTAGCTGACACATTTTTGTGTAGCCATTGGGGGGAGGCAAATAAGAAGAAGCTAGATCAAACCTCGATCACGTCAGTTCCGGTTTTTCAGATGCACAACAGTTGGACAGATGTAGTGAGAATATGCATGCCGAACAGTGAAGATGATGAAATTTGCATTGAAGAAGTCTCCTTTTTGTTGTGAGCCTTGGTGAAGAAATTGTTTTCGCAGTTTAGGAAACCAAATTGTAGTATATGCCAGCTACTTTGGCATGAACTAGATTGTGGGATATATTGATACGTGCTATTTTGTATTCATATTTTGTGGGATAATTATAGTTTTATTATGATATAATTTTTACTTTGGGTGCTTTGATGCATGAATTCATTGATTATGAATAATTGAGAGAGAGCTATTCATTGTACTCTTTTTCCCTTAACCAACAGTTTTTTCCACTGGTATTTCTAGGTTAAGGTTTTTAATGAGGTGATGTGCTCCAATGGAAAATGTTCTTATTTTATAAAGCATTATTCCAGAGATGAAGGAAAGGAACTAAAAGCACAATTGATGAAGTATTGGAGTGAAACGTGAAGTGGGATTGTTATGAACCACTTAATTAAGTGGATGAATGCCATTAAGTGGAAATTATTGGAAATTCTTTAGTTCGTGTATTCAAAACCTCCTTCCTAAATGTATTTTCATGAGTTTTCATGAATTGGAGCTTAAGGAAGCTCTATTAGTATTGTAGCTTAATGAAACTCCATTAGTATTGTAGCATAATGCAACTCCATTAGTGTTATAGGTTACATGAAGTTCCATTAGTGTTGTAGGTTACATGAGCACTATAAATAGTGCTTGTACCTTTGAAGGAAATCACACTTCATTTTCATAGATATTTTATTGCACTTTCACAAACATATTTTTAGATTTTATTTCTAGATTTTAGTCTGCCGCAAAGGATCTAGTTTGCCCAAACAGAACCCAAATTCTGGGAGTCATTTCTTTCTTTATTTTTAATCGGACATCATGTTTACATTTTATTTCTTTTGCAATTTATCCATGCATATCATAAGTAGCAAATTTATTTATTGGCATAAAATAACAAGTATTAGTATGATCGTGAGGCCTAATTGACTTATAATTGATTATTATGTATTCTTGATTGTTTTGGTTGAATTTATTCTTAATAAGTTTAAAGGCTGATCAACTTGAATAATGTTAGGATGATGCTAGCTAACACCACCAATATGTAATCGTTGGAATGAGTTAGTAAGTAGTGAGTTCCTATGAAAAACGGATAGCGGGTACAAATTGTAATAACAAGATAGAAAATAATTAAGTGTGCATTATTATTTGTTTTTTACTTTGGTAATTTCTATATCAGGTTCTTTTCAATCTTAATGCCATCGAGGTGTCTATTTGGTCCAGCGAATAATTTCCGGGGGTATCTTGGTAAGAGAAATGGTTTTTTAGTTATAATTAATTGACTTTTGACAAATTAAGAAAGAATTGGGAAGGTTTAGCAAATACTTGCCGACCTATAACTGATAGATACATAGAATTAATTCATAATTGCGTAGTTGATGAATGTTAACTAAATGTGAGTTATTTTTTTCCGATTTCATTATCATATATTTTATTCTCCGTTTTGAAGTAACTGGGTTGCATTCTTAGTTGTTAGAACAATTCTGATTTTAAGGCGTGGTGGCTACACAAAAAATATTTTCTAAATTAGTTGGTAAATTTTATAATTATTGCTTCATTCCTTGTGGCATAGACTATGCCTTCCATTGTGCTATTTAAATATTTTTAGTGGTTTGAAGTTATTTTGCCAAGTTACTGGACGTTCACCAAATTGGTGCCATTTTCGGGGAACGGTGAGTCAATTTTTATAACTTTTACCTACTAATCTGTGTGTTATTGCTTTATTTATGAGCATCATCAAGGCCATATTTAATATTCGATCCAAAAATAGAAAAGACAACCAAGAAGAACAGAAAAAGAATAAATAAGAGCAAATCAACTGTTGTCGCAACCATCCCGTCTGGCCAAACAGGATCCGGTATGGTTTTAACAACCACCTCTGATCGGAAACTGATACCAAAATGGACGGAGCTAAAGGAAATGTGAATCTTGGGCAGAACCCAAACAATCCATACATGTGGGAACTCATTGGACATAGTGAAGATAATCCTCCCACCCCCATTCAGCTACTGGAGACCAAGAATCCAATCGAAATCAAGCTGGCATTCGTGAATGTGCTTCCAAAGTTCCATGGGAGAAACACCGAGGACCCCTACTATTGTTTAAGTGAATTTTTGAATATTTATAAGGTGCCAAAGTGGCCATCTAGCGTGACTGAAGATCAATTCAAATTGGTGGAATTTTCCTTCAGTTTGATAGGAGCGGCCAATCAGTGGTTTTCAAGTCTACCACCCCACTCCATCTCGACATGGTCCAAACTAAAGAAATTATTCTTGGAGTACTATTTCCAGCCACAAGAACATATTCTTTAAAGAAAATTGAGTGCTTATTGGCTAAGGTTCAGAAAGTTGGTGAATAGCTGCCCCAATCACCGAATGACGAAAAACCAACTGCTCCAATGTTTTTATCAAGGGATGACAGCCACCAACAAGGACTTAGTGAATAATTCTACCACTAGTATTGGAATTTCTCACCTTCGTGTGAATGAGACGAGAGAAATAATCAAAAGGTTGGTGGATTCTAAGAAGGAGTATGACCATGAGAATGTCTGAATCTTTAAGAAAGTGCCACGAATATCTACTCTTGAGAATGATGAATTCAAGGAGAGGATGGAAATAATGGATAAGGTTTTATCAATGGTCGTTGACAAGGTTTTGGCTTTGTAAGAAGGGGCTTGCGACACGTGTGGAGCAGCTAACTATATGACATCGCAGTGCATTTTGACTCTGGGAGAGATATGTCCAAACAAATATGATGAGGAATTACAATGAGAGGCAGCAAAAGGGAGATCTATATTCCAAAACCTACAATCCAAGGTGGAGAGATCGCCCAAATTTTAATTAGAGAGACCCAGGGACTCAGCCTCGGCAGCCCTATGTTCCACTGATGTAATGAGAAGCCTCAGTTTTACCACAACCTCAACAAAGTTTCCAAGGAAAATGTTTGAATCAGAAGCTGGACATAATTATGGACATGATGCAAAAACAACAACAAAGTTCCAAGAAGGATGACGCAACTTTGGAGGAGCATACTCAACAAATCACCCAACTATCAAACTCCATGAATGAACTCAGTATGAAACAACCTAGGTTTCCTTCTCAAGTTCAATTAAACCCACATGATATGGAAAATCAGGTTACATGAAGAAAGTGGGAAAGAAGTTGGTGCATTGCCTTTGAAATCCGCAGTAAAAAAGATGAACGAGCTCAATGAAGGAGGTTCTAGTTTAACCAAACTGAGCCCTACAGTAGAATATCTGATTCAAAAATTGAAGGAAAAAGGTGGAAAAACCACCATACAACTCCCAACTCTTGAATGTCTAGAGCTCATAAATGAAGGTAAACCCAAGGTACCAACTGAGGTAAGTAAAAGGTTGAGTCTACATGATCCTTCATTTAAAGTTCTTCCCCCCCATCTGTCGTAGATTGGAAAAGAAAAAAGAAATGTTATGGATTTTATATCAATTTTTGGAAAAATGGATATTAATCTTTTGTTCTTGCAGGACATAAGGTCACCACCATTAAGAAATTTCTTGAAAGATTTTGTTACGAGAAAGCCAAGAGATTCGAGCAAGATCATAATTGGTGAATGTCTGTCGCATGTGTCCAAAAGAAATTGTCTCCCAAGTGGAAGGACACGGGTATGTTTTCCTTACCTCGTTACATTGGAGATAAGAAGATTGATAATGCCATGTGGGATTTACGAGCTTCTATTAACTTGATGCCATTGTCTGCATATCAAAATTTAAATGGAACAGAAATGGTAAACACTGTAGTAGTAATTCAATTAGTAGAAAGATCTTGTTTGTTTCTAGAAGGATTGTTGGAGAATGTACTTGTCAAAGTCAATAATTTTGTGTACCCTGCAGATTTTTATGTGGTAAAAATTAATCATTTGAGTGGTCAAGGAACAACAGGAGTATTGTTGTGTTGCCAATTTTAGAGAACTGCCAATATCATTATTAATGTGGGGAATTGTACTATTTTTCTTGATTATTATGGTGAAAAGTATACTTTCAGTATTGATGAGGCCATGAAAAACCCAATAGATGCTAAGAATATATTTTCCATTGATATCATTGAACCTCTTGTCCAAGAATATCTTGAGACATAAATTTTGCAGGAAAAAATGAATATTCAATTTATAACAAATTTGGAAGGGATGGATATTCAAGGCTTGAGCAACAAGGAGATCAGGGAGTTGTTATGCTCAATGTACTCTTAGAGAGTGGTGTTCAGTACGGATATTGACTCCAAATGATCCACCTCATCCCAGTCCAATCCAAAAGTTTAAAAAAATTCAGAAGTACATATAGGGTTCAGTTTGACCAAACTGGACTCATTTGACAGACCAGTTCCATCGGATGTCAAGGCCCCAATTTTGGAGTTAAAGCCCTTACCCTTGAATCTGAAGTTTGTCTATCTCGATGATAATGATACTCTTCTAGTAATAGTCAGTACAGAGTTATCCACATCTCAGGAGGAAAGATTAATCGCCTTATTGAAGAGAGACAAGAAGTCCATTGGATAGACATTGGCAGACATTACTGGAATTAGTCCAGATATTTGTATGCACCACATTCTGATAGAGGACGATGCTAAACATACTTGAATGGTTTAGAAGAATCTTAAACCCAACTTGAGAGAGGTGGTTCTCAAGGAGATATCGAATCTACTTATACTTGGTATCATATACCCCAGTTTTGACAGCAAGTGGGCAAGTCTCGTTCTTGTAGTGCCAAAGAAGTTGGGTTTTCAAGTGGTGAAAAATGACAAGAGTGAGGTGGTCCCTACACGCCTGGTCACTGGAAGAAGGATGTGTATTAACTACCGGAAGTTAAATGCTACCACTCGTAATGATCATTTTCCACTTTTTTTATTGATCAGATGCTGGAAAGACTTGCAGGAATTAGCTTCTTCTACTTTTTAGATGGGTACAACGGCTATTTCCTGATTTGCATAAACCTTGAGGACAAGGAGAAAACCACATTTACTTGTCCATTCGGCACTTATGCTTATAGGA
Organism: Rubia yunnanensis; assembly: GCA_037428765.1. Classification (NCBI taxonomy): domain Eukaryota; kingdom Viridiplantae; phylum Streptophyta; class Magnoliopsida; order Gentianales; family Rubiaceae; genus Rubia; species Rubia yunnanensis. Next base: position 132,024,629 of record CM075062.1, read on the forward strand.
GAATGCCCTTTGGTCTATGCAACGCCCAAGGCACTTTCCACCGTTGTATGATGAACATTTTCTCTGATTTAATCGAGATAAGCATTGAGGTGTCCATGGATGACTTCAGTGTCTACGGTGACTCATAAGACGTGTGTTTAACTCATTTAGAGGAGGTCTTAATTCGTTGTGTGAAAAGGAACGCCGTACGTAATTTTGAGAAGTGCCACTTTATGGTTAATGAGGGAATAGTCTTGGGACATGTGATTTCAGAAAAGGGAATTCAAGTGGATGGGGCCAAAGTGACAATTATAAAGAAGCTCCCATACCCTACTAATGTTTGAGAGGTTCGTGGATTCTTGTGACATGTAGGATTTTATCAAAGATTCATCAACGATTTCTCCAGGATTGTGCAACCATTGACAAAACTTCTTCAAGATGGTGTACCATTCGAGATGACAGAAGATCGTAAGAATTCTTATGATTTATTGAAGAACAAGTTGATCTTGGCCACAATCATGCAACCACCATATTGGGATCTTACATTTGAGTTGATGTGTGATGCTAGCAATTATGCGGTTAAAGTATTCTTGGGAGAGAAAGTAGGGAAGGAGAGCCGTGTGATTCATTATACCTCAAAGACATTGAATCTAGCACAAATCAATTATACCACTACTGAGAAGGAGTTGTTGGTCATTGTCTTTGCTTGGATAAATTCCTACCTTACTTGCTTGGCTAAAAAATTATTATTTATACTGATCATTCTGCTTTGAGATACTTGTTGACCTGCCCCGACCCGGTTGTCATTAAAACATGAGCCGAGGGACTTATGGGTCCAAGAGAGAGATTTATATTCTGCACTCGTTCTTACTGCTAATCCATGGGTTTGTCCACAAGGATGCTAGGGCTCAAGTTCTAATTAAAACACAACCTCATGCGGGTCAGTAATCTGAACGAGTGAAAGGAGCAGCTAGTAGTGTAGACATGAAACTGGGGGGAGGGGTGGTTTGGTATTTTCAACTAACAACTACAAGCATGCAATTGACAAACAAGTAAACTATTTGTACTAGGCACTTGGAAATAATTTAGCAACATGGTAGTTCTAATGCTTCAATCCTCGATTCATTCACATATAGGCATACAAAAGACCTATCAGTGTGTTCACAACATATGGTGTGGCCGATGGCATACACTTCCACAACCCTGTCACGGCGGGTGTGCTTGCAACCCTCCATCGGCACCACCATCATAATTAGGGGAGTACAACGAGGCCCAACCATTGTTGCAGGTCTGTTTATCCCCTATGTTATTATGCCCCAGGCTTTCACCATGAATGCAACTACTCTCCCCATGTCCTATATATGCTAGGCCCAAGGTTCGTAGGCACCTTATTTGTGATATTAGGGTTTCAACACAACACCTAGCTTACTACTATTCACTATCTCTACCTACAACCTCTCAGACAACAGTTACAAAGTCAGCTAAAATTGGTGCGATGGAAAATAGGTCAGAGTATTCTCGAATCCCCTGTGCACACACCCACGCAGACACGTTTTCCCCTACCTATTCTAACATCCAGGTTTCTCTTTCCAAGGGGGCATCACATTGCACCATACATGAGTATATTCCAAAGTATATGCTTATATGTGGTTTACTACTCATGCATTTATAACATTCAAGAACAATCACAATAATATCATAAACACAAAGATATATAGGATGAATCTAATAAATCTCATAAAGAATTTAGAACATACCAAGTGCCAAAATGAATCCCAAACTAATATAGATACTCTAAAAGGGTTAGATCCATGGAAAATATTAGGTAAGATGCCATGGATCCAGAAAATAAGATGAAAAGAAAAAGAAAAGAAGAATAAGAAGAAGGAAGGAGTAGAAGAAGAACTGTCCTCTCCATTCTCTTTGAACTAGAGGGAGACAAAATATACATTATGACTAGCTAGGATTTACAAGAAGACTAAGGATCCTATATATAGTAGTAGGAGATTGGGCCTAAAAATAGACCCAAAATAGGCCAAAAGTAGCAAAACCCTAGTCACCATTTCCCTCTTGCCGCTGAACCATTCTCGAACAAAATGCTAAAATTAGTGAATATCCTGGATTATAATTATAGTTCATTAGATATAAATCATAAAGATGAATATTTTGATATATGGTAAAGGGAAATCGGATGAAAATTGAGAGAGTTATGGCCAAAACGGTCAGCAGTCATGGTTTCAAGAGCTGGCACAGATGTCACGGTCCATGAAGCATGCAAGCCTAGGCTGTGAGATCTAGTGCAGTGCATAAAAATTCATAGCTGGGGTCTGTGGGATCTAGCATTTTTTGTGAAGCTTGTTTCGTGCCACGGTCCATGAAGATTGTCACGGACCGCAAACAGTTCAGGGTTTTTGCTTAGAATTTCCCAGGGTCCGTGAAGGTTTTCACAGACCGTGAGCAGCCTATGGTATTTGCTAAGAACTTTTGACACGGCCCGTGAAGGTTTTCACGGACCAGCTCCATACTTAGCTAAATCTTCAATTCTTCATTTCCAAGCTCCATGGTCCGGGGTCTTTGTCACGGCCTATCGCCTTTGCCTCGTGAAGGTCTCGTGCAGGTCTCGTGCATTTCTTCACGAAACCCCTGGAAATCTTGTGTAGTGCAAGCTGTGTGCTTCGTCACGGGCCTCTTATGCTTGACCATGAGAGGTCCGTGACTGGCCGCATGTGCTTCATCGGCAAAACGTCTTTTGCTTGCTACGGGTGAACCGTTAGTCCGAATATGGTGTTCTAGTAGTCAATTTTGTAGTACTCGAGAAAATGAATCCAATGGAATAAGCCTTGAAGGATAATTATTCCCGTATAGGTCTCGGAATAAGGAAAAACTCATCAGACCATGATTCACCATTTTCTGCTTTGGCCGTCTTGAACTTCAAAGCCTCCTATCTTTGGCTTCAATCTCCTTCTACCATGCATTGATGTTCATGGCCATCATCTACTACCATTCAAAAGCGAATGAACTTTGCCTCTTCTACCATCCTTGCGAACTCCCTTCACATAGAATGTAACCAAAAAGTACCCACGGGCGACCTACTAAAGATGATCACAAGGAAGATCAAGGAGCCGGTGGATACAAGATTTCCATTAGTACCAATTAAGTATACAAAATGAGGGATTTAGACAAGAAAACTAAACATGGCCATCTAAACCCCTTTTCATGTAAACTAAAATAATACTAGCAATCCACCAACTAAAAGTTACTAAAAACTATGTCAAACGCATTGGTTAAAGCATGAATAATGGTGAAGATCAGACCCCCCACACTTAAACCTTTACTCATCCTCGAGTAAATAGAATCAAAGAAAAAGATTCAAGCGGAATGAAGCATGCAAAAATAGCAAATGCATTCAACTTATTCCCAAGCTACCCTAGTTCCCCAAGAATGTGAAAATCCTCACAACTCTCACACTTCCCAAAGTTCCTAAAGCAACCACACCACCCAAAGCCAGTAAATGTGTATGGAAAAAGATAAGTAACAAAAGGTCAGAATAAAGTCACGCCTTCTTTCCTCAAAGTAGTCCCAAAATCAATCAAAGAGTAATCATCAAGCAAAAAAATCCACCAAGGAAATCCAAAAGCTGTTGGCTTGGTTGCAACATAGGGATAACTCAAGATTCTCGACCAAGTTGCAACCAAGGAATCCAATGTATCATCAACCCAGTTTCTTGTTTCTTTTTTTTTCCTTTTTTTCTCTCAATTTCTCTCATTTTTCCTAGGAGCCCTTTCGGGTTTTCATCCTAGCTTTATCCCACAAAATGTGCTCACCTCTCACCTTTTTCCTCACGGCCTCTCACTTTTGCCTAGACTCTTAAGTCTAGCTGGGCCAAGCATCTCACTTTTACTTAGGCCCTTTGACCTATCCGGATTTTCCTAATGTTACCCAAGTCGCCCATTCAGGTTTTCAACTTGTCCAGGTTTTAAAACAAAATTCATTTTTAAAAATTTTCAAAAATGCTCTTAGAAGAGCTATTAACTACATAGAAACAACTAAAAATCATAAGTGCTATCTAATCCCCTTTCCCACACTTAAAGCTTGCATTGTCCTCAATGCATATAAAAAATGAAAGAACGCATGTCAAGGGAAAGAAATAGGAAGACCTTATAATGAAAAATGAACACTAAAATCTACCCTTGATGGAACTCATGGAATGTAAAGAACAAAATATCATCACCCTCAATATACTACCCCTAACCTATAAGAAAGATCAATCTAACCCCTATCATGCACCACAAATTGAATGAAGAATTGAATCACAATTGAGAGTTACCTCTTAGGTCTTGATGTGTGCGTCTCAAGGGTTTCGAGGGTAGGTGGGTTTTGGGTGGTACATTAGTGGTGGTAGGGTAGTGGTAGGGAAGAAATGGTGATTGGGTGGTGTAGGAAAGTATGTGAGCTTCATGGGTCGTGCATGTCTACACGTCTCATGCATATGGGTTTTGGTTCTCCTCCTTGTCCACTATTTTGAGTGTCACAGACCATGTACATCTACATGGTTCATGAGTTGGACTCCTCGTTTTCTACCTTCCTCCAAGAACCATAACCTTTCTACAAAAAACACATGCACACCAAGTGTAATAGTGTCCCAAAAACAAAAAGAAAGCTACAAATAGGAAAACACACCAAAAATAGCAAACTAATCCAATTTTTTCAAGCCTCGGGTTGCCTCCCGAGAAGCTTTGTACATTTAAGGTCATCAGAATGACCCTAATGTTATCCATAGGGTGCAGGTTTGAACCCCATCACCAAGACAACCAAAAATGAAGAGCAGGGGGTAAGAATCTTCTAAGAGGAAGATATAGTAGAAGGGGAGTCAACCTTAGAGGGAATAGGTGATATTGAAGCTTAGCATATTCAATTGGCTTCCCTATGGTTTCCTGTAAGACTTTCAAAAATGTGGGAGTAGGTTCTGTAGGTGGAGGTAGGGGTGAAAATATGTAATATGGAAAATTAAGTATAATTACCCTTCCTCGACTTCTTCACTCTCACAAACCATTTCCCATCCCCTTTTGATTCATCTATTAAAACTTCACATTCAACTAGGGATGGTTCATTTTTAGAATATTAGGTTTCAAGTTGGATCACTCTATTCATCAAATTAAGCACTTGCCCTTCAACTTTCAAAATGCTTGAGAATAGTTGAGTTCCCATATCACTAATCTCGCTAAGAACTTTTGATTGGAGTAAATCACTACTCTTGGTCACATTAGCTGTAGCTTGCTAAATTTCTACACAATCCAATTTGGGAACAATCCTGGGGATTGATTTTTTGGCATTGGGTAAGTTGGTGAAGTCCAACTATCTAACCCAAAGTATTGGTTTCCCGGTGCATTTCCATACCATGAATTCGAGTTACCACTAAACCTCGAATGGGTAAAAATCTTAATCCCACCAGTTTTGGGAACCAACGACTCCTACATCTCTCTCATTTTCACTCATCCAAGAGCAAAACTCCATAGGGTGGTCGCAATAGCAAATCCTACAAAATCTCACTCTTTTAGCAATTCTCCTCCCATAGTCACTCAACCTTTAGCAACACTCTATAGGATTATAACAATGACACACCCTACAAAGTGCCCTTCATTGAGTGCTTTCCCACTTTTTCTTTTCTTTTCTCAATTAAACCCCAATAAAGAAAACACACAAATTTGGAATCGTAGTGCAAGAGTCCTTGGTTTTCACCAAGACCTCAAGCAATACCTACTCCGGAAAACAAAAAAAAGAAAAAGATAAAAGCTATACTAACTACTCACTAACACGTTAGGCTTAACTAATACTCGAACTAAAGAGCATTCCCGGTAACGACGTCAAAATTTTTGACCTACCCGGACCCGGTTGTTGTTAAAATATGAGCCGAGGGACTTATGGGTCAAAGAGAGAGATTTATATTCTGCACCCCATTCCTACTACTAAGCTACCAAGGAGTAGTAAGCAGCAAACCCTGGGTTTGTCCACAAGGTTGCTAGGGCTCAAGTACTAATTAAAAAACAACCTCATGCGGATATTCAATCTCCACAAGTGAAAGGAGCAGCTAGTAGTGTAGACATGCAACTGGGTGGGGGAGGGGGGTGGTGTATTCAACTAACAACTACAAGCATGCAATTGACAAATAAATAAACTATTTATACTAGGCACTTGGGAATCATTTAGCAAAATGGTAGTTCTAATCCTTCAATCCTCAATTGATTTACATATAGACATAAAAAATACCTATCAATGTGTTCACTACATGTGGTGTGGCCGATGGCATACACTTCCCCAACCATGTCGTGGTGGGTGCACTCGCAACCCTCCTTCGGCACCGCCATCGTAATTAAGGGAGTACAACGAGGTCCGACAATCATTGCAGGTCCATTTCTCCACCATGCTATTACATCCCAAGCTTCCACCACGAATGCAACTACTCCCTCCCAGGTCCTATATACGCTAGGCCCACGGTTCGTAGGCACCTTATCTATGATACTAGGGTTTCAACACAACACCTATCTTGCTACTATTCACTATATCTACCCGTAGCCTCTCGAAAAATAGTTACAAAGTTAGCTAAGACTGGTGCAATGGTAAATAGGTCAGAGCATTCTCAAATCCCCCATGCACACACCCACGTGGACATGTTCTTCCCTACCCATTCTAACATCCAGGTTTTTCTTCCTAAGGGGGCATCAATAATTGCACTATACATGAGTATATCCCAAAGTGCTGTTATATCTGGTGTACTACTCATGCATTTATAACAGTTAAGAACAATTACAATAATATCATAAACACAAAGATAGAATGAACCGAATTAATCTCATAAAGCATTTAGAACATACCAAGTGCCAAAATGAATCCTAAGCTAATAAAGGTACTCTGCAAAGGTTAGATCCATGGTAAATATTAGGTTAGATACCTTGTATCTAGAAAATAAGATGAAAATAAAAAGATAAGAAAAATAAGAAGAAGGAAGGAAAAGAAGAAGAACTCTCCTATCCCCTCTCTCTAAACTAGAGGGAGGCAAAATCTACATTTTGACTAGCTAGGGTTTATAAGAAATCTACATTCTGACTAGCTAGGGTTTACAAGAATACTAAGGCACCTATATATTGTAGTAGGAGATTGGGCCTAAATATCGGCCCAAAATAGGCAAAACCCTAGTCACCATTTCCCTCTAGCCGCTGAACCTTTCTCAAATAAAATGCTTAAATATGTGATTCTCCTAGAGCTTAATTATAGTGCATTGAATGGATCTCAGAAATACAAAGATTTTGATTTATGGCAGAGGGAAATTGTATTAAAACTGAGAGAGTTATGGCCAAAATGGCCAGTCGCCAAGGTTTCACGGATGCCACGGCCCATGGAGCATAGAAGTCTGGGCCGTGGGATCTAGTGTAGTCTGTTAACATTTATAGCCACATTCCATGGGATCTGGCATTGTCCATGAAGCTTGTCTCATGCCAAAGTCTGTGAAGATTGTCATGGACCGCGAACAGTACACGATTTTTGCTTAGAGTTTTCCCACGGTCCGTGAAGGTTTTCACGGACCGCAAGCATTCTGTCGTCTTCGCTCAGAAATTTTGTCATGTCCCATGAATTTTTTTCATGAACCCATTTCATACTTAGCCAAATCCTCCATTCTTCATCTCCAAGCTCCACGGTTAGAGGTCTTTGTCATGGCCCAGCGCCTTTGCCTCGTGAAGGTCTCTTGCAGGTCTCGTGCATGTCTTTATGGAACCCGTGGAACTCTTATGTAGTGCGGGCCTTGTTCTTTTTCACGGGCTGCTGGTGCTTTACCATGGGTGTTCCGTGACTGGCTGTTGGTGCTTTGTTGCCTGAACTTTGTTTGCTTGCTATGGATGAACCGTTAGTCTAAATAGAGAGTTCTAGTAGTCAATTTTGTAGTACTTGAGAAGAAAATTCCAATGGAACCAGCCTTGAAAGCTAGTTCTTCATGGATCATTCTTAGACTAAGATAACACTCCTTGGACCACGATTTACCATTTTCTCCTTTAGTTGTCTTGAACATTGAAGCCGCCTATCTTTGGCTTCAATCTCCTTCTACAAAGAATTGATGTTCGTGGCATTCATCTACTACCATTCAAATACGAATGGCCTTCACCTCTTCTACCGTCCTTGTAAATGGCCTTCACATAGAATGTAACAAAAAATTATCCACGACCAACCTACTAAAGATGATCACAAGGAACATCAAGGAGCTCGTGGATACAAGATGTCCAATAGTACCAATTAATTCTACAAAATGCAGGATTTAGAAAAGATACCTAAACATGGCCGTCTAAACCCCTTGTCACGTAAACTCAACTAATACTAGCAATCCACCAACTAAAGTAACTAAAAACTATGTCAAATGCATTGGTTAAAGCATGTGTAATGGTGTAGATCACTTTTTTACTAAGAAGGATTCTAAGCCTCGATTGATCGATTGGATTCTATTGTTACAGGAATTTGATTTTGATATTAAAGAAAAGAAAGGTGCAGAAAACCATGTTTCTAATCACCTGAGCCGTTTGATTAAGCTTGAAGATGAAATTACCATTCAAAATAGGTTTCTAAAAGAGAATACTTGTACTCTCTGACCTTGTTCAGTTTGGCTAAACATAACCCTTCGCCATAACTGAATTCGGGTAAGTTGGGTAAGGATCCTTGGCATGCGGATATCATAAATTTTGTTACCACTGGATATATTTCACATGCTCTTAGTCGTGCCTAGAAATTTAAATTGAAAAGTGAATGCAAGCATTACATTTGGAATAAACCATATCTTTGGAAGATTGGTTCTGACCAGATAATACGACGATGCATTCCCGATGATGAGCAAGGTACCATTCTTTTACATTGCCACTCTTTAGCACGTGGAGGCCATTTTAACCCTAAATGTACTTCTCGTAAAGTGCTCAATGGTGGTTTCTTTTTGTTAACTCTTCATAAAGATGCTTACACATTTTGTAAGAGTTGTGAAAGATGCCAAATGACTGGAAATATCTCTCAACATGATGAAATGCCACAAGTGCATGTGATTGTTTGTGAAATATTTGATGTGTGAGGTATGGATTTTATGAGTCCCTTTCCAAGTTCTTTTGGGAATGTATAAATATTATTAGCAGTTGACAGTGTGTCAAAGTGGGTGGAATCTAAAGCCACCCGCATTAATTATGCTCAAGTTGTGGTAGGTTTCTTGAAATCAACAATATTCTACAAATTTGGAGTGCCACGAGAATCATAAGCGACCAGGGAACTCACTTCAAGAATCGAACCATTGAAGCTCTCATGAAGAAGTATGGAGTTCACCATCGACGACTTGCTAACACATATCCTCCACAATCTAGCGCTCAAGCAGAAGTGTCGAATATGGAGATCAAGCTAATCCTTAAAAAGATAATCAATACATTGAGAAATAACTAGAGAAAGATATTGGATGATACCTTGTGGGCATATCGTACAGCCAATAAGACACATATCGGCATGCCAGCACAATAGTTATTATTTCCCCAACTATATGAATATAAACTTTCAATAAATCATACGTGTATCACACTTTTTTATTCCCTAAACTGCACGAATATGTACTTAAAGTGAAAATATGTAATCAAATAATGATCTAGTGAAAATTACGTCTCTAACTTGTTTTTGGGTTATTTCCATCGATCGTTCATAGCTTTTATGTCATTTGTGGTTTTAAGAGGATTATGCCTCGATTAAAGAGGGGATGATATATCTGTATCAAGAGTTCACAGGTAGGTATTAGGGGATGAAGAAGTTTTATTGGTAAACGTCGTTTCACTCACCAAAATAATCTGCAAACTCTAATGATGAAATTAGTACAGTAGCAAGCAGAGTCAATCCCACGAGGAACGGAGCAAAATCTATAATAAAATACCTACTAATATAGAACACTTTTGGTGTAGCCACCACGCCTTAATTTTCAGATTTATTTAACAACTAATAATGCAACTATAAAATATGAAATAATAATGCAAACTAAAATATATAATTGTCTATAAAATATATGAATAAGGTAATCGGCTCGGAATAACTCACATTAGTTAAACATCGATCATAGGCACAAAGATAAATTAATTCATATGCATCTATCAGTTATAGGAAAGTAGGTACGCTTAACCTCCCCAATTCTTTCGTACTTTATCGACAATTAACCAATTATAATTAATTAATTGTTTCTCTTACCAAGATGCCCCCGGAAAGTATTCGCTGAACCAGATACACACCTCGATAGCATTAAGAATGAAAAGAACCTGATATAGCAATTACCAAAGTAAAAGAAAATAATAATGCACACTTAATTGTTCCCCATCTTGCTATTACAGTCTAGCTAGTTAGCTGTTTTTCACAAGAACTCGCTACTTACTAACCCTTTCCAACGATTACGTATTGGTGGAATTAGATAGCATTATCCCAATAATATTCAAGTTGATCAGGCTTAAATCTATCAAGAATAAAATAACCCAAGAACAATCCAGAACACATAAGAATCAATTATAAAACAATTAGGCCTCACGATTCATAAACTAATGCTTGTCATTTCATGCTGATATATAAATTAGCTACTCATAATAATTAAACTAAACAAATAAATAATATAATAATAATACATAATCAAAATAATAAAATACTAACTAACGAAAACAAAACAATCAAACCAGGGAATATGTTGTTTCATGCAAAACCAAAACTGCTTCAAGTCTGCGTACTAATAAGTATCTCCCTTCCTCTTTTTTTTTTTTTTTTTTTTTTTTTTTTTTTTTTAAAATCCACCTGTGATGGTGGGGGGTTTGGCAGACCCCTACCCGTTTATTAATTAAAATAAAATGGTACATAAAAGAGGGGGGCATAATAACCGTACCTCGATGATTCACTGTTGATCTTAATTCTAAACATAAATCCTGAATCTATCCTAAAGATCAACAGCCTCAATCAATTAGACAAAAGTGAATTACATTTAGGAGTAGCTATCTATCAAATGCAGGTTCTGAAATGGGGGAGTCCATCAGCATCCAACCTTACCTGTGCTGCTACAAAACTGGGCAATTCATTGGGACCATATAAATTGCTTACCTGTTCGCGGATGGCCATCTTTGCGAGCGTGTCGGCTGGGCCGTTTGTTTCTCTGAAGATGTGGCATATCGTGTAGTCCATACCTCGAAGCTCAGTCCATATCTCTCTGATTGTCCGCACCAGCATCCACGGTATCTTGTACTGCTGCTTGATCATGTGTATTAGCACTAGGGAATCCGTCTCAATTTCGATTTTGGTGATGCCTTTGTCGCGAGCGATCTGTAGTCCGAGTAGAAGAGCCGTAGTCTCAGCCTGCAAAACAGAATCTGCAAGAAACTTTGTGGAACTTGCTATAACTACTTTTCCCCTATGGTCTCTTATTATACAACCAGCCCCAGCCTTCCCCAGCTTAAAGGCACCATCAATGTTTAGTTTAAAATGTGCCGGTTGTGTCCATTTAAGAATTTTAATTTTCCTCCCTTTATCGGTTTTCTGACTTACTAGAATGGGAGTGGGAGCTAGAATCCATTTGAAGTCCATATTAAAAGCAAGTATGGTATCATTTAAGTGGATTACTATTTGCCTGAAGATCGTCATTATATTCGGTTTGGTATCTTCGAATATGTAGCTGCATCTCGCTCGCCATAGATACCAATGAACTACACTGGGTATGATACGGATTATCTTTGAGTAATATGCTTCTTTGGGTGAGAAGTTCCAGTAGAAATAAATTCTATCCCAAATTAATTGGAATTGGTGATTTGGGATGTTTAGCACCGTGTTGACTAACTCCCAGAGGTGATTGACCTTGGGGCAGGAGTTAAAGCAATGGTGAATTGTTTCCGAGTGGTTGATGCAAAAACAACATCTCGAAGGAAGGTGGAAATTAAGATCTTCTAGCACATCCGGGAAAGGCAGTAATCGGTTAAGGAGCTTCCAATTGAAAAGGCTGATCTTTTTTGGTAGTATGTTGGACCACAGGTGTGAGTATGATGGGATTTCCAGCTTCTTTTCCCTGACCAGCTCGTAAGCTGATCGAACAGTGAAAGCCCCTGACGTTGTGGGTTTCCATATGAGATTGTCCTCGTATTCCTTGAAAAGGGTGTAATCCATTTGTAATGCTTGGACAATGGAGCCTGGGATGAGATCTTTGAACTGGTTTAGAAAAGATGTTTTGTCACTTAGAAACTCTGCAACGGTTAATTCCTCGTATGGAAGGTGCGCGGGATTAGTAGAGTGATCTGCCAGAGGGCCTAGGGTCGTCCAATTGGAGTACCAGAAGGAGATGGATCCTGCGCCTAGAATTACCTTGGAGTTCTCAACTGCCAGGTCAGCTACCTCTATAATGCGCTTCCAGGTTTTGGATTTCTTTTGTGCGTCAGTCATGGACCACATTACCTTAGCCCATAGAGACTTCCTTGTTTTAAGCTTCCACCAGAGTTTAATCGAGAAAGCTTTAATTAGTGTGTTAAGGTTCTTAAAGTTCAGGCCATTTTCAGAGGTAGGAAAGCACAGTTTCTGGAAAGATTTCCAGATTCTCCGGCTTTCAGATCCTTCCGAATTTCTATTCCAGAAATATCGGGCGAACGCTCTTTGAATTTGGTTGATTATGTGGATTGTTGGCCTCAGAACTGTTATTAGATGAATTTGCATGGAGGATAAGACGTGTCTGATCAGTGTGGCTCTGCCAGCTGGTGAGATGAGTTTGTTTTGCCACTGGTTGATCTTATTGTGGACAGACAGGAGCATTCCTTGGAAATGGGAGTTTTTGTTTCGTCCTGTGAAGATAGGGCATCCAAGGTATTTGAACGGGAGCGCACCCTCCATCATTGACGTCTCCCTTTTAATCATTGTTAGGATTCTATTTGAGGTGTGTTTAGATGTATAAAATGTTGATTTTTCGTAGTTAACTTTTTGGCCCGACGCCATCTCGTATGATTTCAAAAAGATCATTAAGTTTTGGATCCCTTTTTTAGAGTACCTCAGGAAGATCGCCGTATCATCTGCGTAGGATAGATGAGAAGCATGGATCATTCCCCGTGGGAGTTTATAAGGCTGGATATCCCCGTATCTAGAGAGGAAGTTGAGATTGTGTGTAAATGCTTCGGCCATGAGTATGAACAGCATAGGAGATAGGGGATCTCCCTGCTTTAAACCCCTAGATGCAGGGAAGAAGCCGACTGGTTTGCCGTTGATCAGGACAGAGAAGTGTGCTGCTTTGATGTTCCGCATTCTTACAAATATCTCCCTTCCTCTGTTCCGTCTCCGTATTCCTCTATCTCCCTTCTATTACAAATCTGCCGTGTATATATATTTATATACACCAAACCAAAACCAAATCCAAATCAACTTCTAATTACTTTTCTTCTTATGGAAGAAATAAGGAAATAAGATAATATCTATTCTAATTCTAAATAACTAATTCCTACAATTAAGGAATTTCAAATGGAAGGAGATAATACAATCTTTATCAATATGGGCAGTGAATATATTTATTTCCTTCAAATCCACATCTCTTCAATAATTCACTTTTCACCCCATAACTTCAACAATTCTTCTTTTGCCTCTCTTCCTTCATCCTTGGAAAAATGTCTCATAAGATAAGAACATTTTCCATTGGAGTACATCGCCTCATTAAAAACCTTAACCTGGAAAACCCAGTGGGAAAAAACCGTTGGTTAAGGGAAAAAGAGTACAATGTATAGCTCCCTCTCAATTCTCTGCAATCAATGAATTCCTGCACCAAAAACACCTTAAAGTGCAAATTATATCTCAATAAAATCATAATAATCCAACAAAATATGAACACAATATAACACACATCATTTATAGATACAAGCCGACACAGTTTGTGTAACGATTGAGTAGGGTGTTGTAGCTATTAATAGCCTTAGACAAACCCAAGGTGCATATGTCTCTGAATTAGGGAAAATCAAAAGAAGCTACTAGATGAACCCCGATCAACTTGGTTTTGTTGTTCCAGATGCAGAACAATGTGTAGTGAGAATTTTCCATGCATAACATTGAAGATGATGAAATTTGCAAACATGAAGTCTCAGTTTTGGTGTGAGTCTTGTGTCAATAAATTATTTTTGTACTTAAGGAAACATGATTGTTGCGTATTCCGACTACTTTGGCATGACTCATATATAGGGAAATGTGTAGAGTGCAATGGTTGTATACTCTGGGTCATGCTGAGTGCACAAAAAAAATTCATCTAACCTTCTCAAGAACATAGAGAAAAAGAACATTCAGTATCTTTGCCCAAACTGTAAGACTAAGTCTAATAATGGGCTTTCCACGATGGACAAATTGCAATAAAAATGAATTATGTAATTTATGTTTTTGAGAGGATTATACATGGATTAAATAGGGGATGATATATCTGTATCAAAAGTGTGCATAAATATTTTAGGGAAAGACAAAGTTTTATGGAAACAAGTTGGCACAATTTCGTGTAGCCATAGAGGAGGTCGTTGTAGCCATCAATGGCTTTAGATGAATGGAGCCCGTGGTGCATATGGCTCCGAATCGGGGGAAATCAGAAGAAGCTACTGGATTAAACTTTGATCACATTGGTTCTATTGTTCCAAATGCAGGACATTATGATAGCTGCAGTGAGAATTTTCCATGCATAACAATGAAGATGATGAAATTTGAAAAAATTAAGTCTTAGTTTTGGTTTGAGTTTTGTATGAAGAAATTTTTTTCACACTTAAGGAAACATGACTTTTGCATTTTCCAACTACTTGGGCACGGCTTAGATTGTGGGAAATATGTAAAGTGCAATGGTTGTAAACTCTAGGTGCATGTTTAGTGCAATGAAATTCCGCCTAATGTCCTTAAGAACGTGGAGAAAAATAATGATGTCTATGTTTTGGTGTGATCCTACTTCGGTATATCTGGAGTACATGGGTGTGGCCTTTTTGTGCAAAGAAGTATTCAAGGGGGGACAATTCTTATCAAGTATTGTGGTGATCATGTCACATATAGTATTGAAAATCTCAAGGGGGCTCACTATTTTCATGAGGGCAAAGATTTTTATATTTTTCAATACTAGTGATGAAATTGTAATAGATACAATGACAAAGGAGAATGTGGCTCGGCAAATTAACCATTCTTGCATGCCCAATTGATATGTGAGAATCATATCATTCAGGCAAGAAGAGAGCACAATAGTTCTTATTTCCCCAACTATATGAATGTACACTTTCACAAAATCGTCATATATTGCACTTTATTCTTCCCTAAACTGCATGAATACACACACTTATTTAAAGTCAAAATATATAATCAAATAATGGTCTAGTGAAAATGAAGTCTCTATTTTAGTGTGATTCTTGTGTGAAGAAATTGTTTTTGTACTTAAGGAAATAGGATTGTTGCGTATGCCGATTACTTTGGCAAGACTCATATTTTGGGAAATATGTACAGTGCAATGATTGTATACTCTGGTTGCATGTTGAGTGCAAAGAAAATTCATCTAAGCTCCTCAAGAACATGGAGAAAAAGAACATTCAATATAGTTTCCCTAACTATAAGACTAAGTTTAATCATGGGCTTTTCACTATGGAGAAGTTGTAATTAAAACAAATTAGATAGATTTCTTAACTTATTTGAAGGGAGCTGATGATTTTGTCTTTTCTTCTTTCCAAGAAAGACTGAAACATTTATGGAGGACCTAGAAGGACAGAGTCTGCGTTAGTATATTTGGAGTACATGGATGAGGCCTCTTTGTGCAAAGAAGTATTCAAGAGAGTCAAATGGTTATCAAGTGTAGTGGTGAACATGTCACACAAAGTGTTAAAGATCTCAGAGAAGCTCTCTATCATCGTTATTTCAAACATTGTTATCTTTTCATGACCCCAATGAAAATTTTAATGATGCGGCGACAAAGGCGAATATGGCTTGTCTGATCAACCATTATTGCATGCCTAATAGCTATGCGAGAATCATGAGTTCCGAGCAAGAAGAGAGCCAAATAGTTCTAATTTTCCTGTATATGTGAATATACGCTTTGAGAAAATTGTACATATATTTCACTTTATTCTTCCCTAAGCTGCACGAACACGCACATTTATTCATAGTGAAAATATTCAATCGAATAATGATCCAGTGAAAATGATGAACTCTAACTTTCTTTCAGGCTGTTTCCATAGATCTTTCACAACTTTTATGTAATTTACAATTGTGAGAGGATTATGCGTGGATTAAAGAGGGGATGAAATATCAGTATCAAGAGTACTCAAAAAGGTTTCAAGGGAAGGCAAATTTGTATGGAAGCAAGCTGACAGTTTTGTGTAGTCATAGAGGAGTCCGTTGTAGCTATTATTGGCATTGGGCGCACGTAAAGGAGATGCATGTGGCTCTAAATTGGGGAAATTCAAAAGTAGCTAATGGATCGAATCCCAATCACGTTGGTTTCATTGTGTCAAATGCACGGCAGTGTGATATCTGTGGTGATAATTTTCCATGGAGAACAATGAATATGATGAAATTTGCAAAATATGAAGTGTAAGTTTTAGTGTTAGCCTTGTATGAAGAAATTATTTTTGTAGTTAAAGAAATAGGACAATGGCGTCTATTAGCTATTTTGGGTGCATGTTGAGTGCACTTAATTTTGTGTAAGCTCCTCTGGAACATGGAGAAAAAGAACCTTCTGTACCGTTGCCCTAACTGTGAAAAATTTCCAGTTGACTTATTTCTGAAACCTGAAGTTGAAACATAAAACAATGTTTCACTTGAACCTGGTCTATGGCTGGTTCTATCATTGTTATTAACCTATGATTATCTTACTTCATTCAACACTAAGTTTATTATAAATGTATTTTTATTCTTTCCAAATATGCACGCATATATGTATAAATGCACATTCCACCAAATCCACATGCAATATGCACATGTCCATCCATATTATTTTATACTTACACACACAAGTCACTCATCCATTTTTTAATATATCCAGACTTTGAATTTTCCAAATATGCATCAACCAATAATTTTCAAACTCACTCAAACATATCAGTTCTTTTTTTTTTGGTTTTACCCATGGGCTTAGTTGCATGTCTAGGTAAAAATGAAAATGGAAGTTGTGATTTGTTTCTAGATTAGTTGCTCTTACTACCTCCTATCAAATTCTTTAATCACGAGACAAGAACAAACAACAACGATTTAATCCCTTGTGGTGTAGGCCACTGTGCTACGACAACAGTAACATTTTCATTCCTTGTGGTGTAGGGCATTGTGCTACGACAACAATAACGTTTTCATTCCTTACAGTATACAAGGCCCTAAAACCGAATTTTGGTGATACCAGAAAACTACAATAGAACTTCCATTCGATTATTCCCTATCCACAATCATTATAATCTCCTCATTAGGAAAAATAGGTATCTCTGGTTCATCTAGTTGCAATTTTCAACAAATTTTTAGTCTATTTCATTTGTCACTCACACTGCTTTATAGCTATGGTTTTGCACTGTTTCTAAATATCCATGCATATACGTATCAATGCATCCCCCTCTGATCCCCATGCTTGATTTTCATTTGTATCAATATTGCTCCAAACTTGCATAAACATGTCACATAATTACTTTTAAATTTTAATACACAATTTCTTTTTCTATTTATCGATTGACTAATACATTTATCGAACTCACTCAGATATATCGATTAATTTTAATGTATTATTCTATAAACTTTAACTTTTACACCATGTCAAGGTGAAAAAGAAAAGAGAAAGGAGTTATGTTACTATACAGAAAATTAGTTTGGACTAACTCCTAGTGAATCCTTCAAAGTTAAGACAGAATCCAAGACCATAAATATGGTTCTCTATCCAAAGATGGAGGCCCATATGCTACATGATTCAAGCCGGTAAAGTGCACCGAAAAGGTCCAACTATCAGTGATACCAATAACAACAATCGAACTTCCGTTCAATTGTTTATCACACATTAAAACACAATCATTAAAATCTACGTGTAGGAAAAATAGGTCCTTGTTTGAATTCATTTGGTTATTTTGGGCGTGAAAATGTATAATTGAAAACAAAATAAAAATCTGCAAATTAGAACTAACCCGCCAATGGTTAGTGTCAACAAATTTTCATCATAATTAATCCAGTGACAACATTTAAAGTCATCACAATTAATATTATTAGTGATATTCTATGAAAGACGTCAATTTAGAAACCTTTAGTAACACTGATTTATTGATAAAATTTTGATGATAGAAAAGCCTTCTAATAACGCTATAGAGACGACCTCCAAGCCTTTTATGACAACTTTCTGTTATCACTAAATCCCTATTTATTTGTAGTGATGTGATAGGGTATATCTCATATAGCATATCTAGTAATTTTTAACATAGGGTTGTTTGCACACATATGATTTAATTTTTTAATCCCGAGATGCTTCGAAGAAGTGAAGATATTTAAGGAATTACAGAAATTACGTGTACACTAGAGAAGCCAAAAACATTGGGCTGGAATTTGATATTTTTTTAGGCATGTGCAGGAATTCCACTCTTGTTAAAGATCTATTTCCTTTTGTGTTTTAGGTAGAAGTCTTGTCTTCGGAGGATAACATTTATTTTCTTATTCTTGGAATAATTAGATTAGGAAAATAGTTTTACTCCTTTTCTTGTTAGCTGTCTATTAGTATAAACAAGACAAGGATTTTCAAAAATAGTATCACTATTCATTATATTTATATACACTTAAAGATCCCATGCACATTTTTTATATTTTCTTTGTATTTTTTCTATGGAGAAATAATTTCTTAGTTTCATCAGATGGTTGAAGCCATCGATGATTACAATGTGAGGTTAAAAAATAATATGATTCGTATTGTTATGATTTATATGTTTACATATTAATCTATTATAATAGCAACTCATGATTGCATACATGGATACTTATGACTCATGTGCAAATTGCGAGAGAACTCGACTGTATGATATATTACTGTATGTTTACAAATTAATCTATTTTGTGTCAGTGTGTGTGTTAGTGTCAGTGTGTGTGTTAGTGTCAGTGTGTGTGTGCTAGTGTGTGCGTGTGTGTTAGTTCTAGTGTTTGTGTGTTACTAAATCTATTTAATTCACGTGGCTTTAATTTTTTCCAAATAAGCACACTTATACATCTTAGTGCATACTACGAAATCCACACGAAAGATGCTCATGTCTATCTTTGTTGCTCCAGATTTGCACACACATGTCACGTCCTTATTTTTAAATCTTATTACACTATCATGTCTTCAAACATGCCTTAATCAATACTTTTGGAAGTAACATATCTTTTATTGTTCCAGGCATTTAATGCACAACCACGAAATCAGAATGGTAGTCCCCGATAAATTGTAGTGTTCGAGTGATTTGAATGACAACTAGACTTGCTCTTGAGTTGAATCCACTAAACCATTTTGATAAATTTATATCAACTTTTCCCTTGTTGAAATAATAGAGATGTAAGTAGAGCATCAATTATGTCTAATTGATTTCAAGCTTATAATTGAAAAAATGTTTTTCATACACAAGATCAAATATGGATCTAAATTCCTCTCCTCTGAAGGGTTGGCCACTTATGGTAAGTTAGTGAAGCCATTTCCCCTGTCTAAAAGATTTGTTTGGATAGGAACTGCAAACTTATCTTAAATTGGCCTCTTGAGAGTAATTTATAAAACCTAAAAAAAGAACAAAAAGAAATATGTAGAGATACTATTGTTTGAAAATAATTGTATATTTATGTAAAATGCATCCATTTTTTAATCATTTATATTATGACTACGTGTTGCAAGGAGGGTGTTGATCAGCACCATTCTTGCATGCCAAATAGCATTGCCATAATCATGAATTTCGTGCAAGAAGAGAGCTAAATAGTTCTCATTTTCCAATATATATGAATATACACTTTTACAAAATTGTAATATATTGCACTTTATTGTTCCCTAAACTGCACGAACATGCAGATTTATTCATATTGAAATTATGCAATCAAATAATGATCTAGTTAAATTAGGAACTCTAACTTTCTTTTGAATTGTTTCCATAGATCATTCAGAACTTTTATGTCATTCATGGTTTTAAGAGGACTGTGCGTGGGGTGTGAAATATATGTATCTAGAGTACTCAAAAAGATTTCAAGGGCAGGCAATGTTGTATGGAAGCAAGACGACTGTTTTGTGTAGCCATAGATGATCATGTTGTAGCTATTAATGGCCTTGGGTGCACAAAGCCCAAGAAGCACGTGGCTCCAAATCGAGGAAATTTAGAATTGGGTAATGGATACAATCTTAATCGTGTTGGTTTTGTTGTGTCAGATGCACGACAATGCGATAGCTGTAGCATGAATTTTTCATGCAAAACAATGAAGATGTTGAAATTTGCAAAAAAATGACGTCTAAGTTTTAGTGTGAGCCATGTGTGAAGAAATTGTTTTCGCAGTTAGAGAAATAGGATTGTGGCGTCTGTTAGCTACTTTGGCACAACTCAGATGGTTGAATATATGTACAATACGATGGTTGTAAACTCTGGGTGCATGCTGAGTCACGTCATAAATTTAAAATATGTTAACACTATTAACTCCACAAATTTGTGGCAACTAATACCTTTCCAACTTAGACGTATCAAATTATTTTAATTTTTTTCAGTTTGGAAAAATTGTGTTTTTGTTGCATGTCCATGTGTAAATGAAAATAAAAACTTTGATTTATTATCTGATTCTAGAAAACTCATTCTCACTATCTCGTAATGAATCCCTTAAAATGAAGAAAGGAAACAACTTCTTTACAAAGGTTTCCCTTTCATAAGTGACTACGATAGTTTAAATTTGTCTAATACGTTTAATACACTGTCAATCGAAATCCCAAAATTTGTTATAGGAACCACTTATTCAATTTTTAAACCACAAAATAATGTAAGCCGACTCAAGCTGCTCGAACTTCATACTTATTCATGATAAGACTTAGACTTTGGCAAAGGAAAATTTGCATCACATTATTCGTACTATTCACTGTCACTCATACATTGTCTCCAGCCAACACACAAATGCTCTTGTCAATCGGCCAATGACAAGAGCATTTTAAGCCCACATATACGTATTTTCATGAATGATTGTTACTTCGTTCCCTTCTAGCCCACACGTCTGTCACTATATACCTTTCCAAACCAATTAACTAAAATATTCTCACATTTTCCCAATATATATATAATTATTTTTTTTCACAAAATTGCACATATATTGCACTTTATTCTTCCCTAAACTACACGAACACATAAATTTATTTATAGTGAAGTGAAAATTATGAAATCTAAATTTTTTTGGGTTGTTTCCATAGATCTTTCACAACTCTTATATCATTTAAGTTCTTGACAGGATTGTGCATGGATTAAAAAGGGGACGATATGTCCGTACCAAGAGTACACGGAAAGGTTTTAGGGGAACATAAAGTTGGATGGAAGCAAGCTGACACAGTTCCGCGTAGCCATTGGGGGGCAAAACACAAGAAACTACTAGATCAAACCTCGATCACGTAGGTTCTTTTGTTTCAGATGCACAACAGGTTGAGAGCTGCAGTGACAATTTCCATGCAGAACAATGAAGATGAAAAAATTCGCAAAGAATAAGTCTTAATTTTTTGTGACCCTTGTGTGAAGAAATTGATTTCGCGGTTAAGTCTACCACATTGTGGTGTATGCCAGCTACCTTGGCACAACTTAGATGGTGGGAAATATGTACAATACAATGGTTGTAAACTCTGGGAGCATGCTAAGTGCACAAAAATTTTGTTCAAGCTCCTTAAGAAAATTGAGAAAAAAAGCCTTTAGTACCTTTGCCCTGATTATAAGACTAATTCTAATCATGGGCTTTCCATTGCAGAGAAGTTACAATAAAAAAAATGAGATAGATAGCTTAACTTCTTTGAAGGGAGTCACAATTTTACCTTTTCTCCTTTCAAAAAAAGGAC
Organism: Rubia yunnanensis; assembly: GCA_037428765.1. Taxonomy (NCBI): domain Eukaryota; kingdom Viridiplantae; phylum Streptophyta; class Magnoliopsida; order Gentianales; family Rubiaceae; genus Rubia; species Rubia yunnanensis. The sequence continues at coordinate 132,046,644 of CM075062.1, forward strand.
TTGAAACATTTATAGAAGACCGGGAATAAAAGAGTCTTCTTTGGTATATCTAGAGTACATGAGTGGGCCTCTATGTGTGAATAATTATTCAAGAGGGTCAAATAGTTATCGAGTTTCGTGGTGAACAGGTCACACATAGTGTTATAGATTTTTGGAAGGATTGCTCTTGTCATGAGGGTAAAGACTATTATCTTTTCAAGATCAATGAAAAATTGTATTTGATGCAAAAAAAAGGGAAAGATGGCCTGTACGATCAACCATTAATGCATGTCTAATTTGTATGCCAGAATAACGAGTTTCGGGCAAACAGAGAGCTGAATAGTGCTCATTTTCCAAAATACATTAATATATAATTTTACAAAGATCATTAATATGTTGCACTTAATTATTCCCTTAACTACACTAACACGCATATAAACTCATGGTTAAAATATCCAATCATACTATGATCTAGTAAAAATTACAGACTCTATCTTTCTTTCGGGTTGTTTCCATAGATAATTCCCAACTTTTATGTCATTTATATTTTTGAGAGGATTATAGATAGATTAAAGAGGGGATGATATATCTGTATCAAGAGTACGCATAAAGATTTCAGGGGAAGATAAAGTTGTATGAAAGCAATCCGGCACAGTTTCTTGTAGCCATAGAGGAGGTCATTGTAGCTATTAATGGCCTTACATGCACAGAGCCTAAGGTGCATGTGGCTCCAAATTGGGATCCAACCCCGATCATGTTGGTTCTATTGTTCTAAATGCAGGACATTATGATAGCTGCTGCAGTGAGAATTTTCTATTCATAACAATGAAGATGATGAAATTTGAAAAAACTAAAGTCTTAGTTTTGGTGTGAGTTATGTGTGAAGAAATTGTTTTCCCACTCAAATAAACAAGACCGTTGTATATGCCAACTACTTTGGCATGACTTAGATGGTGGTAAATATGTAAAGTGCACTGGTGGTAACTTCAAGGTGCACGTTTAGTGCATAGAAATTTTGCCTAAGTTCCTCAAGAACATGGAGTAAAAGAACAACGTCTATGTTTTGGTGTGATACTGCTTTGGTATACCTGGAGTGCATGGATGGGGCCTCTTTGTGTGAAGAAGTACTCTAGAGAGGAAAATGCTTATAGAGTATTGTGGTGAACATGTCACACATAGTGTTGAAAATCTCAAGGGGGCTCGCTATCATCGCGAGGGCAAAGATTGTTATATTTTTCAAGACTAGGGATGAAAATGTAATTAATACAAACAAAAAAGAGAATATGGTTCGTCTGATCTACCATTCATGTAGGCCTAATTGATATGCGAGAATCATATGTTTCGGGCAAGAAGAGAGCACAATAGTTCTTATTTCACGAAATTGCACGTATATTGAACTATATTCTTCTCTGAACTGCACTTTATTTATGCATGGATTGAAGAGGGGATGATATATCCGTATCAAGAGATTCCGAGTAGGTATTAGGGGTCTGAGAAGTTTTATGGATGCAAGCCGGCACAATTTTTGTAACGATAGAGAAGGTTGTTGTAGCTATTAACAGCCTTAGACGAACCAAAGGTGCATGTGGCTCCGAATTAGGGAAAATCAAAAGAAGCTACTCGAAGAATCCCAATCAACTTGGTTTTTTTGTTACATATGCACAACTGTGTGATAGCTGTAGTGAGAATTTTCCATGCATAGCAATGAAGATGATGAAATTTGAAAAAATGAAGCCTTAGTTTTTGTGTGAGTCTTATGTGAAGAAATTATTTTTGTACTCAAGGAAACAAGACTGTTGCGATGCTGACTACTTTGACATGCTTCATATATTGGGAAATATGTATAATGCAATGGTTTTATACTCTAGGTACATGCTTAGTGCACAACGAAATCCGAATGGAAGATGGTTATGTTTATCTTTGTTGCTCCAGACTAGCTCGCACATGTTACATCCTTATTTTCAATCTTTTTACACTACCAAGTTTCTAAACATGCATTAACCTATAGTTTCGGAAGTAACATATATTTTATTGTTTCAAGCATATACTAGACAACCATGACATCAGAATGGTAGTCCGGGATAAATTGTAGTGTACATGTGATTTGAGTGACAACTAGACTTGCTGTTAATTTTAATCCACTAAACCATTTTGATTTATATTATGTCAACTTTTCCCTTGTTGAAATAGCAGAGATGTGAGTTGAGCATCAATTATGTCTATTTGGTTTCAAGCTTATAATTGACAAATTGTTTTTCATATGCAAGGTCAAATCTGGATCCAAATTCCTCTCCTCCGAAGGGTTGGCCACTTGTGGTAAATTGGTGAAGCCTTTTCCTTTGATTAAAATATTTGTTAGGATAGGAAGTGCAAGCTTATTATAAATTGTCCTTTTGAGAGTAATTTATAGAACCTAGAAAAAGAACAAGCAGAAAAATGTAGATATACTATTGTTGGCAAATAATTTAATATTTATGAGAAATGCATCCATTTTAGACTCATTTATATTATTACTACGTGTTGTAAGCAGAGTGTTGATCAGGATCAATCTGGTGTCTCTGCACACCTACGTGTTGTTTGGTGTAGTTTTGGATCACACCTACGGTGTTGAAGTCCGAGGATGGGGTAGGAAGGTAACGTCGAAAATGCTCTAATTGAATATTTTTGGAAAGCTGTTCATTCTATGAATGCCACATAACGAAGTCATTTCTCTATGACAATGAATACACTTTCTAATATTTCACCTAAAATTTTTTTGATTAAGCGTTCGATTGTTTTTGGATTACAGTTTCTTAAAAGTTTTTAGCATTCGATTCAACCTCCCTTAAAATTTGGCTCTGGTTCTGCCACAATTAATGCCTACTACTAAATTTTGCACGCAAGACGCTCATATCTATCCATGTGTCCATACTTACACGAACATGTCACATCACTGTTTTAAATATGTCTAAAGTAGCAATCAATACTTTTCTAAACTCACTCGAACATATCAATTCATTTTGATGTTCTTTTGTTTGAATAAATAACAAAACTTTCTGCAATGTCCATGCTAAAGGGAAAATGAATGCAGTAATATGTAACAAGATTCCAGAAATATAATTTTTACCTCGTAACAAATCCTTCAAAATAAAGACATAAACCAACATCACACTACCACGGAGACCTCCCTATAGAACCGGTGTTTTAGCACCGGATTTTAAAACTGGGGCTAAAAATGTAATAGCACGGGTTTTTAAAATTTTAACACCGGTTTTTAAAATCGGTGTTAATTTAAAGCCAATTTTCTTAATTTTAACACCAGTTTTTAAAAAACTAGTTCTAAATTTTACAATAGCACCGGTGATGGAAAAAATTAGCACCAATTTTTAAAAATCGGTGCTAAAAATTTAAATTTCATTTTTCCAGCCAAAGAAATAGCCAAAAATTTTAAAATAGCACCGATTTTGGAAATATTAGCACCAGTTTTTAAAAACCGGTCCTAAATATTTGTAAAATTCTATCTTCCCGCCAAAAAATTCAAAAAAGCACCGGTTTTAGTATAAAATAGCGCCGATTTTAAAAGCTGGTGCTAAAAATTTTAAAAATAGCACTGGTTTTAAAAATTGGTACTAAAAATTAAAACGTAGCACCAGTTTTGGTAAGAAATAGCACTGGTTTTAAAAATCGTGCTAAAATAAAAAAATAGCACCGGTTTTTAAAAACCGGTGCTAAAAATATTCAAAATTAATTTACCAGCCAAAGAAATAGCCAAAAATTAAAATAGCACTGGTTTCTGATAAATTAGATCCTGTTTCAAAAACAGCTGCTAAAATTTTAAAAATGGCACCGATTTAGGAAGAAAATAGCACCGGTTTAAACTGGTGCTAAAAATTTTAAAAATTCATTTTCCCGCCTAAGAAATCACCAAAATATTTTAAAATAGCACCGGTTTTTGAAAAAATTAGCACCGGTTTTAAAACATCGGTGCTAAATATAAAAATTCTATCTTCCAGCCTAAAAATCACAAAAAAATGAAAATGGCACCGGTTTTTTGAAAAAATAGCTGCGGTTTTCAAAACCGGTGCTAAAAATTTTAAAATTTCATTTTTCCCGCCAAAAAGCTTTTAAAAATCAATTTTCCCGCCAAATATTTCAAAATATTCATCAAAATTTTTTAAAGTTTAGTTTTTCCGCCAATGAATTCAAAAAATTTGTCAAAATATTTTAGTACACATAAAATTTATTTAGTATACATACTAGTTAACGGTTAATCCTTATTTGACTTTTAATGTATAAACACTAATAACTAGACTAACTTTGACTAATCACCGGTTGAAACCTTACTTGACTTTCAATATTTAAACAGTAATAACAAAGTTGACTTTAACTAACTAACAGTAAAAAATTATTTGAATTAGTACATAATAAATACTAATAAAAAAGTTTAACTTTGTCTAAACAACGGTCAAACCTTACTTGACTTTCTATATATAAATACTAGTGACTAAGTTGACTTTAACTAATCAACGGTCAAACATTACTTGACTCTCCCTATATAGAGACACTAGTGACTAAGTTGCAGCTTGGGAGGCGAAAATAGGGCGCAGCCCTGCACTGTTCATCGTGTTAGGTTTTTGCCGGGTTCCTCTCCCACAGCTCTTCTTCTCCGGTGAGGAGCCCGGCATTAATGTTGGGCTCCTCGCCAGGAATCTCTGAATGTATAATAGGTCCTCCAATTTGAAGAATTTCTCATTCTCGGAAGTCATAAAAACTGGATCTGGGTTTCTCGCTAAAGTTTGTAGCTCGTAATTTTGGGTTGAAGACTTTGGGAAAAGAGTAGTTTGTAATTTTGGGAAAAGAGTTGGTGTTTACTCTTGATGGCTCCAAAAGAAGGCGCATCCCAGAAAAGACGGTGATGGCTCCGGCGTACTCTGGAGGAGGCCATGCTTCTTCGAACTTGGACGAAGACGACTTCCGACTGGGAACCCGACCTAGAACCAAACCCGCCGCCAACTTGGGTTGAAGACTCTGGTCCTCAATCTGGGTCACTCGAGACGAGAGCTTGGCGAACCTCATGTAATTCTTGCTCCCTAAATCTGGCGTGGATTTGTATGATGAATTTTGTGCGGATTTTATTGTGCGAATTTCTGCGGACCTTATTGGATGAATTTCTTGTGCTGATTTTCTGCAGATTTTTTTTTGCGAATTTGTGAGGAGGAATTCTGTGGACGAACTTGAGAGAGAGGCTGTTTTCAATTTCATTTAATGCAATTTGTTTAGAAATCTATCTATGGTGAGGCCTCCTGTGGAAAGTAGTTCGTACGCTAAACCCGTGTGGATTGCTGTGGTACTCTGTTTTGAGAAGTTTTACTGGGAACAGGAGAAGCTTTGCACATTTAATTTTGTAGAGTGTGTGGATTGTCGTCGCATGCTGGGATGGTTTTAGTAGGAAGAATTGGGCTGTTTATGAGAATATGTGTGGGTTAGTGGCCTGTAAATATGATGTTCATAGGAGATTAATATTAATGAAGGGTCTCAGGCATGGAAATTGTTAGCGCTTGGGTCAGTTCTAATCGATTCGGGTAAACTTGTGCTCAAACCTCGAGCCCGACCGACCTAGCTTGTGTCTAAACCCCGGCCTTGTCCCCCGGCCTTGCTAGTGCCCAAATCCCGGTCACCTTCCGGCCTTGCTTGTGTTCAAAACTTGGGCAACCTCTAGCCTTGCAAGTGATCAAAACCCGGCCTGCCCCCCCCAGCCTTGCTCCCGGTAATCCACCCAGCCTTGCTCGTGCTCAGAACCCAGAAAATGCTCGATCTTGTTTACTCGATTTAAATTGGAGCTTAGACCAACAGGCTATCCTAACTAATTTACGTGAACTTGTGTTCAAACCCTGGGCACCCGACCGGCCTAGCTCGTGTTCCTATTCCAAACTGGTCATCCGGCCTTGCTAGTGCTCAGAACCCGGCCACCTTCTGGCCAAGCGTGTGTTCAAATACTGGGAAACCTCCGGCCTCGCAAGTGAACAGAACCTGGTACCTTTCCCGGCCTTGCTTGTGCTCAGAACCCGGTAAACTCTCAGCCTCGCTTGTGTTCACAACCCGGACACCACCCGGCCTTGTTTTACTTGAACTAGTTGGTACTTAGATGCTCTATGCCGAAAACACGGATTTAAATTTTTCTCACTCATGAACATTCATACGGTGATCTTCATTCTGGGTGCACTGGAAAGCTATGGGTGAAGGAGGCACATACTTTGGGGCTATTCAGATTCATCATAGATGTTATGAGATGTTTCACTATGTGATGGTTGGACCTAGCCATTTGGCTGCCATGGTGGATCGTTTTAATCGGAATCATCAAGAGTGGTATTCCCAATTTGTTGGCCTTGCTCCTCAGTTTCATAAGAAATCCCCAAAAGAAGAGGAACGGAAGTGCAGATCTCGTAATTGGTGGTTCTCTCGATTTTACCCAGTTTCCGGTGACTCAACAGTACCGAAAAATACGGTCCGGTAATGTTGGATATTCGAGTGCTCAAGGCATACAAGTGCTGGTGGTACTCGAGTACTCGAGGGGGCCATTCGAGTGTTGGAAGCTTTCGAGTGCTCATGGGGGGCATTCGAGGGCTGAAGGTGTTCTAGTGCTCTGTCCTCGAGGTGGTGCTGGTGGTGCTCGAGTTCTCGAGGGGGAAATTTGAGTGTTGGAAGCTTTCAAGTGCGCCGGGGGGGCATTCGAGGGCTGAAGGTGTTCGAGTGCTTTGTCCTCGAGGTGGTGCTGGTGGTGCTCGAGTACTCAAGGTGGCCATTCGAGTGTTGTAAGCTTTCGAGTGCTCGTGGGGGGGCTTTCAAGGGCTGAAGGTGTTCGAGTGCTCTGTCCTCGAGGGCGGACTCGTAAAGTACCCTCGAGGGATGGCTACTGCCTAAAAAAATCGCAGCAGCTTCTCTCCACATGGCTGAAAGGATTTCCCACGGTAGCAGCATGGCCATGTAGGTAGGGTAGGGGGGAAATTAATTCTGCGTACGCATAATAATTAACCCCTTGCTAGGTATCACTTGGAATTAACAGTTTGTGCTATTTGCCTGCACTGCACTGAAAAGTGTAAAATGGCATCAGGCTGTCCATTTGCCTAAAATGGAAAGAACGGTTACAAAACCGTTACGCGGGGAGTGCGCGGTAGAAGTCATGCCCAGTCTCTTATGCCTAGGAGGTCTATCTGCAGGGAACACTTGGGAGCACAATGGACTACGGTCAAACTTCTCCCAACCCCACAGAGAAAGCCTCGGCCCTCATCCAGAGACCGTTATCGAAGGCCAATAACACCTCTTTATCTTCAACCTAGAGGTGTACATGGTAGAAGCGGTGTGCAAGCCCTTTTAGGATGACAGGTTATACTACTTCATTCTTTGGAAGACCGAGACCACTCTCAGATTTGAAGACACCCGTGGGGAGCAAACCACGGCGCAAGAGCTGGTTCACACCACCGGTAGCATGGATGTAAAATGGAGCGAGGAGGCAAGTGAGTTTGTTCTCACACCCCTCTATTTTTTCAGGGATGGCTTATACAGGCCCCGGTCACCACGAAGGGACTCTGTTGAAGGGATGGCTCATACAGGCCCCGGTCATCACGACGGGTTGTAATATTTTCCATTGATGGTTTCCACAGGCCCCGGTCATCACGACGGGACTAGCTTCTTTTGGTCACCTGGTTGTAACATTTAGATCAGGGGTAGTATTTTAGGTAACATGTATTAAGGGAGTGGGCTAATGTCCCCACTCCCATACACTCCTACGACATTTTTTTTGGGTCACCTGATTGTACCGTCTAGATCAGGGGTAGTTCAGTAGGTTTTACTGTATCACGGGAGTGGGACAATGTTCCCACTCCCGTAGACTCCCACGGTTTCTTTTTATTTACCATTACCTTCGACTAGTGACTAAGCTGACTTTAACTAATCACCGGTCAAACTTTACTCGACTTTCAATATATAAACACTAATAACTAAGTTAAATTTTACCTAATCAACGGTCAAGCTTTACTTGACTTTCAATAAATAAACACTAATAACAAAGTTGAGTTTAACTAATTAACGGTAAAACTTTATTTGAATTAGTATATAAATAATACTAATAAAAATATTTGACTTTGTGTAATCAACAGTCAAACCTTACTAGTGACTAAGTTGACTTTAAGAAATCAACAGTAAAACTTTACTTTACTCTCTCTAGTAACACTAGTGACTAAGCTGACTTTAACTAATGAACGGTCAAACTTTACTCGACTTTCAATATATAAACACTAATAACTAGGTTGACTTTGTCTAATCAACGATCAAACTTTACTTGGCTTTCAATAAATAAACACTAATAACAAAGTTGACTTTAACTAATTAACGGTCAAACAATATTTGAATTAGTATATAATAAATACTAATAAAACTTTTTGACTTTGTCTAATTAACGGTCAACCCTGACTTGATATTTAATATATAAACACTAATAACTAAGTTTTCTTTAACTAATTAACGGTCAAACATTATTTGTAGTATATACTAATCAAATGTTTTACCATAACTAATGTACGTTCACCTTTACTTTACTTTCTATACACAAACACTAATAACTAAGTTAATTTTAACTATTCAACGGTCAAAGTTTACTTGACATTCTATACATAAACACTAATAACTAGGTTGACTTTCACTAATCCACGGTCAACCCTTACTTGACTTCTATTTAATATTGATAACAAAGTTGATTTTAACTAAGCAATGGTCAACCCTTACTTGACTTTCTATATACTAACATGACTTTAACTAATCAACAGTCAACCCTTACTTGACTTTCCGTATAACAACACTAATAACTAAGTTGACTTTAACTAATCAACGGTCAACCCTTACTTGACTTTCGATAAAGAAACACTAATAACTAAGTTGACTTTAACTAATAAACTGTCAACCCTTACATGACTTTCTATAAAGAAACACTAATAACTAGGTTGACTTTAGCTAATCAACGATCAACCCTTACCTGACTTTCTATGTATAAACACTAATAACTAAATGTTTACTTTAACTAATTAAGGATAAAACCTTATTTCAAATTTCCTATTTTTTTGATCATATTTAAACTAATAATTTTATTTTTAATGGATCATATTGAAATAACCTTTTATTAATTTTCTAACCCACTAAAATTTTATTTCATTTAAAATTAAAATTTTAAAACTTTATTCCTGACAATCAATTTTACTTTATTTTTTAAAAACATTTATACCTGTACATAATCAAGTTATCTCTATCTAATTAATTTTTAATTAAAGTTTTATACATTTACTAGCGTGCTCTAGCACAAAAAACTGGCCCAATTTAAAAAAAACCCTAACCTAACATATACAATGAAAATTGATGAATAAATTAGTCTCTTTTCCTCTCTTCATTTGGCCCTTCGTCTTCAAGCTTCCATGGTGAAACCCTAGTTCATTGTCACTGGTGGTGGTGGGACGAGGTCAAGGGGTGGTGGCGGGACGAGGGGGTGGTGGTAGAGGGACGAGCCGGCGATGGTGGCAGGACGAGGTCAAGGGGTGGTGGTTGCGGGACGAGGTCAAGCGGTGGTGGTGTTGTGACCAGATCTACCTACTCGTCCGATGAAATTGGTGAGGTGGTTAGGTCAGGTGGTGGTGGTGACAAGCTTCAGCGGCGGTGGGGTCGAGAAGGTAGGGTTTTAGGGAGGTGCCGACATGGCGATATGGTGGCGCAGGGGCAACAGAGTGGTGAGCCGACGAGGCCAGGCCAGGCAGCCGGCAGTGGTGGTGGGATGAGGCGGATGTGGCAGCGGTGGTGGTAGACTCCAATTTGCTCACCCCCTAAAACAGGGCTACATCCAAAATGGTAAGAACTCATCAATAAGTCCTCGATGTTGCCTCATTCGTTACCTCTGACTCCCCTTATGGAGTTGCTTTTGTTAATTGTTTGAGAATTTGGGGTAAAATGTACTTTTGGAGATGTTAGAAGAAGAAATTTGCTTTGCTTTCTCTGCCCAAATTCATCCTTTTTATCCTGATAGTGTCGTGCTTATATATTTTTATCGTGAACTTTCCTCATAAACTTAATTGTTGTTTTATCCCCCTTTGAAGTGAATGTGAATAAGTTTGATCTTGTGTTTGTTAGGTATTGATACAATCATCAGTATTCTTGAGTTTATTTTTCCTCTATATGCTGATATAGATAAAGTTTTTGAGGGATATAACTTTGCTGATTCATAAATCTGACTTTCTTGTCTTGCCTGTAGCATGGATCGAATGAGTGTTTGTGCAACACTATAGAGTCGTGTGAAATTGTTGCCTGGCTTGATGTGGTGAGTACTCATCTTCTTTGATGCACCTGAAGTCTTGAACTGAACATGTTTAATTGAATAATTCATTTTCAGGCCAAATTTGTATCAGTCTCTATTTCAGCATTTCCCCCTGTCTACTTTGTGGAAAATCTAATCTACGAAGGCAGTACTATGTTTCTTCTTTTGTCTGATTGAAAACATCCAAAATTTAGTAGACAAAGATTCTTGTTTGATCCAAGATCCGAATAAGCTCAACATCATGTCCAGCTTGGCCACCAAAGTTGTTGTGATCGGAAGTGGAAGTGAGAATTTATTCTAAAGAAATGATTTGAATTTGATTTTTGAATTTGCAAAAATCATTAGTTAGTATAATTTGTATTGGTGAATTTGGTGTGTTTCAGTTTCAGGGGCAGTATGTACATCAACGATGGCCAAGAATGGATTTTCAGTCACCATTTTTTGTTCCGGTCGTGGCCTAGGTAGCAGAATGTCCCAAAGAAGGTATATATGTTTCCAGAATCAAGAATGTTACCATATTTATGTAATTTTTGAAGATGAATAAGCTGAATAATTGTGTGTTTGTGTTTGTGTTTTGGAAGGGAAATGGATGAGGATGGAAGGTAGTTAGTGTTTGATCATGGTGCTCCATACTTTACAGTCAGTAATTTTGTATAATTTTATTAATTTTGTATGATAACTTTTTTTGGTTTTATTTCTCTATTACCAATTTTGTGAAGTTAATTTTATTATTAAATTGATGTACTACTAAATTGTTAGTTTCGGGTCTTGCTGCCGCTTTCAAAGGAAGGGATTTTTTTTATTCATCGTAAATATTTTAGCACCGGTTGAAAAACCGGTGCTAACGAAAAAACAGGTGCTAAAATCAGCACCGGTTTAAAAATTGGTGCTATCGCAATACATATTAGCACTGGCTTAAAAACCGGTGCTAAAAGTAGGAATTTAACACAGGTTATTTTCTAACCAGTAAAACCATTTGATCGGTTACTTAGGCACCGGTTTGTTTTTGCAAAAAAAATCGATGCTAGAACATTAAAAAAATCGGTGCTAAAGGGGGGTTCTTGTGATAGTGTCATTTCTAAGGTTCTCTGAAGTTATCACAAAATTTTATGATTGTCAATAATAATATTACACTAATATATTGAAAATCCAAATATCACATATTTGTCACAAAATTAAACTTCTTAAAATTTTAAACCACACAATCATGTAACTGACTCTTTTTGATGTTCACCTTTCCTTTTATTGCCCGAGCTCCCTATGGTACCACTCCTTATTAGCTATCTCCTCCAGACTTGCACACACATGTCACGTCATAAAATTTAACATATGTTAACACTATTAACTACCGAACTTTGTAGCAACCAATACCTTTCCAACATAGACGTGTCAATTTTTTTTAATGTTTTTCAATTTGGAAACTTTATGTTTTTGTTTCATGTCCATGTGTAAATGAAAATAAAAATTCTGATTTATTATCACATTCTAGAAAATTAATTCTCACTACTGTTTAATGAATCCTTTAAACTTAAGAAAGGAAACAATTATTGTACAAAGGTCCCTCTTTCATAAGTGACTACAAAAGTTTAAAATTGTCTTTTACATTTAAATACATTGTAAATCCAAATCCCACAAATTTGTTATAGAAAGAACTTATTCAGTTTTTAAACAAAAAAATAAAGTAAGACAACTCGAGCAAAGTGCTCAAACAAAGTGCTCGACTCAAGCTGCTCAAACTTCACCATTATTCATGATTAGACTTAGTCTTTGGCAAAGAAAAATTCGCATCACATTATTCTTACTATTCACTTTCACTCATACTTTTTCTCCCGCCAACACACAAATGCTCTTATCAATCAGGCAATGACAAGAGCATTTTAAGCCCACATATATGTATTTTCATGCATGACTGTTACTTTGTTCCCTTCAATTATATACCTCTCCAAACCAATTAACTACAATATTTTCACATTTTCTCAATATATATATATATATATAATTTTATTTTTACAAAATTGCACATATATTGCACTTTATTCTTCCCTAAACTGCACGAACACATAAATTTAACTGTAGTGAACATATGCAATCAAATAATAACCTAGTGAAAATTATGAACTCTAATTTTTTTTGTGTTGTTTCCATAGATCTTTCACAACTTTTATGTCATTTAAGTTTTTGAGAGGATTGTGCATGGATTAAAAAGGAGATGATACATATGTATCAAGAGTACACGGAAACGTGTCAGGGGAAGATGAAGTTGTATGGAAGCATGTCGACACAGTTCGTGTAGCAATTGGAGGGAAAATCATAAGCACAATAGTTTGAGAGCTACATTGAGAATTTCCATGTAGAACAAAAAATATGATGAAATTTGTAAAGAAGTCTCATTTTTGTTGTCAGCCTTGTGTGAAGAAATTGTTTTCGTAGTTAAGGAAACAAGATTGTGGTGTATGCCATCTACTTTAGCACGACTGAGATGGTGGGAAATATATTCTATGCAATGGATGTAAAATCTTGGTGCATGCTGAGTGCACAGAAAATTTGTTCAACCTCCTCAAGAACATTGAGAAAAAGAACCTTCAGTACCTTTGCCCTTACTATAAGACTAAGTCTAATCATAGGATTTCCATTGCGGGGAAGTTACAATAAAAAAAAATGAGATAGATGGCTTAACTTCTTTGAAGGGTGATGCTATTTTACCTTTTCTCCTTTCTAAAAAAGACTGAAACATTTATAGAGGACCGAGAAGAAAATAGTCCTTTTCATGGTGAACAGGCCACACATAGTGCTATAGATCTTTGGGAGGATTGATCTCGTCATTAGGGAAAAGACTGTTATCTTTTCAAGATCAATGATGATTTTTATTTGATGTGATGAAAAAGGGGAAGATGAATCGTATGATCAACCATTATTGCATTCCAAATTGCTATGTGAGAATCATGAGTTTCGGGCAAACAGGGAGGTGGATAGTTCTCATTTTCTCAACTACATTAATATATAATTCTAAAATATCGTACATATATTTCTATTCATTCTTCCCTAAACTACACTAACATGCACATTTAGTCAAAGTTAAAATATGAAATCAAATAATAATCTAATGAAAATTACAGACTCTAACTTTCTTTCGGGTTGTTTCCATAGATATTTCACAAATTTTATGTCATTTATAATTTTTAGAGGATTATATATGGATTAAAGAGGGGATGATATATATGTATCCAGAGTACGCATAAAGATTTCTGGGGTAGACAAAGTTGTATGAAAGCAAGTCAGCGCAGTTTTGTGTAGCCATAGAGGAGGTCGTTAAGGCTATTAACGGGTTTAGATGCATGGAGCCCGAGGTGCATGTGGCTCCGAATTGGGGCAAATAAGAATAAGCAACTGGATCGAACCCCGATCAAGTCAGTTTTGTTGTTCCAAATGTAGGACATTTAGCTGTTGAGAATTTTCCATGCATAACAATGAAGATGATGAAATTTGAAAAAATAAAGTCTTGGTTTTTGTGTGTGTTTTGTGAAGAAATGTTTTTCACACTTAAGAAAACAAGATTGTTCCCTATGCTAACTACATTGGCACAACTTAGATGGTGGGAAATATGTAAAGTGCAATGGTTGTAAACTCAAGGTGCATGTTTAGAGCAAAGAAATTTTGCCTAAGCTTCTCAAGAACACGAAGAAAAAGAATGACGTATAAGATTTGGTGTGATCCTGCTTCGGTATATCTGGAGTTCATGGATGGGCCTCTTTGTGTAAAGAAGCATTCAAGAGAGGCAAATGCATATCAAGTATTGTTGTGAACATGTCACTCATAGTGTTGCAAATCTCAAGGGGGCTTGATATCGTCGCAAGGGAAACGATTTTTATATTTTTCAAGACCAGTGATGAAATTGTAATTGATACAACAAAAATGGAGAATATAGTTCGTCTGATCAACCATTCTTGCAAGCCTATGTTCCGGGCAAGAAGAGAGCACAATAGTTCTTATTTCCACAACTATATGAATACACACCTTCACAAAATTGTACATAAATTGCACTTTATTCTTCTCTAAACTGCATGAATACACACTTTTATTTAAAGTGAAAATATGTAATCAAATAATGATGTAGTTAAATTTACGAACTCTAATTTTATTTTGGGTTTTTTCCATAGATCTTTCACCACTTTTATGTCATTTATGGTTTTGAGAGGATTATGCATGGATTAAAGAGGGGATAACATATCTGTATAAAGAGTTCACTGGTAGGTATTAGGGGACAAAGGAGTTTATGGATGCATGTCGGCATAGTTTGTGTAATGATATAAGAGGCTGTTGTAGCTTGTAATAGCCTCACACGAACCAAGGTGCACACTGCTCCGAATCGTAGGAAAATCAAAAGAAGCTACTGGACCAACCCCAATCAACATGGTTTTTTTGTTCCAGATGCATGACATTGTGATAGTTGTAGTGAGATTTTCCATGTATAACAATGAAGATGATGAAATTTGCAACAATGAATCTCAATTTTGGTGTGAGTCTTGTTTGAAGAAATTTTTTTATACTTAAAAAAATGACTGTTACATATGCCGACCACTTTGGTATGACACATATATTGGAAAATATGTACAGTGAAATGGTTGTATACTATAGGTGCATACTGAGTGCACAAAAAAAACATCTAAGCTCCTCAGGAACATGGACAAAAACAACATTCAGTATCTTTGCCCAAACTGTAAGACTAAGTATAATAATGGGCTTTCCACTATGGAAATATTGCAATAAAAAATGAATTATATAGATTGCTTTACTTCTTTGAAGGGAGTTTACGATTTTACATTTTCTTCTTTCCAAGAAAGACTAAAACATTTACAGAGGACGGAGAAGAACAAAGTCAGCATTGGTACATCTGGAGTACATGGATGGGACCTCTTTGTACGAAGAAGTAATCAAGATAGTCAAATGCTTATAAAATATCGTGGTAAACATGTCTACAAAGTGTTGCGAATCTCAAGGAAGCTAGCTATCATCGTGAGTGCAAAGATTGTTATCTTTTTAAGACCCGAGATGAAATTTTTATCGATGAAATAACATAGGTGAATATGGTTCATCTGATCAACAATTATTGCATGCCTAATAGCTATGCAAGAATCATGAGTTTCAGGAAAGAAGAGAGCCGATTAGTTCTCATTTTCCAACATATATGAAACACTTTTACAAAATTGTACATATATTGCACTTTATTATTCCCTAAACTGCACGAACACCACATTTATTCATAGTGAGAATATGCTGTCAAATAATGATCTAGTGAAAATAATGAACTATAAATTTCTTTCGGGTTGTTTACAAAGATTTTTCACAATTTTTATGTCATTTACAGTTTTGATGTGTGTGGATTAGAGAGGGGGTGAAATGTCTGTATCAAGAGTACTCGAAAAGATTTAAGAGCATGCAAAGTTGTATGGAAGCCAGCCGGCAGTTTTGTGTAGCCATAGAGGAGTCCCTTGCAGCTATTAATGGCCTTGGGCGTAGAGAGCCTAAGACGCATGTGGCTCCGAATCGAGGAAATTCATAATTAGATAATGGATCGAATCCCGGTCACGTTGGTTTAGTTTTGTTAGATGAATGGTAGTTGGATAGCTATTGTGTGAATTTTTCATGCAAAACAATGAAGATGATGAAATTTGAAGAAAAAAATGAAGTCTAAGTTTTAGTGTGAACCTTGTGTGAAGAAATTGTTTTCACAGTTAAAGAAACATGATTGTGGCGTGTGTTAGCTACTTTGGCAGAACTCTGATGGGTGAAAATATGTACAATGCAATGGTTGTAAACTCTGGGTGCATGTTGAGTGCACACAATTTCGTCTAAGCTCCTCCGGAACATGGAGAAAAAGAACCTTCTATAACATTGCATGGACTGTAAGAACTTTCCAATTGACATATTTTTGAAACTCAACGTCGAAACATCAAATAATGTTTCACTTGAACGTGGTCTATGGCTGGTTCTATCATTGTTATTAACCTATGATTAACCTATGTATGAATATTGCTTCAAACTTGCACATACATGTCACATAATTACTTTTAATTTTTTATACACAATTAATTTTCTATTTATCAATTGACCAATACATTTCTGAAACTCACTCAAACATATCAATTAATATTAATGAATCATCCTATAAACTTTTACTTGTACACCATGTCTAGGTGAAAATGAAAACCGAACGTAGTTATGTTACAATACAGAAATTTTGTTTTGACTAACTCCTAACAAATCATTTAACAGAAAACAAGAGCATAAATATGGTTCCCATTTCCAAAGATGGAGGCCAATGTGCCTCAAAATGTTTCAAGTGGTAAAGTGCACTGAAAAGGCCCAACTTTCAGTGATACCAATAACCACAATTAAACTTTCCTTCAATTGTTTGTCAGATATTAAAACACAATGATTACAACCCTTGTGTAGAAAAAATAGAACCTAGTTAAAATTCATTTAGTCATTTTTGGCAAGACAATGTATCATTAAAAAAAATCAAAATCTACAAATTAGAACTAACCAGCCAATGGTTAGAGATAATAAATTTTCGTCACTAATCCGGTGACAACATTTAAAGTCATCACAATTGATATTATTAGAGATATTCTTTAAAAGACGCCGATTTAGAAACCTTTAGTAACATTGATTTACTAACAAAAATGTGATAATAGAAAAGTCATCAATAAAACCCTAGAGCATGACCTTGTAGCCTTTTATGACAACTTTATGTTATCACTAAATCCCTATTTATTTCTAATAATGTGATAGGGTATATCTCATATAGCATATCTAGTAATTATTAACAGACGGTTGTTTTCACACATATGATGTAATTCTGCAATCCCACGATGCTTCGAAGAAGTGATGATATTTAAGGAGTTGCAGATTTTACATTACATTAGAAAAGGCCAAAACATTGGGCTGGATTTTGGTTTTTTCTGGGGTATGTGCAAGATTTTCACTCTTGTTAAAATTATATTTCCTTTTGTATTTTAGGTAGAAGTCTTGTCTTTGAAGGATTACATCTATTTACTTATTCTTGGAATAATTAGATTTTAATTTGCAAAACACTTTTATTCCTTTTCTAGTTAGCTTTCTATTAGTATAAACAACTCATGGATTTTCGAGAATGGTATTACCATTCATTATATTTATATATTCACTTGAATATCCCATGCACATTGTTTATATTTTCTTTGATTTTTTTTTCTATGGAGAACTAATTTCTAGGTTGCATCATACGATTGAAGCCATCGATGGTTACATTGTAAGTTTCAAAAATACAGGATTTATATTGTTATGAATTATATGGTAACATATTAACAATTATAGTTCATATACTGATTGGTAGAGAACTCGATTACATGAAATATTGATATTTGTTTGCATATTAATCAATTTTGCATGTATGTTAGCGTCTGTGTGTGTTGTGTTAGTGTGTGTATGTTTGTTAGTCTTAGTGTTAGTGTTAACATGTGTGTATGTGTTAGTTTAAGTGTTAGTGTGTGTATGTATGTATGTGTGTTACTAACTCTGTTTAATTCACGTGTCTTTAATTTTTTCCAAATAAGCACACTTATATGTCTTAGTGCATACTACGAAATCCGCACGGAAGATGCTCATGTCTATCTTTGTTGCTCCAGACTTGCATGGACATGTCACATCCTTATTTCTAAATCTTTTTACAGTATCATGTTTCTAACCATACATTAACCAATACTTTCAGAAGTAACATATATTTTATTGTTCTAAGCATATGCTAGAAAACCATGACATCAGAATGGTAGTCCGGGATAAATTGTAGTGTACGGGTGGTTTTAGTGACAACTAGACTTGATGTTGAGACCATTTTGATTAAATTAGATCAACTTCTCCCTTGTTGAAATAATAGAGATGTGATTTGAGCATCAATTATGTCTATTTGCTTTCAAGCTTATAATTGACAAAAAAAATTTCATACACAAGATCAAATGTGGATCTAAATTCCTCTCATCTGAAGGGTTGGCCACTTGTGGTAAGTTGGTGAAGCTTTTTCTTTGACTAAATTTGTTCGAATAGAAAGTGCAAGTTTATTATAAATTGGCCTCTTGACAGTAATTTATAGAATCTAGAAAAAAAAACAAGCAAAAACTGTAGAGATACTATTGTTGAAAAATAATTGTATACTTATGTAAAATGCATCCATTTAGACTCATTTATATTATAACTACGTGTTGTAAGCAGGCTGTTGATTAGCCTTAATCTGGTGTCTCTTCCCACCTACGTGTTGTTTGGTACAGCTTTGGATCGCACCTACGGTGTTGATGTCCGGGGATGGGGTAGGAAGGTAAAGTCGAAAATGCTTGAATTGAATATTTATGAAAAGTTGTTCATTCTACGAATGCCACATAACGAAGCCATTTCTCTATAACAAGGAATACACTTTCTAATCTTTCACCAAAGAAATTTTGGATCAAATGTTTAATATTTTTTTGGATTACACATTGTTAAAAAAATTTAGCAGTTGATTCAACCTCCCTTTAAATTTGGCTCTCGTTCCACCACAATCAATGCCCACTACTAAATTCACATGCAAGACACTCATATCTATCTATATTGCTCCAGACTTGCAAGCACATGTCACGTCACTATTTTTAAGTATGTCTAAAGTAGAAATCATTAATTTTCTAAACTCACTCAAACATATCAATTCACTCTAATGTTCTTTTGTTTGAATATCTAAACAGTATTCCGCAATGTCCATGCTAAAATGAAAATGAAAGCAGTGATGTGTAACAAGATTTTAGAAAAATCATTCTTACCACATAACGAATCCTTCAAAATGAAAACAGAAACCAACATCATTCCTATGGTTCTCTTAAGTGATCACAAAAGTTTAAGATTGTCAATAATACTTTTACACTAGTAAATTGTAAATACTAATATCACATATTTTTCACAGAATTCCAATTAAAATTTTAAACCACACAATCATGTAACTTACTCTTCTTATTGTTCACCTTTCCTTGTATTCCCCGAGCTCCCTATGGTACCACTCCTTATTAGCTTTCTCCTCCAGACTTGCACACACATGTCACGTCATAAATTTAAAATATGTTAACACTATTAACACCGCAAAATTGTATCAACCAATACCTTTCCATCTTAGACGTATCAATTTAATTTAATGTTTTTCAATATGGAAACTTTATGTTTTTGTTGCATGTCCATGCGTAAATGAAAATAAAAATTCTGATGTATTATCAGCATCTAGAAAATTCATTCTCACTACCGCTTAATGAATCCTTTAAAGTTAAGAGAGGAAACAACTACTTTACAAAGGTCCCTCTTTCATAAGTGACTACAAAAGAATCGTCTATTACATTTAATACACTGTCAATCCAAATCCCACAAATTTATTATAGAAACCACTCATTCAGTTTTTAAACCACAAAATAAAGTAAGCCGGCTGGCAAAGTGCTCAAACAAAGTGCTCGATTCAAGCTGCTCGAACATCACTGTTATTCATGATTAGACTGAGTCCTTGCAAAGGAAAATTCGCATCACATTTTTCTTACTATTCACTTTCACTTGTACCTTGTATCCTGCTAGCACACAAATGTTCTTGTCAATCAGACAATGACAAGAGCATTTGAAGGCCACATATATGTATTTTCATGCATGATTGATACTTTGTTCCCTTCAAGCCCACATGCGTATCACTATATACCTCTCCTAACCAATTTACTATAATATTCCCTCATTTTCCCAATATATATGTTTATAATTGGTTTTTTTTTTGCAAAATTGCACATATAATGCACTTTATTCTTCCATAAACTGCACGAACACACACATTTATTCGTAGTGAAAATATGCATTCAAATAATGATCTAGTAAAATACGGACTCTAACTTTCTTTCTGGTTGTTTCCAAAGATCTTTCACAACTTTTATGTCATTTACGGTTTGGAGACGATTATGCATGGATTAAAGCAGGGATGAAATAACTGTATCAAGAGTACTCAAAAAGTTTTCAAGGGCAGGCAAAGATGTATGGAAGCAAGCAAACAGTTTGTGGAGCCATAAAGGAGTTTGTTGTAGCTATTAATGGTCTTGGGCACAAGGAAAGGTGACGCATGTGGCTCCAAATTGGGGAAATTCCAAAGTAGCTAATGGATCATATCTGATCACGTTGGTTTGGCTGTGTCAAATGCATAGCAATGCGATAACTGTAGAGAATATTTTCCATGTAGAACAAAGAAAATGATAAAATTTGCCAAATATGAAGTGTAAGTTTTAGTGTGAGTCTTGTGTGAAGAAATTGTATTCGCGGCTAAAGAAATAGATAGTGGCGTCTGTTAGCTACTTTGATACAACTCAGATGGGTGAAAATATGTACAATACAATGGTTGTAAACGCTGGGTGCATGCTTAGTGCACATAATTTTGTCTAAGCTCCTTTGGAACATGGAGAGAAAGAACCTTCTGTACCGTTGCACTGATTGTGAAAATTTTCAAATTGACTTATTTCTGAAACCCAAAGTTGAAACATCAAACAACATTTCACTTGAACCTGGTGTATAGCTGGTTCTATCATTGTTATTAATGTATGATTAACTTACTTCATTCGTCACTAAATTTAATATAATTGTATTTTTATTCTTTCCAAATATGCACGCATATATGTATTAAGGCATATTCCACCAAATCTGCATGCAAGTTGCACATGTCCAACCATATTATTTTATACTTACACACACAAGTCACGTAATCATTTTTGAATATATCATGACCTTAAAATTTTCCAAATATGCATTAACCACTAATTTTCAAACTCACTCAAACATATCAGTTCATTTTTTTTATTTAACCCATGAACTTAGTTGCATGTCTTGGTAAAAATGAAAATGAAAGCTGTGATTTATTTCTAGATTGGTTGCTCTTACTACATCCTATCAAATTCTTTAAATACGAGACAAGAACTAACAACAACAGTAACGTTTTCATTCCTTGTCATGTAGACTGTGCTATGACAACGATGACATTGTCATTCCTTGTGGTTTAGGCCATTGTGCTATGACAACAGTAACGTTTTCATTCCTTACAGTATAAAAAGCCCCAAAACCAAATTTTGGTGATACCAGACAACTACAATAGAACTTCCATTCGATTTTTCCCTATCCACAATCATTATAATCTCCTCATTAGGAAAAATAGGTATCTCTGGTTTATCTAGTTGCAATTTTCAACAATTTTTTAGTCTATTTCATTTGTCACTCACACTGCTTTATAACTCTGGTTTTTCACTGTTTCTAAAGATCCATGCATATATGTATCAATGCATACCACTCAGATCAACATGCATGATTCTCATTTGTTTCAATATTGCTCCAAACTTGCACAAACATGTCACATAATTACTTTTAAATTTTAATACACAATTTGCTTTCTATTTATCAATTGACCAATACATTTATCGAGTTCACTCAGACATATCGATTAATTTTAATGTATTATTCTATAAACTTTAACTTTTACACCATGTCAAGGTGAAAATGAAAAGATAATGTAGTTGTGTTACTATACAGAAAAAAAAATTGGATTAACTCCTAGCGAATCCTTCAAAGTTAAAATTGAAACCATGAGTATGGTTTTCATTTCCAAAGATGGAGGCCCATGTGTTACATGATTCACCGAAAAGGTCCAACTATCAGTGATACCAATAACCACAATCGAACTTCGCTTCAATTGTTTGCACACATTAAAACACAATCGTTAAAACCTGTGTGTAGGAAAAATAGGTTCTGGTTTGAATTCATTTGGTTGTTTTGGGCGTGTCAATAAATAATTGAAAACAAAATAAAAATCTGCAAATTAGAACTAACCCGCCAATGGTTAGTGACAATGAATTTTCATCACTAATCCAGTGACAACATTTAAAGTCATCACAATTGATATTATTAGTGATATTCTCTAAAATACGTCAATTTAGAAACCTTTAGTAACATTGATTTACTGAAAATGTGATAATAGAAAAAGTCGTTGGTAAAACCCTATAGAGATGACCTTGTAGCCTTTTATGACAACTTTCTGTTATCACTAAATCCCCATTTATTTGTTATCACTAAATCGCCATTTATTTGTAGTGATGTGGTAGGGTATATCTCATATAGCATATTCAGTAATTTTTAACAGAGGGTTTTTTGCACACATATGATGTAATTTTGTAATCCCAAGATTCTTTGAAGAAGTGAAGATATTTAAGGAATTATAGAAATTACGTGTACACTAGAGAAGCCAAAAACATTGGGCTGGATTTTGATTTTTTTTTAGGTATGTGCAGGAATTCCACTCTTGTTAAAACTCTATTTCCTTTTGTATTCTAGGTAGAAGTCTTGTCTTCGGAGGATTACATTTATTTTCTTATTCTTGGAATAATTAGATTAGGAACAGTTTTATTCATTTTCTAGTTAGCTGTATATTAGTATAAACAACACAAGTATTTTCAAGAATAGTATCACCATTCATTAGATTAATATATTCACTTGAAGATCCCATGCACATTGTTTATATTTTCTTTGTATTCTTTCTATGGAGAACTAATTTCTTAGTTTCATCAGATGATTGAAGCCATCGATGATTACATTGCGAGGGTAAAAAATAACAGGATTCATATTGTTATGAATTATATGTTTACATATTAATCTTTTATAATGGCAACTCTTGATTGCATACGTGGATACTTATGACTCATGTGCTAATTGTGAGAGAACTTGACTGTGTGATATATTGATGTATGTTTACAAATTAATCTATTTTGCACGTGTGTGTTAGGGGTAGTGTGTGTGTGCGCTAGTGTGTGTGTGTGTGTTTTAGTGTGTGTGTGTTATGTGTGTGTGTGTGTTTTAGTGAGTGTGTGTGTGTTACTAACACTATTTAATTCCCATGTCTTAATTTTTTCAAAATAAGCACACTTATATGTTTTAGTGCATACTACATGTATTGCACTATCATTTTAATTTTATTGCACTATCTGTTTCCAAACATGCATTAACCAATACTTTCGGAAGTAACATATCTTTTATTGTTCCAAGCATTTAATAGACAACCACACAATCAGAATGGTAGTCGGGGAGAAATTGCAGTGTTTGGGTGATTTGAATGACAACTAGACTTGCTCTTGAGTTGAATCCACTAAACCATTTTGATAAATTTATATCAACTTTTCCCTTGTTGAAATAGTTGAGATGTAAGTAGAGCATCAATATTGTCTATTTGGTTTCAAGCTTATAATTGACAAATTGTTTTTTCATACACAAGATCAAATTTGGATCTAAATTCCTCTCTTCTGAAGGGTTGGCCTCTTCTTGTAAGTTAGTGAAGCCTTTTCCCTTGACTAAATGATTTGTTTGGAAAGGAAGTACAAGCTTATCATAAATTGGCCTCTTGTGAGTAATTTATAAAACCTTGAAAAAGAACACGCAGAAAACTGTAGAGATACTATTGTTTGCAAATAATTGTATAATTATGTAAAATGCATCCATTTTAGAATAATTTATATTATGACTACGTGTTTTAAGCAGGGTGTTGATCATCACTATTTTTTGCATCCTAAATAGCTATGCGATAATCATGAGTTTCGTGCAAGAAGAGAGCCGAAAAGTTCTCATTTTCCAATATATATAAATATACACGTTTACAAAATTGTAATATATTGCACTTTATTGTTCCCTAAACTTCATGAACATGCACATTTATTCATAGTGGAAATATGCAATCAAATAATGATCTAGTGAAAATTACGAACTCTAACTTTCTTTTGGGTTGTTTCCATAGATCTTTCACAACTTTTATGTCATTTACGGTTTTGAGAGGATTATGCGTGAGGTTGAAATATAGGTATCAAGAGTACTCAGAAAGATTTCAAGGGCAGGTAAATTTGTATGGAAGCAAACCGACAGTTTTGTGTAGCCATAAAGGAGTCTTTTGTAGCTATTAATGGCCTTGGGCGCATAGATCCCAAGACGCATGTGGCTCCGAATTGGGGAAATTTAGAATTAGGTAATGGATCCAATCCCGATCATGTTGGTTTTTTGTGTCAGATGCACGATAGTGAGATAGTTGTAGTGTGAATTTTCCATGCAAAACAATGAAGATGATGAAATTTGCATAAAATGAAATCTAAGTTTTAGCGTGAGCCTTGTGTGAAGAAATTGTTTTTGCAGTTAAAGAAACAGGACTGTGGAGTTTGTTAGATACTTTGGCACAAGTCAAATGGGTGAAAATTTGTACAATGCAATGCTTTTAAACTCTGAGTGCATGTTGAGTCACGTCATAAATTTAAAATATGTTAACACTATTAACTCCCCAAAATTGTAGCAACTAATACATTTCCAATTTAGGCATATCAATTTATTTTAATTTTTTCAATTTGGAAACATTATGTTTTTGTTGCATGTCCATGTGTATGTGTAAATGAAAATAAAAACTTTGATTTATTATCAGATTCAAGAAAATTACCGCTTAGTGAATCCTTTAAAATTAAGAAAGGAAACAATTTTTTTTACAAAGGTCCCTCATTCATAAGTGACTACAAAAGTTTAAAATAGTCTAATACATTTAATACGCTGTCAATCCATATCCCACATATTTGTAATAGAAACCACTTATTCTATTTTTAAACCACAAACTAATGTTAGCTGACTCAAGCAAAGTGCTCAAACAAAGTGCTCGACGCAAGCTGCTTGAACTTCATCATTATTCATGATTAGATTTAGACTTTGGAAAAGGAAAATTTGCATCACATTATTCTTACTATTTCTTTCACTCGTTCCCCCATTTTCCATATATATATATATATAAAATTTTTATAAAATCACACATATATTGCACTTCATTCTTCCCTAAAATGCACGAACACATAAATTTATTAATAGTGAAAATATGCAATCAAATAATGACCTAGTGAAAATTAAGAACTCTAACATTTTTTGGGTTGTTTCCATAGATCTTTCACAACTTTTATGTCATTTAAGTTTTTGAGAGGATTGTGCATGACTTAAAAAGGGGACGATATGTCCGTATCAAGAGTACACAGAAAGGTTTCATGGGAAGACGAAGTTGTATCGAAGAAAGCTGACACAGTTTTGTGTAGCCATTGGGAGGGGGGGGCAAATCAGAAGAAGCTACTAGATCAAACCTCGATCATGTAAGTTTTGTAGTTTCATATGCACACCAATTTGAGAGTTGCGGTGAAAATTTTGATGCAAAACAATGAAGATGAAGAAATTCACAAAGAAGAAGTCTCATTTTTGTTGTGACCCTTGTGTGAAGAAATTGATTTCGCGGTTAAGGAAACCACATTGTGGTGTATGCCAGCTACTTAGGCATGACTTAGATGGTGGGAAATATGTATAATGCAGTGGTTGTAAACTCTGGGTGCATGCTAAATGCACAGAAATTTCATCCAAGCTCCTTAAGAACATTGAGAAAAAGAACCTTTAGTACATTTGCCCTGACTATGAGACTAAGTCTAATCATGGGCTTTCCATCGTGGAGAAGTTACAATAAATAAATGAGATAAATAGCTTAACTTCTTTAAAGGAAGTTACAAATTTACCTTTTCTCCTTTCAAAAAAGGACTTGAAACATTTACAGAAGACCGAGAAGAAAAGAGTCCATTTTGGTATATCTAGAGTACATGAATGAGGCCTCTATGTGCGAAGAATTATTCAAGAGGGTCAAATAGTTATCGAGTTTCGTGGTGAACATGTCACACATAGTGTTATAGATCTTTAGAAGGATCGCTCTTATCGTGAGGGCAAAGACTGTTATCTTTTCAAGATCAATGAAAAATTGTATTGGATGCAACAAAAAAGGGGAAGATGGCATGTATGATCAATAAATCCCGATCATGTTGGTTCTGTTGTTCCAAATGCAGGACATTATGATAGCTGCAATGAGAGTTTTCCATTCATAACAATGAAGATGATGAAATTTGGAAAAAAAAATGAAGTCTTAGTTTTGGCGTGAAGAAATTTTTCACATTTAAGGAAACAAGACCGTTGCATATGCCAACTACTTTGGCATGACTTCGATGGTGGGAAATATGTAAAGTGCACTACTGATAACTTCTAGGTGCATGTTTAAGCTCCTCAAGAACATGGGTTAAAGAAGGGATGATAAACATGTATCAAGAGTTTGCGGGTAGGTATTAGGGGATGGGGAGGTTTTATAGAAGCAAGCCGGCACAGTTTGTGTAACGATAACGAAGGTCGCTGTACCTATTAATAGCCTCAGACAAACCCAAGGTGTGTGTGGCTCTGAATTAGGGAAAATCAAAATAAGCTACTGGAAAAACCCCGATCAACTTGGTTCGGTAGTTCCGGATGCATAATAGTATGATAGTTGTAGTGAGAATTTTCCATGCATAACAATGAAGATGATGAAATTTTTTAAAATGAAGTCTTAGTTTTGGTGTGAGTCTTGTCTGAAGAAATTTTTTTATACTTAAGGAAATAGGACTGTTGCATATGTCGACTACTTTGGCATTGACTCATATATTGGGAAATATGTATAGTGCAGTGGTTGTATACTCTAGGTGCATGTTGAGTGCATAAGAAATTCATCTAAGCTCCTTAAGAACATGGAGAAAAAGAATATTCAGCATCTTTTCCCAAACTGTAAGACTAAGTCTAATCATGGGCTTTCCACCATGGACAAATAGCAATAAAAATGAATTATATAGATTGCTTAACTTCTTTGAAGAAGTTGACGGCTTTACCTTTTCATCTTACCAAGAAAGACTGAAATATTTATAGAGGACTGGAAGAACAAAGTCTGCTTTGGTATATTCGGAGTACATGGATGGGGCCTCTTTGTGCGAAGAAGTATTCTAGAGTCAAATGGTTATATAGTATCGTGGTGTGTAGGTCTACAAAGTGTTGTAGATCTCAGGGAGGCTGGCTATCGTTCTGACTGCAAAGATTGTTATCTTTTCAAGACCCACGATGAAATTTTTATTGATGCAGCAACAAAGGGGATTATGGCTCCCCTGATCAACCATTTTTTCATGCCTAATAGCTCTGAGGGAATCATGAGTTTTTTCCAAGAAGACAGCCAAATAGTTCTCATTTTCCAATATTTATGAATATACACTTTTACAAAATTGTATATATATTGCACTTTATTCTTCCCTAAACTGCACGAACACGCACATTTATTTAGAGTGGAAATATGCAATCAAATAAGGATCTAGTGAAAATTACAAAATCTAACTTTCTTTCGGGTTGTTTCCATAGATCTTTCACAACTTTTATGTCATTTACGGTTTTGAGAGGCTTATGCATGGATAAAAAAGTGGGTGAAGTATCTGTATCAAGTGTACTAAGAAATATTTCAAGGGCAGGCAAAATTGTATGAAAGCAAGCCGACAGTTTCATGTAGCCATAGAGGAGTCCGTTGTAGCTATTATAGGTCTTGTGCGCACAGAGCCCAAGATGCACGCAGCTCCAAATCAAGGAAATTTAGAATTAGGTAATGGATCCAATCCCGATCACATTGGTTTCACTGTGTCAAATTCATGATAGTGCGATAGCTATATTGTGAATTTTCCATGCAGAATAATGAAGATGATGAAATTTGCAAAAATGAAGTCTAAGTTTTAGTGTGAGCCTTGTATGAAGAAATTGTTTTCGCAGTTAGAGAAATAAGATTGTGGTGTCTGTTAGCTACTTTAGCACAACTCAAATGGGTAAAAATATGTACAATGCAATTGTTGTAAGCTCTGGGTGCATGCTGAGTGCACATAATTTCATCTAAGCCCCTCCAGAACATTGAGAAAAAGAATCTTCTATACCTTTGCCCCGACTGTAAGAAATTTCAAATTGACATATTTTTAAAACTGGATGTTGAAACATCAAATAATGTTTCAATTGAACCTTTTCTATGATTGGTTCTATCATTGGTATTAACCTATGATTAACTTACTTCATTTGAAACTAAGTTTAGTACAAGTGTTTTTTCTTTCTTTCCAAATGTGCACGCATATATGTATAAATGCATATTCCACCAAATCCGCATGCAAGATACACATGTCCATCCATATTAATTTATAATTACAAACACACGTCATGCATTCATTTTTAAATATGTCCAGACCCGATGCCCACCTACGACAACAATAATCTTTGGGCATTACTATATCTCGCCCTGTATTTTACTATTCTCGCCCTAATACGTATAAATATACGTATTTTGAATTAAAATAAAATAATTTTTAATTTTAAGAAAACAGAAAAAAGAAATAAAAAATATTAAAAACCCTACAAAAAAACTATAAATACCCCTCTCCCCCTCCCTCTCTCCTTCCCTCTCCCATTCCTTCCCTCTCCCACTTCCCTCTCCCCCTTCCCTCTCCCCCTTCCCTTCCATTTCCGCCTGCAGCCCGCCGCCCGCCGCCGCCCGCCGCCGGAATCTCGCCGGAATTTCGCCGGAATCCCGCCGGAATCTCGCCGGAAAATGTAAGTTTTTGAGAAATTTTTTTTCTTTTCGTGGGAATCGTTGCCCGATCTATTCGAATTTTGTTGAACTTGTCGGAATTGTTAGAATTTTGTTGAGCTTGTCAGAATTAATGACATTATTGGACATGATGACATAATTGGAAGCTTATTGTGTTTTTTAGTAATTATTTAGTTTAAATTTGGCCATAATATTTTAGAAATTGTATTTTTTAGAAGTTGGATTTTTTAGAAATTATGTAGTTATGTGACATAATAGAAATTACTTAGGAATTATTTGTTTAGAATTTGTGTTGTTCTAAATTATTTAGGTATGTGACATAGTTGGAATTAAAACGAAGAAATTGTGTTCTGTGTAAATTACTTAGTTTAAATTTGGACATAATATTTTAGGAATTGTTTTTTTTAGAAATTGGGTTATTTAGAAATTATTTAGTTATGTGACATAATAGAATTTATTTAGAAATTGTATTTTTTAGATATTGGGTTATTTAGAAATTATTTAGTTATGTGACATAATCGGAATTAAAACGAAGAAATTGTGTTTTGTAGAAATTACTTAGTTTAAATTCGGACATAATATTTCATAAATTGTATTTTTTAGATATTGGGTTATTTAGAAATTATTTAGTTATGTGACGCAATTGGAATTGAAACGAAGAAATTGTGTTTTGTAGAAATTACTTAGTTTCAATGTGGACATAATGGTTTAGAAATTGTATTTTGTAGAAATTGGCCAATTTAGAAATTATTTAGGTATGTGGCGTAATTGGAATTAAAACGAAGAAATTGTGTTTCGTAGAAATTACTTAGTTTAAATTTGGACATATTGTTTTAGAAATTGTATTTTTTAGAAATTGGGTAATTTAGTAATTATTTAGTTATGTGACGTAATAGAAATTATTCAGAAATTATTGATTAGGAATTGTGTTTTTTGGAAATTATTTAGTTATGTGACATAATAGAATATAGTTCTATGTAAACAAACTTTAGTAATCCGATGTAAACAATTGTGTAGTAAACTGTTACGATATGTTTTAACTATTGTTTCCTTGAATGTTAATAATAGTGCGATGTGGTAAGAAAATAAGATTATTTAGTTATGTAATCTCCAATTTGTAACTAGAAAAAATGTTCCAGTTCGTTGATGCACTGTTCGAAAAATCAGTTCACACGTTGTTGAAATGTATGTTAATTTATCTTATCATATCAGTTTGATTCACTTGTTGTTATACTAATTACATATCTTGTGTCGTAGATGAGCACTGGTGGTCAACCTGACGGTCATGGTCGTTCCATACGACGAAGATGTGTTAGTGCCTCGGCGAGACAGGCTAGAGGCCGCGTGGTCGAGGATGAACCGTCGCCTCGCCCGCGGGAGTTTGATGTAGGAGCGGAGCAGCCTTCTCCACCGAGCGTTCGTGCATTCGATCCCATGCCGACATGGGACGGTCCGGAGATTAACATCCTCGCGCCCGGTGGTATCCGTCATGAAAGTGATTGGCAGATGAATTATGACCTGCCCGCAGATGTCCCCCCGGTGGGCCAACCTGGTTCGAGTGTTCCATTGGATGCCGGGATCGAACGTTATGCTGAAGCTGGAGCCAGGCACACCGTGAGGAACAGAGCTGGTCAATTCGCACAGTCTTCTGGTGGATCGTGCAATGCCGGTGAGCCTAGCACCGGAATGGCACCGAGGAATAGGAGGAAGCGACCCGCCGCCGATGAGACGTGGCTAGTGCGGGGACCAGTGGCTGGTGGCCCGCAGGATGACCTCGTCATACCAAGCTTCGGAGGACACGTCGCGCTTGACGTTTGGAATGGTATAGAGCGAGGTGTGTTGAGATGCCATGCTCGGTCGCCGCTATGCAAGCAGCTAGTCGACACGCTCCCCGAACTGAGCGATGTTGCACAGGCCCGGATACATGCGACCGGGTTGGGCCACCTGCCTGCGATTATGTTCCAGTTCCTTGACATGGCACTGATATCCGCTTTTGTCGAGAGGTGGCAGCCGGACACGAACACGTTTCACATGCCGTTTGGGGAGATGACCATCTTGATGCATGACGTTGAGATGATTCTTGGCATTCCCATCGATGGTGGCACTGTTGCGAGTACCATTTCGGCGGAGACTATTGAGGAAGCGTGCGCCGAACTGTTTGGGAAAGACGTGGAGTCCTTTCTCGCGGAAGACTGGAACGGGGGTAACATAGATGCCCAATCTTTGATGGCGAGGTGTGTAGCGGCGGGGCAGAGCCAGAACTTCCAATTTATGTGCTACATGCTGACCCTGTTTTCATCCACGCTTTTTGTGGATAAAACTGGGAATAAGGTTAGAGCCAACCTTCTACCCCTGCTTGATTCGCAGTTGTCGCAGTTGTCGTGGGGCTCGGCGACGTTGGCCAGTTTGTATCTGCAGTTGGGAATTGCGTCCCGGTCCAAGGCGCGCGGCCTATGCGGATGTTGCACGCTGCTTCAAGCATGGATATACGAGTACTTTCCGATGTTTCGGCCGGGACCGAGTACGTTGCCAGCTCTTCCGGGTCGCGCCAGTCGGTGGCACACAGGGGTTAGATCGGGGAGGGGTACGGGGAGGCTCGGTGCCATCAGGCGACAGTTGGATGCCTTACAGCCCGACCAGGTATGAATTCCATGCTTTTACTCTTATTCTGACAGTAGTAGATAGATCGGATTCCATAGAAACGTAACATGTCTGTGAAACTTTTTGCAGGTGGATTGGTTGCCATATGGAGTGGACGTGGTTAGGGCTGCGGGGGGGAGGACTCACTACCGCGGCGTGATCCGATACCTCGACGCAATGGAGGCGTACATGCCAGATCGCGTTGTGCGGCAGTTCGGTCTCCTACAGGGTATACCGCGGGGTCTTGCTATTGCGCCGGAGCCTTGTTTCCGCCCGGCTGATCCAGCCGGCTATTCAGTGACCTACCCAGGGAGGCTGCAGTTGACCCTATGGGAGATGGCACACACTTGGCACAACGAACGGCTTGCGGCGTTCCCGGTAGCCACGCCCCAATCAGAGTGTACCATGGATTACGAGGACTGGTACGCGACTCATTCGCACCCAGTGATCGCAAATCCTGAACATGCTGCCGCGAGTGGCCCGGACAAGACACATCATCAGTTATCGGTAAGTTTTCACTAACTGTTTGCTTCGAGTAATTATATTACATTTTATTGTCTCGTTATTGTAAACTCCGTTTCCTGTGTAACAGATGCTGAGTGACGTGATGAGCGCACTGGATCCGTTTGGCTCGGCGACCGTTGATGGACTCGGCGACCCCAGCATGAGGGAGTTGATGACGACTCTGCTCGGTCATCGCGATGAGTATCGGAGGCTCGGTTATGGACCCATTCCTTAGTCGAATGTTTGTTTATGTGTGAGCTCACAGTTGTGCCATATTCTGCTCATTTATGTAATCGGCTATGTTTTTGCATATCACATTTATGCGTCATTCATTTTTGCATCGACAACGCTTTCAAAATTAATTACGCGACGCGTAGGAAATAACTGTAACGGTTGCGTACATGCCGAGTTAATAACAACAGTTAATTACTCTGGGAGTATGCTCTTCTCCAAGCGCTTAGCCTCCTACGAAAGGGTAACTCCCAACCTACGACATCAGGCTTCCTTAGCGTGGTCCACAGATTAACCACGGGGGGCATGGGACAGTTTTCCTTCATGTTTACCCGGACGAAATGGCTTGCACTGCGAACGTATACAATGTGCAGCTCCCTACTTGTTCCAGCCTCGCCCCCACCTGCCCTCAGTGGAAGGACTGTACAGCAATGGTCCGCCGACCCGTTCTCTAAAATGTAATATAAAACCACGACCGTGTTGTAGTAGGTGGCGACGGGAAACATGTCCGCAATGACCGTGAACCAATGCTCTGGACCACATGGACCGCTGGTGTGGTGTATACGGGCTCTGGCGAGTTCAACGTCATTTTGCGACCCGTAAATGGGAACGTAGTCAGGCCAATGAGTTGATATCTCGTTAAATACTGCCCGACGCGCTGTGGACCATTCACCTTCACCGTCTACGTGGAACGCATCAGCAACGCATCTGAAGCCACAGTTACCATCACTCACGACATCGTTCCAGCCTTCGATGTAACGCCTGACAATGTGGGGGACACTTTCGAGGAACGGGAATGTCGCTGCAGGACAACACATTAACATAAATATCTTGTGCAGGCGGCGATATACATTTAGATAAACAATAAGATAAACATGTTGTACTTACCGTGGCGGCGACCGCTCCCTGAAGCACGCCCCGGGGACCTTGAACTACTCCCGTATCGCCTGTTCACGTGCTCGTGGTAGCTCGGTGAACGTCGGGTTGATCTTGATCGGGGGACCTGCTCGCTTGGTCTCCCACGTGCACTGGTACAGATGTCCGGCTCGCCAATGCCGCTCTCCTCCGGATGCAACTGCGCATCTACGTAGGATGCAACTCGTCGTCGGACCGAAGGGTCGCTGCGTGCCAACTCCTCCAACAGAGTGTCGAACCGCGACTGATCCTGTTCGGCCCTCGAGCTGTTCTCCGTGCTCTGCGAGTGATCACCCAATGCCAGGCTCTTAAACAGCGGATGAATGTCGTCCAAGTACAAGGGGATTCCTTCAGCAACTGCCGCGGCCATGACGCATGCACACGGTATTCCGTATGTCGAGCGCAGCACACAGCCGCAGTAAGCATATACCTGTGCTCCCAGTGCATCAATCCTGCGGTACTCGACCCTCAATTTATCCAGGCAGAATTTGGACACATTGTTGATCAAGTTGCTGAAAACGGCCATACGGTGCAATCTTCCGATACACGTTCTTGACTTCTCGAGGCCGGTCTTGATCATAGTAATCTGCTGGGCTATCTGCAGGTCGACACGCCTCCATACCGTGTCCAGTGAACCAGTCGACGTTTGTAACCACCCTTTCAGTGACGAGTGTGCACTCTCGACCCTGCACGTAGTTGTGTTCCCGAAATGCAGAAATCTGTTCGTCCATGCCCTCACAAATTTCTCCTTATGGGGTGTGAGCCACGTCGTCTCAGCGTAGCTAATAACAGCCACGCTCCAAGACCATGCAGCCCTCATATCAACCAAGGCGGTTTCGTACTCTGTAACGGTGGACGCATTGCAAATCCGGAACCATGCACCGTTCTTGAACCCTGACCCGTTCCTCTTACTCCCCGTCAGCACGGTGACACGTGCCTCCACATCCTTGTTGATATGCCAGGTGCAGAGCAGATGTTTCGATTCTGGAAACACAGTCCGAAGTGGCCTAATCAGTCCCATCTCCCGATCGGTGACCACAACCTCAGGGAACGGTCCATCCACAAGCAAGTTCTTCAGAGCGTTCAGCACCCACTCATAGGTGTCTGCCGTTTCGTCAACAACAATTGCGTAGGCGATCAAGAAGTTTGTGTTGCAAGGGGACATCCCAACCATCTCAATGAATGGCATGCCGTACCGATTGGTCTTGTATGTTGAGTCGATGGCCACAACCCACGGAAACGTGCGAAATGCCACAACAGCATCGGGATTGGCCATGAATAAATGAGTCAGAGTGCCATCACCTGCTGAGCGGTGACTAACTACATACCCTTTCGCGGTGGCCAGATGCAAACAATTCTCCGCCGTGTTGCGCCCGCCTCGCCTTTCCGTTACATATGCCGATCTCTCATTGTACACCTGCCTAATGTTCTGATGCAGGTCCGGAAACGAATTACTGAGGCTGGCATTGATATGCCTTGGAGCTGTTTCTGAATCTGTCAAATCTCTGATCATCTGCTTCGCGTCCGCATGGAGCTTGGAGCTCTG
The DNA here is from genome assembly GCA_037428765.1 of Rubia yunnanensis. Classification (NCBI taxonomy): domain Eukaryota; kingdom Viridiplantae; phylum Streptophyta; class Magnoliopsida; order Gentianales; family Rubiaceae; genus Rubia; species Rubia yunnanensis. The sequence goes on from CM075062.1 coordinate 132,081,312, forward strand.
TCTGTGACCCTCGGGGTACACTGAGAAAGAGTGGTTGTGCGTCCCTCGTCTAGGATCCTTACACGGCACTACATTCCAACCATTCCCCGTGATTCCCTGTTTCAAGACAATCGCGAATGGGCATTCACAACTTCTGGTCGAGCTGCTACTCCGTCGGACTACATCAGATTCGCTCGTATCTACAGCCTTATCCTTCCGGCCCCGATTGCAAATGCAATATAACCTCAGCGGACCATTCCTGTTCTGTTTGTAGGACCCCGTCACAAGTTCAAATCCCACCTGCAGAGCAATCCGTTGCAGGTACGAATAAGCCTCGTCAACATCTGGGAACACAGCTGAGGTGGCAAATGGAGAGTATCCATTCCGCCCTGCAGTAGCTTCACATGACTGACTGTCATCCTGAAACAGCAATAAACATCAGGTAATTAGTAGGACAACAAAATCAACGCTACAGTAATTAATCGGACATAAATTATTGTACACAAATTCAAAACAGCATTACGTAGTTAAATTAACATAGTATTTTCCATCCAATCAGAATTACAACGGAACAACCAAAATTAACGTTACAATAATTAATAGGGCATAAATTATTGTAGATAAATTCAAAACAGCATTACGCAGCTAAATTAACAACAAAATTAACGTTACTGCAACTAGTAGGAGATAAATTCATAGGAGATAAATGCGCAATAATTTCTACATAACAGTTAACAAATTAAAACACAAAGAGTAGCACAAATTTCTACGGCAATAATTAACAATTTTAACAGAATAACAAAAGCAACGCTACAATAATTAATAGGACATAAATTACTGTACATAAATTCAAAACTGCATTACGTAGCTCAATTAAGAACAAAATTAACGGTACTGCAATTAATGGGAGATAAACTCGTAGGAGATAAATGTGCAATAATTTCTACGTAACAGTTAACAAATTAAAACACAAAGACGGGCATAAATTTCTACAGCAATGCTTAAGAATTTTAACGGAACAACAAAATTAACGTTACAATAATTAATAGGCCATGAATTACTGTAGATAAATTCAAAACAGCATTATGTAGCTAAATTAACAACAAAATTAACGTTACTGCAACTGATAGGAGCTAAATTCAAAGGAGATAAATGTGCAATAATTTCTACGTAACTGTTAACAAATTAAAACACAAAGACGAGCACAAATTTCTACAGCAAAAATTATTAAATTTAACAACTACTTACGGACAGAAAACTAATTAGTAAAATTACCTCCGAAGACATGGAATTTGTAACACCCTTTTTGGAGTTTTTTTTCCTCGTCTCGGACTGCAAAAAAATTCAAGTGCCATTGGAAAGAATGGAATCCGAGCACATTTATAGAAGTCAAATTTTTGAAAAAAAAAAAAAAAAAAAGCCTGGCACGGCTCGCGCCCAAGCCACGGCGAGCCGAGCCGCGTCCGGCTCGCACCCACGGCCTGGCGAGCGGACCGCGTCCGGGTCGCGGCGAAGGAACGGCGAGCGGTGGCTCGCGCGCAGGCCAAGGCGAGCGGCGCCGGTCCGGCTCGCGCCCGGACCGTGGCGAGCGGTCCGCCGGCGGCACGCGGCCTGTCCGTGGCAAGCGGACCGGCGGCGGCTCGCCGTCCCGCGGTGGCGACCGGACCGCCGGCGGCACGCGGCCATGCCGCGGCGACCGGACCGCCGGTGACTCTCGGCCGGGCGGTGGCGACCGGACCACGGCCCAGACCTCGGCGAGCGGAGCCCCGCCACGGCTCGCGCCCAAGCCGTGGCGAGCCGACCGGTGGCGCCTCGCGCCCAGGCGGTGGCGAACCGGGTCCGGCGGCGGCGCCCGGTGGTCCGGCGGCGGCGCAAAATTTTTTTTTTTCCACCAGATTTTAGCTTTTTTAAAAATTAAATTTTTAAAACTATAATATAGTTTAATTTAGTTATTCAAATTAAATTAAAAATATATACTGTATACGTATTAGGGCGAGGATAGTAAAATACAGGGCGAGATATAGTGATCCACTAATCTTTTCATACCTTGTGGTGTAGACCACTGTGCTACGTTAACAGTATCTTTTTCATATCTTATAGTATAAAAGGCCCCAGAACAAATTTTAGTGATGCTGGATAACTACAATTGAACTTCCATTTGATTGTTCCCTATCCACGATAATGATAATCACTTAATTAGGAAAAATAGGTATCTCTGGTTCAGATTCAATTAGATTTTTTAGTCACGGTAATGTATACTTGAAAACATAATTAAAATTAGAAATTTGCTAGCCAAAGGTTGATTCTATCACCGTCATATAGTTGCAATTTTCAACAATTTTTAGATTATTTCATTTGGCACTCACACTGCTTTGTTGCTTTGGTTTTGCACTGTTTCCAAATATCAATGCGTATATGTTTCAATGCATATCCCTCAGATCCCCAAGCAAGATTCTCATCTGTATCAATATTACTCCAAACTTGCACAAATATGTCACATAATTACTTTTAAACTTTAATAAACAATTAATTTTCCATTTATCGATTGACCAATACATTTATTGAACTCACTAAAACATATCAGTTAATTTTAATGTATTTTTCTATAAACTTCAAATTTTATACCACATCTAGGTGAAAATGAACATCGAAAGAATCTATGTTACAATTTACAAATTTTGTTTTGACCAACTCCTAGCGAATCATTCAAAGGTAAGACAAAAACCAAGAGCCTAGATATGGTTCCATTTCCAAAGATGGAGGCCCATGTGCTGCAACATGATTCAAGTGATATTTCACGGAAAAGCTCCAACTTTCAGTGATAACAATAACCATAATCATGCTTCCCTTCAATTGTTTTTTACATATTAAAACACAATCATTATAACCTATGTGTAGGAAAAATAGATCCTGGTTCGAATTCATTTTTTCATTTTGGGTATGACAATGTATCCTTGAATTTTTTTTAAAACATACAAGTTAGAACAAACATGCCAATGGTTAGTGACAATAAATTTTCATCACTAATCCAGTGACAACATTTAATTAAAGTTATCACAATTGATATTATTAGTGATATTCTTTAAACGTCGCCGATTTAGAAACCTTTAGTAACATTGATTTACTGACAAAAAGGTGATAATAGAAAAGTCATTAGTAAAACCCTATAGTGATGACCTTCTACCCTTTTATGACAGCTTTCTGTTATCATTAAATCCCTATTTATTTGTACTAATGTGATAGGGTATATCTCATATGGCAAATCTAGTAATTATTAATAAAAGGGTTCTTAGCACATATATGATGTAATTCTATAATCTCAAGATTCTTCTAAGAAGTGAAGATATTTATGGAATTGCAAAAATTACGTGTACATTAGAAAAGCCCAAAACATTGGGCTGAATTTTGGTATTTTTTTGGGTTATGTGCAGGAATTCCACTCTTGTTAAAATTCTATTTTCTTTTTATTTTAGATAGAAGTCTTGTCTTCGAAGGATTTTTTTTTAATGAAAACACCCTGAAGGTGAGAGAGTTATATATTGGGATCCCCAAGCCCTATGGCAGTAATCACAGTTTGTACAAGAGGTGTGACCAGATCGAGAGACATCGAAGCAACATTGTTGCCTCCAAAAGTCCTAATCTATAAGAGAAACCTAAACTATCAATGAGGACAGCTATGCCTGAGTAGCGTGAAGGTTTAATGAAGTTGCGATCCAAAAAAGAGAATCTCCACCCCCTGTGTGAATTCTCTCTCTTGGCCAGGCAACTTCAATTAACATTAGTGATATACAAAATAGGTAAGTTTGAAGTTAATCATCAAAATCGTAGAACAGGTAGATGGCATCATCAAAATCCTTCTCTTCTTTGTGGTTGAACTAAAACATCAAGATCCAATGTGAACCATCAGTATAGTTTCGAACTATGGTATATCTTGATCAAGAGTTCCATCCCAGCAGATGATAAATAACCTGATCAATTCTGAGTACACCTGCATAAAAGGAACTTGATTAGCAGTATCAATCCTTAGAGGAAGTTATTAGGGTGCTCTAACTTGAGGAATATGTGCCCTATCTAAAGAAATCAGTCCCTTAATATGTTGGGGAATGGAGTTAGGCTGCAGACACATTAAGTGACAGTTGTGATGCTTAGCTATAGCATTAGCTACTGAGTTTCCTTCCCTGTAAACATATTGAAGCTGAGCACCACCCAATAGAACATTAATTTTATATGCCAAATCAGAGAGGTTCCAGTTTGCAGAATAAGGGTTGGTAATCATGTTCACAGCCAACCAACAATCAGTTTCATAATAGCACTTATTTCTCAAATTAGAAAATTTCTCAGTTGCAAACAGGATAGCCCTCATTTCTGCTTCAATAGGAGAACCAGCATCAATTGCGGCAGAGGCTAAATCAATCATTTTACCCAAGTTATCACGAACAACCATACCAACTGCAGCTTTATCAGGATACCAAGAGGCATCAACATTTATTTTAATATATCCTGAAGGTGGTGTTTCCCAAAAAACAGCAGCTATATTAGGCTTTGGAGGAGGTCTACTAAAAGGAATCCAATGACTTAAAGAGGAGTCCATATCAGAACGTGAGAAGTAAGTCCTTGGTGTAGTTAAAAGAGCCATTTTGATCAAATCATGAACCTCATTAGAGATTTTTTCTGAGGAGAAAGGTTTATTATCATATAAGAACCTATTCCTAGCTTTCCAAAGTGACCAACAGGTAATAGAAGGTATGATTTTGCACACAAAATGCTTCCAGCCAACCAAATCCTTGGTATTCCAAAAAATAAAGAATCTTTGTATAAGGGAATGATCAGGATGTATATGGAAATGAACTAATGAAGCAATATTTCCCCAGACTGCCTGAGCAATATGACATGAAGTGAAGAAATGCTGAATTGTGTCTGATTGAAAACAGGCAGGACACTTAGAGGCTAAACTGAACCCTAAGGTAATAAGAACTTCATCAAAGGGAAGAAGGGATTGCAACATTTTCCATGTGAATATAGAAATCTTCTTTTGCAAAGCCTTGTTTAAAATGAATTTACATGCAGGGAAGTTGCCTGATACATGAGTGAGAGCCTTGTATGTTGATTTGGATGTGAAATTACCTGATGCTTCAACCTTCCAAATTAATCTATCCTCTCTGCCAGGGACCAAAACAGAGTCCTGTAGAAATGACAAAGTATCATTTTCTAGTAAAGAACTAAGCTGAGTCATAACCAAGGATTTGTTATTTATAAAGTCTGCCACAGACAGATCTGGCATATCAGCAATTATATGTTGAGGGATGATATTGCACAGGGGCCCCCTCGGGCACCAATTAGCTATCCAGAAATTGCAAGTGCCCTTCCCATGGATGATTACTGAATTTTGTTCTGCAAAAGAGTTAATAGACAAAATTCTCCTCCATGTTACAGATTTCCTATGTGACAGAGGCAGTGACCAAATTAATTTAGACCAAAGAGTAATCCCTAATTGCCTTTTCCAACAAAGCTTAGCTGAACAGGTATCAATAATGGCTCTAACAGATCTAAATCCAAGACCATTAAATTCAACAGGAGTTGAGATATCAGACAATTTTTTCCAGATTTTATTTTTTTTCCATTTGATTCCCCCCAAAAGAATCTAGCTAATCTTTTCTCAAAATTCCGAATTATAATTTTAGGTGGATTACTAACTGCCCATAAATGCTGAGTTAAGGAGTATAGACAATGTTTAATTTAAATCAACTTGCCCCCAGCACTTAGCCACTTATTTTTCCAACTTTGTAGTTTAGAATCCAGGTTAGTCATTAAAGGTTGGAAATACCTTTTTAAGGTTCTTCCCCTAAATATGGGACAGCCAAGATACTTGAATGGAAAAGAGCCTTTTTTCATTTTTAGAATGGACATAACCTGATTGTTTTTCAGAACTGAAGCCCTCTTACTGAGATAGATTTTTGACTTGTCAAAGTTAAATTTCTGTCCTGAAGTCACCTCAAAAACATCTAAAAATGCTTTCAGTCTTATGAGGTTAGATTTAGATGCTTGCATGAATATCACAGTGTCATCTGCATACATTAAATGGGACACAGCAGGGATTGAAGCAGGCAAATAAAAATGAGTAAGCCTATTGTTAGAGAAAATATAGGCTAAACTTCTTGAGAAAGCTTCAGTGAAAATATTAAAAAGAAAATGAGACAGTGGATCACCTTGTTTGATTCCTCTAGAAGCTTTAAAGAATCCAACTGAATTCCCATTAACAAGTACTAAAAAATGTGCCTGTGATAAGTTACTCATAACCGCAGTTAAAAAATTCCCATTAAAACCAAATTTGACTAAAATTCTTCTAAGGAACTGCCAGTTTACTCTATCAAAGGCCTTCATTAAATCTAATTTCAAAATGCAATTTGGAATCCTGTTCTTTTTGTCAAGAAATCTGACCATTTCCTGTAAATAAATTATGTTATCCGAAATGTCCCTTTTCTTTAAAAACGATGATTGAGTAGGAGATATTAGAGTGTCCATATAAGGCCTTAGCCTTTCCATAAGAACCTTAGAGCAAATATTTTTAAGTACATTAGATAAACTAATTGGCCTAAAGTCACCAAAATTGCTAGGTGTTGCTTTCTTGGGGATGAGTGTAATCCATGTACTAGATATCCCCTTTGGGATGTTGGATCCTAAAATGAAGTCATTCACTGATGCCATTAGATCCTGCTTAATAAATGGCCAGCATTTTTTATAAAACTTAGGGGTAAAACCATCTGGCCCAGGACTACTGTTACTATTTAAGCTTTTTATTACCTTTTCTAATTCGGATTCTAAAACGGGAGCAGCTAAAGATTGATTATCATCATTATTTAAAATTTTGGGAACTTGACTGAGAAAGTGAGAGGAAAAAGTATCTTCAGTATTTTGGTCAGGTTCAGTTAAGAGATCCGAGTAGAAGGCAATTGCTTCATTCTGAATATCAGTTTGGGAGTTTAACCATTGACCTGCAGAGTTTTTAATTTTATTAATCTGCATCCTACAGTTCTTCTCTTTGACTACCTTGTGAAAGTATTCAGTATTATTATCACCCAGTTTGTGCCATTTAAGTCTTGCCTTTTGTTTCCAAAATTTTTCTTTTTCCTTAAGAGCCCTAAGGAGAAGAGCTTTTTTCTGGTTTAGTTTAATAAGTTCAGAGTTGTTTGGATTTAGATCAAAACCAATTTCCTGTATTCTTAGGGACTCCTCAGCTAGAGTGACATTGGACTCAATATTACCAAATGATTCTCTGTTCCAGATTTTTATCACTCTTTTTAACCTAATCAGTTTTAAATAAAATCTCATCATACCAATATCCTGAATAGGTTTTTCCCAATTTTCCTGAATTAAGTCAATAAATTCTGTCCTTTGAAACCATGCATTAATGAATCTGAATGGTTTAGGGAATGATGGAGTAAGATTGGATATCTGCAGGAGTAGAGGAGAATGATCTGAGGTATTTCTATTAAGAATCTGAATTGAAGATGATGGAAATTTATAGCTCCATGAAAGGGTACAAAGTCCTCTATCTAATCTTTTGGAAGTAGGGTTCCTAAGCCTTGAATTACACCAAGTAAACAAGTTTCCTACAGTGTTTATTTCCTGAATTCCATTGGAATTTATCCAGGTATTAAAATCCCTAATGCTTCCAGGAGCTGGATTGGAAGGCCCTCTATATTCAGACACATTAGTTATTGTGTTAAAATCCCCTATAAAAATTGTATCTCCATTGGAAATTGGCTCTAAATCTTTCCATAATAATTTTCTACCCTCTCTATTTCTTAAAGCATAAATGAAAACCGCCTCCATACAAAGATTGAAAGATTGATGAGATATGTCAACATACAGAAATTGATCATGGCAATTTTTCAGTGCGACATTGAGTAAATGAGACCACATTAACCAAATTTTCCCATTAGGCAAGGCCAGACAATTGGAAAATTTAAGAGCAGTCATATAGGAGTGTATTTTAGAGTTATCATGTAAAGGCTCAATTAAACAAAGCACCTGAATCTTCTTAGTTAGAATCAAATTAGAAAGTCTCAGTATTGAGGTTTCCATACCACAGAGATTCCACACCAGAAAATTTATATTGGGTGTGTCTATCATATTTCACCTGCTTTATTACCCTTTGTGGCCGATCTCAATAGCATCTTATTCAATTCGCTAAGATAAGTAATCTTTTTATTTTTAGCCTTACCTTGATTTTGAAACTTACCTGGGAGTTCCTGAGTGGTGATTTCCACAGAATTTTGTTGCTCTCCAGTCTCCAGGTCAAAGTCAGTTTCCAAATCCTCCTGAAATGTGATATCTGCTTCATTAAGATCCTGGAATTGTGGACCTTCTTCCTGCAAAATAGAGAATCTGTTTGACATCTTTCCATATTGGGAAAGTGTGGGGTTAGACAAGGAATCTTTCATAGCAGATCGATGTAAACCAATTTGAGAATCATCATTTGCATAAGATACTAGTTTTGAAAATGCAGTGGCCTGAAGTAACTTAGTGGTAGAATCTTCAGGACTCAAATTTAGGGTCCGTTGTGATGTTTGAGTCCTTTCAATGGCAGGAGTTGTGGGATTCTCAACTATGGTATTCTGGCTTCCACCCTCATTTACAGGATCAGGGGAGGATGGATCATTGATCAGTGGAGGCAGTTCAAATATTTTTCCAGTTGCTTGCCATTTAGGATGAGGTTGAACATGCATTCTGATAGATTCATCTATCCCGTCATTTGTATTTTGGGGATTAACTCTACATTGGCCCAAGGAATGACCTAATTTAGCACAATGACTGCAATAGAGAGGGATATCTTCAAACTCAATTGGATATTTCTTATTGTTTGAGATTGAGCCAAGTCTAATGAAATGAGATAGAGGCTTCATAAGATCAATTTCAACAAAAAATTTAATAGCAGAGGGCCTAGTTAACATCTCAGTTGCAAAATCATTTTTTATGAAGTTACCTATATTGTTCCCAATGCATTCAATGGAGGCAGAGTTATAGTAATAAAGGGGAACTTCCCTAATCGTACACCAAATCGGAACAATCGGAGATTCTTTTTGTGTGGAGAACTCAGGTGTCCACTTAAGCATCTTAAGTAAAACACCATTAAAATTCCATATACCTTTCATCCAACAACGTTGGTAGTCATTAACCAACTCAAATCTAATTAGGATATGTTTATAATCAAGAGACCCTAATTGGTACCTACCTTCGAACCCAATAGTTCTGAGCGCTGCCTCCATCTGATCCATACTAAATCTGCCCTTCGTGAATTTACCCACCAAGGCATTGGAATAGGGAGCCGATAGAGTAGCAATTTGCTCATCTGAGTAAAGGCAGGCTGGATCACCAAGATGGGAAGATTTAGGGATTAGTTCAGGATTATTTGGGAGCTGAGTTGATAGAGGAGGTGATTTTGATTGAAGAGCTGCAGCAAAAGTTTTTGGAGGGGGTGGGAGAGTAGATGAGGAAGCCGCCATATCGGCCGGTGAGAACAAGCCCCGCCAAGGCGGAGCAACCAGAAAATGGTCGATTGGAGGACCGGTACCGACACAATAACGGTAAAAAAATGGTAAAATGAAGAGATGAGGAAGAAAAAGTGAGTTCGCACACACAATCGCACTTAGTTTCGCACACAGTCTACAGTAAGGAATTGTCTTCGAAGGATTACATCTATTTTCTTATTCTTGGAATAGATATATTTTAATTAGGAAAACACTTTAATTCCTTTTCTAATTAGTTGTCTATTAGTATGAGGATTTCCGAGAATAGTATTACCATTCATTAGATTTATATATTCACTTGAATATCACATGCACATTGTTTATATTTTCTTTGATTTTTTGCTATGGAGAACTAATTTCTTAGTTTCATCAAACAATCAATGGCATTGATTATTACATTTTGAGGTTCGAAAATAAAAGGTTTTATATTGTTATGAATTATATGTTTACATATTAATCTATTATAGTTATTATGTTGATTGGTAGAGAACACGATTACATGATACATTGATGTATGTTTACATATTAATCTATTTTGTGTGTGTGTGTTTGTTTGTATGTTTGGTAGAGAACTCGATTACATGATATATTGATGTATGTTTACATATTAATCTATTTTGCGTGTGTGGTAGTGTGTGTGTGTGTGCGCGTGCGCGCTAGAGTGTGTGAGTGTGTATGTTTTAGTGTGTGTGTGTGTGTTTTAGTGTTACAAACTATGTTTAATGTCTTTAATTTTTCCCAAATAAGAACACTTATATGTCTTAGTGTATACTACAAAATCCGAACTAAAAATGCCCATGTCCATCTTTGTTGCACCAGACTTCCTCGCACATGTCACATCCTTATTTTAAAAATTTTTTACGCTATCATGTTTCGAAACATGCATTAACCAATACTTTTGGAAGTAAAATGTATTTTATTGTTCCAAGCATATACCAGACAACCATGGCATGTGAATGGTAGCCCGGGATAAATTGTAGTGTACGGGTGATTTGAGTGACAACTAGACTTGCTGTTGAGTTGAATCCACTGAACCATCTTGATTAAACTACATCAAATTTTCCCTTGTTGAAATAATAGAGATGTGAGTTGAGCATTAATTATGTCTATTTGGGTTCAAGCTACTGACAAATTATTTTTCATACACAAGATCAAATCTGGATCCAAATTCCTCTCCTCTAAAGGGTTGGCCACTAGTGGTAATTTGGTGAAGCCTATTCCTTAATTAAAATATTTGTTCGGATAGGAAGTGCAAGCTTATTATAAATTGGCATTTTGAGAGTAATTTATAGAACCTAGAAAAAGAATAAGCAAAAAACTGTAGAGATACTATTGTTGGCGAATAATTGAATATTTACGTGAAATGCATCCATTTTAGACTCATTTATATTATGACTACGTGTTGTAAGCAGGATGTTGATCAGCATCAATCTGGTGTTTCTTCCCACCTACGTGTTTTCTGGTGCAGTTTTGGATCACACCTACAGTGTTGAAGTCCGAGGATGGGGTAGGAAGCTAATGTCGGAGATGCTCTTATTGAATATATTCGAAAGTTGTATGAATGCCACATAACGAAGTCATTTCTCCATGACAATGAATGCACTTTCTAATCTTTAACCAAAGAAGTTTGGATTAAACGTTCGATTTTTTTTTGGATTAAACGTTCTTAAAATTTTTTAGCAGTCGATTCAACGTCCCTTAAAATTTGGCTCTGGTTCAACCACAATCAATGTCTACAGCTGAATTCACGTACAAGACGCTCATATCTATCCATGTTGCTCCATACTTGCACGCATGTGTCACATCACTATTTTTAAATATGTCTAAAGTAGCAATCAATACTTTTCTAAACTCACTCAAACATATCAATTCATTCTAATGTTCCTTTATTTTAATAAATAAAAAATATTCTGCAATGTCCATGCTAAAATGAAAATTAACGAATTTTTATAAAGATTCTAGAAAACAATATTTTACCTCGTAACGAATCCTTCAAAATAAAGACATAAACCAACATCATTCCTAAGGTTCTCTTAAGTGATCACAAAATTTTAAGATTGTCAATAATACTATTACACTAGTAAATTGTAAATCCAAATATCACATATTTGTCATAGATTTTAACTTCCTAAAATTTTAAACCACACAATCATGTAACATACTCTTCTTGATGTTCACCTTTCCGTTTATTCTCCGAGCTCCCTATGGTACCACTCCTTATTAACTTTTTCCTCCAGACTTGCACACACATGTCACATCTTAAATTTAAAATATGTTAACACTATTAACTCCCAAAATTTGTAGCAACCAATACCTTTCCAACTTAAACGTATCAATTTGTTTGAATGTTTTTAAATTTGGAAACTTTATGTTTTTGTTGCATGTCCATGTGTAAATGAAAATAAAATTTCTGATTTATTATTGCATTCTAGAAAATTAATTCTTTCTACAGCTTAATGAATCCTTTACACTTAAGAGAGGAAACAGCTATTTTACAAAGGTCCCTCTTTCATAAGTGACTACAAAAGTTTTAAATTGTCTTTTACATTTAATACACGGTCAATCGAAATCCCACAAATTAGTAATAGAAACCACTCATTCAGTTTTTAAACCATAAAATAAAGTAAGATGCCTCGAGCAAAGTGCTCAAACAAAGTGCTCGACTCATGCTACTTCACCATTATTCATGATTCGACTAAGTCTTTGGCAAAGGAAAATTTACATTATATTATTCTTACAATTCACTTTCACTCATACCTTGTCTCGTGCCAGCACACAAATGCTCTTGTCAATCAGACAATAAAAAGAGCATTTTAAGCCCACATATACGTATGTTCATGCATGATTGTTACTTCGTTCCCTTCAAGCCAACATGTGTGTCACTATATACCTCTCCAAACCAATTAACTACAATATGTCCACATTTTCCCAATATATATATAATTTTATTTTTACAAAATTGCACATATATTGCACTTTATTCTTCCCTAAACTGTACGAACATGTAAATTTATATATAGTGAACATATGCAATCAAATAATGACCTAGTGAAAATTATGAACTCTAAATTTTTTCATGTTGTTTCCATAGATCTTTCAACACATTATTGTCATTTAAGTTTTTGAGAGGATTGTGCATTGATTAAAAAGGGGATGATATATCTATATCAAAAGTACACGAAAAGGTTTCAGCGGAAGACGAAGTTGTATGGAAGCATGCCGACACAGTTTCGTGTAGCCATTTGGGGGGAAATTAGAAGAAGCTACTAGATCGAACCTCAATCACGTCGGTTCTGTTGTTTCAGATGCACAACAGTTTGAGAGCTGCAGGGAGAACAATGAATATGATGAAATTTTCAAAGAAGAAGTCTCATTTATGTTGTAAGCCTTGTGCATAGAATTTTTTTTCACAGTTAAGGAAACCAAATTATGGTGTATGCCAGCTAATTTAGCACGACTCAGATGGTGAAAAATATATTATATGCAATGGTTGTAAACTCCAGGTGCATGGTGAGTGCACAGAAATTTCGTTCAAGTTCCTCAAGAACATTGAGAAAAAGAACCTTTAGTACATTTTCCCTTACTATAAGACTAAGTGTAATCATGGGCTTTCCATTGTGGAGAAGTTACAATAAAAAAATTAAATAGGTAGCTTAACTTCTTTGAAGGGAGACGCAATTTTACTTTTTCTCCTTTAAAAAAATAGAAATATTTTTAGAGGACCGAGAAGAAAAGAGTCCGCTTTGGTATATCTGGAGTACATGCATGGGGCCTCTATGTGCGAAGAATTATTCAAAAGTGTCAAATAGTTATCGAGTCTCGTGGTGAACACGTCACACATGGTGTTATAGATCTTTGGGAGGATTGCTCTCGTCGTGAGGGCAAAGAATGTTATCTTTTCAAGATCAATGACGATTTGTATTTGATGCGACAAAAAAGTGAAAGATGGCACGAATGATCAACCAATATTTCCTGCATAATTGCTATGCAAAAATCATGAGTTTCGGGCAAATAGAGAACCGGATAGTTCTCATTTTCTGAAATACATTAATATATAATTCTAAAAAATCGTACATATATTGCAATTAATTCTTCCTTAAACTACACTAATACGCACATTTACTTATAGTTAAAACATGCAATCAAATAATAATCTAATGGAAATTACAGACTATAACTTTGTTTTGGGTTGTTTCCATAGATATTTCACAACTTTTATGTCATTTATGTTTTTTAGAGGATTATACATGGATTAAAGAGGGGATGATATATTCGTATCAAGAGTATGCATAAAGATTTCAGGGCTAGTCAAAGTTGTATGAAAGCAAGTCAGTTCAGTTTTATGTAGCCATAGAGAAGGTCAGTGTAGCTATTAACGGGCTCATATGCATGGAGCCCAAGGTGCATGTGACTTCGAATCAGGGCAAATCAGAAGGAGCAACTGGATCAAACCTCAATCAAGTTGGTTTTGTTATCCAAATGCAGGACATTTAGATGCAGTGAGAACTTTCCATGCATAACAATGAAGATGAAGAAAAATGAAAAAATAAAGTCTTAGTTTTGGTGATAGTTTTGTGTGAAGAAACAAGATTGTTGCAAATGAAAATACTTTTACACGACTTAGATGGTGGGAAATATGTAAAGTGCAATGGTTGTAAACTCTAGGTGCATGTTTAGTGCAAAAAAATTTCTCCTAAGCTCCTCAAGAACATGGAGAAAAAAAATGACGTCTAAGATTTGGTGTGATCCTACTTCGGTATATATCTGGAGTACATGGATGGGTCCTCTTTGTGTTAAGAAGTCTTCAAGAGAGGCAACTGTGTATCAAGTATTGTTGTGAACATGTCACTCATAGTGTTGCAAATGTCAAGGGGGCTCGCTATCATCGCGAGGGAAAAGATTGTTATATTTTTCAAGACCAGTGATAAATTGTAATTCATAAACGAAAAAGAAGAATATGGCCAGTCTCATCAACCATTCTTGCAAGCCTATGTTTCGGGCAAGAAGAGAGCATAATTGTTCTTATTTCCTCAATTATATGAATACACACTTTCACAAAATTGTACATATATTGCACTTTATTCTTCCCTAAGCTGCAGAAATACGCACATTTATGTAAAGTGAAAATATGTAATCAAATAATGATCTAGTGAAAATTATGAACTCTAACTTTTTTTGGTTGTTTCCATAGATCTTTCACAACTTTTATGTCATTTATTGTTTTGAGAAGATTATGCATGGATTAAAGAGGGGATGATATATTCGTATAAAGAGTTTGCGAGTAGGTATAAGGGGATAAAAAGTTTATGAATGCAAGTTGGCACAGTTTGTGTAACAATAGAAGAGGCTGTTATAGCTATTGATAGCCTCAAACGAACCCAAGTTGCACGCTGCTGCGAATTGTGGGAAAATCAAAAGAAGCTACTAGACAAAACTTAGTGTTGTTGTTCCAGATGCACGACAGTGTGATAGCTGTAGTGAGAATTTTCCATGCATAACAATGAAGATGATGAAATTTGCAAAAATGAATCTCAGTTTTGGTGTGAGTCTTGTTTAAAGAAATTATTTTTATACTTTAAAAACCATGGACATTGCATATGTCGACTACTTTTGTACGACACATATATTGAGAAATATGTATAGTGCAATGGCTTTATATTCTAGGTGCATGCTGAGTGCACAAAAAAATTCATCTAAGCTCCTCAAGAACATGGGAAAAAAGAACATTAAGTACCTTTGCCAAAACTGTAAGATTCAGTCTAATAATGCTGTTTTACTATGGACAAATTGCAATAAAAAAAGAATTATATAGATTGCTTAACTTCTTTTAAGGGAGTTGACGATTTTACCTTTTCTTCTTCCCAAGAAAGACTAAAACATTTACAGAGGACCGAGAAGAATAAAGTTAGCTTTGGTACATCTGGAGTACATGGATGGGACCTCTTTGTGCGAAGAAGTATTCAAGAGAGCCAAATGGTTATCAAATATCGTGGTAAACATGTCTACAAAGTGCTTCAGATCTCAAGTAGGCTCGCTATCATCGTGAGTGCAAAGATTGTTATATTTTTAAGACCCACAATGAAATTTTTATTTATGAAACGACAAAGGAAAATATGGCTCATCTGATCAACCATTGTTGCATACCTAATAGCTATGCGAGAATCACGAGTTTCGTGCAAGAAGAGAGCCAAATAGTTCTCATATTCCAATATATATGAATATACACTTTTACAAAATTGTACATATATTGCACTTTATTCTTCCCTAAACTACCCGAACATACACATTTATTCATAGTCAAAATATGTAGTCAAATAATGATCTAGTGAAAATAACGAAATCTAACTTTCTTTTGGGTTATTTTCATAGATCTTTCACAACTTTTATGTCATTTACAGTTTTGAGAGGATGATGTGTGGATTAGAGAGGGGGTTAAATTTCTATATTAAGAGTAGTCGGAAAGATTTTAAGGGCAAATAAAGGTGTATGGAAGCCAACCCACAGTTTTGTGTAGCCATAGAGGAGTCCTTTGTAGCTATTAATAGCCTTGGGCGCACAGAGCCCAAGATGCATGTGGCTCCGAATCGAGAAAATTCATAATCAGGTAATGGATCGAATCCCAATCACGTTGGTTTCGTTGTGTCGGATGAATGGCAGTGGGATAGCTGTTGTGTGAATTTTCCATGCAAAACAATGAAGATGATGAAATTTTCTAAAAATTAAGTCTAAGTTTTAGTATGAGCCTTGGGTGAAGAATTTTTTTTTGCAGTTAAAGAAACATGAGTGTGGCGCGTTAGCTACTTTAGCACAACTCAGATGGGTGAAAATATGTACAATGCAATGATTGTAAACTCTGGGTGCATGTTGTGTGCACATAATTTTGTCTAAGCTCCTCCGGAACATGGAGAAAAAGAACCTTCTATAACATTGCACTGACTATAAGAACTTTCCAATTGACATATTTTTTAAACCCACCGTCGAAACTTCAAATAATGTTTCACTTAAACGTGGTCTATGGCTGGTTCTATAATTGTTATCAACCTATGATTAACTTACTTCATTCGACACTAAGTTTAGTACAAGTGCATTGTCATTCTTTCCAAATAAGCATGCATATATATATATAAATGGATATTCCACCAAATCCACATGCAAGATACACATGTTCATCCATATTATTTTATTCTTACACACACATGTCACTTATTCATTTTCAAATATATCTAGACAGGAAAACCTCCCCTAGCTATGACAACAATAACGTTTTCATTCCTTGTGGTGTAGGCCACTGTGCTACGACAACATTAACTTTCTCATTCCTTAATATTAATGAATTTTCCTATAAACTTTGACTTTTACACCATGTCTAGGTGAAAATGAAAATCGAAAGCAGTTATGTTACAATTCATAAATTTTGTTTTGACTTACTCCTAGCGAATCATTCAAAGTTAAGATAGAAAACAAGAGCATAAATATAGTTCCCAATTCCAAAGATGGAGGCCCCTGTGCTACAACATGATTCAAGTGGTAAAGTGCACTAAAAGGCCCAACTTTCAGTGATGCCAATAACAACAATTAAACTTCCCTTCAATTGTTTGTCACATATTAAAACACAATCATTACAACATGTGTGTAGGAAAAATAGATCCTGGTTAGAATTTATTTAGTCATTTTCGGCGTGACAATGTAACATTGAAAAAAAATCAAAATCTACAAATTAGAACTAGCCCACCAATGGTTAGTGATAGTAAATTTTCATCACTAATCTAGTGACAACATTTACAGTCATCACAATAGATATTATTAGTGATATTTTTCAAAAGACGGTGATTTAGAAACCTACAGCAACATTGATTTACTGACAAAAATGTGATAATAGAAAAGTCATCAATAAAACCCTAGAATGATGACATTCTAGCCTTTCATGAAAACTTTATTTTATCACTAAATCTCTATTTATTTGTAGTAATGTGATAGGGTATATCTCATATAGCATATCTATTAATTATTAACAGAGGGTGGTTTGCACACATATCGTAATTCTGTAATCCCAAGATGCTTCGAAGAAATGATGATATATAAGGAGTTACAAAATATGAACATTAGAAAAGTCCAAAACATTGGGCTGGATTTTGGTTTTTTTTTTGGGTATGTGCAAGAATTCAACTCTTGTTAAAATTATATTTCCTTTTGCATTTTAGGTAGGAGTCTTGTCTTCTAAGGATTACATCTATTTTCTTATTCTTTGAATGATTAGATTTTAATTAGGAAAACACTTTTATTCCTTTTCTTGTTAGTTGTCGATTAGTATAAACAAGTCAAGGATTTTCGAGAATGGTATTACCATTCATTATATTTTATACATTCACTTGAAGATCCCATACACATTGTTTATATTTTATTTGAATTTTTTCTATTGAGAACTAATTTCTAAGTTTCATCATACGATTGATGCCATCGATGATTACATTGTGAGGTTCAAAACTACTGGGATTTATATTGTTATAAATCATATGTTTGCATATTAATCAATTATAGTTCATGCGTTGATTCGTAGAGAACCCGATTACATGATATATTGATATATGTTTACATATTAATCTATTTTCCATGTGTGTTAGCGTGTGTGTGTTATTGTGTGTTTGTGTGTATTAGTCTTAGTGTTAGTGTGTGTGTGTGTATGTATGTGTTAGTTTTAGTGTTAGTGTGTGTATGTGTGTGTTACTAACTCTATGTAATTCACGTGCCTTTAAATTTTTTTGAAATAAGGACACTTATATGTCTCAGTGCATATTACGAAATCCGCAACGAAGAAGCTCATATCTATCTTTGTTGCTTCAGACTTGCACGTACAGGTCACAACCATATTTTTAAATCTTTTTACACTATCATGTTTCTAAACATACATTAACCAATACTTTTAGAAGTAACATATCTTTTATTGTTCCAAGCATATACTAGACAACCATGACATCGGAATAGTAGTCCAGGATAAATTGTAGTGTACGGGTAATTTGAGTGACAACTAGACTTACTGTTAGGTTGAATCCACTAAACCATTTTGATTAAATTATATTAACCTTTTCCTTGTTGAAATAGTAGAGATGTGAGTTAAGCGTCAATTATGTCCATTTGATTTCAAGATTATAATTGACCAATTGTTTTTCATACACAAGATCAAATCTAGATCAAAATTCCTCTCCTCTTAAGGGTTTGCCACTTGTGGTAAGCTGGTGAAGCCTTTTCCTTTGACTAAAAGATTTGTTCGGATAGGAAGTGCAAGTTTATTATAAATTGGCCTCTTGACAGTAATTTATAGAACCTAGAAAAAGAAAAAGCAAAAACTGTAGAGATACTGTTGTTGACAAATAATTGTATATTTATGTAGAATGCATCCATTTTAGACTCATTTATATTATGACTACGTAGTGTAAGAAGGATGTTGATCAGCATCAATCTAGTGTCTCTTCCCACTTACGTGCTATTTGGTGCAGTTTTGGATCGCACCTACGGTGTTGAAGTCCGAGGATAGGGAAGGAAGGTAACGTCGAAAATGCTTGGATTGAATATTTTCAAAAAGCTGTTCATTCTAAGAATGCCACATAACGAAGTCATTTCTCCATGACAAGGAATACACTTTCTAATCGTTCACCAAAGAAATTTTGGATCAAACATTCGATATTATTTTTTATTACACATTCTTTAAAAAAATTTAGTAGTCTATTCAACCTCTCTTAAAATTAGGATTTGGTTCCGCCACAATCAATGCCTACTACTGAATTTGCACGCAAGACGCTCATATATATCAATATTGCTCCAGACTTGCATGCACATGTCACGTCACTATTTTAAATATGTCTAAAGTAGCAATCAATACTTTTCTAAACTCACTCAAACATATCAATTCATTTTAATGTTTTTTTGTATTCTTCTATGTTCATGCTAAAATGAAAATAAAACTAGTGATATGTAACAAGATTATAGAAAAATCATTCTTACCTTGTAACGAATCCTTCAAAATGAAGACAGAAACCAAAATCATTCCTAAGGTTCTCTTAAGTGATCACAAAAGTTTAAGATTGTCAATAATTCTATTATACTAGTAAATTGTAAATACTAATCTCACATATTTTTCACAGAATTTCACTTAAAATTTTAAACCACGCAATCATGTAACTTACTCTTCTCGATGTTCACCTTTCCTTGTATTCCCCAAGCTCACTATGGTACCACTCCTTATTAGCTTTATCCTCCAGACTTGCACACACATGTCACATTATAAATTTGTAATATGTTAACACTATTAACTCCCAAAAATTGTATCAGCCATACCTTTTCAACTTAGACGTATCAATTTATTTTAAAGTTTTTCAATACGGAAAATTTATGTTTTTGTTGCATGTCCATACATAAATGAAAATAAAAATTATGATTTATTATCAGATTCTAGAAAATTCATTCTCACTACCGCTTAATGAATCCTTTAAAGTTATGAAAGGAAACATCTACTTTACAAAGGTCCATCTTTCATAAGTGACTACAAAAGTTTAAAATCGCCTATTACATTTAATACACTGTCAATCGAAATCCCACAAATTTGTTATAGAAATCACTCATTCAAATTTTAAACCACAAAATAAAGTAAGCCAACTCGAGCAAAAATCTGAAACAAAATGCTCGACTCAAGCTGCTCAAACTTCACCATTATTCATGATTAGACTTAGTCTTTTGTAAAGGAAAATTCGCATCACGTTATTCTTACTACTCACTTTCACTCGTACCTTGTATCCTGCCAGCACACAAAGGTTCTTGTCAATCGGACAATGACAAGAGCATTTGAAGCACACATATACGTATTTTCATGCATGATTGATATTTCGTTCCCTTCAAGCCTACTTGTGTGGCACTATATACCTCTCCATACCAATTCACTACAATATTCCCTCATGTTACCAATATATGTGCATATAAATTTTTTTTTACAAAATTGCACATATAATGTACTTTATTCTTCCCTAAACTGCACAAACACACACATTTATTCATAGTGAAAATATGCAATCAAATAATGAACTAGTGAAAATTACGAACTCTAACTTTCTTTTGGGTTGTTTCCGTAGATCTTTCAAAACTTTTATGTCATTTACGGTTTTGAGATGATATTGCATGGATTAAAGAGGGAATGAAATATCTGTATCAAGAGTACTCAAAAAGGTTTCAAGGGCAGGCAAAGTTGTATGGAAGCAATCCGGAAGTTTCGTGTAGCCATGGAGAAGTCAGTTGTACCTATTAATGGCCTTGGGCGCATGGAAAGGAGACACGTATGGCTCCAAATTAGGGAAATTAAAAAAGTAGCTAATGGATCGTAATTGATCACGTTTGTTTCGTTGTGTCAAAATGCATGGCAATGCGATAACTGTAGTGAGAATTTTCCATGCAGAGCAATGAAGATGATAAAATTTGCAAATTTCAAGTGTAAGTTTTAGTGTGAGCCTTGTGTGCAGAAACTATTTTCCTGGCTAAAGAAATGGGATAGTGGTGTCTGTTAGCTACTTTGGTATGACTCAGATGGGTGAAAATATGTACAATGAAATGGCTGCAAACTCTAGGTGCATGCTAAGTGTACATAATTTTGTCTAAGCTCCTTCGGAACATGAAGAAAAAGAACCTTCTGTACCGTTGCCTTGACTGTGAAAATTTTCAAATTGACTTATTTCTGAAACCCCAAAGTTGAAACATCATACAATGTTTCACTTGAACCTGGTCTATAGTTGGTTTTATCATTGTTATTAATGTATGATTAACTTACTTAATTCAACACTAAGTTTAGTATAAGCATATTTTTATTCTTTCCAAATATGCACACATATATGTATAAAGGTATATTCCACCAAATCTGCATGCAAATTGCACATGTCCATCCATATTATTTTATACTTACACACACAAGTCACATAATATTTTTTTTAATATATCCAGACCTTGAGTTTTCTCCAAATATGCATCAACCAATAATTTTCAAACTCACTCAAACATATCAGTTCATTTTTTTCATTTGATCCATGAACTTAGTTGCATGTCTATGTAAAAATGAAAATGAAAGCTGTGATTTGTTTCTAGATTGGTTGCTCTTACTACATCCTATCCATTTTTTTAAACACCAGACAAGATCTAACAACAACAGTAATGTTTTCATTCCTTGTAATGTAGGCCACTGTGCTACGACGACAATAACATTGTCATTCCTTGTGGTGTAGACCATTGTGCTACGACAAAAGTAACATTTTTAGTCCTTATACTATAAAATGCCCCAGAACCAAATTTCAGTGATACCAGTTAACTACAATAGAACTTCCATTCAATTGTTCCCTATCCACAATCATTATAATCTCTTCAATAGGAAACATAGCTATCTCTGGTTCAGATTCATTTAAATTTTTTAGGCACAGTAATGTATATTTGAAAACATAACTAATGTTAGGATTTTTTTTTTGCCAAAGATTGGTTCTATGACAGTCATCTAGTTGAAATTTTTAACAAATTTTTAGATTATTTAATTTGACACCCACACTGCTTTGTAGCTTGGTTTTGTATTGTTTCTAAATATCCATGCATATACGTATCAATGCATACCCTTCAGATCCCCATGCATGATTCATATTTGTATCAATATTGCTCCAAACTTGCACAAACATGTCACATAATTACTCATAAATTAAATACACAATTAATTTTCTATTTTTTTATTAATCAATACATTTATCGAACACACTCAGACACATCGATTAATTTTAATGTATTTTTCTATAAACCTTAACATTTACACCATGTCTAGGTGAAAATGAAAAGCGAAAGCAATTATATTACCATATAGAAATTCTGTTTTGACTAACTCCTAGCCAGTCCTTCAAGGTTAATACAGAAACCAAGACCATAAATATGGTTCTCATTTCCAAAGATGGAGGCACATGTGCTGCTACATTATTCAAGTGGTAATGTGCCCCGAAAAGGTCCAACTTTCAGTGACACCAATAATCACTATCAAACTTCCCTTCAATTTTTTGTCACACATTAAAACACAATCATTACAACCTATGCATAGGAAAATTAGGTCCTGGTTCAAATTCATTTGGTCATTTTGGGCTTGACAATGTACAATTGAAAACAAAATAAAAACCTACAAATTAGAGCTAACCTACCAATGGTTAGTAACAATAATTTTTTATCACTAATGCAGTGACAACATTTAAAGTCATCACAATTGATATTATTAGTGATATTCTCTAAAAGATGCCAATTTAGAAACCTTTAGTGACATTAATTTACTGACAAAATTTTGATAATATTAAAGTCATCAGTAAAACCCTATAGTGACGGCCTTCTAGGCTTGTATGACAACTTTCTTTTATCACTAAATCCCTATTTATTTGTAGTGATGTGATAGGGTATATCTCAAATAGCATATCTATTAATTTTTAACCAAGGGTTGTTTGCACACATATGATGTAGTTTTGTAGTCCCAAGATGATTCGAAGAAGTTAAGATATTTAAGGAATTACAAAAAATACGTGTACACTAGAGAAGGCCAAAACATTGGGCTGGATTTTGGTTTTTTTGGGGTATGTGCAGATTTTCCAATCTTGTTAAAACTCTATTTCCTTTTGTATTTCAGGTAGAAGTCTTGTCTTAGGAGGATTACATCTATTTTCTTATTCTTGGAATAATTAGATTAGAAAAACACTTTTATTCCTTTTCTAGTTAGTTGTCTATTTGTATAAACAAGACAAGGATTTTCGATAATAGTATCCTCATTCATTAGATCATATATTCACTTGAAGCTCCCATGCATGCACATTGTTTATATATTTTTTTTTGTATTTTTGCTATGCATAACTAATTTCATAGTTTCATCAGACGATTGAATCCATCAATGATTACATTGTGAGGTTCGAAAATAAAAGGATTCATATCGTTGTGAATTATATGTTTACATATTAATCTATTATAGTAGCAACTCATGATTGCATACGTGGATGCTATGTGCTGATTGTGTGTGTGTGTGTTTTAGTGTGTGTGTGTGTGTTACTACCTTTATTTAGTTCAAGTGTCTTTAATTATTTTTTTCCAAATAAGCACACTTATATTTCTTAGTGCATACTATGGAATCCACACGGAATATTCTCATGTCTATATTTGTTGCTCCGGACTTGCACACACATGTCACGTCCTTATTTTTAAATCTTTTTAACACTATCCTGTTTCCAAACATTCTTTAACCAATACTTTCAGAAGTGATATATCATTTATTGTTCCAAGCAATTACTAGACAGCCACGACATCAGAATGATGGTTAAGGATATATTGTAGTGCTCGGGTGATTGAGTGACAACTAGACTTGCTGTTGAGTGGAATCTACTTAACCATTTTGATTAAAATTATATAAACTTTTCCCATGTTGAAATAGTAGAGATGTGAGTTCAGCATCAATTATGTCTATTTGGTTTCAAGTTTATAATTGACAAATTATTTTTCATACACAAGATCAAATCTGCATCTAAATTCCTCTCCTCTGAAGGGTTGGCCACTTGTTGTAAGTGGGTGAAGCCTTTTCCCCTGACTAAAATATTAGTTTGGAGAGGATGTGCAAGCTTATTATAAATTTCCCTCTTGAGAGTAATTTATAGAACCTAGAAAAAGAACAAGTAGAAAACTGTAGAGATACTATTGTTGTCAAATATTTGTATATTTTTGCAAAAGCATCCTTTTAGAGTCATTTATATTAGACTATGTGTTGTAAGCAGGGTGTTGATCAGCATTAATCTGGTGTCTCTTCCCACCTACGTGTTGTTTGGTGCGGTTTTGGATTGCACCTACGGTGTTGAAGTATGGGGATGGGATAGGAAGGTAACATCGAAAGTGCTTTAATTTAATAATATCGAAAATCAGTTCATTCTACGAGCGCCACATAACAGAGCCTTTTCTCTATGATAAGGCATAAACTTTATAATCTTTTTCCAAAGAAATTTTGGATTAAATGTTCGATCTTTTTTGGATTACACGTTCAAAAATAATTTAGCAGACGATTCAACCTCCCCTAAAATTTGGCTTTGGTTATGCCACAATCAATGCCTACTACTGAATTTGCACGCAAGACACTCATGTCTATCCATATTGCTCCAGACTTGAACGCACATGTCACATCACTATTTTTAAATATGTCTAAAGTAGCAATCAATATGTTTCTAAACTCACTCAGACTTATCATTTCATTACAATGTTCTTTTGTTTGAATATATAAATAAATTTCTGCATTTTCTATGTTAAAATGAAAATGAAAGTTGTGATATGTTACCAGATTCTAGAAAATTCATTCTTACCTTGTAACAAATCCTTCAAAATGAAGACATAAACCAACATCATTTCTAAGGTTCTCTTAAGTGATCACAAAAGTTTAAGATTGTCAATAATACTATTACACTAGAAAATTGCAAATCCAAATCTCACATATCTGTTCCACTTCTTAAATTTTAATGCACACAATCATGTAACTTACTCATCTTGATGTTCACCTTTTCCATGTATTCCCCGAGCTTTCGATGGTACCACTCCTTATTAACTTTCTCCTCCAGACTTGCACACCCATGTCACGTCATAAATTTTAAATATGTTAACACCATTAACTCCCCAAATTTGTAGCAACCAATACATTTCCAACTTAGACGTATCAATTTATTTTAATATTTTTCAATTTGGAAACTTTATGTTTTGTTGCATGTCCATGTGTATATGAAAATAAAAATTCCAATTTATTATTAGATTCTATAAAAGTCCATACTCACTACCGCTTAATGAATTCTTTAAAATTTTAAAGGAAAAAACTATATAACAAAGGTCCCTCTTTCATAAGTGACTATAAAAGTTTAAAATCGTCTATTACATTTTTAATAGTTAAAATATGCAATCAAATAATGATCTAGTGAAAATTATAGACTCTAAATTTATTTTGGATTGTTTCCATAGATATTTCATAACTTTAATTTCATATATTTTTTTGAGAGGATTATGCATGGATGAAAGAGGGGCTGATATATCTGTATCAAGAGTAAGCCTAAATATTTCAGGGGAAGACGAAATTGTTGGAAGAAAGACGGCATAATTTCATATAGCCATAGAGGATGTCGTTGTAGCTATTAATGGCCTTAGATGCATAGAGCTCAAGGTGGATGTGGCTTTGAATTGGGGAAAATCGGAAGAAGCTACTAGATCGAACCCCGATCATGTTAGTTCTGTTGTTCCAAATGCAAGACATTATGATAGTTGTAGTGAAAGTTTTCTATGCATAAAAATGAAGATGATTAAATTTGCAAAAATGAATTCTTAGTTTACGTGTGATATTTTTGGGAAAAAATTATTTTCACACTTTAGGAAACAAGACGGTTTCATATGCCAACTACCTTGGCACGACTTAGATGGTAGGAATTATGTAAAGGGAAATGGTTGTAAACTCTAGGTGCATGTTTAGAGCAAAGAAATTTTACCTAAACTCTTCAAGAACATGGAGAAAAATAATGACGTCAAAGTTTTTGTGTGAGCCCGCTTCGGATTATCTAGATTACATGGATGGGGCCTCTTTGTGCGAAGAAGTATTCAAGAGAGGCAAATGCTTATCAAGTATTGAGATGAACATGTCACACATAGTGTTGCAAATCTTGGGGGAGTGGGCTCGCTATCATCATGAGGGAAAAGATTGTTATATTTTTCAAGACAAGTGATGCAATTGTAATTGATACGACGACAAAGAAGAATATGGCTCTTCTGATCAACCATTCTTGCATGCCTAATTTCTATGAGGGAATTGTAAGTTTTGGGCAAGAAGAGAGCACAATAGTTCTCATTTCCCCAACTATATTAATATACACTTTCATAAAATTGTACGTAAATTGCACTTTATTTTTCCCTAAACTGCACAAATACACACATTTATTTAAAGTGAAAATATGTAATCACATATTTAGTGAAAAATACAAACTCTATTTTTTTTTGGGTTGTTTCCATAGATCTTTCACAACTTTTATGTCATTTACGGTTTTGAGAGGATTATGCATAGATTAAATAGGGGATGATATATTTGTATCAAGAGTTTGCGGGTAGGTAGTAGTGGATGACGAAGTTTTATGGAAGCAAGCCAGAAAAATTTGTGTAGCCATAGAGAAGGCCGTTGTAGTTATTATAATAGCCTTAGACTCGACCAAGGTGAACATGGCTGCGAATCGGGAAAAATCAAAAGAAGTTACTGGACCCCGATCAAAAGAAGCTAACATACACACACTAACACTAAAAAATACACACAGAGACTAAAACACTAAAACACACACATTAAAACTAGCACACACATTAACACACACACAACACAGCACACTCAAACAAATAAACACACACACACGCAAACTAACACTAACACACACACACGATAACCTTGACACTAACACACACACACATACTAAAACACACTGAGACACACACACACTCTAACACATACTAACACTAACACACTTACACACTAACACTAACACAGACATGTAACCTTGGTGAATTGTTTCAATCCCGTGCCGACGAAGGTCAGTTTCATTAATTTTTGTATGCCATTAATTATGATTTGTATGGTAATGTTCGGTCAAATCTTCTTTCTCAAGACTCGTTGTTAGGCCTTGCCCGAGCATATTAACCACCTTATTAAGAAGAGCGTTTTTAATCCTTTTTTCAGAACTGCACCAAATTGGACAATGTTATGACCTTGGTTGTGAAGTCTATTCATCCTCACAATGGGCGTCGTAGTAATGATCAAAATAAGAGTGGTCTGGTTTGTAGCTACTGTCACCGTATGGGTGATGATAAAGACCATTGTTTCACAAAAAATGGTTTTCCAGAGGGTTAGGAGCACTGACCATGTAATGGCAGTGGCCGGGGTGTCAGGGATACACGACGACATCTACTGTCGCTATTGCTGGTCGGGGCAGGGGAGCAGAGGTGCGTGCCACGGTTACCGGTAGTAGAATTGAAGGTGACAACAACATTCTCTCATCTGCGCGCAATAAGGGACCTCTCCCTGGAATGAACGCAACATAGTGGCATCGCTTATTGGATATGCTTGGTATTTCATCCACCAAAATTCATGATGAACGTTTAAGTGGTAAGTGTTCTTTAAATCCGGTGATTATCGACACAAGAGCCTCGAATTATATCACTGGGAATTACAATTTATTTCATAACGTGACTCATATGGTTGAGTGTCCAGTTGATCTACCGGATGGTAAGCAAATATGCTCTAACAAGCATGGTGAGGTGTACTTGGCGCCGAGTTTGATATTGAAATATGTTCTCTATGAATCCAAGTTGAACTGTAATTTAATTTATGTTACCCGTCTTGTTGATGATTTAAATGTGGTTTGATTCATCAAACATTTGTGCATTATACAGGACCGTCACTTGAGGACCCTGATTAGAGTAGGTGAACGGAGAGACGGACTCTACTTTTTTTTTCGAGATGTTTCAATGATACAGGATTTGAGTGTGGATAGGGTGAATACTCAAGAATTGTGGCACAAAAGGTTTGGGCATCTTTCTAATAAATTAGTATTGCCTCTCCCTTTTATTAGTAGTTCTAGTTTTATCTTAAGTGAAGCTTGTGGTGTGAGTCATCAAGCCAAAGAGTCTAGAGATAAGTTCCCACTTAGTGAAAGCAAGGCTAATTGTTGTTTTGAAATGATAAATTGTGGTGTTTGGGTGCCTTGTCACACGCCTTCTTCTTGTGGTGCTGATATTTTTTAACAAACGTA
Organism: Rubia yunnanensis; assembly: GCA_037428765.1. Classification (NCBI taxonomy): domain Eukaryota; kingdom Viridiplantae; phylum Streptophyta; class Magnoliopsida; order Gentianales; family Rubiaceae; genus Rubia; species Rubia yunnanensis. The sequence continues at coordinate 132,109,657 of CM075062.1, forward strand.
GATGATTTTTCAAGAGCTGCATGGTTCATCTTTTAGTTGACAAAACCAAAGTATTTGTGGTGTTTCAATATTTATTTTCTATGATTATTCATCAATTTGGGGCTCATGTTAAAGTGATTTGAAGTGATAATGGCACTGGATTCAATTGCATGAAAGACTACTTGTGGATAATGGTATACTTTTTTAAACATCATGTGTTGGTACTCCTCAATAAAATGGAAGTGTTGAACGAAAGCATCGTCAGATCTTGAATGTTTCTAGATCCTTATGCTTTCAGGGCAACTTACTAATTGATTATTCGGGTGAATGTGCATTAGCTGCTGGATATTTTCTCAATCACTCTATGGTGGCAGTTACTTGTGAGTTAAAATTTCTAAAAGTTTTATTGATAATTTTGGGTGTAGACCAGCCCCGAGCTATGCCCTTGTATAGTGATAGTCAATATGCCTTATATCTTGTCCAAAATCGTGTTTTCATTAACACACGAAACATATTGAAGTGGATTGTCACTTCTTGTGGGATGTTATTCTTGATGGTACCATTCATACTTCTCATGTTCCTACAAATTAGCATCTCAAAGGCATCTTTACCAAAGCTTGAGGAAAAAATCAATTTGATCATCTTCTCAACAAGTTAGGCATTTGTAACTTTCATGTACCAAAGTTAGGGGGATTATTGAGAATATATGTATGTAATTATGATTGGGCTCATGTTAGTAATAGACCACTGCTACGTACATTCGTGTTCAGTTCAATCCCTTTTATAATATAATAGATTGGTTACACCGTGCGTTGTGCGGTGAGCTTGATAAAAAATTATAGAAACTTTGTAGAATGGTAAAAGAGTTGTAATTGAAGCTATAAATGTACCAATTATACATGTAATAGAAGAGTCAATCGCTTTGAAGGGTGAGAGCTCGACTCAGTCGAGGGTTGAGAGCTGGACTCTTTCAAGGGCTGAGAGTTGGACTAAGAGTCAATTTATTTGAGGGCTGAGACCTGGACCCCTCAAAGTTTGAGAGTCCATCCCTTTAAGGCTTATGAGTTACATTTCTTTGAGGATACAAGAGTTCTTCCCTTTGAGGGGTGACAGCTGGGGCTCCTTGGAGGGCTTAGAGCTGGACTACTTCGAGGGCTTAGAGCTGGAGTCTTCGACGACTAAGAGTCTATACCTTCCAAGGCTAAGAGTCCATCTCTTTGAGGGCTGGATGCTGGGCCCCTTCAAGGATTGAGAGCTGGACCCTTCCGACGGCTGAGAGGTTGACCCATTCAAGGGCTGAGAGGTGAAGCCCCTCCAGGGCAAAGTGTCCACACTTTCGAGGTCTGAGAGCTTGAGGCCTTCGGGGGTTTGGAGCTGGACCTCTCGAGGAGTGAGAGTCCACCCCTTCGAGGTCTGAGAGTGGGACCTCCTCGAGATCTAAGAGCAGGACCCCTTTTAGGGCTGAGATATGGACCTCTTGAGGGCTGAGAGTCCACTATTAGGAGGTCTGATAGCTTGAAGCTTTTGAGGCCTGAGAGTTGGACTGCTCGAGGGCTGCGAGTCCACCCCCTTAGGGGGCTGAGAGCTGGAGCTCTTCGAGGGTTCGAGTGCTGAACTCCCCGAGAGTTTGAGTGTTGTACTCCTCGAGGGCTGAAGAATCCACCCCTTCTGAAGCTAAAGCCTTTACTCCTTCAAGGGCTGAAGATGCACCCCTTTGAGGGCCTAAGATCTACCCTTTCGGGGACTGAAGATCCACCCCTTCGAGGGCTCAACGATCCACCCCTACGAGGGCTCAACGATCCACCCCTACGAGGGCTCAACGATCCACCCCTACGAGGGCTGAAGATCCACCCCTTCTAGGGCTGAATGTTCCACCCCTTTCATGGTTGAAGATTGACTCCTTCGAGGGTTGAAAACTCCATCCCTTCGAGGACTGAAGGTTCACCCCTTCAAGGGCTGAAGATCCACCCCTTCGAGGGCTGAAGACGTCACCCCTTCGAGGGTTGAACATTCACCCCTTCGAGTGCCGAAGATCTATCCCTTAAAGGACTGAAAATCTACCCCTTCGAGGACTGAAGAATCCACCCTTTCGAGGGCTACATGCCCACTCTTTTGAGGGCTAAAGATCCACCCCTTTGAGGCCAGAAGGTCTGCCCCTTCTAGGGCTGAGAGCTAGATCCCTCGAGGCCTGATAGTCAACCCCTTCGAGGGGTGAAACCTGGACCCCTCGAGGGCTCATAGGTAGACCCCTTCGAGGGGTGAAAGCTTGACCTCTCGAGGGTTCACAGGTAGACCCCTTCAAGGGGTGAACACTGGACCCCTCGAGAGTTCATAGGTAGACCCCTTCGAAGACTAAGAATCCATTGAAGGTTATGAGTCCACCCTTTCGAGGGGTGAATGTTGGGCAACTGTCGAGGGCTAAGAGTTAGACCCTTCAAGGCCTAAAATTTCATCCGTTCGAGGTCTGAGAACTGAAGCCGTCAAGGGCTGATAGTCCACCCCTTCGAGGCCTGAGAACTTGAAGATTTTGAGGCCTGAGACCTGGACCCCTCGAGGACTGAGAGTCTACCCCTTCGAGGGCTGAAAACATAACCCCTCGAGGCCTGGCATCTAGATCCCTTCGAGGACTAAGAGTCCCTCGAGGGTTTTGAGTTCATCCTTCCGAGGGGTGAAAGTTGTGCACCCCTTGAGGGATGAGAGCTAGACCCTTCGAGGCCTAAAAGTCCATTCCTTTGAGGTTTGAGAGATGAAGCCCCTCGAGGGATGAGAGTCTACCCCTTTGAGGTTTGAGAACTTGAAGGCTTCAAGGCCTGAGAGCTGGACCCCTCGAGGGCTATGAGTCCACCCCTTCGAGGGGTGAAAGTTTTGCATCCCTCGATGGCTGAGAGCTTGACCCCTTCGAGGACTATAAGAGTTAATCCCTGGACTCGACCCCTTGGAGGGTTTCGACCTGATCCCCTTCGAGTGCTGAAAGGTAGACCTCTTTAAGGAGTAAGAGTACAGGGGTTTGAGGGCTAAAAGCTAGACCCATTCGAGGATAGAAAATTCCTTCACTTTGAGGGGAGGAAGTTGGACCCCTTCAAGGTCTGAGAGCTGGACCCTCGAGGCCTGAGACCTGAACCCCCTGGAGGGCTGAGAGGTGGACCCCTTCGAAGGGCTGAGGTCTGAGAGTCCACCCCTTCGAGGGTTGGCAGGTAGACCCTTTCGAGGACCAAGAGTCCCTCGAGGGCTGTAAGCCCACCCCTTTGAGGGGTGAAAGCTAGGCACCCCTCGAGGACTAAGACTCCATCACTTCGAGAGCTGAGAGTCCATCCCTTTTGAGGAGTGGGTGTTGGACCCCTTCGAGGGGTGGGAGGTGGACCCCTTTGGGGGCTGAAAGTTAGACCCCTCGAGGCCTGATAGCTAGATCCCTCGAGGCATGACAGTTCACCCCTTTGAGGGCTGAAAGTTGGACCTCTCGAGGGTTCACAGGTAGACCCCTTCAAAGACTAAGAATCCCTCGAAGGCTGTGAGTCCATCCCTTCGAGGGGTGAAAGTTGGGCACCCCTCGAGGGCTTAGAGCTAGACCCTTCGAGGTCTAAAATTCCATCCCCCCGACATCTGAGAACTGAAGCCATCGAGGGCTGAGAGTTCACCTCTTCGAGGTCTGAGAACTTGAAGCCTTCGAGGCCTGAGAGCTGGACCCTTCGAGGACTAAGAGTTCCTCGGGAGCTGTGAGTCCACCCCTTCGAGGGGTGATAGTTGTGCACCCCTCGAGGGCTGAGAGCTAGAATCCTTCCAGGACTATAAGAGTTAATGCCTTCAAGGTATGGGAGCTGAACCCCTTCGAGGTTTGAAGATATACCTCTTCGAGGGCTGAAGATATACCTCTTCGAGGGCGGAAGATGTACCCCTTTGAGGTCCGAAGACTGTACCCCTTCGAGGACTGAAGGGGTACCTAGAACGACATCATTTTCATCGGCCACCATCCTCCATATATTAGCCCACATGGAGGTGCCACAACTTTTGACAAATGGGATTTAGAAGAGGACAAAAGTGGTGCCCAGTCAGGCAGCACTCGATCGTCCAGACTTGAGTATTCGAGCCTCCAGACAGTCAAGCATTCGAACCTCCATACTCGAGCAGTCAAACCACCAGACTCAAACACTCGACAGTCGAGAACTCGAACCATCTGACATGAGCATTCGACCCTCGAGCAGTCGAGCCATGTGGCAAAGAACATGATGAGGCACAAGATAAAAATACATTTCCATCACTCGAATGGTTTTTACTTTGAGCCTTTTTGGAGATCTGGGCATTTGTCCATGTTAACACGAGGGGTGGAGACATGGAAAATGGAATCATGTACAAAAAATCCCTAAGTAGACTTCCGGTCAGAAATTTTGACAAATACATTTTATCTTTTCGTACAAAGTCTTGAAAATTACTTGAAGCAAAGTCTTGTAAAAGAATCTTTTTACTATTTTTAGGTTTGGGGAACCTAATATATATCCCTCCCATTAATATGGGTTCATTTAAAAAAATTAAAATTTAGAGAATGAATCATAGAATGAAAATTACTTGATTGGCTTTTGCTTGTGCCCATGCATGAATCAAGTCAGACTGCTCGATAAGTAGAAACAACCACTGAATTAGGAAATTAAATTTAGGTTGGAAGGCCTTCTGATGAGGGGATTCTTCTTAGCTTTAATCGACTTGAAGGTGTTTATTTATTTTAGGCTGAAAGGGTATTTTGGTCGTTTTCGCTGACTCAATGGTTGAAAATGGTCGGTGAGTGCCATAAAAATCACTTTGGGACTCTTTCAACAAATGCAGTAAGCCTCGAATATTTGATACTAACAATTATTGAAGTTAATCTCATCTAGGAGGGGAAATCCTACTTGAAACAACTCTTCAGTGGACTTAGAGGTTCGTTGATTGTTAAGATTCGCCTCAATCTCTTCAACTTCTTCCAGCTTTATGCCAGCCGCCCTCCAGATATCCTTCATTTGTTCCTCTATAGGGTATTCTGTAGGAATGACAGTGTTGGTCTGACACTGTTTCTTCGTCGAAGGTTCGAAGGGGGCCTTTGAGGATGACCTAGTGCTTCTGTGGCATTTTGAGGAAGATCCTTGGCTATTTTTGCTTAATGGGACCAGGTGTCATTCAGCCTCTTTAACGGCAGACTTTTGTGATCGAGTGGTAGAGCCACCACTCGAGGGGGTAAATCCCTTTACTTTTAGTCTGCTAGCCAATCGAGAATCAGGTTGAAAGCCTTTTTTTGTTGGGGAGTCCCATTCTCATTAACGTTGACCTCCTCCATCCAGTGGTGTGCATATTTTAATAGAAATTTTGGAAGATGGTCTTTGCTAATCAAAGAAGAGTAAGGAATGCCGTGAGAAAGCATATGGGCACGAAGGCTTACTTTGTGTGTGGCGATTTCTTCTTCATACTCAGCAAAATGCTGCTCCAATTCCGTTGATTGCACCTTCCAAGCTTCAATTTCCCCAGATAGTTTGGTGTTTTCTGATAAAAGAGAATCCATCAAAGAGGTATGTTCAGCTAGAGGGCTCTCTCGAGGGGTTTGAGGGGCTAAAGTGGGTTCAGTTGTTGAAGGACAGGCCTCGGTAGCTGCTATTTTCCAGGCCAGTAAGTCATCCTCAAGGCTGGCCACTTCCTCTTGAGCTAACAGATGATATTCAACACCTGAATTTCTCTGGGCTACCAGGTTTTAATTTTTACCCATGCAACCGATCAAACGCCCTTCCACTAATGATAGCCTGGTTGCAGCGGTAAGGAATGACTTCAAAGAACCAAATTTTAAATAAATTTCCCGCATCATTTCTTCTAGTTCTTTATCAGCATGATCAGAACGGTTTCCCTTTTCTAGAAGGTAGGATGGTCCCTTGAAGGTAGGATGATCTCTAGATTGTCGCAGCTTCATCTCTGCCACAAGGTTGTGGAGCTTGTCCTTCAACGAATCTTTCTCTTGATTGCATTTACAAACATCTCGAAGAGTAATCAACAACTATTTATTTGTTTCATCCAGTTCTTTTCGGGTACCTGAAAGCTCTTTGCAAATGCTTTCGAGTACCATTTTCATTGAATTATACTATGAAATAAAACAAAGGTAAAATATAATAAAAGGATATTTTAATTCATTCCCAAAAAATAAAAATTGAAAGTAAAATAGAGGGGGAAAATTTTCCTATCAGGGACCAACATTAGAATTATACTCCTTTGATGTGGAAGCAATCATTTCTTCCACGTGAGTGATTAGGGAATCTTGTCGAGGAGGGGTGCCTGCAACATCTGTAACTTGAATTTTATTTTCTGCAGCTTGAACCCTTTTAGTGTGGGTATCCCTTATGGTCAACCATTCATGCTTCTCACTGTCCAGCTCTTGTTTTTGTTCGATCATTTTCTGTTTCCTTTCGAGACATTCCCTTAGGCGCAAAATTTTAGCATTTTTTTTGGTGAGATCCTCACGAAGGTTTTCATCGCCAATGGAAAGGAGGGATGCTATATCGGTTGTCACTTCGTGGTAAACTCTAGAAGCCTTGATCAAACGATTCAACTGAGTTGGAGTAAAAATTTAAAAAAATAGGAGAGAGAGAAAGAGATAGGAGAATGGAAAACAACCTTGGGATTCGAGGCAATTCTTGAAAGGTGATGCTTGAATTCTAATGTAGGCACTGCATCTCTCGAAAAGGGCAGGGTTTAGGGTTGAACATCTTCACCAGCTTGAATTCCCATAAGTAGCCTTCGAGGCCTGTTCAGGAAGGGAGCCCTGATTTAAGACGAGAAACACTGGAGTTGTGTGGGTGGAAGCCTGATGTGAAGGATCAAGTACCCCCATGGACCGAGTTTGATTTTGCTTCCACGACCTTTGCTTCTTTAAGTCCTTTGTGAAACCCACTGAAATTAGTAAAAGAAAAAGAGTTAGCTAATACTGATAAATGTAATAACACAACAGATTTACTGATGACGATATCTAGTAATGGTAAAATAATAACACAACAGGTTCACTAACGACGATCTTCAAGCAAGGATGGTTTGTGGGGTTCCTTAACGTTTTATCCTCTGGGCTTAAGGAGGGTAAAAGGAAATTTTTCCACTTGTAAGGAATCTCGTTATGTAAGGTTTTTCCATGCCCGGAAGCCAATTTCCATAATTTTTTGAGATGGTATATCGATTGTAAGAATGAACCCCTCTTCCTCAGGAGTAATAACTCGAGGATGAGATACGCCCTTTTTAGCATCTTGGATCGGGCTGGAATCCTTCGGATGGGTATATTCTGGGTTGGTAGCAATTTTAGCCAGCGTACTAACACCTGAGTCACTTAGACTAATTCCAGCAAAACTTTCTCAGAGGCGAAACCCTCGTCAAAGCGAGCCATGATAATGGGAGGGACGGGGGAGCACGGGGGAAACGGGAAAAAGAGAATAGAAGGAGAATGGGGATGAAAGAACTATAGAGAACAGGGATGAAAGTATAGTATAGAAGGATAATAGGGATGAAAGAACTTACTGTTACAGGAAAAAAGTGATGGAAGTCGAGATCGGTCGTAAGAGAAATACGGAAGCAAAATTTTGTAGGAAGATGTCTGCAAAGGAGAGTAGGAAATATGGAGGTGCAGATGAGAGGTAAATAGGGTGAGTGAAGTGAAAGATCATAATTTCCGCATTGGAAATATAAAAAGTTATGGGAAGACGTGATCACCTCTTCATCTTCTGAAAGTGCGGCATTGGAGGGGAAGTGACATGCACGGTTGTATTAGCACATACATACTATTTCAGAATCTTAAATGATGAATTGATTAGAAAACCAGATTCTCACTTTGCCAGGACACATTGGGAGTTTTTTTATTAAGGACACATAGGAATCTTAAACTCTCGAGAGTTCGATAGCCTACAACTTGAGTCCTTCGATGGCAGAAGACTTCATCTCTTCGTGGGCTGAGATCTAGATTCCTTTGGGAGAAGAATCCATCCCTTAGACGGCAGAGAGATTGAATTTTTCAAGGACATGAGTTCCATCCATTAAAGGTCCTAGAATTCGTTCTCTTGGCAGAGAAAAGACTCCATCCCTTTGAGGGCTGAGATCTTGACTCCTTCGAGAACAGTAGCTTGCATCAATTAGAAGGCCTACAACTTGACCTCTTTGATGACAAAAGACTCCATCCTATCAAGGGAAAATATTTTGACCCCGTGAAGGACAGAAGACTCCATGTTTTTGGGAGCTGAAAGCTTGACCTTCTCGAGGATGAAAGACTTCATTCCTTCGAGGGCTGAGATGTTGGTTCCTTCGATGACTGAAGACTTCATCCCTTGGAGGGCTGTGAGGTAGACAATTTCAAAGACAGAAGATTCCATCCCTTCGAAGGCTGCGATCTTGACTTCTTCGAGGCCAGAAGATTCCATCCCTTTGAGGGCTGAGATCTCGACTTCTTCCGGGCCAGAAGATTCCATCCCTTCGAGGGCTGAGATCTTTATTCCTTCGGGGCCAGAAGACACCATCCCTTCGAGGACCGAGAGGTTAACCCCTTGCAGGAAAGAAGACTCCACTCCTTTGAGGAATGAAGACTTAGTCCTTCGAGGATAGAGGAGTCCATCTCTTCGAGGGCTAAGATCTGCATCCCTTCGAGGGTTTACAGTCCACTTTTTTTAGGAGTGAGAGCTGAACCTCTTTTGGAGGATTAATAGTCTTATCCCTTCGAGGGCCTAGGTTTCCACCCCTTCGAGAATAGAATATTTTATCGCTTCGATGACTGAGAGCTAGACCCCTTGTTAAAAGATCATTAATTCCTAATAAAATAGATGTAGCATTAGATTGTTGGGAACCCAGGGTTTTTACTTGATCCAGGATGTGGGATATATATGGCATTCCAAAGTGCTCTATTAATCGGCTAATAAGACTTTTCATGGCAGTTTCGTTGATTGATTTATAGTGAAAGACCAGAATAAATTGATTGAAGAAAGGAAATAGGTTCGCATCAGGTACAGCTGTTACAATTTTCACTGACTAATAACTAATTTGGTATCGAGGTAAGGAATACTTAGTTACACCAAAATATGTGGTTAATACATCCAGAATCACACTTGTAACTCAAGTTAGTTCACGAGGTTGAAATATTATTTGAATAAAGCAATTGGTAAATTGAATTATTTAAACGTAAAGTTAAAGTAAAGTTCATTTAAGAGCTAGACCCATTCGAGGGCGGGGAGCTGGACCCCTCGAAGGGGTGGACCTTCAGCCCTCGAGGGCTGAGAGCTGGACCCCTTCGAGGGCTAAAGACTCCACCCCTTTGAGGACTGAAGATCCACCCCTTCGAGGGCTAAAGATCCACCCCTTCGAGGGCTGAAGATCCATCCCCTCTAGGGCTAAGAGCTGGACCCCCTCGAGGGCTGAGAGTCGATCCTCTTCGAGGTTTAAAATCTTGAACCCTTAGAGAGTTGAGAGCTGGAGACGTCGAGGGTTGAGAGCTGGATCACTTTGAGGGCTCCAAACTCACCCCCTCAAGGGCTGAAGACTCACTCCCTCGAGGGCTAAAGACTCACCCCTTCGAGGGCTAAAGACTCACCCCTTCAAGGGCTAAAGACTCACCCCTTCGAGGGCTAAAGATCCACCCTCTCGAGGGCTGAAGATTCACACCCTTCGAGGGCTGAAGACTCACCCCTTCAAGGGCTGAAGGCTCACCCCTTCTAGGGCTAAAGATTCACCCATTCCAGGGCTAAAGACTCACCCCTTCAAGGGCTGAAGATTCACCCTGTCGAGGGCTGAAGCTCCACCCCTTTGAGGGCTGAAGACTCACCCCTTCGAGGGATGAAGACTACACCACTCCGAGGGCTGAAGACTACACAACTCCGAGGGCTGAAGATTCATCCCTTCAAGGGCTGAAGACTTACCCCTTCTAGGGCTGAAGATCTATCCCCTCGAGGGCTGAAAACTCACCCCCTCGAGGGCTGGAGACTCACCCCATCGAGGGCTGGAGACTCACCCCTTCAAAGGTTGGACTCACCCCTTCAAGGGATGGAGATCCACCCCCCTCAAGGTTGAAGACTCACCCCCTCGAGGGCTGAAGACTCACCCCCTCGAGGGCTGAAGACTTACCCCTTCGAGGGCTGAAGACTCACCCCTTCAAGGGTTGAAACTCCACCCCTTAGAGGGTTTAAGACTCACCCCTTTGAGGGCTCAAGACTCACCCCTTCGAGATTTGAAGACTCACCCCTTCAAGGGCTGAAGACTACACACCTTCGAGGGCTGACGACTCACCCTTTTGGGGGCTAAAGACTCACCCCTTCGAGGGCTGAAGACTCACCCCTTCAAGGGCTGAAGCTCCACCACTTTGAGGGCTAAAAATTCACCCCTTGGAGGGCTGGAGACTAACCCCTTGGAGGGCTGAAGATCCACCCTCTCGAGGGCTGAAGATCCACCCTCTCGAGGGCTGAAGACTCGCCCCTTCGAGGCCTGAAGGTTCAGCCCTTCAAGGGATGAAGGGCCACCTCTTCCAGGGCTGAAGATCCACCCCTTTGAGGGCTGAAGACTCACCCCTTTGTGGGCTAAAGACTTACCCCTTCGAGGGCTGATGACTCACCCCTTTGAGGGCCGAAGATCCATCCCCTCGAGGGCTTAAGAATCACCCCCTAAAGGGATGAAAACTCACCCCTTTGAGGGTTGAAGACTCACCCCTTCGAGGGCTGAAGACTCACCCCTTCAAGGGTTGAAACTCCACCCCTTAGAGGGTTTAAGACTCACCCCTTTGAGGGCTCAAGACTCACCCCTTTGAGATCTGAAGACTCACCCCTTCAAGGGCTGAAGACTACACTCCTTCGAGGGCTAACGACTCACCCTTTCAGGGGCTAAAGACTCACCCCTTCGAGGGCTGAAGACTCACCCCTTCAAGGGCTGAAGCTCCACCACTTTGAGGGCTAAAAATTCACCCCTTGGAGGACTGGAGACTAACCCCTTGGAAGGCTAAAGATCCACCCTCTCGAGGGCTGAAGACTCGCCCCTTTGAGGCCTGAAGGTTCAGCCCTTCGAGGGCTGAAGGGCCACCCCTTCCAGGGCTGAAGATCCACCCCTTTGAAGGATGAAGACTCACCCCTTTGTGGGCTAAAGACTTACCCCTTCGAGGGCTGATGACTCACCCTTTCGAGGGCCGAAGATCCTTCCCCTCGAGGGCTTAAGAATCACCCCCTCGAGGGCTGGAGAGTCACCCCTTTGAGGGTTGAAGACTCACCCCTTCGAGGGCTGAAGATCCATCCACTCAAGGGCTGAAGACTCACCCCTTCGAGGGCTGAAGACTCACCCCTTCGAGGGCTGAAGCTCCACCCCTTCGAGGGTTGAAACTCCACCCCTTAGAGGGTTTAAGACTCATCCCTTTGAGGGCTCAAGACACACCCCTTCGAGATCTGAAGACTCACCCCTTCAAGGGCTGAAGACTACAACCCTTCGAGGGCTGACGACTCACCCTTTCGGGGGCTAAAGACTCACCCCTTCGAGGGCTGAAGACTCACCCCTTCAAGGGCTGAAGCTCCACCACTTTGAGGGCTAAAAATTCACCCCTTGGAGGGCTGGAGACTAACCCCTTGGAGGGCTAAAGATCCACCCTCTCGAGGGCTGAAGACTCGCCCCTTCGAGGCCTGAAGGTTCAGCCCTTCAAGGGCTGAAGGGCCACCCCTTCCAGGGCTGAAGGGCCACCCCTTCCAGGGCTGAAGGGCCACCCCTTCCAGGGCTGAAGGGCCACCCCTTCCAGGGCTGAAGGGCCACCCCTTCCAGGGCTGAAAATCCACCCCTTCCAGGGATGAAAATCCACCCCTTTGAGGGCTAAAGACTCACCCCTTTGTGGGCTGAAGACTTACCCCTTTGAGGGCTGATGACTCACCCCTTCGAGGGCCGAAGATCCATCCCCTCAAGGGCTTAAGAATCACCCCCTCGAGGGCTGGAGACTCACCCCTTTGAGGGTTGAATACTCACCCCTTCGAGGGCTGAAGATCCATCCGCTCAAGGGCTGAAGACTCACCCCTTCGAGGGCTGAAGACTCACCCCTTCGAGGGCTGAAGACTCACCCCTTCGAGGGCTGAAGACTCCACCCCTTCGAGGGCTGAAGACTGACCCCTTCGAGATCTGAAGAATCACCCCTTTGAGGGCTGAAGACTACACCCCTTCGAGGGATGAAGACTCACCCCTTCAGGGGCTGAAGACTCACCCCTTCGAGAGCTGAAGACTCACCCCTTTAAGGGCTGAAGCACCACCCCTTCGAGGGCTAAAGATTCACCCCTTTGAGGGCTAAAGATTCACCCCTTCGAGGGCTGAAGATTCACCCTCTTGAGAGCTGAAGACTCACCCCTTCGAGGGCTGAAGGTCCACCCCTTCGAGGGCTGAAGGGTCACCCCTTCGAGGGCTGAAGGTCCACCCCTTCGAGGGCTGGAGACTCCACCCCTTCGAGGGCTGCAGACACAACCCTTTCGGGGGCTGAAGAATCCACCACCCCTTCGAGGGCTTAAGATCTAGCCCTTAAGGGCTGGGAGTCCACTCCTTCCAGAGCTGAGAGCTGGACCCCTTAAGGGCTTGGAGCTAGACCCCTTCGAGGACTAAGAGTCCATCCCTTCAAGGGATCTCTAAGAGTTGGTTCCTTTCGAGGGCTGGGAGTTGGAGCCCTCGAGGGCTGAAAGCTGAACTCTTTGAGAGCTAAGAGTTGGATCCCCCTCGAGGGCTGAGATTCGACCCCTTGGAGGCCTGAGATATGGAAACCTTCGAAGATTGAGAGCTGGAGCCCTCAAGGGTTGGGAGCTTAACCCTTTGAAGGATTGAACACTTTAGCCCTTGGACGACTGAAAATTCTATCTTCTCAAGGACAGAATAATCCATCTTCTCGATGACTAAAGACTCTATCCCTTTGAGGACATAAGATGACATCCCTCCAAGGATAAAAGACTCCAACCTTTCGAGGGCTGACAGTCTGACCTCTTCGAGAACAGAAGACTTGATCCCTTCGAGGGTTAGGAGGTAGACCCCTTCGAGGAATGAAGACTCCGTCCCTTCAAATGCCAGGAATTCAACTCCTTAAGGTCGAATGGGTACTTCTCCAACCCAACTAATTGATCACGTGCATCTAAAACTTAACTTCATGAATGGGTTCTTCTCCATTCGATACGTCTCTAATAGGTACTTGTCGAATAGATGGAATGGAATCCCTCCACTTCAAATATCACCTCTTGAATGGGTTCTTTTCAAACATGTCCAGTGGAACTCTTCCTTTCCCGGATAGAAGACTCTATCCCGTTCAGGGTCAACAACTCAACCGCTTCGACGACAGAAGACATAATCCCTTCGAAGGCTGATTAGGTACTTTTCCAAGGGTAGCTTCATCTGTTGAAGTTCCAGAGGGATTTGATCAATTTAAATATGATTAGTTTAAAATTTAATATCTATATTTTATGCCGGTTAAACTTGAAATGTACAATATTTATGCCAGTTCAACTTTCAGTGTAAAATTTAAAATGCCATTGGCGAAAAACTTGTAATTTTTTTTCAAACGAATACAACCGAGTAATGTATAATTTTGACAATGATATAGTAATAAGTCTGACATTTCTTAGGCATGCAATAGTAACATGTTGAAAATATTTGTACAACAGAGCTGATAACAAATGAATTGTTCCAGAATTCATCACAACATAGTGCTACAACTTTTGTTAATCAACCTTAGAGGTCACTTGCACCACATGATATCTGAAAGATGTCACAAAAAGGGACATCCGCAAAAGAAAAGGTCATTTGATTTGAGAAAAAATGCAAGAAAAGGTTTTGTTGGAGTTAGCTTAATTTAGGTTTCTTCCCTTTTGCTTTTGATAGCTGAAAGTCCTCACTTTTGGATTCGGGAAAAAGGTTCTTTCTTGCCCTTGGTGAAGGTGGGCCATATTCTGCAGAGTCTATGATTGAAGGAGTATGGATTATATTTTTATTAGAAAGTAGGGAAATGTAATCATAAGGTAGAAGTATTATATCAAATTAAATGCAGTTGTACCTTGAATAGTAAGTTGTGTTGCAGCAGATGGAGTTTGAATCTCCAAATGTGATTGGTTACAACCTTTTTTGAGCAATTGAACAGCTGAAACCTGGTCTTGCAAGCTTGGTTTTTCAGCAAAATTATGCACAGTATATCTTGGGGTAACCTGGCCACCCTTTAATTTGGAGATTTGAATTTGGACAACGTAGTCAACATTGTCAACGATAGAATGACAAGCCTCAATATATTCCTATGATAAAAATTATCTTATGTTTAAACTCAATGCATGGGTTTTGATGTGATAAATTCAAATTCCTGATTGATATGTCAAAATAGAGAGTACTAACCTGAGTAACTCAATCAATAGCTTCCATTGCTGTCAACCCTAATAATCTCTCAGGAGGTTCACCGAAGAATGTAGCAGTGATAACACCACTGTCATCGATAAGATATGCTTCAAAGCGACACCTACAAAAATAACACATTTAGAATAAGAATAGGTGTAATCTAGTAACTATGTGGCATTTAAATAAATACATATTTTGAAGACATTAAAAATATATAATGAAAGAAGTTGGTTGGTTTACAACCTTGGTTGAGCAAGCTGTTTCTCTTGGCATAAATTGCAGGTGAATTCATAATGCAAGGAGGCACTTGTTGAATGAAAACATTTGATGCAGGCCATATAGTAAAACTTCTGAGAGATGTCCTTGAAAGATATTTTCACCTCTGAAGTCACCATCTATTTACGAAGAAAACTGTTCAGTCACAAATAATGTTCAGACCAAAGTGGAAAACATAATACTGGGAGAAAATGGGACATATTTTTACCTTTTGAGTTGGTAGAATATAACCAACTGAAGTGTAGACAGTATCCACAGTTGTTGGTGGCATTTTCCCCAAGGATTGGTTGAAGCTAGTGATGGTATTCGTGATCTCCCTGTGGTGCTGTTTTGCCCTGGAAAATTAGTCTAGTAATAAATGTAACCATTGGTTTAAATATTCCTGTTACTATATCAAACAAATGAATGGGAAAAAATAGTACCATTTCCTCAATTCCAAAGATTGACTATCAGTGCCATTAATTAACAGGGATGATCTGTAATATGTTGATACCTCAATCCCTAAATAAAGCATAAGGGAAAATGTTAATAGAAGTTGTTTGATAATGAAATGGAAGTTAGAGACCGATGGGACATTGGTTTTATAAATATATAATACCTTGAAAGGAGTCAACCTTGAGTCGATGACAAATTAGTACGGGCAGGTAATCCACAGTGGCTTGTAATTGTTTGCCTTCATTTTCAATAAATTCTTGCCACATAGTGAAAATCAAAGCTTGTAATCTAAACATGGATGAGAAACATTAAGGCAAATTGGGATGTAAAAGATAATCATATAATAATTTCCAAACGGATACTATTTTTTCTTACTTCTCATCAACATGAACAAACTTTTGAATTTTCTTAGACCCATCGGTGTGTTGACAATGCGAATTGGGAGGGATTGAGCAACAATCCCTATAACATCTGTAATTTATACTATTAGTAAAGATGAAAAATATGTTCTGATTTAAAGTGAAGAGACGTATTAACGAATGATTACCTATCAGTTCTTGAGGTTTTTTTTTAATTTAAACCATCCGAGGATGGGGGGTGTTTATTAGGCTCCCCTTGCCATTTTGATAGCTGAATTTGGCGCTAGAAGTTTCATAGTAATTACATTGACCACGTAGTTGTGGAGGCTATTACATCGAGTGAGTTACCAGAGAAGGTCTAGTGTCAAAATTGGCCAACTCAGTGAAATAGTATTCTATCTATGGAAAAAAAACCTACGGCTGAGACACCGCGAACAGGACGGGCAATCGAAAACTCGAGACCCCTATTTGTCAACAGTATTCCAGCCAAAGGAGTCAATACAGATGCGTGAATTTAAGATGTAGGATCTCGGGTCTTCAGTTTTTGTCCAAAATATGGCATAGAATCGGTTGTGCATGTGCGTATAATCCAATCAACAAGTTCGTTCCACCGCATCAGAAGCGAAAGAAATTATCCCATAGGAGCTCTCTAAGTTTGTCAAGAAGCCTTTTCCCTGTGTCTGTTTCCACCGCATCAGCAGACTGGCCAAGTACCTGAAAAAACAGAAAAGAGAGAACTAGCAGTATTTGAGCTAATAAACAGTGGCTGAAACTCACTGTAAAAGTGCTATAAGAACTATAAGGCAAGGAGAAAATCCCCATCTATGTCATATTGGTATCCGTATGAGTAACAACCCTGATTTCTGGGAAACCAATAGAGTCTAATGATAACAGTCCTTTAAGGAAAGTGGGAATTGATCTAAAATCTATATCACCTTGTAAGTTGTTTTCCTTAGCATGTTTTTCCAAGAAATTAGCTGACATGTTAGCTTGTCTAGATATGTGTTGAATTGGGTGTGAATAGTGATCAATATGGAGTGCATTACACAGGGAGAAAATTCTCCAGGGGCATCTGTTTGGGTTGTGAATACTCTTTACAGTAGATAAGCAATCAGATTCAATTACACAGTTAACTAAAGATAGATCAGAGCAGATTTTATATCCCATTTTGATTGCAAATAATTCAGCAGCTATAGGAGAAGAGCTCTGAAAAGTGCTAACTCTCATTTTGACAACCTTTCCTCTCCAATCCCTAACAATTACTGCAGCAGAAGAGGAACCACCAGAGATCCATGAAGCATCAGTGTTAACTTTATAGCTAGATAGTGGTTTTTCCCATGTAGCCACGGTTATTATAGGTCTTTTTTTTGTAAAATGTGAGGAATGACCTTATTCTGAATCTAGTGAAAATTCCTAACTCTATTACCTTGCAGTTTATGAACTGTGAAGATTGAGTAAATCATTTGTTTGATATTTTGAAAACTGATCTCCAATGAAAAAGGTCTATTCTCAAATAGACAACTGTTTCTGCTAGTCCAGAGTGACCAGAAAGTAGCTATAAAAGCAGCAATTATCAATTTTGAGTGTAACTTAGAGTCAGCTTTGAAAGATAAGTAAAATTCAACCCTGCTGTTTAGATTCAGAAAATCAATTTGTGGTAGCTTTAAAAGAGAGTGAACATTATGCCAAATAGAACAGGAGCAAGGACATGAATTGAAAAAATGATCAAGATTGTCCTTATTGACCAAACAGTGGGGGCATCTTGAAGCCAATGAAAAACCCATCATGCTCAAAATGTTATCAAATGGAAGGATGCAATTTAGAGCTCTCCAAATAAGTATTGACATTTTTCTAGGAATGTAGGGAGACCAAACCTTATGTATGTGCTGTATTACAGGGTTCCTCTGTCTAAAAATATTGTAGGCAGATCTTACTGTAAAGTTCCCATCAGTTGCAGGGGTCCAAACTAGCAGATCCTCATGGTGATGCTCCAGCTTTACTTCCTGCAAAATATGAATAATATTGGTAGCCAAGTAGGGCTCCAGGCTTGGTAAAAAGGCAGATTTGTTCATAATAAAAGACCTCAAGGAAAGCTCTTCAAAAGGTATGTCAATATCATCAGGCCAAATATAAAAGAGGGCCCCTTCTCCCATCCAATTAGCATTCCAGAAGGAGCAATCTCCCTTGCCAAAGATAATCCTAGATAAACTATTTGCCATAGGTGTTACTCCACTGATTCTTCTCCATATATGGGATTTTTTATAGGTCACGGGTAATGTCCATAAAAGTGTAGACCATTGAGTATCATTCTTTTGGAGCTTCCACCATAATTTACATGAGAAGGCATCTACTATGGCATTCAAATCCTTTAAACCTAAGCCATTTTCATTTACTGGATAACTCATCCTTTTCCATGACTTCCATCTTTTCCCATCTGTCAAATCAGATTTTCCCCAAATTAGACTAGATGCCATCTTTTCCATAGTTCTTATAACTATCCTAGGGGGCTTTAAAACTGTAAAAATATGTGTTAGAATTGAGAGGAAACAATGATTAATCAAAATTATTTTACCAGCCGAGCTTAACCATCGATTCTTCCAATTATGTATCAATCTATCCATTCTTTCAATTACTGTTAAATAGTGCACCTTTAAATTCCTACCAGAGAAGATTGGCACTCTAAGGTATTTGAAGGGGAAAGAGCCTATTTCCATTCATAGTTGCCTTTTAACAGATTGTATTAGCTGCAGAGGAGTGTTATGTGAGACAAAGAATTCTGATTTTGCAAAGTTTACTTTTTGACCAGTAGTGAGCTCATAAGCTTTCAGAAAATGTTTGAAATGCCTCAAAGTTTTGGGGTTAGTGTTCAGAAATACTGCAGTGTCATCTGCATACATTAAGTGAGTAAGAGGAGAGCATGAAAAGGGGAGATTAAAATACTGTAAGTACCCAGTGCTGAACAATTTCTTTAGCCCTCTAGAAAAAGCCTCTGATAATATATTGTATAAGAATGGGGAGAGAGGGTCTCCTTGTTTAATTCCCCTTGAGGAAGAGAAAAAACCAGATATGCCACCATTTATTAAAACAGAAAAGGTGGCAGAAGCTATGTTTTGCATGATAAGTCTTACAAAATTGCCATGGAATCCAAATTGTAAAAGAACTGAATTAAGGAAAGACCAAGAGACCCTATCAAAGGCCTTTTACATATCTAGTTTAATAATCAAGTTTGAAATCTTGGACTTTCTGGATAGCATTCTGGTCATTTCATGCATGAGAATCACATTATCCGAAATATCCCTACCTTTAAAAAAGGCACTTTGCTCAGGGGAGATCATTAAGTGCATTAGTGGTTTAATCCTCTCCATTAATATTTTTGAAAAAACCTTATTTACAAAGTTTGATAAACTTATTGGCCTGAAGTCTGCGAAAGAATTTGGAATAGCTTTTTTTGGTATTAATGTGAGCCAAGTGCTAGACATAGCTTTGGGAATATAACCAAAGTTTAAAAAATCATTAGCAGCTTCTAACAAATCCTGGTTAATAATTTCCCAAAAAGTGATATAAAAGTCTCCCGAGAATCCATCAGAACCAGGTGAACTAGATCTATTAAGGTCAAAAACTGCAGTTTTCAGTTCTTGTGTGTCAATGGGATTAAGCAGAAGTGTATTCTGTTGATCACTTATTACATTAGGGATTTCCTGCAGAAAATGATTCAGATATTTCCCTTCTTTTTGTGATGTATCCTCTTTCAGTAAATTTTGAAAGAACCTTACACCTTCTGTTTTAATCAAACTTGGATCAGCTATCCAATTTCCATCACCATCCTTAATTTTAACAATTCTAGATCTTACTTTCTTTTCCTTGATTGTATGATGGAAGTAACTTGTGTTTGCATCACCCTGTTTTAACCAGTTTAACCTAGCTTTTTGTTTCAGAAAAGTGTTATATTCATTCTGAGATCTTAGCAGTAATACTTTTGCTCTCAGAAGTTCATCTAATACTGACTCATCCTGAAACTGTTGGTGTAGTATTTCCAGTTCATTGACTCTTAATTCTTCTTGTGAAGGATTCTTATTTACATCACCAAAACTATTTTTGTTCCAATCCTTTATTACTATCTTGAGCCTCTTTAACTTATGTACAAATTTCTTCATTCCAAACAGAGGGGATGGTATTTTCCAATTAGATTCTACTACATCATGAAAATCTTCCCTGTTTGACCACATTTCCTGGTATCTAAATGGTCTAGGAGCAAATTCTACAGCAGATTGAATAGTTAAAAGGAGAGGAGAATGGTCAGATGTAATCCTATTTAAGACCTGGATAGAACTGTTAGGGAAAAGGTCTAGCCACTCTAGATTACTTATTCCCCGGTCTAACCTTTGGAACTGTAAATCCTTTCCTTTTTCTCTATATCTATTGTTGCTCCAAGTGTAGGAGTTACCAACCGTGGGGATATCATGTAATTCCATCTTAGTAAGAAAATCATTAAATTGTTTTATGCTCTTCCTAGGGGTGGATTTCCTACCTTTAGATTCTGTGACAGATGCTACTGTATTAAAATCTCCAATATAAATTGATGGATCCCGTGTAGGACTTTGTAGGTCTGACCACAAATTCTCTTTCAACTGTCTATGGACACTAGCATAAATGAAGTTAACATTCCAGTGGACAGAAGTAGCATTATCGGTTACTCTAGCCTTTATATACTGATCAGATTCGTTTTCAATTGTCAAACTGAGAACCTGATTCCATAGAAGCCAGATTTTGGTTGTATGAGCATGAAAAGCATTATTATAACCGAGTACATGTTTCAGGACATTTAAATTCTGATTTTCATGCCATGGTTCAATTAGACAAAGAATGCCAATCTTGTGTGTCCTGATTAGACTTTTTAATCTATCCAGTGAAGTGCCATAACCCCTAACATTCCAAACCATTATTTTCCCAATTTTGGTGTATTTAATCATTTAAAACTAGGGGGGTAGCTTTTTGTGATGATCTTAGTTTCCTTATTGTATTTACTGAGAGGTTTGTGTTTTTTCCTTTTTTATCTTCACCTTTCTTCAAAACATCTACAGAGGAAATACTTACCTGTGGTTGAGCAGTTTGTTTTGTATTAGTACTATGATCTTCCAAAATGATTGAGTCTTGAGGTCCAGAGCAATGTTCTTGCAGTTCAGGAATGATCTGCTCAGCATCTGGATTTTTATCTTCAGGGGGGCACTGCACTTCTTCAGGGGCTTGATCTTCTGGAACACTCCGAGCAGTTTGAGTAGTGGTTGATACAACCACCATGTCTACCTTATCAGCTCTTGTCTGAGTTATCAGAGTTTCCTGTGTTTCCAATGATTCATGAAAGATGTCTACAGCATCATCTTCTTGTGCCTCAATATCATCATCCTGTAGGTTAGTTAGAGACTGGAAAGCATTTGATATAGAGACCATTTTCTGCTTAACTATCTCTTCTTGAATAGGAATGAGTTCTGGTTGTTGAGTCTTTTTTCTCCAAAAGAAATTTGTGATAGGTTTGGAGATATCATCCAGGGAATAGAAGGGTGTATTTCTTTTCACATGAAAGTCTTGAGTTTCTTTTCTATGAATGTTATTTTCCAGGATAGGATCTGATCTCAGGTTCTGAAACTGGAAATCAGAATCCTTTTGAGAAACTGTCAATTTAGAGTGACCTTCTATTTCCAATGGTGCATTTGATTCAAGACCAGTGTTAATCTGAATAGCAGCAGGATGAGAATCATCCTTAACTATATCTTGTCTAACCTTATCAACATTTGACTTAGATGTGTTCATATTGTTTCTTCTAAGTTCTGGATGCAGGAAGGTACAGTGTGTCTCACTGTGGCCAATTATCTTACAGTTCTTACAATACAAAGGCAGCTGATCATATTCAATTTGGTAATCTACCACTTTATTACCAATTACTACAACAATGGAGTTAGGGAGTTGAGATAGTAAGTCCACTTCTACACACACTTTAATTGCAGAAGGTCTAGATAGTGAATTAGTTGCAGCATCCATTTTGAGAAATTTACCAATCTGACTGCTAATGCCTATAATTGCTGATATATTGTAAAAATGTAAGGGCAATTGATGAATGGTTACCCATGCTGGAACTATTGAAGATTCGGCTGTAGGAGAGAAATTAGGAGTCCACTTCTGGACTTTCATTGTTGCACCTTGGACCATCCATTGGCCCTTCATCCAGCAGCGTTGATAATCCTCGATATCCTGAAATCGAATAAGAACATGTCGATAATCAATTGAGCCCAATTGAAACTTTGCCTTAAATCCAATAGATTTGAAAGCTGAAACAAGTTTTTCCATTGGGGGTTTCCCCCTGTTAAATTTTCCGACCAATGCATTCTGGTCATGAGATGCCAGAATCGCGCCTTCCTCAGGGGGAAGGATGAAAGCCAATTTGCCCTTGTATTCAGTGTCTGGAAGAGAGGATATTAGTGGAGATGGCTTTGTGTTCAAAGCTTGAAGGAAGCTTTTGTTAACCGGTGGGTTGTGATCAGAAGATTGGTTAGGCGTCGGAGACGCCATGACCTTCGACCGGTAACAGAGCAAAAGAGCCGTTAGGCAGAAAAACAGTTCTTGAGGTTGATTGACATGTTCATGGATTCTTTCAAATGGTACATAGGAATGTTGAGCCAAAATTGAATCGGCGGAATTAGGCACTTCTTCGATAACCATACTCGTGTCGATGACCCACTGCATTGCTATATCGCCCTTCTTATATCTGGGATCAATTTCTCTTATGTTTGCATTCGAAATCTTGTACTTGTTATAAACCTGAATTCTTTGGCTCATGGTTTCACATGCTTTGTTAAACATTATCCCTTCCACTTTAGCTCCCTCTATTATCAGTAAATCTATCAGTATAAGAAATGATGATATTATAGACTATTATATAAAAATAATAATTAATTACCTTTTCGTCCGAAAAAATAAATTTTTGGACTTTTGTAGGACTCCTTTGGCTTTACAGAAAATATTTCATCCACCGTAATGACTCTGATCCAAGGACGATCATTATTGCGTAGTTTATCAATGCCTTTTTCTGATGTCATAGTTTCTGCATCACATATAATGACAACTCTAAGTGATTCAATATTTTTGTAAAAATTTGAAATATTTTAGCATAATGTTTTGAAATTGTGTAATAACATTAAAAAACAAAAAAATAAATGAGGGAAGGAGATTGAAGGAAGTTACCAGGATGCTATGTTTAGAGCAGCTTCTGAGTGTTTTTTTTCGTCTTTTGTTGTTACCTAAGATGAGCTGAGAAGATAATGATTATGATGATGACGAAGGAAGGGAAGCAAGGTAAATATTTGTACATAAATGTATTATAAATAAATATATAATAATATTTTCCAATATATTTACATATATATATATATATATTCTTATATTATTATTATTATAGTAGAAAATATTATTAATTAAGAAAATAAAGAGATAAGAAGAAAGAGCATATCAAATTGTGCAAATCATGAGCAGAAGGTGGAACAGAGGTACAATGACAACAAGGTACCATACTAACTACATAAGGTACAAATGATGAGAAGAAGGTGGAACAGTTTTCGAAAAAAGATTCTTATATAATATAAGACAATGAGATAATAAGGAAAAGTATAGGAAATTGTGTTAATGATGAGGAGAAGGCAGAATAATAGTACACTGAACTCCAAAAAATATTCTCAGCCTTTTTCTTCCTTTTTTTGTTATCTAAGTATACTTCCGGTCAGAAATTTTGACAAATACATTTTATCGTTTGGTACAAAGTCTTCAAAATTACTTGAAGCAAAGTCTTGTAAAAGAATTTTTTTTACCGTTTTTAGGTTTGGGGAACCTAATATATATCCCTCCCATTAATATGTGTTTATTTTAAAAAAAAGAATGATTATGAAGATGACAAAGGTAGAGGAGAAAAGTAAATATATGTACGCAAAAATATGATAAGAAAATAAGGAGATAAGAAGGAAGAGTATATGAAATTGTCGAAATGATGAGTAGAAGGTGGACCAGAGGTATAACGAGAAGAAGGTAGTATACTGATTACAGAAGGTGTAAATGATGAGAAGAAGGTGGAAGAGTAGTCGAAGAAAAAATTCTTATATAATAATAAGACAAGGACATAAGAAGGAAAAATATAGGGAATTGTGCTAATGATGAGGAGAAGGCAGAGGTGCAAATGATGAGAAGAAGGTGGAACATTATTCGAAGAAAGATTCTTATATAATAATAAGACAAGGACATAGGAAGGAAAAATATAGGGAATTGTGCTAATGATAAGGAGAAGGATGAACAATAGTACACTGGAGCTGAGAAAAGATTTCGGTGAACAAAGAGTTTTAAGATAAGGAGGAACATAATTAGGTTGTACTTATGTATATATAATATATATATATATATATAATAAGAAGATAAGATGGAAGAGTATAGGAAATTGTGCAAATAATGAGAAGAGGAGGGAAACGTGACAACACGGTATCTGATGAAACATTTCGGTCAGCAATCTGTCTTAAGAGATGGTGAAAGAGTAATATGTTGTACCTGATTTGACTGATGTGTTGACTCAAGTGTTGCCAACGTTCCAGTCAAATCCTCTCTAGAAGAGATGAAAGCTTCCATTGGAGGTTTGATAGGTGATGTTCTAGAAGTGAAGGCTAGCATTGGAAGTTGGAAAGGTAAAAATTCTATTGGAGGTTTCAGGGCAGAATACTCAACCCCTTCGAGGGCAGAAAATTCCATCCCTTCGATGGCCGAGACATAGACCCCTTTGAGGCCAGGAGAGTTGATCTGTTTGATGGCCGACAAGTCTACCCTTTTGAGGACAGAAAACTACATATCCCTTTCAGGGCGAAGAGCTCAACCCCTTCGACAGCAGAAAACTCCATCTCTTCAAGGGTCAACAGCTGGACCCCTTCGAGGGCGAAGAGCTGAACCCCTTCAATGGCAGAAGACTCCATCTCTGCGAGGGTCAACAACTGGACCCCTTCGAGGGCAGGAGGCTCTAACTCCTCGAAGAGAGAAAATTCAACCCCTCGAATGGGTGACAAAAACAATGTCCTTTTGGTTGGCCACCTAGCAGCACATGCAAAGGTAAAATAATTTAAATATTGTATTATTACAATTGATTATCTGAAGAACTATTAAACACATACCTTTAATATAGGTCTAATGAGATGTATATAACCAAATCTCTATTGCATTTATGTTGGACAATAGTCTCTAAATCTGAAATATGCGCATGAATAATAACCACGCAGAAGCAAGATGTATAAATAATTTAAAATTTTAGAATGTTCCTAAAGGCATCTATACAAAATGAAATAAGGAAGTACCTGCAAGTTCAAATATGAGGGAACTCCAAAATATGCAACAGAAAAAGCCAAAATGTTGCAGATCCAAAACGGGGAGCACACCAGAGGAAAAATAGAATAACTACTGCTCCTGAAAAATCTCCTTGTAAACTATATTTTTATTTTTATTATTTACTCGTGTGCCTTCAAATGTCGAAGGTGTCAAAGGTTTTTACTCGGGATAAAGCAACATACAGCTAACCATGGGAAAAAATGAGCTGCTCTAAATATAGTCCAACAAAATCTAATGTCTGGCCTTGGGACTTAGTGATTGTCATAACAAAACAGAGTCTCACTGGGAACTGAAATCTTTTAAATGGTATGGAGGTCCTACTACTTTGGTCACAAATGATTGGTATTCTAGGAATGAAGACCTGTTTGCCCTTATAAAGCCCAAAAGCTATCTCAACCCTAATGGTTGATTGACAAAACTCACGACAAATTAATTGTGTTCCGTTACATAATCCCTCAGTTAGATTTAAATATTGTATGAGCATGATAGGACAATTTGGTTTTAATAGTAATTTATGGGGTGGGAGACCTTTTGGATGAAGTTTATTAAGAAAATCCTCATGATCACTCTGATTGTTTTCACCCAAAGTTCTATCTATATTAATATACAATCTGAGAGTGCCATGAAAAGCATCAATCAAAAAGTTATTTATGCTGTCAACAGCAGCATTTGTTGCAGCCAAAACGCACCTTCCTATCATATCAATTGGATTTACTGCATATGCAGCTAAATCTGTGAAGACACACTGAATTAACCTGTAAACAATTCAAATTTTGTGAATGTCTCCATTAATAATCGATTCATTATGCAGAAGACCTGTGGAAAAAGGATAAAAATTTCTTACCTTTAGATGGATGCTTCTTTCCCAATATATGGGATAACAATGTGAGCTGGCAATTCGATCTCCTCATTATAATCAATATACTCTGTCCCTTCACCTATACATAATAATAAAGAGCAAAATTGAGGATCATTTAAGGCCCTCATGTTTTGTTGAAGATGGAACTTTTCCAATTTCGGCCATAAATGAGAATATACAATGGATGCTTGAACTATTCCACCTCTTGATGCACCTGGTATAACAGGTAAAGTTTGCCTAAAATATCTTCCTAAGAGAACAACCTTACCACCAAATGGAATATCGGTATCCATGAGATCCTTTAGTAACATATCCAAAGAATCATGTAAGTGTAGTTCTACTATGAAACTCATTTGCAGCAATCGACTCAAGAGCGGCATTCTTGTGAAATGTAATATATTGCTAACCTGGTAAGTGGACTTGAAGATAGTAAACAGCAGGCTACATATGGTTTAACTTAAAACCATATATTCTCCAAGTTGCTTCAGATGGGCCAATCCAACGGCCATCTTGATACAATTTGATTTCATCAATAACTGTGTCCTCTCAACCACTCTGCAATGCAAAGCCAATTCGGTCACTGCCCTTGAAAATATACTTGTGAACATACTTAATGAGCCAAATAGTTGAGCAAATATCCACATTTATATGACACTCATATGTTGCAAATAAGTATTTATTATAGCCAACAACCCAGTTATTTCCCAGAGCATTTTTTTATGGTAACTGTTCTACCATTATCTCTCCTTCTATATAATGGATAACCATCCTCTGCATGACATGTTGACTATGTAAATGGCTTAGGGAATCCAAATTTACACTTACCGTTCCTCATGCAGGGGCTTTTAGGATTCAATTTACCACATGGTCCATGCATCATATTTTTGCTGACAATACCAAAAAGATATAATTGTTTCTCTGGATCCGGCAGCTCGGCACAAACAATTTTATCATAAGCATTGGGCCCCAAAGGTTTACAACCAGGTTGTAGAAAAATTAACATATGGCAATGAGGCAGACCTCTTTTTTGATACTCAATAACGTACAGCAAAGATTGCATAGTACCAAAAATTTCCTTCTGAATAATGTCATCCTCCAGCTCATAAACCTTAGCGCGGAAAATTCTTGTAAGTAAATCTGGTCTATCATTTGTAGCCTCACCAAAATGAAGGCTTTCTTGAATCTCTGCCTAATACGGATTACAAGTGATGGTCAGAAATATATCAGGCTTACCAAATTTTTGGACGATGGCAATGGCATCAAGATACCTACGACGCATATCTCTAGAACCACCTATAAATGAAGCTGGAAGTACCACCCGACGACCATGTGCGGATCCATCTGCTAAACCAGCATTCATACCATCCATAAGACCCTGCGCCATTTCAGTTCGAAACTGCCCCTGCTTGTACCTCAAAAATTCCAGACGGCTGGTTTCTATTATAATGTAAGCATTAACAAAAAAAACTATTGTAAGAGGCGTCCAACATGTAGAAACATCGATTCATCATCTGACCTCATTTGTAATTTATAGCAGTAGTACTCCCTTGCAGTAACTACATCCTTTTTTTCCCCATCCCTGACAACTGTAAGGAAAGTAAAACATAAACATGTACTAATCTGAATTGTGAAAAAATCAAAAGAGCACAACTACTAAATTTAAAAATTGACTACAGACCTTTACTCTCAGAATCTATTAGTGATTCAGGACAATCAAACACCATCATTTCACCTCCAGACTCTTCACAGACCATATGCCTCCTCCTAATCCTTTTAATATTCAAATGCCAACCAGATTGGCCCTTCGGAAAAATTAAAGGATATTGCATTGGATCATAACATACATAATAATGTTTGATATTATAAGTTTTAGCATCAGCGCTGTAGACTTGTACAGGTACAGTCCTTACTGCATCTTCCTCGAACGGTTCAACAAATATACTACCAACTTGTGATACTGTTGGAATGGTGTATTGCCTCTGATCAAGTTTTGGATCTGCATTTAGAACAATAGTCTTCATCTCGATGCTGTCAATATTTTCAACTGCTTAAAGAACTGACAATACAGATTATCTCTCAATATATCCATCAACAATTTCATCGTCGGCTCATCGAATTTGTCAGCACAGCCAGACCCCATTCTCTTTTTGAACTCAAAGTTTGTGTCAAAACAGTACAACTGAACACCAGCAGGTTCAACTCCCTCAGAACCTTTCAAAGGTTTTAGATAGTGATACATTTTACCATGGACTTTGAAGCTATAAATTCCGCCGGGATTACCAGTTAAGTTGCGATCATAACCTGCACTCAAAGTTGTAAATGTAAAGTTATTATTGTAGGTCCGAACATTCTTCCTAAAATGGATAGACTGCAGTGTGATGCAAACAAAAAGAGCTTTTAATTTGTCTGGCATTGGCACAGATGGCAAGTAAATTTCCCCTCCAAAACAACAGAATAGATTTGACTCTCCCTTAAATATCTTTGCCTTGCAATGAACGTAATCAGTCATTATGGGTAATGTCCGTGCAGAGGTGGGAATATCATCTCCGAGAGCAATATTTTTATACTTTCTCTTTTTCAGTGGACCTGAAGAGAAAACAAATTAAATATACCACAAATAACCATCAGCCAGTTAAACCTCATGTATGAAAAGATGTATTTTACGTAGGTAAAAATTCTATTCCTGACATGAATAATATAGAGTACAATAAGGTGATAGAATACAATTAGAACTCTAACTTAATCAACATGAGTTATTTAGAATCAATTATAATCTAATCACAAATATGATGAGTTATTTAGAATCAATTATAATTTAATCACAAATATGATTTACTTTTAACATAATGTGACTGGTTTGCTGCAATTGTGAATTGAATAAAGAAATAATTTAATTTATTCATGACACTTACAAATACCCACTATTTTACTGAAGAGTATGACATTTGAATATCAACCATTTAATTACACTTAAATTCTGACGTACAGCTAAAACAAATATATGTAAACATGAAAATAGCATTGATGATAAACCAAGAAAAAAAAGCCTGCAGAAGTAGAAGGTAAATTTCTATCCCTTGCAGTATGAAGAATAGCATAACTAGTAATTGGCAAATGACTATGAGAAAAGGAACACTCTGCTTGGTGCACATGGCTAGAAATATCAACTGGAAAATTTCCTTGTAACAAGCCATCGCAAAAAAAAACCAGATCATATGTTGAAAGTTAGAATATATAATAAACAAAATGCTATATATGCAAAGAAAGAACGATGAATGATACACAAATATATATAGACCTGCAGAGCTGGTGTTGACGAAATGAACAGACGACGAAGAGGATACTGTGTGGTGAGCATCAACATAAATATTGGCTGAACTTTTTCCTTGTGAAGATGTAATAGAATTTGAAAATGAACCATATGTTGCACAGAAAAATGCAGAGTAAGTATGTGGGAGAAAAACATAGAGAAATGGATTATACCAATCGCTGTGAATGAATTTACGTATATGTAAGAGTCAAATAAGTTTGATCTTGACCAAATAATGCCAAAGGCACAAACCAAAATCTCTGACAAAACATAATGCTGCAAAGCCAGGTACAAAAAATACAATGAACATGTAAAGACGAACTGACCCCTGCAGCGAATTTGCTGGACACTCAAATCACTTGACTCAACAATTAATAAATCATCATGAGAAGCCACTAATCCTGCTGGCTCTGCATTGCCATAACTACTGTTATCCATCAAATTCCTCGATGGGAGTGCATCATGAAATTTCTATACAATATCTATAAATAGATAGAGTTTTAAATTGTAGACACAAACCTGCCACTAGCTGTTGATGGGACGTTTGAGATGGGATGTTTGAGATAAACGTCTTAGTGCGACCTGCTCTATTTTTTGTTGGAGCATTAGTAAAAATATTTCGGTAGGGATCTCACCATAAGCCTTACTTCTCTTAGAAATTTCATGGTTGATAGCTGATGGATCTCATGCAACCTGTTGAATTTCAGCCCCTGTAGAAAAGAATTTGGTAAATTTGATTCTGATATGAATGTTTATGATTACCATTGGTGCATATATATATGACAGTGGTAAACCAAACCCCCCCCCCTGCACAATGACGAATCGATAAAATAAAATAACATAAAATAGAGCTGACAAGGAAAGCACACAATTACGATATCAGCAGTAATTATGACACTGGCGCTGATAGTGGGAGGAAAAAATTAGGACCAAAAACACGTACCAATATCATTCACCATTGAACCCTCCACTGACTTAAAAGAACGTTTTAAAGCATCTTGCTCCATTCTCCACTGCAACAATTGTCCCTTTCCCTCAGGTGATAATTTAGCATAAGCCTTCCTCCTTTTAGCATTTCTGTTTAATCGATCAATGGCCTCCATCGATATATTTCTAGGTTTTATAAGGGAAAAAATTTGAATGTTATATAAACCTAGCCAAAGACCCAAAATTCAAAAACCCACAAGCATTTACTGGGAGAAGAACAAAGCACACGATTTCAGAACAGTGGGATTCCAAATTGTGAGGAAAGAGTTTGGATTAGGGGATGTTAGAGTAAATCATATTTCTGATT
Source organism: Rubia yunnanensis (assembly GCA_037428765.1). Classification (NCBI taxonomy): domain Eukaryota; kingdom Viridiplantae; phylum Streptophyta; class Magnoliopsida; order Gentianales; family Rubiaceae; genus Rubia; species Rubia yunnanensis. The sequence continues at coordinate 132,139,911 of CM075062.1, forward strand.
ACATTATAATAATCGATTCTAGATAAGTCATGTTGACTAAGCAATGTTTATAATATTTGCTTTTTGCATGATTTATTTATTTGTCCACCCCTTCGACGACAGAAAACTGAACCCCTCGAATGGGTATCCTGAACAATGTTGTTTTGGTAGGCCACCAGGTAGCACATGCAGAGGCACATGGAGGCGCCGCAACTTTTGACAAATAGAAGAGGTCCAACTCTCAAGCGTCGAGGGGGTCCAGAAGCCAGTCCTCGAAGGGGTCCAGCTCTCTGCATTCAAGGACTGTAGAGTGAACCCTTCGAGGCCTGAAGACTCGGCCCTTCAAGGACTGGAGACTCAACACTTCGACGATTGAAGGTGCAACCCTTCGAGGGCTGACAGCGGGACCCTTCGCGGACTGAAGAGCCAAACCCTTGAATGGGTGCCCAAAACGATGGCATTTTGGTAGGCCACCTGGGACCAGAAGCAGAGGCACATGGAGAGTCGACCCTTCGAGCACTGAAGAATCAACCCTTCGAGGACTGGAGACTAAACCCTTCGAGGGCTGGGAACTGGACCCTTCAACGATTAAATAGTGAACCCTTCGAGGACTGAAGACTAAACCCCTCGAGGGCTGAGTCCAGCTCTCGGTATTCGAGGATTGCAGAGTGACCCTTCGAGGACTAAAGACTCAACTCTTAGAGAACTGCAAGCTGAACCCTTCGAGGACTGACAGCTGGACCCTTCGAGGACTAAAGAGTCAACCCTTCAAGGTGTGAAGATTCGATCCTTCAAGGTCTAGACACTAAACCCTTCGAGGCCTTCGAGGGCTGAAGACTCCACCCCTTCGAGGGCTAAAGATCCACCCCTTCGAGGGCTGAATGGGTGCCCAAAATGACGTCATTTTCACCGGCCACCTGGATGCATATGCTGGGCCACATAGAGGCGTCGCAACTTTTGGCAAATTGGATTCACAAGAGGACTTAAGTGGTGCCCAAAATGACGTCGAGGGATGAAGACCGACCCCTTCAAGGGCTGAAGTCTAACCCTTCGAGGGCTGAAATCTCCACCCCTGCGAGGGAGGAAGAATCCACCCCTTCGAGGGCTGAAGTCTCCACCCCTTCGACGGCTAAAGACCCACCCCTTCGACGGCTAAAGATCCACCCCTGCGAGGGCTGAAGTCTCTACCCCTGAAAAAATATCCGGGTTCCGTCACTGCCTCTAAGATCTGTTTATATTCATATTTCAACCTTGCAAACACATCTTATCTTAGAAGTCAAGTCCACACATGCACTTGGGCCAAATATATTTTAACGTAACCCTACAATTTCCACATCACATGGCTGCAGTCTAGATTATTCATCTATATTCTTATCACAGCCTAACAATTTCTTGGCTAGAATAAATGCTTACCCCACGAATTTAGAATTATGATCTCGAGAGATATTTTTCAAGAAGATAATTGTATGCCAACGAATATTTCATAGCAAAATATTTTTATATTGCATGAGTCCAACGAATATTTCAAAGCAAAATATTTTTATATTGCATGAGACATGCCCATACACACTATAAATCTCAACCTTATGTTCTCATATTATTAAGATCACATCTTTAAGTGTCTTAAAAATGAAAACTTTTGAAAGGATTCTATCTTTTGTAGCCCTCATTTTCTCTAGTTTTCTAACCATCAGTTCCTCAGAAACTGAAGCAGAAGCCCTGCTGAAATGGAAGGCCAATACGTGTTAAAAGAGTGCATACGTGGATTTAAGGCAATATTAATTCAAGATTTATCTTGAATAATATAGTTATTTATTTTAGATATTCTAGTTAGATATGGTTTTAGTTTCTAAAAGGTGTCATAAGTCATTCTAGTTTTTATTTGTACTGATCGAATTATACCCTATAAATAAGGGTGCCATCCACGAGATTTATAAACCATTTTTATCAATCAAATATACAAACCTCTGAGTTTATACTCTTTTTCTTGCTAGCTATTTCCATTGGTTCTTAATTTCGAGGGCTAGTTAAGTACCAATAACCTTGTGATCTGATTCTGCGGGCTAGTTAGAGAGCAAGTCGAGGTGGAGATCATCCTTGGGCTAGTGTTCTTGAATTTCGTGCGATCCAGGGAGGGTTTTCAGATTCCTTGCTTATTTTATTTTTTAAAAAAATTAGAAATTAGAAAAGCATCTGTCGCCGCTCACGTTGGTCTCTGGCAACCTGCCACCGTACCCCCGCTGCATCTTCTCCAGCTTCGTCTCCAACCGACCATCCAAAGCCACCATTTTGATCTTCGTCTACAGAAACTCCAATCACCACCAGACTTGATCGTCGCCGATTGCATCGATCTCCATCTCTGACAAGTTCAGCTACTCTGGCGAATCCTCAATTTTGTTCTCCGACATGAAGTGAATTTCCATTCCCAATTCAACGTGCGTTTTCAAATTCATGTTCATCTCCAATCCGCCGCAGAAAAGTTCAAAGCGTAGGTTCAGCGCAGAAGACAGGGAAACCGAAGAAGAAGACGGCGAGTGCATCTCACTCGCATTGCCCTTTGAAGGCGTGTGTTTCTCACGTGAGATACTTTAGCCATATCTTTATCTCACGCTTGGGTCAACATTCGCATCCAGTCACTGCCTAGTTAGCATCCAGTCTCAGTTTATTAGCAGAATTTTGCAGGGATGGCGTGGGACGTTTATCTACATTTATTTTTGAAGACCGTTCACGTTTTGAGGATGAAACTTTTTGACCACGGAGGGAATGATACGATATCAAAAATATCATATATTATTGCTTTCTTACTTTAGTATCTTTAGGAGAATAACACTATACTCTTTTTCCCACTGGGTTTTTGAATGAGGTAATGTGATCATTTGTAATTTATTTCATTTTAAGATAAGGCCCATTAACTTGGCCATGTTGGCGTTAGAAGAGTTTAATTTTGGTTATGCTTTATTATAGGATTTAGATTATTCTGTTCTGATTTGATTAGAATTAGATTTGGTAAAATTAGATAACGCAATATTCATTTAGGATTTATCTTGAAGAATATAGTCATTTATTTTATGTATTCTAGTTAGATATGCTGTCATAAGTCATTCAAGTTTCTATTTGTACTGGCCGAATTATACCTATAAATAAGGGAGGCCATCCACAAGATTTATAAACCATTTTTATCAGTGAAATATACAAACCTTTGAGTTCATACTTTATTGCTTGCGAGCTATTTCCATTGTTGCTTAATTCCGATGGCTAGTTAAGGACCAATAACCTTGTGATCTGATTCTATGAGCTAGTTAGAGAGCAAGTCAAGATTGAGAGCATCCCAGGGGCAGTGTTCTTGAATTTCATGCGATCCAGTGAGGGTTTACAGATTCGTTGATTAGATCAAAGATTTTAGTTCCGTAATCCAGATTTTTCGCTAGGAGATTCATATCAGCAAGGAGAGGCAAAGCAATGGCGAGGTGTGGCATTCCGATGGTGAGGCATTGATGTATTTTTCGTTCAAGCGCGTCAGATTCACGTGCCTCAGTGAAGAAGAAGAAGATCGTGCATAAAATCACACGCGAATGGCGGTGGCGGAGCTGAATTTTGGCGTCTGAGAGGTGAGGTTTAATATTTTGTTTTAATTATTATTTTTCAAATACTTTCTGAGCTTTAATATTTACTTAACTTACCTTTTTATCAACAATGTTTGTTTGGTCTAGTGATTAGTACTCTTGTTATTGAGGTTTGAGGTTTCGGGTGTATGACCTTATTTTGAAGTATTCATGTTCTTGATGTATATACTAAGGTTTAATATTATTTGACTAAGAGTACGTTTAATGAGAGTGTTTGATGTAGTGGTTGTTGCTCTATGCTTTGAGGTTAGTGACCCAGGTTCAAATCCCACAAGGTTTTTTTTTAAGAAGAATTTTTATTCTTTAGGTACTGTAACTTTTTGTTGGTGTTTGTAGCTTTTTTTTCTCTTATGTTGATGTTTTTCATTATTCGGGTGAGGTTTAATTGATATGAGTTGATGTTTTGCAGTTTTTTTGGGTGATTTTGATTGTTATTTGTAATTTTTTTCTCAAGTTAATGTTTTTCATTTTTCGGTCTAGGTTTAAGTAATAGGACTTGATGTTTGCAATGTCTTTTATCTTATGTTGATGTTTTTCATTTTTCGGTCTAGGTTTAAGTAATAGGACTTGATGTTTGCAATGTCTTTTATCTTATGTTGATGCTTTTCATTTTTTCGGATGAGGTTCAGGTGTTAGGAGTTGATGTTTTTAGCTTTTGGGTGCATGTAGTTTGAAATTTGTAGTTATTTTTTTCAAAAAAATGTTGATATTTTATGAATCATAGACTCTGGCAAATTTTTGCTGATTTTTATTAGCAGATTTTTGCAGGGATGGCGTGGGATGTTTATCTATATTTATTTTTTAAAATCATTCTCGTTTCGAGGATGAAATTTTTTGACCACGGATGGAATGATATGATATCAAAAATATTATTTATTATTGATTTCTTACTTTAGTATTTTTAGAATAATAACACTATACTTTTTTCCCGCTGAATGTTTTTTTAATAAGGCCCCTTAACTCATTCATGTTGGTGTTAGAAGAGTTTAATATTGGTTATGCTTTATTTTAGAGTTTAGAATCTTCAGTTCTGATTTAGTTAGAATTAGATTTTGTAAGATTTGATAAGGCGATATCCATTCAAGATTTATCTTAAAGAATATAGCCATTTATTTTAGGTATTCTGGTTAGATATGGTTTTAGCTTCTTAAAGGTGTCATAAGTCATTCCCGTTTCTATTTGTACTGGCCGATGACTATGAATAAAAAACCAGTTTGACATATTTATCAAATTTTAACTAGCCCTCGAAATAGGCACCGATATTTTGTGTACCAGTGCTAAATTTTGGTTTTCGTAGGACCGATATTCAGTGCATAAGCACCATTTTTTTGTGTACCGTTGTTGAATTTATTCATAGTCATCGGTTTTTTGTGTACCAATGCTGAATTTTAGCTTTGTAGCACCGGTATTTAGTGCAAAAAATCAAAATTAAGCACCGGAACACAAAAAATCGAGTGCCTATGATATTTTTAGCACCGATATTTCGATACATGTACATTTGTACCGGTACATATGTACCTATTTCTAGTAGTGACTACTGGAATATTTTTTTTTGTAGTGAGATTTTATTTCGCACTTACTATTGACCTGATTTTATTTTCTTAATATTTCATTACTGAAGTTTTATCCAAAATATATTACAGTACAGTACTAATTTTCACATATACGTGGCACTGCATTCCTTCAAATTGAGCCGCACGAACATGCACGTTTATTTGTAGTGATAACCAAATATATATAATAAATATAAATAATTTCATAAATATGTACAAGTATTGTTTAGTTTGATATGATAACAAACTTGTGTATTCAAAGTAACACTCAATGCAAGCGCAGGCAGAACCAATGGTACGCGAGATAGGAATTCAGCCCTACTTAGATTGCCGGCCGGAGGTAGAAGGAATCGGTCCGGCCGTCGAGCGCATCTTCCGCCGGAGCATGGCGTGTCTTCCGGCAACTAGTAGGCGATGCTCGGAGAAGAAGGCCGCGTTACGGCCTTCTCTTTTTTTTGCTGCTTAAGTAATAAAACGACATCGTTTTCACGTTAGTGAAACGACGTCGTTTCATTTGTAATAAGAAAAAAAAAATATATGTATTGGATTGGGCCAATACTGAACCCAATCCAATAATCCATTTCTGCCAAAAATTAGAATGAGAGCAGAGCATCCTTAGCCGAGAGTCGAGAGCAGAGCATCCATCCGCCACCGCCACCAGGTTTCCGCCGCCGGAAGCTACCGTTGTCCCGCCGCCTCTGCACGCCGGATGCCGCCTCTCCACTAAACCACTGGTAGACTACTTCTCTTTATGCTAAGATAATTTAATTTTAGGGTTTATTCTCTTTTTTATTTTTTCCTTCAAAACATAAATTTATGTGAACATGATTTTTAGATTGGATGTCGAATTGAAGTTATATGGTTGTATGATTGTTGAAATTCAGTTGAATTGCATATGTATGAATAATAAATTATAATTGTTTGATTTATTTTGTATTTGAAAATGAAATTGTCATAATCGGTTTATGGAATTATCAATTAGGGATATTTGTTAAATTGAATATAGATGAATATGATTTTATAAATTATTTGTTATCTCAATTTGTTATTGTTTCGTAACTCTTTTCGATTTTTTAAAAATAAATCAATTTACGTATTTTCCCTATTTGATATTTAATAGGTTATGGATAAATTTTTAATTCGAAGTAGCGGATCTCCATCTTAAATAAAATTATATATTTTAAATTAAAAGTGTTATTTTACCAAATTATTTAATTATTTAATTAATTTTAGACATAAATTTATTTCAATTGGGTCAAATTGATTTATATGTGTGATTTGCTCACTAATTTTATTCTTAGAATCTTATTTATGTTATTTTTAAGGGTTAATTGTAAGTGTGATTTGTCGTATTTGTAAAAATTGAATTGTTTTATACTCACTTTATTATTTAAGCAAAATTTATTTGAATATGTTATATTAAGTTTTCAAAAAAAAAATTCAATGTAATTCAGCTCCAGGAAAAAATTACCAATATAATTTAGCGCCCGATTTTTTTTCGCCAATGTAAGTCAGCCCCCCCTAAAATACTATCCTGGTTCCGCCACTGGTTGCAAGAATAAAGGGCTTTTGTGACCAAATTCTGGTGACAACAAAGTATTTGGTCACTAATAATCGTATTAGTGACTTACATATTTTCGTCACTATATTTTGGTCACCAATGAGATTTTAGTGACCAAGTGAAAATTGTGGTCAGCAAATTGGTCACAGAAAGGTGTTGGGCATTAGAGTTAAGTAATTTTTCTATCTTTGGTGACCAATGGAGATGCCGATATATAAAATAATCACCAAATTAGTCTTTAGTGACTAAAGTTACGGTCACTCACCAAACTTTTGACGGGGAATATTATTACCACTTTTTAATGTTTTTTTCTTCTCAAGATAACCCTCCAAAAGGTACCAAAACAACATTTTAAGGTAAGTACAAATACGCGTATTGTTCGGGGCAAGTAACATGGATAGTTCGACTAATATTGCACTAAACTCAGTACTAAAAACTACCTCTTTTACAACCAAATTTTTACAAAATGATGAAAAAGTTGTTACTAAAATATGTATTTACAAAAAAAAATTTAAGTCGTGGTAATTACTCTCGATCTATTAAAAGGCTTATAAACTAGTATGTGATTGTATTTAGTTGTAAAATTGTTTAAAAAATATTTCCTACATTTGTCATTTGGATTTGGCTGCGGAATAAGTATTACCACCACATTCTTTGTTGTAAACTTTAATAAATTATTATTAAAAGAAATGAAATTTCATAAAATTAGGCACTCACTTTTTACTTTTTCCCGTGCTCTTCAATTTTTATTCTTTTGAACAAAAATTAGAACTCAAAACTATTATCTTCGAACCTTAAAAAACAATAAAAAAAGTTTAAATTTTTTATTCAAAGGAAATTCCCCTCTTGCAGCGTGTTCTTCCCAAAACTTCCAAAGTTTTGACCCTAAATTCCTCTGATGCATATTCTTCTGCGTGTGTTCTATCAATCCCATTATATTTGATTTTAGGAAGAGAGTTTGAACATGTTTAAGTCATCATCTCCTTGAAGACCCAAACCTTTTATATTGTGGTACTAGATAGCACGGGTATGGTAAATAGGTCATGGTATCCGAACCAAGTACTTATCAGGTACGGATTCGACCAAGGTACGGTAAAAAAACACCCCACTACTTGAAAAATGACCTTTGCCTACACATTTTTAAGGACACTTTTAAGTCAATGCAGTAATACATGACTATTAGGACATTGCGTTTATTACTATAATCGAGTTTTCAATTTGTGTGTCATTATAAAATAGATATGAAAACAAATCAACGATGAACCCTTACTTTAGTTTCAATATATAAACACTAAGGAAAAAATTTGAAGTTTAACTAATCAACAGTCAACCCTTGCTTAACTTTATACATGTAAACACTAATAACTAAATTGACGACTTTAACTAATCAACGATCAAACCTTATTTGACTTTCCATATTTAAACAATAATAATTATGTGGACTTTAACTAATCGATGGTCAACCCTTAGTTGACTTTCTTTATATAATCACCGATAACTAAGTTAACTTTAACTAATTAACGGCAAATTTTTACTTGATTTAGTGTATATATATACGAATAAAAATGTTTGACTGTAACTACTTATTAATGTCCAATTCCTAATTGACTTAACATATATAAATATGAATAAAAATTATAAATCGATTTGACTTTAAATTATAAAATAATCTTAAAAAATATTGTGATTGTTACATAATCTTAATAAAAAAAGTTGACTTTTATGAGATTTAGTGTTTTTTAGTTTTAAAATTTTTAGGCACAAGACAATATGTCGTCAAATTTTATAGATCATTGATATTAGTGAAATAAATTTAGTAACATTAAAGAAAACTCAGTTCTTACGCATTCGCGCTCAAGTTGCAGTTAAAAATTTTCAACTTTTCCCTCTTAAACTAAAAAATTTCATGAGTTAAAGTACTCATATAGTCCTATATTTTGAGAGTTTGTGCTAATATGACCCTGTGGAATTGGAAAGTGTCATTATAGCCCCGTGTTTTGCTAGAATGTGCTGATATAACCTTGGAGGCCTGAATTTGAATGAAATTCAGTAAAATGACAACTATACCCCTGATTTTAAAAATAAAAAAATAAATATAAAATGTCCCTTTTTCCCTGACCTCTCATTTTTCCTCGATTTGCTCCCCTCTTTCTTCCCCATCTTCCTTTCCCTTTTTTCCTCCATACCTGTTACTTTGTCCCACCGGCGGAGAAAATGTGCGGCGGAGCAAAATCGAGGTGGATATGGTGGTGGTGGTTAGTCGAAGGCGGCGGTGGAGGTGAATCAAAATGGCATTCCAATTGGGTTTCCAATTGGCGTTCTAGGGAGAGGTAGAGCGCGGTGGTGGAGCTAGGCAAGGGGGAGAGGTGGAGCACGGTGGCGCGACTAGGTTAGGCTTGAACGGGGGCGGTGATGAGGCGAGGATTGAGCGATGGTGGGGCTAGGGTTGAGCGGTGGCAGGGCTAGGGTTGAGCGGTGGTGGTGGTGGTGGTTGGGACGAGTGGGGAGTTTTTGTTCGGCCCTTAGTTTTTCAATTTGTGTTTTTAGCGGCGGTGGTGGCAACGCGGTGGTGATGGCGGAAGCGATGGGGGCAGTGCTGTGGAGCGGTTGCAGTGGTAGTGGTGGTGGAACGCGCGGTAGTGGTAACGCGGTGGTGGGGGCAACAATGGGGGTAGCGCTGTGGAGCGGCGATGCTGGTGGTGGTGGAGCGGCGGTGATGGGGGCAGCGATGGGGGCAGCATTGTGGAGCGGCGGTGGTGATGGTGGTAGAGCAGCGGTGGTGGCAACGCGGTGGTGATGGTGGAAACGATGGTGGCAGCGCTGTGGAGTGGCGGCGGTGGTGGTGGTGGCAACGTGGTGGTGATGGCGGCAGCGATGGTGGCAGCATTGTGGAGTGGTGGTGGTGGTGCGGCGATGGTGGCAGCACGATGGTGATGGCTGCAGCGATGGTGGCAGTACTGTGGAGCGGTGGTGATGGAGCGGTGACGGCGGCGTGGTGGTGGTGGTGCTTCTAGAGATTATTACTAGGGTATTTTAGTCTATAGATTTGTAATTAGAATGTTATGGGTAGTTTAGTCTTTTTAATTTTGATCTATGCCAGAAATGACTAAGTCAATACAGGAATAGTGCGAAAACGTTATATCTGCACTTCTGATACAAAACACAGGACTACAATAACACTTTTCAACTTCAATATTAGCACAAGCCTCGTATCAGTATTTGGCCCAAATTTCATTCTAAATCATTTCCCCCCATCTTTTTCCTTACGGCTTCCACCTTCCTTGATGGTGATGCCCTTTTTAACCTACAGGCCGACTTCTTCTCCGGGGTCACGCCCGCAATTGTTCCGGGTCTGCCACTGCTCGATAGGCAAATACCAGATTCACACTGCTCGACGGTTTTCAGGCGTCGCGACTGAGCTGTGAAGTTTCATGCGTTCGCATAAGGCCAGAGTTTCCAAACGGCAGACGGAGAGCGGATCCCTTTACTAAATGCCTAACGATGTTATCAGCACAGGAACTAGTGGTAAACTTTGTTTTCCTAAGCTTGCTCCCCAAGTGTTTGATGTTTTTTCTGATAGAGAAAAAATGCTTGAATTGCGGGGTCAGAAGAAGATGAAGATGAGGAGGTTGAAGCAATTGATGATGATTATGTGTAGGATGAGCTAGAAGAAGTTGAGCCTGAGGTATATGTTCTGGAAAAAATCTTTGATGTTCACGAGTTCCGTTGTGTAATTTGTGGCTGATCAGTAAGTTTAATTTAGATTGGTTGTGGAGGTGATGGAGGTAGGGTGGTTTTCATTAGCTGTAAGTGGGATGAAAGGGATTTGACACTTTCCATAGCTAAGACAGCTATATGACATGTTTAAGAAGGTAACATTGTACCTGGATTATTAAACATGAGTTTTTCTCTAGGATTTCATAGATAGCCACCTGTTTAGGACTTGGTACATTAAGGCTCTTGAAAATTTTGAATTTTCTTTAACATCCTTTGAACTTGATATTTCACTATCTGCAATTATCAATCAAATACAGGTTCATCTGAGATTGGTTATTATGATGCTATCTCATTTTGTGTTTTTGTGTCAGAGTATCACATGCTGGCAGCAATGGCATCCAAGCGAAAAGCATCACAGGTTCGTGTTTCTACAACCCGCTATCGTCAACTTGTTATCGCGAAAGAGAAGGGTTCCAAATTTAGCCTTTCTTTGACGATTAACTGCTCGTGATGTTTTCCGGTACGCAAAACTAGATTATCTTCCCTCATCCTCCACATACACTTCGGTCCAACCCTTTAAACCTACAATCACAGTACATTTTTCCAAACTTGTACTAATTAACCTAACTACATTCTTCCCAATTACTTTCAAGCATTTCAATGCATACTTTTTTTTTTATAAATTGCACATATATGACACTTAATTAGTCTCCAAATTGCACGAATACGCACATCAATAAACGTAGTAATATTTTTGTGAGAACTATGAACTCTATAAATTTCTTTAGTTTAATTTTCCTCTGCCATTCACAACCTTATGTCTTGCTTCCATGTTCTTATTTTAGTCATATTCATTGGCTCTTGATAGTTAATCCCTTGAAAAGGAATTCTTTTAATTATACTTTTGGTTTCATTTTGTATAAATAGAAAAATAATCAGGATAAAATGAATAAAAACTAATATGCATGCACTAATCATGATTCATTATTATTATTTTACATTTTTCTAAACATTCATGCATTAGATGTGTAGAACTACTCAGATCGGTTTGGTTATAAGAAGAGCCCTTTATTAAGACTAAGAACGTGTTTAACATGTACATGTTTTGTTCTGGTATCTGGATGTTTGAGCATATGATAGACTTAAAACTATGTTTTTGACATATTTTAATATTAGTGGCATTATTGTATTGAGACAAATCTCTATCATAGGACTAAAGGTGGTGAATTACACATAGCAAAGTTGTAAAAATGAGAGATCTCTTTTATAAGACTAAACGTGGAGAGGGCTGCCTTTAAATTTTAGAAAATAGTAAAAATTGGATGGAATTGTTTAAGAGTTTGGTTTTATTACTTCTAATAAATCTTGGTGATATGAATCTCCTTGCGAAGACTCACGATTTGCGGAATTATATCTTTGATCTAGTGAAGGGATCTGCAAACCCGCACTATCTCGCACGGAATTCAGGAGTCTAGCCCTCGGGGTACGCCTAACTTCGACTTGCTCTCTAACTAGCCCTCAGGATTAGATTACAAGGTTTATTGATACTTAACTAGCCTTCGGAGTTAAGCAATAATGGAATAGCTCACAAGCAAAGAGTATAAACTCAAAAGGTTGTATATTTGATTGATGAAAGGTTGTAATTTTCGTCCATAAGGCCTCCCTTTTTATAGGGTTACAATCTTGCCTCAAATCCTAATCACAAATGGAAACTGAATCGACTTATGGCAGCTTTAAGAAGCTAAAACCATATTTAACTAAAATACCTAAAATAAATGGTAATCTAAGGTAATCAGGTTGAATTCTTCAAGAAATAACCTTGAAGAATATTACCTTATCTAATCTTACCAAATATAATTCTAATCAGAATAAAACTGAATATACTAAACCTTAATGGACTGTATTTTTGAAATTCAGCTCTTCAAAGCCCACATGGCCGAGCTATCAGTCCAATAAACCCAAAATGACATTATTTTACAGTGATCACACTACCTCATTAAAAACCCAGTGGAAAAAAAGAGTATAGTGTTCTTCATGATGTCTTCAGTTCGTCGACAATCTTGAATAATGAATCCAAGATGTCGATGGTGACTCCTTCTTCAATTCTTCATCATAAAGTTGATCCATCAAACCATTTAAAGCACCATCAAAGCATTTGATATTCGTATCACTTGGCTGGTGAGATCAAGCAACCATTATTGAAATAAACCTCTGATCATGGTGACCTGTTGTTATGGAATACAGTCACCAAATAATTTATCTTAACACCAATTGCAACTATTCATGTGAGTTTAAAGATCAAAAGTAAAATAAAATGCTCACATGACGAAACATATAGCTTGAAAAGTGAATTGTAGTAATTCTAAAATACTCATAGATACAAATTCATGAAACATGCATAGTAATTTTTTTAATTGTCTTGATCTTGACGATCATGAAACTTTGCAATCTTGTTCAGTAGTAAAAACACCTAAACAAAACAAACTTTTATGCTGATAAACTTTGTGGTTGTATGTAAAAGTTTAATAGCGCCAACAAAGTGTCTGTAAAAATGGCATGTAAATGACACTTCCTTCTCCCCAAATCTGCACCAAATGCACATTAATTCATAGTGTAAATATGTAAACAAAATAATAACTTTGTGATCACCTTATATTTTAAATGAATTAGACTTCATGGTCATTGTCGGTGATGCCAAATGGGCTCTGCAGGCTTGCTGATTTTGCTAGCAACATCAACGTCGTCAAGGTTGGAGGTGGGGTATTAATTGTCCATGTCCACTCGAGCCTTGTCAAGTCAGGGTTAATTTGAAATCCAACACTATTGTGAGCCACCCAAAAGCTAGGACTCCGATCACCACTGCTGCCATATTCCCAGAATTCTCTTCCACCATGGATTAACACTTTGACCGCCAACACCACATATGTTGACTCGGAAGAGTGTAGGATGTGTAGAATGTGAGCATCATAGCCTCTAGCTATGAGGGTTATATACATGATGCTTTGGATACTATGGATATGCAATATTACATGTTAAATTGGATCTGGAGCTCCAACTTATTTTGAAAGATATTCCTCTAAATTTTCTTGTAAAATTGTTTTAAGTTAATTGCCCATGTGACCATATGTTTTGGTCGAAAGAGCCAATATGACCCTGTAAAATCAAAAACTGTGTTTGAAAGTGCTAATCTAACCCTGAGAACCACAATTTAGTCAAAATTTTGGGAATTGATTATTATGTCCTAGTTTTTAAAAAATAAAATTTTTAAAACTCTATACTACCCTTGTTTGTCTTTGGAAAACCTAATTTTCCCAACATTCTCTCCTTCCTCCTGGCGCGCTGCTGCTCCTCACTGTAATTTTTAATCCTCCTGGCGCTCTGCTGCTCCTCACTGCAATTTTTAATTTCGACATGCATCGCCGTTGGTGATTCTAATGTCAGGCGATACTACCCTCTGTTTTGCTAGAATAGAAAATGGAGAGCACATAGCTCATTGTAATTGACTTTTATGGGCCAATCGAGCATAGAATTCGCAATCATAATAAATTAAGAAACATACCTGCAGGAGGGGATTAGATGTCTTTCTTGTGTGTGAAAGACCCATTTGAAAAATACAGATCTAATAAATCACTGCTATGTCTCTGCCACTGACAATTCGCGCCAACACGTTTTGAGGAAGCATGAATGGTTGCGAAGAACAGGCGTAGGCGAGTAAGCACAGTTGTACTTGTGCCCCTGCCACCCACCACCACCGTCGTTGACAATTCACATCGGCTAATTTGAGGAAGCGCGGTTGAGCCCCCGCCACCCACCGACTACCACCGCTGCGCAGCCAATTCTTCTATTGACGATTCATGCCAATGAGTTTGAAGAAGCGTGGCATGTGGCGAAGAATAGGCGTCGATGAGTTTGAGGAAGAGCGGATATGCCCTCGCCACCCACCCATCACTACCGCGATGCCACCAGGCCTCTGCCACTAACAATCCGCACTGCCATCAGCCACACCAGGACCACTGGATGCAGTTCCTATCAGGTTTGGTAGGGAAAACACGAGCTCACAGTGGGGGCAAACTTGAGCTTCTTCCGTAGCCGCTAAGCTAAGATCGACCTGGGGAAGGTGAGGTGGTGCTGGGCGGGCAGGGCTGGCGCTACCGTGGTGGCACCACCGTAATATAGCTTGGAATCGGGAGGGGCAGGAGTGGCGCTCTAGATGCCGGCAAAAGTTCAGATTTCAGCAATGTCGGTGGCAGCGCAACAACGGTGGTGATGGCGGCGGTGGTGATAGTGGTGGTGGTTATGCTTCTGGAGATGAAGAGGAACAGGAAATCGAGGGTATTTTAATCAACAGATTTGTAATTTAAAGGCTAGGGGTATTTTAGTTTTTTTGTATTTGGTTAATACCGGAAAATACCAAGTCAACGTTAGAATAGTGTAAAAATGTTATATCAACACATTTGATGCAAACGCTAGGGTTATAAGTGCACTTCAAATTGTACAAGGTTATATTGGCACTTTTTTTTTAAAAAAAATAGGGTTATATTTTTGTTTTACCCAATACTTTTTTTCTTCATTAATTGTAGTTTATGTCAAAAATAATATTGTTCCACCCTTGCACAAACATGTCAAGTTGTTATTTTTTAATCTTTCTTTCTACACTTTAATATATTAGATGTGTAGAAATACGGAGAACTTTTTGGTTATAAGAAGAAACATTTATTAAGGCTGAAGACATGTTTGACATGTACATGTTTTGCTAAGGTAGGGATGTTAAGCATTTGACAGACTTAGAACTATGACAATGCACAAAAAATGCACAGTTATATATGCATGCATTATAATTATAAGAATAAATTATGCATATTATTTCATGTAATAAACATCTCTCTATATATATTGATAGAGAGGATTTAAGGATCTATAGTAATTTTTTGGTCCTTTGTCTTAACAGTACTTTCGTAGTATTGTTCTTCATCTATCCCTCTCATTTCTCTCCCTATCTCCAATGGCTTCTCCCTCCCTCAAGACCCTCTTTGTCTTGAGAAAATGCATGTTCAAGGGTCGGTTTGACATGTTCAAACTCACGTTCAATCTTTTTGGGTAGTTTAGTTGTAAAACTAGACTCTTGATCTTGATCTTCCATGTTCCTTATCTGTGTGGTTTTTGATGTTTTAGCCGAGTTGGTTAGTGCACGCATATGGATTCCATTTTTCCCTCTCAAAGCATGAACCATATTCTTTATTAGCCTGAAAATCGAATTGTAATAACTCAAAAATGTATATTTTTTAGCTTTAAAATAAATTGTTACAAATTTCATGCACAAAAAATGGCCGGTATATATGCATGCATTATATTTATAAGAATAAATTGTCCATGTTCTTTCTTGTAATAAACATCACACACACACACTTATTAAAAGAGTAGATTTAAGGATCTACAATACGTGTACACTAGAGAAGCCCAAAACATTGGGCTGGATTTTGGTTTTTTTTGGGTATGTGCAGGAATTTCAATCCGGTTAAACTCTATCTCCTTTTTGTATTTCAGGTAGAACTCTTGTCTTGGGAGGATTACATCTATTTTCTTATTATTGGAATAATTAGAGTAGGAAAACACTTTTATTCCTTTTCTAGTTAGTTATCTATTAGTATAAACAAGACACGGATTTTCGAGAATAGTATCCTCATTCATTAGATCTATGTATTCACTTGAAGATCCCATGCATGCACATTGTTTTTTATTTTTTTTGTATTTTTCTATGCATAACTAATTTCATAGTTTCATCAGACGATTGAATCCATCATTGATTACATTGTGAGGTTCGAAAATAAAAGGATTCATATCGTTGTGAATTATATGTTTATATATTAATCTATTATAGTAGCAACTCATGATTGCATACATGGATGCTATGTGCTGATTGTGTGTGTGTGTGTGTTTTAGTGTGTGTGTGTGTGTGTGTTACTACCTTTATTTAGTTCAAGTGTCTTAAATTTATTTTTTCCAAATAAGCACACTTATATTTCTTAGTGCATACTATGGAATCCACACGGAAGATGCTCATGTCTATATTTGTTGCTCCGGACTTGCACACACATGTCACGTCCTTATTTTAAAATATTTTTTAACACTATCATGTTTCTAAACATGCTTTAACCAATACTTTCAGAAGTGATATATCATTTACTGTTCCAAGCAATTACTAGACAACCATGACATCGGAATGGTGGTCCAGGATAAATTGTAGTGCTTAAGTGATTGAGTGACAACTAGACTTGCTGTTGAGTGGAATCTACTTAACCATTTTGATTAAAATTATATAAACTTTTCCCATGTTGAAATAGTAGAGATGTGAGTTCAGCATTAATTATGTCTATTTAGTTTCAAGCTTATAATTGACAAATTCTTTTTCATACACAAGATCAAATCTGGATCTAAATTCCTCTCCTCTGAAGGGTTGGCCACTTGTTGTAAGTGAGTGAAGCCTTTTACCTTGACTAAAATATTTGTTTGGAGAGGATATGCAAGCTTATTATAAATCGCCCTCTTGAGAGTAATTTATAGAACCTAGAAAAAGAACAAGCAGAAAACTGTAGAGATACTATTGTTGGCAAATATTTGTATATTTATGCAAAAGCATCCTTTTAGACTCATTTATATTAGACCGCGTGTTGTAAGCAGGGTGTTGATCAGCATTAATCTGGTGTCTCTTCCCACCTACGTTTTGTTTGGTGCGGTTTTGGATCGCACCAACGGTGTTGAAGTCTGGGGATGGGGTAAGGAAGGTAACATCGAAAGTGCTTTAATTTAATAATATCAAGAATCTGTTCATTCTATGAGCGCCACATAACAGAGTCATTTCTCTATGATAAGGATAAACTTTATAATCTTTTTCCAAAGAAATTTTGGATAAAATGTTCGATCTTTTTTGGATTACATGTTCAAAAATAATTTAGCAGTCGATTCAACCTCCCCTAAAATTTGGCTTTGGTTATGCCACAATCAATGCCTACTACCGAATTTGCATGCAAGATGCTCATGTCTATCCATATTGCTCCAGACTGGAACGCACATGTCAGATCACTATTTTTAAATATGTCTAAAGTAGCAATCAATGCGTTTCTAAACTCACTCAGACTTATCATTTCATTACAATGTTCTTTTGTTTGAATATATAAATAAAGTTCTGCATTGTCTATGTTAAAATGAAAATGAAAGTTGTGATATGTTACCAGATTCTAAAAAATTCTTTCTTACCTCGTAATGAATCCTTCAAAATGAAGTTATAAACCAACATCATTCTTCAGGTTCTCTTAAGTGATCACAAAAGGTTAAGATTGTCAACAATACTATTACACTAGAAAATTGCAAATCAAAATCTCACATATCTGTTCCACTTCATAACATTTTAATCCACACTATCATGTAACTTACTCAGCTTGATATTCACCTTTTCCATGTATTCCCCGAGCTCCCGATGGTACCACTCCTTATCAACTTTCTCCTCCATACTTGCACACCCATGTCACGTCATAAATTTTAAATATGTTAAAACCATTAACTCCCCCAAATTTGTAGCAACCAATACCTTTCCAACTTAGACGTATCAATTTATTTAATATTTTTCTATTTGGAAACTTTATGTTTGTTGCATGTCCATGTGTATATAAAAATAATAATTCCAATTTATTATTAGATTCTATAAAATTCCATACTCACTACCGCTTAATAAATTCTTTAAAATTAAAAAGGAAACAACTGTATAACAAAGGTCCCTCTTTCATAAGTGACTATAAAAGTTTAAAATCGTCTATTACATTTATTCATAGTTAAAATATGCAATCAAATAATGATCTAGTGAAAATTATAGACTCTAAATTTCTTTTGGATTGTTTCCATAGATATTTCAGAACTTTAATGTCACATATGTTTTTGAGAGGATTATGCATGGATTAAAGAGGGGAGGATATATATGTATCAAGAGTAAGCATAAATATTTCAGGGAAGACGAAGTTGTTGGAAGCAAGACGGCACAATTTCATATAGCCATAGAGGAGGTCGTTATAGCTATTAATGGCCTTAGATGCACGAAGCCCAAGGTGGATGTGGCCTTGAATTGGGGAAAATAGGAAGAAGCTACTAGATTGAACCCTGATCATGTTAGTTATGTTGTTCCAAATGCAAGACATTATGATAGTTACAATGAAAGTTTTCTATGCATAACAATGAAGATGATTAAATTTGCAAAAATGAAGTCTTAGTTTAGGTGTGATATTTTTGGGAAGAAATTGTTTTCACACTTAAGGAAACAAGATGGTTTCATATGCCAACTACCTTGGCACGACTTAGATGGTGGGACATATGTAAAGGGCAATGATTGTAAACTCTAGGTGCATGTTTAGTGCAAAGAAATTTTGCCTAAACTCTTCAAGAATATGGAGAAAAATAATGACAGAAAATTTTTGGTGTGAGTTTGCTTCGGATTATCTGGATTACATGGATGGGGCCTTTTTGTGAGAAGAAGTATTCAAGAGAGGCAAATGCTTATTAAGTATTGTGATGAACATGTCACACATAGTGTTGCAAATCTTGGGGGGCTGGGCTCGCTATTCGTCGTGAGGGAAACGATTGTTATATTTTTCAAGACAAGTGATGCAATTGTAATTGATACGACGATAAAGGAGAATATGGCTCGTCTTATCAACCATTCTTGCATGCCTAATTTCTATGAGAGAATTGTAAGTTTTGGGCAAGAAGAGAGCACAATAGTTCTCACTTCCCCAACTATATTAATATACACTTTCATAAAATTGTACGTATATTGCACTTTATTTTTTCCTAAACTGCACAAATACACACATTTATTTAAAGTGAAAATATGTAATCACATAATGATTTAGTGAAAAATACAAACTCTATTTTTTTTGGGTTGTTTCCATAGACCTTTCACAACTTTTATGCCATATCTACATTTTTGAGAGGATTATTCATAGATTAAATAGGGGATGATATATCTGTATCAAGATTTTGCGGGTAGGTAGTAGTGGATGATGAAGTTTTATGGAAGCAAGCCGAAAAAAATTGTGTAGCCATAGAGAAGGCCGTTGTAGCTATTATAATAGCCTTAGACTCAACCAAGGTGCACGTGGCTGCGAATCGGGAAAAATCAAAAGAAGCTACTGGATGAACCCCGATAAAAAGAAGCTAACATACATACACTAACACTAAAAAACACACACACACAAACTAAAACACTAAAACAAACACATTAACACTAGCACACACATTAACACACACACAGTACACTCAAACAAACACACACACACACACACGATAACCTTCACATTAACACACACACACACATACTAAAACACACTGAGACACAGACACACACTAACACATACTAACACTAACACACTTACACACTAACACTAACACACTTACACACTAACACTAACACAAACATGTAACCTTGGTGAATTGTTTCAATCCCGTGCCGATGAAGGTCAGTTTCATTAATTTTTGTATGTCATTAATTATGATTTGTATGGTAATGTTTGGTAAAATCTTCTTTCTCAAGACTCGTTGTTGAGCCTCGCCCGAGCATATTAAGCGCCTTTTTAAGAAGAGCATATTTAATCCTTTTTGCAGAGCTGTGCCAAATTGGACAATGTTATGACCTTGGTTGTGAAGTCTATTCCTCCTCACAATGGGCATCGTAGTGATGATCAAAATAAGAGTGGTCTGGTTTGTAGCTACTGTCACCGTATGGGTCATGATAAAGACCATTGTTTCACAAAAAATGGTTTTCCAGAGGGTTGGGAGCACTGACCATGTAATGGCAGTGGCCGGGGTGTCGGGGATGCACAACGACATCTACTATCTCTATTGCTGGTCGATACAGGGTGCATGCCATGGTTACCGGTAGTAGCATTGAAGGTGACAACAACATTCTCTCATCTGTGCGCAATAAGGGACCTCTCCCTGGAATGAACGCAACACAGTGGCATCGCTTATTGGATATGCTTGGTATTTCCTCCACCAAAATTCATGATGAACATTTAAGTGGTAAGTGTTCGTTGAATCCGTGGATTATCGACATGAGGGCCTCAAATTATATCACTGGGAATTACAATTTATTTCATAACGTGACTCATATGGTTGAATGTCCAGTTGGTCTACCGGATGGTAAGAAAATATGCTCTAACAAGCATAGTGAGGTGTACCTAGCGCCGAGTTTGATATTGAAATATGTTCTCTATGAATCCAAGTTGAACTGTAATTTAATTTATGTTACCCATCTTGTTGATGTAAATGTGGTTTGATTCATCAAAAGTTTGTGCATTATACAGGACCGTCACTTGAGGACCCTGATTGGAGTAGGTGAACGGAGAGATGGACTCTACTTTTTTTTCAAGATGTTTCAATGATACAGGCTTTGAGTGTGGACAGGGCGAATACTCAAGAATTGTGGCACAAAAGGTTTGGGCATCTTTCTAATAAAGTAGTATTGCCTCTGCCTTTTATTAGTAGTTCTAGTTTTATCTTAAGTGAAGCTTGTGGTGTGAGTCATCAAGCCAAAGAGTCCAGAGATAAGTTCCCACTTAGTGAAAGCAAGACTAATTGTTGTTTTGAAATGATAACTTGTGGTTTTTGGGTGCCTTATCACATGCCTTCTTCTTGTGGTGCTCGATATTTTTTAACAATCGTGGATGATTTTTCAAGAGCTGCATGGTTCATCTTTGAGTTGACAAAACCGAAGTATTTGTGATGTTTCAATATTTCTTTGCTATGATTATTCGTCAATTTGGTGCTCATGTTAAAGTGGTTTGAAGTGATAATGGCACTGGATTCGATTGCATGAAAGACTACTTGTGGGTAATGGTATACATTTTTAAACATCATGTGCTGGTACTTCTCAACAAAATGGAAAAGTTGAACGAAAGCATCGTCATATCTTGAATGTTGCTAGAGCCTTATGCTTTCAGGGCAACTTACCAATTGATTATTCGGGTGAATGTGCATTAGCTACTGGATATTTGCTCAATCACTCTATGTCGGCCGTTACTTGTGAGTTAAAATGGCTAAAAGGTTTATTGATAAGTTTGGGTGTAAACCAGCCCCGAGCTGTGCCTTTGTATTGTGATAGTCAATCTGCCTTATATCTTGTCCAAAATCGTGTTTTTCATTAACACACGAAACATATTGAAGTGGATTGTCACTTCTTGTGTGATGCTATTCTTGATGGTACCATTCATACTTCTCATGTTCCTGCAAATGAGCATCTCAAAAGCATCTTTACCAAAGCTTGAGGAAAAAAATCAATTTGATCATCTTCTCCACAGGTTAGGCCTTTGTAACTTGCATGCTCCAAAGTTAGGGGGAGTATTCAGAATATATGTATGTAATTATGATTGGGCTCATGTTAGTAATAGACCGCTGCTATGTACATTCGTGTTCAGTTTAATCCCTTTTGTAATATATAAGGGATATGGTTAAACCTAATACAGGCAAACTTCATTTTCCATTTCTTGGGCAGCTTAACATAAGCATTTATTTAAGCCAAGAAATAGTAAGGCTGTTATGAGAATTTAGAATAGAACGCTGACTTCAGCTGTGTTAAAGTGCAGAGTGGCATTAAAATAAATTTAAATTTGAAATAGTTGACTTGACCTCTAAGCATGGGTGGAACTACCATGGCGCGTGGTAGGACTCCAGCTCTACCTGAGATTTCGACGCCATGGTAGTAATGGTTAATTACGCTTCCCGGCGGGAGCTCCGCTTCTCCGGCAACGATTTTTGTTTTACCGGCGAGAAGCAATCGGAGAAGAAGGCCTCTGAAGTTCTTTTTTTTGGCCCATAATTCATCAAAACAACGTTGTTTTGGTTCAAGTCGAACGACGTCGTTTTGATTAGTACAGAAGAAAAATAAGTTGAAATTCAAAATTTGGGTATTTGTATAGGGCCAAAAACAGTCCAGCCTCAGCTCAAATTTTGCCAAAACAGTTCAGACCCAAATCAGCCAAAAATGGTCCAGACCCAAATTTTGCCAAAAACGCACCTCCTCCACCTCAGCTCTGTTCCAGCGGTCCAGCCTCCAGCTCCGCGCGCTGCTGCCGCCGTCCTGCCACCGGCCAAAGACTTCGGACGCCGCCCCACCACCGTCCGGTCCATCCCTCCTTCATCCCCACCTGAAAAAAAAATCCAAGTTCCGTCACTGCCTCTAAAATCTGTTCATATTCATATTTCCACCTTGCTAACACATCTTATCTTAGAAGTCAAGTCCACACATGCACTGGGGCCAAATATATTTTAACGTAACCCTACAATTTCCACATCACATGGCTGCAGTCTAGATTATTCATCTATATTCTTATCACGCCTAACAATTTCTTGGTTAGAATAAATGCTTACCCCACGAATTTAGAATTATGATCTCGAGAGGTATTTTTCAAGAAGATAATTGTATGCCAACGAATATTTCAAAGCAAAATAATTTTATATTGCATGAGTCCAACGAATATTTCAAAGCAAAATATTTTTATAGAGTGGGTCTCCTGACAGGCGGCCTGTCCATAAGCTTATGGACAGGCCACTTATTTCTTACCTTATACACTGCATTTCTTAAATTACATACAAAATTTAAAATTTTTAAAAATATTTTTTTATATGATATATTTTTATATTTTCACCTTCGAATACATATTATTACTTGTTTTAACTTATAAAATGCAATATTTAAATTTTATAAAAAAATCACAATATTTAAGGCAAATGCCCCTGAGGACTGTCCATAAGCTTATGGAAAGGCCGCCTTTCCTGAGACTTACTCATTTTTATATTGCATGAGACGTGCGCATACACACTATAAATCTCAACCTTATGTTCTCATATTATTCAGATCACATCTTTAAGTGTCTTAAATATGAAAACTTTTGAAAGGATTCTATTTTTTGTAGCCCTCATTTTCTCTAATTTTCTAACCATCAGTTCCTCAAAAACTGAAGCAGAAGCCCTGCTGAAATGGAAGGCCAGCCTCTATCCATCTTCTTCTCTTGATTCTTGGTCCCTCGCGAATGCCGGAAATCTCTGTAAGAATTGGACAGGCATTATTTGCAGCAGTTCACAAACAGTTTCCAGTATCATTCTCTATGATGCTGAGCTCATCGGAACTCTCGATCAATTCGATTTTGCTTCATTCGGGAATGTCACGGTTTTCAACGTCAGCCAGAACGAGCTCAACGGGGCGATTCCATCCGCCATTGGCAACCTCTCCAACCTCATCGCACTCAACTTGAACTACAATTTATTTGAAGGGGTCATTCCCATGGAGATTGGATTTCTGACAAAGCTCAGGTACTTGGGCTTGTTCAACAATATTTTAATCAATGGTTCTGTTCCATATCAACTTGCAAATCTTCGAAAGCTAGAGCATTTGGACCTGGGACAGAACCATCTAGATGGTCCTAAAAATTGGTCGAGGTTTCGCAGCATGCCGTCATTGAATTACCTCAGAATTTCAGTCAATAATCTCTCTTCGGGGTTTCCAGGGTTTATAACAGGTTGTTGGAATCTCACTATTCTGGACTTGTCGGGAAATCAATTGTCCGGGAGAATTCCTGAATCTGTGTTTACTAATTTGGTTAATCTCGAACGCCTGATTCTCTACTCTAATCTGTTTGAAGGTCCAATCCCATCCAACATTACCAATCTGTCAAAACTGAAGTATCTTTGCCTAGGTCAAAACAACTTTTCTGGCTCAATCCCTAGCTTCTTTAACAAAATGCCTAATCTCGAGAGGCTTGAATTGAACGGCAATTATTTTGAAGGTAGTATCCCATCATCGTTAGGAAAACTTCGGTTTCTCGATGTTCTTAGGCTGAACAATAATAGCTTGAGTTCGAGTATTCCTTCTGAGCTTGGTGTGCTTACAAACCTCTCTCACTTAGATCTTAGTTTTAATTCACTCAGTGGTCCTTTACCTGTGTCACTCTCCAAGTTAGTCCAGTTAACTAAGCTGGGATTGTCTGGGAATAATATTTCTGGAGAAATCTCACCTTATTTAATAGGTAATTGGACTGCACTGACGTCCTTATCACTCCAAAATAATAATTTCACCGGTGAAATTTCATCCGAAATTCATCGTCTGACTAACCTAACTGATCTTACTATGTACACCAACAAGTTTTCTGGAGATATTCCACCCGAAATCGGCGAATTGCAGAATTTGCAGTTCTTAGACCTTTCTGAAAACCAGTTATCAGGCCTTATTCCACAAACAGTTGGCAAGCTGCAGAATTTGCAGTACTTGGATCTTTCGGAAAACCAGTTTTCGGGCACGATTCCACCTAATATTAGCAAACTACAAAGTTTGATGGTATTAAACCTTTCGACAAACCAGCTTTCCGGACCTATTCCACCTGAAATTAGCTACCTACGAAATTTGACAGTATTAGACCTTTCGAAAAATCAGTTTTCTGGACTTATTCCACCGGAACTCGGCGACCTGTTACAATTGACAGCATTAGTCCTTTCTGAAAACAAGCTCTCAGGACGTATTCCACATGAAATAGGAAACTTGCAGAATTTGGATGGATTATACCTGTCGGAAAACCATCTCTCTGGTGCAATACCAATGGCAATCGGAAGTCTCTCAAATCTTGTATACCTTAATCTACGTAACAACAGTTTGATTGGTCCCCTTCCTTGTATATTCGGGGATTTGAGTGTATTGGAGCTTTTAGATCTTCGGACAAACAATCTTTCTGGTCCTATCTGTTAGGATGATCAAACTGATCATGTATGTATCCACATTACTAAGGTGATGCAATTCAATAGCATTAATAAATTTTCTCTCATGTCTTTCAATTTTGAGAAAACACAAAGTCTTGTTATACGCAGTCTAAACTTCAGACCAGAGTTTATTGTGCAACTATAAGAAGTTTCATCTGGGATGAGATTTATTTATTAATATGCTGATAAATTTAGGGATCAACTGTGCAATTATCAAAATACTATTTATATCACAAATTTCATAATTTTAGTTTTTCTTTCCTCCTCCCCTCCAATTGGAAACCGCCTCCTCCCACCGGAAACCACCTTTGACGGACGGTTACAGCCGGAATTCAGCTAGATTTCCGCCATTTTTGTCGTATATCTCTGTCCGCCGGGGAGATATCTTTTTTCCGACACTCGACCTGCGACGGCGGTGCTCTGCAACGACCTCGTCGGGTTTTCTTTTCGCATCGCCGTGACCTAAATCCGCGATTACGCCGGAGTCTCTGCAATTACGCCATAGCTCCGCCGTGCCCTTGCTTCGTGACGCCTCTGCAATTAAACCCCAACTCCGTTGGTTAGGCAACCGAGAGGAGAGGCGAGGTAAACACGACGACAAGTTGAGGTGACGGCTAGGAGAGGCAAAGCAATAGCGAGGCAAGGTGTGGCATTGCGACGTTGAGTGATAGAATATCAAAAGTATCATTTATTATTGCTTTCTTAGTTTAGTATATTTAGAAGAATAACACTATACTCTTTTTTCCATTGGGTTTTTTAATAAGGTAATGTGATCATTTGTAATTTATTTCATTTTAAGATAAGACCCATTAACTCAGCCATGTTGGCGTTAGAAGAGTTTAATTTTGGTTATGTTTTATTTTAGGGTTTAGAATATTTAGTTCCAATTTGATTAGAATTAGATTTGGTAAGATTAGATAAGGCAATATTCATTCAAGATTTATCTTGAAGAATATAGTCGTTTATTTTAGGTATTCTAGTTAGATATGGTTTTAGTTTCTTAAAGATATCATAAGGCATTCTAGTTTTTATTTGTACTAGCCGAAGTATACCCTATAAATAAGGGGGCCATTCACGAGATTTATAAACTATTTTTATCAATCAAATATACAAACCTCTGAGTTTATACTCTTTTTCTTGCTAGCTATTTCCATTGGTTCTTAATTTCAAGGGCTAGTTAAGTACCATTAACCTTGTGATCTGATCCTGCAGGCTAGTTGGAGAGCAAGTCGAGGTTGAGATCATCCCTAGGACTAGTGTTCTTGAATTTCATGCGATCCAGGGAGGGTTTGCAGATTCCTTGCTTATTTTATTTTTAAATTTTTTTTAAAAAATTAGAAATTAGAAAAGCATCCGTTGCCACTCACGTTGGTCTCTGACAACCTGCCACCGCACCCCCGCTGCATCTTCTCCAGCTCTGTCTCCAACCGACCATCCAAAGCCACTGTTCTTATCTTCGTCTACAGCAACTCCAATCGCCACCAGACTTGATCGTCGCTGATTGCATCGATCTCCATCTCTGACAAGTTCGGCTACTCCGGCGAATCCTTAATTTTTTTTCTCTGACATGAAGTGAATTTCCATTTCCAATTCAGCATGCGTTTACAAGTTCTTGTTCATCTCGAATCCGCCGTAGAAAAGTTCAAAGCGTAGGTCCAGCGCAGTAGACTGGGAAATCGAAGAAGAAGATGGCGAGTGCATCTCACGCGCATTGCCCTTTGAAGGCGAGGGTTTCTCACGTGAGATACTTTAGCCATCTTTTTATCTTACGCTTTGGTCAATATACCGTGAGTTGATCCAATTATCACGATTTTATCAAGTTCTCGCGAGTTACTTAATTTTCTCGCTAGCAATTATCTTCTAACGAGTTAAGAGCCACATTAGCATCCAGTCACTGCCTAGTTAGCGACCAGTCTCAGTTTATTAGCAGATTTTTGCAGGGATGACATTGGACGTTTAACTACATTTATTTTTGAAGACCGTTCACGTTTTTAGGATGAAACTTTTCGACCACGGAGGGAATGATACGATATCAAAAATATCATTTATTATTGCTTTCTTACTTTAGTATCTTTAGGAGAATAACACTATACTCTTTTTCCCACTGGGTTTTTTAATGAGGTAATGTGATCATTTGTAATTTATTTCATTTTAAGATAAGGCCCATTAACTTGGCTATGTTGGCATTAGAAGAGTTTAATTTTGGTTATGCTTTATTATAGGAGTTAGAATATTTAGTTTTGATTTGATTAGAATTAGATTTGGTAAGATTATATAAGGCAATATTCATTTAGGATTTATCTTGAAGCATATAGTCATTTTTATTTATGTATGGCCGAATTATACCCTATAAATAAGGAAGGTCATCCGCGAGATTTATAAATCATTTTTATCAATGAAATATACAAACTTTTGAGTTCATACTCTATTGCTTGCGAGCTATTTCCATTTTTGCTTAATTCCGATGGCTAGTTAAGTACCAATAACCTTGTGATGTGATTATGCGGGCTAGTTAGAGAGCAAGTCGAGATTGAGAGCATCACAGGGATAGTGTTCTTGAATTTCACGCGATCCAGTGAGGGTTTACAAATCCCTTGAGTTGATCAAAGATTTTAATTCCGCAAACCAGAGTTTTCGCAAGGAGATTCATATCAGCG
Organism: Rubia yunnanensis; assembly: GCA_037428765.1. Classification (NCBI taxonomy): domain Eukaryota; kingdom Viridiplantae; phylum Streptophyta; class Magnoliopsida; order Gentianales; family Rubiaceae; genus Rubia; species Rubia yunnanensis. The sequence continues at coordinate 132,167,791 of CM075062.1, forward strand.
AGGAGAGGCGAAGCAATGGCAAGGTGTGGCATTGCGACGGTGAGGCATTGCTGCATTTTTCATTCAAGCGCGTCAGATGAACGTGCCTCAGTGACGAAGAAGACCATGCATAAAACCACACGCGAATGGCAGTGGCAAAGCTGAGTTTTGGTGTTAAAGAGGTGAGGTTTAATATTGTGTTTTAATTATTTTTTTTCAAAGACTTGCTGAGCTTTAGTATTTACTTAACTTACCTTTTTTTCAACAATGTTTGTTTGGTCTAGTGGTTAGTACTCTTGTTATTGAGGCTTCAGGTTTTGGGTGTATGACCTTATTTTGAAGTATTCATGTTCTTGATGTATATAGTGAGGTTTGATATTATTTGACAAAGAGTAAGTTTAATAAGAGTGTTTGATGTAGTGGATGTTGCTCTATGCTTTGAGGTTAGTGACCCGGGTTCAAATCTCACCAGGTTTTTTGTTTTTGAAGAATTTTTATTCTTTAGGTACTGTAACTTTTTGTTGATGTTTGTAGCTATTTTTTCTCATGTGTTGATGTTTTTCATTATTCGGGTGAGGTTTAATTGATATGAGTTGATGTTTTGCAGTTTTTATGGGTGATTTTTATTGTTATTTGTAATTTTTTTTCTCAAGTTAATGTTTTTCATTTTTCGGTCGAGGTTTAAGTAATAGGACTTGATGTTTGCAATGTCTTTTATCTTATGTTGATGCTTTTCATTTTTTCAGATTAGGTTAAAGTGTTAGGAGTTGATGTTTGTAGCTTTTGGGTGCATGTAGTTTGAAATTTGTAGTTATTCTTTTCAAAAAATGTTGATATTTTATGAATCATAGACTCTAGCAGATTTTTACAGATTTTTATTAGCATATTTCTGCAGGGATGGCGTGGGACGTTTATCTACATTTATTTTTAAAATCATTCTCGTTTCGAGGACGAAATTTTTCGACCACAGATGGAATGATATGATATCAAAAAATTATTTATTATTGATTTCTTAGTTTAGTATTTTTAGAATAATAACACTATACTCTTTTTCCCGCTGAATTTGTTCTTAATAAGGCCCCTTAACTCATCCATGTTGGCGTTAGAAGAGTTTAATATTGGTTATGCTTTATTTTAGAGTTTAGAATATTCAGTTCTGATTTAGTTAGAATTAGATTTTGTAAGATTTGATAAGGCAATATCCATTCAAGATTTATCTTGAAGAATATAGCCATTTATTTTAGGTATTCTAGTTAGATATGTTTTTATCTTCTTAAAGGTGTCATAAGTCATTCCAGTTTCTATTTGTACTAGCCGATGACTATGAATAAAAAACCGGTTTGACATATTTATCAAATTTTAACTAGCCCTCGAAATAGGCACCCATTTTTTGTGTATCGGTGCTAAATTTTGGTTTTTGTAGGACCGGTACTCGGTGCATAAGCACCGTATTTTTGTGTACTGTTGCTGAATTTATTCATAGTCATCGGTTTTTTGTGGACCAATGCTAAATTTTGGTTTTGTAGCACCGGTATTTAGTGCAAAAAATCAAAATTAAGCATCGGAACACAAAAAATTGGGTGCCTATGGCATTTTTAGTACCGGTATTTCGATACATGTACATTTGTACCGGTACATATGTACCTATTTTCCAGTAGTCACTACTGGAATATATTTTTTGTAGTGAGATTTTATTTCGCACTTAATATTGACCTGATTTTTTTTTCTTAATATTTCATTACTGAAGTTTTATCCAAATTATATTACAGTACAGTTCTAATTTTCACATATACGTGGCACTTCATTCCTTCAAATTGAGCCACACGAACATGCACGTTTATTTGTAGTGATAACCAAATATATATAATAAATATAAATAATTTCATAAATATGTACAAGTGTTGTTTAGTTTGATATGATAACAAACTTGTGTATTCAAAGTAACACTCACTGCAAGAATAAAGGGCTTTTGTGACCAAATTTTGGTGACTACAAATTATTTGGTCACTGTATTAGTGACTTACATATTTTCGTCAATATATTTTGGTCACCAGTTAGATTTTAGTGACCAAGTGAAAATTATGGTCAGCAAATTGGTTACAAAAGGGTATTGGGCAATAGAGTTAAGTAATTTTGCTATTTTTGGTGACTAGTGGAGATGCTGATATATAAAATAGTCACCAAATTAGTTTTTAGTGACTAAAGTAACGGTCACTCACCAAACTTTTGGCGGGGAATATTATTACCACTTTTTTATGTTTTTTTCTTCTCAAGAATGCATGTTGTGTGGAGGGTGCAAAAGGTACCAAAACAACATTTTAAGGTAAGTACAGATATGCGTATTGTTCGGGCCGAGTAACATGGATAGTTCGACTAACATTGCACTAAACTTAGTACTAAAATCTACCTCTTTTACAACCAAATTTTTACAAAATGATGAAAAAGTTGTTATTAAAATATGTATTTACAAAAAAAAATTTATGTCATGGTAATTACTCTCGATCTATTAAAAGGCTTATAAACTAGTATGTGATTGTAGTTAGTTGTAAAATCGTTGTAAAAAATATTTCCTACATTTGTCATTTGGATTTGGCTGCGGAATAAGTATTACCACCACATTCTTTGGTGTAAACTTTAATAAATTATTATTAAAAGAAATGAAATTTCATAAAATTAGGCACTCACTTTTTACTTTTTCCCGTGCTCTTCAATTTTTATTCTTTTGAACAAAAATTAGAACTCAAAACTATTATCTTCTAACCTTAAAAAATAATTTAAAAAAAAGTTTAAAATTTTTATTCAAAGGAAATTCCCCTCTGGCAGCGTGTTCTTCCCAAAACTTCCAAAGTTTCCTCTGATGCATATTCTTCTGCGTGTGTTATATCAATCCCTTTATATTAGATTTTAGGAAGAGAGTTTGAACATGTTCAATTGATCATCTCCTTGAAGACCAAAACCTTTTATATTGTGGTACTAGATAGCACGGGTATGGTAAATAGGTCATGGTATCTAAACCGAGTGCTTATCAGGTACGGATTCGGCCAAGGTACGGCAAAAAAACACCCCACTACTTGAAAAATGGCCTTTGCCTACACATTTTTAAGGACACTTTAAAGTCAATGCAGTAATACATGACTATTAGGACATTGCGTTTATTACTATAATCGAGTTTTCAATTTGTGTGTCATTATAAAATAGATATGAAAACAAATCAACGATGAACCCTTACTTGAATTTCAATATATAAGCACTAAGAAAAAAAATTGAAATTTAACTAATCAACAGTCAACCCTTGCTTAACTTTATACATGTAAAAACTAATAACTAAATTGACTTTAACTACTCAACGGTTAACCCTTATTGACTTTAGATATATAAACAATAACAATTAATTTGACTTTAACTAATCAACGATCAAACCTTATTTGACTTTCCATATATAAACAATAATAATTATGTGGACTTTAACTAATCGATAGTCAACCCTTAGTTGACTTTCTTTATATAATCACTGATAACTAAGTTAACTTTAACTAATTAACGGCCAATTTTTACTTGATTTAGTGTATATCTATACGAATAAAAATGTTTGCTTGTAATTACTGATTAATGTCCAATTCCTAATTGACTTAACATATATAAATATGAATAAAAATTATAATTCGATTTGACTTTAAATTATAAAATAATCTTAAAAAATATTGTGACTGTTACATAATCTTAACAAAAAAAAAGTTGACTATTATGAGATTTAGTCTTTTTTAGTTTTAAAATTTTTAGGCACAAGACAATATGTCGTCAAAAATTTTATAGATCATTGATATTAGTGAAATAAATTTAGTAACATTAAAGAAAACTCAGTTCTTACACATTCGCGCTCAAGCTGCGTTTAAAATATTTCAACTTTTCCCTCTTAAATTAAAAAATTTCATGAGTTAAGTGCTCATATAGCCCTATGTTTTGAGTGTTTGTGCTAATATGACCTTGTGAAGTTGGAAAGTGTCATTGTAGCCCCGTGTTTTGCTAGAATGTGCTGATATAACCCTGGAGGACTGAATTTGAACGAAATTCAGTAAAATAACCAATATACCCCTAATTTTAAAAATTAAAAATAAATAGAAAAAGTCCTTTTTTCCCTTCCCTCAACTTCTTCCTCGATTTTCTCCCCTCCTTCTTCCCCATTTTCCTTTCCCTTTTTTCCTCCATACCTGTTACTTTGTTCCACCAATGGAGCAAATCTGCGGCGGAGCAAAATCGAGGCGGATATGGTGGTGGTGGTGAGTCGAAGGCAGCGGTGGAGGTGAATCAAAGTGGCATTCCAATCAGGTTTCCAATTGGCATTCTAAGGAGAGGTAGAGCGCGGTGGTGGGGCTAGGCAAGGGGGAGAAGTGGAGCACGGTGGCGCGACTACGTTAGGGTTGAGCGGTGGCAGTGATGAGGCTAGGGTTGAGCGAAGGTGAGGCTAGGGTTGAGTAGTGGTGGGGCTAGGGTTTAGCAGTGTTGGTGGTGGTGGTTGGGACGAGTGGGGAGTCTTCGTTCGGCCCTTAGTTTTTCAATTTGTGTTTTCGGCGGAGTGGTGGCAACGCGGTGGTGATGGCAGCAGCGATGGGGGTGGTGGTGGAGTGGTGGTGGTGGAGCGGCGGTGGTGGCAACGCAGTGGTGATTGGAAAGCGCTGTGAAGCGGTGGCAGCAGTGGCAGTGGTGGCAGTGATGGTGGTGGAGCTGCGGTGGTGGTGGTGGTGGTGGTGGTGGAGCGTTAGTGGCAACGAAGTGGTGGGGGGCAACGATAGGGGCGGTGCTGTGGAGCTGTGGCGGGGGTGGTGGTGAAGCAGCGGTGGTGGAGGCAACGCGGTGGTGATGGCGGCAGTGATAGTGGCAGCGCTGTGGAGTGGCGGCGGTGGTGGTGGTGGCAACGCGGTGGTGATGGCGGCAGCGATGGTGGCAGCGCTGTGGAGTGGTGGAGGTGGTGGTCATGAAGCGGTGGTGGTGGCAATGCGATGGTGATGGCGGCAGCGATGGTGACAGCGTTGTGGAGCGGTGGTGGTGGAGCGGCGGTGGCGGCGTGGTAGTGGTGGTGCTTCTAGAGATTATTGCTAGGGTATTTTAGTCTATAGATTTGTAATTTGAATGTTATGGGTAGTTTAGTCTTTTTAATTTTTATCTATGCCAGAAATGACTAAGTCAATTCAGGAATAGTGCCAAAAGGTTATATCTGCACTTCTGATATAAAACACAGGACTACGATAACACTTTTCAACTTCAATATTAGCACAAACCTCGTATCAGTATATTGCCCAAATTTCATTCTAAATCATTCCCCCCTTCTTTTTCCCTCTGGCTTCCACCTTCCTTGCTGGTGATGCCATTTTTAACCTACCGGCCGACTTCTTCTCCGGGGTCACGCCCGCAATTGTTCCGGGTCTGCCACTGCTCGATAGGCTAATACCTGATTCACACTGCTCGATGGTTTTTAGGCGCCGCGGACTGAGCTATGAAGTTTCATGTGTCCGCCTAAGGCCTGAGTTTCCAGACGGCAGACGGAGAACGGATCCCTTTACTAAATGCCCAACGATGTTATCAGCACAGGAACCAGTGGTAAACTTTGTTTTCTTAAGCTTGCTCTCCAAGTGTTTGATGTTTTGTCTGATAGAGAAAAAATACTTGAATTGCAGGGGAAGAAGAAGATGAGGGTGGGGAGGTTGAAGCAATTGATGATGATTATGTGTGGGATGAGGTAGAAGAAGTTGAGCCTGAGGTATATGTTCTGAAAAAATCGTAGATGTTCACGAGTTCCGTTGTGTAATTTGTGGTTGATCAGTAAGTTTAATTTAGATTGGTGGTGGAGGTGATGGAGGTAGGGTGGTTTTCAATAACTGTAAGTGGGGTCAAAGGGCTTTGGCACTTTCCATAGCTAAGACAGCCATATGACATATTTAAGAAGGTAACATTGTACCTGGATTATTAAACATGAGCCCTAGGATTTGATAGATTACCACCTGTTTAGGACTTGGTACATTAAGGCTCTTGAAAATTTGGAATTTTCTTCAACATCCTTTGAACTTGATAGTTCACTATCTGCAATTATCAATCAAATACAGGTTCGTCTGAGATTGGTTATTATGATGCTATCTCATTTCGTGCTTTTGTGTCGAGTATCGCATGCTGGCAGCAATGGCATCCAAGCGAAAAGCATCACAGGTTCGTGTTTCTACAACCTGTAGTCATCAACTTGTTATCGCGAAAGAGAAGGGCTCCAAATTTAGCCTTTCTTTGACGATTAGCTGCCCATGATGTTTTCCGATAAGCAAAACGAGATTAGCTGCCCTCATCCTCCACATACACTTCGGTCCAACCCTTTAAACCTACAATCACAGTACATTTATCCAAACTTGTACTAATTAACCTAACTACATTCTTCCCAATTACTTTCAAACATTTCAATGCATACTTTTTTTAAAATCGCACATTTATGACACTTAATTTTTCTCCAAATTGCACGAATACGCACATCAATAAACGTAGTAATATTTTTGTGATAACTATGAACTCTATAAATTTCTTTAGTTTAATTTATATTCATAACCTTATGTCTAGCTTCCATGTTCTTATTTTAGTCATATTCATTTGCTCTTGATAGTTGATCCCTTGCAAAACAATTCTTTTAATTATAATTTTGGTTTCATTTTGTATAAATAGAAAAATAATCAGGATAAAATGAATAAAAACTAATATGCATGCACTAATCATGATTCATTTTTTTACATTTTTCTAAACATTCATGCATTAGATGTGTAGAACTACGGACCCGGTTTGGTTATAAGAAGAGCCCTTTATTAAGACTAAGAACGTGTTTAACATGTACATATTTTGTTCTGGTATCTGGATGTTTGAGCATATGATAGGCTTATTACTATGTTTTTGACCAATTTTAATCTTAGTGGAATTATTGTATTGAGGGAAATCTCTATAATAGGACTAAAGTGGTGAATTACACATAGAAAAGTTGTAAAAATGAGAGACCTCTTTTATAAGACTAAACGTGGAGAGAGCTGCCTTTAAATTTTAGAAAATAGTAAAAATTGGATGGAGCTGTTTAAGAGTTTGGTTTAATTACTTCAGACGATTCTTGCAGGGTTTTTGAAATTGTTGTTTAACTAAGAGGCTGGACGAGGGCGTTCAATCGGCTGGTGAGATCAAGCAACCATTATTGAAATAAACCTCTGACCATGGTGACTTGTCAACATGGAATACAGTCACCAAATTATTTTTCTTAACACCAATTGCAACTATTCATGTGAGTTTAAAGATTAAAAGTAAAATAAAATGCTCACATGACGAAACATATAGCTTGAAAAGTGAATTGTAGTAATTCTAAAATACTTATAGATACAAATTCATGAAACATGCACAGTAATTTTTTAATTGTCTTGATCTTGACGATCATGAAACTTTGCAATCTTGTTCAGTAGTAAAATCACCTAAACAAAACAAACTTTGTGGTTGTATGTAAAAGTTTAATAGCGCCAACAAAGTGTGTAAAAATGGCATGTAAATGACACTTCCTTCTCCCCAAATCTGCACCAAATGCACATTAATTCATAGGGTAAATATTTAAACAAAATAATAACTTTGTGATCACCTTATATTTTAAATGAATTAGACTTCATGGTCATTGTCGGTGATGCCAAATGGCCTCTTAGGGTTGCTGATTTTGCTAGCAACATCAACGTCGTCAAGGTTGGAGGTGGGGTATTAATTGTCCATGTCCACTCGAGCCTTGTCAAGCCAGGGTTAATTTGAAAGCCAGCACTATTGTGAGCCACCCAAAAGCTAGGGCTCCGATCACCACTGCTGCCATCTTCCCAGAATTCACTTCCACCGTGGATTAACACTTTAACCCCCAACACAACAGATGTTGACTCGGAAGAGTGTAGGATGTGTAGAATGTGAGCATCATAGCCTCTAGCTATGAGGATTATATACATGATGCTTTGGATACTATGGATATGCAATATTACAGTTTAAATTGGATATGGAGCTCCAACTTATTTGGAAAGATATTCCTCTCAATTTTCTTGTAAAGTTCTTTTAAGTTAAGTGCCCCTATGATCATATGTTTTGGACTAAAGAGCCAATATGACCCTATAAAATCAGAAAGTGCACATGAAAGTGCTAGGCCTGTCAAATGGGTTAATTGGATCAACCCATTATCCAAACCCAATTAACCCATTATCCAATGAGCCTTTATCCAATTAACACATTTATTAATTGCTCATAATGGGTTAGATCATAAATGAGTTGGGTTATTAAATGGATAACCCATTGGGTAACTTATGAGATAACTTATATGACTCAATGAATTAAAATATATTATCCAATAAGTCATTATGTAACTAACCCAATAAGTTATTATTCAATATTTTCTTCTGATTTGGGTTTCAAGTTGTCATTATCCAATGGGATCAGGTATTAAATGCTCATTAGTTTTTGAGATTTTACGGGATGAGAATAATTATGTTAATGGGAAATTTTGATCTTAATGACTCTCATATTATGTTAACTCAATGGGAACCTAACAAATACCCAATAAATATCCAAAATTAGCCAATTAAATGCATGTGTAATATTTAACATAACAAATTATACAAAATATAATTCACAAATTGTTCGAGTTCAATCTCGTACAATATTCGAGTTCGTACAGTATTCGAGCTCGTACAGTATTCGAATTCAATCTCTTACAGTATTCGAGTTTGTACAAAATTTGCACTCAATCTCGTACAGTATTCGAGTTCATATAATATTCGAGTTCAATCTCGTACAGTATTCGAGTTCGTACAGTATTTGAGTTCAATCTCGTACAGTATTCGAGTTCGTACAATATTCGAGCTCGTACAGTATTTGAGCTCGAGCTCGATCCCAACTAATATTGTTTGTTAATTTCACCGAGTTTACAAAGCCAACATATTATATATTTTTTTTTTATTAAATATGATATAATGTACATAATATTATATTACACAATATAATAAATGATTATATATTAGGGAAAAATTAAATCATTCGTAATCAAACTTGTAAAAATTCAGTTATATTGTGATATGAAATTATCCACAAATCACCCATTACCCAACCCAACTCAACCCACCCAAAATTATTTAACTCAACTAAACCCAATAACTACAACTCAATTATATCCATTAACCCAATGGGTCATTATCCAATAAGTTTTACCCAATAAGTGAAAATAGTATATGGATAACGGTTATCAAACGGGTGACCCAATCCGTTTGATGGGCTTAGAAAGTGCTAATCTAAGGGAACTGTAATTTGGTCGGAATTTTGTGAATTGATTATTATGTCCCAGCTTTTTAAAAAAATTGAAAATTTTTAATTATGTCCCAGCTTTTTTTTTTTGATTATACTACCCTTGTTTCTCTTTACAAAACCTAATTTTCCCAACATTCTCTCCTCCCTCCTGGCGCGATGCTGCTCCTCATTGCAATTTTTAATTTCCATATGCGCCTTCGCCGGTGGTTCTAATGTCAGGCGATACTACCCTCTATTTTGCTAGAATAGAAAATGGAGAGCACACAACTTATTGTAACTGACTTTTTTGGGCCAGTCGAGCATAGAATTTGCAATCACAAGAATTCAAGAAACATATCTGCAGGAGGGGATTAGATGTCTTTGTTGTGTGTGAAAGACCCATTTGAAACATACATATCTAATAAATCGCCGCTATGTCTCCGCCACTGACGATTCGCGCCAACGCATTTTGAGGAAGCACGAATGGTGGCGAAGAACAGGCGTAGGCGAGTAAGCATGGTTGTACTTGTGCCCCTGCCACCCACCACCACTGTCGTTGACGATTCAAATCGGCTAGTTTAAGGAAGCGCTATTGAGACCCCGCCACCCACCCACTACCACTGCTGCGCAGCCAGTTCTTCTATTGGCGATTCACGCCAATGAGTTTGAAGAAGCATGGAAGGTGGCGAAGAATAGGCATCGATGAGTTTGAAGAAGAGCGGCTATACCCTCGCCACCCACCCACCACTACCGCCGCCATTGACAAAAGTTTGGATTTCAGCAATGTTGATGGCGGCGCAACAACGGTGGTGATGGCAGCGGTGGTGATAGTGGTGGTGGCTGTGCTTCTGGAGATGAGGAGGAACAAGAAACCGAGGGTATTTTAGTCAATATATTTGTAATTTGAAGGTTAGGGGTATTTTAGTTTTTTTGTATTTGGTTAATACCGGAAAATACCAAGTCAACGTCAGAATAGTGTAAAAAGGTTATATCAACACATTTGATGCAAAAGTTAGGGTTATAATTGCAATTTCAGATTGTACAAGGTTATATTGGCAACATTTTTTTAAAAAATAGGGTTATATTTGTGTTTTACTCAATTCTTTTTTTCTTCATTAATTGTAGTTTATGTCATAAATAATATTGTTCCACCCTTGCACGAACATGTCAAGTTGTTATTTTTTAATCTTTCTACACTTTAATATATTAGATGTGTAGAAATGCTGAGAACTTTTTGGTTATAAGAAGAAACATTTATTAAGGCTGAAGACGTGTTTGACATGTACATGTTTTGCTATGGTAGGGATGTTAAGCATTTGGCAGACTCAGAACTATGTCAATGCACAAAAAATGCACGGTTATATATGCTTGCATTATAATTATAAGAATAATTATGCATATTATTTCAGGTAATAAACATGGCTCTCTCTATATATTAATAGAGAAGATTTAAGGAACTATAGTAATTTTTTTGTCCTTTGTCTCAACAGTACTTTCGTAGTATTGTTCTTCATCTATCCCTCTCATTTCTCTCCTTATCTCCAATGGCTTCTCCCTCCCTCAAGACCCTCGTTGTCTTGAGAAATTGCATGTTCAAGGGTCGGTTTAATGTGTTCAAACTCACGTTCAATCCTTTTGGGTTGTTTAGTTGTAAAACTAGACTCTTGATCTTTATCTTGATCTTCCATGTTTCTTATTTGTGTGATTTTTGATGTTTTAGCCCAGTTGGTTCGAGCCGTGCATGCGTATGGATTCCATTTTTCCCTCTCAATGCACGAGCCCTATTCTTTATTAGCCTGAAAACCGAATTGTAATGACTCAAAAATGTTTATTTTTTAGCTTTAAAAGAAATTGTGACAAATTTCATGCACGAAAAATGGTCGGTATATATGCATGCATTATAATTATAAGAATAAATTGTCCATGTTCTTTCTTGTAATAAGCATCACACACACTCATATTAAAAGAGTGGATTTAAGGATCTACAATAACACACACACATATTATAAGAGTGGATTTAAGGATCTACAATAATATTTAGGTAGTACTTTCGTAGTAATGTTTTTCATTTTACCCTCTTATTTCTCTCCCTACCTCAAGGCCCTCGTTGTTTTCAGAAACTGCATGTTCAAAGCAGGGGGAGGCAGAAAATATCATTGGCGAGGGCTGATATATAAAGGAAAAAAATTCTCAATTTTTATAGTCATGAATTTCTATAGAGCATCCAGGAACAAACAGGTTAAATCGAACGACGAATTTCATAAATTTCATCTCATCGGGGGGCTGGAGTGCCTAACTCCGCCCCTGGTTCAAAGGTCAGTTTGATGTGTTCAGTTCTTGTTAAGTCTTTCTGGGTTCTTAAATGTAAAACTAGACTCTTGATCTTGATCTTGCATGTTGCTTATTGTTATGGTTTTTGATGTTTTGGCCGATCTTGTTCAAGCCATTCATGCGTATGGATTTCATCTTTCCCTCTCAATGCACGAACCACATTCTTTATTAGCCTAGAAATTGAATTTTAGTACCTTAAAAATGTTAATTTATTAGCTTAAAAGTAAATTAGGATAAATTTCGATGCACGGAAAATGCACCGTTATATATGCGTGCCTTAAAATTATAAGAATAAATTAGCCATGTTCTTTCATATCATAAACATCTATATGCATGTGAAAAGAGAGGATTTAAGGATCTACGATAACATTTTGGTCCTTTGTTTCAACAATACTTTCGTAGGACTGTTCTTCATCATTCCCTCCTATCTTTCTCCCTACCTCCAATGGTTTCTCCCTACCTCAAGACCCTCGTTTTAAGAAACTGCATGTTCAAAGGTCGGTTTGACGTTTTTAAGTTTTTGTACAGTCTTTTTGGGTTTTTAGATGTAAAACTAGACTCTTGATCTTGATATTGCATGTTGCTTATTTGTGAAGTTTTTGATGTTTTAGCCGAATTGGTTCAAGCCATGCATGTGTATGTGAAAGTGTAAAAGGCTTGATGATTTAGCCTCTGTATTGATCTCAATATATAGGGTACAATGAGGTGTATAAGAGGAATGTACAACTATGATCTTATCCCTAATACTAATCAGAATCAATCTAATATCAATCAACACTAATCATATCAATCAACATTAATTAGAATCAATCTAATATCAATCAAATATCTTCTATCCTTACACCCCCCTCAAGCGAAGCGTCGGATGAACCAAGACGGCAAGCTTGGATCTGAAAAACTCGAATAACGATCGAGAGAGACCCTTAGTGAAGATATCAGCAACCTGGAGCGAAGTAGGCACATGACTAACCCGAAGCTTTCCAGAGGCAACGAGTTCCCAAACAAAATGGTAGTCAATGTCAATGTGCTTCGCCCGTTTGTGAGCAACAGGGTTTTGAGCCAAAAAGATTGCACTATTGTTGTCACATAACAAAAGAGGCGCACGAGACAACGGGAAACGGAGATCACGCAGTAGATGAGTCAGCCAGACAACCTCTGCAGCAGTGTTGGCCAAGGCACGATATTCCGATTCAGAACTGGATCGTGAGACTGTAGGTTGTTTCTTGGCGCTCCAGGATACAAGGTTCCTACCAAGAAACACAGCATAACCATAGGTAGAACGCCGAGTCTCGAGACAACGTGCCCAATCAGCGTCTGAATACCCCATCACCTCAGTAGATGACACAGAACTGAAAGAGAGACCAAGATGCATAGTTCCACGAACATAACGAAGAATACGAATCACAGCAGCAAAGTGATCGTCCCGGGGATCCTGAAGAAACTGACTGACTGAATTAACTGCAAAAGTCAGGTCAGGGCGAGTGATGGTTAGGTACTGAAGAGCACCGACGAGCGAGCGGTATAAGGTGGGAGTGGCAAACTTCCCACTGGTACTGCTATGAAGCTGAGACTGTGGTGTAAAAGGGGTGGAAACTGCAGCAGCATCAGTCATACCGGCTCGACGCAGGATATCCCGAGCATACTTGGCCTGACTCAAGAACAAACCAGACCGTGCCGAAGAAACCTCTAAGCCAAGGAAATAGTGAGCATGGCCCAAATCCTTGATGGAAAACTCCCGATCAGTGCGGGCAATGAACTGGCTGATGAGAGCTGGATCATTGCCTGTGAGGATAATATCATCAACGTAGAGCAGAAGGTAAAGCAAGGTGGTACCCTGGGAGTAGACAAATAATGACGTGTCAACGGAACTACACCGAAAACCAAGAGTGCAGAGATAGGCACTGAAGCGCTGAAACCATGCTCGAGGAGCCTGTTTGAGATTATAGATGGCCTTTCGCAAGCGGCAAACATAGTCAGGACGAGTCGGATCTTTGTAGCCAACAGGTTGAGCCATGTAAACTGCGTATCAAGAACACCATTTAGGAAGGCATTTTTAACGTCGAGCTGATGAAGAGGCCATTTGCGCATGGTAGCAATGGCAAGTACGGTGCGAACTGATGCGGCCTTGATCACAGGACTGAAAGTGTGCTCAAAATTGAATCCAGGAACCTGCAAATATCCCTTAGCAACAAGGCGGGCTTTATGACGATCAACAGTGCCGTCAGGCCGGTACTTTAGACGGAATACCCACTTCGATCCAACAATATTGACACCGGGTGGATGAGGAACTAATTCCCATGTATGTTGCTGACGAAGGGCAGCCATTTCCTCATTCATGGCAGCAACCCATTGTGGATCACGAAGTGCAGCTCGATAGTCGCGAGGCTCGGTTTGGGCAAGCAAGACCGAAAGAAGACCGGTGGCAACAAAATCTGGAGGCAGATCTTTGGTTCGACGACTACCATCTTGATGACGAGTGACCATATGATGCATGCGGGCAGACTGCAGATCATCAGAATCAGAGCCAGACGACGATGAACTAGAGAACATCGGAGAGGTAGGAGACTGGGGTGGAGTATCCAATATGGTGTTCAAAACCGGTGCTGGAGGTGGGACAGTTGCCGAGCCAGGGGAGCATAGTGAACAAGGAGGAGTAGGCACAGTCTGCTCTGCTAGAGGAACCACAGACTGAACAACTGGTAAGTCAGCATCAACAAAAACATAAACATCTAAGGAAGAAAAAGATGATTCTGAACGATCGGCTAAAGCAAGAGGGAAGCAAGTCTCATCAAACCTAGCATGGCGAGTGATGTAGACACGTCTGCTGGCTTGATCCAGGCACCGGAAACCTTTATATTGAGAGCTATAGCCGATGAAAACACAAGGGATGCTTCGGGGAGAAAGCTTGTGCTCTGCATAGGGACGGACAAAAGGATAAACTCGGCAGCCAAAAGGGTGAAAGTTGGAATATACTGGTTTGCGATGATATAGCAGTTCATACGGAGATGCCCCATCGAGGACTGGTGTTGGCAGTCGATTGATAGTATGAACTGCTGCTCCAAAAGCATCATCCCAAAAGGATAATGGTAAATGGGAATGGAATAGCATAGTAAGCCCCATCTCAGTGACATGTCGATGTTTACGTTCAGCCCGTCCATTTTGCTGAGGTGTATGTGGACAAGAGATTTGATGATGGATTCCCTTTGTAGCAAAATGAGCCCGTAGGCGATTGTTAAAATGGATTCCATTTCCTCCCTCTCAATGCACGGACCATATTCTTTATTAGTATGAAAATTGAATTATAATAACTTTAAAATGTTTATTTTTTTAGCTTAAAAGTAAATTAGGAAAAATTTCAACGTCAGAAAATGCACGGTTATATATGCATGCATCTCAAGAAACCCTCAAGCTCCATCGAGTACTAGGATGAGGACGACTTTGAGGGAGTCCATATAGAGGCAACCCCGGAGTTCCACACACCGATTTAGATCGATCCGAGGGAGGGGGTGATGAGGTAAACACAAAGGTTAGTGTGAATCTTGCTTCTTTCCTTTAATGTTCAAAATAGTGGGTTGTTGCATTTGTGATTGATTTTATGCTTATATATGCTCAATTGATAATGCATGCTTAAAGAGCATAATATGACTTCCAGAGAGGCAGATCAAAATTTCGTGCTTAAAGCCCAAGAAATAGCACTATCTCAAGAAATAGCACTAGTTCAAGATTTAGCTAACTTTGTTAGAAGCACTTTTTTTTAATATTAGTGTAGATTGATATGAGTTAGTTTTTCTTATTTTAGTTGAATATTATTGTTGAGTATTCATTGAATTCAATTAACGATTTATTCTATATTTTAGTATTTTTTGTGTTTTATTAAATAATTTGATATCTATTTTTTTATTTATCACATATTTACTAACACCGATGCCTATGTGGCAAAATACTAGTGCCATAGGGGGGTCCCTGCAATATATAGTGTGTGTTGAGATATAGAACATATATACATTGTAAATTCTTTCTATTTTCTAGTGGATTGAAATTTTCACGTAAAATTCATGTTTTTTTCCTGTTAATTATTGATTGTGTCTTGTCCTGAGAGTAAAGAAGAGATTTTCAATTTTGATAAGGTGAAGGTTGAGGTTAAAATCACAACGTTAACTAGAGGCAACATAATTTCTTGTCACGGTCTTTTAAAATCATTTGAAATCTACTTTGTTTGACTTATTTCTTATCACAAATATATAATTTTATCAATTTTTGTGACTACAAAAGATTTGCAGAAATTTGTTGAGTCGTTCCTTGAGATCGGCTTGCGTTTGTTATTATACTAATTAAATAATGTATAGAAATATAATCTGGTAGAGATCAAATTAACCAAAATCAATTACTTCAAACATGAGTTGTTTCTTTGAGTGAGTGTGCGTGACCTAAATACGGATGTAACCATGCTTATTTTGAAAACTAAACACATATGTGGAGGATGCATTCAGACTATGTGTTTTCTTTTTTTTTAGCAGGTTGCAGAGGACGCTTAGAGAATGCGTCCTCAATTATTGATTTTTTTTAACGGATGCAGAGAATTCGTCCTCCCTTAAAAAAAATTCAAATGCATGAAGCATCCTCTATGTAATTTTTATATTTCAATTAAGTTTCTTTTAAAAAAAAAACCCCATGTAGAGAAATGTTTTTAATTAGTCCTCTAACTGATTGTCCTATTTTTGTTTTTTATATTTTCGTTGTCCCCAATAGTGCATCAGTAGATATGTAATTGTTTTATATATTCTAAAATTTTCCATAATGATATGCATCGGAAGAATTTTAATGTCCGCTTTGAAATTTATGATAATAAAACTTGAACATCCTACTTACTGGATTAAAGATAATGGAAAATTTTGATCGTGGGTATTTCAATTTTTTAAATATTCAGAAATATAAAAAACGAATGAATTATTAAAAAAAAATCAAAAGTTACTATAGTACTTGAATTGTAATTGTAAATTTTAGTTTTTTTTTGTAGTTTAAATGAATTAGGGATGTAAATAAACTAAAATTTCCATTTTATTTTTAATTTTCCACTTTTTCCACTATTAACTAATATAAATAAACAAAAATATAAAAGTAGACACATTTAATGTTTATGAAATTAGAGATGATAATGAAAACCAAATAAACATGAATTGATTCAGAGATACAATATTCGAAGAATACGTGTCAAACAGATAGGTAGAAACATAATGAAATTAATACCCAACGACATGTAATGTACTAATGATACCCTCTGCAAAGATTTCCACCTGTTCAATAAGGGGGGGGATGTATGGTACGGAAAGTATGTCGTGGAACAACTATCTGAGTAGAAACATGCACGTCGTATGCGGAACTCCCTCTGTAAAATCCTCCTCCATATCGTCTCCTGCGTCCTCATTCAAATCATACTAGACATGGGGAACACTACCTGTATCAAATGGAGCAGTAGGCGACATATACACATGACTAGCAGTGGGAGTAAGGTATGCAGTAGAATCAGGTGGAGTAGTGTCGTAGTGTGAGGGTTCACCATGTGACGGCCCGTCGTTGGTTGGACGCGCATGTGAGGATTCGGCTTGAGATGAACCAATGTGTGATGTAGGGCTGCGTGCACGCAATCGCCGACCACCCTATCGACCTGGAGGAGCTGGATGATGGCTTTTGATTTCATTGTATCTCACACCAAGGGAGGTTCCTCGGTGTGCACATGTGGCTGATAATACTGTAGTTTGGAGGGCTAATGCGCATATTCTAGAGTACGGGTGGCAACACCATGTACCCCTCTAATAACGCCCGCGAAACGTGGGGGACATTCATCCAAATTAATATCTAACATAAAGCGCATCTCGGACATTGCCTACAACTACACAAATGAGATAAATATGTTAGATATTTAAAAATGAGGGTATCTGAAGTATTATTTGTTGATACTATTAGAAATTTAGTAAATACCATAGACTCCATAGTAGCTCTGTCTCCACGAAAACCCTCTGTAACCGTTTGGTGGCCTCCTGGCTGATCATTCAGGATCACTGTCTTGCGAAATACCACTCCATGTATTCTCGATTAGGTGTATATGGATCCGCTGACCCAAGTGCATTAATTTATTTCTCTGCTCAATGTTCCCACGCATCAAGATGTTTTCTCAGTTCAACACGCCAATCCATCCTCGACCTCCCCCGACGGTCTCTAGTATGAAGCGGTTTGTGTTCATTCTTAATAACCAACTGCGTGGGTATTGTCTGGATAAGGCCAAATTGCCTGAGAACACAATGAACATGATGATACTCCACGGCGTACCAACAAATGAGGTCAAAACGCAATAGCTAGTTGTTGCTACCAGTTGTACAGTATTGTGGGAGATGTTGCATGACATCCTCAGTGTGTGGCTGCCAAATAAACTAACATAAAAGACAAGTGTTGTGGAGAAAAGAAACGCCTTTTTTCCCATCAGTTCAAGAAAATAAAATCCAAATTACATTATACCTGACTGTCATGGAGAGATGTCAGATGATCGCGGTACACTTTTAGTACATGCATGAGTGATTGTGATGAATTGTACCGGGCTCTCCACCTATAAGGAACAGAATGAATAATATTAGCTATTCCTAGTAATTAAAAAGGTTTAAATAGTGTGTCCTTACTAATTGAATACGAACCTGGACCAATAGCACTCATGGTGACGGTCACCGAAAGTCGTCCGGCAGGATGAATGGTTGGTATTCGCTGCAAAATTTTTAAAAATAATATAATGTAAGAGGTCATTATGGACACGTGTCCAACTAACAAGTTTAACCAACAATGTTACCTATTGTAGGACCAATGGCCAAGATATTGATTTGACTTGTGGAATTGCAGCGTTACATAAGCTCATGTAAAAGTGTGCCAAAATTGCACTCCCCCAACTGTACTGATGTGTTGCATCTAAGTCCATGAGTAGCGACAAATAGAGCAGAGGGATCAGGTGCCCAGATGTGTCCAACATGAGCAATCCTCCGACCAATAGTAGAATGAAAACCCTTGCTCGCTATTGACAATCTACCTCAGTAGCATCAAGAGGTAATGGACTGCGCAACAAGTTTCCCAACCAGCTGGACCTTATGCGCCCCCTCTGATGTCACTCGTGTCTGGTGTAACCCCCAGGTAGTCAGTGCATAATCTCTGCCAGTCATTCGTGCGCCTTCTTGTGTCTACACCCGTGATTTCCATGACATCGACCAGTAGACCCCAAAGGATGCCAACATCATGTAAAGTGATGGTAGCCTTCCCCATCGGCAGTTGAAATGTGTGTGTCTCTGGTCCCCAACACTTAACTAACACAGTGATGAGCAACTGGCAATGTGAATTGGTGCAGAATCTAATAGTCCCTGGAATCCAGCATCACACACATAGTGCATCACTCGATCAGAGATCTCACCAATCCAACATGCCCCATCGCACCGCCTCATCTGCAATGCCTCATCCTCCAAATTACCATTATACAGAGCAAGTGCAAGATGCTCCCGGTGAAGGTAAATAAATTCTTCATCAATTGGTCCTAGATGATACATGGTGTATCCCTTGTGACAATCAGAATCACATGGAGAAATGATCAGTCTATATTTCCACGAAAATGAATACTATCTCGTGTAATACATATTCAAACCAAATCAAACATTAGCTTTAATGTAAAAAAATACACATCATACAAAATCCAGACAATCAATTACATTCATTTAACGAAAGAATTTAACATAACAAGCTGCATAGCTACATAATATCATGTAATACATATTGGTCCAAACAAAACATAAGGATCTCTAGAAACTCCATATTACAAACACAACCCTAAGAATGACCTCGCCCACAGATGCCTCTGTAATCACCCGGCAGTCTCTCATCCATTTGATTCCTTATCCTTCTCTCCAAAAACTGACAACGCCTCTTATTACAAAACTTTTGAATATCGGGAATCAACCTCCAGTTGGCATGTTACCATAGTGATGGATCTCAGAGAGGCACAAAACCCTCACTGTATTGTTGCACATAGGTGTTCGTGTGATATACCTTGTCATAGAGAGTAGACAGATCATCATGCATATATCTACAAACAGCTAATGCATGGGAACAAGGGAAACGAAATATTTTCCATTCGCGACATGTACACTATTTTCTCCGGTATTTCACAGTGTACTGGCTCTCACCAATGCTACCATCAATGGTCCTTGTCACAACCTTGTAAGTCTGTGATGACGGACCATACACCATCACAATATGTCCATGTTCCCAAGTGTCTTGCTTCTGAAACTTATTCCAAATCCTGCTTTGGAACTCAGACCTACACAATTCTACATCAATTTATAATCTTCACCTAATCCACGAGCACATAATGAAATATAATGTATCGAGAAAGTACCTCCAATTTTTAACATCCATTAGCCTTCGAGCAAGCATTTCAACTATCTGTTCAAAAGTGGCTTTGACAGATGCTGTTATTGGGAGATGTCGTGCGTGCCTTAAACAATTGTTGTAACTCTCTATAAAAATTAGTTGTAAGAATTCCCCAATGACGATCTCCCTCATCAAAAGTAAGGCACAACTTACTACTATCATGATGTTTCAGCCAATCCTTAGTAGATGGTTCAAGACTCTCCAACTCTTCCTTGTACTTCCTCCACCTACTTTCTTGTCTGGCCCGACCAAGCTGCCAAACCTAAGTCTTCAGATGCGCATTTTTTGAACTTCCCACGCTCCTCACTAAGGAAGTTGGACTGAAAATACCTCAAGCAAAACCGATGGCATCCCGCTGGCTCCATCCATTCATCTATATGTCTCATTGCATTTAAAATCCCATCATGACAATCCAAAATAATAAAGATTGGCCTAGTATCACCATATACCACATAGAGTTGCAATTTGAGCATGAATTAGTTCCAACTCTCATTAGTCTCAGCATCAACTATTGCGTAAGAAATGGGAAGAATGTAATCATTCATGTCGTATGTCACAACAACTAGCATTGTGGCCTTGCATGTGCCTCTTAAGTGAGTCTCATCCACACTAATCACTAGCCTACAGTAGCGAAAAGTTTTGATAGCCTGACTCAATGCCTATAACACAAACTTAAATTTCCTACACCCATGACCGTGTATTCTATCAGGTACGTCTGCCTAAGCAACAACGGTGCTCAGATTGGCCCTAATTACCTCATCTATAAATGTTGTCAAAATTTCAAAGGATTCCTCCCAAGTTCGAAAACCAAATCAATAGCCTTCTGGTGAGCATACCACGCCTTCTTGTTGGAAAGTGTCACATTTAACTCCCTCTTCACATGCGCTTGGACATCCTACACCGTGAAGGAAGGGTTTGCGTCAATCTGATGGCGAATAGTACGAGCGATCATCAACGAAGTAAGGTTAGTGTTACCATTTGATCGACCAGCACCAATACAACTATGACTACTTGCCCATTTGGTGATATCCCACATCTCATGGGCGGCCTTCTTGCTGGCTCTAACAATCCAATGACAATTGCCACTTCCTTCAACAACGTCCTTATATTTTGTATACCATGTATGTGACCTGCTCTCCACTACTCGGTGCTCCCTGTTCATCACCGAACTCCACCTGAAAGTAGCTTCTACCAATTTTGTCTTACTCCAAAACCGCATACTCAATTCAACTACACCAGTTGCTTGAACATAACTAGGAAATATCTCGCCATAATTAGTTAGGTCATACCCATCCTCATCAGGCCCCCCATAATCCCTAAAGTAGGCCTCTGTATTAGGATTCGCTATAAGATGAAACATCGTGGCTACATTGTTCGTGACATCACTTGTTCATCATCGTCCCCGGGATTCAAACAAGTTAATAAGGATCGACCGTCTTCACTTTCTTCTTCAAGTTCCCTTCCCTCACCTTCATCATCGCTAACAACATGCTCACCATCACCAACAACATGCTCTCCTATTTCACCTACATAATCATCATCGAAGACATTCAACTCTTCATGATGCACACCATATATACCAGCACTTGTGGAGGGCTGAGTGCAAATAAGATGGACATACCCACTGGGTTGACTCGACTCACCAATGAAATAAGGTTCTCCTAAACCTGGGCAATGTACAGGGGGTGGGAAAGTTGGCAAAGCTGTATAGTTTTGAACATTACTCAACAACGACATGAATGTGCCCGAGCTATCATCACCCGCACGCTCAATGGTGTTTGACATCTTCTCCATATTAATGTAAAGATCAACAGAGGACAAGCACAATCGATTAACAATGTTGAAGAAGGTCGCAGTGGACTCGTCATCTTCCACATTATGACATCGATAATATATAGACGAACCAATCAACTCAGGACAACGATAATAGATTTTCAACAAAAACCCCTCACTTACAATGCCAAGCCTTATGAAAATTAATTCAACTAACTCTGCGTGGCTTAACCTCCGTTCGAGAGACACATTTTTCTCAGGTATGAGAGGATCATAATACACACCCACATTCAAATAAAACTTAATCTGACCCCTTTGTACAAGTACACAGTCAAAACCATCGTACAACTGCATTATACAAATATATAACATATAATTCCATATTCAGAAATACGGTATTATTCAGCAACATATATTCAACTCCTCAAACCCTAAACCATACATTGTTCCATTATCATCAGGCAACCAAATCATGCACTATTACCGATTTTGTAACTAATTGACCAACAAAATTTCAACTTAAATTGTTATTATGACGAAAATAAAAAACATTAGTGAACAAATAACACATAATTAATTTACCCATAATCACACATTGATATGAATTATGTTTCTTTATTTATTTTTATTTGTTAGAATTTTTAGAAGATAACACTATAATCTTTTTCCCATAGGGTTTTTTAATGAGGTAGTGTGATCATTTATTTTATTTTAGAATAATGCCCATTAATTCAGTCCATGTTGGCCTTGGAAGAATTAATGTTTTGGTCATGCATTTTTTTAGTATTTAGAATATTCAGTTCTGATTTGATTAAAATTAGATTTGGTAAGATTAGATAAGGCAATATTCATTCAAGATTTATCTTGAAGAATATAGTCATTTATTTTAGATAGTTTAGTTAAATATGGTTTTTGCTTCTTAAAGCTGCCATAATCCTTTTCAATTTCTTGTTTCTATTTTTGAAGACCATACCTACATACTATAAATAGGGGTGGTTTTCAACATTAATTTTTACCATACACTTTTATCAATCAAATATACAACCTTTTGAGTTCATACTCTTTGCTTGCGAGCTATTCCATTGTTGCTTAACCCCGAGGGCTAGTTAAGTATCAATAAACCTTGAAATCTGATCCCGAGGCCCAGTTAGAGAGCAAGTTGAAATTGAGTGTACCCGAGGGCTAGACCTTGAATTTCGTGCGGCATTGAAGGGTTTTTGAGTTCCCTTGTTTTGTCAAAGATCTTAATTCCGCTATCCAGATTCTTCACAAGGGAATCATATCAGTTGGTATCAGAGCAAAGCAAAAGATCTTTGGACGAGATCATCAACAGGGATTTCAAGTTTTGTTTGAATTTATTTTCAAACAATCAAAAAAAATAATTTTTTTTTAAAAAAAATCATCGAACAGCTTCCGCTTCCAGTCATCTTCACCACCGCCGGTAAACCTCATCTCCAGTGACTCCTTTCATCTTGCTGCTACCACCGCTCAGCTTCATCCGCAACCACCGCCTGCCGTCGTTCAACTTTCTCCACCAATCTGCTCCAGTCCTCCGCTCAACATCTCCGACGAACCTTCCACTGCACCACTAATTTTTTCTCCATCTCCGACCAACCGCTTCAGCCACCAAGTCTACTCACCGACCTCCCCAGATCTGACCTACCGTCGTTCTTCTTGCCGTCAATTGTAGCTCCAATCGCGCTGTTTCTCCGATCGAATCACCATTGTCGTTCAGCGCTCCATCAGCCTCAGATCCATCGCCGCCGGTCTTCAGGTCTTTATCTCCATCGATTCATGTTGACACCTATCGGGCCTGCCCTATTTTTTCTCTTTGTCGCCAACGACAATCTTCGGATTCGGGTCAAATAGCGCCATAGGCATCTACGCGAAGAAGAAGTCGGCACATGGAAAACATGCGCTAGCCATCAACTAGGCGTGTGAATCTGACGCGCGCGACAGTTGAGGCGTGTCTGCTCACTCGCTCAGCTCTTAATTCGTACCTTCGTCTCGCGAGGTCTCAATTTATTGCGATATTTTAGTTTTCTCGCGAGTTGGTTTGCTTTTCATCAGTTATCTCGCCAGCTGCCTTTTTATAGCGAGTTGAAGCCACGTCAGCATCCAGTCACTGCTTAGTTAGCGTTTTATCACCGCTTTATTAGCAGGTTTTCACAGAGATGGCTTGGGACGTTGATCTACAATTATTTTTTAAGATCGTTCACGTTTCAAGGACGAAACTTTTCGACCTCGGAGATAATGATACGAATTAGGTTTCTTTATTCATTTATATTTATTAGGATTTTTAGAAGATACCACTATAATTTTTTTCCCATTGGTTTTTTAATGAGGTAGTGTGATCATTTGGTTTATTTTAGAATAAGGCCCATTAATTCAGCCATGTTGGCTTTGGAAGAATTAATGTTTCGGTCATGCATTTATTTTAGTATTTAGAATATTCATTCTGATTAGATTAGAATTAGATTTGGTAAGATTAGATAAGACAATATTCATTCAAGATTTATCTTGAAGAATATAGTCATTTATTTTAGGTAGTCTAGTTAAATATGGTTTTAACTTCTTAAAGCTGCCATAATCTTTTTCAGTTTCTTGTTTGTATTTTTGAAGACCATACCTATGTACTATAAATAGGGGTGGTTTTCAATATTAATTTTTACCTTACACTTTTATCAATCAAATATACAACCTTTAGAGTTCACACTCTTTGCTTGCGAGCTATTCCATTCTTGCTCAACCACGAGAGCTAGTTAAGTATTAATAAACCTTGTAATCTGATCCTGAGAGCCAGTTAAAGAGTAAGTCAAAATTGAATGTACCCCGAGGGCTAGACCTTGAATTTCGTGCGGCATTGGAGGGTTTGCGAGTTCCCTTATTTTGTCAAAGATCCTAATTTCGCAATCCAGATTCTTCGCAAGGGGATTCATATCACACATCCTCATTCAACACACTCATATAATCAAACCACACAGAATCATTCAAACACACATAATCATTCAACACATTCATACGATCAAGATTTTTTCAGGTACCTCTAGCAAATGCAGTGGCAGTGAGGCTCCCGGAGTTTTTGGTGGCGCGTGGCTCCCGCACGCGGGTACGCTGGCGGCGCGTGAATACCATGCGCGGAGCTTGCTGCGGTGCGTGCATCGCACGCTCGGGTCCGGCAGCAGCAAATCAATCAGTCCCAATCGGCCAGTGTCTTCCACTACAAACCAAACAACAATTTAAACACAAGGAGTGAAGAAAACTAGTAGATCTAACAAAAAAGAAAAAAATACCAAAGAAGAATGGGAGAGATATATTCTCGGTCATGACAATGGCGGAAAAAAAAGGCTGGGAGGGAGACACACTGCATGAGCACGCAGAAGATGACGAAGGTGGCCTGAGCACGGCGGCGAAGATGGAAGAATTCGGCAGGCGAAGAAAACAAGGTGGATGCGTTTCTGGGATTTGCTTTCCAGTTTCTGGGTTTAAAAGGAAACGGACTTTGAGGACGCATTCATTGAATGCGTCCTCGTTCTCAGGTTTTAAAAAATAGCAAAATTCGAGGACACATTTAGCAAATGCGTTCTCCTTCATCCAAAAATTTTATTTAAAAAAAAAGCTTAAATTTTAGAGAATGCATTTAGCAAATGCGTTCTCCATATTTGCATCCACCGTCAGCTACTGTAGCCAATGTATAAGAATTTTCCCCTTCAAACATTTGCAATTAACGATATATATTAATAAAATAGAGTCCTATTTGTGTAATGAATGCCAATGCTTGCAGATATATACAGTATATTGGATTCCTTCAAGTGATAAAGTGAAAACCAGATGATTTTCCACGAGACAATCTATCATTGATTGCTTTTGCTTTAACATTTGCAAATGATTGCTGAGCATCGACCTTTGTCTCCGTTGCTTTATCTAAGACAACAGTTAATCTTGGCTGAGTTCTGATTGTGTTTAAGGTTTAAACAATTGTTCATTCAAAATTAGGACAACTTTTTGTACTCAGTTTAATTAATGACCAGGTAATGCAATTTCACACTTTGTTATTTAGAAAAAAAAAAGGCAATGTCAGGGCCACCAAAGGTAATATCTATCCTCATACTTTGGAAAAAGAAGGTAAACTCTTATCCATATAGCTAAACTGGCTTTGGAGAGATTTGCACTTCCTGCAAGTAAGGTACAGATTCACAGGCGTTACACCCTTTATTCCTCCTCCTGATCCACTATATATAGCATACAATGCATGTTAGGATAACCACAGAATCCGAAAATTATTAGTATATTCAAATTCTATAGCAACAGAAATGGCTACTACTGCTGTTCAGCCAGCTAAGTCAAGGCAAATGATGAGGCGCGATCGTGGAATGTTATCATCATCAGATGACCTAGCAATGATGAAGCAAATTCAGGGAACTCATGCTCCCGACGGTCGTGAGCTTGAAGTTAAACCGATCCTCCATGTCATCGAGGCCATTCTGCATCATGTCTCACCTGGCATAGATGGAGTGATAAATGTAGTGAATTACGAGCCAATTCAAGTTAATGATTCTTATATTTTCCAACATTTACCTGAATGTTTTTCCTACTTAGGGAACTCACCATGAAGATGTTGATGCAATGGAGGAAAAGGCTGCAATTGCGGACAATGATGGGATCATGGATGGATTGGCACACATAGTACACAGAGTGTCGTGTGAGGTTAGTTAATTTCCATGCATTAGCAAAAGGTTATACTCCCCCGTCCCATTTTAAACTGCAATCACACTATTCATATAGTCAAAATTGACCAAGTCAATTTAGCCATAATTTTATTGATATATATTATCATATGGCATGGCGTTAGATTCGTCTGAGCGTGTATTTTCTGGCAGTTGTCGTGCAAGTGCTCAGGTGGTGGAGATGCGCATTCGGCAACAATGGCCATCTTAAACATGCTCTCAAGCTATAGCTGGGATGCAAAAGCAGTCACAGCATTGGCATCATTTGCAGTGAACTATGGGGAGTTCTGGCTTCTTGCAAAGCTGTTTGGTACTAATCCACTCGCGAAGTCCATAGCCGTTCTCAAACAGCTACCAGACATACTAGAGCACTCGAGTGCACTGAAATCGCGGTTTGATGCCATCAACAACCTCATCAAAGTAATGTTGGATGTAACCAAGTGCATTGTCGAGTTCAAGGGACTCCCGACTCCGTACATAGCTGATGATACGCCTCCAATGGCCATGGCGCTTGCCCATATTCCGTCGGCTGTTTACTGGATCATAAGAAGCATGGTGGTTTGTGCTTCCTTGATTACAAGCCTATTAGGAATGGATCATGAGTAAGTCACTAATTAATTAATCCCAAATTTAGAAAAAGAAAAAAAAAACTGAAAATTATTTATTGATGCAGGATGTTAGGATCTACTACTGAAACATGGGAGCTCTCAAGTTTAGCCCACAAGCTCGGCAGCATACATGGCCACCTTAAGACTCAGTTAGCTAATTGCTATGAACATATTGGTAGGAAATTCATAAACTTCACAAAACAGTATAATCACCACAAAATGTTGGGATTTTGTTTCACAGCATTTAAAAGTTATGAGATATATTCCGTGGATACTTAAGAGCTGAGATGCGCAGGTGAAAAGAAGCGCGCTGAATACTATCAAATGCTGATCCACATTTTCGAGGTACCACATATGGACAACTTGAAGATCCTCAGGGCTTTGTTCTATGTCAAGGATGATGTACCACCTCTCACGCACGGCACTACTAAGGCGAGGGTATAGCCACAAAATCGACTGCTTTTTGACTAATTTACACATCTTTTTTTAGTAATTCATCCCTTTTTTCAATTGTTTATATCCTAGATTTCGAAGAATTACTCATCTTAGCTACTAATTAACAATTAATTTAACACAGGTTAATGTTGACTTGCTGAGAAGAAAAACAGTCTTGCTTCTGATATCAGATCTTGACCTCTCCCAAGAAGAGCTTCCTGTACTAACTCAAATCTACCATGAAGCAAAGTCAGCTGAGTATAGTTACGAGATCGTATGGCTTCCAATTGTTGATAGATCAGTTCCGTGGGATGAAATGCACGAGGAAAGATTCAGACAACTGCAATCAATGATGCCATGGTATACACTTCACCACCCATCCTTGCTTGAACCAGCTGTGGCAAAATACATCAAGGAAGTGTGGCATTTCGAGAAGAAGTCGATGATAGTGGTTTTGGATCCGATGGGTAAAGTTGCTTGTCGAAATGCGCTTCATATGGTCTGGATATGGGGAAATCTTTCATATCCTTTCACTATATCAAAAGAGGAATCACTATGGAAAGAAGAAACTTGGAGGCTTGAGTTGCTGATTGATAGCATTGATCAAACTTTGCTTGATTGGGTAAGCCCTCGAAAATACACATTTCTTAGGCTCAGTTCTCTAGACTTTATCTGCATTTGAGTTCAGTTCAGTTCAGTTCAACGTAAATTTTATTTTGTGAAACTTAACTTAATTTAGCCATAACTTACAATTTTTCAACACACTTGTTTCAGTTCCTTTCAGTTCAAATAAGCTCTAGAGAACATGGCCTGAGTGAATGGTTTTAGTTTCTTTGTGTACGATGGACAAAGGAGGATGTAAGCCTAATTTTACATTCTATGAATGCAGATTTTAGAAGAAAAGTTCATTTGTTTGTATGGAGGGCAGGATATCCAATGGATTCGGCAGTTTACAACGGTAGCACGAAGGGTTGCTGCAGCAGCAGGGATCAGCTTAGAGATGGTGTATGTTGGATTGAACAACCAGCAGGAGCGTGTGCGAAGGAACAATGACATCATAACAAAGGAACAACTCAGCTATAGCTGGAACGATCCGACGTATGTCAGGTTCTTTTGGACAAGGGTGGAGAGCATGCTCTACTCAAAAATGCAGCATGGAAAAACTGTCCAAAATGACAAGATAATGCAGGAAGTACTCACCATACTCACCTTTGATGGGAATGAAAAAGGATGGGCTCTTTTTTGTCGAGGATCGGCCGAAATGGCACGAGCCACGGGTGACACAATGTTCAAGAGCCTTACTGATTTCCCAACTTGGGAAGATGATGCAAGAGAAAAGGGTTTCATTCCGGCGCTCAACGATTACCTTACTCAGCTTCACACTCCACATCATTGTAACCGCCTTATTCTTCCGGGAATCGCGGGAGGCATCCCGGAGCTGGTGGTTTGCGCTGAATGCGGCCGCCCGATGGAGAAGTATTTCATGTTTCGTTGCTGCACTGAATGAGGCAAGAAGATTAGCTTGGGTAATATTAATGTTGTGTGGTTTGATTTGATTTAAAATATAATTTAGTACTGTTCTAATTAAGATCATGTTTCATGACTAAGATTGTGTGTAATGATTTCCTTATGATAATATAATCTTAATTATGTCACTAGCTATTTCCTAACACAATTGTCTCCACTGCAAGTATTATCATCCCTATTTAGAACTCATGACTAAGGCTCCGTTCTTCAAAGCTTATCTACATTCAGTTCAATCCAGTTCAGTTCAGATCAATTCATGAGTTCATTGTAAATTAAATTTGGTGAAATTAACTTAATTTAGTCATACATTGCTATATTTCAACACACTTATTTTTAGTGCGGTTCAGTTCAAATCAGATCAAAACAGTTCAGATAAGTTCAATCTAGAGAACAGGGCCTAAGAGTTTTACCAAACTAATGCTTTGATGACTGCATTTCCATCTGAATTTAAATAATATCATCTCCCACATCTACATAACAATAGGAGATTTTTTGTGAAATTCATACCTTCAGTTTACCGGTGATTGGTCCGGTAGCAGAACATCTGATGCAGTTATCCTGCCATCATCTTTGCAAATGAAGAATGATGTTTTATGAGATCATTCCATGATAAAAAAAAAAGACTGGATAAAACACTTATTTAGATAGAAGTTCTTTAACTCTTGACTAAAATTATAGATTTTGTGTTGATTGACAGAAATGGCTTCTGTTGTAAGAAGGCAAAATAACAAGAAAAATATCAAAGACACATAAATCGAATCAAAGTAGATATCAACTGAGAAGCTGAACTCAGAAGAGCACAAGATGAAGATAGAGATAACAGACAGCAAACCCTAAGTTAATGCACCATTTATAGAAGAAGAGGGAGAGAAGACCGTGTAGCATGATTTTGCTTTTAAAAATGACTTCCAATAAAAGATATTGCAATGATCAAAGAAAGGAATGTGTTACGGAATTAGTATTAGTGTTGTTATGGAATTAATGTTAATTAGTATTGGTATTGGAATTGGATTTGTATTCCTACCATAATTGTAGATATAATTGTATTCTGTTACCTTCTCCTAGCTGGGATAGGTATCCTGTACTATTATATAATGTATCCTGAATTCTTGAATAGAACATACAGATTATTACCCTTATTTCCTACATGGTATTAGAGCCTGAAAATTCTGAAACCTGAAACAGAAAATTTTCCGCTGCCCTAAATTTTTCCGAGCTGCCGCCCGTCGCCCCACGCGCCGCTGCCAAGCCCACGCGCCACCGCTGCTGCACCAGTGCCGCCGCTGTCCGCCAATTTCCGACGATACCCTTCAACACCATTCGCTGCTCGAGTTTTTGTTCCGTCACCACCGGCCGAACTCCTTCACGCGCCGCCGATCACAGCCGGTGTGTTCTAATCCGTACCTGATTTTACAATATGTCTGGTTCTGAAGAACAACCCCGTTTGGATATTCCTGAGGGTTCGAAACTTCAGGATATGAGTGGTTATGAAGTGATTACAGCTTTACTTCAGCAGCTGCAATTGCAATCTGGCCCTCGTCCTACTTTACCGATTGGTCGTGTGTCGACTGATCCTTACTTCATTGGTCCTGGGGATGGTCCAGGGTTACAACTTGTACCAATCATGCTAAAAGGTCAAGAAAATTACAATGAATGGTCCAATGCGATTTGTCGCGCATTCTTGGCCAAACACAAGATTGGGTTCATTACTGGATCCATCACCAAACCCCAAGATGATCATCCTGATGCTGCTGTTTGGTCTGGGGTTAATGCTACT
The DNA here is from genome assembly GCA_037428765.1 of Rubia yunnanensis. Classification (NCBI taxonomy): domain Eukaryota; kingdom Viridiplantae; phylum Streptophyta; class Magnoliopsida; order Gentianales; family Rubiaceae; genus Rubia; species Rubia yunnanensis. The sequence continues at coordinate 132,198,714 of CM075062.1, forward strand.
CTTGTCTGCTGGATCTTACAAACCCTAAGATCTTCTACAAGTTCTTTTTCCATAGTCAAGGATTTGTGGGATGATCTTAAGGCACGATTTATTTTCGCCGATGGAATGAAACTTTTGCAGACACAAGAAGCCATTCAAGGTTGCAGGCAGAACGGTCAGCCCATCAACATCTATTTTGCCACACTGAAGAAGTTTTTTGCAGATTATCACTGCATGCGACCTCCTCTGGTTTGTATCTGTGAAGATTGCAAGGCATTATGCCAGTGCAATTTTCAGGCAAAAATCCTCCAAGAGAGAGAAGGATTTGATCTACCAATTCATCTCTGGTCTCGACGAAGGTTTTCACACCTTGCGATCCCACATCTTGAGCATTGAGCCACTGCCATCTGTCATGAAGGTGTATGCCCTTGTTACTCAGGAGGAGAATCATAGAGCTGTCATTCGAGCTCGTGAGTCTTCTTCTAACTCCATGGCGTATGCTGCATGATGTTCACCACCTGCAAGTTCTTCGCCAGTTGTTCTTTCTGCAACCGACCGCAAGAATCTTATTTGTACCCATTGTCGTCGCAAGGGTCATGATAAAGATACCTGTTTCAAGATACATGGTGTCCCAGAGTGGTTCAAGAAGGGCAAGAAATCGGCACCACCTGACCGGCCATTAGTCAACGCCGGTCAAACAAGTGGCGCCACCGATCTCTCACTCCCACCACCGTTCACCGGAGCCGCCTTGTTGCCACCCAGTTTGGCGGCGGCGGCCTCCTCTGCTGTACCTTCCTGCTCCAATTTTGGCCCTGCTCTGTCTGATGAACAATGGAGCACGACCATGAACCTGTTTAATCAGCTTCACTCTCTTCCTGGTGATGAGTCTGGTAAGCACACTTTACCATGGATCCTTGATTCGGGAGCCTCCTATTATATGACCGGTGACAAAGGTTCTCTTTCTGATCTTACTACTACTATTGATGTTGTGAATATTTTTCTGCTCGATGGCTCGATGTTCTCCGCTACACAATTTGGATCTATTTGTTTTGATGGTTTTATACTGCCGCACGTGTTATATATCCCTACATTGCGCTACAACTTACTGTCATGCTCTAGATTATTATATACCCTAAACTATCTAGCTTTGTTTACTGAATATTATTGCATTTTACAGACAATCAGTACGAGGAGAGTGATTGGCGTGGGTGAACAGAAAGGGGGGGTGTTTTGGCTTCGTTTAATGGATGCTCGTGTTCGAAGTCCTGTCCTGCAGCCTCTTCCTACAGTTGCTTCACTGTTCTCTTCTGATTTATGGCATCAGTGTTTTGGTCATCCATCTTCTTGTCTTCTATTTCTCCTAGCAATAATAAACATTCTGTGCCTTAGTCTATATGTTATAGAGTAAAACAGCCTAGACATAGTTTTCCTTTAAGTACTACTAATGCTACTGCATTATTTCAATTAATTCATTGTGATGTTTAGGGACCTTATAATACACCATCTTCTAGTGGTGCTTTTTATTTCTTGACAATAGTAGATGATTTTTCCCGAGCTGTTTGGGTTTATTTGTTAGTAGCTAAATCTGAAGTAGCTTCTAGATTTTTAGAATTTAGTGTCTTAGTTAAGAACCAGTGGGGAAGAACAATTCAACGAGTTCGAGCTGATAACGGTACTGAATTTTTGCCTCTCCGATCTCACTTTACTGTATCTGGGATTGTTTTTGAGACATCTATGGTTGATACTCTGCAACAAAATGGTCGAGTTGAAAGAAAACATCGTCATTTACTCAATGTGGCGTGAGCTTTACGGTTTCAAACCAATCTTCCTATTGAATTCTGGGGAGAATGTGTTCTTACTGCTGCCTACCTGATGAACCAAACACCGACTCAGCTTCTCAATGGTCGTACTCCCTTTGAGTTACTCTACGGTCAGGCGCCAAATTACTTTTCTCTACTGGTTTTTGGGTTCTTGTGTTTTGCTGCTCGTGTTCCTAGATACCGTGACAAATTTGCACCAAGAAGCCGACGGTGTTTGTTCCTTGGTTATCCTGTCGGAAAGAAAGGTTATTGGCTTCTCGACTTAGACTCTCGAGTTATCTTTAATACTCGGGATGCTGATTTCTTTGAAGACCAGTTCCCGTATTCTGCAACTCAGCAATCTGCTTCATCTGATGAACCTGGCGGTGCCACCACTACACCGCCGGTTTCCTCCTCTATCTCGCCGGAACCGTACGGTTTCCGATTAACCGCTTCCGGCAATATTCACCGGTCAATGTCGATCGATGGTGGCCAGCTACCACCGGCTGCCCTTTTGTCGGTCAATGCCAACCAGTCCCTGCAGGTCACCGCTAGCCGGTCAACGCCTACGAACTCCGGCCAATCACTTCCGGTCAACGCACCGGCCGGTCAATGCAGGTCACCGCCGACAGGCAAACTTCGGTCACCGCCGGCGTTTCCCCAACGGCTGATAACCTCCCGGTGGTAATCTTCGGCGGCTTACCATCGACTACGCCTCCCGACGTCGGTACCTCAATACCGCCCGAGGCCGCCCTTCCTACACCTTCCGTCACCGGTTCTTCTCCACCAGTTGCTGTCGATCCACCATTTACCAGACAGAGTGTTCGATCTCGACGTTCACCGTCGTATTTGGCTGATTATGATTGTGATGATTCTACTTGTGGTCTTTGTAACTGAAGACCCCTCCCCCCCTTCGACTACGTTCCCCCATGCGTCCTCACTGTCCTCAGGTGCTCTCTACCCTCTTACTGATTATGTAAATTGTGATGATTTTTCTAGTATGCATTCTAGATTTTTGGGTGCTGTAACTTCTAGTGCAGATCCCACTACTTACTCTGAGGCTTCCCGTCATTCTCATTGGTGAGATGTTATGGTTGAGGAACTTACTGACCTAGATTGGAATCAGACTTGGACTTTGTCTACTTTGCCTGCGCATAAAAAGGCCATTGGATGTAAATGGGTTTACCGAACAAAGTTTCGTTCTGATGGTACCATTGAACGTCACAAGGCTCGACTAGTGGTTCTTGGAAATCGCCAGGTTGAAAGAATTGATTACACAAAGACTTTTGCTCCGGTTGCGAAAATGAGTTCCGTTCGATTATTCCTGTCTGTTGCTGTTATACGTGATTGGGAATTGCATCAGATGGATGTTCATAATGCCTTCCTGCATGGCGATTTACATGAAGAAGTGTTCATGCATCCTCCGCCTGGCTATGCAGTTCCGCATGGTCAGGTTTGTCGCCTTCAAAAATCTCTTTATGGTCTTCGCCAAGCTCCTAGGAATTGGTTTGCTAAACTGGCTCAGGCTTTACGGACATTTGGTTTTGTTCAAAGTACAACAGATTACTCTTTATTTGTCTATTCCCATGGATCAAAGCCTTTACATGTTCTGGTTTATGTGGATGATTTGGTCATTGTTGGTAGCTCTTCTTCGCTCATCTCTGAGTTCAAGACATACTTGGGTTCTTGTTTTCACATGAAGGACCTTGGTTTGCTTAAGTATTTTTCGGGCATGGAGATTGCTAGAAGACCGGAGGGGATGTTTCTCTCGCAAAGGAAATATGCTTTGGACATCCTATCTGATACAGGTTTATCTGCTTCTAAACCAGTTGATTTTCTGATGGAGCAACAATATGATTTGGCATGTGTTGAAGGTCCAGTTTACCATGACCCGGAGCAGTATCGCTGCTTAGTTGGGCGCCTGATTTATTTGACGATTACTCATCCTGAGCTTAGTTATTCAGTTCATACTCTTGCGCAATTCATGAAGTCTCCTTGTGTTCCTCACTAGCAAGCTACAGTTCGTGTTTTGCACTATCTGAAGAGTCATCCTGGTCAAGGTTTATTTCTTTCTTCCCGTAGTACTCTACAATTAACTGCTTATTGTGATTCGGATTTGGCCGCCTATCCAATTACTAGGCATTCCTTATCTGGTTATTTTGTTATGATTGGTGATTCTCCAGTTTCCTAAAAGACTAAGAAGCAAATTACTGTTTCTCGGTCTTTTGCTGAAGCAGAGTATCGTGCTATGGCAGTTGCCTGCTGTGAGTTATTATGACTTCGGTCCTTGCTGAAAGACTTAACGGTTTCGCATTTTTTTCCTATGAAATTATTTTGTGACAGTCAATCTGCTATTCACATTGCGGCCAACCCGGTTTTCCATGAACGTACTAAGCACATTGAAGTTGATTGTCATTTTGTTCGAGATCTTGTCCAATCTGGTGCTATTGTTACTCAACATATTCATACGGTTGACCAACCCACGGATTTGTTCACTAAAGCTCTCGGACGTAACCAGTTTCATTCCTTACTTGGCAAGTTGGGCATTTCTGATCCACATGCTCCAACTTGAGGAGGAGTGTTACGGAATTAGTATTAGTGTTGTTATGGAATTAGTGTTAATTAGTATTGGAATTGGAATTGGATTTGTATTCCTACCATAATTGTAGATATAATTGTATTCTGTTACCTTCTTCTAGCTGGGATAGATATCATGTACTACTATATAATGTATCCTGAATTCTTGAATAGAACATACAGATTATTACCCTTATTTTCTACGTAATGAATTCCCAGCTCTCCCCACGTTTTCAAAAGAAAGTTAAGAATAGTAGAAAAGAATCATTTCTATGGAGTAAAGCGAATTCTCATTCACTTTTTTGCTGCAATTACAGTCATATCAGTACCCAATTTGCTCCCATTTTTAGGAAATGTGGAAATTAAATTCCCAAACAAAACTTTTTACGTGAAATGCAAGGATCAAAGCCGGCCTTAGGCATAGTTTAGGTCTGTGTCTAGAGCCTCAAGTTATCTCACCTATCCACTTCACCACTTTTATCTCATGGTTATATTCTCTAAATATTTATGGAAGTGTAAATGTAAGTTTTTTCATTCCAAATTAATTTTTATTCGCATGACTACAGATTTCTCCTAACTAGTGCGATTACAGAGGAAAAATATTGGATTCAATTGTATTAATTAATTAGAACCAACCTTGCACTCTCATTCTCATCAATTGCACTCTCATTCTCATCAATTATATATTTTTAGTTCATTCTCCCCTCATCCTAGTTCATTTTATTGAAGTACACACGTGTTTTTTTAACCTTATTTTTCTTGTTTGGGTAAATTTGAGTTTCTAATGTGTTAATTCGATATTTTATTCAAACTATAATCTAGTGCAGCGGTGGGATGATATCAAAAGCGTTTGCACACACTCATATGAATATGCACGCATGTGTTACTTCATTCGTTTAGGATGTCACTAGTGGATAGTGGCCTATTAAAGGCGGAGTTCAAAGGCTGTTCCAAGAAATTTTCGAGGAACCGCCTTATGGGACATGTTCCGAGCTCGGAACTGCTCAATTATGGGCACCTTTCTAAATCAAATGCGGTTATTGAAAATTGGAAGACGGTTCTTCAATAACCGCCTTCCAATGTAGAGATTCAAAGACGGTTATTGAAGAACTGCCTTCCATTGTAGAGATTCAACGGCGGTTGTGCCAAAGTGACTTCTAATGCATTTGCTCCAATTTTGGAATTGGAATACGAATCATGTTCCGATAGAGGAACTGTTGTGGTTCAGGATTTTTGAAAGCAAGAAACAATTCACGAGATCGTAACTCTATCTGATCCAAGTTTCAAATGAGGAACATTATTCAAATTTTGCTTCCGAGTTAGGATCTTGAATCGGATCATTATTGTCTAGCGCTAGATTAGTTCCGAGATTGGAACTTAACAAATCAAAATTGTATTAAAACTTTATCGGGGGCTATTCACAATAAAAATTGAGAAGACATTGGAAAAGGGCATAACCTAATCTTTTTGATTTCTGGTGGAATTATTTGTGAAGGTATGTTCAAGTGATTCATTCATTTTAATTCTTTCAAATCAATTATATTAGGATTGGGTTGAATTAGGGTTATTTGTCTAGAAGTTGTATTGTGAATGGAAATGATATTAATTAGGGTTATGTTGTGTGATATATATGTTTTGAACCATACTCAAATGTAGGTACGTATACACCTAGCACCAAGGATTGATTGGAACTCATAGGTAGCGATTGTAGAAACTCACCCGATTACATTTCCTTGGTTGAATCGTTTGTTGTTTTTGCTTTCGAACATGCCTCGAAGAACGGGCACAATGCTCTTGCAAGGATCGTAAGAATGGTGCATATGTTGGGAGAAATAATTGCGTGAACATCTTATAATGTGTGGTTTTCAAACTAGCTAGACTCATTGAATATGACACGGGGAGGGCCTCACAAATATTGTAAATCGTGTTAAAACTAATGAAGGAGTAGATTTTAGTGGAGATGATGGACTTGATGAGATGGTTGATGATGTTGCTAGAGAATTTCAAGGAAAACCCAAAGCCCTTGAAGCGTTGATCAATGACAAGAAGACCGTAATATATGTTGGGTCCAAACATTCTGTTTTAAGTGCAACCTTGGGGATAATGAATTTAAAAAGAAAATATGGGTGGACCAACAAAGGGATGACTGAGACACTTGAACTGCTAAGGGAATTGCTTCTAGATGGTAATCTTATGCCCGATAGAGCGTATTCCGCAAAAAGGATTCTTTGTCCAATGGGATTGGAACTGGAAAAAATGCATGTGTGTCCCAATAATTGCATGTTGTACAGGGGGAAAGAGGACGTGGTTAGAGAAAATTCCAGGTATGTGGTGGGTCTCGATACAAGTTGAAGCGTGGTGAAATTGTTGTGGGTGCGGAAGTTGGTTCCACTTCGAAGAAGAAGACCCCTGCTAAATTTTTATGGTATCTTCCTATTATTCCACGTTTGAAGAACTTTTTTGCTTGCAAAGACGATGCTAAGTTAATGCGATGGCATGCAGATTAGAGTTAGGCATGGGAAATGTGTGATTAGTCATACGTTGGATGGTGAGCAGTGGAAGAAGCTTGATGCCCTCTACCCTAATTTTGTCAAGGAGCATCGACATTTAAGGTTTGGTTATTCAACTGATGGAATGAACCCATAAGGTAATATGAGTACCGCGCACATAGTTCATGGCATGTAATGTTAGCAATATACAATCCCCCATCCTAATTGACCATGAAACAGAAGTATGTTTTGTTATCGATAATGATTTCAGGCCCGAGGCAACCTGGTAATGATATATATGTTTATCTTAGTCCCCTTATTGATGATTTGGTGACATTGTTCAATGATGGGGTTTGGCCTTACGATGGTCATGCGCGAGAGTGGTTCACGTTGAAGGGCTTGTTGTTCTACACTGTAAATGATTTTCTAGCTTATGGAAATTTATCAGGCTATTAACTGAAGGGGCATTATGCGTGTCCCATCTGTGAAAGAGAAGCGTCATTTTGTCAACTTAAGCATTATTGTAAAACTGTTTACCAGAGGCATAAAAGGTTTCTTCTAGAGGGGCACCCTTGGCGTTCTGCGAAGAAGTGGTTCAATGGGAACACTGAGTTACGTCCACCCCCGGTGCCACTAATGGGTTATCAATTTTTTTGAGAAAGTTAAATATTTTCCAAATGTCTTTGGGAAGGGGAAGCGAAATCTAGTAGATGGAAGTTAGAAGAAATATTCATTTTTTTCAAACTCCCTTATTGGAAGGATTTTGATGTAAGACATTGTTTTAATGTGATGAAAATTGAGAAAAATGTGTGCAATTCATTGGTTGGTACACCATTTAATACCCCTGGGAAAACTAAAGATGGCTTGAAGGCCCGGCTTGACATGATCGATATGGGTAATAGAGAGACTTTGGGTCCTTTGATGGATGGTGATAAGTTTTATCTCCCACCTGCATGTTTCTCTATGTCTAATGCAGAGAAGAAAGTGTTTTGTGAGACCCTGAGTAGTTTGAAGGTGCCAGGAGCATATTCACTAACATTAGTTCATGTGTATTGGTGAAGGAGTTAAAGTTGGCAGGTCTGAAGTCTCATGATTGTCACAATTTGATGTTAGAATTGAATTCCATTATGATAAGGTCGTTTTTGCCTCCACATGTAAGATAGTGTGTTACTAAGCTTTGTTTTTTCTCCAAGTCAATTTGTTCCAAATGGATCATTGTTGCAAAACTTGACCAATTGCAGGCAATGATTGTTAAAGTGCTATGTCGAATGGAGATGTACTTTTCGCCATCATTCTTTGACATTATGGTCCATTTGATTATTCATTTGGTTTGGGAGATCAAGCTATGTGGTTCTATTTTTTGAGATGGATGTATCCTTTTGAATACATGGGAATATTCTAACATTTTGTGAAGAACAAATATAGGCCTAATGCAAGTATTATTCAACGGTATGTGGCAGAAGAAGCTATAGAGTTTTGCAATGACTATTTGAAGGAGGTTGATTTGGTCGGTGTTCTGAGTTCTAGACACGAGGGACGATTGGAGGGTTAGGGTGTTCGACAAGGTAAGTTGGTAAGCCCTAGTGTGGAAGATTTACGTGCTGCTCATTTATACGTACTTCAGAACAATGATTTGAGAGGACGAGGAGGTCGTCCTAGCTAGAACACATTTTATAACTTTAGAATGGAGAATTGTGAGGAAAGAGTCAACTTTTTTAGTATTCAACAAATTCGAACAGTGTTTGTCTAATAAGTGTGCCAAGTGGTTGAGTTGGGTGGGGAAAGTTGGTAGGACACGGGTGGACATCAAGTAAGATAATTGCACAAGGTCCCTAAAGAATACAAAGAGGTCATTTGGACGGAATGCAAGGTAAATAGTATAATTTGCTTATTTTATTAAGCTTTTACCATTTTCCATTTGTCTACAGTTATAATGAATTGAGGATGGTGTATTTGATCATGATTGTATATGATTATTGTAGAGGTCCTTCGAGATTGATTGTTCGAATTTGGATGATTTGAAGAAGAAAGCTATGGATATGATGCCAAAAAGTTGGAGAGAACACAATTACACCTTGTCTAGAGATTACACATTCTCTTGTGAAAAGAGTGCTTGTCCATGGTTGACATATACACATATTCAACTGGATAGTTGGGAAATTCATAAGAGAGGAACATTGGAAAATTTTGAAAATGATACTCCCTCTGTCCCAGCCAAATCTGCACACTTACTATTTGGAGGTCAAAATTGTTAAAATTTGACCACATATTTGAGTAGATATATGAAAAATAATATTATCGTATGATATATTGTTAGATTCGTCATAACATGTAGTTTCTAAATATCAATTTTATATGTGTCGTTATTGTCCGTAGTTACATATATTTACAGTCAAACATGTTTTTTGGAGACCGTGAAAAAGATTCTGTGCAAATTCCCCTGGGACGGAGGGAGTAGTAATTTTTTTTATTTTTTAAAATGTGCATCTGCATATTATATTAATTTCAGTTTTAACAATGACTTTCATATCCCAAACTAGGGTACAAGGAAAGGGGAAAAATAATGCTAAGAAAAAAACATCATATCGGAAGAGAAGAGGTGGATATGGATCAGCGGCCCTCGACTTAGTCAAAGAACGTTTTGAAATGGGTGTGAAAAATGTGATTGATGGGGGGATGAGAGAGAGCGTCTGTCAAACCGATAGATGTGGAAGATATTGATAGGTGTGATCTCTTCTTGAAGAGCCGACAAAACAAAAAGGGTGGATACAAGTGGTAGTACTTCATATTAATTCTAATTAGGATGCGGCTAATTTTTCCCTTTGTTTACTACTAATGATAGTCTATTACATGTCTAGGCAAAGCTAAAGCAATACCAATTGGAGGGTCGATTCATTCCTTCAGGTAAGCAAGATATCCTTCGTGAGGTAACGATTAAACCCGACCACCCGGATCACAAAAGAGGGGTGGGATCATTTATGTCACAAAGAGAGGCAATTGGGATAGTTCGATCATACCATCGGTCCAAGCCATCGAGACTCCACATCTTGCAACAAGAAGCACTATATAGAGACAAGCGGATAGAGCAACAAGATCTGTTGATTCGAAAGTTGGTCAAGCACACAGGTTTCCCCATACCTGAGAATTTGGATGATTTGACACTCGATTGGATGCCACCATCTAGAGGATCGCGACATTCACCGGGAGAAGTTGAGATAAAGAACCAACCAATTCTTGACCCGGAAACCCACTAGGAAAAGGACATTGTCAAAGCCATAGAGTTGCCTAAAAAAATGGTTAGTTGAATGAAATGATTTCATTTTTAAAGAATTTAGCTACATATTTATTTTACTTTATTTTTATTCTCCCTCACAATCTAGGCATTGAATTTGTGTGAGCTATATATTGATCGAGGTGAAAAGGGTAAGCCATTTTGTGTTGTCGACGGAATTCTGCACGAATCAATGGGACATCATCATACCATCCCAATTGGAAATTGGATTTGTAGAATTTCAATGGAGAACTCGAAGGTCCTAAAATACCTTTTACCATATCTAGAAGGTGAGTACAAAAGAGTGGAATCGGCACGGGGAATGTTTCTTCTATGGCCTCGTCGCCTTATTTATGCGGACCTAATCAAAGATCGTCATTTGAAAGAGACAACAACGGCCAAATCTAACCACGTCGTTGAGGCGCTGATGATTGGAAAACCCCTATCAACCGGGAAAAAGTAATTAAAGAGTCACCGTATTTCGTGAGGGTCTTGTATGATTTCATGGTTAAACATAAACAGAACTCAACTTACCTATTCTTGGGTAATGAGTGTGTGTTCGGTCAAAAGCGAGAAATCATCGCATTATGGATTGACTTCGAAGACCTGTGGAGGTATGACCAAGTGAACTAGACGATAATGTCCTTGTGCTTACTGTAAGTTACATAGAATTCCATTCATGCAGTTTTTTTAATACTAATTTTTGCTCCTCTCTTCGTCGTGAATGACATACAATTTTATTTCAAAGGTACATGAATTATTTTTCTAACCAAAGGGACAAGCGTTGGATAGGGTATTTGTGCCTGGTGTTTACTCAAGAAATCGGATGTATTATCCAAGAAAGAGTTGACTACATTCGAAAAATATTGAAAGGAAGGACAGAAGAATATTTGTCTCACCGTGTATTGAAAGGTGGTTCTTACACACTTTCTTCATTTAAGCTAATCAATCAATACAATATTTGTTAATATTTTTCTCATATGTTATAGAGACCATTGGAGATTATTATTTATTGTCCCCGACAAGAAGCACGTTTTCTGGATGGATCCTTTGCACAACCAACCATCAGAATCGTTCGTTAAGATATTGGTTGAATCTTTCGAAGGTTTAGGGGAGCATGGTAGTAAGGATGTGGAAATAATACAAATCAAGGTGAGATTCTCTTTTCATATCAAGAAATTATATTACCACATCACTCAATGTAAACACATGTTAATGTAACGTTTAATGCTTGGTACAGAAACAATCAAATAAATGGGAATGTGGCTATTACGTAATGTTTTACGCAGCGAAGTGTATCCTACATGTGCGTGTGGATTACCTGGAAATCGAAGAAGTGAGAACTAAGATTATTCTTTCGAGAACATTTTAAATCAGCAAAACATGTCGTGCCCATTCTCATATCATTATTTTTTTTGTTTCATAGATTTTTCCAAAGGTTCACAAGCCGTATAAACAAGATGATATCAACAATTCAATAAATTGCTTGGCTAGGTATCTTCTGTACTCCCCTCGCATTCTATTGGCCATACCAATGGGGAATTATGAGATATTTTATGACATAATTGTGTGGAATAGATTTTTGGTGACTTCTATTCCTATCTATAGATTGTTGCTTTCTTAGCGTAGTCTACAGATTTTTGATATCTAGTGTCACCTTGTCTTGTATTCTGTACAATCTGGACTGGTATTACGAGGCTTTCGAGAAGGCGGTATATAATGAAACAAATAAATTTTACCATATGATCCAATTGAGTTCCGACTTAGGAACTAGTTTCTGTCCTTATTGTCATAATTTATAAAGTCCAAAAATTAAGTTCTTCACTCGGAACTAAATACATCTGAATCAGTTCCGGACTTGTAACTGATATTACAAAATAATTATTTAATTGCAGAAAATACTGGTAAATGTCCAGAATTGATCCCCGATGGAGGAACAGGCTATAAAGCAAAAACATAGTTTTGAGGTTGTAACATCATTTCTGTTAACCGTGTTCACACTCAGAACTCATGAACAGGTTCCTCACTTAGAACATTACAGGTAGTCCGACACTTGTGTTACCAATTATGCACTCAGGACTATTAACAATTCCGCAATTGGAACTGTGTATGAAGTCCAACCATCGAGAAGATAGTTACAAGTTCAGAACTGATTAAATGCGGTTCCTAGGTGAAATCAAAGGCGATAGATAACCTCCTTTGATTGCACCCATTTAAAGGCGGTTCAAGTAACTGACTTTTCTAGCTGTGCCTTTGATCCCATATAATCAAAGGCACAGCCAAAGAAGTCACCCCAAAAGTGACTTCTCTGGGCCAAAGGAATTGCATTTAGTAGGCCTGGTTTCCACTAGTGTGTGCACATGTGTAGCACTATAATTGAAAAGTCTCCCACCTTGCCCATCGTAGATATTTGAACAACAAACATGTGTGTATATTTTGTGAAATTATTTTATATGGTAAAATATATACATGGTAGCACCAATATCGACAAGTACCGTCAAGCGACATCAAGAGAGTGGAGTCTTCTCTCTCTGTTTTGTTCGTCTCTCCTCTTCCAGTTCTCAGACAAACCTAAGATTTCGGCATAGCTAATTCAGGCAAGTAACCTCCGATTACCTCCTCAATTATACCTAGCATTGTTTGCTGCTTATTTCCTTTCCCTAATGCTAGGTCTGTGGTGCACACTGCTTTCGAAGGTGGAGACGTTCAATCATCTAGTGGCGGATATGGGATATTAATGTTCAACGCGGGAGCAGCGAAGAAAAAAATAGTAATCCATTCGTCCCAGATTAAACTACACACTTTACTATTTAATACTATCCACCGTTAAACTTTGACCACATATTTAAATTGGTTTATAAATAATAATATTATCACATGTGATATTGTTGGATTTATCATAATAGATAATTTTTAAAAAGTAACTTTTTATTTACTAATATTATACGTAACTAAACATATTAATGGTCAAACATGATTCTTGATAACCCTGAAAAAAATTTCCTGTAATTTAATCCGGGACCGTGGGTGTATGCACAAAATTTTAAAGTAGTACAGTTTGCGTGCACTAGTGAGGTCACCTTTTGCAAGACCCGCGGAAAAAAGGAAAAAAGAAAAGTTGAAATTTTAGAATTTTAGAATTTTCCCATTAAAAATATGAATAAACAAAAAATTATGGCACGCTTGATGTTGCGATCAAAAAATGTATGGGTAATATGCAGATATAATCCTATATGTTGAGGAAAGTACAAATATAACCCTCAATTATTTTTTAGTGTAAATATAACAATATATGTTACACATAAGTGCAAATATAACCCTAAAACCATTATTCCGGCATTGACTGGCCATTTCCGGCCATTGACCGATCAGAAATGACCAAATTGCCCCTCTAACCTAATACAAAATTAAAAAGACAAAATTGCCCTTAGTTTCCATTGACTGGACATTTCCATCTTGCCATTAAAAGACTAAAATACCCCTGCCCACCACTCCTCCTCCACTATCACCACCATACCTCCCTTCCACCAGCCGCCACCACCTGGCTCACCACCACTAGCCACTACCGGTGCTCCTCTACCTCCCCTGTCATCACCTCACCTTCACCCTGCCACCACCACTAACCATTCCCACCACCACCACGAATCCCTCCAGCTATTACATCACCACCTCTCACCACCCATTAGACTTACCACCACACCACATCAAACCCTCCCCCCCCCCGCACTCATCAGACCCGCCACCACACCACATCAAGGCACAAACCCAAAAAAGTAAAACCACCTCGATCTAATGGGTGGCGAGATCACAGCTAGAACAATTATTCGTGAACTCTGGAAGCACTTCGGAAGAACGACCGATCTTGAATCGTGCTGAACATCCTTCCTCGATGGGACGGCGATAACGAGATGGGAATCGGAGACAGAGGCATTGATTTGATGAAGAAAATCTGCCGGCTGGAATCAGAGTTGGCGACGAAGCCATCGATTTGGTCGGCAACGGAAGCAAATCGCCATAAACGCCCTTCTTCCCATGAGTTTGGACTCGTCGATGGTGATGGGATAGAGCTGAACTCACCTTGTCGGTGCTGTTGTGGGAGGTGGTGCGTGAATGTGGATCTCCTCCGATACGCCGTTGCTGCTGCTGCCGACGATAAGTCCCGCCACCTCCTACTCCATCGCTACTCCTGGTAGACGTTTCCTTTGCTTTCAACTCGTTAATTGGTAGTTGTGATTAATAGGGCTCGAGACCGACCAGCAAGAGGAGAAAATGAAGAAGAAGCATTTTGGGGTTAAAATAGTAAATGAATCTTTTCTATTTTTTCTTTTTTCTTAGGGGTAAAATATACTTTTCACTCATTTCTTGCCTGAATCTGATGAAAAAGGTTATATTTGCACATAATCTGAATAGATAGGGTTATATTTACACTTTCAATTAGCGCGGGGTCATATCTGTACTTTCATCAATTATATAGGGTTATATCTGCACTTTTCTCAAAATATATTTCTCGCAATGTTAAGGAATCACTTCTTAACAAGTTTTGTTTACGACCTAAAAACATCTTTTCGGGCATTCTTAGGGCTCGTTTGAGCAATTTAGTAATTTTAAAAGGTAAGTCTCTCGCAAAGAATAGAAAAATTTATAAACTATAAACATCTAGTATCATCTTAATTACAAATTATATGATTACTAATACTTTTTTAACATTTTAAAAATCCAAGGGTGTCTCGCACCAGTATTGATTTTGCACTTGTTCTTGTAGATTTGAGTGTCCAACATGCAGATTCCATTTTTTTTCCCCTGAAATATAATCTATTATATATGTTTATGACATAACATCTAAAAATGTGTGCATGCACACATCAAAATCAGCACACTCACGTTAATTCATTCGCTCTAGACATGCACATATGTAGTACTATATTTAAAATCTCTTACCTAACTTGCAACGTCTACATTGCCCTTTTAAAGCACGATTAATGAAGTAAATATATTTTTAAAGCCGAAAAGAGTCATATTAGGGGTCTTTTCGTTGTTGTTCAAACCTGGCTAATACGAAGAGGCTGGATTCCGTTAGGGTCAGGGTGGCACGTGCAGTTCAAAAACCACCTTTAAAAGTAATTTGGTTGTAATGACTTAAAAAATAAGTTGCCTAGAGCCTCATTAGAATCAGACAGCTCTGAATACTAACAAGGAAATTAATTTTAAAATCAACGAACACCCTGAACTCAAAACTAGCAAATGAACATAAAATCGACAAAAAAATTCAAAGTCGGTAAAAGGCAACAAGCAACACTAGGACACATCAATAATGCTTAAAATCAATGATCATGGATGCTACCAACAAATCAAAACACAAGGATGCTTCACATTAATCGCTTCCACCACCACTATCATAAGCAGAATAGATTGGGTGTCGTCCTTGACGATTGATCTAGAAATTATGAGCAAGTGTAATGGTGGTTTCTCGAGTTTAAAAAACCGCTCTAGAAATCGAAAACACCCACATTGTTAGTTTCTAGAGCAATTTCTTGGGAAACCGGTCTGGAAACGGTTGTGTGCAGCATGCACATGGGCATGGCCCTGCTGGATGCACATTGGCTTATGTGGAATGATTCAATGACTGTTAATCTCGTATGCCATCATGAGCAATTTTTAAATGTAAGAATCACCCATCTAAGTTCTAACTCTCAAATGGAAATGGTCTTTATATATGCATTTAGGAATAGAGAAGGTAGGAAGAAACTATGGCATGACCTAAGTCTTCTCCCACCAAATGAAACTGTTTTCATAGAGGATTTCAACACAATTAGCACACCTGATGAATATAGAGGCCCTAGTTCTCCTAATCTAGGCAGTATTAGGGATTTTCACAATTGGATTAATTACCAGGGACTTCAGGAGATTAATACAGTAGGAAATTTGTTTACATGGACTAATTGTAGGCTTAGAAAGCCTACTTCAAAAAGGTTAGATAGAGGTTTGTGTACTGTTCAATGGAGTAATAAATTCCCTACCTCTTCTATTCAGATCCTTAATAGGCAATCATCAGATCATTCACCCCCTCCTCCTACAAATTGCTTCCCAGACCTCATCACACCCAAAACCATTTAGGTTTCTTAACTGCTGGTTTAATAGATCAGAATTCCTAGACTTGATTAAACATAATTGGACCATTCCTGTGCCCCAAACAGGAATGATGGGACTATACCTTAAGCTTATTAGAGTTAAGAATGTGATTAAGATCTGGAATAAACAAAGTTTTGGTAACATCGATGCTAATGTAATTAATGCTGAAGAAAATCTGAGGAGACAAGAAGCTGTCTATGATTTAACACACTCAGAAACTGATTGTATCAATCTTAATGAAAAAAAGGCTCTACTTCTTAGAGCTTTAAAAGAAAAAGAAAAGTTCTGGAAACATAAATCTAGGTTGAACTGGTTTAAGAGTGGAGATAACAACACCCAATTTTTTCACAAGTCCGTTCAGGAGAAAAATTGTAAACTGCATATATCCAAGATAAAAAATTCTCTTGGGCAATGGCTTGATAACCCTGTAGACATCCAAGAGGAAGTTGTTTCCTTTTTCTCTGACCTGCTGACCGAGCCCAGAAATTCAGTAGATTCTACCTACTACCCACATTTCATCAGTCAAATTCCTGCCATCATTACTGAACAATATAATCTTAGACTATCCCAGCCTGTAACTGAAACTGAGCTCAAATTTGTGGTTATGAGTCTGAATAAGAATAGCAGCCCCGGACCTGATGGTTTTTCAAACAAATTTTACATTAAATGCTGGGATTTCATAAAAGAAGACCTCATAATTGCAGCAAATGATTTCCTTTCTGGATCTAACATGCCAAGAGGTATTACAAGCACTTGGATAACTCTGATTCCTAAAAAATCCACTCCATCCTCTTTTGATGATTTCAGACCTATTAGTCTTTCTAATGTAGCTAACAAAATCTGCTCTAAGGTCCTGATGGAAAGATTGAAACCTCATATGGAGAAACTAATTTCAAATAATCAAATAGCTTTTATGAAGAACAGAGATATCTCTGACAATATCCTATACCTGCAGGAGATGGTTAGATTCATAGACAAAAAAAATAGAACCCCAAACTGTATGCTCAAATTGGACTTGAAAAAAAGCTTTCGATAGGGTTAGCTGGGATGTTTTGCAAAATATTCTATGTAAATTTGGTTTCTTAGGTAATTTCCTCAAGGCTGTTATGAACAATCTTGCTCAGGCCTATTTCTCAGTGCTTATTAATGGTAATCCTGTGGGGTTTTTTAAATTAAGCAGAGGAATCAAACAATGTGATCCACTCACTCCTTTCCTTTTTAATATCTTCACTGAATCTTTTTCTAGGAGCCTTGCTTTCATTTTTCAAAATAACAGTTTGCCATATTTCTCAATGCCCTCTAATATTTCCCCAGTCACTCATTTAAGCTATGCAGATGATACCATTATTTTCATGCAAGCTTCAAAACTTGGTCTGATTAGGATTAAAGCTATCCTGCATTTTTTTGAGTTAACATCAGGCCAGAAAATTAGTTATGAAAAATCTGAGTTCTACATCAGTAAGAGGACTACAGTTACAAAGAATCATCATATTAGAGCTATCCTAGGTATGACAAAGGGCACACTCCCCTTCAAGTATCTGGGCTTCCCTATTTTTAAAGGTATAACTCTATCTAGATACTTCCATCCCATCCTTGAAATCATGGATAAAAGATTTAAAAAATTGGAAGAATAGATGGTTAAGCCCTGGTGGAAAGATGATACTGATCCAATCATGTCTATATTCCATCCCTCACCACATTTGGACTGTACTTAAATCTCCTATTTCTATTGTTCACTCAATGGAAAAAATAATGGCTAGATTCTTTTGGGGAGAAACGGGGGATAGAAAGCACAGGGTATGGAGAAAATGGGCTGATATTGCTATTCTTAAATCCCATTATGGATTAGGTTTTAGATCCATCCGGTCAATTGTTGAAGCATGTTCACTTAAATTATGGTGGAAAAGCCAATTAGGTAACACTATGTGGGAAAAATTACTATGGTTCCTTCCCCAATCTCATAGGAATTCAAAAACATGGAAGAGAATCTGTAATATTAACCTTACTGCTAAAAGGAATTCCCTAATTATTCATGGACAGGGTAAGTGTGATTTCTTGTCTGCTAACTGGTGTCCAAATGGTCCTCTGATAAGCTGTACTCCATCCTACATCATTTCTATGTTCTACCCCTGCTCAATTGCTGAATTTATAAACAACAAAGTATCAATTATATCTCGGATAGCTCCCTTCTTGGAAAATGATACTCTTCTTTTTTTTTGCAGGATGCTGAAATTGAGCATGGTAGAGAGGATAAACTGATTTGGAAACCTGAAATGACTGGTAGATTCTCATTCAAATCTGCTTACAAAATGCTAACATATAAATCAGGTAATTTCTCAGTTACTAAGCTCATATGGAATCCAAGGTTACCTAAGAAGATTTCCATTTTTACATGGAAACTGCTTAACTCCTTCTTACCATTTGATGATATCCTTATAAAATGTGGTTATAGCTTGGCCTCTAAATGTCCTCTGTGTAATCAATCTGACTCTATGGAACATTTCTTTATAAATTGCCATCTTGCTAAATCCATTTGGATTCAGATTGCTGCTATAGTGAATTTCAATTTGCAGAATGTGCAGAATATAGTGGATACTTTTTTCATTTTCTGGAATTGTACAGACCTTACTGGAGTGCAGAGAATGTTATGTCATCTGATTCCTTCTCTGACCTGTTGGGCTCTATGGAAGGCTAGGAATGCCTATTTTTTTTATGACACGCCTTTTTCTATTTCCCATATTAGCAAGGAAGTTACAGATACCCTCTACCTTTCCATTACCTCCTCTCCCTGCTTCCCAACTATATCTCATAACCTAAGATTTCAGTTCCCTTCTCTGATGTTTCCCCCCAGACCACCGCCAAAGCCTACTATTTCCATGGTATACTGAGAACCCCTAGAACACAGTTTCATCAAGGTTAACGTAGATGCATCTTGGTCTAATTCCTCTGTTTCAATTGGCTTAATTGCTCGCAATCAGCAAGGTTTACCAATCATTATTAGAGCAGAGACCATAACAGTCACATCTCCACTGGAAGCTGAAGTTAAGGCAATTCTTATGGCTTGTCAGATCTGTTTGGACAGATATCCCAACCTCATCATTGAATCTGACTCGCTACAGGCAGTAAATATGATCAATGATCCTGCAGTTTCCAAATGGACCCTATACCCTCTAGTTTTCCGAGTTTACACTCTTCTATCCCACGCTATTCTCAAGCACACTTATAGAGAATGTAACTCAGTAGCGGATGCCATTGTGAAATATCAAGTATCCTCTGAAATGGTTTCTCCTTTGCATGTGACCAACATTCCGGCACATATTAACGGCTTAATCTGTATGGATAGTATTCATACTCCTCATATTAGAGTCCATAGGCAAGCCTTTAAATAAGATTGATACTGCTGATCTCTCCTCCTTTCTGTCTCAGGTTATGGACTACTTCCCTCCATCAAGCACTTCAGCCCGGAGCCCTCGAGCTCTGGAGCACCAAGTGGACTCAAGCTTTAGAGCCCTCGAGTACTTGATACCTCAAACTCTCAAGCCCTCGAACCTCGAGCCTAGGAGGCCTCGAGCCCTGGATCCCTCGAGCACTCAAGCTCTCGAGCCCTACCATCCTCGAGCCATCAGTCACTCGATCCATCGATCACTCAAGCACTAGAGCCATCGAGCACTGTAGACCTTGAGCACCCGACCAGTGTAGCACTCAAGCACTCGAGTCCTCGAAACATCGAGCCTTGGAGCCCTCGAGCACTGGATACATCGAACACTTAGGCACTCGAGACCTCGAGCCTAGGAGGTTTCGTCCTGTATCCCTCAAGAACTCAAGCTCTCGAGTCCTGCCGGCCTCGAACCATCAGGCACTCGAACCATCGAGCACTCAAGCACTCGAGCCCTTGAACCTTCGAGTCTCGAACACTGGATACCTTGGAGCCCTCGAGCACTCGAGCCCTCGAGCACTCAAGCACTCGAGTACTCGAACTATTGAGCAATGTCGCCATCGAGCACTGGATACCTCGAACTATGAAGCTCTCGAGCCCTCACCCTCGAGCACTGGAGCCCTCGAGCATTCAAGTACTCGAGCCCTCAAACTAATGAGCCTTGGTGTCCTCGATCACTGGATACCTCATACAATCAAGCTCCCGAGCCCTCGAGCCTAGAAGGCCTCGAGCACTGGGTTACTTGAGCACTCAAGCTCCCGAGTCCTGCCGCCCTTAAGCCTTTAGGCACTCGAACCATGGAGCACTCAAGCACTCATCCTATCGAACCATCGAACCTCGACTCCTCGAGACCTCGAGCCAGCAAGTACTAACTCCTCTACTTCTGAATCACTAATCCGCTAGTATTAGATCATTCTTTTGAGGGCAACGAGGTTGCCCTATCGATGTAATATTCCAAAACATCATTGTACATCTTTTGGTTTCTTAATAGGTTTGGGGAACCTAATAAATATCCCTCACCTTAGAGTGCATGCATTTAAAAAAAAAATGGCCCTGCTGGATGCAGCCCTTTTTTTTGTCCCCAAATGAGACACGTGACAGCCATATATTGGCCCATGTGTCTCACTCAATGCTATTCATTTTTTTTGTAAAATAGAGGGACACGTGGCATCCTCTGATTGGGCCAAGTGTTCCAACTTTTCTTTTTTTAAAAAAACTAGAAATTTTAATTTGTAAACTTTATTTAAAAATTTGTAAATTAATTTATAAATCTGTAATTCTTTTTATAAATCTGAAAAAAAAAATTTATTCACAAAATATTGAACATTTTTTGAAAAAAAAATGATATTAAATTTTATAATGAAAATGTATTATTAAATTTCACATTTAACCTATTTTGGTGAATTAATTTATTTAAACTAAATGTAAAAAATTAGTGAGTAGTAAAGAGTAGTTTCTTACCACTGTGGAGAAAAAAAATTGGTGTTTCTTAAGTGATTTCTTAAGGTAGGATGAACGAGAGAGAATGAAAAAAATAATATATTTAATTAGTTAGAAATTAGTAGCGATTTCTACCATTGCATTTAGGCTTTATAATTGGGTGAATTAAATTTTGATGCTTCCGCACCTCTTGAAGATTGACAAATGGCGGGGCGGGGAGTTGAACTGTAAGGAAAATAATAATTAAACTGAAAGGGAAATCAAAAGTTGAAGTACTGCACATGTAAGGCACGGAAATAAATTGAAAGGGTAAACGATGGCCTGTATCAGACACCAAATTAACTTGACATTGAAAAGAATAATTATATGGGACTAATTAAGTTGGACCACAGTGGTTTTTTATTTACCCGCCATCTGAACCGCCTTAAATTCATTCCTGACAAAAGGTTTCAATGCAAGATCTCTCTAAAATTCTTGGCTTGTATCTTGCTTTTCTCGATAATCAATGTATCATGAGTTTTACATTATATCATGGTATCGGTCATCGGTCGTCTTCAGCTTTCCCGACGTTCTTTCTTTCTCAGGCGAGCCACCTCGTCAGATCTGCCTCGTCGCTACTCTTGTTTCTCTTGGTCTTCCGCTCTGATTTACCAATCAGAACTTGGTCTTCTGCTCCGATCGTAACTTGGTCTTTTGTTGTCATCCAGTTCACACAAGTCATTGCCGTCGTCCTTCGCGCCGATCACCACTGCCGGTTTATCAATCGTTGCCGCTGCTCAAGTCCTCGACGTTGTTCTCAGCCTTTGCTTGCCGATTAACCTCTCCAAAATCTTCAGCTCCTCTCGCCGATCAAGCGTTCTCTGGCGAAGGTCTATTGTTCCCGACGAATTATTTCCAGCAGGAGGGGCACATGATCAGCATGTGTCCGTTACTTTTCCCACGAGTGAATCTTCGCAGCCAGTCCCATCCCAATGCATGAGCCCCACGCAACTTGTCCGCAAGGGAGTTTCTCGCGTCCTTCAACTTCTCGCTAGTTGAAGCACTTTCTAGCAAGTTCAATTTCTCGCGGGTTTTTGCCACAGCCTTGTCAGCACCCAGTCAACGCCTCGTCAGCACCCAGTTAGTGCCCAGTCAGCACCATTTTATTAAAAAACAAAAATTGTGTTCCTCTTGTATTATGGCTTCTTCTATTCAACCACGGTGTCAGTGATGTTATGTTCTGGGTCATGTTGCTTCTTCTTGTTCTAAACTGCACGATGAATGGTCCCAGTTGCAGTGTCAGTGTGTAAGAAATTTGGTCACACTGCCTCTATGTGTCCTCATTTGGTCTCTTGAACCTCATCTATTGCTTCTCCACCACATGCTTCTCTGCACATTTGCTGGATATTTGATTCTGGTGCGACAAACCACATGACTTCTTCTCAGTCAGCTCTTGAACGCGTGACTCTTTATTCTGGTAACACTCATGTTATTTGATGTGTCGTTTTACACCAAAAATAAATCGAGCTCTAAGCTGAATTTTCAGTTGAAGATTCTGCGGTTGGTATAGGCATACCGACCAGTACCTATCACAGGAACCCCCCTTTAGCACTGGTTTTTTTTGTTCTTTAAAAAAATCAGTGCTTAAGTAACCAATGAAAAGGTTTCAACGGTAGGAAAAAACCGGTGCTAAATCCCCACTTTTAGCACCGGTTTTTTTGTTAGCACCGGTTTCTAAACCAGTGCTAATTTTAGCACCGATTTTTTTGGTTAGCACCAGTTTTTCAACCGGTGCTAATTTTAGCACTGGTAGCACCAATTTTTTAACCGGTGCTAATGTTAGTAATGATAGCACCAGTTTTTTTGTTAGCACCGGTTAAAACGATGACTTAAAAAAATCCCTTCTACTGAAAGCTGCAGCACACTGCAGCTTTCAGAGGAAGGGAAAAAGACCCAAAAAAAATTTAGTATGACGTCCTTTCGACTAAATTTATGCTTAGCCACAAATAGAAACTTTCATAATGTAGGGAATGCCTATTTTTGTGCCACAGAAATCATGACAAGGGATCCATGAAAGCATTGATGCTAAGCTAGTACTTCTAACAAATTTCTAAGGAACTACAGAGTTTGGTTACCCACTACCGACCGCCTATGAAGATCCAAAATGAGTACAAGCAAAAAGCAACTCAATCATATTATTTTAATTTCTATAGGGATGTGAAGATAAACCACACATGTCATAACTTCTACTAAACTACTTCAACTCACGAAGCGTGACGAATCTCACTCAAGAGGCCAGAAGTATGAATATTAATACATACATAAACTTTCCCATGGCAGAGTCATTTATATGATGAATGTTGGAACAGCCACCTAAACCTCTTGAGATAATTCTGTTAGTTTGATCCAAGTTCATCATCTCCTCGAGGTATCAGTCCATAGTAAAGAAACGGTCAGCAGATCAGTTCTACCATTTTATGCTCTTCTCCATGAATAAGATGTAGTGTTGATGCGTTTAATAGCACAACGGATATTTTTATCATTACTCTTGTCCAACTAATGCAAAACAAGGTATGTACTCTTCCCCAAGTTCCAATGTTAATTTCAGATTTTCTACTTGGAGTTAAAAAAGAAAACACAAAGTTGAATCTACAGGACTAATATTTACCTTATCAAATGAGAATAGCTGCATGTGAACACCTTCCTTCGATAAGAGGTCCCATTGACGATTAGCAAGTGCAAATGAAAAGTTATTGCTTGGCATTGGGAACTCAACTCCCTATAAAATACCAACAAAAATATTTATCCATTAAAATCGAACAACTGAGCATATATACAATCCACATACATATGGTACTGGGCTTCACCTTATGGTGTCCAAATTCATTTCCCATGAAGTTGAGATATGCCGAACCACCAATTGTGAATGTAATCAACCTTATGATCTAGATGGAGAGGGTAACAAATCAAACTGAGAAATAACTATTGCATACAATGCCTTCAACATGATGATTGCATGACAAACATTATGGTAGTTAGTTCTTATCATTTAAAGTTGCTTAGAATTGGAGCATCTAGATAATAAGATCTCCTTGAATTTACCCAGTAATTTATTCGAACTTTTTCTGGTTACAGGCTACCGATGTAATACATTTAATTAGTTTCTCAGAGAGGATCCATAACATTAGCTTACTTTGTGCAGTGAACAACCTCTGAGCAACTCCTTTGTAATAGAAGATGAGCCTACAGCTTTACCAAGCAGAACTTCGGCCAAGGACTGCCCTCTTGATAATCAGAATGGTACCATTATGCAATTTCAGACAGTCAGAAGCAATATCAGCAGATGTAAAAATTTTCTACAAAACAATGGCATGCGAGAGTTAAATACTACTACAAAAGAGTGGGTTTCAAAAAATAAATAGAAAATTTACAAGTCACCTGGTTGTGATTTTCAGCAAAAGCACTGTATATGCATTATGGTTGTTCCCAACTAATGTGCTTACAATCTTGCAAAAAAAGGAGTCAAAAGTAAGGAGTCATCACTTATCTTACATAAAGACAGTCACTCAAATCTTTACCTATGATCAAAAAAAATCTTAGGGAGAGATATTCACATAATTAAACATGTAAAACCATGTTCCAGAAACTAACATATATAATGTCATACGAATTTAACATGGCACAAACTTTACTCATGCTCCATTCATGATCGGGGGAATTTTCAAGTAACGAAACCCACATCTCAGGTGTAGAAAGGTTAACAAAATAATCAAATCCAAGTCCACCTTGAGAAATAGGCTCACATAGTCCAGGATAAAGAGTTGCCTGAGAATTGAAAGGATTCAATCATCTTAGGCACAAAAGGAGAAGCTTAGTCAAAAGGGTTACACAAGATTAAAAAGAAGAAAAAAAAGAGGTTCAAAGAATAGCTCATGCCTTGAATCACTTAAACCAGCTTCTAAATTTGCTATTTTGAGATGTTATGAACATGGATCTTAGGCTCACACGACTGCAACAAGCCTACAATGTTAATAAACCAATTTCCCAAGATCAAAGTCATACCCAGAATGTAAAAAGGTTCATGAAACCGCAACTGACATTTTAAAAAGTAAAAAACAAGACCTTTAGATTGCCTCAAAACAATGAAAAAAATTAAACATGTGAACCTCAGCTATAAAATATTTAATAGACTTAAAACAAATATGCAAGAGTGTTCACATCTTTGGAAATTGTGATTATGTTTGGATGAAGAGCATGCAGTATGCCATTCCCCAGAACGAGATATAACAAAGCATCCTTGTCAACGTATTGGTTACAGTACCTGCAAAAGATGCTATCTGTTATGAAAGGAATAATCTCCAGCAGAAAACTGCCACGACATGATAAGAGTACATCATCCTTAATGTGGATTAAAACTTAATACAGCCAATATAGCCAGAGTTGAGGATGGGAAAAAAAATTTCTAGTGACACTAGAGTTGTAGCTTTAAAGTATGTAAGTAATGAGTACATAAACCACATGATAATCAAAGTAAAAAAATTTTTACTTAAATCGATAAGTAAAAGGACTTACTCCTCCATGTCACCCGTAAATGAGGCAAAAACCATTGTGTGTGTACATCATTGATGGAAGTGAGTGAAAGTTAAAGCCATCAATATGATACTCCTCCACCCACCCAAGAGACATTAACCAGTAAATCAGCTATAGTACCAACTTCTAAAAAAAAGCAAAGCCTACTAAACTGACTTGAGGAAGGCCAAATATGCTACCAATTTAAATTTGAAAGAAGGAAGTGCAATACATTTTGATCTCCATAATTGAACATTCTCATACCCCAAAATTTATGATTGCCTCGCTTACCTACGATATATTAAAATTGCTCAAAAAGATATTAGCTTGACAATTATTTTTTTTTAATAGCAATACAAAACATACATATGCCAAAAGATTCTTGTGACTAAATGACTACAAAATGTTCACATAAATACATCAAGAAGTGTACTAGATCATTCAACTTTGAACCATTACCAAGTGCTACATCAACCAAGCGCTTGAAGTCCTCTGACTAAGACAAAAGAGAGGATATGTAAATAATATCTTAAGCCTCTTACTTAATTACTGTATAAAAGCTAAAATTGTTCTCTAGAAAGGTGAAAACATTGATGAATCAGACAAGTTGTAAAGTTCATCTGCATGTTTTGCTATGCTTGTTCAAAAGAGCAAGCAAAAACCAGGACTTTATTGGATCATATGATATGCTAACATCTCCACAAGCCCATAAATCTCAATAAAACAAGCAAAATTCATAAAAGAATATAAATCCTAGAAAATTCACCCTCATTCGCACATTTTAGCCCAAAATCTCAAACAATTAACAAAAGTAACTCCATAAGGGAATCAGAGGTAAACAATGAGGCAACATCGAGGACTTATTGATGCGTTCTTACAAATTCGGGTGAAGCCCTGTTTTAGGGGGTGAGTAAACTGGAGTCTGCCACCACTACCGCCTCGTCCCGCCACCATATCCACCTTGTCCTGTCACCACTGTCGCTGCCTGACCTCGTCACCTCACCACATATGCTGCCCCTGTGCCACCACATTGCCGTGTTTCCGCCTCACCACCTCCTAGCTCTGCCCTAGCTCCGCCAGAAACCCACGCCACCAATCACCAGAAAGAGCCGTGCCCCTACCTCTGCTCTATCCCCCGCCGCACCGCACCGCTTATTTATTGAAAGTCAAGTATAGTTTGGCCGTTGATTAGTTAAAGTTAGTCTAGTTATTAGTGTTTATATATTGAAAGTAAAGTAAAGTTTGACCATTAACTTGTTAAAGTTCTATTTATGTATACTAATTCAATTAAGGGTTGAATGTTAATTAGTTAACGTAAATAAATTTTATTCTTATTTGTATATATTAGGTCAGTAAATGTTGATCATTGATTAATTTAACTTAACTTAGTTATTAGTTAAAGTCAACAAAAGAAGTGAACGATTTTGAAAGTTAAAAAAAAAACCTAGAGCAAGTGCACAGCTGCTCCCAGCTCATGAAATTTCAAGGAAGATTTGAAGTTTTGGCAAATTTTTTGACTTATTTGGCGGAAAAATTGAACTTTAAAAAATTTGACGAATATTTCAAAGTTTTTGGCGGGAAGATAGAATTTTAAAATTTTTTGGCGATTTCTTTGGCTGGAAATATTTTTTGACGATTTCATTGGCGGGAAAAAATTTAAAATTTTTAGCACCGGTTTAAACCGGTGCTATTTTTTTCCAAAAGAGGTGCTATTTTTAAATTTTTAGCACCAATTTGAACCGGTGCTATTTTCTTCCAAAACCGGTGCTATTTTAACTTTTTCGCAATGGTTTTTAAAAACGGTGCTAATGTTTCCATAATCGGTGCTATTTAAAAAACTTTTGTCCATTTCTTCTGTGGGAAAATGAATTTTGAAAATTTTAAGCACCGGTTTAACAAAACCGGTAATAAATTTTAATTTTTTTGGCGATTTCTTTGGTGGGAAAATTTTAAAAATTTACAAATTTTAGCACCAGTTTCAACCAGTGCTATTTTTGAATTTTTTAGCACCGGTTGGAAAAAACTTGTGCTAATTTTTCCAAAGCAGGTGCTATTTAAATATTTTTGGCTATTTCTATGGGGGGAAATGAATTTCAAAAATGTTTAGCACCGGTTTACAAAAACCGGTGCTAAGTTTTAATTTTTAGCACCAGTTTTTAAAACTGGTGCTATTTTTTTACAAAAACCGGTGTTAAATTATTTATTTTTAGCACCGATTTTAAAAATTGGTGCTATTTTTTACTAAAACCGGTGCTATTTTGAATATTTTTATGGGAAGATAGAATTTTACAAATATTTAGACCCGATTTTTAAAAACCGGTGCTAATATTTCCAAAACCGGTGCTATTTTAAAATTTTTGGTTATTTCTTTGGCGGAAAATGAAATTTTCAAATTTTTAGCACCGGTTTTAAAAAACCGGCGTTAAAATTTAAAAAATCGGTGTTAAATTAACACTGGTGTTAAAATTTTAAAAAAACTGGTGCTATGAGATTTTTAGCACCGGTTTTAAAAACCGGTGTTAAATTAACAACGGTGTTAAAATTTTTTTAAAAACCGGTGCTATGAGTTTTTAGCACCGGTTTTAAAAACCGATGCTAAATAACCGGTGCTAGAGGGGGGTCTCTGTGGTAGTGAGTATAGCTGCGAGCAAATTCGTTTCCCAAGAGATTGGTGAGACATTTTCCTTGATCTTTAATCTGCAAATTCAAGACCAAAAGAACCAGATTGGGGTAGTGAATAAGAAAAATTAAAAATTGAATAAAAACAAGAATTAGAAATTGTTACATATTGCAAAAAGATTACACTATGATGAGAATTGTCTGGCTTCGATCAATTCCATACTAGGTTTCTATCCCGATCATTGATGCAAAGATGACTTTAAATGCATGCACACAAATTGGTTATAGTTGCAAGCAACCAATCTTTCCTTACCTTGTCGATAATCAGGAGGACGCCTCACCAACTATTTCTCTAACTAATATATAACCTAAGAGATGCCCTATAGATTTAATATGCTAGCAACATTAAGAATGAGAAAGGCCCAATTCATAACCGACAAACTCGGACGCCGGATTCTTAAATTAGGACTATTGTTCCCTATCACTGATTGAACTAAAATCACAATTACGGATGATTGGTTCAAATGGTATAAATTAACTAACATGCTATCAAATATTGTGAACTACTCAACAAAATGAAAGCAATCATAAACATTATAATCAAGAACAACAGATGCTAGCATGCAATCAAAGTATTAAAAGCTAATTAGATCTCATGAGAATTGACGTTAGTACTTCCTTGATCTTTACCGGAAAGGAAGAATTTAGCTAGAATACACAATTGAATTCACAGTAAAAAAATATATAAATAAATGATGAGAATTGTTTGAATAGAATGATGAAAAGGTCAAATGAAAAATATTGTTCTGCGCAAAGAAAGACTGTAGGTGTGTATTCTGTCTTGTGTGTAAAGTCTTTGTACGAATGAAAATAATAGTCTCCAAAAATATTACTACAACCAAAAGATAGATAAGGAATAAAATATTTCTTTCCTTATCTATTTATAATTAAAAGAAGACAATCACAATATTCTCTCCTAACATTTAGAAGTTTTCAAATCAATCTGGATTCTTCTCCAACTGTATTTTGACTTGGCATAATTCAGCACCGAAAATCTCCATTAATTCCAACATCTCTATATTATTTCTCCTCTTCATCTCCAAGCACAAATGGTGACTTCCTCCATGTTTCCGGAATACTGCAACAACTTGATAATTCAATCTCTAAATCTCTAAACTATCAAGAATTTAATCAACAATTCAACTCAATAACAACCCAAAATACATTATAAACTCAACCTCATCATTATTGTTGGTAATGGTTCTGCCCTTAACACTATCCATGTTGGTCATTCTCGAGTCTCTGATTCATTATCCATGTCTGATGTTTGGGTGGTTCCGCAAATTATTAAAAATTTGCAGTCTATTAGAAAGTTGACTTGGGATATGAATGTTGTTATTTGTTTTGATGATTCTTCTTTCACCATTGCGAACAAGTTTACTAGAGATGTTATTGATAAATGCCATCTTGATAGTGGCTTATATGTTTTGGATCATGGTGGTGCTACTTTATCTGATTTTGTTGCATCGAGTGCTTCTAAAGCATCTTTTGAACTTTGGCACAGTAGATTGGGTCATGTGCCTCACAACATCATTTCATTATTGAGCAAGTCTAGTTGTTTGTCAGTTACCAGTTAGCTGTCTAAGCCTCATTTATGTCCCGCTTGTGAAATGGCTACAGGCAATAGTACTTCTTTTAGTGATAATTTAAAATGCGCACCACGCATACTTGCTTTAGTTTATTGTGATCTTTGGGGACCCTCATTTGTTACCTCTTGAGCTAGCTACTCTTATTATGTCATTTTTGTTGATAATTTTTCTCGGTTCACCTGGTTATATCCTTTGCGACGAAAGTGTTATTTTGTGGAGGCTTATATTCATTTTGAGGCTCTTGTTGAGAACTAGTTTTCTACCACCATTAAATTAATTCAGAGTGATGGTGGAACTGAGTTTCTAAATCATCGCATGCAATCACACTTTGTGTCTAAGGGCATTCATCATCAGCTTTCTTGTCCTTACACTCCAGATCAAAATGGTCAAACAGAGCGGAAGCATCGTCACATCACTGAGACGGGATTATCGATGCTCTTATATTCCGTCCTTCATCATTCATTTTGGTTTGATTCTTTTTCTACAGCAGCCTACATCATCAACAGGTTGCCAACGTCGGTTTTATCTGGTCAATATCCGCTATTTGTTATTTTTGGTACGAATCCCGACTACTCCAATTTTCATCCATTTTTCTGTCGAGTTTTTTCGTATTTACACCCTTATGCTGCACATTAATTGCTACCACAGAGTATGTCCTGTATATTTTTGGGTTACAGTTTGCAAAACTGGGGTTATCGATGTCTTGATCCTCTCATGAAAAAGGGGTACATCACTCGCCATGCTCGGTTTAATGAGTCATTATTTCCTGTTACAAATTTATCATCACTGGATGTTTCTGCTTTTTTGGAGCTTTCGTCAGTTCCATGGGAGGTTTTTGAGCCATATTCTTTAGAACAATCTCCCACTATTTTGGAAATTTGTAATTTTCCAACCATACAGAAAGCTTAGGGTTCTTCAGAAAATTGCATTTGTTTGCCACAGGATGACCAGCAGCATGATCGATGACAAATAGCACTGCCAGCACAACCAATGTTGCCGCCGTAGTTGACTCACATGCCAGCCACCCCAGCCTCGCATGTGCTCCATGTGTCATGCCACCAGATGCCACCGTTTTCTCAAATAGCCCCGGCCAACCCTGCTACTCCAGTGCCACCATGACCACCATCCACCTCAGGATCCGTGCTTAACTTCTTGGCATCCATGCCATTCTCGGGATCCATGCCTTTATTATTTACGGGTCCTTCTTCTCGGCATTCGATGAATACTCATTTGCGCACTAGTTCTCTACGATACAAAGATTTTTCTGATTATGATATTTCTGGTTTACTGAGTGCTTTATTTTCTAAAATTGAGCCCTAGAGTCATCGCTCGGTTGTCAAGGTTCCTTAATGGTTGCTGCTATGGAATCAAATATGGATGCCTTACGCACTCAACAGACGTGGGAGTTAGTTCCTCGTCCTTCAAATGCAATTGTTGTTGGTTCAAAATGGGTTTACCGGTTCAAGTATAAATTTGATGGCTCTTTTGACCGACACAAAGCAAGGTTAGTTGCTCGGAGTTTTTGCAATTGCCTGGCTTTTTTTATGATCATGCTTTAGTCTAGTGGTGAAGGCTTCTATTGTTTGTACTCCTTAATCTATTGTTGTTGCTTGATGTCAAAAATGTATTTTTAAATGGTATTCTTGACTCTCCGGTTTATATGGAGCAGCCTGCTGGATACAAAGACCGAAGGTGGCTTGATTATGTTGGTCGCCTATGCAAGGCTATTTATGGTTTGAAGCAAGCTCCTAGTGCTTAGTTTCAGCATTTCAGTTCTTTTTTTATTGGTCTGGGCTTTGTATGTAGTTCCTCTGATACCTCCTTATTTGTTTTCTCACAGGGTGCCTCTTTGCTTTATTTGTTGGTTTATGTTGATGACATTATTCTTACCGAAAATGATGGGCATCTTATTCAGAAGTTTATTGATCGGGTTAATCAAGAATTAAGATTACCGATCTTGGCACTCTACCGTATTTTTTGGGTTTGGAGGTTGTTCATACTTCCGAAGGCTCATTCCTTGGTCAGGCAAGATATGCCAAGAAAAGTTTACAGCGAGCTGGCATACATGATTCTATGCCAGTTGCCATCCCATTTGTGGCTTTTTTGCAACTGTGAAGCTCTTCTGGTAAGCTGTTTCAAAACCCCACTCTTTATCGATCTTTGGTTGATGCGCTACAACATTGGTTGATTACATGTCCCAAATTGTACTATGTTGTGAATACGATTAATCAGTATATGCAGACTCATACTGAAGACCACTACCAAGCTGTCACTCGTATTTTGCGCTATGTGCATGGTACACTCCACTATGGGCTTCAGTTTCATGTAAATTTGTCTGCTTTACCAGTTATGGGTTACTCTGGTGCTGATTAGGCTCATTGTATAGAGACTCATAGGTCTACATATGGTTATACCATTTTCCTTGGTGGTAACCTGGTTTCATCGAGTGTTAAGAAGCAGTCTACAGTTTCTCGTTCTAGTTCAGAATCAGAGTACCATGCTATGGCTAATATTGCTATGGAGCTAGCTTGGTTGATGAATCTTCTTTGGGAATTCACGTGTGATGATGCACACCCCACCTGTGTTGTTGTGTGATAATTATAGTGCTCTCTTTCTGGCTCAGAATCCATTTTCTCATAAAAGAGCCAAGCACATTAATATTGACTATCATTTTGTGTGTGAGATGGTGTCTTCTTGCAAGCTCAGGGTTGCTCATGTTTCTACAGACTTGCAGCTTGCTGACATCTTTACGAAGGGTCTACCCTGTCCTCAGTTTGAGCTTCTATGTTCCAAGCTTTACGTTGCGACCAGTCCTACGCTTCGCTTGGGGAGGGGGGGTAATAGAGATATAGTTGATTTAGAATTAGGATAAGAAATGATTACCCTTTATGATTGGTTTTGTATACATCTTGTTCCATATTTGTTTAGGTCTTGTATACCCTTTTTACACAATACATATATCGGTACACACAGTCACAATCTTTTATGGTTTTACATTCTATCAGTTTTGTTGCTAGCTACAATGAAGGGCGATTTATGGAGTGATATTGTGAAGAAAATTATGGTCCTCACCCATGAACATTCACATCTGTGGAAGATAGCAAAGCATTAAATTGCAACACCATTCTCATCCCATGCTTAGCACGTTGAAGCATTATTTCTTTGACTATTGGGGTTCAACTATCATTTTTTTTGGCAAGAACTATTTGGAAGTAATGTTCACAACCCATGCATGAAGCAAGAAGGATGATTTCTTGGGATAATTTTTGTTTGAGAGCTCTTGGCCATTGGTGAACTTGGAGTTTTATAAATAGGGGATGAACTTAGTAGTTCAAACACACCTCAAGTATAACATTCCTTTGCTACTCGCTTTCTTCTCTCTTTAGCTCTCATTTGTAGTTATAGAAGCCAAAGCCCTCATCTTTACATTTTGCCGCACAATTCCTTCATAGGTGGTAGGCAAAGCCTTGTAATACTTTCTCCACATATAGTGAAGCTTCCGATCTCCTCCAGCCTTGGATGTAGGTCAACTTGACCAAACCACGTAAATCCTTGTTCCCATTATTTCCTTTATTTTCTTTACATTTTGTTTGTTATCCATCTTTTTGGGCTAATAGATATCTCGTAGGATTTGTATTCCTAACAAATTGGTATCAGAGCCATATCTCAGTTTTGAACAATTAGCCATCATGACGGTAACAAGGACTTCTACTGAAAATTTTGACCGGAGTGTAAACTTTGGTGTGTGGCAACTCAAAATGGAATCCATACTAATCCAGGATGGATGTGAGCTAGCCCTTGAAGGAGTGGAGGAAGGGCCAGCAGACATGTCGCTAGAAGATTTTGGTGATCTAGACAAGAAGGCTAGATTGGCCATTATTTTAAATATCTCTAATGAGGTTTTGCAGGAAGTTGCTAGTGAGAGAACTGCCAAAGGTATGTGGGATCAGTTGAAATCTACATACATGAAGAAGACAATGGAGAATTGCCTCTATTTGAAACAAAAGTTGTACATGTTGAAAATGGCGGAAGGTACGTCTATACTCTCATATCTTGTTAAATTTGATTCCATCATTTTGGATTTGGAGAATGTAAATGCTAAAGTTGATGAACAAGATCAATCCATTTTAATGTTATGTTCCCTTCCCCTGTCGTTTAAGTATTTTTGAGACACTATGATTTATGGGAAAGAGTCGGTCTCATACAATATTATAAAATCTTCATTGAAATCTAAAGAGCAGATTGATAGGGACATTACGGGAGAATCGAGTGGAACTCATGTTGTGGGTTTGTTTGTGATGGGTAAAGGTGAAAATAGAGATTCTGAAGGTGGTAGATCCAAAGGGAGGTCGAAGTCTAGGTACAGAAATAAAATTTGCAACTATTGTAAGAAAAATGGGCACATTAAGGCTGACTGTTTTAATTTGAAAAATAAAGAAAAATATAAAAATGATCAGAATAGCAACAATGTTGTTGAAGCTAGTGTAGCAAAAGATGAGAGTGATGGAATCATATTTGTGGCCATGGATAATAAATCAAGGTCTACTAGTGAGTGGCTTTTAGATTCAGGTTTTTCTTACCACATGAGTTAATGAAGAATAGGATGGTGGAATTGTTTTGATGGGTAATAAGGCTCCTTGTAAGGTTGTTGGTAAGGAACAATTCAAATCAAAATGTACGATGGCATTATTAGGACACTCACTAATGTTAGTCATGTTTCTAACTTAAAGAAAAATCTCATCTCTCTTGGCACTCTTGATGCTCTTAGGTACAGATATTCAGGTGATGATGGAATACTGAAAATCTGTAAAGGTGCTCTTGTGCTAATGAAGGCTTGCAGAGTTGACACTTTGTATGTTTTGCAGGAATTTACAATAACTGGGTCAATGGTTGTCTCAACTTCCTCAGATGAAAACATCACCAAATTTTGGCATATGAGGTTGGGACATATGGGCAAGAAAGGCTTAACATTTTTAAGCAAGAGAGGTTTACTTTGTGGTCAAAGTACTGGTAAGTTGGAATTTTGTGAACACTGTATTTTTCGAAAGCTGTAAAGATTTAGCTTTTGTTCACCTGCGGTTCATAAAACAAAAGGTACTTTGGATTACATTCATTCTGATCTTTTGGGGTCCTCTTGTGTTTCTTCTAAGGGTGGTGCAAGATATATGCTTGCTTTTATTGATGCCTATTCAAGAAAGGTTTGGGTATATTTTTTTTGAAGTTTAAAAGTGATGTTTTCCTAACATCTAAAGAATGGAAGACTTTGATTGAAAAACATACAGGAAAACAAATTAAGCGACTAAAGACTGATAATGGGTTTCAATTTTGTGGAAATGAATTCAATGAGTTCTGTAAAAATGAAGGAATAGCTCAACATCGTACTGTTAGAATGACGCCTCAAGAGAATGGTGAGACAGATCAGATGAATCGTACTCCTTTGGAAAGAGATCGATGCATGATCTCAAATACCAAGTTGAAATTAGACTTTTGGGCAGAAGCTATATCTACGGCTTGTCACATCGCCAACTGCTCTCCATGTGCACCTCTTGATTTCAAGACTCCGGAGGAAGTTTGGTTAGGTACTCCTGTTGATTACTCTAATTTAAGAATATTTGGGTGTCCATCTTATATGCATGTGAAATAGGGAAAGCTAGAGCCTAGGGCTAAGAAATGTATTTTCCTCGGGTATGCTTCAGGGGTGAAAGGATATAGATTGTGGTATCATGATCCCAAATCACCCAAATTTGCAATTAGTATATATGTTACATTTGATGAATATTATATGTTACATCCTGGAAAAATGTCTTGTAATCCTTGTGATTAAGAAAAAGAGGATAGGGCACAAAAGCATGTAGAGTTAGAGATTGGTGGTTCTTCCTGGAGAAACCCAACCCAAGAAGTGGTTGAAGAATCTGATCATGAACATGCTGAAGATCAACTAGGAGATAAGGATTATTCCATTGCCACAGATAGACCGAGACACGAAATTAGACCACCATTGAGGTATGCAAATTTGGTTGCATATGCTTTATCAGTGGCACTGGAAACAGGTGGAGACGAGGAACTTTCCACATATTCAGAGGCAGTTTCAGGTGCTAATTAAGAAAAATGGTTGGTGG
Source organism: Rubia yunnanensis (assembly GCA_037428765.1). Taxonomy (NCBI): domain Eukaryota; kingdom Viridiplantae; phylum Streptophyta; class Magnoliopsida; order Gentianales; family Rubiaceae; genus Rubia; species Rubia yunnanensis. The sequence continues at coordinate 132,234,769 of CM075062.1, forward strand.
CTATGAACGAAGAGATGTAATCTCTACACAAGAATAGAACATGGGATCTTGGGGTGCCACCAAAAGGAAAGAAAATTGTTGGTTGCAAATGGGTTTTCAAGAGCAAGCAAGATACTTCAGGTGTGATAATGCAAGGTACAAAGCACGATTGGTCGCAAAGGGCTACAATTATGTACAAGATGTAGATTTCAATGATGTTTTTTCACCTGTTGTGAAACATAGCTCTATTCGTTTATTGCTTGCTTTGGTTGCCATGTATGATCTAGAGTCAGCACAGCCGGATGTCAAGACAGCTTTCTTGCATGGTGAATTAGATGAACATCTATATGAGTCAACCTGAAGGTTTTGAAATTCAAGGTACGGAAGACCGGGTTGGCTCGTTGAAGAAATCCTTGCATGGATTAAAGAAGTCTCCAAGACAATGGTATAAGAGGTTTGATTCATTTATGTTGGGTCATGGTTTCTCCAGGAACATGTATGATAGTTGAGTTTACTTCCAGAAGTTACATGAGAACTCATTCATTTATTTGCTATTATGTGTTGATACCATACTCATTGCAGCTAAGAATCTTGCAGAAATTCATGAGTTGAAGGCCCTGTTGAATAGTGAATTTGAGATGAAAGATTTGGGTGCAGCTAAGAAGATTTTTGGTATTGAGATAAGAAGAGATCGAGGAGTTGGATAGTTGTACTTGACCCATGAGAGTTACCTTAAGAAAGTTTTGGAGCGATTTGGCATGCATGATGCCAAACTAGTTAGGACTCCTCTTGGTAGCCATTTCAGGCTATCTGCTGCCCAATCACCAAAAATAGAGGAAGAAGAAGATTATATGGCTAGAGTTCCTTATTCCAATGCAGTTGGGAGTATAATGTATGCAATGGTTTGTACTCGCCCTGATATCTCACAAGCCGTTAGTGTTATTAGCAGGTATATGGCCAATTCGGGCAAATCACATTGGCAGGCTATGAAGTGGATTCTTAGATACTTAAAGGGTACTTAGAACATGTGTTTGGAGTTTGGTAGAACCAATAACACTCCGGTTGGTTTTGTAGATTTAGACTTTGCCGGTGATCTTGATAAGCGCATCTCTCTTACAAGTTATATATTTTGCATTGGAGGTTGTGCAATTAGCTGGAAAGCTACCCTACAATATGTAGTTGCTTTATCTACTACTGAGGCAGAATATATGGCAGTCACAGAGGCAATCAAAGAAGCTTTATGGTTGAGAGTTCTCTTCGGCGAATTAACTCTACAACAAAGGGTTACTACCATTCACTGTGATAGTTAAAGTGCAATTTACTTGACTAAAGATCAGCTATATCATGAGTGGACGAAGCATATTGATATTAAGCATCACTTCATTCGTGATACCATTGCACATTAGAAGGTCTTTGTTAAGAAAATTAATACAAAGGACAATCATGCTGATATGTTCACGAAGGCTCTTCCCTATTTCAAATTCAAGAAATGCTTGGACTTGATTGGTGTTCATTGTTGGTGATTCGGCCCATTAGGGCGATGTCGAAGGAGGTTGAGTAAGCTATTACTCTTGGGGTTCAGACCAAGGTGGAGATTTGTGAAGAAAATTGTGATCTTCACCCCTGAACATTCACCTCTTTGAAAGATAGCAAAGCATTAAATTGCAACACTATTCTCATCCCATGCTTAACAAGTTGAAGCATTATTTCTTTGACTATTGGGGCTCAACTATCATGATTTTTTTGGCAAGAACCATTTGGAAGTAATGTTCACAACCCATGCTTGAAGCAAGAAGGATGATTTCTTGGGATATTGGGATAAGTTTTGTTTGAGAGCTCTTGGCCATTGGTGAACTTGGAGTAGTATAAATCGGAGATGAACTTAGTAGTTCAAACGCACCTTAAGCATAGCATTCCTTTGCTACTTGCTTTCTTATCTCTTTAGCTCTCCTTTGTAGTTATAGAAGCCAAAACCCTCATCTTTTTATTTTGCCACACAATTCCTTCATAGGTGGTAGGAAAAACCTTGCAATAGTTTCTCCACATATAGTGAAATTTGTGGTCTCCTCCGACCGTGGATGTAGGTCAACTTGACCGAACCACGTAAATGCTTATGTCCATTATTTCATTTATTTTCTTTATATTTTCTTTGTTATCCATCTTTTCGTGCTAATAGATATCTCGTGGGATTCGTATTCCTAATAGATATCACAGCGCGTGCCCTAACCTTTTCCTCATCTGCTGGAAGTCTACGTTGGACCACCGCAGTGCCTCTCCAATCCAACTAAAATAGATTTGCAATGCCATTTTTGGGTTTAGCCGTTTAGAAATGTTGAATTCAGGTGGGCGTTTGATTCAGGATTGTTGAATTCAAATGGGCATTGTTTTTTGTAACGAATCTATATAATGATGGTTTAGGTTTATGGAAAGATTGGGGAATTTGAGCATTGAATTTGACAGTCTGAACAAAATGCCAAAAGGCAATTTGGGTGTTTAAGGTCAGATATTAAACTGATACTCTTATGGTAATTTATAAGCAAACGTTGCTTATTTTGAAAGAAGAGGCAGATCAACTTCTTTTTTGTCTTCAAAACTACCTTATGCTTTTAAGATAAATAATTTTTTTAGCAGTTTTCTAAACATAGAAAATTGCTTAACTTAGATGATACGATATCAAAAATATCATTTATTATAGTTTTCTTAATATATCATTAGATTAGGGTTTTAGGATGATAACACTTTATGCTTTTTCCCACTGGGGTTTTTTAACTGATATGGATCTCCTTGCAAAGATTCTAGATTGCAGAATTTGAGAATCACCCTTAACGAAGTTTGATCAAAACACCCTCTTGAAATCAAGAAGACACGGATAAATCTAGTCAAGAACACAACTTTAATAACTAACACAAGGGACTAATTCGCATGAACCCAAGCACTAGTTGCACAAATCACTCACTAACTAGCCCGCGGGATTTGTTCACAGATTTAAAGGAAATTTCTAATTAATATAATTAACCCATAAGATTAAGTAACAATGAAACGCTCGCAAGTAAAAAGTAATGACTCAAAATATGATTGATAAAAGTGTAAGGTAATTAAAATGTTGAAAACCATCCTCTATTTATAGTACATAGATATGGTCTTTAAGAAGACAAGGATTTGGTCATTCCTGTCCAAAACTGGAATGACTTACGGCAGCTTTAGGAAGTTAAAATCATATCTGACTAAAATACCTAATTTTAATCTAAATGATGACCATATTCATCTAAGTAAATCAATCCAAATATTGGTTGAATTTTTGAATAAATTTGTTATATCTAAACTTACCATATCTAATTCTAACAAATCCAAACTGAATATTCTAAACCCTAAAATAAAATATAGCCAAAAATCTTCTAAGCCAACACGGCTGAGTTTATGGGCTTTACTCATAGTAATAAAAATAAACTAAAATGATCACACTACCTCACTAAAAAACACAATGGGAAAAAGAGTATAGTGTTATCATCCTAAAACCCTAATCTAATAATATGTTAAGAAAACTATAATAAATGATATTTTTGATATCGTATCATTCCCTCTGTGCCCGAAAAGTTTCATTCTCGAATTGTGAACGGTCTTCAAAAATAAATGGAGATAAACATCACACGACATCCCTGCAAAGTCCTGATAAGAAACGGTGACTGAACAATGACTAGGCAGTGACTGGACGTTGACTCTGCAGTGACTTAGGCAAAAACAACTTCAAGTCACGAGAAGAGGACAACTGACAATAAACTAATAATAACTCGCGATAAAATAAAAATCACTTGATAAATTGGGTATCTCATGAGATGAAATAAACCTTGTGACGTGCGTGTATGGAAGACGCGTCTCAATGACTGGCTCACGCATGCGTTCCACGCTAACATGATCGAGTTAATGAGCCTTATTATAAAATGAATCATAATTAAATGATCACACTACCTTACTAAAAAATCCAATAAGAAAAAGATTATAGCTATCCTCCTAAAACTCTAATCTAATAATAAATTAAGAAAACTTTAATAAATGATATTTTTGATGCCGCATCATTATAATTCAAGCAGCTAACTATATGTCCTACCAAAGAGGTGATGAGGCTTCATATGCATGTATTTTCCAAAGCATTTAACACATCTTTTGCCATATTTTTGTTGTAAGATTGCTAGATTTAGGTAGGTTTACATGATAAGGGGTTTAGATAGTCATTTTCAATTTTTATATCTAAATCCTTCATTTTGTAATCTATGTTTAGTCTAATGGACTTTTGGTCCTTATGAGCATCTAGATTCCTTTTTGTAAGCTTAATATGTAGATTTCCCATGAGCACTTAGGAGTGGTTTAGTGAAGGTCATTCAAAAGGATGATAGAAGATGAAAGGCCACTCACAAAGTGGTCGAAGATAAAGTGAAGAAAGGAGAGCAAAGCAAAGGGTGAAGAATGATCTATGTTTTGAAGAAGAGTTTTGAGAATTTTCTGAGAAGAATCAGCATCCAAGAGTGGTACCATTGGATTCCTCTTCTCGAGTACTATAAATCGACTACAAGAACTCCCAAAACAGATCAACGGTTCATCCGGGGGAAGCAAAACAAAATGGGACTTTTTTCCGTTGCGACGAGTGTGTCATGACTCGTGAAATATTGACCTGAGAGCCTAAAATTTTACTGATCTAGTCGCGACTCACGACGGAGGCGACATGACTCACGATAATTTCCCTGCAACTTGCTTTTTACTCCCCTTTTTCTTGTACTATAAATAGATTTTCACCCCCTTCTTCCCCAACTCTCTAAGCCCTACTTGGGGGCTCCAAAACCCTTGTTTTTCACAATTTTCTTCCATTTCTTCTTCTTTATTTGTAGATCTTTGTTCTATGTTATGGGTTTTGATTATCTAGCTTAGTTTTGTACTTGGGAGCAATTGATTGAAGCTTCCACACCTATGAAGTAAGAACCCCCTATTTCACTCTTTCTTGAAGCATTTGTTATTTAGCATTCATGTTTTTAAAATGTGATGTTTTACTTCATTTATGCTCTGGGTTGTTTGAGTGTATCAAGTGTTTGTATGATTGAAGTGTTGGGATGTTAGGAAAGTTGCAAATTTCTTAGCTCTTTGACATGAGAATCCAAGTACATGGAATTAGAATTTCTTATGCATAATGTGTTGTGATTCTTGCTAGATAAATATGTTAATGTGGATTGTTCTCATGTTTATCCTATAGATGCAATGCAAGGTTGAATCTTGAATGTAGTTAGTTCTAAGTTTAGCCTAATGAATGCTATGTTTAGTTAAATGGCTGTCTTTGGTAGAAGGCTTGTTGTTATCAAATCTATGGTCCTTCATGTATAATGTCGTTGATGAAATACCTTTATGGTGTGGTTTGCCTAGAGTGATTATCAATGAGGTTTGCAAATGGTCGTTGTTTGTCTTTGCAAATTACTATTAAGAAGGAATGAATATTAATCTTCGAATGAGAAGTTTTAGCATTCCCCATAGGTAACGAATGTCATAAAATGAGTGAATGGTTCAATGATCTACATTAGGTTTGGAAGTGGATATTAATTTCTCCCAAGGCTTTATCTTTTGTATTTTTTTACCCTTTTTTTCTTAGTTTGTTTGATGATTAGCATAGTTAATTAACTTTGTTAGTTAGTTTGTCTTTTAATTTCATAACATAGGACCACAACCAACCAACCCCCCCCCCCCCACCTTTTTACTTGCTTTTATATATCTATATATATCTACTTCTAGCCTAATATGAACCTTATATGTCTAAATGCTTAAGAAAATCTCTCTTTTTCGTGGACGATCCCGATTTACCACTATCTACTTAATCGTATTTAGTAAGCATAAAGGATTTATAAATTATAACTTTGAGAGGTACGGAGACGACCTCGCTAGATGCCTATAATAGTTATTTCATCCTCTGAAAAACAAGCTTTGTGGCTCCACGTCAGTCCTCCAAAACCACAACCAAATGTTTTCACGATCTTTTCTGGTTTTCCTTTGTATTAATCAACCAGTTTTATTAGTATTATTACTTAAAGAATCCCAATAAACACAACAAGTTTATCATAAGGGATTGAACGTTACTATTTTCTTCCTTTTGATGGCGGATTGAAGATTAATAGATCAATGGGTTTGCACAAAATTACTCCCACTAATTTTAATGTTATATTGTGCCTCTTGCACAATTTTTTAGTTTGTATCGCATTTGCCTTCATAAAATTAAAAACAATCAAGAATTTAATATTTTTAGCTAATTTGAGGGTGTATTTTGAGTTTAATGAGAATATGTGCTATTAAATTTGACAAAAAAAGAGAGGAAATAATCATCATATAGGGACAAATCCACAAATGACTGTTTAATTAGTAGGTATGTATCGAAATAGAACCGCGCAAATAAGAATTTGACTCAATGTTTAGTGCGTGTGCATGCATGTAAAACTACATTTTGTAAAACCTCCTACCTTTTTTTTTTAAATGAAAACCACCATGAGGTGGAGGGAATTATATTGGGCACCCTAAACCCATAAGATTAAAAGAAACTAACAACATTTAGCCCTGGAGGCTCAATCAGTACAAAATAACTACTAAGCTGAAAAAGAAGCCTAGACTAAGAAGCAATAGCTATTGCTTCCAAAACAATGGAGTGGATCTATAGGACAAAAAATTCCTATCAGATCAGACAAACCATGAGATATGCCTTGCTTTCTATACCTAGAAATTATAAGGAGCAGGTCGGTGATCGACGAATCGAAACACCACTTAGCCATCTATATCACTAGGAAAATAGGAGCATCAGGCAGAATGATACAATATGTACAAGTACAACTATGAAGCACCAATGCAAGAAATTGGGGTGCTGCTCAGAATGGGTAAGGCAGATGAGTTGCTGCAACTGAAGAAGCAACAGGGCTGAGTGATGAGCAGATTGAAGTAGAGTTTGGGACAAGAAGGCCTGAAGCTTGAAGCCTGAATAGAAGTCCTCTGTTTGAATGTTGCTGCAGTGTAGCATCAGTTCCTGACAATGAAACAGAAGAAAGCGGTTAGTAGTATCAGTTCACCAAATAAGGGGATCTAACTGTAGGAACTTCCAGGTTATCTAGACAGAGTAACCCTTTTGTTCTTGCAGGCAGATTTGACCAACTGAAAGTTTGGTGAGTTTTAGTAAGTAACATGTACTTAGCAAGATCATCAGCAGGTTGGTTTCCTTGTCTGAAAATGTGATTCAGTTTAGTATTACCCAAAGAGATCTGAATATTGTCCATTAGATTGAAAATTTTCCAGTGTCTAACAGAAGGGTGTAAGATCATATTAATAGCTATCAGACAGTCAGATTCAATCACAACCTGTTGAGATGTATAAGATAATCCTAGCTGTACCCCACATTGAATAGCTAGAGTTTCAGCATGCAATGGTGAATCTGCTACAACATAGTACCCCCTTGCATGTAAAAAACCTTCGTTATTCCTTATGATGACTGAAATGCCTGCTTTTTTGGAGTGATGCCATGAGGCATCTACATTGATTTTTATGCCCCAATCAGGTTTCAGCCAGGTAACTGTGATGATGGGAGGTTTTGGAGGTTTTAAAATCAGTGGAATATAACCTTCTGAAGCAAGTTCATGGTCAATCTGTCTAGATATCCCAATGGGAAAGGCAGCAAAAGATAAATAGATGTTGTCTTTGACCTTTTTAAGGATATTATCACAATGCGGAGTGAGGTTATCAAAAACTTTCGTGTTTCTTGCCTTCCACAATGACCAACAGACAAGAATAGGTGCAATATGGACCAGTCTGGTGTGAAGTTTAGATAGACCATTATATGCCCAAAAACTAGCCAATCTATCCCATAGGTTTACACACTCGAAATATGAAAGACCGCAGATTTTATGAAACTCCCTCCAAACCGCAGAGGAGATAGCACATTTATTGAACAAATGATGCAGTGAGTCTGAATTATTGCAAAAACAGCATTTAGAGGGAAGGTGGAAGCCAAATTGCATAAGAATATCATCAAATGGCAGTAATGCATTTAAAAGCCTCCACATAAATACTGAGATTTTTTTCTGAATATGGTTAGCCCATATATTTCTAAGAGCAGGGAAAGCATTAATTGGGGGTCTCAGTTTCAGATAGGCTGACTTAAAAGATAAATTCCCAATGAGGTCAGGCTTCCAAACTAGTTTATCAGGCCTGTGCTCATGGATGGAGGCAGATCTGATAGTATTAATAATGGGGGCAGGAAGCACTAATTGGAGTAATGGGAGAAGAGAGTCCTTGTGTGCAATAAAATCAGCAACAGTGCACTGCATTTGTACCTCGTTTGGGTAATAGAAATCCACTAAGGGACCGAAATCGGTCCAATTAGAGGTCCAGAAGTTACAAAGTCCTTCACCATGTATCACCCTGGAATTAGATTCTGCAAATTGGTTAATTTTGCAGATCCTTTTCCAGTTTTGAGATTTTCTGTGAGGTTCAGGGAGAGAGCTAAGGAAACCAGTCCAGGGAGCTTTACCTAATTGATATTTCCACCAGAGTTTACAGGAAAAGGCTCTAATGATGGCAGCTAGAGATCTCAGTCCTAAACCATTTTGCTCAGTAGGGTAGCAAAGAGACTCCCATTTTTTCCATGACTTTTTAGGTCCTGAATCTGTCTCACCCCAAAAGAAGATAGCAAATTTTCTTTCTATTTTCTTAATAATCTGTTTGGGGGGTTCCATCACTGCCCAAATATGTTGTGGTAAGGAGTATAAGCATGACTTTATAAGGGTCAGCTTACCTCCAGTAGATAGCCACACATTTTTCCAATTCTTCAGTTTTCTATCTATCATTTCCATAACAGGTTGGAAATGAAGATTGAGAATTCTACCACTATGTATAGGAACACCCAAGTATTTAAAAGGTAGGATACCTATTTTCATACCCAATTTGTTCCTAATTTGTCTGAGTTTAGCTTGAGTGGCATTTCTACTGATATAACAGTCACTCTTCTCATAATTTATTTTCTGCCTAGTTACTTCCTCAAATGTGACTAGGAATGCTTTTATTCTGGTTAGGTTCTTTTTAGAAGCTTGAAGAAAGACTATAGTGTCATCCGCATAGCTTAAATGAGAAATAGGTATAGCATTCCTTGGCAAAGAATAGTAATGCAATTTTCCAGTCTCAAAAATATAGGCTAGACTTCTAGTAAATGATTCAGAGAATATATTAAACAGAAAGGGGGATAAAGGATCCCCCGGTTTTATGCCCCTGGAAGCAGTAAAGAAGCCCACAGGTTTGCCATTTATGAGAACTGAAAACCAAGCATTTGCAAGATTTTTCATGATGCAGTGAACAAATTTGCCATGAAAACCAAACTTGAGAAGTATACTGTTTAAGAAAGCCCAACTTACCCTATCAAATGCCTTCATTAAATCTAGTTTAAGAATGCAATTAGGGTCTCTGGATTTTTTGTGCAAGAATCTGATCATTTCCTTTAAGTAGATGACATTGTCAGAAATGTCTCTATTTTGGAGGAAAGCAGATTGATGTGGACTGATTAATTTAGGCATCAGTGGCTTAAGTCTTTCCATTAATATTTTTGAAAAGATCTTGTTAGTCACATTAGAAAGACTAATAGGTCTATAGTCATTGAAACTAGTAGGAGTTTCTTTCTTTGGAATCACTGTGATCCAAGTACTAGAGATACCCCTAGGTATATTAGAACTTGACAGAAAATCATTTGATGCCGCTAGTAAATCTAAACAGATAATATCCCAGGCTTTTATAAAAAATTTTGCAGTATAACCATCTGGCCCAGGACTACTACTTTTGTTCAGACTAAATACAACCTGCTTTAATTCCTCTAATGTCACTGGACTAATGAGAGTTGCATTCTCTTCATCAGTAATCAGTTTTGGAATTTGGGACAAAAAATGAGAGTAGAAAAGACCCTGATCTGAGTGTGGCTGGTCAGTCAGAAGCTTCTGGTAGAAGGAGATTGCTTCATTTTCTATGTCAGAGTTATTAACTAACCAAGTGCCATCAGAACTTTTGATTTTAGTGATATTGAGTTTACATCTTTTTTCCATTACTGAACTGTGGAAAAATTTTGTGTTCTCATCACCCTCTTTAAGCCATCTCAGTTTGGCCTTTTGTTTCCAGAAACTGTTTTGCTCTTTAAGTGCCCTAGTAAGCATAGCTTTTGCTTGTTTTAATTTTGTTAACTCACTAGAAGAGCTATTAAGATCAAATTCAATTTCTTGGAGTTTTATTTTTTCCTCTGCTTGTATGACATTTGCATTTACATCCCCAAAAATCTCCTTATTCCACTGTTTAAGGTGCTTTTTAAGGTGATTCAGTTTGAGAAAGAAAGTTAGCATTCCTTGACCTTGCGAGGGGGAACTCCAATGGAATTTTATGAAATCCATGAAGTCCTTCCTCTTGAACCAGGTATTGATGAACCTGAAAGGTCTAGGGACAGAGGGACTGTTATTACTGATTCTGAGTAAAAGTGGACAGTGGTCTGAGGTATCTCTGTTGAGAACCTGGATGGAAGATTGGGGAAATTTAGAGAGCCACTGAGAGGAACATAACCCCCTATCTAACCTCTCCACAGTATGTCTATTAGCACCATTACTTGTCCTACCATTAGTCCAAGTAAAATAATTTCCAACAGTATTCACAGGGAGCAATGCCATAGAGTCTATAAAATCACTAAAATCATTAATGCTACCAAGGTTGGGGATAGAGGGTCCCTTGTACTCATTTACAGAGGCCATAGCATTAAAATCCCCAATTAAAAGGGTTTCAGACAGTAAAATCTCCTACCTGAGTCACATTAAGTTAATTCCTCTGTAAAGCTAAAATGCATTATATTAATATATAATTTTGTTGTTTTGTAATGTAATATGTTTTTAAAAAATGTTAATTCCTCTGTAAAGCCAAAACGATTCTTATTTGGATTCTTTTCATCTCCATTCATAACTCACCCGTACGCCTTCACAAATAGCCAGAGATATGGTACCCTTCAGTCTATACAACGAAAAAACCATACTCCAAATCAACCCAGATTTCAAAATGTACTGCAATTAAACCTAAATTTTTATAAGGGGAAAGTGCAATTTTAACCCTATTAAATTGAAAAGGTGTAGATATAACCCTGTAAAATTTAAAAGTACAAAAACCTAAGTTTTTTTGTAAAATTATGTAATTATACCCATTTTTCAATTCCGGCATTGACCAAACATGAAAAGACAAAATTAACCCTATACTCAAAACTAAAAATGTAATTGACAATTATACCCTTGGACATCTTCTTCTTCCTCGTCTTCAACCAACCCCTTGGCCACCACCTACAGCTAATCCGCCGCCACTGCTGCATCGCCGCTTGGACCCACCACCACCACCATCTCCGCCAAGAACCACCAGCTCCTCCCCGCTCCTCCCCGCTCCTCCCTCTACCCCGCTATGCCTTCACTCCTGCCCATTATGCCTCCACCCTCCCCGATCCTCCATCTCCAAACCCTAGCGGCGGCGGCGGCATTTTTTTCCAGTCAGCGATGGTGTCTCTGAAGTAGAGTCTTCTTTGTTTTTCCAGTCGACAAGAACCAGCAGCGTCTTCTTCGTTTGAGACTAGAACCAGATGAGTGCCTCCACCCAGCTCCTCCGTTTTCGTCGATATTCCCCGCCCCACTCCTCAATCTCCTAGGAAAAATTCTATATCTATGGCTACAATGTCTAGCCATGGATACAAGTGTGTATGACGCATTAGCACAGTGTGTCCTCTACGTTTTCTAATTTTTTTTGGTTCTGGAAGCCTGAGGACGCATTTGGCAAATGCGTGCTCAGTGCATTAATATTTTTTCCGGTAGGGAAAGAAGAGGACGCATTGCCGGAATGCATCCTCGGTTTAATTTCATTTTTAAAATCCACGTTGGATGAGGACACATTGTGCTAATGCGTCCTCCCTGAAAACTTTTTTGCAGCCTTGAATTTGCATGCACTTTGCATGCATTGACCGCCTTTGCATGCATTGACTGCCTGATATTTTTGACTTGGCATGAGGACGCATTGTCCTCATGCGTCCATCTGGGGGCAAAAATGTGAAGAAATTTCCAGAGATAATTTACAATTTATATATTTTACTAATAAAATGTGGGACTAAAAAAATTTATGTACAGTAATAATATACATGTCAAATTCAATGCCCGTTTTTAATAACACTGATTTGAAAAAGGTATATTATTTTGGAATGCGAAATGTATATTAACCGGAAATATACTATTTTGAAGGAAGTAGTTTGCGGATCAAATTCAATACCCATTTGGAATGCGAAATGGAGATGAATATATTATTTTTTAACAATTTGTTAATAAAATTGTTGAAAAAAATAAATAAAATCCGAGGACGCATTCATGGAATGCGTCCTCTTAATAAAATTGTTAAAAAAATAAATAAAATCCGATGAGGACGCATTCTGTGAATGAGTCCTCCACATTTGCATCCATATATAATACCATGCACAATTGCATCCGGTTTCGCTTGACCATGCACAATTGGATCAAGTTCTCCAATCTCCTATACCTTTGCCTCGCTATGCCTCCACCCCACTCATCCCTTTTCGCCGCTATGCCTCCGCCCCTCTCCTCCCTGGACTCCACATGCCACCACCCTCAAATCCCGAATCTCCTTTGTACCAAGAACTTTTCAGTTCTTTACCATCTTCGAACTCATCTCCAAACCCTACCAATGGAAATCTTCACCCATCTCCAAACCCTAGCGAGGGAGGCATTTTTGTCTGGTCGACGGCGGTAACTTCTCTGAGGTAGGGTCTTCTTCGCTTTTCCAGTCGACCAGAACCAGTGGCGTTTTCTTTAGAACCAGCCACTAGAACCAGATGGGTAGCGGCATCTTTTTTTTTGTGCAGTCGGCAGAGGCGGCATCTCTGAGGTAGAGGTCTTCTTCATTTTTCTAGTCGACCAGAACCAGCGATGACATCTTCTTCATTTTTGTCCAGTCGGGTTTTGTTTAAAGGGTTTTTGTTTATCCTTTTTTTCTTCTTTTTTTTTTAAAAAAATAACAGGGTTATAATCATCTTCTCGTAAAATTTTGGCCAAATTGGCAGTTGACATTCTGATCAACGAAGTCCAGGGTTGTTTTTGCACTTTCAGGTTTTACAAGGTCATTTCGCCACTTTTATCCAAAATATAGGGTTAAAAACGCACTTTTCTCTTTTTATAAAGTTTCTAACATTGCCTACCACTAAAGTTAGATTTCAATTATAAGGTTGTCTAATTTCATGATTTTATTTTGCACCTGAAATGGTTTTCGGATTTTCTACTGCTTGATATGTAATTTTAATTAGTTACTTTTATTTTGACTTAATTGTTAACGAAAAAGGATGGATTTTGTCCCTCAAATGGGTTTCAGATTTTCTACCGTTTAAGAGTAACTAGGTCTCAACAATCCGCGCTGCTTGCACCGGTGAATAGCTATGGTATTTTTTTAGATTTCTTTTTTGAAATCTATAGGGAAAAAATCACAATCATCACAAAGGATTTCATTCTGGTATCTTGTCCCATTTAGAGAGAATCAGTCATCACAAAGGATTTCATTTTACAAACTCAAATTCAATAGAGGATTTCATTGTCTTAGCAAACTTCCGCATTCGTTTAGCTCGATATTTAGCATCCCTTATGTTGGTATGCCTTGTATACTGTAATAGCCGCTTCTGCGACCCTGGCCTGGGGGTCCGGGGGCGGCAGACTGCTGTTGATTGGACTGTTGTTGATTTGGGCCGAATTGTATTTTGGCCCAGTTTGTTAGGATTTAGTGGAGACAGCATATAAAGTGTCTCTCTTCTCTCTGTAAACACTAATTCTGTTCTGCACTTAGATAGGTAGAAATCTGGCCAAGTTTCTTGGCGTCTGTAACTTGCTACCTACTATAGTGAATCCGTCTCCCGGGGATGTAGCCAAAATTGGTGAACCACGTAAATCTTGTGTCTTGTTATTTTCGTTCATATTTTCTGTTGTTTCTCCATTCCACACAACACCTTGATTTATGCATTCTTGTGAGGACACAAATGGTGACCAGCTTCTTACCCCAAAAGAAACATTTATTACAGTAACAAAATGCTTACTCCATTCATAGCAGACTTCATTCCTTCCTTTTTGTGGCACCTTTTAGCAGCCAAAAATAATTCTTGTCATCTTCAAATTCTATCTATTGTATCTCTTTACTTCCTTTGCTCAAGTTTAGAAGAAATTATCTTTTTTCTGCATATCACCAACGAGGCCAAGTTACTTGTCAAGTGAATGCCTCAAAGTTGTATCTCCATCAGGTCGTTAATAATTACAATTTCATTGGTGCAAAGCAAGAAGAGGGTGATTAGAGAAATCGAAAAGACGAAATCACAAATTCTTTTAACTAAGCAAAAGAGAGTACCCAAATCCATATTTACCAACGTTAGCTCCTTTTCCCCGTGGACCTGAGCCTATTCTCTCCATGAGGACAATAGGCAAGTCTGACTACTGTGGGGAGACAAATAAGGCGATAGAACTACACTACCACGGATGCAATGTCACTTCCAAAAACCCTAAAGAAATTAGAAGAATTTTGAGCTCTATTGACAATAAATATACATGTTAACAAATGAAACTATAAACCTTCCGTTCGATACAAACAGCTCTGTTCCTACGCCTATTTCAGTTATGCAACAAAAAATGGAAAGAAACAGTACACAACTAAGCCATATGCCGAGTATGTATCTATAAGCATGTGTTATATGGCCACACTAAACATTATAGATATAGGAGTTTGCAGAAAGCCTGCATTTTTCCAACAGCTCCAACAATTCACAAGACTAAGCAGCAATCTAAATTAAGCATTTGTAAACAACTAACCACTTCAGAAACTGAAACAACAGACGTACATACGAAAGGGAAACATTTACTTTAATAATAGAAGAAATCAGACGGAGACGGAAAATAAGAAAGAAGCAGTGGAGCTTCATATATGTGGATAACAGAGCAAAAAACAATCAATGATAAGTTGATAACATGGGAAATATTGGGAATGGAAACCAGGTTTATCAGATAAGGATTCGGCTCAGGATACTTATGTGTGTTAGCAAGGGTATGGTGTGAATTTCCATCTTAGAAGGAAAGTGGACTCAATGGAAGAGGATTTGACACCAAGGTGCAACTTGATGGTTTAACGATTGAATGTTATTTTGTTGTTGCTCTATTACCAATATTTCAGCAAAGCCCAAGAATATTCGAGCTTCCATTATTGATCTGGCTCAAGTAGTTGAGGTTGGATCGGGCGGGCCATCAACCTGGGATGAATGACTAATAATTTAGGGTCTGGGCGAAATCACAATTCCAAATTCAAACTGGAGCTTCATTAACTGCTCTCAATTGGGATAGAAGAAAGGTACTCACGACCAATTGGGAACTACTTCTCTACCTTGCACACAATTCTAACAGTAGTATTTTCTAATGAAGAGGCTAGTAGTTTGCTATCTTACGAAAATTGGCTGTGCTGCACTGCATTGAAACCAGGGCTGCATAAGAAAGAATATTACACGAAGCAAATCGCTAATCTCGGGAATGAAATAGTAAACCAGCAACGACTTCTAATAGAGAAACGGAGAGGGCGGCTTACAATGAAGTACCTCAGATTCGTTGTCATTCGTTCCAGAGTCTGAATGACATGGTGAGGCAATAGAGTACCCCTTCAAAATGCTCTTTTCTCATTCTTTGTTTGCCTGCATTGGTGCATATTCTAATAAAACCTTAGCCTCCTCATTAATTTCAATAATAAACTTTGCAGAAGACGGCAAAACAATAGGTTCGACTGGTGAAGGATTCAGCAACGCGGCACAGGCTCCGCGATCATGCCTCAAAGCAACCGAATAGGGTATTCTCCTGCAAGAGACCGTCATTCATAGAACTCAGATACAAACCTTTAGAAGGTTGTTACTTATGTATAATATATTCAAGTCCATTGATTAATCTCATTTGCTGTAGACAAATGGGTGAAAAAGAAAGGACTTTACTTTACTTCACTCACTTATGGCTGAACTACATAAAGAGTGAAGCACCCGATGAAGGATTTTTTTTTTGGCAAAGTCGTGGGAAAGACGGTCTTTCCATAGCCTTATGGAAAGACGGGCATAATTAAAATTATAAAAGGTAAAGGGTCTTACTTGTAATATTAAAATTTTAGTATGCAACATGTTGTAGTTATAAAATTTATAACCCGGTTCATGCAACCCGAAAATTTTATCTTCATTTCCTCTAATTTACACTTTAAATATTGGTCTTTCCATAACTTATGGAAAGACCGTCTTTCAAGAGACAGACTCTTTTTTTTTTACGTTGCATAATGTTAAATACTACAACTCATTTCGCTATGAATAATGGATAAAAATAGGAGGTCAAAGAACTCTAACTTTTAGACCGAGGGAGTATTAGCATATGGAAAGTAAGATCTAAAAAAGTCCTTTAAACTATACGATCCAAAGATAGGTAATTCTCTTAATATTTTAATCCTACTTATTCTTATTGATAGAATATCTTGATTGATATAAAGATATTCTTGTATATATTGATAGAATATTTTGATTGATATTAAGATATTCTTGTATTTATTTGTAATATTTCTTGTCTATATTTAGAGTATGCTAGATACAATGAATGTATAGCTCTTGTACTCTATAAATTGTAACACCCTTGCATCAATGAAATCATTCTGAATTACACATTCACATGGTATCAGATTTGGTTCTCATACACATTCGTTACGTGCAGTATTCAAACCCTAACCTTACAATCCCTAGCCCACTACTAGGTGTCTAAAGCTCTTCCGATCCAGACCAAATCTGCCGCCGGTGTGCTCTTGTCGTCCCGATGGAGACCGGAAAATCTCTGACCTACGCCACCATGATCCATATGTTGCCGATCAAGCTCAACACCGGAAATTTCATGGTGTGGCGATCTCAGGTGCAGGTGTTGTTTCAATCTGGTGGGTTTTTTGCGTACCTCGACGGTTCTCTGCCAAAACCCAACGCTTCTGCTGCTGGAACGTCGGATCCCTCAGCCCTCACGTCGGAGGCTTGGACGGCGCAGGACAAGGTTCTTCAGGCTCTTCTCCGATCGTCACTCACCGAAGAATCCATGTTCGAAACGATCGGCTGCGAGACTGTTCAGGCCATGTGGGAGGCTCTGGCGGCGGCGTTCGACACCACGTCCGACGCTCGAGAGTTGCAACTCTGTGACGAGCTGCACACAATCCGCCACGGCTCCTCCACTGTCATGGAATATCACCGCCGCCCCAAGACCATCACCGACGACCTTGCTTCTGTTGGATCTCTAGTTGGCAACAAGGATCGCATCATGATTTTTCTTTGAGGTCTCGGCTCAGCCTTCTCCAATTTCCAGGCGGTGTAAATGTCGCAACCCCAGATTCCAGCGTATGCCGACGTTGTCGCAAGGGCCAGAAGTCATGTGATCTTCCTCGCTTCTGGTGGTTCTCATACTGACATGGGTCTGATCCTGCTCCCGTCGCTTTTGCAGCCTCTACACAGGCGATTTCAGGTGGTTTTTCCTCGAACTCCCAGGCGTGTGGCCAACACGCGCCACCGATAGGCACGTCGAACCCCACGCACGGCCGATCTAGCGGCGGTTTTTGGCGCTCTGGTGGTTCTGGTCATGCAGTTAGTGGTGGTGGCTCCTCTAGTCAATCTGCTGGTGGTGGTGGCGGTGCTCGTCATAGTGAACGAAGGTGGAATCCCAAATGCCAACTTTGTTATGAATTTGGTCACACGGCTCGCACTTGCACCAACCCGAATCAGGAGTCTGCAAATCTTGCTGATGTTTTTCAGTCCTCGGTGTCTCTCGACAATACTTCTGACTGGTATCTAGACTCTGGTGCTACCAACCACATGGCTTCCACATCGTCTGGTCTTAACAGCATCACTCCCTATAACGGTATCCGTTCTGTTGCTATTGCTAATGGTAGATCTGTTAAAATTACTCATATTGGTCAGCGCCGGTTTTCTCATGATTTATGCTTATCTGATGTGTTGGTGGTACCTGATATTACGAAAAACCTTCTCTCCATTAGTAAACTGACAAGGGATTTACATGCTGTGATATCATTTGATGAAAATTCATTTATTATTCAGACACGGTCCAAAAAGGAAATCGTGGGCCGAGGACGATGTGTGAAAGGTCTTTATGTGCTAGAACAAGGTGGTGCTGCTTTTGTTGCTTATATTCAAGCAAATAAACATAGGGCGTCTTTTGACATATGGCATGCTAGACTAGGCTATACGTCCCCTTCGGTTATTTCATTATTGAATAAGTTCAACCTAGTTAAGGTTACATTTTTTTCGCCTACACCCTCTTTATGTTCTTCCTGTGAACGAGCTAAGGGAAAAAGGCTTTCATTTATGGAAAATCCCGGACGAGCTGTTTCTTTACTTGCTTTAGTACACTGTGACTTATGGGGTCCTACTCCTATTTTATCAGAAAGTGGTTTCTCTTATTATGCGATCTTTGTGCATGATTTTTTGCGCTTTACTTGGTTTTATCCGTTGAAGCGGAAATCAGATTTTTTTGAGACATTCGTGCAGTTTCAGAACATGGTTGAAAATCAGTTTTCCTGCTCGATTAAGGTGTTTCAAAGTGATGGAGGCACTGAATTCACTAATGCGCGTTTACGGGCACATTTCTCTGCTAAGGGAATTTTTCATCAAATTTCTTGTCCAGCCACACCAGAACAGAATGGTAGAGCCGAACGCAAACACAGGCATATTACGGAAATGGGACTTTCAATGTTGATGCACTCTCAGCTACCACCATCTTACTGGGATGTTACCTTCGCCACTGCCACTTATACCATCAACCGTCTCCCTACGCCTGTTCTTCACAATGTGTCTCTGTACTTTCTTGTCTATGGCTGTCATCCTGATTACTCTAACTTTCATCATTTTGGGTGTAGAGTTTATCCTTATATACGGCCGTTTACACCCCATAAGCTCGCTCCTCGAAGTGTTCCATGCATTTTTGTTGGTTACAGTGCGCAGAACAAAGGTTTTCGCTACCTTGACCCATCATCCAAGAAGGTCTACCTCACTCGCCATGCCCGTTTCGATGAGACCTCCTTTCCAGCAGCTGCTGATTCTACTTCTGCTGCTCCAGCAACCTTGGATGTTTCTGTCTTTCAGACTTAGATGATCCTATCTTATCGGCAAACCCGACTTCAGCACCGTCGGCAAACCCGACTCCAGCACTGTCGCCAAACCCGACTCCAACACCGTCGCCGACCTCAACTCCTGCACCATCATCACTGCCATCTCCGTCTCAATCTCCAGCACCATCTGCTTCCTCTCCGTCGCCTTCACCACCGCGACCAATTCACCGCATGACTACCCGTTTGCAAACAGGCAGTCTTACCACTAATCATCAGTTTGCTGATTATGAGATAACTGGACTTCTTGCTGCATTGCTTGCCGAGACTGAGCCACGAGAGTTTTGTTCCGCTGTTAAAGATTCCTGTTGGACTTCTGCCATGGATGAGGAGATGCGAGCTCTCCGCCAGCAACACACTTGGGATCTTGTTCCTTGACCCTTAGATGCTAATGTTGTTGGATCCAAATGGGTTTATCGTCTCAAGCATCGTCTCGATGGCTCTATTGACAGGTAGAAGGCTCGTCTTGTTGCCTAAGGATTTACTCAGCTGTCTGGGTTTGACTTTACTCATACCTTTATTCCTGTCGTTAAAGCCTCCACTGTCCGGATAATCCTTGGTCTTGCCACGACCTTCTCTTGGCCTCTTCATCAGCTCGATGTCAGGAACGCTTTCCTTAATGGTGTTCTTGATTCTCCGGTCTACATGGAGCAACCAACTGGATTTTCTGATCCTGTTTATCTGAATTTTGTCTATCGCCTTTGGAAAGCCATATATGGGCTAAAACAGGCTCCTCGGGATTGGTTCCAGCGCTTCAGCTCCTTTCTTCTCCATTTAGGGTTTAAGTGCTGTTTGACTGACACTTCACTGTTTGTTTATGCTCGAGGATCGACTGTGCTATATTTGTTGGTGTATGTTGACGACATCATCCTCACCGGAAATAACTCTGATATCATTCGATGGTTCATTGTTCGTGCTGATCGAGAGTTCTCCGTCAAAGATCTTGGTTCTCTTCACTACTTTTTGAGCATTGAAGTTACTCGATCTTCTTCTGGGCTGTTCTTAGGGCAAGCTAAGTACGCTATGGAAATTTTACAGCGAGCTGGTATGACGGATGCTGCGCCTGTCTCTACACCGTTTGTGCCTAGTTCGCAGCTTGTCACCTCTGCTGGTCCTGAATTCTCAAATGCCAAGCTTTATCGCTCACTTGTTGGTGCACTGCAGTACTTGACAATCACTCGCCCAGATTTATCTTATGATGTTAACTCTGTCAGCCAGTTTCTGCAGTCTCCTAAGGATGATCATTTTCAAGCTGTCACTCGCATCCTTCGCTTTGTTCGTGGGACGCTTCACTATGGACTTTCGTTCCATCCTTCGCCTGCTGGTCTTCCCATTCTTGGCTACTCTGATGCTGATTGGGCTCGTTGTCTCGAGACTCGCTGCTCCACCTATGGCTATGCCATTTTCCTTGGTGGAAATCTTATTTCTTGGAGTGCTAAGAAGCAACCTACTGTTTCTCGATCCATTTGTGAATCCGAATATCGTGCCATGGCTAATACTGCGGCTAAGTTGGCTTAGTTATGTCAACTGCAGCTTCGGGTCCCTCGATCTTCCACTCCGCTACTGCTCTGTGACAACACTAGTGCCATTTTCCTGGCTCAAAATCCAGTTCCCATAAACGGGCTAAGCACATCGATATTGACTACCACTTCGTTCGTGAGCTTGTTACCTCTGGGAAGCTTCGTGTTATTCATGTTCCCTCTTCTCTTCAAGTGGCTGATGTTTTCACTAAGGGACTGTCTCGCCCGCTCTTCGAGTTGTTTCGTTCCAAGCTTTGCGTCTCCAGTAATCCGACGCTTTGCTTGAAGGGGGGTGATTGAATATCTTGATTGATATCAAGATATTCTTATATTTATTGATAGAATATCTTGATTGATATTAAGATATTCTTGTATTTATTTGTAATATTTCTTGTCTATATTTAGAGTAGGCTAGATATAATGAATGTATAGCTCTTGTACTCTATAAATTGTAACACCCTTGTATCAATGAAATCATTCTGAATTACACATTCACACTTATCTCATATTCTCTCCATCCAAAGCAACCATTTATGCAAGTATTCCAAGAATCTTCTCAGAATCTCAGATCAAAATATGTTCTTGCTTTCAACAACTTAAGAGTTATAGGGTACATAGGCGAGCGAAAAAAGATAAACATACCCCGATGCAACTCTACTAAGCGGATCAGCACCCCATGTTATGTTGGGGAATGCTGTAATAATGCATTCCAACGAATGACAAAATCACGCTTGGATGATTGTGGTGAAACTTTTCTTGGATATCGATGTGAGTCGCGTTACGTACGTTTTCCTTAAAGAGTAATTCGACCCTATTACAGCCTTGGGTTACACGAATTCCCTTCGATGATAAAACAATCGAGAATCCATCCTATTCTAGGCTTGAATCAGGAGAATACTTTTGAGTACCTGTGTTTTTGGTTGTATATATGTCTGGGAAAACTCCTAGTTTTCCCGTGTGTATTCTGTGTTCTTTCACTTCTGTATTGTGTATCTTTTTCCATCCATGCGAATGCATTATTTATAAGAAACTAATGTCGTGAAAAGACATAACACTTCATCATTCCACACTAAATCATCAACCTATCAGAGTTATAAATTCTGAAATGATACAAATTTTCACACAATACATCTTTCCACATTGCACTACAACATTCAATGTATCGTATTTAATCTTTATCATCCCTATCCTTTCCATCAAAGAGGAGTTAGACAATACACACCACCATATCAAAATTATAATAAATTCTGAAATGATATATCTTTCCAGGACAAGCCATGTTAGTTATCGCCAACACAGTTAATCCTTATCATATGAACTTGTAAACTCGTAGATAGTTTATACAAATGTGCACTCCGTACCACCAAACTTGTTTTAACATCCCAAGTTTACAATTACTCGAATCCAATTATACTTAAATAATTTTGTGTTTCATAAAACACCAACATGTTACAGGTCGCGAACACAATCAAGAGAGCTCATGTAGCTGCCAAATGAAGCGGAGTACTACCCGAAAATCTTCAAGAAAAGTACAAACCATCAAATAGGAATGGTCATCAAACAACGTCTAATCGGGGATTACCTCTAATACGACCTTCCTTTGCTTTTAATCTGCTACATACTGATTTAATCAACATGTATATACTTGAGGAGCGAGAAAGAATCTCCAGCTACAAGTCTCTTAAAAGTAACGCATGTACTCCAGTCAGTAAGCAAGTGCCGACGAGGTTATCCCGATAAACATGCATCATGAGTAAAAACATAGTTATGAACAAATAAAATTAAGACACGAATAAGCTAAATTCTAAAAAGGGAAAAGATAAAGGATAAAGGAGCAATCACCTATGAATATATGCTTAAAGTGCCATTTAACTCCATGAAGATCCTTTGCAACGAATTCCTGTGTAGGCACTGGCTAAGTCATATCCTAAACAAAAAATGTACCAAGTCAATTCATTCACTTTCTTAGCCACATAAATCACAAAATCTATTTAGATAGCTCACAAATCAATATAGCTTATTAATATCAAAACTTTGATTTTAGCCGAGTACATTTTATCATAAATTTTTAAGAACTCTACAAAAGAAAGGTGGCTTCAACTGCAGAAGATCATCAATAACACGTACTTTGGCATGGCTAATGATGAATGAAATTTAGTTTTACCACTTTTTCTAGTTATTACTAGTGTGTTCCAACATACCTAGTTTAACCAAGTGTAAAATAACGTAAACGTAAAAGACACACAACTTGGTTACGCAGTTCGGTGTAAACCACCTACATCTGCGGGGCCTGGCCCAGTTCAGAATGAATCCACTAATTAGCAAGATACAGTACAGAGTACAGTTTACAAAATACTTATCTTTACTAACTATAATGTGTGGACTCTGCTAGCTCCCCTAGCTACCGATCCGCCTTGATCAGACTCCCTCTGACCTCGAACTCCGTCGACGCTGGATCTCCTCCTCCCGAGGAATTAAGGTTTCTGATTCTGAACTTAGTGCAGCAGGTCAGTGTGTTGGAACACAGTGTATTGGCTCTTGCAGTTTTCGTAAGATCTCAAAAATCTAGGTGCATATTTTTGCTCTATAAATCCGTAAGTATGCAGCCGTGTTTGTCCCCAATTTATATTCACGAATCAGACTTGAATACTTCTTGATTATCTCCACAACATTCCTATTCCAAATCTGATTCTTGAAGCATATCCAAATCCCATAAATAAAGGGATTTACCTTATATCATTCTACCCCATATATTCGAATAAATCTTCTCCATATAAATAGGGATTTTCCATAAACCATTTATGCTTCACACGCCTGATATACAGCCAAATATACGATTACCATAAATTCTAAAACACTTCAATATTTCGGCTTGAATTCCGTTAAATCCTTTGGCGTAACTGCTGCTCCAGCACCATGTTCCAACATGGTCTGTATATCAGTTCAAAAATAATTCACACAAAATTGCCAATAAAATAATTCCTTGACTTTGCAATGAACTCTACGGCATTTTCACCTACAAAAAGAATTAACTCAGCTTCATTCTAAGAAATAGAGTACAAAAACATGAAATGAAAAAAGCAATCACAGAGTGCAACAATTACACGATAAGAAATTGCATCATAACCTGAGACAGGAAGAGCAAAGCATTTTGAACTTGAGATCGAAAACAGAAGAAAACAATTGGAAAAATAACTTATGCAATTTAACACACACCTTGAGTTCACAATTTAAATTTCAGCAGAGCAAAGCTAAACAACACATCATCATCAAGAACGTGCAATAAAGGTCAAAATCACATTCATCTAAGATCCAATATCTGTTAGGAAAAAAATGCCATAAAAATGAAAGAAAATGGACCAACAATGATGAAAAATGTGGCCAATTTCAGCTGGGAAAACCATGAAATTACCTTGTAAAATTGTGCATTGACAGAAACCCAACATTCACAAAGTGTAAACATATATGTAAGCCAAGGAAGAGAAGTAAGTGGAATCCATCAATTTTGGTCGACGCTTACAAAAGAAGCCAATGAGTGGAAAGACTCAATGCGTGCAAAATAAGTGAGAATGGGGGAGTTGGTACGTGGCTTTGGATGGAGACAAGAAATTTCTATGTTTGTGGCTACAGTAGCCACAAACAGCAACAATATATGGAGGACGCATTATGGAAATGCGTCCTCTCCATTTTTATTTTTATTTTTGTTAATATCCTGGTCAAACAAGTCAGGCGGTGAAGGGGGTGTTGCCACGTGGCGAGAACGCATTTTCGTAATGCGTCCTCTCTTTTTTTTCGTTTTTTAAAGACCGGTCAAACATATCATGCTGCCAAATGGAGCTATGCCACGTGGCGAGGACGCATTTTTGTAATGCGTCCTCTTTGGCTTTTTTTTTTAAACCTGTCAAAAATTGGCGGTCGAATGGAGCTTTGCCACGTGGCGAGGGCCCATTATGAAAATGCGTCCTCTGTGGAAATTTTTTTTTTAAATCTGGTCAAACATGGCGGCCGATTTTACTTAAATTCACGACTCATTTTGAAGACCACACTCTTGTTGAATTCAGGGCAGGATTTTATAATAAACTTTCTCCCCAATAAATAAAATTCTCCAAACGCTTAATTTACCAAATTTACCAAAAAATAATAAACATTATTTCATTTACAAATTAAATTAGCACCGAGATTAATTACAAATCTCATTTCCAACATTTTCAAAAAAAATTGTTAAAACAATACGCATTCCAGGACTCGTTTGAGGAGCTCCCAAGAAATAAATTTGTGTTAATTTCTGCTAATTTCGAACATTTTTCTAATTAATTTCCCGAGAAATAAAATTAGGCAGCTTTCCAGGACTCGTTTTAAAAATGAATCCTCCACATAATTTCCCGAAGAGCTAAATAATGCCCGATTTGAGGACTCTTTTAAAAAACGAGTCCTCTAAATACTTTCCAAAAACAAAAAATTATTGCCAGATTTGAGGACTCGTTTCAAAAACGAGTCCTCTAAATACTTACAAAAAAAAATTTTGCCGGATTTGAGGACTCGTTTCCAAAACGAGTCCTCTAAAAAACATTTTCGGAAAAATAAAATTATGCCACCTCAGAGGACTCGTTTCCAAAACGAGTCCTCTAAAAAACATTTTCGGAAAAAAAAATATGCAACCTCAGAGGACTCGTTTCCGAAACGAGTCCTCAAAATGATTTTCGGAAAAAAAAAATTCGGAGGACTCGTTTCCAAAACGAGTTCTCTAATTGATTTCAGAAAAACAAAATCCACCTAGAGGACGCATTACCAAAATGCGTCCTCCACCTTGAGGACGCATTATTTTCTTGCACACTAAAATCAGGGACTCGGATGGAGACAACAAAGAAAAAAAGAGGAGAAACACGTTTTGGAATCCAAAATGCTGCGTTTTTAGCGTAAGTATTTGCAATCCAAAAATCACTGTAGAAGATGGATTCTTTCCTTTATAATATAGTAGATTTTGATTAGTTTCTTCTATTTTTCTTAACGGTTGACGCAAAAGTTACCTTCGAGTTTTGTGAAACAATTATAATTTACTATAAACTGTATAGTATAAAAATGGATGAATTTTGTTAAAAGGTGTGATGAAGTAAATTTGTGGGGTGATATTACAAGTTCACACGCTTCTAAAGATACCCCTAGGCTCGTCAACCCCTATGACGTGGCCGCCTCCCATTCGTCATTGGCACGATGTGCTTGAGGGCTCGAGGCAGGAGGGTTTGAGGGTGGTTCAGGGCTCGAGATTCGAGGGCTTGAGGCTCGAGAGCTCATGCGGCATAAATTATCCCTCCGGTGAGAAAGCATCGGACATACTCAATAAATTCATCCAAGAAACGTTGCTCCGGTGAGAAATTAATGTTGGCTTGACTAGTTTTCTGCAAAACATAGACACTGAAATCAACAGTAACGGTAGCAGTTCTCAAGACAAAGGCAGCATCTTTGCGAGCTCACCATATTGGACACCACTTGGGAGAAATTGCAGAAAACCAAAATTGAAAGGAAAGAGAAAGAAGGATAGGAGAGTGATAGAGTAGATGATAGAATATCCTGATTGATTTGGTTTAATTAGGATTGATACTGTACATATATAGATCATTCTAGGTTCGATGTACTTAGCTCCATGTACTCTATTTATTCATCTATGATAGATATACCAGACATGGTGAATTACACACTTTTATGGTATTAGACAGGTAACGATTTTTTGCTTCGTCTTGCTCTTCTGCCATTTCAAAAAATCTTGAACCTTCCGAAGCTTCAATGGCTAACAACCCAGTATGCTACTCTACCCTCATTCATATGTTGCCAATTAAACTAAATTCCAACAACTACATGATGTGGAAGTCGCAAGTTCAAGTGCTCCTCAAATCAGAGGGTTTCTTTGGCTTTCTGGATGGCTCCAATCCAAAGCCTGTTGCCTTAGTCAGAGGTGTATCCTCGGCTGGTTCCTCTTCTCCAACCACTGACGACGACGTCAAAAAATCCCGGGCCATGTTCAATTCCTAGGTGGCGCAAGACAAAAGGTTACATGCGCTGCTTCGTTCGTCGCTCACCGAGGAGGCTATGCTGGAAACGATCAGTTGCAGCTCAGTGAAGGAGATGTGGGACTCCTTAGCAGCAGCTTTTGAAAATGCCTCTGCTTCTCGTGAGTTACAACTCAGGGACGAACTCCATACAATCCGTCATGGCTCCTCGTCGTTGATGGATTTCCATTGCCGCTTCAAGGGCATTATCGATGGACTCACCGCCATGGACTCTCAAGTCTCACCTAGATATTGAGTTACGCTATTTCTGCGAGGTCTCGGCACCGGGTTCGCTTAATTCACCAGCATTCAGTTGGCTCAATCACCGCTGCCGACATACTCCAATGTGGTCGCACGAGCCCACGACAATGAGATTTTCAACTAGAACTCCCTCGGTGCAAATTCAAGTTCGGACTCAGTTCCAGTAGCCTTTGTCGTCTCCTCTGCATCTTCTTCTGGCAATCAGGCCTTCTACTCGTCGGCGCGTGAAGCCCACGCGCTGCCCTCGGCCACTACGCGTGGTCGTGGCGCCACTTTCGGCCGGTCAGTTTGTTTCTCAAGTGCTGCTGGTTCTGGTCGCAGGAAACGCTGGAATCCAAAGTGCTAAATCTGCCACAATTTTGGTCACACAGCTCTGCAGTTCTCTAGACTCTCGTCGGCAGCTCATCACTCTGAGTCAGCTCATCTTGTCGAGGCTTTCCAGCCCTCTGTCTCCCTTGACGATTCAGCCTCTAACTAGTATTTGGATTCTGGAGCAATGAATCATATGGCTTCCACTTCCTCTAGCATGGACAATGTTGTTACCTATTCTGGTAACCGTTCTTCCACTGTTGCTAATGGTCGTTCTAATCCTATTTCTCATATTGGACATCGTCGGCTTTCTATTGATTTGTCTTTATCTGATGTTTTGGTGGTCCCTAATATTACGAAAAATCTTCTTTCCATTAGTAAATTGACAAAGGATATGAATGCTGTGATTTCTTTTAATGAGGATTCATTTGTGATTCAGAATCGGTCCACAAAGAAGGTCGTGGGCCAAGATCGATGTGATCGTGGCCTTTATGTGCTTGAGAAGAGTGGTGCTCCTTTTGTTGCTCATGTTAAAATTAATAAGCATAGAGCTTCTTTTGATGTTTGGCATGGTAAACTAGGGCATACTTCCATTTCAGTTATTTCTTTGTTAAATAAACCGAACCATGTTGATGTGATTTCTTTACCGCCTAAACTCGTACTTTGTTTGCCTTGTGAAATGGAGAAAGGAAAAAGGCTTTCTTTTGTGGACAATCCTAGACGGGCACAGACTGTCCTCAATTTAGTGCACTGTGACTTGTGGGGCCCTGCTCCAATTTTATCTGATAGTGGATGCTCTTATTATGCCGTTTTTGTTAACGATTTCTTGCGATTTACCTAGTATTATCCATTGGCACAAAATTTGGATTTCTTTGATACATTCTTGCAGTTTCAGAACTTGGTTGAAAACCAATTTTCTTGTTCAATCAAGGTGTTTCAGAGTGACGGTGGTACAGAATTCACAAATGCACGCCTACGATCCCATTTTTCAAATAAAGGGATCCTTCATCAGATTTCTTGTCCATCCACACCGGAACAGAATGGTAGAGCGGAACGTAAACACTGCCATGTTGCAGAGATGGGATTATCCATGCTTTTCTCCTCTGGCTTGCCGATCCCGTACTAGGATGTTGCTTTTGCCACGGCTACCTACACCATCAATAGGCTTCCCACCCCTGTTCTTCGTAATGCCTCACCATATTCTCTACTATATGGTCTTCATCCAGACTACTCCAATTTTCACCCATTCGGATGTCGGGTGTATCCCTTCATTCGGCCATTTGCTTCTCACAAACTGGCCCCTCGGAGCACTCCATGCATATTCATAGGCTATAGTACTCGCCATAAGGGTTTTCGCTGTCTGGATCCTGTTTCTAAGAAGGTCTATCTCACTCAGCGTGCCCGTTTCGATGAGTCTTCTTTCCCATTTGTGAATGATACTACTCGCACTGCCCAAGAATCTCTGAATGTCTCGATGTTTATTGATTTTGACTTGGATGAGTTGTCTGTATCCCCTGCTACCCCTCTATCACCAACTCAGAATTCATCTAGATCGACAACCCCGTCCGCTAGTTCTCCGACACTCGTGTCTCCATTACGGTCTTCTCCGCCTGATGCTCCACTGCCTTCTCCATCAATTGTGAGTCATCGTATGACCACTCGCTCTCAGATAGGTAGTCGCACAGTAAGGCAGTACCCAGACTATGTGATGACAGGGTTTCTTGCGGCATTACTTACACAGACTGAACCTCAAGGGTATCGATTTGCTCTTAATGATCCCCATTGGGTGGCCGCTATGGATGAAGAAATGGGTTCTCTTTGGTAGCAACACACTTGGAATCTTGTTCCCCGCCTTACTGGTGTTAACATCGTTAGCTCTAAATGGGTTTATCATCTCAAGCATCATCGAGATGGTACCATTGATCGGTACAAGCTCGTCTTAGTGCGCAGGGATATTCTCAGTTGCCAGGCTTCGACTTCACCCTCACTTTTAGTTCGGTCGTCAAGGCCTTCACATTTAGAATTATTTTATCCTTGGCCACTACTTTCTCTTGGCTCATTCATCAGTTAGATGTTAAGAATGCATTTCTTAACGGTCTTCTTGATGCACTAGTTTACATGGAGCAACCAGCCGGTTACACTGATCCCATTCATCCTGACTATGTATGTTGTCTTCGCAAGGCTATCTATGGTCTCAAACAAGCTCATCGGGCTTGGTTTCAGCGATTCAGCTCCTACTTATTTCATCTGGGATTTCGGTGCAGTTCTGCTGACACTTTCCTGTTTGTGTTCTCCCAGGGATCAAAGATTCTATACATGCTAGTATATTTGAACGACATTATTCTTACCGGCAATGATCCTATTCTCATTCGTCGGTTCATCACCCGCACTAATCATGAGTTTGCCATTAAGGACCTTGGTGCACTTTACTATTTTTTGGGATTGAAGGTCTCTCGATCTTCATCTGGACTTTTTTTGGGCAGGCTAAGTATGCGATGGAGATACTTCAGCGTGCGGGTATGACAGATGTTGTTCTTGTTTCCACACCTTTTGTTCCTGGCTCTCAGCTTCACAACACCTCGGGGTCTGAGGCTTTATCGCTCACTAGTCGGTGCCTTGCAGTACTTGACCATCACTCGCCCTTATCTCTCCTATGCAATCAACTCTGTTAGCTAGTTTCTCCAGTCACCTCGAGAGGATCACTATCAGGATGTCACTCGCATCGTTCGGTTTGGTATGTCCATGGCACGCTTCATCATGGTCTGTATTTTCAACCATCCCATAGTGGTCTTTCCCTTCTGGGCTACTCCGATGCTAACTGGGTCCGTTGTCTCGATCCTGTTGTGAGTCCGAGTATCGCGCTATGGCGAACACTACTGCTGAACTTACCTGGGTGTATAATTTGCTTAAGGAGCTTTGGATTTCCCTTTCGTCGTCGCCTCTTCTACTTTGCGACAATAGCAGTGCCATTTTTCTTACTGAAAATCTGGTTGCACATAAACGGGCCAAGCACATAGACATTGACTACCACTTCATTCGTGAGCTTATTGCCTCTAGTAGGCTTTGTGTTACTCATGTTGCATCCTCCCTGCAGGTTGCTAATATTTTCACTAAGGGTCTGTCATGTAATCTTTTTTATTTGTTTCGTTCCAAGCTTTGCGTATCCTGTAGTCATACGCTTCGCTTGAGGGGGGGTGATAGAGTAGATGATAGAATATCCTAATTGATTTGGTTTAATTAGGATTGATATTGTACATATATAGAACAGTCTAGGTTCGATTTACTTAGCTCCATGTATTCTATTTATTCATCTATGATAGATACACCAAACATGATCAATTACACACTTTCAGAAAGAAGTACAAAAAAACATTTGAAAATGTTTGGGAAATCAAAAAATCACAAATTTCAAGACTCAAAAAAACTACTTCAGACGGCATACTCCACATGCTTGGTTAGCAAATGGGAGGGTGCCACGTCTCGGGGTCGACAACCCCAAGGGGTATCTTTAGAATTCTCCACACACAACACCCCTCGGGTGTACCCCAATGGTTGGGAGTTGGGTGGCCTTTCACGAGGTCAGTGGTTTGACGCGGCAGCCACCGTGTGGGAATGTCCTGAGTTAACTTGGAATTTGAGCCAAGGACTGCTTGAGCTTCCTAGTGGGCACCGAGTATGACTGCCCCAATGGTCCTGATACTGGGCTACCGTAACTTACCTCCCACATAATAACTATAGCATCGACTGGTGTGGGCCACTGAGGACGAGCGATGATCGCCTTTTAGAATTCTCCACACACTCTTCCAAATTCGCACGCATGTGTCACTTGTGAAGATAGCAAAATTTAGACACAAATGTGACACGTCAATGCGCCAGCATGTGTCATTTGTCGTGTCACGCATATGTTTCCAAATCCGCATCACATGTCTTTTGCTTTTAATCTCAAATCATGTCTAGTTGTATCAATAGATGATTGTAGCCTGTCAAGATAGCAAAATTAAAGCAATGATAACCTTTGCCACAAAAATATATTTCCTCTATCTAAGATTAAATTATACAATATTTTTTCACAATCTTTAATACATATATTTAATTATTAATTTATTTAATTACATAAAATATCACGTACAACAATATTATTATTTATATATCTATTCAAATATGCCGTCAAAGTTTTCTTAGTTTGACTGAATGTTTGATCTTGTGCAATTTAATCCGGGATGGAGAGAGTACCTAATTTAATTCAACCTTTAAAATGTAGAGCAAAGTGCATATATAACCCTACATAACTGAAAAAAATGTAGATATTACCCTGTAATAATTTAAAATGCAAATATAACTTTAGATATTTAGGTTATGTACAAATATAACCTTTTCGACAGATTCATGCTGAAAATGAGTGAAAAATCTATTTTACCCCTAACGAACAAAACAAAAAAACTATGCATTTACTAATTTAACCCCAAAACCACCTACATATTGCTTCCTCTTCACCACAGCCTCCTTCCATTCCATTCTTTCAAACCATGAAATCACAGACCAAAATCAAAAACCCTCTTCCATTTAATCACGCCCACACGTGTTGACTTAAAAACCCTTTTCCAAACCAAGAAATTCACGGCCACACATGTTGATATAATATTCAGTAATTTTATATGATAAAACCTCTTCCATATAAACGTACCTAATGGACAGCGACTTAAGTCCACGCGGGAGGCATTGGCGATCTCGCTGGAGCTGGAATCGGAGGTGTGGTGGATGAAGAGAATCCACCGGCTAGAATCGAAGAATGAGGTCGGCGACAGAGGGCATCGATTTGATGGCAACAAAGCTCTCGATTTCTGGTGCTTGGCTTATCAGCGCTGGGGTCTGAGCGGTGGTGGGGGGAAGGTAGGGTGTTCGACGGTGGTGGATGGATTAGGTGGCAGGGTGGAGGAAGGATTAGGTGGTGGGTTTAGGTGGCAGAGGAGGATTAGGGAAGAATTGTGACGATGGGATTTTAGGGAATCGGAGACTGAGGTAGGCGACAGAGGCATCGATTTGACGGCGATGAAGGTCTCGATTTATGGTGGTGGCGGGATGGCTGGGTAGTGGTGGCGGGGGTTAAATGGTGGTGGCGGGGGTGGAAGGTGGAGGCTTGGCTAGGCAGTGGTGGGGCTGGGTAGTGATGGCGGGGGTGGAAGGTGGAGGCATGGCTGGGCAGGGGTGGTGGGATGGCTGGGTGGTGGTTGTTGGTGGCGGTGATAGGGATGGAAGGTGGTGGATGGGCGGGGGCGGCGGCAAGCTGGTGGTTGAACAATGGCTGTGGTGGCAGCAAAGGACAATTTTGTCTTAAAATTTTTGTATTAGGTTAGAAGGGAAATTTGGTCATTCCCGGTCGGTCAATGACCGGAAATAGCCAGTCAATACCGAAATAATAGCTTTAGGGTTATATTTACACTTATGTATAATAGTTAGGGTTATATTTGCATTAAAAAATAACTCATGATTATATCTGTACTTTCTCCAACATACATGGTTATATTTGTATATTACCATAAAATGTATCACGGAATGCATCAAAGGGTGGTGTTTTCATAGTACGATATCAATATACTAACTTTGGGAAAATGTTTACTTCGTTGCTTAACGCTCTTCCACAGCTCAGTCACGTAAGTGCAACCTTTCTTGAGTGTTGCTTCTATGCAATAAAATATCTGTCGCTCGAGTTGTAATCATTTAGCTCTCGCAGAGTTGTAGCCACCAGTTTTTATGCACCCCATTCCCTAATTCATTCTTATTTTTTCTTAGTTTCTTGTCATTTAAGTCAACAATTTCTTTGTAATTATCAGCACCCGCAATTTGCAACGGCTTTAAAGGATGCTAGTAGGGAAATCCAGCTCCTTGAGACAACTCCGATGCTTTGAGTTCAATTGATATTCTCTTTGCAAGTTTACCTTTAATTGCTCTTCAAAATGGTTCAGCATTGATCTCACCCACCCGCTTCACCACGTGTATCTCATGATTATATTCTCCAAACATACATTGTGACAATAAAATATCGTGATTGATTGATTGTCCTTGATTGTGATTGATTGATTGTGATTGATCTTGATTAATTTCTAATTAATCAAGATTTATCTTGTCTATATTTAGAACTAGTCCAGATTCATTGTATCATTCATATGTAAACACCTATATATTACTTTGTAAATGGTAATAGAAAATCAAGTTGGAAAATTCCTTTCATGGTATCAGAGCGTTGCTGATCCTCTCTCCCTAGAGTTTCAATTTTTTTTTGACCTCCCATATTTCTTCTTCATTCAGCCGCCCCTCTCCCCTCTTCTTCTTCAATCGATTTTTTTTCTCTCGATCATGGCTGACAACAAGAATTCAGACAGGTTGTCCCTCAACACCATGATCCATTTACTCAATACGAAGTTGGATGGTAACACATACCTGCAATGGAAGCAGCAGGTTCAATATGTGTTTAGACCGCAGGGAATGTATGGTCATCTTGATGGTTCTAGTCCCTGCCCAAATTTCCCAGTGATGCAGACACTGGTTTCCTCCTCCTCTTCTCCGCCTGATGATGCTGCGTTTCTCAAAGCTAGAGAGGTCTTTGATAAGACCAAGACTGTCTATGATGATTGGGTTGCTGATGATAAACGAGTCTGCAGTGTGCTTTATTCTTCTCTCTCTTCCGATGCCAAGAACGAAATCTCTCTCTTTTTGCTCCTTCAGCATATCCCACTCAGCCATCTATTGCTTCTGCCCCAAGTGTTGCTTCATTGATCCCTGACTGGTATATGGATTCAGGAGCGACTAATCATATGAGCTCTTCTGCTTCCAATCTATCGAGTGTCACTCCGTACAATGGTAACACTCTTGTCTCTGTTGGTAATGGTGCGTCTATTGCTATTGCTGGTATTGGTAATGCTCGTATTAGTTCTACCTTACATTTATCTGATGTGCTGCTTGTGCCTGCAATTACTAAGAATCTCTTATCAATTAGCAAGCTTACTCGTGATCTGTGTGCTATTATTACCTTTGATGATCAGTCCTTTGTTATTCAGCACAAGGTTACCAGGGAAATTCTGGGGTGGGGACACGTTGAGGATGGCCTATATATGCTGGACCGTGGTGCAGAAGCACTTCTGTCATTTGTTAGACAAAACAATAATAGAGCATCTTTTCAGATTTGGCATGCTCGATTAGGACATGTGTCCTCTAGCACTGTGTCTTTGTTGAACAAGAATGGTTATTTATCTCTTACTTATGTGCTTCCTAAACCTAGTATTTGTGAGTCTTGTGCTATGGCAAAGGGTCAGAAATTGTCTTTTGTTGAGAATTCTAAGCGCGCTGCTCATGTTCTTGACTTAATTCATTGTGATTTATGGGGGCCCTCTCCAGCCTTATCTGGAAGTGGTTTTGCTTATTATGCTGTGTTTGTGGATGATTACTCGTGATTTACCTGGTTTTATCCTCTTTGTCGCAGATCAGACATTGTTGACATCTATTTTCAATTCGAAGCATTCGTGGAGAATCAGTTTTCATCCCGCATCAAAGTTTTTCAAAGCGATGGTGGCACCGAGTTTATCAATAACAGGTTGCAGTCACACTTTGGGGTTCGTGGCATTCATCATCAGGTGTCATGCCTATACACTCCAGAGCAGAATGGTAGGGCTGAACGGAAGCATCGACACATAACGGAAATGGGGTTGTCCATGCTTCTCCACTCTCACATACCTATCTCATACTGGGATAATGCCTTTAGTGCTGCAGTTTTCACTATTAACCGCCTACCCACTCCTGTTCTTGATAACATCTCTCCTTTTGAGGTTCTATTTGGTCGGCTCCCGGAATACTCCAACTTTCATCCTTTCGGGTGTCGTGTGTTTCCATATGTTCGACCGACTGCAGCTCACAAACTTGCCCCTCGCAGTCTTCCATGTGTCTTCATTGGCTACAGTGCACATTATAAGGGGTTCAAATGCTTGGATACGACCTCCGGACGTACTTACATGACTCGACATGCCCGATTTGATGAGTCTCACTTTCCCTTTTCCACTGTATCTTCGGAGGTTCAGTTTTCATCCCTAGATGTTTCATCTTTTTTGGACCTCACTGATTCAGACTTGTCTATCACCATCTCTGATCCTGCTTCAGCTTCACCGACTTTGCCTTGTTCGGTGTGTCCAAATTCCTCGTCCACATCTGAGACTGCAGCACCGATGATTGCCCCTGCTGAGGATGTGGTTGTTACACCACCACGATATCCTGCTTCTTTGACCACACTGACTGATCCCTCTAGTGGTTCGACTGTCCTCTCCAGCATCAGTTCCAGTTCAGCATCGGCCAGTTTCTCGGATGGTTCCTCTGGAAGTGCTTCTCTGACTCCTCAGGTGCCCCGTCCTCATCCCATGACCACTAGTTTACAGGATGGGACACGTGTTGCCCGTAATCTTGGCCCAGATTTTGTGGCAACAGGATTGGTTGCAGAACTTTTGGAGCAGAAGGAACCACGTCATTTTCGAGCCGCGGAAAAAGATTTAAGATGGGTTGCTGCTATGGATGAGGAAATGGCTGCTCTTCGCCGTCAGCAGACGTGGGAGTTGGTGCCTTGTCGTCCGAATGTTAATATTGTTGGCTCTAAGTGGATTTATCGGCTAAAGTACTCTCAGGATGGCTCTATTGATCGTTATAAGGCCCGTCTGGTGGCCCAAGGATATTCTCAGATACTGGGGTTTGACTTTGATCATACTTTCAGTCCGGTGATTAAGGCTGCCACTGTTCGTACTGTCCTTGCCATTGCCACCATGAGGAAGTGACCTTTACATCAGTTGGACGTCAAGAATGCCTTTCTTAATGGTGTTCTTGATACTCCTGTTTTCATGGCTCAGCCGGCTGGTTATCAGGATCCTGCTCGCTCTCATCATGTCTGTCGCTTACGGAAGGCCATTTATGGACTCAAACAGGCACCCAGGGCGTGGTTTGACCGGTTCAGTTTGTTCGTCAGGCAGTTGGGTTTTGTTGGCAGTCTTTCAGATCCTTCACTGTTTGTCTTCTCTCAGGGCACTATTATTCTTTATCTTCTGGTCTATGTTGATGATATCATTCTCACTGGGAACAACAGTGTTGCTATTCGGTAATTCATTGCCCGTGCTGATCGTGAATTTTCTGTCAAAGACTTGGGTTCTCTCAGCTATTTTCTTGGTTTAGAGGTTACCTCTACCTCTACAGGGCTGTTCTTGGGCCAAGCCAAGTTTGCTAGGGATATTCTTCAGCGAGCTGGGATGTTGGATTCTTCTCCGGTCTCTACTCCGTTCTTGCCACTATCCCAGCTTCATAGCAGTACGAGTGGACCATTTCACAACCCTAAGTTGTATCATTCCCTTGTTGGCGCCCTTCAGTACCTTACCATTACTCGACCTAACTTGTCCTTTGCGGTCAATTCCGTGAGTCAGTTTCTTCAGGATCCACGTGATGATCATTTTTCTGTTGTCACTAGGATCCTACGATATGTTTGGGGCACGTTACATTGTGGTCTAACCTTTGGAGTTGGTGGCATTTCGGAGGTTATTGCCTATTCGGATGCTGATTGGGCACGTTGCTTGGAGACCCGTCGGTCCACCTATGGCTATGCGGTATTTCTTGGTGGCAACTTGGTCTCGTGGAGTGCCAAGAAGCAACCTACAGTCTCTCGGTCGAGCTCAGAATCTGAATATCGAGCTCTTGCTAACACAGCCTCGGAGGTGGTTTGGTTGTTGCATATTCTTCGCGATCTTCAGTTTCCGCTGCAGGGCTCGCCTCTGCTTCTATGTGACAATAATAGTGATATCTTTCTTTCTGAGAATCTTGTTGCTCACAAATGGGCCAAGCATATTGATATTGACTATCATTTTGTATGGGAATTGGTGGCTGCTGG
The DNA here is from genome assembly GCA_037428765.1 of Rubia yunnanensis. NCBI lineage: Eukaryota > Viridiplantae > Streptophyta > Magnoliopsida > Gentianales > Rubiaceae > Rubia > Rubia yunnanensis. The sequence continues at coordinate 132,272,052 of CM075062.1, forward strand.
AAAACTTCGTGTTGGTCATGTCTCCACTTCGCTGCAAGTTGCGGACATTTTCACCAAAGGGCTTTTTTTTTAATTTAAAACCATCCTTAGATGGGGGGTATATATTGGCTCCCCAGACCAATAAATCAGCCTGTAATTCGTAAAGTGCAACAAAAATTTACAAAAGGTCATCCTGTAAGATGAATCCGGAGCTAAGTATAGTCCCCGAAGCAAGACAGATTGCTTCCAAAAGCAAGTGATCAACCAGCCAGAGTTGAAGAGAAAGATAATCTATCTTAACCAAGAGCATCTAACCGAACACATCGCGAACAGGGCGAAGAAACGTAGATACGAGACTTCTATTTGTCAACGATGTGTCCGTTGAGATGTTAGTTATCTCCCATATGTGGAGTATCTACCAAGTGTTAGCTTCGAACCAAAGAGACCGTGTGTAGCCGTAGTATTCTGCAATTCCCACAGATCCCAGAAAGCAAGCCTGAAGGGATTCCTCAGTCTGATCTAGAATCAGTTATCCTATGTTGGTGAGATGCACCTTACCTGCATGAAATATAAAGAAAACCAGCAGTATCCATAGCAAATGATAAAAAAAAGAAATAGCAGCAGATGGTAGCATCCATAAGAGATCAGGAAACTACACGAATTCCTTGCATTCCAATTTTATCCAACACAATGAGGCCTTTGAAAAATGGTGGAGCCATATCCATGTTTATATCGCCATTCAAATTATTTTCATTAGCATATTTTGCCAAAAAGTCAGCTGCTGTATTAGTCTCCCTTGGGATGAATGTGATTGGATTAACTTTATGCAACTCATGCAAGGAACTACAGATTGAAAAAACTGTCCAAGGACTAACCATAGGTGCCTGGATTCCTTTCACAGCTGAAAGGCAATCAGATTCAATCACACAGCCTTGTAAATTAAGTTCAGTACATAACTGATATGCCTTTTGAATACCTACCAGTTCTGCATGTAGTGGGGATTCTGAGTGAAAAACATGAACTCTTAGTTTAATCACCTCTCCATTCCTATCCCTCACTATCACTGCAGAGGAAGACAAACCTCCAGTTTTCCATGTGGCATCAGTGTTAAGTTTAGCACCAGAAACCGGCTTTTCCCATCCAACAGCTAGAATTACTCTTTTCTATTTTTGTAGTATATCAGACAAAAGGCCTGCTTGGATTAAGTCTTTGTGTTTTTCTTTATTGCCTCTCAATGGGTTTGCAGTAAAAATTAGCTTGATCAGGTCCTTAGTATTATGGAAGCATGAATCTACCGAAAAGGCCTGATTCTCAAATATACTCTTATTTATGGGTCCAGAGGGTCCATGATGTGACTAAGAGGACTGCAGTAATCATAATAGAGGATATCTTGGATTCTGCTCTTATGGATAAATAAAATTCTACCCTGTTTCTAAAGCTTCCTAAGGCTGGATGGTGAAGATGAATGAGTGTGTTAATTCTGTTCCAGATTTCAAGTGAAGAGGGGCATGAGTTAAAAAAGTGATCTAAAGTATCCGAATGATTCCTACACAAAGGACATTTGGAGGCTAAGGAATAACCATATTTGCATAATATGTTATCAAATGGTAGGATTCCATTAAGCGCTCTCCAAAGAAGAACTGACATTTTGGAAGGAATAAAAGGGGACCAGATTTTATGAAGATGTCTGATTTGTGTACCTTTTTGTCTGAGATTCTTGTAAGCTGAGCTAGTGGAGAAATTGCCATCCAGTGTAGGAGTCCAGATCAGTTTATCAGCATGTGTGTTTGTGATTACCACCTCCTGCAAAATTAGGTTAGTATTGGTAGCCAATTGAGGCTCCAATATTGGAAGATAATGATTTTTGTTAGCAACAAAGGAGCTCAAAGTTATATCAGGAAATGGAATGTCCATCCCTTCAGGCCATTCGTAAAACAGAGCTCCACTACCTTTCCAGTTGGCATTCCAAAAGGAACAAGAACCAATTCCATAAAGAACTCTTGTTAAACTATTTGCAAATTCTGTTACCTTACAAATTCTTTGCCATGTGTGATAATTCTTGTAGGATTCTGGGAGAGACCACAGATGTTGAGTCCATTGAGACTTATTGAGTTGCAGTTTCCACCAGAGTTTGCAAGAGAAGGCATCCACTGTTGCCTGAATATCTCTAAATCCTATACCATTCTCTTGAACGGGGAAACTCATTTGTTTCCATGAGCGCCGTTTTTTATTTCCTGTGATCTCATTATGCCCCCAAAAAAGTCCTGAAGCTAGCTTTTCCATTTTTCTTAAGACTATTTTGGGTGGACTAAGTACTGCAAACATATGTATTGGAATGGAGATGAAACAATGATTAATGAGAATGATTTTTCCTGCTGAGCTTAACCACTTGTTTTTCCAGTTGTTTAAAGTATTTTCCATTCTCTCAAGCACAGGGAAATAGTGTACTTGTTTATTCCTTCCAGCAAAAATAGGAGTCCCTAGATATTTGAAAGGAAAGGTGCCTCTTGTCATACTTAAGGTCCTAGAAACTGATTGCAATCTATCCACAGATGTTTTAGGATCAGCAAAAAAATTAGATTTAGCAAAGTTTACTTTCTGACCCGAGGTATGCTCATATGCCTGGAGGAATTTTTTAAATCTTTTCAGATTCTTGTGATTACCATTCAGAAAAACAGCAGTATCATCCGCATACATAAGATGGGTTATTAGTGGGCAATTCCTGGGCAAACTAAAATTCTGTAAATAGCCTATCTGAAACAATTTTTTTAACCCTCTTGAGAAAGCCTCAGACAAAATATTATAAAGAAAAGGAGACAATGGATCCCCTTGTTTAATGCCTCTGTTTGATGCAAAGAATCCTAAAGTTACACCATTTATTAAGACTGAGAAATGAACTGAAGCTATGTTCTGCATTATTCTGTGCACAAATACACCATGGAATCCGAATTGCAAGAGGATTGAGTTAAGAAAAGACCATGATACTCTATCAAAAGCCTTATGCATGTCTAGTTTAACTATGAGGTTTGGGGCTTTTGATTTCCTAACTAATCTTCTAGTCATTTCCTGCATCATAATTATGTTATCAGATATATCCCTCCCTTTTATGAATGCACTTTGTTCAGGTGATATGAGAGAAGCCATTAGTGGTTTGATCCTTTCCATGACCATCTTAGAAAATACCTTGGTCACAAAGTTAGATAAACTTATGGGCCTGAAATCAGAGAAGGTTAGAGGGATAGGCTTTTTGGGTATTAATGTTAACCAAGTACTAGAGATAGCCTTAGGAATATTTCCACTGTTTAGGAAGTCATTAGCAGCATCAAGAAGATCTTCATTGATGACTTCCCAAAAAGTGGTGTAAAATGCTCCTGAATATCCATCAGGACCAGGTGAGCTAAATCTATTTAGGTCAAAAACTGCATCCTTAAGTTCTTGAAGTTGGAAAGGGGATAGAAGATGATCATTTTGCTGATCAGAAATTACACTAGGTATTTCTGAAAGGAAATGATTAAGAAAAGTCCCCTTTTTTTGTGAAACTTCCTCATGAAAAAGTTCTTTGTAAAATCTTACTGCTTCCTCTTTGATTAGAGCTGGATCAGAGATCCAATTTCCTTTTCCATCCTTAATCTTACTGATTCTTGTCTTGGTTCTCCTTTCTCTAACTGAGTGGTGGAAGTAGCTTGTGTTAGCATCTCCAAACTTAAACCAGTTAATCCTAGCTTTTTGCTTAAGGAAAATAAACTTTTCTTTTTGAGCCCTCATAAGCAACTGTTTTGATTTATTTAACTCACTAAGGATTAGATCATCATTTGTTTGCTGAAAGGTGATTTCCAGTTCTTTAACCACATTATCATAGTGTGCCAAATTCTGTGAAACATTACCAAAATGTTTTATATTCCATTGTTTAATTTCCATCTTTAGCCTCTTCAATTTAAAAACCAGCCTATACATTCCTAGGAAAGGGGAATCTAGTTTCCAGTTTGTAGCTACCAGATCCTGAAATTCCTGTCTGTTTGACCACATGTCTTGGTATCTAAATGGTCTAGGGGCTTGTTCTTCAGATGATTGAACAGACAGGAATAAAGGGGCGTGGTCCGAAGTCAGCATATTTAAAACTTGAATGGAGCTATTAGGGAAAAGCTCCAACCAATCTAGGGAGGCTAAACCCCTGTCCAACCTTTGAAACATTAAATCTTTGCATTTTTCCTTAAATCTATTGTTACTCCAGGTGTAGGAGTTCCCCACAGTAGGAATATCATGCAAGTCATTTGAGTTAATGAATTCTTTAAACTGTTTCATACTCTTTTTAGGTGTGGACTTTCTGCCCTTGTATTCAGAAACAGATAGCACAATATTAAAATCACCTATATATATGGAGGGGGTATTTCCTGTCACTTTTAGATCATTCCATAAGTCCTCCCTCAATTGTCTATGCACACTTGCATATATAAAGAAGCAGTGCCAGTTAAAAGAGGAACCTGAATCAGTTATGTTAACCTGAACAAATTGATCTGTCTCACTTAGATTTGTAATGTTAAAAGTTGGTTCCCATAAAATCCAAATTTCGGCAGTTTGTGCAGCTAAAGCATTATGATATCCAAGTTCATGCTTTAATACTGTTAGCATTTGTTTATCCTGCCATGGTTCTATCAAACACAGAATATCAATCTTATGATTAAGCTTAAGAATCTTTAATCTTTCAACAAATGTTCCAATACCCCTAACATTCCAAACCAAAATATTTCCTATTATGGTGTGTTTTATCATTTAAAAACTTTAGGGGTGGCTTTCTGTGAGGATCTTAGATTTCTCCCTGACTTTGCTGAAGTCTTACCTTTGTCACCTGACTTACCATTACTTTTTTCTATATTAACAAGGGTGGACATCTGTTCAGGAATGCTAACCTTAATCTGCATGGTATCCTCTTTCTCTGATCCAGGTTGTTTAAGATCCCCTGTGTTAACATCTGCGTTGGCATCTGTGATGATTTGCTCTGTGTCTCCTGTTGGGAGTATCTCAAAGACAGGAGAGTTAGGTGCAGGGGTTACATTTTTATCAGGAATGATTGTTGGAATTACATCCTGTGATTCCACAGTTTCATGAAATATCTTCACCAAAGGGCTTAATCGTGCATTGTTTGACTTCTTCAGGTCCAAGCTTTGCGTCTTTGTCAACCCGACGCTTCGCTTGAGGGGGGTGTGACAATAGAAGATCGTGATTGATTGTGATTGATTGTGATTGATTGTGATTGATTGATTGTGATTGATTGTGATTGATCTTGATTAATTTCTAATTAATCAAGATTTATCTTGTCTATATTTAGAATTAGTCCAGATTCATTGTATCATTCATATGTACACACCTATATATTACTTTGTAAATGGTAATAGAAAATCAAGTTGGAAAATTCCTTTCATGCATGGAAGTGTAAATGTAAGTTATTTAATTCCAAATTAATTTTTATACGCATGACTTCATATTTCTCCTGACTAGTGCGAGTTACAGAGAAAAATATTGGATTAAATTGTATTAATTAATTAGAACCAACCTTGCACTCTCATTCTCTTCAATTTTACAGTTCTAGTTCATTCCCCATGCATCCTAGTCCCTTTTGTTGAAGTACACAAGTGTGTTTTTTTAACCTTATTTTTCTTGTTCGGGTAAATTTTATTTCTAATGTATTAATTCAATATTTTCTTTAAACTATAATTTAGCGTGGCAGTGGGATGATAGCAAAAGCGTTTGCACACACTCATTTGAATATGCACGCATGTGTCACTTCATTCGTTCAAGATGTGCGCATGTGTGGCACTATAATTGAAAGGCCTCTCACTTGGCTCATTATCTGGTTACTATATAAAAGAAATACTTTAAAATCGAACGCTTGTGTCAACTGTTGTCAAGGGCATAATGGTTATTTTGCAGGCCTGCCAAGCGTGTGGCCCTACATGTGCTCCTAAGTGACCACCAAAAACGATGTCGTTTTGGGCACCATTTTTGTCGTTTTGTACATCCCCCTTTTCAAAAGTTGCGGTGCCGCCATGTGCGCCTGCAGGTGCTGCCATGTGGCTACCCAAAACGATGTCGTTTTGGCTACCCATTAGAGGGGTACCCATTCAAGAGGTACCCATTCGAGAGGTAACCATTCGAGATGTACCCATTCGAGAGGTAACCATTCGAGAGGGCAAGGTTCAGTTGGAGGGGTTCCAATGGATGAGTTCGAGAGGTACCCATTCGAGAGGTAAAGTTTCAGGTGGAGGGGTTCCGTTAGATGGGTTCGAGAGGTAAAGTTTCAGGTGGATGAGTTCCATTCGATGGGTTTGAGAGGTACCATTCGAGAGGTACCCTTTCGAGATGTACCCAGTCGAGATGTATCCATTTGAGAGGTACCCTTGCCAGAGGTACCCATTCGAGAGGTGTAGTTTCAGGTGGAGAGGTTCCATTGGATAGGTTCGAGAGGTGAAGTTTAAGGTGGATGGGTACCATTGGATGTGTTTGAGAGGTATCCATTCGAGAGGTACCCTTTTGAGAGGTACTCATTCGAGAGGAACCGATTCGAGAGGGCCTGTTGGAGAGGTACCCTTTAGAGAGGTACCGATTCGAGAGGTCCTATTTGAGAGGTGTAGTTTCAGGTGGAGGGGTTCCATTGGATCCATTTGAGATGTACCCATTCGAGAGGTAACCATTTGAGATGTACCCATTCGAGAGATGAAGGTTCAGGTGGAGGGATTCCATTAGATGGGTTCGAGAGGTACCCATTCGAGAGGTAAAGTTTCAGGTGTGGGGGTTTCATTGGATGGGTTCGAGAGGTACCCATTCGAGAGGTACCCACTCGAAAGGTACCCATTCAAGATGTACCCATTCGAGAGGTGAAGGTTTAGGTGGAGGGATTCCATTGAATGGGTTTGAGAGGTACCAATTCGAGAGGTAAAATTTCAGTTGGAGGAGTTCCGTTGGATGAGTTTGAGAGGTATCGATTCGAGAGGTCCCATTCGAGAGGTAACCATTCGAGAGGTATCCATTCGAGAGGTACCCATTCGAGAGGTAACCATTCGAGAGGTAACCATTCGAGATGTACCCATTCGAGAAGTACCCATTTGAGATGTACCCATTCGAGATATACCTATTCGAGAGGTGAAGGTTCGGGTAGAGGGATTCGACTAGATGGGTTCGAGAGGTACCCATGGAGAGGTAAAGTTTTAGGTGGAGGGGTTCCGTTAGATGGGTTCAAGAGGTACCCATTCGAGAGGTACCCACTCAAGAGGTGAAGATTCAGGTGGAGGAGTTCCATTGGATGGGTTCTAGAGGTACCGATTCGAGAGATGAAGGTTCAGGTGGAGGGGTTCCATTGGATGGGTTCTAGAGGTACCGATTTGAGAGGTGAAGGTTTAGGTGGAGGAGTTCCATTGGATGGGTTCTAGAGGTACCGATTCGAGAGATGAAGGTTCAGGTGGAGGGGTTCCATTGGATGGGTTCTAGAGGTACCGATTTGAGAGGTGAAGGTTTAGGTGGAGGGGTTCCATTGGATCCATTCGAGAGGTATCCATTCGAGATGTGAAGTTTCAGATGGAGAGGCTCTATTGGATCCATTTGAGAGGTACCGATTCGAGCGGTACCCTTTCGAGAGATGTAGTTTCAGGTGGAGGGGTTCCATTGGATGAGTTCTAGAGGTACCGATTTGAGAGGTAAAGATTCAGGTGGAGGAGTTCCATTGGATCCATTCGAGATGTGAAGTTTCAGATGGAGGGGTTCCATCGGATCCATTCAAGAGATACTGATTCGAGAGATGTAGTTTCACGTGGAGGGGTTCCATTGGATCCATTCCAAATGTACCCATTCGAGAGGTACCCATTCAAGATGTACCCATTCGAGATATACCCATTCAAGATGTACCCATTCGAGAGGTGAAGGTTCAGGTGGAGGGATTGCATTGGATGGGCTCGAGAGGTACCTATTCGAGAGGTAAAGTTTCAGGTGGAAGGGTTCCGTTGGATGGGTTTGAGAGGTACCCATTTGAGAGGTACCCACTTGAGAGGTGAAGTTTCAGGTTGAGGGGTTCCATTGGATGGGTTTTAGTGGTACCGATTCGAGAGGCGAAGGTTTAGGTAGAGGGGTTCTATTCGATGGGTTCTAGAGGTACCGATTCGAGAGGTGAAGGTTCAGGTGGAGGGGTTCCATTGTATCCATTGGAGAGGTACCCATTCGAGAGGTACCCTTTTGAGAGATGTAGTTTCTGGTGAAGCGGTTCCATTGGATGGGTTCTAGAGGTAACGATTCAAGAGGTGAAGGTTCAGGTGGAGGGGTTCCATTGGATCCATTCGAGAGGTATCCATTCGAGATGTGAATTTTCAGATGGAGGAGTTCCATTGGATCCATTCGAGAGGTACCGATTCAAGATGTACCCTTTCGAGAGATATAGTTTCAGGTGGACGGGTTCCATTGGATCCATTCCAGATGTCCCCATTCGAGAGGTACCCATTCGAGATGTACCCATTCGAGAGGTAAAGGTTCAGGTGGAGGGATTCCATTGGATGGGTTCGAGAGGTACCCATTCGAGAGGTAAAGTTTCAGGTGGAGGGGTTCCGTTGGATGGGTTCGAGAGGTACCCACTCGAGAGGTGAAGTTTCAGGTGGAGGGGTTCCTTTGGATGGGTTATAGAGGTACCGATTTGAGAGGTGAAGGTTCAGGTGGAGGGGTTCCATTGGATGGGTTCTAGAGGTACCGATTCGAGAGGTGAAGGTTCAGGTGGAGGGGTTCCATTGTATCCATTGGAGAGGTTCCTATTCCATATGTGAAGTTTCAGATGGAGGGGTTCCATTGGATCCATTCGAGAGGTACCGATTTCAGAGTTCCAATTCAATGGGTGAAGGTTTCGAGAGGTGTAGTTTCAGGTGGAGGGGTTCCATTGGATGGATTCGAGAGGTAAAATTTCAGGTGGAGGGGTTTCGTTGGATGGATTCGAGAGGTACCCATTCGAGAGGTAAACTTTTGGGTGAAGGGGTTCCATCGGATGAGTTTGAGAGGTACCCATTCGAGAGGTGAAGGTTCTGGTGTAGGGGTTCGATTGGATCCATTCGAGAGGTACCCATTCGAGATGTGAAGCTTTAGGTGGAGGGGTTCCATTGGATCCATTTGAGAGGTACCCATTCGAGATGTGAAGTTTTAGATTGAGGGGTTCCATTGGATCCATTCGTGAGGTACCCATTCGAGAGGTGAAGTTTCAGGTGGAAGGGTTCTAATTTATCCATTCTAGAGGTACCCATTCGAGAAGTGAATTTTAGGTGGAGGGGTTCCATTGGAACCATTCTAGAGGTACCCATTCGAGAGGTGAAGGTTCATATAGAGGGGTTCCATTGGATCCATTCTAGAGGTACCCGTTCGAGAGGTGAAATTTCACGTGGAAGGGTTGATTGGATCCGTTCGATAGGTACCCATTCGAGAGGTGAAGTTTTAGATGGAGGGGTTCCATTGGATCCATTTGAGAGGTGTAGTTTCAGGTGGAGGGGTTCCATTGGTTCCATTCCAGATGTACACATTCGAGAAGTAGGTAAAGTTTCAGGTGGAGGGGTTCCATTGGATGGGTTCGAGAGGTACCCATTCAAGAGGTGATGGTTCAGGTGCAGGGGTTTGATTGGAAACATTCAAGAGGTACCCATTCGAGATGTGAAGTTTTAGATGGAGGGGTTCCATTGGATCCATTCAAGGGGTACCGATTCGAGAGGTGAAGTTTCAGGTGGAGGGGTTCCATTGGATTCATTCGAGAGGTACCCATTCGAGATGTGAAGTTTCAGGTGGAGGGGTTCCATAGGATTCATTCTAGAGGTAACCATTCGAGAAGTGAAGGTTAAGGTGGAGGGGTTCCATTGGATCCATTCGAGAGGTGAAGGTTCATGTGGAGGGTTTCCATTGGATCCATTGGAGAGGAACCCAATCGAGAGGTGAAGTTTTAGGTTGAGGGGTTCTATTGGATCCATTCGAGAGGTGAAGTTTCAGGTGGAGGGGTTCTATTGGATCCATTCGAGAGGTGAAGTTTCATGTGGAGGGGTTCCCTTGGATCCATTCAAGAGGTACCGATTCGAGAGGTACCCTTTTGAGAGGTAAAGTTTCAGGTGGAGGGGTTCCATTGGATTGGTTCGAGAGGTACCCATTCGAGGGGTGTAGTTTCAGGTGGAGGGGTTCCGTTGGATGTGTTTGAGAGGTACCCATTCGAGAAGTGAATTTTAAGGTAGAGGGGTTCCATTGGATCCATTTGAGAGGTGAAGGCTGATGTGGAGGGGTTCCATTGGATCCATTCGAGAGGTACCCATTTGAGAGGTGAAGGTTCAGGTGGAGAGGTTCGATTGGATCCATTCAAGAGGTACCCATTCGAGAGGTAAAGTTTTAGATGGAGGGGTTACATTGGATCCATTCAAGAGGTACCGATTTGCAATGTGAAGTTTTGGGTGGAGGGGTTCCATTCGAGAGGTATCGATTCGCGATGTGAAGTTTCAGGTGGAGGGGTTCCATTGGATCCATTTGAGAGGTACTGATTCGAGAGGTCCCATTCGAGAGGTGTAGTTTCAGGTGGAGGGGTTCCATTGGATCCATTCGAGATGTACCCATTCGAGAGGTAGGTAAATTTTCAGGTGGAGGGGTTCTGTTGAATGGGTTCGAGAGGTACCCATTTGAGAGGTGAAGGTTCAGGTGCAGGGGTTCGATTGGATTCATTCGAGAGGTACCCATTCGAGATGTGAAGTTTCAGATGGAGGGGTTCCATTGGGTCCATTCGAGAGGTACCGATTCGAGAGGTTAAGTTTCAGGTGGAAGGATTCCATTAGATGGATTCAAGAGGTACCCATTCGACAGGTAAAGTTTCAGGTGGAGGGGTTTCGTTGAATAGATTAAAGAGGTTCCCATTCGAGAGGTAAAAATTCATGTGGAGGGGTTCCATTGGATCCATTCGAGAGGTACCAATTCACGATGTGAAGTTTCAAGTGGAGGGGTTCCATTGGATCCATTCTAGAGGTACCGATTCACGATTTGAAGTTTCAAGTGGAGGGGTTCCATTGGATCCATTCGAGAGGTCTCATTCAAGAGGTACCCTTTCGAGAGGTGTAGTTTCATGTGGAAGGGCTCCATTGGATCCATTCGAGATGTACTCATTCGAGAGGTAGGTAAAGTTTTAGATGGAGGAGTTCCGTTGGATGGGTTCGAGAGGTACCCATTCGAGAGGTACTCATTTGAGAGGTGAAGGTTCAGGTGTAGGGGTTCGAGTGTATCCATTTCGAGAGGTACCCATTCTAGATGTGAAGTTTCAGATGGAGGGGTTCCATTGGATCCATTCGAGAGGTACCGATTCGAGAGGTGAAGTTTCAGGTGGAGGGGTTCCATTGAATCTATTCGAGAGGTACCCATTCGAGAGGTGAAGTTTCAGGTGGAGGGGTTCCATTGGATGTGTTTGAGAGGTACCCATTCGAGAAGTGAAGTTTAACGTGGAGGGGTTCCATTGCATCCATTCGAGAGGTACCCATTCGAGAGGTACCCATTCGAGAGGTGAAGGTCCAGATAGAGGGGTTCGATTAGATCCATTCGAGAGGTACCCATTCGAGATGTGAAGTTTCAGATGGAGGGGTTCCATTGGATCCAATCAAGAGGTACCAATTCGCGATGTGAAGTTTCAGGTGAAGGGGTTCCATTGGATCCATTCGAGAGGTACCTTTTCGAGAGGTGTAGTTTCAGGTGGAGGGGTTCCATTGGATCCATTCGAGATATACCCATTCGAGAGGTAACCATTCGAGATGTACCTATTCGAGAGGTACCCATTCGAGAGGTGAAGTTTCAGGTGGAGGGGTTCCATTGGATGGGTTTTAGAGGTACCGACTCGAGAGGTGAAGGTTCAGGTGGAGGGGTTCGATTGGATCCATTCGAGAGGTACCCACTTGAGAGGTAACTATTCGAGAGGTACCCATTCGAGAGGTTCAATTTCAGGTGGAGGGGTTCCTTTGGATCCATTCGAGAGGTGTAGTTTCAGGTGAAGGAGTTCCATTGGATGGTTTCGAGAGGTACCCACTTGAGAGGTTCCTATTCGAGAGGTCTCCATTCGAGACGTACACATTTGAGAGGTCCTCACTTGATAGGTACCATTTGAGAGGTGTAATTTTAGGTGGAGGGGTTCCATTGGATGGGTTCGAGAGGTACCCATTCGAGAGGTACCCATTCCAAAGGTGAAGTTTCAGGTGGAGGGGTTCCATTTGATGGGTTTGAGAGGTACCATTCGACTGGGGGGGTTCGAGAGGTAATTGTTCGAGAGTTACCGATTCGATAGGTGAAGATTCAGGTGGAGAGGATCGAACCTCTCCACTAGAACAACTTCCTCTCGAACCCTTCCACTCGAACCCCTCCAGGTGGGGTGGTTCGAGAGGTAACCCTTAGAGAGATGAAGATTTAGTTGTAGAGGGTTCAAGTGAAGGGGTTCAATTGGAGAGGCTCGAGAGGTACCCATTCGAGGGTGAACCGGTACCACTCGAATCCACTACCTCTCGAACCCCTACACTGGAACATTCACCTCTCGAATCTACTATGGAACCTTCACCACTCGAATCCATACCTCTCGAACCCGCTACATCTCCAACCTCCACGGCAACCTTCACCTCTAAAACCCCTCCAATGGAACCCTTCACCTCTCTAATCGGTGCATCTCGAACCCTTCCAATGGAACCTACACCTCTCGAATCTCTCCAATGGAACCTTCACCTCTCGAACCTCCAATGAAACTTTCACCTCTCGAATCCACTACCTCTCGAACCCCTCCACTGGAACCTTCACCTTTCACCTCTCAATCCTACTATGGGATCTTCACCACTCCAATCCGTACCTCTCGAATCCACTACCTCTCGAACATCCACTGGAACCTTCACCTCTCAAACCTGTATGGAACCTCCTCCACTCCAATTCGTACCTCTCGAACCCACTACCTCTCGAACCTTTGATGGAACTTTCACCTCTTGAATCCACTACCTCTCAAATCTTCCAATGGAACCTTCACCTCTTGAACCTACTATGGAACTTTCACCACTCAAATTTGTACTTCTTGAACCCTTTGCTCCAACTAACTACCTCACGAACTTCCACTGGAACCTTCACATCTCAAATCCGTACCTCTCGAACCCCTCCACTTGAACCCTCTCCACCTGAACCTCCACCTCTCGCCATGTCCACACTTCAATTACATGTATAATTGGTACATTTATAGCTTAAATTATAGCTCTTTTAACATCCTACAGAATTTCATAATTTTTTTTTCAAGCTCACCGCGCAATGCGAAGTGTCGAGTAGATATTTAACCACAAACACATATAGATATCTTGTTAAATTGTTATTTTATATAGTAAAAAATATACATGATAGCGCCAAAAAAATTATCATCATATTCATACGGATATGATATAACGGTAACAATTTACAACACGATCATGTACCTTCCAAAGACATGAGAAAAGGGAAGGATGGTCAATGTTAAAAGCCCTATAGAGACGACAAGGGTAATAATTCATCATGATCTTCAAGGATGCAAGTAAGATGTTCATGAAAGCTGATGTTGACCTCTAACCTGAAAAAGTCGTTAGGCGGCATCATGATAGTGGGGTCTTTTCTCTATTTTTTTCTCTCTCCTCTTCCATTTCTCAGACAAACGTAAGGTTTTCTCACTTCTAATTCATGCAAATGATCTATGATTATCTCCTAAATTTTACGTAGAATCTTTCACTACTTATTTCCCTCCCTAATGCTATGTTTGCCGTGCACATTGTTTTTTATGGTGGAGACGTTCAATCGCCTGGTGGCAGATATGGGATGCCGATGTTCAATGCGGGAGCGGCGAAGATAAAATTGGTGATGAGACCCTGATGCAAAGGTTGTTAGAGTCGTTAATTGTACGGTTTACGTGCCTGTGTGAGGTCACCTTTTGCGACACCCACGGGAAAAAGGGAAAAAGAAAAGTTGAAATGTTAAAATTTTCCATTGTAAAATTTTTGATAAACAAAATTGTGGTGATGGGATGGCGTGGCTGGTGGCAGAGCTGGGTGGTGGGGGCATTTTTGTATTTTAAAATTTTGTATTAGGTAAGAAGGGCATTTTGGTTATTTTTGGTCGGTCAATGACCGAAAATGGCTAGTCAATGCCAGAATAATGACTTTAAGGTTATGCTTGTACTTATGTATAATAGTTAGGGTTATATTTGCACTAAAAAATAACTCAGGGTTATATCTTCACTTTTTCCAACATATAGGGTTATATTTGCACTAAAATATAACTCAAGGTTATATATGCTCTTTCTCCAATATATAGGGTTATATTTGCATATTACCCTAACATTTAAAATGTGTGCATGCACCCATCCAAAATCCGCACACACATGTCAATTCATTTGCTCTAGACATGCACATATGTAGCACTACATTTAAAACTCCCGCCTAACTTGTAACATCTATATTGCTCTTTTAAAGCACGACTAATGAAGTACATTTCTTTGTAAAGCCTAAAAATTAGTTGTATTAGGGCTCTTTTCGTAGTTGTTCAAACTTGGTTCATGAAAAGAGATTGACTTATGTTGGGGTCGGGGTGGCGCGTGCGGTTCAAAAACCACCTTTAAAAAGTAAATCGATTGTAATGATTTAAACAATCAGTTACTGAGAACCTCGTTGGAATCAGACATCACTGAATCCTAACCAAGAAATTAATTTTAAAATCAACAAATACTTCGAACTCAAAACCAACAAATGAACTTAAAATCGACAAAAAAATTTCAAAGCCGCTCAAACCAAGAAGCAATACTAGGACACAACAAGGATGCTTAAAATATATGATTATGGATGCTACCAACAAATAAACAACACAAGAATGCTATACATTAAACACCGTCTCCTTGAAAGCCTCCACCACCACTGTTATAAGCATAATAGATCTTGTGTCGTACTTGGCGATTGATCTAGAAATTAAGGGCTTTAGAATTGGGTGAATGATGCATCTTCGACAACCGACCGGTTCGTGGGCTTGGGTTCTTCTCGAACTAACCTGCAATAAAACTGTCCCTGAGGGTTCCAGGGGTTAGCACTCTGATGCCTAAGTTAGCCCAAGCGTTTGATATAATTAAGATATAATGAATGATAAGTAAATGCATACCTTGTATTTATACTCCATGTCCTAAATAATATTTTTCTTAATTATTGCCCTTGATTACCCACAAATGCGGTAATTAAGTTAGGGTGTTAAATTTTTACCTAACTGGGCAGCCACATCTTTGGCCCAATGGCCTTCTTGGGCTTAACCTCTATTAGTAGCCCCCAGAAAAACATGTTCTCAACCTCTGAAGGCTGGAACGTCATAAAGGCTCTTCGAGGTCTCGAATGCATGGGACAACTCGAGGACTTTAAAGACTCAAAATGAACCTTGCACTTCGTTGGTCAGGCCTTTGAGGGAGAGAACCTGGTTTTCTAATCAACTATGGTGTTAGGATTCTAAAAGGTGTGAGTGTTGTAGAACCGCGCGTGTCACTGCTCCCCAAACAGTTCATTGTTAGAAGACAGAAAAGAAATTGCATATTTCAATAACTTTTTATATTTCCAAGGAAATTCTTATCCTCCATTTTATCCCCCATTATTACCTCTTAACCACTCTCCCTTCTTTCACTTTTTTCATTTTCAAAAACTTTCTTACAAGCATCCTTTCTCTACTTCTCTCTCGAGCGATCTAACTTTCATCACCTTTCCCAGAAAATCAGTAAGTACTTTCATCTCTATTCTTATTCTAATATTTTCATCTTCTCACCTTACAATCATGCCCCGCTCTAATGAGGGTTCCGTTTCTGAGAAATTTCCCGGTGATATTAAGATACACGGGACGGGGGGTAGTACGCTGGGAAAAGCTACTAGTGACTCGGAATGCACTTATTCTGAAGAACTCCGATATGATTCAGATGCTGGAGAAGGTATGTCTGATTAGATTGCTAACAGTCCTGGGGAAGAGAGAGTTTTCCTAGTGACTGATATGCTTCCTCGAGAGACCGTTGAGAACAAGCCACCAGGCATGGGCAAGCCCTACATAAGAAGGTCTCTTACGAGTGGAAAAATTGGTTTCTACCCTCCTCCGAATCCAGAGCTTGAATAGGAAAATGAGTCAAATACATCTCTGGTCTGCAGGGAGATGCCTCTCGAGGCCATAGAGGAGGAGGAGAACGCGTCTCCTTTGAGAGAGATGACGTCTCTCTCTCTCTCGAGGAAGCATCCTCGAGGGCGCCTCAGGTATCTTCTTTGGGTAAACCCTCTCAAAAGAAGAAAAAGGGGACTTTTCGAAGATTAAGGCTAAGGGACTCAAGGAGGGAGCTATCTCAAAAATTTTGGACTCGATCCCTATTAGCCAACGAATAGCCCCGAATGCCGATTTTCAACCCATTCGAGAGGGAAACACCCCTCACAACCTCCTCGAAGGAAGATTATCCATTTCCTTCAGACATCTTCGCCGTGGGCTTACATTTCGCTTTCTGCCCCTTTTTTTCCAAACTCCTTAAAAAATTCCAAGTGAGCCCTGCACAAGTCCATCCTAATGTCTTAGTGATCACCATGATATTCTTGACTAGATGTGATGAGTTTGGTATCAAGCCCAGGTATAAGCTGTTTCGCTTGCTATACTTCATGTCTTATAGTGGGCGGTTGACCGGCATGATTGTCACTTTTACCAGCCGAGAAGCACATCACAAGTTTTTGGAGTTATTGGCAATTTGGGTGACTGGAGAAACTGAAAGAAAGGGGTTTCGTTTGATAGCAGGAGGTATCAAGTTCCTCCATGGAATTGGGGCGTGCGAGTCGAGTTTCCCAAACTTGGGGAGTATATCTATCTAGATGCCCTTGATAGGGACAAGCAAAAGCTGTTGTCCAGCTCCCTCGACTACAGCCGCTTCAACAATCCTAATTCCCGGATTTGCAGCTTTGCATTTCCTCCCACAATCTACGAGGAGTATGCGTATAAAATACCCTGAAAAAGTATAAGGAAGCAGAGTAGAGAACTTGAGGGCCACAAAGAAAGCCCTACCCCGAGACCTTTGTTAGTGATTTTAGGTACTCAGGAGCTTCCGAAGGTGCCTTAATAGAAATCTACTTCTCCTATTTGTTGTGTTGTTGAGTCTATTATTAGTGACCCTCTTTCTTTTTTTTCAGTGGACCTCGTTAGGGGCTTAAAGAAGCAGAGGCCCACGAAGCAGGGTCAGGCTCCTCCCAAATGAACCATTGCCTCCTCGAATCGGGTCTCCACTCCCCCGAATCGGGCATCTTCTCTCTCAAACCAGGCCTTCCCTCTCTCGAACCAGGCTTCCCCTCTTGCAGTTGGCGGCAAAAAGCCTACTTTGACCATTGGTGATGAGCATCCTTCTCACACCAGGAATGTTTGCTAGAAGACAAGGGCGAGTAGCAACATTATCTGTAGCACCTCCCAAACACCATTGATAGGAGCACATGGCGGTGAGAATATCCATCAACAGTCTCCATCCCCTTTGTATGATGCGGCGTCCATATCCAGGATTGAGCATCACCTCTCGAGGATGACCTTTGACCCTGAGGTTTTCCTCTATTCTCTTTTTTAAATATTTTTTATTTAGCATCCTTTTAATACTAGCATCAATCTAAGTTTAACTGTTTTGCTAGGTCTCACAATTCTGCCACGAGGCCACTGAGAAGATGGCGGCTTTCGCCTTCGCTTGTCCTCCGGCCGCGGTTCCCTCTGGAAGAAGCTCAGCAAACATAATGGTGAGATGTTGGAGTTGAAAAAATCCCTCGAGGAACATCAACGGGCTCTCGAGGAGAAGGATGGGGTGCTCGAGGAGAAACAAAAAATTTTCCTCTAGGAAAAACAAAGGATTCTGGAAGAGGAGAGTCAAAGTGTTGAAGCCGAGAGGCGTCAATGGACACTCGAGAAGGATACCCTCGAGAAGAGGGTTTATGCTGCTGAGGATCCAACCTCGCAGGTTTAACTGCTTGAAGCCTTCAAACACAAGCTTTTGAGCAGCCCTGAGCTGCTTCAACTGTTTTTGGACCTCCCGGGGTGGCCAAACAGATCGACTGTAGCGAATTAGCTGAGGACTTTTTGAAGCCACAAGTGTCCGCCTCCTTATTTGAAGATCTTGCTAAGCAGATGGATGATCTAGTCAACCCAGAGCTCGATGCCACTCTGGATGCAAAATGGGATGAGGCAATCAAGAATGACGACCTTCATTTTACCTTGATGGATAAGTCCAAAGGGAAGCTCTTCATGATGAGGGGATTCGAGCGATCCCCCTTCCAAAGGCTACATACGCCTCTCACGAGAAAAATTCAACCGACGTCCGAGTGGAAGAAATGATTGCGTCAACCTCAAATTTGTAACTTTGCCCTTTAGGGCCCACCAATTGTTACTTTTTTTTGTTTTTAGTATCAATAAAAATATGTCTTTTTCCACGACTTATTTATTTTTCCTTTATTTTCTTTTTGTGGTATAATTCATTGAATAAGGTGTTAGAAGGCGCTTGTGAGGAGCTTTCGAGTGCCCAAAAAGAGTTGAGTGAGACACATAAATAACTATTGAAGGCCTCCCGGGATCTCTCTAACTGTAATAGAGAGAAGGAGTCCTTGAAGGACAAACTCCACCAGCTCGAAGCTGAGATGAAGCTGTGGCCATCTAAAGACCATTCAACCTTAAGGGGTTTGTTAAGGATTTCCTGAGAAAAGAATTTAATGGGATATATCCTTTAGAGGTGGTCAAGGATCACGATTTCGCAGATGAAGAACTCGAAGAGCTAATGCGTCAAATCAATTTGAAGTTTGGTTCTATGAAGTCTTGCATTGCCACTGCGACTAGGCTTCCAGTAGTGGAAGAGTGCCTAATTGGTTGCATGGGCAAAAATTACAGGCTAGTAGCCCAAAGGGAATTACTTGCCAAGAAACATCTATTAGTTCAGCGCAAAGTGGCTAGCCTTGAAGAGGAATTGCTTTCTTGGAAGATAGCTAGCGAGGATCCCCGTTCTTCAAGCGAACCTCATCCAGCTCCTCGAGTGAGCCCCTTAGTTGAAGATAGTTCTTTGGTAGAATCTCTTTTGTCTGAGAACGCACGACTCGCAGGGGAGATCAAGGCCTGGAAGGTACAGCCCAACGAAATGGAGCAGTGTATCATTAATTTCGAAGAGAAAATTTTTTCACACGAAGTAAGCCTCCCTGCCCGCATGCTTTGTCACGGCATTCCGTCCTCTTATTTAATCAGCAATGATCATCTTCCAAAATTTCTACTCAAGGCTGCTCGATACTGGATGTATGAAGGTAATGTCCATGAGAATGGAACTCCTCAACATAAAAAGGCCTTTGACCTTATTCTTGATTGGTTGGCGGAGCTGAAGGTAAAATGATTCACCCCTTCGAGTTTTTATTCTGCTCCTTGATCACAAAAGTCTGCCATTAAAGAAGCTGACAAGCATCTTGTCCCCTAGAGCAATGTTACCAAAGGATCTACCTTAAAACGTTGCAAGAGCATTGGGTCCTTCTCGACAGACCCATTCGAATCTACCATAAAGAAACGGTGTAAGACTGTTGCTCCCCTTGATCCCTTTGAGTATCCTATAGATGAATAAATGAAAGACATCCGGAGGGCCGCTGGTATAAAGGTTGAAGAGCTTAAAGAGATAGAGGTAAGAGTGAAGGGGCTAGGAAAACCTATCTCTACTGAATATTTGTTCCAGGCGGGGTTTCCTCCCACTAGATGAATCCAATTAGACGAATAAGTTTATGTACTTGTTGGTATCAATATTGTACTTCTAATAATTGATGAAGTTTGAATAAATAGCCTGTTTTCTCTCTATCTAAAATATTTTACCCCTCGAATATGAGCGCCATGTGCAACTTCCTTAGGTAGAGTATGGTATGAATATCTTTGGTAAATATAAATTAATAAATTCAGAGACACAAGCATTTTACCCAGGTTTGGTGTTTCCACCTACATCCTACCAATCTTGTCCACTAGTTCATCATTCCAAGATTACAAAAGTAGCCCTCGAGTGCTGCTTAAAAGCATACCACCCGAACCTCAGCCACAACTAGAAATATCATGTAGAGCGCCGCTTAAGAGCAACTCGCTCGAACATCATCTAAAGTGCCGCTTTATAGCAAACCACTCGTACATCAACTAGAGTGCCTCTTTAGAGAAAACCACTTCGAACATCATTTAGAGTGTCGCTTTAGAGCAAACCACTCGTACATCAACTAGAATACCGCTTTAGAGAAAACCACTCAAACATCATCTAGAGTGCCGCTTTAGAGCAAACCACTCGTACATCAATTAGAGTGCTTCTTTAGAGCAAACCACTCGTACATCAGTCGTGGCTGGAAATATCATCTAGAGCGCCGCTTTAAAGCAAACCGCTCGATCATCAACTAGAGTGCCGCTTTAGAGCAAACCACTCAAACATCAGTCGTGGCTAGAAATATCATCTAGAGTTCCGCTTTAAAGCAATCCTCTTGATCAACAACTAGAGTGGCTCTTTGGAGCAAACCACTCGAACATCAGCTAGAGTGCCGCTTTGAAGCAACCCACTCATCGTCGCTGGTAGTATTTTCTCAGGTTGGTAATGTTCTACCTTCTTGGCAATCGAACCCCATTTCTCTGTTCGAGAACATAACTTCCCTCTGGGTGCAATTCGACCACTTTATAAGGTCCTTCCCAATTTGCAGCTAACTTCCTTTCAGGTTCTTTCTTGCTCTTCTCATTTTTCCTCATTACCAAGTCCCCCAGATTAAACAACACCTTCTTTACCCTTCTGTCATGGTATCTTCTTACCCATTCTTTGACTTTAGCCCCATGTAGAGAAGCTAACTCTCTATTTTCCTCCACCATATCCAAATCCAGTCATCGGTTCTGCTAATTGATCGTCTCATGTGCATCAGCCATCACCCTTGGGCTAGGAACACCTATTTTTACAGGGATTACTGCCTCCGAGCGATATACTAGGTTGTAGGGTATTTCCCCAGTAGTGGAAAACCATCTGTTCGATATGCCCAAAATACATTGGGTAATTCCCATATCCAGTTACCTTCCGCCCCCTCGAGATGTGCTCGTATTCCATTTACTATCGTTTTGTTGGTCACTTCCACTTGTCCATTGGCTATGGGTTGGTAAACTGATGTCACTTTTTTGCTTAATCTGATATTCCTCGCACCACTTCTTGAAGGGATCCTGAGCAAACTGTGTTCCATTGTCCGTAACAGTCATCATTGGGATTCTAAAATGGCACATAATGTTCTTCCAGCAAAAGGAGATTACTATTTTTCCTCTTATGTTTGTCAGGGGTTCAGCCTCTACCCATTTAGTGAAATAATCAGTAGCCACTATTAAGTATCTAAATTTTCCTGGCGCTTCTGGAAAAGGGCCTACCAGATCGATCCCCCACTTGTCAAATGGCCACAAACTATATATGCTTCTTATCTCTTCCTGTGGAACATGTGTTACAGGGGCATGTCTCTGACACTGGTGAAAAGCCTGAATATATCGATTCACATCCTCGAACATTGTCGGCCAGTAAAATCCCACTCGAATAAGCCTCCTTGCCACGCACCTGGCACCCAGGTGGCTGCTGCATATCCCTTTGTGGACTTCCCTTATGAGATAATCAGCCTCATTGGTGTTAACACATCAAAGCAATGGTTGCAAATGACCCCTTCTATAGAGAACCTCTTCTTACAACACATACAATGGAGCTTTCAACCTTATCTTTCTAGCACCCACTTCATTTTCTGGCAGGACACCCTCTCGAAGATATTCTATTAACGGTGTCATCCAGGAGTCTTCCACTTCTACCGCCACAAGCACAGGTTCTTCAAAACTTCGTCTGCTTAGAGTTTCCATGAGTATTTTCTTCTAGGATTGGGTTCCTGAATCCAAAGAAGCGAGATTACTTAGAGTGTCTACTTTATGATTTCTTTCCCTCGGGACCTGTGTTACAGTGTAAGATTTGAAAGTTTTTAACATGTTTTTCACTATCTCGAGGTATCTCTGCAAGTTGCACTCTCTGGCTTCATATTCATAGTTCACCTACTGAACCACAATTTGAGAGTCACTGAAAACCTCAAGTTCTTCCACCTGTAGCTCCCTTGTGTGGCGCAATCCAGTGATCAGTGCTTCATACTCATCCTCATTATTAGTTGCTTTAATTATGAAGTTTAATGCATAAGGGTAATCTCTGCCATTGGGGCTAGTTAACAGAACCCCAGCTCCACTTCCTCCTGAATGTGATGAACCATCCATATAAAACTTCCATATCCTTTTTCCATGCAATATATCGGTGAGAAGTCTAGTGCTCGCTTCCACATCTTAAATGGGATCCAAACATACCTCGAGGGGCTCTGTAGTTTCCATTATGAAGTCTGCCAGCACCTGTCCCTTAATCGTAACTCCAGGTTGATATTGGATATCATGTTTTCCCAATTCCACTGCCCACTTCATAATTATTCCTGAAATCTCTAGCCTTAGCAGGATATGTCAAATGGGGTGGTTCGTGAGCACCACTATTTTATGTCTTTGGAAGTAGGGTCTCAACCTTCGGGCTACATGTACGGGGCTAGAATCAACCTCCCGAGATCAGTATACATCATCTCCAGCCCTTGCAAGGCACGACTAACAAAGTAAATCAGATGCTGAACCTTTTCTTTTTTCTTTTACCAGGGCCGCACTGATTGCCAGCGGGGATGCGGAAATATACATGTATAACGTCTCATCCTTGTCTGGTTTCATCAAGTTAGGTAATGTCCCCAAGTGTTCCTTCAATTGCTTGAATGCCTCGTCGCACTTGCCATTCCACTCAAATTTCTTTGCCCTTTGAAGGACATAAAAGAAGGGTAAGTGCCTCTCTGCCCCCTTCGATAGGAACCTGCTCAATGCTACTAGAGATCCTATAAGCTTTTGTACATCCTTTATTGATTATGGGGTTTTCATTTTCCTCAAAGCTTCGACCTTTTCCAGGTTTACATCAATTCCCCTCTTTAAGACAATGAATCTGAGAAACCTTCCCACCCCCACCCTAATAACACTTTGAGGGGTTCAACTTCAAATTAGCCTTTCAAACCCTACTGAATGTTTCCTCCAGGTCTCTTAAGAATTATTCATAACTTTTTCTTTTGAAAACCATGGCATTGACATATATTTCCATGTTCTTCCCTATCGATCACCTGAACAATCTATCTACCAGCCTCTGGTAAGTAGCCCCAGTGTTCTTTAGCCCAAAGGATCTTATTATAGCAGTATGTGCCCACATCGGTAATAAACGATGTTTTTTCCTTGTCTTCCTCCACCATGAGGATCTGGTGATACCCCTTATGCACGTCGAAGAGCGCCAAAATTTGATATCCAGTGATGGCTTCCACCAGTTGTCGATTGGTGGCAATGGGTAACTATCTTTGGGCATCATTTATTTAAATCAGTAAAGTCTATACACATCCTCCATGCTCCATCATGCTTTGGAACCATGACTAGGTTGGCAATCCAATCAGGATAGAATACCTCCTTGATTACGTTTACCCTCAACAACTTCTCCACCTCTTCTTTAATTACTTTAACTATTTCGGGAGCAAACACCCTTCTCTTCCGCTTCACTGGTTTAATCGAGGGGCCAATGTTCAGTCTATGCAGTGCAAGACTCGAAGGGACTCTCATTAGGTCAAAGGTATCCCATGAGAACACATCTTCGTATTCTCTCAACAAGTTTCTCAGTCTTCCTTTCACATCTTCAGGAATTAGTTTCCCAACAACTACTGATCCTATATCCCAAATAGGAATCTGTATTGTATATGCCAATCCCACATCTGCGTGTACTGTCGCTACATCCCTTTGCCTTCTTGCTTCCCGTACCACTGTGAGGTTACATTTTTTAGCCACAGTTTGATCTCCTCGAATGAATGCCACCCCCTTCCCAGTTTGGAACTTCATCATCAGGTGATAGGGTGACCAGATCGTCTGAGCCTTGACATCCATGGCCTTCCTAAAATCACATTATAAGGGGAAGGAGCATCCACGACAGCGAAATTACACCTGATTGTCACCCCTCTGTCGCCATCCGCTACAAAAATGGTTAATTTTATCTCTTCTATGGGGAATATTGGGTTTCCCATGAATCCGGATAAAAGGGAGGCCGACCTTTTCAAGTTTTTACGCCCTATGTCCAACTGGTCAAAACATTCAGCAAACATCACTTCTACCACGCTTCAGTCATCAACGAATACCCTTCTTATCAAGGATGTTTCAATAATTGCTAAAATTACCATAGGATCTGCATGGGGAGTTTGGTCCGGTACAACATCCGCTTCCGAGAAAGTGATCGTCTCATCCGGTCGAAACATCTTGTGACCAGGCTCTTCTGTAGGAACCTTTCGAGCCTCTGCTCTTATCACAGCGTTCAAAGATCTCTCTCCCACCACACCATTGATGACAACAATTATCCTTCCCATGGGTTGGTTTTCTCTATTTTGGTTATCTTGATTTCCCCTATGTTGCTCCTAGGGTCTATCTTGCCTTCCTTCCTATCCCCTATCTCGAACCACCTATTCTTGGGGCCTTCTATCTCATTTGCCTCTATTGGTTTGAGCATTTCTTATATAAGGCTGCCATTAATTCATTCAGGGCCTCGAGGGGGAAGCCTGCTTCATGTGTCCTTACCCTCGAAATCATCCTTCCCGCTCACACCTATCGATCTCCATCCTTAACTACATGCAATCATTTGTATCATGACCATGATCCCTGTGATGATCACAATACCAATTTGTTACCCTCCGGACTGCAACCGAGTTATGTGAACTTTGCAAGGGTGGGGGTGCTCGGAACAACACTCTATGTATGCTTAAGATATGTGCAAGGGTTCTTCCTCTGAGCATTAGTGGAAATGGATTGTACCTCTCGAATGGTGTTCTTATGGGTTCGATCGGCCTTTTTCCTCTATACTCCACATTTCTTCCCATTTTCTATGTAAGGCTGTCTCTTTTCCTTCTAGTTGCCTCCTCTACCCTCGAATACTGCTCTACTACCTCCTAAAGTTTTTGCAAAGTCTTGGGGGTATTAGTAATCAGCTTCTTGTACAATTCTAAGTCTTGCATCCCCAGCAGGTACCCTTGGATTACCTCATCCTCCACTGTTTCTATCACTCCCAAACTCTCATCTACATACCGATGTTAAAAGGCTTCTGTGCTTTCCCCTTTCTTTTGCTTCGTCTGGTAGATTTCTAACAAAGTTTTGGTAAACTTCTTCTTCTCCATTGAAATCTTGATACGATCAAAGTGAGCCCCTTGGAAACTTATTGAACCACTCATGTCCTTTTCCCCGTAGGTAGCTACCTACCAGCTTGCATGCCAATTTCTCATCAAAATCCCTCAAACTCATCAAGCCCAGGAAGTCTAGATGAACTCTCGAGGGTCTGTCTCAACACTGTACGTGGGTAGTCTTTCCGGGGGCTTCAATTCTATTGACCATCGAGCCCTGGTGATCACCGAGCTGAAAGGAGACCCCGCAGCCTGAACCAAGGGGCCAATCAACCTATCCAATTCCCTTCTCAATGATTCACTTACATCTATGGGGGAGAGGGGTTCCTGTTGCCCCCTGGAAGGTTCAGCCCCTTGTCGTTATCGCTCAACTGTGGCATATAAGGAGGTTGAGTCACCCGTATCCTGGGTTCATCCAAGGCTGTCTGAGGCTTGAGTATGCTGGTGGTGGGGGTGGTTGGACATAAGGAGTGTAATGCCCCTGACTGATTCCCATACTTCTGTATCCTTGCATGCTAGAAGAGGCCATAACTCCATATACTGCTCCTGGATTGGCCAAGTTGAGGGCATGAGCCGATGGGGATAATGGAGGTAACGAATATACAAGACCCTGTGAATAACTAGAAATAGAAGGCTAAGGCCTAGCCTATAGCGGTTCTCCAGCATAAGCCTAATAAGGGTAGGCTATTAGGGGTTAAGAGGCCCACCCCATAGTTATTCCCAAAGGTGAGGGCGGTAATGCCCCCAGTGTGACCCTATCATCCCTCGGAGGAGAGGAAGGGTGATTCGATAACCAACCGCAACCATGGCCTGAGCTGCTCGTTCTACATCATGATTCAGAGTCGCTCCCCGCATTCTGATTTCCTTGCATGTGTTGACCGTAGGCTTCCATACATGAATCTCCTGAAACCTCCATAAACCTTCCATCCCTTGGATCGGCTACTCTTTCGAGCAGGGAATCGATGTTTCCTTGTTCTTGCTCTCCCGTTATTTCCAGCGTCCTCGAGAGCCCCGGTACATCGTTCTGGATTGGCACCAGGGTATTTGCACCAAACGCCACTGAGGTTTGCCCCCCATCATGGCCTACGCCGGTAATAGCTCCGCATGCAACTCCATTCCCGGTGTTTGAATGTAAGCCATTTTGATGTCCTAGACATGGCGTCGTCTTCTAATCCTGGATTCTCCGATATTAACTTTGGCGGAGATCCAACCCCATACCTATTGACCTCAACCTTTCACTCCTTCAAAAAAAATGTGGACATAAACTCTCAAAATCCTTGATCCGGCTTAGTTGTCCCCACAGACGGTGCCACTTGATGCGTCTTTGACAACCGACCGGTTCGTTGGCTTAGGTTCTTCTCGAACTAACCTGCAATAAAGCTGTTCCCGGGGGTTCTAGGGCCCAGCACTCTGATGCCTAAGTTAGCCCAAGCGTTTGATATGATTAAGATATAATGAATGATAAGTAAATTCGTACTTTGTAGTTATACTCCATGTCCTAAATAATATTTTCCTTAATTATCGTCCTTAATTATTTACGTACTTAAGTTAGGGTGTTAAATATTCCCCTAACTGAACTGCCACATCTTCAATCTAATGACTTTCTTGGACTTACCCTCTATCGGTTTACCCTCTATCGGTGAATTAAATGATTGATTCTTCCCTACCTCATGAAGATTAACGAATGGCAGGGAGTTGAACAGTAAGGATAATAAAAATGAAACTGAAAAGGTGAAGGGGCAACAAAATTTAGAGTGCTGCACAAGTGGGCACGAAAATAAATTGAAAGGGGAAACAAAATTTAGAGTGCTGCACATGTGGGGCACGAAAATAAATTGAAAGGGTAAACGATGGTATGGATTAGACACAAAATTAACTTGACGTTGAAAAGAATACATATATGGGCCAAATTAAGTTGGACCATGGCGATTTATAGTTTAACCATCATAAGAACCGGGTTTTGACGATATTCAATTTTAACCGAAGTATGAATATGATTTAACCGCCTAATATTCATTCCTGGCAAAGGTTCCAATGTCAGAACCGCCTAAGGGAGTTATAAAAACAATGTATGAAACCTCCTTTTCATGGCGCTTTCATAACCAAATCATGCACTAGTGTTTATTACGACAAAACCTAGTTATGATTTAATATTGTTATAACTTCAACAATGATCCAAGTCGGTTTTCATTTCTAGGGTTTAATCAATTTCATTAATTTACAATTGGGTTTTGGTAAAGGCAAAATCTTGGGAAAGACGGTATTTCCATAGGGTTATGAAAAGATGGAGTTTAATTAGAATAATAAAAGGTAAAAATTCTTAGTTGCAATATTAAAAATTTAGTATGTAACATATAGTATTTATAAAATTTATAACCTGGTTCATGCAACTCAAAAATTTTATCTTCATTTCTTCTAATTTACACTTTAAACTTTAGTGTTTCCATGACTTACGGAAAGAACGTCTTTCAAGATACGAACTCTTTGGATTTTTTACGTTTAGAATAAGATTATAGTAAGAGAGAAAAACTCCTGTGAGACCGTCTCACCGTAGGAAATGGTGAGACCGGGGATCAAATTGCAATAAATAAGAGAGGAACTAAAAAATGGGATCAGACTGCAAATATATAGAAAATGAGGGCTAAAGAAAATGGGTCTAAATTCGGGTTATAAGGGAAATGGGTCACCAATCTGGTTCATAACCAACTGCCATATTTTGGAAACAAAATCCCCAAAATCAAGGAATCTGAATCCCTATGCAATTCAATCCGATAAAAATGGATTTAATGTCGCAAATCGCCAATCAATCCTCTGAAATCAACGGATTGTCCTCAGGTTTTTAAGTCTGCATCGGATTTGCTTCAAATTCGCATCAGGTTGAAGCTTGCGATCTCCAAAATCAGGTCTGCAATTTTGCGACAGAATTACATCGGATTTGCTTTGGATTTGCGCCGGAATCGGATTCAGAGACAACTTTGCGACGAAAACATCAAAAAAAGCTTCTACATCTGCGAAGGTGAGATCTGGAATTTTAAGATCTTAGTTTTACATTTTAAAATCTTAGTTTTAACGGTTGAAATCTACAATCTAAGGTGTTGCTGGTATACACTATGGAAGACGAAGCAATTCAAGGCAGTGGCATTGTTCTGTATGAAGGAGAAAGCAACGATTATGTTCAATCTGAAAATTCAACTAGTTTACATCCAGGTTAGGTTTTGATTTTGTATATACAGTTAAACGCATGAAGTAGTTGCATGAACACATGAAGTAATGTTTATTTGTTCTGAATTTTATTGTGACAGATATCGTATTCAGTTATGTGCATGTACTGAAGAAATGCTGGTGTTTTACAATTTTCTGAAACATATTAGGTAATATAAGAAACATTGGATGTAATTGCATGAACAGATGAAGTAACGCAATAATATTCTAAAAAACAATTCCCCAAAGACTGAAATTTGGTTGTAGACAAATTGTTGGGAAGATGTTGATGTTTTTAAATTTTCTAAAATATATGAGGTAATATGATGAACAAATGATGTAGTTGCATAAACACATGAAGTATCGTGATGTTATTCTGATTTTTTTTTAGAAAATGTAGGTGTTTTATAATTTTCTAAAACACATGAGGTAATATGATGAACATTGGATGTAACTGTATGAACACATGATGTAACGTGAAAATTATCTGATTGACAAATCCCCAAGGTCTAAAATATGGTTATATGCAAATTGTTAGAAAAATGTAGGTGTTTTTAAATTTTCTGAAATGTTTGAAGTAACATAGTAAATCAATGATGTGACTACATGAACACATAAACTAAAATCAGTTACATTCATTTGGTTAAGACTATTTTCATATTTTGAAAGTTAGTTTATCACAACAAGTAATATGTTAAATACACGATGTAATTTAATAAAAATATAATCTATTGTGATTAATGTCTGAAATTTAATTAGTAGGATATATTATCAAAATATTTAGAAATTGTACAAATATATCAGTGACTTAACAACTGTTAATGAATGCCGATCTAAATTGTGAAATACACGAACAAACTAATATAATAGTTGATGTAATGAGTTACTGAAAGAATGCAATTTTGCAACAGGATCAGATTCTGTCACCAATTTAAGCGACCTATCGAAAGTTGATGTCACAGATTGCTTCAAAGGTTTGAGAGCAAAAACACTGTCAGAGTTCCATGATTTATACAGAAAACAGTCAAATGCATTGGGATTTGGGGTGCGATGTTCAACCCAAAGAGGTAAAAAAGACGGAACCATCCTAGAGAAGTATTTTGTTTGCTCAAATCAGGGAAACACAAAATTGAAGAATGAAACACCCGGCACACCTTCCAATAACAATATCATTGAAGAGGGCTCTGAGAAGAAAAGAAGAAAAACAAAGAAAAATGTGGTTACGAGAACTGGATGCAAGGCTGGAATTCGGGCTAAATTTATCAATGGTGCCTATGAAGTTTTGCATCATGTGACATCTCACAACAATCCTTTCACTCGAGTCGAATGGCAGTATTTGCAGAGAAGTGAAAGGAGAATTACCGAAGAAAAAGGGAAAACTATAGAAGGAATGGAAGGTGCAGGATTAAAACCAAGTTATGGATTCAAGTTTATGGCTTTTGAAGCTGGTGGTATTCAGAATCTAGGACACACGATTAAGGATCATCTAAACTACGTGAACAGGTTGCACAAGAAGGAGATTGAAGGAGGCGATGCTCAGCAAGTAATTGAAAGACTCTCACAGAAGTGTACCGAAGAGGAAGATTTCTTCTTTAGAGTTAAATTGGATGATAATGGTAGGCTGACAACATTATTTTGGAGGGACTCAATGATGAAGGAAGACTACTCCCTCTTTGGCGATCTAATGGTATTTGACACCACATACAGGTATGATTTATATTTTGTAAAATACATATAAACACATGAAGTAACATCTGGAACACATTAAGTAGTATGTTATACACACGATGTAGATTCATTACAGTATAAAAACATGAATAAAAGTAATATAATTCAACTTGATAATTCACACAAGTCTAAAATGAGTTAACATGATCTAACTTTGTTAAGTGATTTGTCAACATACAGGACCAACAAATACAACTTGATCTATGCTCCAATAGTCGGAATGAACAACCACGGCAATATAGTGATGTTTGGATGTGCTTTCATTGCTGACGAAAAAGCTTCAACTTTTGAATGGCTTCTTAATGTTTTCAAAAAATCAATGGGTGGTAAAGAGCCAGTAACAATATTTACAGACCAAGATCCGGCCATGGCCAAAGCAATCGAATAGGTAACCATTCTTTAATTTGATTGATCTAGTATATAATTGGTTGATATGTTTATGTACTTACAATTAGTATTTAGTTTAATAGTTCTTATGTATGTTCACAACATCTAATGTAATTTCAGTAATCATTGTCAATATAAAAAAAACCTGATAATTGGGAAAAAAAATCAGGAACAATTACATTTAAAGTTTACATTTAAAGTTTACATTTTAGTTCGTGTTTAATTGCTTTTAGATCATAAGTTTATACATGAACTTGTTTTGAATAAAATTATTCATGAAATTTTACAGGTTTTCACAAACACGAGGCATAGATTGTGCTTGTGGCACATTACACAAAATGCCATTAGTCATTTTGGTGAATTAAAAAAGGATGGTCCCTTCAAGGAAGCATTTGAGCATTGTTTGAAATACTGTAAAAAAGAAGAAGAATTTGAAATGGCGTGGAACAATATGATTAAGAATTTTCAGCTTGAAGACAAGGAATGGTTCAAGAGGCTATATTCTATTAGAGATAAGTGGTCCCCTGAAATGAGCAAAGACTTTTTCTCCGCGGGAACTCTTTCATCACAACGAAGTGAGAGCACAAACAAAGCTTTGTCATTCAATGCCAGCAAAATGACAACACTAAGCAAGTTCTTAACTATCTTTAATGAGACTATTGATCGTTGGAGGGCAAAGGAAATAGCAAAGGAAAATCAATGCTCAAAATCAGTGCCAAAGTCAGCTATACATGGATCAAAACTACTCAAACATGCAGCTCAAGAGTACACATTATCAATGTACTATAAGTTTGAGAAGGAATACAAGATTGCACAAGCAACAAAAACATGTAGAGTTTTCACCCTAGGATCGGCAACAAAGTATGAAGTAATTCTAGAAGAAGATGATACAAAAGTTGAAATTGTCACCTTCACACAACAAAGTGGAATGGTGGAAGTTAACTGCTCTTGCAAAACTTTTGAAGAAACAGGTATGTACTGATGAAATACAATTTACATGTTACCTTATATGTTAATAAGTTTAGTTCTTATATATATGTCATTAGTTCTTCATTAGCATAGTTAACTTTAAACTCCAGGATATTATATGCTTTAGAGCTAATTATATGTTTTAGGGTTTGAATGTTTATCTAATTAACTTGAATATATGCATGGTTATCTTTTTATGCTAGGAATGCTCTGCTTTCACTGTATCGTATATTGCACATCAACTCAATCAGCGAGATACCATCACAATACATTCTGAAGCGATGGACAAAGCTTGCTAAAATGCAAGAATGGGACAAACTGAAAGCATTACAAGAAAATCAAGAAGTAGACAAAACCAAAGACAAAGTTCCATAGCGACACCAAATGGCAAGAAACTACTACAATCTGGTACTAAAATGTGAAGGTGACATAGAAACCCGGAAAATTCTTGAAGAAAGCTTCAAGAAATACAATGAAAAGGTAGACCAAATTCTTGTCTCAAAAAGTACAAAAGAACATGAAAATTCAAGCAGCATAGCAGAATCTTCAATCACTAAACCTCCAACAATCCAAGATCCATCTACCACAAAGACAAAAGGAAGAAGCAAGAGAATTGAAGGATGGAAGCACAGAAAGAAACCAAAAACAAAGGAGTTTGGTACCAAGACACCAAAGCAACAATTCTAGACCTATGAGTTCCAATTTGAGATTTATTTATATTAACATTATGTACATGAACAAATCACTTAAATTGCCCTTCAAATGCTTGAAACACATGAACTAACGAGTGCTGTTTAATTAGACAAAAATATATTCACTAAGTAAATTGTGTCTGAAACTAATGATTCTAACAAATGAGCTAAAGTGAAATATACATGAACTAATGATAGAAAAAGTAAATAAAAATATGTCAAAAATTGAAGACTAAATTGTTCGAGAGCTCGAGGCAGGAGGACTATAAACCGAACTATATACCCAAATAACTGAACAATATACCTAAAGGACACATAGCTTTGAACATACAAAAATATAATTACTAGACAAACAGTTAAACTATAATAGAAACAAAAGAGATAAACAATGCAACTAAATAGATAAACATAAGAACTAAAATCATACTGGAATCATCATAAAAAAATTTAAAGTTTCAATCCATTCGAAAATCATCTAAAAACATCATTCAGAATCAATCAATCCAACAACCTAGCAAATGGACCATTCAAATCACTATATAACAGATCCAAATCACATCATTTAAATCAATTCATATCTACGTTGTTTGTGGACATTCCTCCGATGCCATCCAATTCACCATCTTTAAACAAGTTAAAAGACGGAAGAGGCTCGTTCTGAGCTTGGTACTGTTTCCTTCTCATCCATTGGTTGCATGCTTCATCAACCATAGCAATAATCTTGTCATTCCATTCGATTGGTGATTCTTCAATTGGTGGCGAGTCATCTTGCTGATTTGGAAGTTCTGCACTCGTCCCAACAATAGGTGGCAAGTCTTGCAATGATTCATCCCCAACATCAGCCTTCACCATCTCCAACCTCTGATACATATCAGCGGTAACAACTTCAAAGTTATGCTTCACGATCATTAAGGCCTCATCATAAGCCTACACAAGAAAAAAATCTATAAGTTTATACATAAAACAAAAAAAAACATATTAAATAGCCAATGAAAGCATAATCAACTAACCATAAACAATTCATATATAAACCAAACCAAACTATTAAACACCCAAACAGAAATATTAAGCACATGAACTAACTATACTAAAAGTCAATATAAAATAATGAAACTAAAAACCTAAATATGCACATAAAAATTTAATATACTGAAACACATAAAAAATCATGCTAACCACATAACTAACAAAGCAAAGACATCAGGTAAAGTTTTAAACACTTACATTCTTAGCAAGACTTTTAATCTTAGAGTCAGTCAAAACTCCACGTGGGATTTTGAACTGCAGCACTTCATCACCTTCAGGAATAGAATCAGCTCCAATCTCAGGCTGAGCTCCAACATCACTCTTACCTCTATGACCCTCTTTCACTTTTCCGGCACAACTGATTGGATAACCCTTCACCATGATTGTCCTGTCAAAACCTCCTCCAATGTACAACATCTTCACTTTCTCCCTCAACTTCGCATCATGCCAATGATGGACTAGAGGAAGGCATGTTGGCTCCAACACACCACGGACAGGAAATCGGTGCAAATATAGAATCAAAAGGATAAGGACACAAGCACTACAAGTTTGGTATTCTACATAGTTCGTATACCTCCTAATCATTGAAGCCATTTTGTCTAACACAAAAGTACACCAGTCGAGATTCTTAATCTCGTCAACATTTTCAATAGCTTCAAGGATTTTCATATCTACCTTCACAGTAGCTATAGGAGCTAAAAAGTATGAAGAACAATAGATCACAAAAAGTATCTTGAACTCATCCCCTCCCTCCTTAAGTTCATTTATCCTATCTAAAATCAAGTGAAGGGGTATATCATGTTCATTCTCCCTACCAAACCTAGCCTTGTAACTATCCTTCAATTGCATACCAGAATTCCTCTTCTCCACAACTTCCCTACCAGGGTTTCGAGGCAAGCACAGAACATCATAAACATCATCAGCGGTAATAAAGTATCTATCTACCCCAACCAGCTGAACACATGTACCAGGGTTAAAATTACTCACCAACCAAGGCACAATACCCGAGGGAAGTGCAATCTCCAATCTTAGTTTCAAAATGTCCCCAAAACCAATGGCTTCAACATCAGCCTTCTGCTTAGCACTGAGATCAGCGCACAAATATGTGATTTTTACATGCTGGCTTCCAGGCATAAACTTCTTTAAAAACCTATAAAACAATATAACACAAGTTAGTAAATATAACAACTGTGCACACAAACACCCAAACTAAGAGATAAAACACATCAAGTAAACATACAGTAATTTTAAAAAGCAAGTTCAATTAATAAACAGCAAAATCAATATGAAATTAATAATAAAAAAAGCAACTTATTTTTTAACAAAACTAAACAGGTAAACACATAAATAAAATCAACAAGTACATAAACTATTTATAATGTAACTCTACACATAAACAATTAAAAGTATAGTGAAACAAAACACTGAAAAACCAAAGAATGACAACATACCTAAACTAATAAACTCTAAATCAAAGTATACATACATACATAAAGTAAAATAAAAAATACTTTAAGTAATAAAACGTACCTAGAACCATCAGGAAGCTGAATTTCACAAAATTGTTTAATTTGCCGTGTCACTTCCATGCCATCATTAGTTTTCTTTGAGGCAGGTCCAGAAACACCATCTTCATCAAGCTTGCGCTTTCTCGTAGTAGAAGAATTCTTCGATGGCCCACTCCCATCTGCAACAACATCCTCATTATTGCTTCCAAATGACTTATTCTCAACAGGATTCTTCACTGCAGACACCTTCACTGCAGGCTTCTTAGCTGCGGGCTTCACAGTCGGCCCCTTCACGACCGGCTCGTTTGCAGCAGGCTTCTTTGGAGCAAGCTTCTTCGCTGTAGGATTCTTCGTTGTGGGCTTCACAGCCGGCTCCTTCACAACTGGCTCCACTGCAGCAGGCACATTTGCAGCAGGCTTTTTTGGAGAGGGATTCTTAGTTGCAGGCTTCACAACCGGCTCTTTCACAACTGCCTCCTTTGCAGCAGGCTTCTTTGGAGAGAGATTCTTAGCTGCAGGCTTCACAGCAGGCTCTTTCACAACTGCCTCCTTTGCAGCAGGTTCCTTCACAGTCAACTCATTTGTTGCAGGCTTCTTTGGAGCGGGCTTCTTCGCTGCAGGCTTCACAGCCGGCTCTTTCACAACTGGCTCCTTCGCAGCAGGCTCGTTCACAGACGACTCGTTTGCAGCAGGCTTCTTCATCGCAACCAACTTCTTTGGAGCCGCCTTCTTCACAACTGGCTCATTTCCTTTCCCTTCACAAACCTTTTGTTTGCCCTCTTCATTTGCATTCACAACAACAGGAGGCAGATCAATAAAATCATCATCTTCAATATAATCTTCATCACTAATAATTCTTTTAACTTTAACCTTCTTCCTAACACCTTTCTTTTGACACATTTTCTGAGCTACAACACACAAATGAAAAATAAATACTAAATCAAAAATACAAAATTAGAAGCAGATAAATCAATACATACCAGAATTGGTTTCACATCTCAAATCTTCAATAACAACATTTATCTGGGCACTTATGGGACTTGCAGCCACACAAGTAGAACCTACAAATTTTAATACTTAACAGATTCCAAATAAAACATAAAGTAATGAAAGATACACGATAACAAATATATTTAAACGTACCATCAACATTTCTTTCAATAGAACCCTCATTTCTTTCCACAGAAACATTTCCAGGCTCTAATGCAAAAAAATACAAAAACTAATGAGTTTAATAGCAAAACTAAACAACAATAAATATGAACTAATAATTCAAATGCTAACCAATATGTTCAATATTAGTTGAAGTAGTAGGACAAATAATGTGTTAATCCATGCTAATCACATCACATGCATCCACAATAACGAAAAAAAATGCAAAAATACCAAAGGGAGCGCACTAAACACATAAAAAAATCAGTAAACATTCAAAGTAAAACAAAGAAAATTAGATTTCGAACCAGCAACTCTATGTGACCTATCCACATCAGATTTACTAGCACTTTTACGCAATCTCCTCACAATATCAGCTATAAACAAAAAGCAATTATCAGCAACACATAAAGCAATAAATTAAAAAACAACAAAAAATTCGAATAAAATTCAATCATATTTAAATACCTGTGCTAGCAGTTTTCTTCTGATTTTTTTTCGTTCTATGCAAAGGAGGTTTAGAACCTGACAATTACACAATCAATTAAATAAAAACATTAAGATTTTAAAAAATTTACAAACTACCAATATACATACCATCCAGCAACTTCGCCTGCAATCTACTTGATTTTCTTAAGCAAATTCCATCACCTACATTTGAAAAGTAATCACATAAAAACTTAAGGTAAAAACTGAAACACCTAAAGTACACAAACCAATATAACTGTGTATATACACATACACAAAGGCAGTGAAAACAGAAAACACATAAACATGCGACCTAAACACAAAAATAGGTTGACTAAAAAAAGTGAAAACAAATAACATGCAAACTAAATAGATTCTAAACTAAACCACAACAGATCTACAACAAAGCCTGAACTAAATACATAAATAGCCTAACTAAATGCACAAACAACCTAATTAAACACATGAACAACCTAACAGAAAGATAATGCAAACTAAACCGAGCCTAAACTAAACACATAAACATGAAAACTAAACAACACATTAATATCCTAATATAAAGACAATTCAAAAAGAAAACATACAATGTAAACAGAGCATAAAATAAACCAGAAAAGAGGCACAACAAAGCTCGAACCAACCACATGGACATCCTAAGTTCCTAACTAAACACATGAACTGCCTAACTAAACACATGAACATCCTAAATAATTTGTTATACACCGTTTCATATATAAAACAGAGCAACCAACACAAAGCAGAGCAAATTCAATAACACCGAACGAAAAACCCTAATAATACAAAAATTAACAAAAAATAGAACAAACCTTCAGGCACAGATGAGGAACGAACAACATGAACAACCTCCATGGAATCTTCGCTGGAGTTCATCATATCTACAAAATGCCGAAACAATACTCAGAAAAACACAATATATTAATAAAACAAACATGCACAGCCGGATTTACAAAGATAAGCGCCGGAATGATATAGAAATTATAGGAGACGAAGAAGAAAAACAAAAAACCCTAAATATAAACCCCAAATACAGTGAAAATAAGAAATTCTAACCTCTATAAGACCGGATTGAAGACGACAATGTAATGCAACTCAGAAATTGCAAATTTGAACGGATTTGAGCAGTTGAATTGGGAATTTATGGTAGCGGTTTTCAGAGATTTGAGAAAGGGTTAATGCAGAAAATTGAAACGGAGGGGTTAATGTGAGAGAGAGAAACAGAGGAGATAGTTGGACGGTTGAATATAAATACGGAAGATTGAAAATTATCTAAAATATCTTCCATGCCCCTGAAAATATGTAATTTATGGTGAGACCCTTGGTCTCACCATAAGCTTGGGTGAGACGGTCTCACCCAAGTCTTTGTAATAGTTAAATTTAATATTATGTCACAAACTCCACCATTTTTAATAAAATATGTTCTCGCTATATTATGGATATAAAAAATTCCTCTTAATTAGTTTGATTTTTAATTTTAAAGTATGAAAAATTAATTTAAGAATATCTGATGAATATTAAATTGTTTTTA
This sequence comes from Rubia yunnanensis, assembly GCA_037428765.1. Lineage (NCBI taxonomy): Eukaryota > Viridiplantae > Streptophyta > Magnoliopsida > Gentianales > Rubiaceae > Rubia > Rubia yunnanensis. Next base: position 132,310,000 of record CM075062.1, read on the forward strand.
CACATATTATACTGACAAATACATTGATTACTGCTTTATACCTTGGTTTTAAGATTGAAGTAGTGTTAATGTCAAAACAATCCAAAACCCATATCAGACCAAATTATAAGGGGATCCCAACACCAACCTCATAACCCAACCTGTGCTCTAATACCATGTTAAATTTCAAGGTATTTTGGGCACCATCTTAAAACTAATTAACTCTAAGTGGAACTGACCCAAGACCTAATATGTAAGTCATTTAGTCTTTTAATAAACAGATGTGGGATATCCTTCAACACATCCCCTCACGTGCAAACAAGGAAACACTTAATAACCTATATCAGGCCAAATTTTAGAGGATCCACATATCAGCCTAATAACCCAACTTGGGCTCTGATACCATGTTAACTTTGAAGATATCTTGCGCTTTCATCTTAAAATCAATTGGCACTAAGCAGGATATATGACCCAAGATCTCATATGTTAGTCATTATCTTTGTAAGAAACAGATGTGGGATATATGCTTCAACATCCCAGCCAAAGGTTCATGTCACCTTTTGCACGACCATTTATGCATGCTGATGTGGCTACATTACAGAAAAAGGTGGGAAATTGAATTGAGTTGACCAAATTTCATACACAAATTTCAGCCCAAATAAGGAAATAGTCAAAATATGAACTTTTGGTTGGGACAGACTAAAATGAAAAGTAGAAACTTTGATTAGGACGGAGGGAGTATTAGTTCAAAAGAGAAATGAGATAATCATTAGATATAGGGACAAATACACTGATTATTGTTTAGTAGCTATGTATCAAAAGAGAACCTCACAAATAAGTATTTGACTCGATGTACACCGCTTTCTATTGTATCCGAAATAGTTTTTAAATTTGAAATCTACTGGGGTTCCAAAAAAAAGACTGGTGGAAACCTAGGCTTTCGGCGGCAAGAGAAATAGATCTGACAACATTGAACAATCAGGGAAGTAAAAAAAATCAAACAAATATATGTAAACATAGAAAAATAAACCAGGCTTTTCATCATCGGGGCAATATTAGCGGTGGCACCCTTCTCGCTAGTGGAACCTTTCACCAGCAGCGGTCTTCTCAGCGCCAGAGTCCTTCACCAGCGGCGGCTTTCACAGCAGTGGATCCCTTCACTAGCGGCAGAGCTTGTTCATGCAATGCGGCGGAAACCTTCTCAAGGCGGCAACGCGTCGGAGGCCAGAGGCGTGAGCGGCAGTGCGAGCTTGGTGAGTTGATGGTGGAGGCCGGTGGTGGAGGGCGTTGTGAGGGTAATTGTGGAGGGCGATGGTGGGTGATGGTGGAGGCTGATGATGGGTGATGGTGGAGGCTGATGATGGGTTATGGTGTGGAGAGTGGGGTGAGTTAGAGAGGAAACAGGCTGAAGAGGAAAACCTAGTATGTTAACGTAAGGGGTGAGAGGCTGTATTGGAAAATCTGATTTGTATGGAAACTTAAAATCTGATTTGTAATTCAATGTTGGGCCAAAATACCCAACCGAGATTGGTTCTGAACTCGGAACCACTTTTGAATCCCATTTAATAGGAATCGTCTTTAATCAGATCTGAAACTAGTTCCAAGTTCGGAACCTCATTTGGATCCTAATCAAAGGCGGTTCTACAATAGAACCGTCTTGAATTGATATACATCAAAGGCGGTACCGCCTTTAATCGGATCTGAAACTAGTTTCAATTTCGAAACCTCATTTGGATCTCAATCAAAGGCAGTTCCTCAAAAAATCGATGGACCTGCCTTCTAATGGTGTCTTTAATAGAGGCTTTTCCCCTAGTGACTCCTTCGGCTCTCTCAGATGCTGTAGCCACCACATGCACACCATTCCCCAATTCATTCTTCTGTTTTCTCAGCTTCTTGTCATTTGATTAGACAATTTCTAACTATCAGTACCCGGAATTCGAAACGGCTTCAAAGGATTCAGGCAGGGAACACCAACTCCTTGATACCATTGTGAGCACAACTCCAATTCTTTGAGTTCAATTGATCTTCTCTTTGCGAGTTTACCTTTAATTTCTTTTCAAAGGGGTTCAACATTGATCTCATCCACCCGCTTCACGACAGTATCTCATGATTATATTCGCTAAACATGCAAGGAAGTGTAAATGTTAGTTATTTCATTCCACATAAATTTTTTTACGCATGACTTCATATTTCTCCTAACTAGTGCGAATTAATTTGTATTACATAGAAAAATATTGGATTGAATTTTATTAATTTATTAGAACCAACCTTGCACTCTCATTCTCTTTAATTTTATAGTTTTAGTTCATTCTCCCTGCATCCTAGTCCCTTTTGTTGAGGTACACACGTGTTTTTTTTAAACCTTTTTTGTTGTTCGGGTAAATTTGAGTTACTAATGTGTTGATTCGGTATTTTCTTCAAACTATAATCTAGTGTGGCGGTGGGATGGTATCAAATGCGTTTGCACACACTCATTTGAATATGCATGCATGTGTCACTCCATTCGATCAAGATGTGATCACTATTATAGAAGAGTCTCTCACTTGGCTCATCATAGATATTTGAACCACAAACATCTTTTCTGGAACTCTTAGGGCTCATTTTAGAAGAAAATTAGTCTTTTTAAAAGGTAAGCCTCTCGCAATGAATAGTAAAACGTATAAACTGTAAACATCTAGTATCATATGATTTACAAGTTATTTTTTGATTACTAATACATTTTTTAAATTCCAAAAATTCAAGGGTGTCTCGCATCAGTATTGATTTTGCACTTGTTCTTGTAGATTTCACTTTTCAGTGTCCAAATGAAGATTCTAATTTTTTTTTTCCAAAATGGTGTTAGGTCTGTGTTGTGTACTCTTGTACTTTGATTTTGGAACTTAGCTTGTAACTGAAGCGGGGTGGAGCTCTATTTTGTTGTGTCTGAAGTTAAGTTTGTTTTGGATCGGTTTGGTTTGGTCAGTGACTATTTATTTTAATTATGTTGTATCAACTTATGGTACTGCACTGATAAATTGCACCTCTCTTCAGACTCTTCTACTGTGGAGTGAGGCTAGGGCATTGGATGGATAAAAAGTCCAAAATTATAATCTAGTATATATATTGATGACATAACATTTAAAATGTGTGCATGAAAAAATCGAAATCCGCACACAGGCGTCAATTCATTCACTCTAAGACATGCACATATGGAGCACTATATTTAAAATCTCCTGCCTAACTTGTAGTCTATATTGCTCTTTTAAAGCACGACTAATGAAGTATATTTCTTTGTAAAGGCGAAAATAGTCGTATTAGGGCTCTTTTCGTTCTTGGTCAAACCTGGCTCATACGAAGAGGCTGACTTATGTTGGGGTTGGGGTGGCACGTGCAGTTCAAAAACCACCTTTGAAATCAACTTGGTTATAATGATTTTAAAAATAAGTTGCCTAGAACCTCATTGGAATAACACAACTCTGAATCCTAACCAAGAAACAAATTTTAAAACCAACAAACACTCCGAACTCAAAACAAGCAAATGAACTTAAAATCGACAAAATTTCAAAGTTGGTAAAAACTAACAAGCAACACTAGAACACACCGGCGGCGGAATTGGTAGCATCGGAATGGTGGTGTCAGGCTGGAGGAGGAAGAAGAGGAGGTGGCATCGGGCTGGAGGAGTGTCGAGTGTCGGGTGTCGGGTGTCGGGTGTCGGGTGTCGGGTGTCGGGCGCAGGCGAGAGAGGTGGTGGCATCGAGCGAGAGAGGAGGGAGACCGTGGTGGAGAAGAGGAGGCATGCCGGCAGAGGGAAGGACGGAGACCGCAGTGGAGAAGAAGAGGAGGTGGCGTCCGGGAAGAGGATGAGGCTCGCCAGCGGCGGAGAAGGATGTCGGCGGAGGAGGACGGCGGTAGAGAAGAAGGAGGATGGCTATTGTATGCTTTAGGGTTAGGTTGAAAATGGAGGGATGAAGAAGATGAGGGGTCTAGGGTGCGATTTTAATATTTAAAGTTTTAAATGAAAAATTAATATTGTAATCTGAAAAATGTAAATAAAATTGTTAATTAAACTTTGAAAAATTAAATATTATAAATTGAAAATAAATAGTTCTTTGTATAGGATTTGAAAAGAATTAAATGTTTTGTTTAGAATGTGTTTTTTTACGTTATATTTACATTTTTCCATGCATGACTAAATATGTTCTTTATTAGTAAAAATTTACATGAGAAGTTGATAATGTATTTTATGTGCAATTAATTTTTTTCATAAGTAGTTTGAAATTATGTAGTGTTTTTTTCATATCAGTTAACATTTTATTTTCTGATACAATTAATCAATTGTTATGATAATAATTATATATCTTGTATTATAAATGAGCACTGACGGCCGACCCAATGATGAAGGTCGTTGTATACGACAAAGAGGGATCAGTGCCTCGGCCAGACAGGCGAGAGGTCGTGTTATTGTGCAGGAACAGTTGCAGGAATCGTTGCATGAACATTTGCAGGAACCTCCGCAAGAGCACAAGGTACTAGTTGAGCAGCCTTTTCCAAGGTCCAATGATGTTTGGTTCATTTCTGCATGAACGCAATGTTTGCCTTTTAATTTGTTCATTTCTGTAACCGGAACTCTTTGCTAATTTATGTTCATTTTTGTATGCCGAACTCTTTCGTTGGGTCAAATACCATAGCCATCGTATGATGCAATTCAATTCACTACAGTACGTGATTATATTAAAAAAGTACTGTACAACTATTAATTATGAGGCGTGTATACTTTGGTCCAACCCACCATCCTCCTACGGAAGGGTAACTCCCAACCAACAACATTAGACTTCCTCCATGTGGTCCACAGATTAACCACAGGGGGCATGGGGCAGTTTTCCTTCAAATGTATCCTTAGAAAATGGCTTGCACTGCGAACGTATACAATGTGTAGCTCCCTCATTGTTCCATCCTCGCTCCCGCCCGCTCTCAATGGCAGGACTGTACAACAATAGTCTGCCGACCCATTCTCTAGAATGTAGTATAAAACTACAACCGTGTTGTAGTAGGTGGCGACAGGAAACATATCCGCAATGACCGCAAACCAATGTTCTTGTTCACATGGACCTTTGGTGTGGTGTATACGTGTTCTGGCTAATTCAACGTCGTCCTTTGAACCGTATATGGGAACATAGTCAGGCCAATGAGTCGATAACTCGTTAAATACTGCCCGACGCGCCCCAGACCATTCACCTTCACCATTTACATGGAAGGCATCATCAACGCATCTGAAGCCACAGTTCCCATCACTCAAAACATTGTTCCAGCCTTCGATGTAACACTTGATAATGTGGGGGACACTTTCAAGGTATGGGAATGTCGCTTCAAGAGAAAAAATTAAGATTTTTTTCATTCTAACGAAGTGCTCACTTGGATGAATAATCGATATACTTACCTTGTCGGCTACCTCTCCCTAATGTACCGCACCCCGGGGACCTTGAACTACGCCCGCTTGGAGATGGCCTGTACCGCCTGTTCACGTGCTCGTGGTAGCTCGGTGATCGCCTAGTTGATCTTGACCGGCGGACCTGCTCGCTTGGTCTTCCACATGCATTAGTAACGTTGCCCGGCTCTCCAATACCGTTGTCCTCTAGATGCAACTGCTCATCTATGTAGCTTGAAACCCAATGAAGAACCAATGGGTCGCTGCAGGCCATTGACTATTGAACATTGTTTGGTCCTATTCAACCCTAGAAATATATTCCCTGTTCTGCAAGTCATCACCCAATGCTAGTGTCTTAAACAGTGGATGAATGTCGTCCAAATACAAGGGGATTCCTTGTTCAACTGCACTCCACATGACGCATGCACATGGTATTCCGTGTGTCGAACGCAGTACACAACCACAATATGCATGAACCTGTGCTCCAAGTGTATCAATCCTCCTGTACTCAGACGTCAATTTATCCAGACAATATTTTGACACATTATTGAACAAGTTGTTGAAAAGGACTCTACGGTGCAATCTACCAATGCGCGTTCTTGATTTCTCGAGATTGTCCTTGATCATAGTAATTTTCCTGGCTATCTGCACGTCGATATGCCTCTATATCGTATCCAGGGAACCAGTTGATGTTTGTAACCACCCCTTCTTGATTTCTCTTTCATGACAATCGTGGGCAATCACAACTTCTAGTCGATGTGTTACTTCGTCGGACAACATCCGAATCGCTCATATCGACAACCGAATATACAGGGCGTAATATTTTTTAATAAGTTCATAAAAGATATATACACATATTTAAAGTATAATAATTATCACTACTAGTATGAAATCTATAACCACATTAAAAAAATACAAATTTTGTTATATCATCATTAGCAGTCCCAAATTATAATGTATATCATCATTAGTAGTCCCAACTTATAACATATTAGTAGTACCAAATGAACTAACATATTAGTACAATCATTTTAAACTAAGAAAAATCACCTAACTAAGATAAATTAGTGGTGCACGCAATTAGTTGTACCATTGAAAAATTAGTAGTACACGTAAATAAGATTAATAAAATGAATAAACTTTACGTACAAAAAATATATTAAAAAAATTCAAGTTTAACCAAGATTAAAAATTAATAACTATAATAAATAAATAAAAACTTATTCAATTTAACTATTAAAAAAATTAAATTCACATAATTACAGTTATGTAAATAACAATTAAATTTACGAATTTAATTTTAAATTAACGTAATTAAATTTATGTAAATAAATTTAGGTAATTACAAGTTCACGTAAAATTAAAGAGACCCGGTCAAAGAGACCCGGTTCGTCTCTTTCCAAGGAGACGGATACTCGAGCGGGACGTGAGATTTGGTGAGCCGGAGAAGAGAAATAAAAGGGAGAGCCGGGGACTCGAGCGGGACTGGAGAAAACTGGCGCGCCGGAGAGAAGAGAACGGAGGCCGAAGAGGGAAGGAGAACGGGCGGGAGATTAAATGGAGAGAACGGAAGCGGGAGAGGGAAGGAGAAGAAATGGAGAGAAGCGATGCCGGAGAGGGAAGGAGAACGGCCGGGAGAAGAAAGGAGAAGGGACGCCGGAGAGGGAAGGAGAACAGCCAGGAGAAGAAGGGAGAAGGGCCAGAGAAGACGAGAAAGACCGCCGGTCCGCCGCCGCTGGAGAAAACTGGTCCGCCGCCGGTCACCATTTTCGTCGACCACCGTTGACTAACACCGTCCACCGCCATTGACTTCCGACTTCCAGCGCCATTGACCGGTGCCGGACGCCGCTGACCACCACCACTTCACAAAGCTCAGAATTTACATTGATTACATAATTAATTATCACTAATTGTTAATTAAATACTAATTTAATTAGCCTTAATTATAATTGATTTACAATTTCATTTAACTTAATGTTAAAATGCATGAGTATTTAAATTGTATAACATACAGGGCATAATCAAGTAAAATACATGGCGTAATATAGCAATTCACTTTCTTGCTCTGATGGAAGTCTACGTCGGACCGCCCCATTGCCTCTCCAGTCCAAGTAAAATAGATTTGAGTTTCAATTTTTGGGTTTAGCCGTTTAGAAATGTGTAGTTCAGGTGGTCTTTTAATTCACGAATGTTGAATTCAATTGGGCACTGTTTGTTATAACGAATCTATATAATGATGGTTTAGGTCTATGGAAAGATTGGGGAATTTTGAGCATTGAACTGGATAGTCTGAACGAAATACCAAAAGGCAATTTGGGTCTTGAAAGTTAGATATTAAACTGGTACTCTTATGGTAATTTATAGGCAAAGGTTGGTTATTTTGAAAGAAGAGACAAATCAACTTTTTTTTACTTTAAAAATTTTAAAATAGCCCGCTTTTTAGGTGTTTTCTAACCATAGAAAACACCTCACCTACTAATTAAAGCAGCTCATTATAGCACCCACGGGTGTACCCCAGTGGTTGGGACATGGGTGGATAAGCCAATAATCCCAGGTTCGATCCTCAGCAGTGGCAGTGTGGGGAGTTCTTGCTTTGCAAGGCTCCCTTGTGCGCACCGAGGCAATGCCAAACCCATGGGTCCTGATGCTGGGCTACCGTAATTTACCTCTCATACGATGGTTTAGGTGTAGGCTGGTATGGGCCGCTGAGGGCGAACGGATTGATCGCCTTTTAAGCCAATAAAGCAGCTCATTATAAGTCTTGCCAAAGAGGCCCATAAAAATTATTTCATCCTCTATCTATAAAAGACAAGTTTTGTGGCTCCACTTCAATCCTCCATAACTACAACCAAAAGTTTCAACGTTCTTTTCGGGTTTTCTTTTGTATTAATATTAAACAACCGTTACCATTATTACTGTAAAGTCTAGATTTATCTAGTTGGCAATTTATGGAAATTATGCAAATATATCAGTTCCTATATATGTGGGATTTGATTAATGCTATGGAATTGGAAATGGAATAAACTTCATGTGTGCATGCGAAATTCAGCATATTTACGCCAAGGTGTTTACGGAAAAAGAAGACAGAATATTATGGTATTTGTGATTTATGGAAATCTGAATATTCTTCTATATATTAGGCGTATGGAAGCATAGTTGATTTATGGAAAATCTCTATAAATATGAAGTTGCGATTATCGAATATATGGAGATATTGAGATAAGGAAAATCTCTTTATTTATGGGATTTGGATATGCTTCAAGAAGCAGATTTGAAATATGAATATTATGGAGATAATCATGGAGAATTTAGATATGCTCATGGACTATATATAGAGAACAAACACGGTTGCATTATTCACAAATTTAATTAAGCAAAAATCTGCATACAGATTTTTGAGATTTTTGAGATTTGCAAAGAGTCAGAATACTGTGTTCCAACACACGAACCTGCTGCACAAAGTTCAAAATCATATGCCTTAATTCCTCGGGAGGAGGAGATCCAGCGTCGACGAGTTTCGAGGTCAGAGGGAGTCTGATCAAGGCGGATCGGTAGTAAGGGGAGCTTGCATGATTCACGTTATAGTTAGATAAGATAAGTATAATTGTATGGTGTACTTTGTACTGTATCTTTCTGATTAGTGGATTCAATCTGAACTGGGCCAGGCCCCGCAGATGTAGGTGGATTTCACCGAATTGCGTAACCAAGTCTTGTGTCTTTTATGCTTTACTTTATTGCATAGTTGGTTAGATAGGTTATGTTGGAACACAGTAGTAATAATTGAATTAATTAGGTAAAACCAAATTTCAATTGGTATCAGAGCTTGGTCACTTATTATTCCCTTGGTTGTGTCAAGGAAAGTGAGATCCGGTTTTACCAATGGCGACTAGAGAAGGAGCTTCTGTGTCTCGGCCACCACTGCTGGAAGGAAGAAATTACAACTACTGGAAGGCTCGCATGCGGGTGTTCATAAATTCACTAGATGAATTGGCTTGGTACTATGTTGAAACAGAATGGAAACCCCCTGTTGTTGGAAGTTCTGAAGGAGGAGAATCTAAGCCTAAAGAGTCGTGGACACCAGGTGAAAGAATAGGAAGCTTGGCGAACTCCAGAGCATTAAATGCCATATTTACTGCAGTAGATGAATATCAGTTCAAATTTATCTCTACATGCCAACAAGCAAAGAAAGCATGGGATATCCTACAAACTGTACATGAGGGGACAAGTCGTGTACGTGAATCTAAACTACAGATGTTGGCTACAAAGTTTGAGGAATTGAAGATGGAGGAGGATGATACTATTTATATATTCAATGGGAAACTCAGAGACATCTCCAATATGGCGTATCAACTTGGGAAAGTTTACAAGGAAACAAAATTGGTGAAAAAAGCCTTGAGATCTCTTCCTAAAAGATTTTCTATGAAAGTTGCAGCAATAGAAGAAGCAAGAGATGTAGCCACCATAACCTTGGATGAACTAATGGGATCACTACAGACCTATGAGATGACAATGCAACAGCCTGCAAAGAAAGTCCAGAAGGAGTTGGCCTTCAAATCCTCTTCATCAAGGGTCATCCATGAATCTGATAGTGATGATGGAATTGAAGAACTTGCTCCTATCACCAAGAGTTTATCAAGAATGCTGAAGAAGGTGGTAAACAAGAATTCACAAGAAAGATCTGGAGGGAATAAAAATCGTCCTCAAGATTTTGGTAATCGTGGAACTCGGATGGAACAAGGAAGTCAGCAATTCTCTAGAAACCAAAGTGGTGAAGGAAAGCTATCTGAAAGAATTCAATGTCGAGAATGTGGAGGATACGGCCACATCCAGGCTGAATGTTCTAATATCCTAAAGAAGCAAGGAAAATCATATGTCACCTCATGGAGTGAAGATGATGAAGAAGACGAAGAGGAACTTACAAGCAATTATATGGCATTTGGAGCAAAATTTCACAGTGGATCAGTTGAGGTATGTTCCAACATGCCAGAGAAAGACGAAGCCGTATGTTCCAACACAGGGTCTGATGGCACGTCCAATGATGATGACAGACTAGTTGTGATGAAGATATCTATAGTACATATGAGCAGATGTATGCCATGTGGCTTCAAGTTGATGATACAAATAGAGTGTTGAAGGAAGAGAAAAATCATCTGGGCGAGAAGGAGAAGGAGTTGCGAGTTTTAGTTGGTGAACTCAGAAGAGAGATTGAAGAATTAAATTTGAATCTAAGCTCAACAACTAAGAGAGCTGAGATGGCCGAAGCAGCTATTACCAAGTTAAACACTGGAAAGGCAAAACTTGATAACATTCGGATCATGGGAAAACACTTTGGAGATCGACATGGAATCGGGTTTGACAATTTATCAGGGAGTAAGGTCAGTCTCAAGTTGAAGGTTCAAGAGGTGAAAAGAAAGTTTATCAAGACTCATCAAAGGAAACCTCTCATCTGTAGCTACTGCGCGTATCAAAGTCATACAGAGGAACAATGCCGAAATCTGCTCAGAGATATCATGTCAGGGCGACAACTCTTAGTATGTTCCAACATAGACGATGTGCAGTGATCAAGAATGGTTAGAAAGGTATGGGTTGTTAAACGCACGAGTACTTGCCTTATTGTTCACACGTCTCCTATTGCACATTCTAGAGACTCGTGGTACTTTGATAGTGGTTGCTCTTGCCACATGACTGGAACTCAGGAATTACTAACAAACATCTAGCCATATGATGGTGGTTTTGTTACGTTTGGCGATGGAAAGAAGAGTCGAGTGGTTGGAAAAGGTGAACTGCATATTGAAGGATTCCCCGTATTCACTGGTGTTTTGTTGGTGGAAGACCTAAAGTCTAATCTCCTGAATATTAGCCAGCTATGTGATGATAATATGACCGTGGAATTCCATAAAGAAAAGTGCATAGTGAAACATGGCAACAACAAAGTGCTTACTGGTATTCGGTCATCAAACAAATGTTACTTATTGGAACAAGAAGTGAACTGCTACAGTGTCAAATGTGATGAAGTAGATCGTACGGCTGACCATGTTCAAACATCGGTTGATTTCTCAGATCAGGGACGTAATGATGATGGAACATCGAATGAGACAGATCTTAAAGATAAAGCTGGTGATTCTTATATCTTCAACAATGTTAGAACGTCGTCCTCTCCAGAACTCTCCTATGTTCCAACATCGGTGAAGTCTGAATCAAGCGGAAGAATGACTCGATCGATCCCTTGGGTTAATTATAGGGAACTTGCTGGTCTACAATATTTTCTCTCCCTCATTGCTATTTCCTCAGTTGACAGGTTAGAATATATTCGCATTCTCCTTGTTATGGCTTACACTATGAATTTTACGATGTACCTAAAAGCTGTCAAGAGTGCTCTCCTGCATGGTGTGGTTAATGAGGAAGTATATCATCGACTCAAGAAGGCTTCGTATGGATCAAGGCAAGCACCACAGGCGTGGTATAAGCGACTCACGACCTTTCTTATTCAGAAAGGTTCTCGTCGAGGGGGAGAAGATCACACCTTGCTTGTTTTTCAAGAACAAGATTTTGTGACTTTGATGCAAGCTGAATTGAAGATGGTTATGGTGGGAGTATTTGTAAGAATTTGGGTTGAGAGAAAAGTCGTGGTAGCCTATGTTCCAACATCGAGACCAATTGCGGAGATTTTCACAAAGCCGTTGGACACTGCTACGGTTGAGCTCCTCGTGTTGTCAGATTTGAGGTATTTCTTTAAAGCTTTTATTTAGCAGTAGAAGTTTTGTTTACTTATTTTGTGTACAGAAAATTAGAAAAACACAAAAAAATTAGAAAGAAGAAAAAGGTGAAAAAAATGATGGTCGAATATATTAGAAAGGTGGTTCTTCCTGGTATTCTGGTTTATGATGATAAGGAATTGGAAGACAGTGATGCTGGTCATGTTCCAACACAGAGTTTGGAGACATGTTGAGAAGATGTGGACATTGATTAGAGATTCAGCTGTTCAAACATCAGTAACTGTGGTCGGAGAAGATTATGATCTGGATGGTGAACAAGTCTATGTTCCAACACCAGATAGGGGGAGAAAGTACTGATGAAGTGAAGGAAGCTGAGTAGGTGATGTGTTGATTTTGAAGCAATGAAAGGATCTTATGTTCCAACATAGAGAAAGCGGGTGAAGCTGAGAGCTGTTATGTTCCAACATCGGTGAATGATGTTCCAACACAAGGTGAGCAGATTATTGAAGGCACTTCTAATCAAACTGCCATGAGAGATATAATTTTAGCCGAAAGGACAACTGATTTGGGTGTATATGAGGAGTGTGGATTTACAGCTTACCTGGACTATTTGGGTCTCGAGACTGCCGCCTCAATCTACAAGGAGTACAATCGGGATATTTTACAAGAATTATAAGGGAGGCAACATTGATCCAGATTCATTTCATTTGGCACAGAGGTACTGATATGAATCTTCTTGCAAAAACTCACGATTGCAGAATTAATACCATTGATCTAGTGAAGGGATATGCAAACCCACATTATCTCGCACGAAATTCAGGTGTCTAGCCCTCGGGGTATGCCTAATCTCGACTTACTCTCTAACTAGCCATCAGGTGCAGATTACAAGGTTTATTGATACTTAATAAGCCCTCAGGGTTAAGAAACAATGGAAGAAGCTCGGAGGCAACACGAGTATGAACTCAAAGGTTTATATTTATGAATGATGATAGTGGTATAAAACTCGAGAATTCAACCCATATTTATAGGGCTGAATTTCTTCCAAAACCCTAGTCCTAATCAAGATGGGATTTGGTAATTTCTTTCAGAAACTAAATAGAATTATGGCAGCTTTAAGAAGCTAAAACCATCAAATTAAAATACCTAAAATAAACTGTCTATGGCCGAAATTCATCCAGATTACAACTTGGATGAATATTGTCTTATTTAATCTCACCAAAACTAATTCTAATCAGAATAAAACTCAATAATTTTGAAACCCTAATGGACTGGTTTGAAAATTAGCTATTCAAAGCCCACATGGCCGAGCTCTATAGTCTAAGATCCAAAATGAAATCATTTTACACTATTTTACAGTGATCACACTACCTCATTAAAAACCCAGTGGAAAAAAAGAGTATAGTGTTCTTCATGATGTCTTCAGTTCGTCGACAATCTTGAATAATGAATCCAAGATGTTGATGGTGACTTATTCTTCAATTATTCATCATAAAGATGATCAATCAAAACATTTAAAGCAGAACCCCTAAGCTTAGTCCTTGACCTAGGCATAGGTCCCTCCATGTCACTTAGAGGATCCTGAACACAACCTTTAAATGGTTGATCAAGACGTGGAATGTATTCATTTATAGTGCTAGTCGTCTTCGCATCTCCATCATTCCTTCCGTGGTCGAAAAGTTTCTCTCTCGACATTTAATCGTCTTCAAAGGTAAATGGAGATAAATCAGCAACATTGAAGGTCACACTAACACCATAATGATCTGGTAACTCAATCTTGTAAGCATTGTCGTTCACACGATCCAACACTTTAAAAGGACCATCTCCACGTGGACTCAACTTAGATTTCCGAGCATTTGGAAACCTCTCTTTCCACAGATGAACCCAAACATAATCTCCCATGTTGAACCTCATTAACTTATGGCTTTGATTAGCTTTATCAGCATTCTGTCCATTTGTCTGTTCAATTTTCATGCTCACCTTCTCATGGATTTTCTTCACAAAATCAGCTTTCTTTTCTCCATGAAGGTTTTTAACCTGTTTAAAATTTAAAGGAAGTAGATCAAGAGGTGTAATAGGGTGAAAATCATAAACAATTTCAAATGGAGATAAGGAAGTAGTAATGAATAGTGCGAGTGTAAGCAAACTCTACAATCGGAATGCATTTTCCCAATTCTTTAAGTTATTTTGAATTAGTGCACGCAGGAGAGCCCCTAGGGTTCGATTGGTCACTTATGTTTGTCCATTAGTTTGATGATGACCGGTAGTTGAAAACAGCAACTTTGTCCCTAACTTGTGCCACAAGGTATTCCAAAAGTAGGATAAAAATTTAACATCGCAATTAGAGACAATGGACGCATGAATGCCATGTAACCAAGCTACTTCCTTAAGCTTTGCATTATCTATTTTCCAGCAAGGAATAAAATGTGCCATTTTTGAAAATCTATCCACAATCACAAAGATAGAATCATTACCTGACTGAGATCGTGGTAAACCTAGGACAAAATCCATGGTAATATCAATCCAAGGATGTGTAGGAGCATGTAATGGAGTATAAAGACCACGAGGCTTAGTTTTTGACTTTTCCTTCAAGCAATCAACACAATTCCTACAAACTATGTTCCTAAATGAGCTTCTCTAACAAGTAATTCACGCATAGAACATTGAGGAATACATAACCTATTATTCATAAATAAGAACCATCATGCCAAAAAAAACTTCTCATAAGCACCATTTTCGCATGCAGAATAAATAGATGAAAAATTAGAATCAATCGCATATAAATCTCACACAAATGAAAACCCTAACATAATTCATTCCAATCGTGTAAGTGAAATTGTCTACGACTCAAAGCATCATCGACAACATTTACCTTCCCTTTTTTTGTAATGCAACACATAAGGAAAGTATTCAATGACACTGGACCATTGAGCATGACGCTTATTCAACTACATCCGACTCTTCAAATATTTCAAGAATTCATGATCACTATGAATGAAAAATTCTATATGAAATAAATAATGTTTCCAAGTTTCTAATGCATGCACAATTGCATAAAATTATTTATCATACACAAGATATCTTTTCAGTGAAGTAAGCTATAGGTCGATTCTCTTGCATCAAAACATCACCAATACCAATGCCAGAAGCATCACAATGAATCTTAAAAGTACCATCAAAATCAGGCAAAGCAAGAACACGAGCATTACATAATCGTACTTTCAATTCATTAAATGCATTCTCTTGACTCTCTGTCCAAACAAATTTCACATTCTTTTTAACTAGTTTATTTAAAGGTGCAGCAATAAAGGAGAAATCACGCACAAACCATCTATAAAAACTAGCTAAACCATGAAAAGAACGTACCTGGTTGGCATTAGTAGGTCTCGGCTAGGTCTCATGGCCTCAATTTTTGTTTCATCGACTTTTATTCCCTCCTTAGAGACCACAAAACTGAGAAACACTATTTTCGAAGAGCAAAATGTGCACTTCTTGATGTTCACATAAAACAGGACTCGCAGAGTGCATCAAGAACCATTTTAACATGCTCAATCTGCTCATCAATTGACTTATAGTAAATCAATATCTCATCAAAATAGACCACAACAAATCGACCAATAAACTTCTTTAAGATATGATTCATCAACCGCATAAAAGTACTAGGCCCATTAGTTAAACCGAATGGCATAACAATCCATTCATACAACCTAAACTTAGTCTTAAATGTAGTTTTCCATTCATCCCCTTCATTAATTCGAATTTGATGATAACCCTGAGTCAAATAAATCTTAGTATAAATCCTAGATCTATGAAAATCTTCAAGCATATTATTTAACCTAGGGATAGGATGGCGATACTTAATGGTAATCTTGTTAATAGCATGAAAAATAATGAACATATGCCAATTTTTATCTTTCTTAGGACTAAAATGAAAGGCACAACACGAGGAGAAAGAGATTCTCACACATAACCTTTTAAAGTAACTCCTCGACTTGTCGCTAAGGCTTCCAGAAACTCATCCTCAAATTCCTGTAACATCTAAGCAAACCGTAGAGGAACATGAATATGAATATCATCACTGGAAAAATCTCTCTCTTTAAAATGCATGATAAGTACATTAAGATTGATTAGCTAAGGCACGATTCACATCCCTACTTGATGCATAAAATAATCAACCAGAATCAATAGGAAGTTCATGTCTCATCATGTAAATCGACGGCAAAGGACAAAGATGTGATGATAGAATTTTACTTGACTTATCAAAATCATTCTTAGACTTACCTAGCTTACCTGAATCGGCCTCCCTTGATTTTTGGTCGAAAATCTCAAGGTTTTTGCCTCCTATTTTCCCTTTGTTACCGATCTCCTTCAAACCCTGGCCAGGGTTTTGTTCAGCCACTTTCTCCTTAGTCGCAAACTTCTCTTTGTCAACTTTCATGTGTCTCTGGGCTTCTAAGACTTCCACTAGAGATAATGGAACCAAAGTATACCTTGTTCTATCCTTAATCAAAATAATTTTGTTAGTGCAACCATCATGCATAGACTTATGATCAAACTGCCAAGGTCTCCCTAACAAAATATGACTAGTTTCCATAGGTATAACATCACATAAGATAGAATCATGGTATTTTCCAATCTAAAAGTTAATCATGCATTGTTTGTTAATCCTAATTTCACCACTACCATTTAACCAAATAATTTTATATGGTGATGGATGAGTAGTCACAGGAAAAGACAATGATTAAACAAAAAGATTAGACACAATATTAGCACGAGAACCACCATTAATAATCAGTAAAAAATTCTTATCTTTCACAAGGCAACGAGTATGAAAAATATTAATCCTTTGTACATGTGTTTTGGCCATCTGAGAGTTTAGAACTCTTAGTGAAACTAAGTTACCTTGTGTTTCCGGACCTTGTTCACCATGATCATTTATGATAATTTCTTCATCTACCCGTTCTTCACCACTTTCATACAATGGTGGCATATCAACATATTCATCTTCTTCATCTCTTTCCTTAATTGTTGTTAACACTCATGCATGCGGACAGTTACTACGGACATGTCCTCTCTCTTTGCAATGAAAACACGTAGGAGAGTTAACAGAAACTGAATTTGATGAAGAGGTAGTGGTTTTACCTGGGATTTTCAAAGTTTGTGGGGTTGGTGATGCCACTCTCCTTTGATTAGGATTATAATTCAGAATAGGTATGAACCAATCCTCATCCTCCCACGGGTGTGACCATACTCTGCGGCCATAACTAGGATTTACGGAGATAAACCCCGGTCGTTGACTGGAAAATCCTGGCTGTAGGCTCCTTGGTCGTAGGGTACTCTCAACCAACATTTCTTTCACCAATAAATCATTCATAGGTATGTGATATTGAAGCTTGACTGGCGTTTGAAGGTTTTCATGCAAACTTTCAATGAATCAATTTTGATGAATGCGTCGTCTTCTTTCATTCCAACCCTTATCACGGTCAACTGAAGATCTTTCCAGCATTCATCAACTGTGTAATTTCCTTGATACATATTGGACATATAAGAATGTTTTTCCATCAAGTAAGTAAGTGGCACATGATATTGGCGAAGCTCGGATCCGAATCTCTCCCAGGTGGAGATTGATTTCTTTCCGGCAAGATATCATGACTCCTTTTTATTTTTTCACCATTCAGCCACATAGTGTGTGAAAGAATACTGCGCCACCTTGACTTTTTCTTTCTCCCGATAATTTTTGAGATCAAACAGATTCTCAATCCGTCGCTCCCAGTCAAGAACTTCCCTGAATTGTATTGACCATTAAATCGAGAGATGTCATACTTCAATTCCATTGATGTCTCAAGCTTCATTAGAACCCAACCCAGATCCTAAATTTCTCTTCACTCTCCTCTGGGAATGAGGTTTACAGTGGCGATGCTTTCTAGAAGACCCTCGGTGTGATCGCCTGTCCAAACCATCATCAGAATAGTCATCTGAACTTCCAGAACGATTGAATTGACGGGCATATTTCTTGGTTTATTCTCTGTTGACCGATAATGTAGGTGTAGGTGGTGCCATTCTATCAACTTTTCTCGCTAACCTCTGCATCTCACTCATAAGTGCATTTATTGTGACAGCAAACCGATCAGGATCATTGGCTTCGTTTGGATTAATTCGATGTCGCTCCCAACTATCTGGAGCCATTTCATGTGGATGATTACCACACATTCCAATAGAGTTGTTCATCAATGACAAACTGTTAGGATTGCTAACAAAAGGCGGGACAAATGGATTTTCATCCTCCATCTTCGCTAAACTGCTAAGAAAAATAAACGGCTAGTCTAAAAAATCACCCCCCTTCCCATTGTTAAGTAAGGTTGCTCACAAAGTGTATATCACTCACAAATCACAAGGGAAGGCTAATGTGAGGGAAATTGATCAATTCACCGCAATTCAAAGCAAAATATGGAGATGAGTACTGCAGAACTTATTTAGAAATTTAAAATATATAATTTTAAAATTGGACTCTGTAATCTAGAATTCCAAATTCTACAAAGAATAAGGAACAAAAATCAATTTCAATGGCACAAATTGGAGTTGTATTGAAGGAGTTATGATCAAAATAAGAAGGTTTTATATAGGCGACAAATATGTTCCGAAAATTCAAGAAACTTTTCCGAAAATAAATTGGAATAGGAACTAAAATCCAAATCCCTTGTGGTAAAGGATTTTAATGACTTACTTGTCTCCCAAGTCAAAAATTCAGATCTAAACCCCTCACTCAATTCGCTTTCATTCCTCTTCCGATTAGGAGTTGACTTTTTTTTAACCTTTTTCAAATTGGATTTCCTTTTTATTTCTTTCTTTTTCAGCCACAAATTCTATTTTTCCACTCAATATAACAAACAAAATCAGAATATTATTCCTCAAGCAATTCAAAACTATTAACAATTCCCAAAATTTCCAAAATTGGAAAACAGTCACCAAACTTTCAAAAATTACAAATCTGCCCCAAATTTCTGATTTCAAATCCTCAATTCCGAATTTGAAACCCAAAAATATCCTACCTTTTGTTTTTTATTTTCAAAAAGTTTTGGAACAAAAATTTCCTATACAAAACTTGGAATAAGAAAACCGCGACAACTTTCTCTTGATTCAAATTAACTTCGAGGTATTCAAGATCGTAAGGATCAAGAATATGAATATATATATATATATATGTGTGTGTGTGTATATATATATATATATATATATATATATATATAGAATAAGGTGTAATCAAGAATCAAAGAAAAATTCAAGGTCATAAAATCAAAGAACAAAAAAGAAAACAAATAGGATTACGAGCATGCAATAATTTTCAGAAGAGTTGACGAAAAATATCACAAGCACATAAACTATTTAATCTAACTAAAACTAAAAAAATGGCCAGTAGGTGAAGACGGATAATACTTGTTAACGCTCAGACCCTTTGACGTCTTTCTGACTCGATTGATGAAGGTGAAGGTGGATAGTAATACCGAAGTATTCTAACTCTCGGACCCTTCGACGTCCTTCGACTCTAGATTCAATCCTCCTGGTAAGAAAGACCAAACAAATGCAGTTAAAACACGATACGCAAGAGTTTATAATTTTTTTTAAAAAAATCAAAAATAAAATTCAAGAAAACTCGAAACCCCCTATTTTCTTTCTCGACCTCAGTAGATCTTTTGCTTTGCTTTGATACAAACTGATATGAATCTCCTTGCAAAGACTCGCAATTGTGAAATTAATATCTTTGATCTAGTCAAGGGATCTACAAACCCGCACTATCTCGCACAAAATTCAGGTGTCTAGCCCTCGGGGTGGGCCTAATCTCGACTTGCTCTCTAACTAGCCCCCAGGATCATATTACAAGGTTTATTGATACTTAACTGGCCCTTGGGGTTGAGCAACAATAGAAGAAGCTCGCAAGCAACAAGAGTGATATCAAAGGTTTATATTTTTGAAAGATGATAGTGGTACAAAACTCGAGAATTCAACCCCTATTTATAGGGCTGATTTTTTTCCAAAACCCTAGTCATAATCAAGATGGGATTGGGTAATTCCTTTCAGAATCTGAATAGAATTATGGAAGATTTAAGAAGCTAAACAATATCTAACTAATATACCTAAAATAAACTGTCTATGGCCGAAATTCTTCCAGATTACAACTTGGATGAATATTGCCTTATCTAATCTTACCAAAATTAATTCTAATCAGAATAAAACTCAATATTTTTGAAAACCTAATGGTCTAGTTTGAAAATTTAGCTATTCAAAGCCCACATGGCTGAGCTCTACAATCTCAGATCAAAATTAAATAATTTTACACTATTTTACAGTTATCATACTACCTCATTAAAAACCCAGTGGGAAAAAATATTATAGTGTTCTTCATGATGTCTTCAGTTCATCGACAATCTTGAATAATGAATCCAAGATGTCGATGGTGATTCCTTCTTCAATTCTTCATCATAAAGGCAATCGATCAAAGCATTTAAACCAGAATTGCTAAGCTTAGTCCTTGACCTAGTCATAGCTCCCGCCATGTTACTTAGAGGATCCCGAACATAACCTTTAAATTATTGATCGAGACGTGGAATGTATTCATTTATAGTGGTAGTCATCTTCGCATCTCCATCAGGTACAGACTCTTTAGTGCCAGATCCGACGGGTTCAGTCCACCCCCGGCTCTATTTTTGGCTCTGGGGGGTGATTTTAATTTCAGGAAGGAGCTCCCTGTCTGATCATTGTAGCGTTTGCCAACAATTATGTGTTATTATTTTTTTTGGTTTTTTTTTAGTTTTTTTATGATTGTATGATTAATCCTATGTAGTTTGTGACATTTTTTTCATTTTGGTTCTTTTTTCAAAACATTAATATATGTTTTTGCTCTATATTGTTTTGCTGAAAAAGACGACATTCACTGCACAGAATCAACATGTACAATGGAGGAAGAAAAATGAATGGTGAGATTCATTCTTCCTCCATTGTTTCGAACTCTGCGTTCATCGGACCCAACATTGGGAATGAGATCCACAACAACTAAGGGAAGAAGATAACAACTCCAATGTTTCGACAACATGTCGTTTCCCATTTCAGCGACATGCATCAAGCACTTCATTCGTTGGATAATTGTATGTGTAAAATGTTGTATATTGCACGTACATGTTTAATAAATGTCCGCTATATTATATATGCAATGTATTTATTTTGCACTTGTTCTTGTAGATTTGAGTGTTTAGCATGCAGTTATTTTTTTATAAATATAATCTAATATGTTGAAGACATAACATCTAACATGTGTACATGCACACATCAAAATTCACACACACACACACATCAATTCATTCGCTCTAGACATGAACATATATAGGAATATATCAAAATATCTCCAACCTAACTTGTCACATCTACATTACCCTCTTGAAGCACAGTTAATGAAGTACATTTCTTTGTAAAGTAAAAAAGAGTCGTATTACGGCTCTTTTCGTTGTTCAAACTTGGTTCATCCAAAGAGGCTAACTTATATTGGGGTCGGGGTGGCACGTGCGGTTTAAAAACCAATTTTAAAAGTAACTTAGCTATAATGGTTTAAAAAATAAGAAGTTTCCTAGAACTTCATTGAAATTAAATAGTTTAGAATCCTAACCAGACAATTGATTTAAAAATTAACAAACAATTCGCTGACAAATAATGAACATGGCAAACTATTATACAATAAAATAAAAATGCATGACTTACATGAAGGCGGACAAATAATGCCACTTCGTCGTCACCGAAACGGTGATTGGCTGGAGCGTTAAAACCACCATCATGGCAACCATCTTGGTGTGCTTGTCGATTCTAATCTGATTAATTTCATTTGGTGGGGGGGAAGGGGGTGGGGGTACAGACTCTTTAATTCCGGATCCTTCAGATTCAACCACCGCCGGCTTCATTTTCGGCTCTGGGGGATGATATTCATTTCAGGGAGGAGCTCTCTGATCATTGCAGTGTTTGCCACCGGGTATGTATTTTTGTGTTTTTAAAATTTGTTTGCTCTTCTTTAGTATTTTATTATGATTTCATGATTAATCTTGTGTAGTTTGTGACATTTTTTTATTATATGGGTTTTTTTCTTTTTCAAAATGTTAATATATGTTTTTACTCTACATTTTTTTGTAGAAAAAGATGGCATTCGTAGTGCAGAATCAATTCATGTACAATGGAGGAAGAGAAATGAATTGTGAGATTCATTCCTCTTCCATTTTGAACTATGTGTTCATCGGATTTAACGTTCGGAACGGGATCCACAACAGCTAAGGGATGGAGATAACAACTCCAATCTTCTGACAGCATGCCGTTTACTATTTCAGCATGCATCGGGTATTTCATTCGCCGAATAATTGTATGTGTAAAATGTTGTATATTGTATGTACGTGTTCAATCAATGTCCACTAAATTATATATGCACAATATTTATTTTGCACTTGTTGTGGATTTGAGTGTTTAACATGCACTTGTTCTTGTAGATTTAAGTGTCTAATGGTTTTAAAAATACGAAATTTCCTAGAACTCATTGAAATCAAACAGTATTGAATCCCAACCAGGAAATTGATTTAAAAATAACCAAACACTTCGAGGATAAATAATGAACATGGAAAAATATTTAAAAATAAAATAAAAATGCATGACTTACTTCACCATCATTGGAACAGTGATCGGCGGGAGCGTCAAAACTACCGTCATGGCCACTGTCTTGGTCTTCTTGTTGACTCAAATCTCATTCATTTCATTTGGCGCCGGGGTATGGACTCTTTGATGCCGGATTCAACGGGTTTTGTCCGCCGCTGGCTCAGTTTTTGGCTTTGGGAACGATTTTCATTTCAGGAAGGAGATCTATGGTCATTGCATCGCTTGCCACCAGGTATGTATTTTTGTGTTTTTTTCTTCCTTTTTCAGCTTTTTTTGTATTTTATTATGATTGTATGATTAATCCTGTGTAGTTTGTTACATTTTTTTTTCATCTGGGTGTTTTTTCAAAACGTTAATGTATGTTTTTACTCTGCTTTTAGTTGAAAAAGATATCATTCATAGAACATATTCAATTCATGTACAATAGAGGAAGATAAATGAATGGTGAGATTTATTCCTCCTCCATTGTTTTGAACTCTACGTTCATCGGATCCAACATTGGGAACGAGATCCACAACAACTAAGGGAAGAAGATTACAACTCCAATCTTTCGACAACATGTAGTTTCCAATTTCAGCGACATGCAGCAGGTGCTACATTCGCTGGATAATTATATGTGTAAAATGTTGTATGTAACACGTATGTGTTTAATAAATGTCCACCAAGTTATATACTAACGGTAATTATTTTGCACTTGTTCTTGTAGATTTGAGTGTCTAACATGGTGTTTTTTTTAGAAATATAATCTAACATGTTGATGACATAACATCTAAAATGTGCTCATGCACATATCAAAATCCACACGAACACATCAATTCATTCACTCTAAACATGTAAATAGGTAGCACTATATTTTAATATCTCCTACCTAACTTGTCATGTCTACATTATCCTTTTGAAGCACGGTCAACAAAATCCATTTCTTTGTAAAGTCGAAAAGAGTCGTATCAGGGCTCTTTTTATTGTTCAAACTTGGCTCATGCGACTAGGCTAACTTATAATGGGGTCGGGGTGGCATCTGCATTTTAAAAACCACCTTTAAAAGTAACTTAGATCTAATGGTTTAAAAAATTCGAAGTTTTCTAGAATCTCATTGAAATCAAACAGTTATGAATGCTAACCTGGAAATTGATTTAAAAATCAACAAAAACTTGGTGGACAAATAATGAACATGGAAAAATATGAATTTTTTTTAAAAAAATGCATGACTTACATGAAGGCGGACAAATAATGCAACTTCGCCATCACCAGAGCGGTGTTCAACGGGAGTGTCAAAACCACCATCATAGCCACAATCTTTGTTTGCTTGTGGACTCAAATATGATTCATTTCATTTGCGCCGGGGTAATGCCGTATCCGGCGGATTCAGTCCGCCGGCGGCTCCATTTTTTGCTACGGGGGACGATTTTAATTTCAAGAAGGAGCTCTCTGATCATTGCAGTGTTTCCCACCAGGTATGTATTTTTGTGTTTTTTTTCTCTTTTTTTTGGCTCTTTTTTAGTATTTTATTATGATTGTATGATTGATCCTACGTAGTTTTTGACATTTTGTTTCAACAGGGATTTTTCCCAAAACGTTAATATATGTTTTTACTCTGCATTTTTTTGTAGAAAAAGATGGCATTCACTGCGCAGAATCAATTCATGTACAATGGAGGAAGAGAAATAATTTGTTAGATTCATTCCTCCGCTATTGGTTTGAACTCTGCGTTCACCAGATCCAATGCCGGGAACGAAATCCACAACAGCTAAGGGAAGAAGATAACTGCTCCAATCTCCCGACATCATGTCGTTTCCAATTTCAGCAACATGCATCAGGTACTTCCCTCGCCGGATAATTGTATGTGTAAAATGTTGTATATTGTACGTACGTGTTTAATAAATGTCTACTAAATTATATACGCACGGTATTTATTTTGCACTTGTTCTTGTAGATTTGAGTGTCCAACATGGTGTTTTTTTAGAAGTATAATCTAATATGTTGATGACATAACATCTAAAATGTGTACATGCACACATCAAAATCTGCACACATCAATTCATTCGCTCTAGATATGCAAATATGTAGAACTATATTTGAATATCTCCTACCTAACTTGTCATGTTTACATTACCCTTTTAAAGCACAATTAACGAAGTACATTTCTTTGTAAAGTCGAAAAGAGCTATATTATGGCTCTTTTTCACTGTTCAAACTTGGCTCATGTGAAGGGGCTAACTTATATTGGGGTTGGGGTGGCACGGGTGGTTTAAAAACCACCTTTAAAAGTAACTTAGCTCTAATGGTTTTAGAAAAAGAAGTTTCTTAGCACCTCATTGAAATTAAACAGTTTAGAATCCTAACCAGGCAATGTATTTAAAAATCAACAAACACTTCGCGGGCAAATAATGAACATGGAAAAATATTAAAAAAAATGCACGACTTACACGAAGGTGGACAAACAATGCCACTTCGCCGTCACTGGAACGGTGATTGGTGGGAGCGTCAGAACCTCCGTCATGGCTACCATCTTGGTCTGCTTGTCGACTCAAATCTAATTCATTTCATTTGGCGCTGGGGTGTGGACTTTTTAATGCCGGAACCGGCGGGTTCAGTCTGCCGATGACTCCATTTTTGGCTTCGGACGATGATTTTCATTTCAGGAAAGAGCTCTCTGATCATTGTAGTGTCTGCACCAGGTACGGATTTTTGTGTTTTTTATTTTCTTTTTGGGCTCTTTTTTAGTATTTTAAAATGATTTTTGATTAATCATGTGTAGTTTGTGACATTTATTTTTCATTTGGGTTTTTTTTTCAAAACTTTTATACTCCCTCCGTCCCAGGGGAATTTGCACAGAATCTTTTTCACGGTCTCCAAAAAACATGTTTGACTGTAAATAAATGTAACTACGGACAAGAACGACACATATAAAATTGATATTTAGAAACTACATGTTATGACGAATCTAACAATATCTCATACGATAATATTATTATTCATACATCTACTCAAATATGTGGTCAAACTTTAACAACTTTGACCTTCAAATAGTAAGTGTGCAGATTTGGCTGGGACGGAGGGAGTACATGTTTTGACTCTGCATTTTTTGTAGAAAAAGATGGCATTTGCAGCACAGAATCAATTCATGAACAATGGAGGAAGAGAAATGAATGGTGAGATTCATTCCTCCTCCATTGTTCCGAACTCTGAGTCATCGGATTCAATGTTGGGAACGGGATACACAACAACTAAGGGAAGAAGATAACAACTCCAATCTTCCGACAACATGCCGTTTCCCATTTCAGCGACATGTTTCAGATACTTCATTTGCCGGAAAATTGTATATGTAAGAAAATGTATATTATACATACGTGTTTGGTAAATGTCCACTAAATTTTATTTCCACGGTGTTGATTTTGAACTCTTTCTTGTAGATTTGAGTGTAACAAACACTTTGAACTCAAAACCAACAATTGAACTTTAAATCAACAAACTATTGCAAATCCGGTCGAAACCAACAAACAACACTAGGATACGTCAAGAGCAACAACACACAATCGAACTAGTCTTGCAAACCCTAATGGATTAATCCCTTCAACAAACATAGAACTGAACCCAATTGAAACCAACAAACAAAGACAACTAACAATTGATCTTAAATTATATTAATTTGGAAGCTATAGACAAGTCAACAACACAAGGATGCTTCATATTAATCACCAATCCCCCGAGAGCCTCCAGCACCACTGTCATGGGCGGAATAAATCAGGCACACTATCTTATATTTTTATTTCATTATGAAGAAATGCATGGACTGAAATGACCAAGCAGTCAAATGTAAAAATATATAATGGGTTAGCTTTTCAATTTTATCGTATTAATGTGCTAGTCCATTTAATCTTGGCAGAGTGTTTCTCTTACATGCAAACACGTACTAGTGAAAAGTTCGCGTAAACACATGTCAAAGTGGAGCGTTATTCTTTCAGCATAATATGACCTAATTTTTTTTTTTGTATACCTAGTATTATTGACCATAGTCATTAAAGTAAAGAAATAAAATAAATGTATAGAAATCAAATCTGATACATTTGTCATTTAGAAATTCAATTACCTTGGTTTCTTATAATTCTACCTAATTCACATAAGTTCAAATATAACCTTTTGATAATTGAAAGTAACCCTAGATATTTGATGTAAGTTCAGTTTTACTCATTCCAGAAAATTTAGGCCGGAATTCAAAGAAAAGACTATTTACCCCTCTGAAAAAAATAAAAAAATAATTCTATAATGCCCCCAAACCCTAATTTTCCTTATCTCATTTTTCATTTCTCGCTCAAACCCGATTTCTTTCTCCCCCAAATCCGATTCCTCTTTGCCGGGGTAACTCTGTTTGCCGCTACTGCTATATTCGTCATTGATGACCTCCATTCGCCGCTGAGGACCTCCTTTCACTGTTGAGGACCTCCGTTCATCGCTTCCACTGAAATCGCCACTGAGGACTCTTGTTCACCGTTGAGAAACTCCTTTGTCAACTGAAATTTTTGTAGAGGACCTCTATTCATCGTCACCTCTGAAATTTGAATAGATCTAAACTGAACACAACCACTGATAATATTTGGTGAACATGGAAACATATTCAAAACTAAAATAAAAATGAATGATTTACAAGAAGGCGGACAAATAATGCCACTTCGTCGTCACCAGAACAGTGATCATTGGGAGCGTCAGAACAACCATCATGGCCACCTTCTTGGTCTGCTTGTCGACTCAAATCTGATTCATTTCATTTGGCACCGGAGTACGGACTCTTTAATGCCGGATACGGCTGGTCCAGTCCGCCGCTGGCTCCATTTTTGGCTCTGAGGGATGGTTTTCATTTCAGGAAATAGCTCTTTGTCTGAACATTGCGGTATTTGCCACCAGGTATGTATTTTTGTGTTTCCTTTCTTTTTTTGGCTCTATTTTACTATTTTGTTATCATTGTATGATTAATCTGTGTAGTTTGTTACATTTCTTTCACCTGGTTTTTTTTTGACGTTGATATATATTTTTAATCTACCTTTTTTTGTGGAAAAATATGGCATTCACAGAGCAAAATCAATTCATGTACAATGGAGGAAGAGAAATGAATGGTGAGATTCATTCCTCCTCCATTGTTTCGAACTCTGTGTTCATCGGATCCAATGTTGCGAACGGGATCCACAACAGCTAAGGGAAGAAGATAACAACTCCAATCTTTTGACATCATGTCGTTTCCTATTTCAGCGACAAGCATTAAGTACTTCATTCGCCGAATAATTGTATGTGTAAAATGTTATATATTGTACGTACGTGTTTAATAAATGTCCACCAAATTAAATACGCATGGTATTTATTTTGTACTTGTTCTCGTAGATTTAAGTGTCTAACATGGTGTTTTATTTAGAAATAGAATCTAATATGTTGATGATATAACATCTAAAATGTGTACATGCACACGTCAAAATCCGCACACACACATCAATTCATTCATTGTAGACATGCACATATGAGGCACTATATTTGAATATCTCTTACCTAACTTGTCACATCTACATTACCCTTTTAATGCACGGTTAACGAAGTACATTTCTTTGTAAAGTAAAAAAGATTTGCATTAGGGCTCTTTTCGTTGTTCAAACTTGGCTCATGCAAAGCGGCTAACTTATAATGGGGTCGGGGTGGCACGTGCAGTTTAAAAATCACCTTTAAAAATAATTTAGCTCTAATGGTTTAAAAAATAAGAATCCTAGAACCTCATTGAAATCAAACAGTTTAGAATCCTAACCAGGCAATTGATTTAAAAATCAACAAACACTTTGCGGATAAATAATGAATATGGAAAAATATTCAAAAATAAAATAAAAATGCATGACATACACGAAGGCGGAAAAATAATGCCACTTCACCGTCATCAAAACAGTGATCGTGGGAAGTGTCAAAATCACCGTCATGGCCACCATCTTTGTATGCATGTCAAATCAAATTTGATTAATTTCATTTGGCGTCGGGGTACAGACTCTTTAATGCTAGATCTGGCAGGTTCAGTCTGCCGCCGTCTCCATTTTCAGCTCTGGGGGGCAATTTTCATTTCAAGAAGGAACTCTCTGACCATTGCAGCATTTGCCGCCAAGTATGTATTTTTGTGTTTTTTTCTTTTTTTTGGCACTTTTTACTATTTTATTATGATTGCATAATTGACCATGTGTAGTTTGTTACATTGTTTTCAATAGGGTTTATTTTCAAAACGTTAGTGTATGTTTTTACTATGCATGTTGTTGTAGAAACAGATGGCATTCGCAGTAGAAAATCAATTCATGTACAATGGAGGAGGAGAAATGAATGGTAAGATTTATTATTCTTCCATTTTTTCGAGCTCTGCGTTCATCGAATCTAATGTTGGGAATGGGATCCACAACAGCTAAGGAAGGAAGATAACAACTCCAATCTTCCGACAACATGTCGTTTCCAATTTTAGCGACATGCATTAGGTACTTCATTCGCCTGATAATTGTATGTGTAAAATGTTTTATATTGTAAGTACATGTTTAATAAATGTCCACTAAAGTATATACGCACGGTATTTATTTTGCACTTGTTCTTGTAAATTTAAGTGTCGAACATGCTGTTTTGTTTAAGAAATATGATCGAATATGTTGAAGACATAACATCTAAAATGTGTACATGCACACATCTAAATCCACACACACACATCAATTCATTCGCTCTAGACATGCACATATGTAGCACTATATTTAAATATCTCCTACTTAACTTTTCACATCTACATTACCCTTTGGAATCTCGGTTAATGAAGTATTTTTCTTTGTAAAGTCAAAAAGAGGCTTATTATAGCTCGTTTTGTAGGCTAATTTATATTTGGGTCAGGGTGGCACGTGCGGTTTAAAAACCACCTTTAAAAGTAACTTTGCTCTAATGGTTTAAAAAAAGAAGAAGTTTCCTAGAACCTCATTGATATCAAATAGTTTAGAATCCTAACAAGGAAATTGATTTTAAAATTTAAAAACACTTCACGGACAAATAATGAACGTGGAAAAATATTCAAAAGTCAAATAAAAATGCATGACTTACACGAAGGCGACAAATAAGGGCACTTCACCTTCACCGGAACTATGATTGGTGGGAGTGTCAGAACCACTATCATGGCTTCCATCTTAGTCTGTATGTCGACTCAAATTTTATTCATTTAATTTGACGCCATGGTGCGGAGTCTTTAATGTTGGATTCGGCGGGTTCAGTGTGCCGATGGCTCTGTTTTTAGCCCCGGAGGATAATTTTCATTTCGGGAAGGAGCTTTCTGATCATTGTAGCGTTTGCCAACAGGTACGGATTTTTGTGTTTTTTTCTTTTTTGGCTCTTTTTTAGTATTTTATTATGACTGTATGATTATTCTTGTGTATTTTATTATGACGTTAATATATGTTTTTACTCTGCATTTTTGTAGAAAAAGATTGCATTTGTAGCGCAGAATCAATTCTTGAACAATGAAGGAAGAGAAATGAATGGTGAGATTCATTCCTCCTACATTGTTCCGAACTCTGAGTTCATCGGATCAAATGTTGGGAACGGGATCCACAATAGCTAAAGGAAGAAGATATCTACTCCAAATAATGCCACTACAAAATAAAATAAAAATGTATAACTTACATGAAGGCGGAAAAATAATGCCACATTGCCGTCACCGCTACCATCTTGGTCAGTTTGTCGACTCAAATCCGACTCATTTCATGTTGAGCTGGGGTACAGACTCTTTCATGCTGGATTCGGTGGGTTCAATCTGCTGATGGCTCCATTTTTAGCTCCGTAGGACGATTTTCATTTCAGGAAGGAGCTCTCTGATCATTGTAGCATTTGCCACCAGGTACAAATTTTTTTTATTCTTTGTTTTGGATTTTTTTTGTATTTTATTATTATTGAATGATTAATCATGTGTAGTTTGTGACATTTTTATTCATCTAGGTTTTTTTTTTCCAAAACGTTAATATATGTTTTGACTCTATTTTTTTCCAGAATAAGATGGCATTCGCAGTGTAGAATCTATTCATGTAAAATGGAGGAAGAAAAATGAATGGTGAGATTCATTCCTCCTCCATTGTTTTGAACTCTGCGTTCATTGGACCCAACGTTGGGAATGTGATCAACAATAACTAAGGGAAGAAAATAATAACTCCAATGTTAGGACAACATGTCGTTTCCCATTTCAGCGACATGCATCAAGTACTTCAATCGTCAGATAATTGTATGTGTAAAATGTTATGTGTTGTACGTACATATTTAATAAATGTCCACTACATTATATATGCACGGTATTTACTTTGC
The DNA here is from genome assembly GCA_037428765.1 of Rubia yunnanensis. Classification (NCBI taxonomy): domain Eukaryota; kingdom Viridiplantae; phylum Streptophyta; class Magnoliopsida; order Gentianales; family Rubiaceae; genus Rubia; species Rubia yunnanensis. The sequence goes on from CM075062.1 coordinate 132,341,113, forward strand.
ACTTGTTCTTGTAGATTTGAGTGTTTAACATGCAGTGCAGTTATTTTTCAGATATATAGTCAAACATGTTGATGACATAATATCTAAAATGTGTACACGCACACATAAATATCCGCACACACATATCAATTCATTTTCTCTAGACATGCACATATATATATCACTATATTTTAATATCTCCTACCTAACTTTTCACGTCTACATTACCCTTTCGAAGCACAGTTAATGAAGTACATTTCTTTGTAAACTTGAAAAGAGTCTTATTAGGGCTCTTTTCGTTTCTCAAACTTGGCTTATGCGAAGAGGCAAACTTATATTGGGATCAGGGTGGCACATGCGGTTTAAAAACAACCTTTATAATTAACATAGATCTAAAGGTTTTTTAAAAAAGAAGTTTCCTAGAACCTTATTGAAATTAAACAATTTATAATCCTAACCAGGTAATTGATTTAAAAATCAACAAACACTTAGCTGACAAATAATGAACATGGAAAAAGATTCAAAAATAAAATAAAAATGCATGACTTACACTAAGGCAGAAAAATAATGCCACTTCGCCGTCACTGGAATGGTGATCAGCGGGAGTGTTAAAACCACCGTCATGGCCACCATCTTGGTCTTGTTGTCGACTCAAATCTGATTCATTTTATTTGGTGCCACGATACAGACTCTTTAATGTCGGATCCAGCTGGTTCAACCCACCGCCGGTTTAATTTTCAGCTCTGGGGGTTTATTTTAATTTCAGGAAAGAACTCTGTGATCATTGTAGTATTTGCCACCGGGTATGTATTTTTGTATATTTTTAAAAATCTTTTTGGCTCTTTTTTAGTATTTTATAAAGATTTTATGATTAATCCTGTGTAGTTTGTGACATTTTTTTCATTTGGACTTTTTTTCAAAATGTTAATATATATTTTTACTCAGCATTTTTTATAGAAAAAGATGGCATTCACAATGCAGAATCATTTCATGTACAATGGAGAAAGATAAATGAATGGTGATATTCATTCCTCCTCCATTGTTTCGAACTCTACGTTCATCGGATTTAATGTTGGGAACATGATCCACAATAGCTAAGGGAAGAAGATAACAACTCCAGTCTTCTGACAACATGTCGTTTCCAATTTTAGTGACATGCATCTGGTACTTCATTGCCGGATAATTGTATGTGCAAAATGTTTTATATTGTACTTACATGTTCAATAAATTTCCACTAAATTATATACTTACGGTATTTATTTTGCATTTGTTCTTGTAGATTTGAGTGTCTAACATGTTTTTTTTAGAAATATAATCTAATATGTTGATGACATAACATCTAAATGTATACATGCACACATCAAAATCTGCACACACACATCGATTCATTCGCTCTAAACATGCACATATGTAGCACTATAATTGAATATCTCTTACCTAACTTGTCACGTCTACATTACCCTTTTGAAGCACGATTAATGAAGTACATTTATTTGTAAAGCCGAAAAGAGTCGTATTATGGCTCTTTTCGTTGTTCAAACTTGGCTCATATTGGGGTGGGGGTGGCATGTGCAGTTTAAAAACCACCTTTAAAAGTAATTTAAATCTAATGGTTTTAATAAAAATAATTTTCCTAGGACCTCATTAAAATCAAACAGTTTAGAATCCTAACAAGGCAATTGATTTAAAATTCAACAAACACTTCACGAACAAATAATGAACATGGAAAAATATTTTAAAATAAAATAAAATTGCATGACTTACACAAAGGCGAACAAATAATGCCCTTCACCGTCACCGGAATGGTGATTGGCGGGAGCGTCGGAACCACAATCATGGCTACCATCTTGGTTTGTTTGTCAAGTCAAATTTGATTTATTTCATTTGGCACCAGGGTATGAACTCTTTCATACTGGATTCGGCGGGTTCAGTCTGCCGACAGCTCCATTTTTGGTTCTAGAGGACGATTTTCATTTTAGGAAGGAGCTCTGTGATCATAGTATCATTTGTCACTAGATAAATATTTTTTTTGTTTTATTCTTTTTGGGCTCTTTTCTTGTATTTTATTATGATGTATGATTCATCATGTGTAGTTTGTGATATTGTTTTCATCTGGTTTTTTTTTCAAAACGTTAATATATGTTTTTACTCTGCGTTTTTTGTTGAAAAAGATGGCATTCGTAGTGCAGAATCAATTCACGAACAATGGAGGAAGAGAAATGAATGGTGAGATTCATTCCTCCTCCATTGTTTCGAACTCTAAGTTCATCGGATCCAATGTTGGGAACGGGATCCACAACAACTAAGGGAAGAAGGTAACAACACAAATCTTCCGACAATGTTTCCCATTTCAGCGACATGGTTTAGGTTGTTCATTCACTGGATAATTGTATGTGTAAAATTTGTGTATTGTACGTTCGTGTTTAATAAATGTCCACTAAATTTTATATGCACGGTGTTGATTTTGCACTTTTCTTGTACAAGTGAGTGTCTAACATGCGTATTTTATTTATTTTTTAGAAATATAATCAAATATGTTGATAACATAACATCTAAATTGTGTACATGCACAGATCAAAATCTGCAAACACACATCACCTCATTCGCTCTAGACATGCACATCTATAGCACTATATTTAAATATCTCCTACGTAACTTGCCACATTTACAATACCCTTTTTAAGCACGGTTAATGAAATACATTTCTTTGTAAAGTCAACAAGAGTCTTATTAGGGCTCTTTTCATTGTTCAAACTCGGCTCATGCGAAGAGGAAAACTTATACTGGGGTCGGGGGTCACACGTGCGATTTAAAAACCACCTTTAAAAGTATCTTAGGTTTAATGGTTTAGAAAATAAGAAGTTTCCAAGAACCTTATTGAAATTAAAAAAAATTTAGAATCCTAACCAGACAATTGATTTAAAATAAAAAAAACACTTTGTGGACAAATAATGAACGTGAAAAAAAAATTCAATTTTTTTTAAAAAAATGCATGACTTACACGAAGGCGAACAAATAATGCCACTTCGTTGTCACCAGTATGGTGATTGATTGGAGAGTTGGAACCACCATCATGGCTACCATCTTGGTCTGCATGTCGACTCGAATCTAATTTATTTCATTTGACATCGGGGTACGGACTCTTTAATGGTGGATCCAGCGGGTTCCGTCTGTCGACGGCTCCATTTTTTGCTTCGAAGGACGAGTTACATTTCAAGAAGGAGCTCTCTGATCATTGTAGCGCTTGCCACCAGGTAAAGATTTTTGTGTTTTTTTCTTTCTGGGATCTTTTTTAGTATTTAATTAGGATTGTAAGATTATTCCTATGTAGTTTGTGACATTTTTTTTCATCTGGGTTTTTTTTTTCAAAATGTTAGTATATATTTTTACTCTGCATTCTTTGTAGAAAAAGATGGCATTTGCAGCACAAAATCATTTCATGTACAATGGAGGAAGAGAAATGAACGGTCAGATTCATTCCTCTTTCATTGTTTTGAACTATACATTCATCTGATTTAACGTTGGGAGGGGATCCACAATAGCTAAGTGAAGGATATAACAACTCCAATCTACCGACAACATGTTGTTTCACATTTCAGTAACATGCAATAGGTACTTCATTCGCCCAATAATTTAATGTGTAAAACGTTGTATATTGTACGTATGTGTTTAATAATTGTCCACTAAATTATATACGCACATTATTTATTTTGCATTGTTTCTTGTAGATTTGAGTGTCTAACTTGCATATTTTATTTTATTTTTAGAAATATAATCTAATGTGTTGATAACATAACAACTAAAATGTGTACATGCACACTTTAGAATCCTCACACACACACACATCAATTCATTCGCTCTAGACATGCACAACTTTATCACTATATTTATATACCTCCCACCAAAATTTTCACATCTACATTACCCCTTTTAAGCATGGTTAATGAAGTTTGTTTCTTTGTACAGTCGAAAAGAGTCTAATTAGGGCTCTTTTCGTTTTTCAAACTTGGCTCATGCGAAGAGGCTAACCTTTAAAAGAAACTTGGCTCTAATGGTTTAAAAAATATATAGTTTCCTAGAACCTCATTGAAATAAAACATTTTAAAATCCTAACTAGGAAATTGATTTAAAATTCAACAAACACTTCGCGGACAAATAATGAAAGTGGAAAAATATTCAAAAATAAAATAAAAATGCATGACTTACACGAGGGGGGACAAATAATGCCACTTCCCCATCACCAGAAAGGTGATTGGAGGGAGTGTTAGAACCACTGTCATGGCTACCATCTTGGTCTGCTTATTGACTCAAATCTTATTCAATTAATTTGGTGTCGTGGTGCAGACTCTTCAATGTTGGATTTGGAGGGTTCAGTCTGCAGATGGCTCCATTTTTGGCCCTTGAGGTCAATTTTCATTTTAGGAAGAAGCTTTCTGATCATTATAGCGTTTGCCACCAGGTACGGATTTTTGTGTTTTATTCTTATTTGGATATTTTTTAGTATTTTATTATGACTGTATGATGAATACCGTGTAGTTTGTGACAATATTTTTCAAATGGTTGTTTTTTCTTTTCAAAACGTTAATATATGTTTTTACTCTGCATTGTTTTATAGAAAAAGATGGCATTCACAGCGCAGAATCAATTCATGAACAATGGAGGAAGAGAAATGAATGGTGAGATTCGTTCCTCCTCCATTGTTCCGAACTCTTATTTCATCGGATCCAATGTTGGTAACGGGATTCACAACAACTAACGGAAGAAGATAACAACTCCAATCTTCCAACTGCATACTATTTCCATTTCAGCGACATGTTTTAGGTACTTCATTTGCCGGATAATTGTATGTGTAAAAAGTTTTATATTGTACATACATTTGGAATAAAAGTCCACTAAATTTTATAAGAACGGTGTTGATTTTATAATGCCACTTCGCCGTTACGACTACCATCTTGGTCAGTTTGTCAACTCAAATCTGATTCATTTCATGTGGGGCTAGGGTACGGACTCCTTAATGCTGGATCTGGTGGGTTCAATCTGCCAATGGCTCCATTTTTGGCTCCGGACGACGATTTTCATTTCTGGAAGGAGCTCTCTGATCATTGTAGTGTTAGCTACCAGGTACAATTTTTTGTGTTTTATTCTTTGTTTTGGATCTTTTTTTTGTATTTTATTATGATTGTATGATTAATTATGTGTAGTTTGTGACATTTTTATTCAACTAGGTTTTTTTTTCCAAAACGTTAATATATGGTTTTACTCTGTAATTATTTTTGCAGAAAAAGACGGCATTTGCAGCATAGAATCTATTCATGTACAATGGAGGAAAAAAAATGAATGGTGAGATTCATTCCTCCTCCATTGTTTCGAACTTTTCGGTCATCAGACCTAACGTTGGTGTTGTGCGGAATGGAGAAAGAACAGAAAATATGAACGAAAATAACAAGACACAAGATTTACGTGGTTCACCAATTTGGCTACATCCACGGGAGACGGATTCACTATAATAGGTAGCAGGTTACAGACGCCAAGAAATTGGCCATATTTCTACCTATCTAAGTGCAGAACAGAATTAATGTTTACAGAGAGAAGAGAGACACTTTATATATTGTCTCCACTAAACCCTAACAAACTGGGATTGGAACAAAACACAATTCGGCCCAAATCAACATCAGTCCAAATTGGAATTGGAATTATATTCTTATCATAATTGTAGATGTAGTTGTATTCCAGGCCAGGGTCGCAGAAGCGGCTATTACAGTATTCAAGGCATACCAACAAATCTCCACCTTGACTTGAATCCTCAAAGTAGAAAACTCCAGATGCACCATTACAGTGCCAGATGAGTAGACTTCGCCCTTCACTCCCGGGACTGCCCATAGAGCACCTAATCAGCTCTGATGTTTAGCAAGTCCAAACAATGTTGAAACTTGCTATGTGGAACAGATTTGGTGAATATATCAGCGGGATTATCTGCAGTTCCCACTTTCTTCACCCTGATTCTCCTCTCACTCCTCAAGAAATGATATCTGACATCAATATGCTTGGTCCTCTCATGATGGACCTGATCCTTGGCTAGGCAGATTGCACTCAAGCTGTCACAGTATACAGTAGCCTGATCATGATGTAGACCAAGATCACTAACTAGCCCTTTCAGCCATATTCCCTCTTTTGCAGCCTCTGTCAGAGCCATGTACTCTGCTTCCGTAGTAGACAATGTCACTGTAGGTTGCAAAGTCGCCTTCCAGCTAACCACAGAACCTCCCAAAGTGAATACATAACCAGTCATCGATCTCCTCGTGTCAACATCACCAGCATAATCAGAATCAGAGTAGCCTGTAACTAAGCACTCGGTATCACCTCCATAAATGAGACCCACATCAGACGTACCTCTAAGATACCTGAAGATCCTCTTCACAGCTTGCCAATGTTCCTTTCCCGGTTGCCCCATGAACCTGCTCACAACACTGACTGCCTGTGCTAAATCTGGCCTCGTGCAAACCATAGCATACATCAAGCTCCCCACCGCGCTGGCATAAGGAACCCGAGACATATACTCCTTCTCCTCGTCTGACTGAGGAGCAAACATAGTGGTGAGATGAATATTTGCAGCACTAGGAGTGTCTATAGGCTTGGCTGTAGACATGCCAAATCTAGCCAACACTTTCTGAATGTAGCCTTTCTGTGACAAGAAAAGCTTCCGGTGACTTCGATCCCTAAGAATCTCCATTCCTAGTATCTTCCGAGCTGCACCCAGATCCTTCATCTCAAACTTAGCACTAAGAAGTCCTTTCAACTTCTGAACCTCGTGCTTACTCTTTGCGGCTACCAGCATGTCATCTCGTATATCCCAGCTGAAGCATGTAACTGTCAAACTTCTTGTACCACTGCCTCGGAGACTGCTTAAGCCCATATAAGGACTTCTTCAACTTGCAAACATATTTTTCCTTTCCAGGAACTTGGAAACCATCTGGCTGAGTCATGTATATCTCTTCCTCCAACTCTCCATGTAGAAAAGCGGTCTTCACATCAAGTTGTTCAAGCTCCAAATCCCGATGTGTCACTATAACTAGCAACACCCTGATGGAAGTGTGTCTGACCACTGGTGAGAAAATCTCATTGTAATCTACTCCCTCTCTCTGACTGAAACCTCTAGCAACAACTCTAGCCTTGTACTTGACTCCCTCTGTAGGTGATATCTCTTCCTTTTTCTTGAAAACCCATTTGCAAGTGATAAACTTTCTCCCTTGAGGCTGTTGAACCAAATCCCATGTCTGATTCTTCTGAAGAGACTCCATCTCGTCTCCCATTGCAGCAAGCCATTTGTCAGCATCAGTACCTGAAACAGCTTCTCTGTAGGTGGATGGCTCATGAGTATCCACCTCCTCAGCAACCTGTAGTGCATAACCCACCATATTTTCAAACCCATATCTCTTGGGCGCCCCAACTCCAACCCTCCTGGGTCGGTCCTGAGCTAAACTACGGACTGTAGCTCCTGATGGTTGGGGATCTGGTGGTGGAGATTCCGGTATCTCAGATTCTATCTGTGGCTCTTGATTCACCTCAAATTGTTCCAATCTATTTTCACCTTGAGTGACTTCAAGCTCCACCTGTTTATCAACTCCACTAGTTTCTGGCACAACTATGGGCTTCACCATAGATTAAGCAAAGAATTTTCATCAAAGTCAACGTCCCTGCTCAGAATAACCCTCTTCTCAGATGGAGACCATATCCTGGAGCCTTTAACTCCATCTCCATAACCCACAAAGACACCCTTCTTGGCTCGGGGATCTAACTTACCATCACTAACATGATAATAAGATGTACAACCAAAAACTTTGAACTTGGAGTAATCAACAACTTTACCTGACCACAACTCCATAGGTATTTTGCACTCTATACCCGTGTGAGGCCCGCGGTTGATCAGGTAACAAGCTGTACTCACCGCCTCTGCCCAGAATCTCGTTTCCAAACCAGTATTAGAGAGCATGCACCTTGCTCTCACCAGCAATGTCTGATTCATCCGCTCAGCTACGCCATTCTGCTGTGGCGTATTCCTGACTGTATGATGACGAGCAATCCCTTCATCCCTACAAAACTGATCAAACTCAGACGAGCAAAATTCCAGCCCATTATCAGTTCGAAGCCTCTTGATCTTCTTCCCGGTCTGATTCTCCACCAAAGCTTTCCACTCCTTGAACTTCGAGAAAGCTTCACTCTTATGTTTCATCATGATAACCCAAGTCATCCTTGAGTAATCATCAATCAGAGAAACAAAGTACCTGTGACCTCCCAGTGACTCAACTCGGGAAGGTCCCCAACAATCAGAATGGATGTAATCCAATGTGCCCTTTGTTCTATGAATCGCCTTAGGAAACTTGCTGCGGTGATACTTCCCAAAGACGCAATGCTCACAGAAGTCCAAGCTCTTGACCTTGTGGCCACCAAGAAGATCATATTTCGACAGAATCTGCATCCCTCTTTCACCCATTGACCAAGCCTCATATGCCATAACTTAGTCATATCATCCTGGTGAACCTCCGAAGATGCAACATTAACAGAATCCATAACCGTGGAACCTTGTAGAAAATACAAAGTACCATGCAGAACACCTTTCAGAACCAGCCTAGAACCTTTGCAGACACACAGAACTCCATCACTCCCTGAGTAGACGAAACCCTTTCTATCCAACGTAGGAAGAGAAATCAGATTCTTTGTCATCGATGGAACATGTCTGACATCGTTCAAAGTACAGAAACTACCATCATGCGTCCTGATCTTGATTGAACCAATCCCAACTACCTTGCACGCAACACCATTTGCCGTAGTAATGATGCCCTCAGCTTGCTCATAAGTTGAGAAATAATCTCTCCTTGGGCATATATGGTAGGATGCCCCCAGAATCAAGAAACCACGCATTAGAATGATTATTTTTCCCAGTAACAGCTAGAGCAAAATTATCTTCAAAACTGAAATCCCCTTCAGTCACAGCAGCAGTACCAGATGTACTCCCAGATTTACTAGCCTTCTTCGGACACTCCTTTTTCCAATGCCCATTCTCCTTACAGTAGTTACAAACATCATTGGCCTTGGGACCCTTTGAAGATGACTTCTTGCCCTTCTTCTTATTACCGGTTTCCTTGCCTTTTGTGTTTCCGTCACTAGCAAACAAGCCAGTGGCCTGACTTTCTGTACCTGTACTGTTTGCCTTATGTCGCAACTCTCTACTATGGAGAGAGGATCTTACTTCCTCCAGAGACACAGAATCTTTACCAACAATAAATGACTGAACAAAATTCTCATACGAAAGTGGTAAAGAAACTAGCAAAATCAAAGCAGCATCTTCATCTTCAATTTTCACATCTATATTTCGCAATTCTAATAACAAAGTATTCAATTGCTCTAGATAGTCTCTGAGTTGCGTACCTTCCTGCATTCGGAGACCGAAGAGGCGTTGTTTCAGAAGCAACTTGTTAGTTAGAGATTTCATCATATACAAACTCTCCAACTTCAGCCACAGTTGTGCATCAGTCTCCTGATCTGAGACCTCGGTGATGATTTCGTCCGCGAGACACAACATAATCGTCGAGTGTGCCTTTTCTTCCAGACTCACAACATCGCCAGAACTGCCCGCGAAATCCTTCGTCAGCGGAGTCCACAAACCTTGCTGTTTCAGCAAAGCTCGCATCTTGATCTGCCATAAACTGAAACTGTTTCTCCCGGTAAACTTGTCGATCTTCACGTTCAACCCAGACATCTTTCTCCCCGATCAGCCCCGATCTGATGAGCCCAGAATCCGATATACCCACTACGGATATCGCCGGAAAAAGAAACCGCTCTGATACCAGTTTGTTGTGCGGAATGGAGAAAGAACAGAAAATATGAACGAAAATAACAAGACACAAGATTTACGTGGTTCACCAATTTGGCTACATCCACGGGAGACGGATTCACTATAATAGGTAGCAGGTTACAGACGCCAAGAAATTGGCCAGATTTCTACCTATCTAAGTGCAGAACAGAATTAATGTTTACAGAGAGAAGAGAGACACTTTATATATTGTCTCCACTAAACCCTAACAAACTGGGATTGGAACAAAACACAATTCGGCCCAAATCAACATCAGTCCAAATTGGAATTGGAATTATATTCTTATCATAATTGTAGATGTAGTTGTATTCCAGGCCAGGGTCGCAGAAGCGGCTATTACAGTATTCAAGGCATACCAACAGTTGGGAACGTGATCAACAACAACTAAGGGAAGAAGATAATAACTCCAATGTTCGAACATCATGCCATTTCCCATTTCAGTGACATGCATCAAGTACTTCATTTTTCGGATAATTATATGTGTAAAATGTTGTTTGTTGTACGTACGTGTTTAAGAAATGTTCACTACATTATATATGCACGGTATTTATTTTGCACTTGTTCTTGTAGATTTGAGTGTTTAACATGCAGTTATTTTTCAGATATATAATCGAATATGTTGATGACATAACATCTAAAATGTGTACATGCACACATAAAAATCGGCACACACACATCAATTCATTCGCTCTAGACGTGCACATATATAGCACTATATTTTAATATCTCCTACCTAACATTTCACGTCTACATTACCCTTTTGAAGCACAGCTAATGAAGTACATTTCTTTGTAAACTCGAAAAGAGTCTTATTAGGGCTCTTTTCATTTCTCAATTTGACTTGTACGAAGAGGCAAACTTATATTGGGATCGGGGTAGCACATGCAGTTTAAAAAATCTTTAAAACTATCATAGCTCTAATGGTTTAAAAAAAAAAGAAGTTTCCTAGAACCTCATTGAAATTAAACTGTTTATAGTCCTTATCAGGCGACTGATTTAAAATCAACAAACATTTAGCTTACAAATAATGAACATGGAAAAATATTTTAAAAAAATGCATGACCTACACGAAGGCAAACAAATAATGTCACTTCACCATCACCGAAACGGTGATCAGCGGGAGCGTCAAAACCATCGTCATGGCCACCATCTTGGTCTTGTTGTCAACTCAAATATAATTCATTTCATTTGGCGCCAGGATATAGACTCTTTAATGCCGGATCCGACTGGTTTATCCCGCCGTCGACTCCATTTTCAGCTCTGGGGGTCAATTTTAATTTCAGGAAGAGCTCTGTGATCATTGCAGTGTTTGCCACCGGTTATGTATTTTTGTGTATTTTTTCCCGCTCTTTTTTAGTATTTTATAATGATTGTATGATTAATCCTGTGTAGTTTGTTACATTTTTTTTCATCTGGGTTTTTTTTTCAAAATGTTAATATATATTTTTACTCTGCATTTTTTATAGAAAAAATGGCATTCGTAGCGCAGAATCATTTCATGTACAATGGAGGATGGTAAATGAATGGTGAGATTCATTCTTCCATTTGTGATCATTACAGTGTTTGCCACCAGGTATGTATTTTTGTGTTTTTCCCTTTTTTTGGTTCTACTTTACTATTTTATTATGATTGTATGATTAATCCTACGTAGTTTGTTACATTTCTCTCACATGTTTCTTTTTAGCATTAATATATGCTTTTACTCGACATTTTTTAGTAGAATAATGTGAGCAAAATCAATTCATGTACAATGGAGGAAGATAACTGAATGATGAGATTCATTTTCCTCCATTGTTTCGAACACTGTATTCATCGGATCCAATGTTGCGAACGGGATCCAATACAGCTAAGGGAAGAAGATAACAACTCCAATCTTCTGACATCATGTCGTTTCCAATTTCAGCCACAAGGATCAGGTACTTCATTTGCCGAATAATTGTATGTGTAAAATGTTGTATATTGTATTTACGTGTTTAATAAATGTCAACTAAATTAAATACACACGGTATTTATTTTGCACTTGTTCTTGTAGATTTAAGTGTCTAACATGGTGTTTTATTTAGAAATATAATCTATTATGTTGATGACATAGCATCTAAAATGTGCATATGCACACATTAAAATCCACACACACATCTATTCATTCGCTATAGACATGCACATACCTATATTTGAATATCTCTTACCTAACTTATCACCTCTACATTACCCTTTTAATGCACATTTAACGAAGTACATTTCTTTGTAAAGTCAAAAAGATTCGTATTAGGGCTCTTTTCGTTGATCAAACTTGGCTCATGCGAAGAGGCTAACTTATAATGGGGTCGGGGTGGTACATGCAGTTTAAAAACCACCTTTAAAAGTAACTTAGCACAAATGGTTTAAAAAAAAATCCTAGAACCTCATTGAAATCAAACAATTTAGAATCCTAACCAGGCAATTGATTTAAACAAACACTTTGCGGATAAATAATGAACATGGCAAAATATTCAAAAATAAAATTAAAATGCATGACGTACACGAAGGCAGACAAAAATGCCACTTCACCATCATCAAAACGGTGATTGGTGGGAGTGTCAAAACCACCGTCATGGCCACCATCTTTGTCTGCATGTCAAATCAAATCTGATTAATTTATGTGGCATCGGGGTACGGACTCTTTAATGATGGATCTGGCGAGTTCAGTCTGCCATCGTCTCCATTTTGGGCTCTGGGGGACGATTTTCATTTCAAGAAAGAGCTCTCTGATCATTGCAGCATTTTCCGCCAAGTATGTATTTCCCCCCTTTTTTTGGCACTTTTTAGTGTTTTATTATGATTATATGATTGACATTGTGTAGTTTGATACTTTTTTTTAATAGGGTTTATTTTCAAAACGTTAGTATATGTGTTTACTCTACATTTTGTTGTAGAAAAAATGGCACATAATCAATTCATGTACAATGGACACTACCACAGAGACCCACCTCTAGCACCATTTTTTATTATTTTAACAACGGTTTTTAAAATCGGTGTTAATTTAACACCGGTTTTTTTAAAAACCGGTGCTAAATTCTACAATAGCACCTGTTTTGGAAAACATTAGCACATGTTTTCAAAAATCGGTGCTAAAAATCTGAAAATTTCATTATCCCACCAAAGATACAGCCAAAAATTTTAAAATAGCACCGGTTTTGAAAATTTTAGCACCGGTTTTTAAAAATCGGTGCTAAATATTTGTAAAATTCTATCTTCCCACCAAAAAATTCAAAATAGCACCGGTTTTAAAAATCAGTGCTAAAAATAAAAACATAGCACAAGTTTCTTTTTTAAAAATAGCACCGGTTTTAAAAATCGATGCTAAAAATTAAAACTTAGCATCGGTTTTTGTAAACAATAGCACCGGTTTTGTAAAACCGGTGCTAAAAATTATCAAAATTCATTTTCTCGCCAAAGAAATAGCCAAAAAATTTAAAATAGCACCGATTTTGAAAATATTAGCACCGATTTTTAAAAACTGGTGCTAAATATTTGTAAAATTCTATCTTCCCTCGAAAAAAATTCAAAATAGCACCGGTTTTGGTAACAAATAACACCGGTTTTTAAAACCGGTGCTAAAAATTTAAAAATAACACCGGTTGTTTTAAAAAATAGCACGGGTTTTAAAAACTGGTGCTAAAATTTAACACTTAGCACCGGTTTTTGTAAACAATAGCACCGATTTTGTAAAACAGGTGCTAAAAATTACATAAATTCATTTTTCCGCCAAATAAATAGCCAAAAATTTTTAAATGGCACTGGTTTTGAAAACATTAGCACAGGTTTTTCCAAAATGATGCTAAAAAGTAAAAAATAGCTTCGATTTTGGAAGAATAACACCGGTTTGAACCAGTGCTAAAAATAAAAAAAAATAGCACCAATTTTCGAAGCAAATAGCATAGGTTTAAACCGGTGCTAAAAAAATTTAAACTTTTAAAATTTTCCCGCCAAAGAAATCGCCAAAAAAATGTCCCACCAAAGAAATTAAAAATTCTATCTTCCCGCCAAAAACTTATAAATATTCGTCGAAATTTTTTAAAGTTCTATTTTTCCGCCAAAGAATTCTAAAAATTCTGCAAAAATTTCAAATAATCTTCCCAGAAATTTCATGAGCTAGGAGCAGCTGAGCAACCACTCTGAGCTATTTTTTTAACTTTCAAAATCGTTCACTTCTTTTGTTGACTTTAACTAATAACTAAGTTAAGTTAAATTAATCAACGATCAACCTTTACTGATCTAATATATACAAATAAGAATAAATTTTGTTTACATTAACTAATTAACATTCAACCCTTAATTGATATAGTATACATAAATACAACTTTAACAAGTTAACGGTGAAAATTTACTTTACTTTCAATATATAAACACTGATAACTAGGCCGACTTTGACTAATCAATGGTCAAACTATACTTGACTTTCAATATATAAACACTAAAAAACAAAGTCGACTTTAGCTAATTAATGGTCAAACTTTATTTGAATTAGTATATGATAAATACTAATAAAAAATGTTTGACTTTGTCTAATCAACAGTCAAACCTTAGTTGACATTCTATATATAAATACTAATCAACGGAAAAACTTAACTTGACTTTCAATAAATAAACACTAATAACTAGGTTGACTTTGTCTAATTAACGGTCAAACTTTACTTGACCTTCAATAAATAAACACTAATAACAAAGTTGACTTTAACTAATCAACGGTCAAACTTTATTTGAATTAGTATATAATAAATACTAATAACTAGGCTGACTTTGTCTAATCAATGGTCAAACCTTACTCACTTTTAATACATAAACACTAATAACAAAGCTGACTTTAACTAATCAACGGTCAAACTTAAATCAACTTCCAATATATGAACACTAATAACTAGGTTGACTTTGTCTTATCAACGATCAAACTTTACTTGACTCTCTCTCTCTATATATAGAAATAGTAGTGACTAAACTGACTTTAACTAATTAACGGTCAAACTTTACTTTACTTTCAATATATAAACACTGATAACTAGGTCACCTTTGACTAATCAATGGTCAAACTATACTTCACTTTCAATATATAAACACTACGAACAAAGTTGACTTTAACTAATTAACGGTCAAACTATATTTGAATTAGTATATGATAAATACTAATAAAAAATGTTTGACTTTGTCTAATCAACAGTCAAACCTTAGTTGGCATTCTATATATAAATATTAATCAATGGAAAAACTTAACTCGGCTTTCAATATATAAACACTAATAACTAGGTTGACTTTGTCTAATCAACGGTCAAAGTTTACTTGACCTTCAATAAATAAACACTAATAACAAAGTTGACTTTAACTAGTCAGTGGTCAAACTTTATTTGAATTAGTGTATAATAAATACTAATAACTAGGTTGACTTTGTCTAATCAATGGTCATACCTTACTTGACTTTCAATATATAAACACTAATAACAAAGCTGACTTTAACTAATCAACGGTCAAACTTTACTCGACTTTCAATATATAAATGCTAATAACTAGGTTCACTTTGTCTAATCAACGGTCAAATTTACTTGACTCTCTCTCTATATAGAAATACTATGTTGACTTTAACTAATCAATGGTCAAACCTCAATTGACTTTTAACATATAAATGCTAATAAATAATTTAACTTTAACTAATAACTAAGTTGCCTTTATAGTAATATAATAAGAATAGGTCTCCTGACAGGCGGTCTGCCCAGAAGCTTATGGATATGCTACTTATTTCTTACCTTATATACTGCATTTATTAAATTACATACAAAATTTAAAATTTTTGAAATTTTTTTTACATCATATATTTTCATATTTTCACCTTCAAATACATTTTATTACTTTTTTTTAACTTACAAAATGCAATATTTAAATTTTATAAAATATTACAACATTTAAGTTAAATGTCCATGTGGACTGTCCATAAGCTTATGGAAAGGTCGCCTTTCCTGAGACTTTCCCACATAATAATTATTGAAAATTCTGCAATAAAAAGTGAAATTTAAATCAATTTATTTTTGATAAATCTAATCCGTTAGTATACTTAGATACACTGAATCTCAGCCTTTAAAATCGCATCATATATAATGAAAAACTGTTATCTCCCTCGCTGAAACCCTCCTCACTTCCCTTCCTCGACGGCAAAACTAAACCTTCTTCCTTGATGGCTCATTCTCTCCACTCCACACCACAGCGAAGCCCCCACTGTTGAGAAGCCCCCCACCACAAAGCCCCTCCACCACCGCAAAGCGCCCTATCCGTCGAGAAGCTCCTTGCACCAAGAAGTTCTCTGCCACCGAGAAGCCCTTCTAAGCCTCTACAAATCTGTCCCACTGACGTCGATGCCCTCCACCTCTATGGATCTGTCTGGCACTGGATCCGTTATCCTACAGCCCCACTTCCCTATCTCCAGGGCACCACACTCCTTCCATCGTTCGTCGCTCCTCCACCGTTTTCTGTTCCTCCCTCCTCTACCGTTCACCGTGAGCCGTCCCTGAAGAGGGCTTAGGATGGATTCTTAAGTGTTGGGTTCTCTTGGCCTTTCACTTATAGGTGGCTTAAGTACTTTCATTGGTGAGTCATGTTTCTTAAATCAACTCTTTGAATTGGTTTTGTGTTTTTTAAGCCATTTGATTGATCATTTCTGGATATATTTAACATGGGTTTTTCCTTGATTATGTGTGTAAAGTATTGAGCATTTTGGTGCTTCTGATTGGAATGGCAACGTGTGAAACAAGGAGTATGTATAACACGTGTTCTGGGTTTTGAGTATTGGTGTTTCTTAGACATGTTTACATTTCTATTAGGTAAGTAGAAAATGATATGATGAACAAGGCTGTTTGATATTCAGCTTGCCATTTGTGAATTGTGGATGCTAGTCTAAAATGGCTCCTATCTATGGTTCTGGTATTGTTTCCTTCAGTTTTTCCGAAGCATCTTCGTGACCTTGTATTCGGTTACACCAGATCCCAGTGTCTTTACATTCCTCAGGGTTTTTGAGTTGTATGGTAGTTTCTGAAGAGGAGTGTCAAAAGAGAGTAATGGTTGGCCCATGACATATCATGAATTAGGCTATTTTATTTTGTTACTATATTGGAAGTTGGACTTCTTTTTCTATAGGACTTATTGTAAGAACAAATGCCCACTAAGTGTTACTGTGTTTGCAAACACCTCAGACTCGGTTGAGTTTTGAAGGTGCCTAACTTGTCATTCTATAGATAATACATTACAATTTTGTTGCACATTAGTGGTTGATGATACTCATCTTCCATATACTGCTTAGGTGCGTTGCTTTTGGTTCTTAATCATGTTCTGGACATGAAGATGTTGGGCCTTCTACAGGTGATGCTTCTGCGCATACTGTTTTGTTTAGGTGTCTCAATTGGCTATGAATGTATTAATCTGGACACATTAAAATAGCCCGGTTGCTAGATCTATGACTACTACTTTTTCGAAGCCTAATGTATTTCTAATTTTTTGTTTGTGTACGCCCATATTACATATCTTACATACAATGCACCTTCAAGGTTTTGAGTTTCCAAAAGGCTAATAGTGAAGAATTCTATGAACACACACCCAATAAAGTTGTAATCTTCATGCCAGAGGTATTTATTCATTACAGCTTTGTTTTGTTTTTGCCATTTCTAGAGCTGTTGGATTACTGATGCTTCTTTTCATTTCTATAGGACTCAACAATGCATATGGGAAACACACAGAGACTTGGTAGCAAGAAAACATTGCTGTAGACTCCTTGTGTCACTGCTAAACTGTATGAACTTTGTCATATCATGTGAAATGCATGATTGTTAGTCCATTTGTTATGAATGCTACAAGTTAAATGATGAACTTTGAGGGAAAAGCAAACATATTTTGAGTCCCACTCAAATGAAGTTTCTGTTGATACTTGATGATATGTTTCACTTTGGCATTTTAATGTTGTATTTTACTTTAAACATTTTTTTGCTCTGCAGCATATGATTTATGTGAGTAAGATTGTTACAGTCATTTCATTAATGTTATGAATCAACATAGGAAGAATATGATAGATATGTATTTATCTTGGTGGATTATTTTGTGCTTTACTTAACCGAATGTTGATGTGTGACTGAATCAAATTGAGTTATGTAGCCTCGTTAAGTACTCAAGGTTAATATAATGATATGAACATCTTTATTCTGGTATAAGCTTCTACTATAAGCTTATGGCATGGTTTCCAGTGATCTATTGAATAAGCTTCTTGCATGGTGAGATTGATTCCTCTCCAAGGTCTCAGCCACAATGTTTAGTCTCATAATTAGGTTTGTATCATAATTTTTTTTGGTTTTATTTCTATATTATCAATTTTGTGAAGTTAATTTTATTATTAAATTTATGTCCTATTAAATTGTTAGTTTCAGGTCTTTTTCTCTTCCTCTGAAAGCTGCAGCGTGCTGCCGCTTCCTCTATTTCAGGTCTTTTTCTCTTCCTCTGAAAGCTGCAACACGCTGCCGCTTTCAGAGGAAGGGATTTTTTTATTCGTCATAAATATTTTAGCACTGGTTAAAACCAGTGCTAACAAAAAAATGGTGCTAAATTAGCACCGGTGTTAACGAAAAAACTGGTGCTAAAATTACCATTTAGCACTGGTTTAAAAACCGATGCTAACAAGAAAACCCGATGCTATAGCGGTAAATTTTAGCACTGGTTAAAAAACCGGTGGTAACTAAAAAACCGGTGCTAAAAGTTGGGATTTAGCACCGGTTTTTTTCCAACCGGTGAAACCGTTTCATCGGTTACTTAGGCACCAGTTTTGTTTTGCAAAAAAACCGGTGCTAGAACATAAAAAAACCGGTGCTAAAGGGGGGTTCTTGTGATAGTGGGAGGAAGAGAAATGAATGGTTAAATTCATTCCTCCTCCATTGTTTCGAACTCTGTGTTCAACGAATCCAATGTTTGGAACGGGATCCACAACAGCTAAGGAAAGAAGATTACAACTCTAATCTTCCAACAATATATCAATTCATATTTTAGCGACATGCATCAGAAATTTTATTCACTGGATAATTGTATGTGTCAAATGTTTTATATTTTACTTACGTGTTTAATAAATGTCCACTAAATTATATACACACGGTATTTATTTTGCACTTGTTCTTGAAGATTTGAGTGTCGAACATGCTGTTTTGTTTAAGAAATATGATCGAATATGTTGAGGACATAACATCTAAAATGTGTACATGCACAGATCTAAATCCACACACACACATCAATTCATTCGATCTGGACATGCACATATGTAGCACTATATTTAAATATCTCATACTTAAATTTTCACATCTACATTACCCTTTGGAATCTTGGTTAATGAATTACATTTCTTTGTAAAGTAGAAAAGAGGCGTATTATGGCTCATTTCGTTCTTCAAACTTGGCTCATTCAAAGGGGAAAACTTATATTTGGGTAGGGGTGGCATGTGCGTTTTAAGAACCACATTTAAAAGTAACATAGCTCTAATGATTTAGAAAAAAAATGTTTCCTAGAACCCCATTGAAATCAAATAGTTTAGAATCCTAACAAGGAAATTGATTTTAAAATTTATAAACACTTCACGGACAAATAATGAACGTGGAAAAATATTCAAAAGTCAAATAAAAATGCATGACTTTTTTTTTTAATTTAAACCATCCGATGATGGGGGGATTTTATTAAGCTCCCCAAGCCGAATTGAAAGAGACAAATTAGGCGCAGAATGTCTTGGAACATTACAAATCCCAGAGCCAAAAAACTCTTGAAGCAAAACAGCACTTGCTACTAAAAGTGGTGTTTCCACCTGATCAAAGCTAAAAGAGAACTATAGTTCGTCGATGTACTAACATAGGACTATCGTAGACTTCCATCTAGCTGATATACCGCAAACAGTTCGGTGAATCGAGTATTCAAGACTCCTATTTGTCAAGATATGCCAGCCGGATGATAGGGTCCTGTATGAAGTGGAGTTCCCAAATACTAAAAGCATAGAGCATCTGAAATCTGAGGAGGCATAGATTAGCTGCTCATGATGTAAGGAGCCAGCATCCTGCATTAACTTCCTTGAAAACCAAGATCATAGTATCCAGGCAGCATCAGAGGGTGAAGTAGGATAAAAAGCAGCAGCATCAGTACAGCTATAGATCTAGATTCTAGCCCTTCCACCTTTGCCTGTCGCCGTTGCTAGACATCTGTGTCCTATCCATGCATACATTCGAAATACCTGAAATTACAAGAAGAGAAAAACCAGCAGTATTTGTACGAAATGCAGATACCCACACTTCCAAAATAGTGACAAAACAGTAAAAGATACCCATAATAGCATACTGAACATTCCTTTTCTAATTTCTTCTGGTATCCAGAGGATATCTAATTCTAATCGCTGGATAACCAATGCTATCAAGTGAAAGTAATCCCCTAAGGAAGAGGGGAATTGACCTAGTATCTAAGTCTCCCTGTAAGAGATGTTCCCTGGAAAATTTTGCCAAGAAATCAGCAGCCAAGTTAGCTTCTCTAGGAGTGTGCTGGATTGAGGGTGAGAGGTGTTCTACATTAAGTGCACTGTAGATGGAGAAACTTCTCCAAGGGCAGCACAATGGGTTTTGAATGCCCCTAACAGCAGTTAAGCAATCAGATTCGATGACACAAGTACCTAAAGCTAGTTCTGAACAGATGTCATAACCATATTGAATAGATAACAGTTCAGCATGTAAGGGGGTTGGACTCTGAAAAGTTTTAACTCTCATTTTAACCACATTTCCTTTCCAATCCCTGACTATGACTGCAGATGAGAAGAGACCACTAGATATCCATGATGCATTAGTATTAATTTTATACCCAATTAGTGGTTTTTCCAATACACAGCAGTAATAGCATTTTTCTTCTTTTGAAAGATATGTGGAATGATTTTAGCCTGAATCCATTGCTTGTCTTTCTCGATTACCTATCAATTGGTTAGCTGTGAATATTAGATAGATCGTTTCTTTAATGTTATGAACACAAGCATCACTTGAGAAAGGCTTATTATCAAAAATGAGTTTATTCCTATTAATCCAGAGAGTCCAAATTGTAACCATAAAAGCAGCAGTAATCAAGTTTTCATGAATCTTAGATTCAGCCTTAAAGGATAAATAAAATTCCACTCTGCTTTTTAAATTCCTAAATCCTATGTGTTGTATCTGTAATAATGAATGGACACTTTGCCATACAGCACAAGAAGAGGGGCATGAATTGAAAAAATGATCCAAGTTATCCGAATGGTTCAGGCATAGAGGGCATTTAGAAGCCAAAGAGAAACCCATCCTACATAGAATATTATCAAAAGGTAGGATACTTATATGAAGGCGACAAATAATGCCACTTCATCGTTACTGGAACTGTGATTGGCGGGAGTGTAAGAACCACTGTAATGGCTACCATCTTAATCTTCTTGTCGACTCAAATCTTATTCATTTAATTTGGCACAATGGTGCAGACTCTTTAATGCCGGATTTAGGGGTTCAGTCTGCTGATGGCTCTATTTTTGGCCTCGGAGAACAATTTTCATTTCGGGAAGGAGCTTTCTGATCATTGTAGCATTTGCCACTAGGTACGGATTTTTGTTTTTTTTATTTTCTAGCTCTTTTTTTAGTATTTTATTATGATTGTATGATTATTCATGTGTAGTTTGTGACACTTTGTTTCAACTGGGTTTTTTTTTAAACGTTAATATATGTTTTTTTCCGCATTTTTGTAGAAAAAAATTGCATTCACAGTGCAGAATCCATTTGAACAATGGAGGAAGAGATATGAATGATGAGATTTATTCCTCCTCCATTTTTGAAAACTCTTAGTTTATCGGATCCAGTGTTGGGAACGGGATCCACAACAGCTAAAGGAAAAAGATAACAAAACAAATTTTCCAACAGCATGCCATTTCCCATTTTAGCGACATGTTTTAGGTAGTTCATTCACTGGATAATTTTATGTGTAAAAATTTGTATATTGTACGTATGTTTTGTAGAAATGAATGGTGAGATTCATTCCTCCTCCATTGTGTCGAACTCTACGTTCATCAGATTCAATATTGAGAACATGATCCACAACAGCTAAGGGAAGAAGATAACAACTCTAATCTTCCGACAACATGCCATTTCCAATTTCAGGGACATGCATCAGGTACTTCATTCACCGAATAATTGTATGTGTAAAATGTTGTCCATTGTACGTACATGTCTGATAAATGCCCACTAAATTATATACACACGTTATTTATTTTGAAATTGGTCTTGTAGATTTGAGTGTCTAACATGTTATTTTTTTTAGAAATATAATCAAATATGTTGATGACATGACATATAAAATGTGTACATGCACACATCAAAATCCGCACACACACATCAATTCATAGGCTTTAGACATGCACATATGTAGCACTATATTAAAATATCTCCTACCTAACTTGTCACCTCTACATTACCCTTTTGAAGCACGGTTATCTAAGTACATTTCTTTGTAAGGTCGAAAAGAGTTGTCAAACTTGGTTCATGTGAAGAGGCTAACTTATATTGGGGTTAAGGTTGCACATGCGGTTTAAAAAACCACCTTTAAAAGTAACTTAGCTCTAATGGTTATATAAAAAGAAGTTTCCTAGAACCTCATAAAAAGAAAACAGTTTAGAATCCTAACCAGGAAATTGAATTAAAAAAGCACAAACACACTGCTAACAAATAATGAACGTGGAAAAATATTCAAAAATAAAATAAAAATGCATGACTTACAAGAAGGCGGACAAATAATGCCACTTCACTATCACCAGAACGGTGATTGGCGGGAGTGTCAGAACCACTGGCATGGCTACCATCTTGGTCTGTTTGTCGACTCAAATCCAATTCAATTGATTTGGCGCCATGGTGCAGAATCTTTAATACCGGATCCAGCGGGTCACTTTCCCAATGGCTCCATTTTTGGCCCAGGAGGTCAATTTTCATTTCAGGAAGGAGCTTTCTAACCATTGTAGCATTTTCCACCAGATACGGATTTTTGTGTTTTATTCATTTTTGGATCTTTTTTAGTAGTTTGTTATGAATGTATGATTAATCCTGTGTAGTTTGTGACAATTTTTTTTCAACTAGGGTTTCTTTTTCAAAACATTAATATATGTTTTTACTCTGCATTTTTTGTTGAAAAAGATGGCATTCGCAGAGCAGAATAAATTCATGAACAATGGAGGAAGGGAAATGAATGGTGAGATTCATTCCTCCTTCATTGTTCCGAACTCTGATTTCATCTGATCCAATGTTGGAAACGGGATTCACAATAGGTAACGGAAGAAGATAACAACTCCAATCTTCTGACTGCATATCGTTTCCCATTTCAGCGACATGTTTTAGGTACTTCATTCGCTGGATAATTGTATGTGTAAAAGTTGTATATTGTATGAACGTTTGTAATAAATGTCCACTAAATTTTATAAGAATGTTGTTGATTTTGCACTTGTTCTTGTAGATTTGGGTGTCGAACTGGCATATTTTATTTTATTTTCAGAAATATAATCTAATATGTTGATAACATAACATCTAAAATGTGTACGTGTACACATCAAAATCTGTGCGCACATCAATTCATTCGCTCCAGACATGCAAATATGTAGCACTATATTTAAATATCTTCTACTTAACTTGCCACGCCTACACTACCCTTTTTAAGCACAGTTAATGAAGTAGATTTCTTTGTAAAGTCGAAAAGAGTGTTCTTAGGGCTCTTTTCGTTGTTCAAACTTTCCTCATGCGAAGAGGCTAACTTATATTGAGGTCAGGGTGGGTCACATGTGCGGTTTAAAAACACCTTTAAAGTAACTTAGGTCTAATGGTTTAAAAAATAAGAAGTTTCTTTGAACCTTATTGAAATCAAACAGTATAGAATCCTAACGAGGAAATTGATTTAAAAACCAACAAACACTTCGTGAAAAAATAATGAACGTAGGAAAATATTCAAAAATAATATCAAAAGGAATGACTTACATGAAGGTGGACAAATAATGCCACTTCACCGTCACCAGATGGTGATTGCTGGGAGCGTCAAAACCACCGCCATGGCTACCATCTTGGTCTACTTTTCAACACAAATATAATTCACTTCATTTGGCACCAGGTTATGGAGTCATTATTGCCAGATCTAACAAGTTCATTCTGCCAACGAATCCATTTTTTGCTCCGGAAGATGATTTTGATTTCAGCAAGGGGCTCTCTGATCATTGTAGTGTTTACCACAAGGTATGGATCTTTGTGTTTTTTTTCTTTTTAGGATTTTTTTAGTATTTTATTATGATTGTATGATTGATCATGCGTAGTTTGTGATTTTTTTTTCATCTGGGTTTTTTTTTTCAAAACATTAATATATGTTTTTACTCTGTATGTTTTTGTAGAAAAAGATGGCATTCACAGCCTAGAATCAATTCATGAAAAATGGAGGAAGATAAATGAATGGTGAGATTCATCCCTTCTCCATTGTTTCGAACTCTTAGTTCATTGGATTCAATGTTGGGAACGAGATCCACAACAGCTAAGGGAAGAAGATAACAACTCCTATCTTCTGACAGCATGTCATTTCCCATTTAAGTGGAATGTTCCATTTACTTCATTACATGGATGATTGTATGTGTAAAATGTTGTATATTGTACGTACGTGTTTAAGAAATGCCCACTAAATTATATAGGCAACCGTATTTATTTTGTACTTGTTCTTGTAGATTTCAGTGTCTCACATGCTGTTTTTTAGAAATACAATCTAATATGTTAATGACATGACATCCAAAATGTGTACATGCACACATCAAAATCTGCACACACACACATCAATTAAGTTGCTCTAGACATGCACATCAGTAGCATTGTATTTAAATATCTCCTACCTAACTTGTGACATCTATATTACCCTTTTTAAGCACTGTTAATGAACTAAATTTCTTTGTAAAGTCAAAAAGAGTCTTATTAGGACTCTTTCGTTGTTCAAACTTGGCTCATGCGGAGAGGCTAACTTATATTTGGGTCATGGTCACACGTGCGGTTTAGAAACAACCTTTAAAAGTAACTTAGGTCTAACGGTTTAAAAAATAAGAAGTTTCCTAGAACCTCATTGAAATAAAACAGTTTAGAATCCTAAAAATGCAATTGATTTAAAAATCAACAAAAACTTTCCGGACAAGTAATAAACGTGGAAAAATATTCAAAAATCAAATAAAAATGCATGACTTACACAAAGGAGGAAAAATAAAGCCACTTCACCGTCACCGGAGTGGTGATTGGCGGGAGCGTTGGAATCACCGCCATGGCTACCATCTTGGTCTATTTGTTGACTTAAATTTGAATCATTTCATTTGGCACCGGGGTACGGATGCTTTAGTGTCGGCACCAAACATTATATGTGTTTTGACTCTGTATTGTTTTTGTAGAAAAATATGTGTTTTGACTTTTTTTGTATTTTATTATAATTTGTATGAATAATCCTGTGTAGTTTGTGAAAATAAATTTTCATCTGGGTTTACTTTCAAAACATTAATGTATGTATTCACTCTGCATTTTTTTGTAGAAAAAGATGGCATTCGCAGTGTAGAATCAATCCGTGAACAATGGAGGAATAGAAATGAATGGTGAGATTCATTTCTCCTTCATTGTTCTGAACTCCGTGTTCATTAGATCCAATGTTGGGAACGGGATCCACAACAGCTAAGGGAAGAAGATAACAACTCCAATATTTTGATAACATGGTGTTTCCCATTTCAGCGACATGTTTCAGGTACTTCATTTGCTGGATACTTGTTTGTGTAAAAAGTTGTATATTGTACGTACGTGTTAAATAAAAGTCCACTAAATTATATTCTCACATTTTTTATTTTGAACATGTTCTTGTATATTTGAGTGTCTAACATGCATAATTTATTTTATTTTTAGAAATATAATATAATATGTTCATAACATAACATTTAACATGTGTACATGCACACATCAAAATCCGCATACCCACACCTCATTCTAGACATACACATTTGTGGCACTATATTTATTCAATCTTTCGACAATATGTCGTTTCCAATTTCAACGACATGCATCATGTACTTCATTCACCGGATAATTGTATGTGTAAATGTTGTATATTGTACGTACGTGTTTATTAAATATCCACTAAATTATATACGCACAGTATTTATTTTGCACTTTTTCTTGTAGATTTGAGTGTCTAACATGTTGTTTTGTTTTAAAAATATAATCTAATATGTTGATGACGTGACATCTAAAATGTGTACATGCACACATCAAAATCCACACACACACATTAATTCATTCGCTCTAGGCATGAAAATATATAGCAGTATAGTAAAATATCTCCATCCTAACTTGTCACGTCTACATTACCCTTTTGAAGCACAGTTAATGAATTACATTTCATTTTAAAGTAGAAAAGAGTCAAATTAGGGCTCTTTTCGTTGTTCGTACTAGGCTCATGCGAAGAGGCCAACTTATATTGGGGCCAAGGTGGCATGTGCGGTTTAAAAACCACCTTTCAAAGTAACTTAGATCTAACGGTTTAAAAAATAAGAAGTTCCCTAGAACCTCATTGAAATCAAACAGTTTAGAATCCTAACCAATCAAATGATCTAAAAATAAAAAAACACTTTGCGGACAAATAATGAACATTGAAAAATATTCAAAAATAAAATAAAATAAACATGAATTACACGAAGACGAACAAATAATGCCACTTCGCCATCACCAGAATGGTGATCGGTGGGAGTGTCGAATCCACTGTCATGGCCACCATCTTTGTCTGCTCATCCACTCAAATCCTATTCATTTCATTTGGTGCTGGGGTACGGACTCTTTAATGTCGAATCTGGCGGGTTCAGTCCACTGCCAACTTCGTTTTTAGCTCTGGGGGAAGATTTTCTTTTCAAGAAAGAGCTCTCTGATCATTGTTGTGTTTGCCACCAAGTATGTATTTTGGTGTTGTTTTTATTTTTTGGCTCTTTTTTAGGATTATATTATGATTGTAAGATTGATCCTGTGTAGTTTCTGGCATTTTTTTTCCAATAGTGTTTTTTTCAAAACATTTATATTAATTTTTATTCTTCATTTGTTGTAAAAAAAAAAGATGGCATTCGCACTGCGTGATCTGTTTGTGTCCAATGGAGGAAGAGAAATGAATGGCGAATTTCATTCCTCCTCCATTTTTTTGAACTCTGCATTCATCAGATCCAATGTTGGGAATGAGATCCACAACAACTAAGGGAAGAATATAACAGCTCCAATCTACCGACAACATGTTGTTTCCAATTTCAGCAACATGCATCAGGTACTTCATTTGCCAGATAATTATATGTGTAAAATGTTGTATATTGTACGTATGTGTTTAGTAAATGTCCACTAAATTATATACGAACGGTATTTATTTTACACTTGTAGATTTACTGTCTCACATGCTATTTTTTTTAGAAATAAAATCTAATATGTTGATGACATAACATCTAAAATGTGTAGATGCACACATCGAAATCTACACACACACATCAATTCATTCGCTCTAGACATGCACATATGTAGCACTATATTTACATATGTCCTACTTAAATTGTCACATCTACATTACCCTTTTTAAGCACGGTTAATGAAGTACATTTCTTTGTAAAGTAAAAAAGAGTCATATTATGGCTCTTTTTGTTTTCAAACTTGGCTCATGCGATGAGGCTAACTTATATTGGGGTCGGTGTGGCACATCTTTAATAGTAACTTAGCTCCAATTGTTTAAAAAATAATAAGTTTCCAGTAATCTCATTGAAATTAAACAATTTAGCATGAAATTGATTTAAAAATCAACAAACACTTCGCAGAAAAATAATGAACATGGCAAAATATTCCAAAAAAATGCATGACTCTCCCGAAGGTGGACAAATAATGCCACTTCATCGTCACCAGAATGGTGATCGGTGGGAGCGTTGAAACCACCACCAAGGCCACCATCTTGGTATTCTTTTTAACTCAAATATGATTCATTTCATTTGACGCCGGGGTACTGACTCTTCAATGGCGGATCCGGTGGGTTCGGTCCTAAGAATGATTTTCATTTCAGGAAGAAGCTCTCTGCTCATTGCAGTGTTTGCCACCGGGCATGTATTTTTGTGTTTTTTTTTGCCCTTTTTTAGTATTTAATTATGATTGCATGATTAGTCCTGTGTTGTTTGTTTTTTCATTTGGGTTTTTTTTTTCAGAACGTTAATATATGTTTTTACTCTGCCACTTTTGTAAAAACAAATGACATCCGTAGCAAAGAATCAATTCAAGTACAATGGAGGAAGAGAAATGAATAGTGAGATTCATTCCTCCTCCATTGTATTGAACCTTGCATTCATCGGATTTAACGTTAGGAATGGTATCCACAACAGCTAAGGGAGAATATAATAGCTTCAATCTTCCGGTAGCATGTCGTTTCCCATTTAAGCGACATGCACCAAGTACTTCATTTGTCGAATAATTTTATATGTAAAATGTTGTATATTGTACGTATGTGTTTAATAAATGTCCATTAAATTATATGCGCACAACATTTATTTTGCACTTGTTCTTGTAGATTTGAGTGTCTAAAATGTTGTTTTTGAATTTTTTTTAATATGTTTATGACATAACATCTGCACACATCAAAATACGCACACACATTAATTTATTCGCTCTAGACATGCACATATGTGGCACTTTAATTAAATACTCCTACCTAACTTGTCATGTCTACATTACCCTTTTGATGCATGGTTAATGAAGTACATTTCTTCGTAAAGTTGAAAAGAGTCATATTAGGACTCTTTTCACTGGTCAAACTTGGCTCACGCGAAGAGGCTAACTTATATTGGGGTTAGGGTGGCACATGCAGTTTAAAACCCACCTTTAAAAATAACTAAGCTCTAATGGTTTGAAAAATAAGAAGTTTCCTAGAATCTCATTAAAATCAAACAGTTTAGAATCCTAACTAGGAAATTCATTTAAAAATCAACATACACTTCTCGGACATATAATAAACATGTCAAAATATTCAAAATAAAAATAAAAATGCTTGACTTACGCGAAGGCGGACAAATAATGCCACTCCGCCATAACCAGAGCTGTGATCGGCGAGAGCATCGAAACCACTGTCATGGTAACCATCTTTGTCTATGGGTTGACTCAAATATTATTCATTTCAGTTGGCGTCGTGGAACAGACCTTTTAATGCTGGATTCAACGGGTTCAGTCTGCCGCTTGCCCAGTTTTGTCTCTGGAGACTATTTTCATTTCAGGAAGGAGCTCTCTGATCATTGTAGCATTTTCCACCAGGTTTTAAGTTTGTGTTTTCTGTTATTTTTTGGTTCTTTTTTAGTATTTTATTTTGATTGTATGATCGATCCTGTGTAGTTTGTGACATTCTTTTTCAATAGGTTTTTTTTAACAGTAATATATGTTTTTACTCTACACTTTTTTGTAGAAAAAGATGGAATTTGTAATGTAGAATCAATTCATGTACAATGGAGGAAGAGAAATGAATGGTGAGATTCATTCCCCCTCCATTGTTTTGAACTCTGCGTTAATTAGATCCAATGTTAGGAACGGGATCCACAACAGCTATGGGAAGAAGATAACTGCTCCAATCTTCCGAAAGCATGTCGTTTCCAATTTAGCAACATGCATCAGGTACTTCATTAGCTGGATAATTGTATGTGTCAAATGTTTTATATTGTATGTACGTGTTTAATAAATGTCCACTAAATTATATACGGACGGTATTTATTTTGCACTTGTTCTTGTAGATTTAGTGTCTAACATGTTTTTTTAGAAATATAATCTAATATGTTGATGACATAACATAAAAAATGTGTACATTCACACATCAAAATCCGCACACACACATCAATTCATTCACCCTAAACATGCACATATGTAGCAATATATTTAAATATCTCCCACATAACTTGTAACATCTACATTACCCTTTTGAATCACGGTTAATGAAGTACATTTCTTTATTATGTCGAAGAGAGTCGTATTATGGCTCTTTTCATTGTTCAAACTTGGCTCATGTGAATGAGCTAACTTATATTGGGATCGGGGTGGCACATGCAATTTAAAAACCACCTTTAAAAGTAACTTACCCTAACTGTTTTAAAAAATGAAGTTTCCTAGATCCTCATTGAAATCAAACATTTTAGAATCCTAACCAGGCAATTGATTTAAAAATCAACAAACACTTAGCAGACAAATAATAACGTGGAAAAATATTCAAGAATCAAATAAAAATGCATGACTTACACGAAGGCGGAAAAATAATACCACTTCGCTGTCACAAGAGCTGTGATTGGCGAGAGCGTCGGAACCAACGCCATAGCTACCATGTTGGTCTTCTTGTCGTCTCAAATCAAAATCATTTCATTTTGTGTCCCAGTAAAGACTCTTAAATGCCGGATCCGACGGGTTCAGTCTACCAATGGCTCCATTTTTTGCTCCAGAGAATGATTTTCATTTCAAGAAGGAGCTCTCTGATCATTGTAGCGTTTGCCAACAGGT
Organism: Rubia yunnanensis; assembly: GCA_037428765.1. Classification (NCBI taxonomy): domain Eukaryota; kingdom Viridiplantae; phylum Streptophyta; class Magnoliopsida; order Gentianales; family Rubiaceae; genus Rubia; species Rubia yunnanensis. The sequence continues at coordinate 132,371,566 of CM075062.1, forward strand.
ACGGATTTTTGTGGTTTTTTTTCTTTTTTTGGCGCTATTTTAGTATTTTATTATGATTGTATGATTAATACTGTGTAGTTTGTGAAATATTTTTTTTCATATGGGTTTGCTTTCAAAACGTTAATTTATGTTTTCCCTCCACATTTTTTTTGTAGAAATAGATGGCATTCACAGCACAGAATCAATTCATGAACAATGGAGGAAGAGAAATGAATGGTGAGATTCATTCTTTCTCCATTATCCCGAACTTTGTGTTCATTAGATCCAATGTTGGGAACGGGATCCACAACAGCTAAGGGAAGAAGATAACAACTCCAATCTTCCGACGGCATAGTGTTCCCCATTTCAGCGACATGTTTCAGGTACTTCATTTTCCGGATACTTGTATGTGTAAAACGTTTTATATTGTACACACGTGTTAAATATAAGTCCACTAAATTATATATGCACGGTATTTATTTTGAACTTGTTCTTGTATATTTGAGTGTCTAACATGCATATTTTATTCTATTTTTATAAATATTATATAACATGTTAATAACATTACATCTAACATGTGTAGATGCACACATCAAAATCCTCACACACACACATAAATTCATTCGCTCTAGACATACTCATTTGTAGCACTATATTTATTAAGTCTTCCGACAACATGTCGTTTCCAATTTCAATGACATGCATCCTGTACTTCATTCTCCGGATAATTGTATGTGTAAAATGTTGTATATTGTACGTACATGTTTAATAAATGTCTACTAAATTATTTACCCACGGTATTTATTTTGCATCGGGGGAAGATTTTCTTTTCAAGAAATAGCTCTCTGATCATTGCTGCGTTTGCCACCAAATATGTATTTTGGTGTTGTGTTTCTTTTTTTGGCTCTTTTTTAGGATTATATTATGATTGTAAGATTGATCCTGTGCAGTTTCTGACATTTTTTTCAATAGTGTTTTTTTCAAAACATTTATATTAATTTTTATTCTTCATTTGTTGTAAATAAAAAGATGGCATTCGCACCACGGAATCGGTTTGTGTCCAATGGAGGAAGAGAAATGAATGGCGAGATTCATTCCTCCTCCATTTTTTTAACTCCGCGTTCATCGGATCCATTGTTGGGAATGAGATCCACAACAGCTAAGGGAAGAAGATAACAGCTTCAATCTTCCGACAACATGTCGTTTCCAATTTCAGCAACATGCACCAGGTACTTCATTTGCCAGGTAATTGTATGTGTAAAATGTTGTATATTGTACGTATATGTTTAATAAATGTCCACTAATTATGTACGAACGGTATTTATTTTGCACTTGTAGATTTAGTGTTTCACATGCTGTTTTTTTAGAAATATAATCTAATATGTTGATGACATAACATCTAAAATGTGTAGATGCACACATCAAAATCTACACACACACATCAATTCATTCGCTCTAGGCATGCACATATGTAGCACTATATTTACATATCTCCTACTTAAATTGTCACATCTACATTAGTCTTTTTAAGCACGGTTAATGAAGTACATTTCTATGTAAAGTCGAAAAGAGTCGTATTATGGCTCTTTTCGTTAATAAACTTGGCTCATGCGAGCATGCTAACTTATATTGGGGTTGGGCACGTGCAGTTTAAAAACTACCTTTAAAAGTAACTTAGCTCTAATGGTTTTAAAAAAAGAAGTTTCCTAGAACATCATTGAAATCAAAAAAATTAGAATCCTAGCCAGGAAATTGAATTAAAAATCAACAAACACTCCGCGAACAAAATAATGAATGTGGAAAAATATTAAAAAATAAATAAAAATGCATGCACGAAGGCAGACAAATAATGAAACTTTGCCGTCATCAGAACGGTGATTGGTGGGTGCGTCAGAATCGTCGTCATGGCTACCATCTTGGTCTACTTGTCGAATCAAATATGAATCATTTCATTTGGCGTCGGGGTAGGGACTCTTTAATGAAGGATCCGGCGGGTTCAGTCTACCGACGGCTCCATTTTTGGCTGCCAAGGATGATTTTTATTTCAGGAAGGAGCTCTCTGATTATTGTAGTGTTTGCCACCAGGTACGGATTTTTATGTTTTTATTTTGGCTCTTTTTATTTTATTTTGATTGCTTGATTAATCCTGTGTAGTTTGTGACATTTATTTTCATATGGTATTTTTAAAACGTTAATATATGTTTTTACTCTGTTTTTTTTACAGAAAAAGGTGGCATTCGTAGCGCAGAATCAATTCATGTACTATGGAGGAAGAAAAATGAATGGTGAGATTCATTCCTCCTCCGTTGTTTTGAACTCTGCGTTCATCGGATCCAACGTTGGGAATAGGATCCACAACAACTAAGGGAAGAAGGTAAAAACTCCAATGTTCTGACAGCATGCCATTTCACATTTCAACGACATGATTCAAGTACTTCATTCATCGGATAATTGTTTGTGTAAAATGTTGTATATTGTATGTATGTGTTCAATAAATATCCACTACATTATATGTCCACGGTGTTTATTTTTCACATGTTCTTGTAGATTTGAGTGCTTAACATGCAGTGTTTTTCAGAAATATAATTTAATATGTTGATGATATAAAATCTAAAATGTGTACATGCACACATAAAAATCCGCACACACACACATCAATTCATTCGCTCTAGACATGCACATATATAGCACTATATTTCAATATTTCCTACCGAAATTATCACGCCTACATTACCCTTTTGAAGAATAGTTAATGAAGGACATTTCTTTGTAAAGTCAAAAAGAGTCATATTAGGGCTCTTTTCGTTTTCAAACTTGGTCTTAAAAATAAGATGTTTCCTAGAAACTCATTGAATTAAACAATTTAGAATCCTAACCTAGAAATTGATTTAAAAATCAACAAACAATCGGCGAACAAATAATGAACATGGCCAAATATTAAAAAATTAAATAAAAATGCATGACTTACACGAAGGTGGACAAATAATGCCACTTCGCCATCACCAAAACGGTGATCGGTGGAAGCATCGAAACCACCGTCATGGCCACTGCCATGGTCTTCTTGTCGACTCAAATCTAATTGATTTCATTTGACGCCAGGGTACTGACTCTTCAATGGCGGATCCGGTGGGTACAGTCCACCGCTGGCTCCATTTTTGGCTCTGGGGTCGATTTTGATTTCAGGAAGAAGCTCTCTATTCGTTGCAGTGTTTGCCACCGGATATGTTTTTTTAAAAAAAAAAATCTTTTGGCTCTTTTTTAGTATTTCATTACTATTGTATGATTAATCATCTATAGTTTGTGACATTTTTTTCATCTGGGCTTTTTTTCAAAACGCTAATATATGTTTTTACTCTGCATCTTAAGTAAAAAAAAATGGCATCCATAGCGTAGAGTCAATTCTTGTACAATTGAAGGAAGAGAAATGAATGGTGAGATTCATACATTGTTTTGAACTCTGTGTTCATCAAATTTAACCTTGGGAACTGGATCCACGACAACTAAGGGAGAAGATAATAACTCCAATATTCCGACAACATGTAATTTCCCATTTCAGTGACTCGCATCAATACTTCATTCATCGAATAATTGTATGTGTAAAATGTTGTATATTGTACGTACGTGTTTAATAAATGTCCACTAAATATATACACACAGCATTTATGTTGCACTTGTTCTTGTAGATTTGAGTTTCTAACATGCATTTAAAAAATATATATAATCTAATATGTTGATGACATAACATCTAAAATATGTACATGAACACATCAAAATCCGCACACACACATAAATTCATTCACTCTAGACATACACATATGTAGCACTACATTTAAATATCTCCCACATAACTTGTCACATCTAAATTACTCTTTTGAATCACATTTAATGAAGTACATTTCTTTGTAATGTCGAAAAGAGTTGTATTATGGCTCTTTTCATTGTTTAGAATTGGCTCATACAAAAGGGCTAACTTATATTGGGGTTGGGGTGGCACGTGCAGTTTAAAAATCACCTTTAAAAGTAACTTACCCTAATGGTTTTAAAAAAAGAAGTTTCCTAGATCCTCATTGAAATAACATTTTAGAATCCTAACTAGGAAATTGATTTAAAAATCAATAAACACTTAGCAGACAAATAATGAACGTGCAAAAATATTCAAGAATCAAATAAAAATGCATGACATACACAAAGGCGGAAAAATAATGCAAGTTCATCGTCACAAGAATTGGGATTGGCGGGAGTGTCAGAACCACCGTCATGGCTACCATCTTGGTCAGCTTGACGTCTCAAATCTGAATCAATTCATTTGGCGTCGGGGTACATACTCTTTAATGTCGGATCCAGTGGGTTTAGTCTACCAACTGCTCTATTTTGTCTCCAAAGAACAAATTTCATTTCAGGAAGGAGCTCTCTGATCATCGTAGTGTTTGCCACTAGGTACATATTTTTGTGTTTTTTTCTATTTTTTTGGCTCTTTTTTAATATTTATTTGATTGTATGATTAATCCTGTGTATTTTGTGACATTTTTTTCATCTGTGTTTTCTTTCAAAACGTAAATATATGTTTTCACTGTGCATTTTTTTGTAGAAAAAGATTGCATTTGTAGCACAGAATCGATTCGTGAACAATGGAGAAATAGAAATGAACGGTTAGATTCGTTCCTCCTCCATTGTTCTGAACTCAGCGTTCATAAGATCCAATTTTGGGAACGGGATCCACAATAGCTAAGGGAAGAAGATAACAACTCCAATCTTACAACAGCATGATGTTTCCCATTTCAACGACATGTTTCTGGTACTTCATTCGCCGGATAATTGTATGTGTAAAAGGTTGTATATTGTACGTATGTGTTTAATAAATGTCCACTACATTATATATGCGTGGTGTTTATTGTGCACTTGTTCCTGTAGATTTTAGTGTCTAACATGCATATTTTATTTTATTATTAGAAATATAATATGTTGATAATATAACAGTGTACATGCACACATCAAAATCCGCACACACACACAAATCAATTCATTCACTCTAGACATGCACATTTGTAGCACTATATTTGTTCAATATTCGGACAGCATGCCGTTTCCCATTTCAACAGTATGCATCTGGTACTTCATTTTCTGGATAATTGTATGTGTAAAATGTAGTATATTGTACGTACGTGTTTGATAAATTTCCACTAAATTATATACGCACATGATTTATTTTGCACTTGTTCTTGTAGATTTGAGTGTCTAATATGTTGTTTAGTTTTAAAAATATAATCTAATAGTTTGATGGCATGACATCTAAAATGTGTACATGCACACATCAAAATTCGCACACAAACATCAATTCATTCGCTCTAGACATAAACATATATAGCACTATATTAAAATATCTCCAACCTAAATTGTCACGTCTACATTACCCTTTTGAAGCACAGTTAATAAAGTACATTTCTTCGTAAAGTTGAAAATAGTCGTATTAGGGCTCTTTTCATTGTTCGAACTTGGCTCATGCAAAGAGGCTAACTGATATTGGGGTCAGGGTGGCACGTGCAGTTTAAAAACCAGCTTTCAAAGTAACTTATCTCTAATGGTTTAAAAAATAAGAATTTTTCTAGAACCTCATTGAAATCAAACTACTTAGAATCCTAACCAGGAAATTGATTTAAAAATCAACAAACACTTCGCAGACAAATAATGAACATGGAAAAATATTCAAAAATAAAATAAAAATACATGACTTACACGAAGGTGGACAAATAATGCCACTTTGCCGTCATCAGAACGGTGATCGGCGGGAGTGTTGAAACCATCACCATGGCCACCATCTTTGTCTGCTTGTCCACTCAAATATGATTCATTTCATTTGATGCTGGGGTACAGACTCTTTAATGTTGGATTTGGTAGGTTCAGTCCACCTCCTGTTCTGTTTTCAGCTCTGGGGGGTGATTTTCTTATTAAGAATGGGCTCTCTGATCATTGCAGTGTTTGCCACCAAGTATGTATTTTGGTGTTATTTTTTATATTTTTTTGGCTCTTTTTTGGGATTATATTATGATTGTATGATTGATCTTGTGTAGTTTGTGACTTTTATTTCAATAGTGTTTTTTTTTAGAACATTAAAATAGGTTTTTAATTTGCATTTTTTGTAGAAAAAGATGGCATTCGCTCCGCAGAATCAATTCGTGTACAATGGAGGAAGAGAAATGAATGGCTAGATTCATTCTTCTTCATTGTTTTGAACTCTGCGTTCGTCGAATCCAATGTTGGGAACGGAATCCACAACAGCTAAGGGAAGAAGATAACAGCTCAAATCTTCCGACAGCAAGTCGTTCCCAATTTTAGCAACATGCATCAGGTACTTCACTCCCCGGATAATTGCATGTATAAAATTTTGTATATTGTATATACGTGTTTAATAAATGTCCACTTAATTATATACGAACGGTAGTCATTTTACACTTGTAGATTTAGAGTCTACATGTTATTTTTTTCAAAAGTATAATCTAATATGTTGATGACATAGCATCTAAAATGTGTACATGCACACATCAAAATCTGCACACATACATCAATTCATTCGCTCTAGACATGCACATATGTAGCACTATATTGAAATATCTCCTACTTAAATTGTCACATCTACATTACCCTTTTAAAGCACGGTTAATGAAGTACATTTCTTTGTAAAGTCAAAAATAGTCGTATTATGGCTCTTTTCGTTAATAAACTTTGTTTATATGAAAGAGCTAACTTATATTGGGGTCGAAGTAGACCATGCAGTTTGAAAACCACCTTTAAAAGTAACTTAGCTCGAATGGTTTTAAAAAAAGAAATTTCCTAGAACCTTATTGAAATCAAAGAGTTTACAATCCTAACCAGGAAATTGATTTAAAAATCAACAAAAGCTTCGCCAACAAATAATGAACGTGGAAAAATATTCAAAATCAAATAAAAATTCATGACTTACACGAAGGCGGACAAATAATGACACTTTGTTGCTAGCGAAATGGAGATTGGCGGGAGCATCAGAACCACCATCATGAATACCCTCTTGGCCTGCTTGTCGACTCAAATCTGAATCATTACATTTTACGCCTGGGTACTGACTCTTTAATGTCGGATCTAGCAGGCTCAGTCTACGAACGGCTCCATATTTGGCTCCAAAGGAAGATTTTCATTTTAGGAAGGAGCTCTCTGATCATCGTAGCGTTTTCCAGCAGGTACAGATGTTTTGTTTCTTTCTCCTTTTTTTGGCTCTTTCTTATAACTTTCTTATGATTTTATGATTAATACTGTGTAGTTTGTGACATATTTGTTCATCTGGGTTTCTTTTCAAAATGTTAATATATGTTTTTACTCTTTTTTTTGCAGAAAAAGATGGCATTCGCAGCGCAGAATCAATTCATGTACAATGGAGGAATAAAAATGAATGGTGAGATTCATTCCTCCTCTATTGTTTCAAACTCTGTGTTCATTAGACCCAACGTGGGGAACGGGATCCACAACAGCCAAGGGAAGAAGATAACAACTCCAATGTTCCGACAGCATGCCGTTTCCCATTTCAGCGACATGCATCAAGTACTTCATTTGTCAGACAATTGTATGTGTAAAATGTTGTATATTGTACGTACATGTTTAATAAATGTCCACAACATTATATACGAACGATATTTATTTTGCACTTGTTCTTTTAGATTTGTGTGCTTAACATGCAGTTTTTTTAGAAATATAATCTAATATGTTGATGACATAACATCTAAAATTTGTACACGCACACATCAAAATCCACACACACACACATCAATTCTTTCGCTCTAGACATGAACATATATAGCCCTATATTTAAATATCTCGTACCTAACTTGTCACGTCTACATTACCCTTTTGAAGCCCTGATAATGCAGTACATTACTTTGTAAAGTCGAAAAGAGTCGTATTAGGGCTCTTTTCATTTTTCAAACATGGCTCATGCGAAGAGGCTAACTTATATTGGGGTTGAGGTGGCACATGCGATTAAAAAACCACCTTTAAAAGTAACTTAGCTCTAATGGTCAAAAAAATAAGAAGTTTCCTGGATCCTCATTTCAATTATACAATTTAGAGTCCTAACCAGGCAATTGATTTAAAAATTGAAAAACACTTTGCAGACAAATAATGAACATGGAAAAATATTCAAAAACAAAATAAAAATGCATGACTTACACTAAGGCGGACAAATAATGCCACTTCACCATCATCGGAACGGTGATCGGCAAGAGCGTCAAAACCACCATCATGGCCATTGTCCTTGTCTACATGTCGCCACAAATATGATTAATTTCTTTTGTCACTGGGGTACAGACTCTCTAATGTCGGATCCGGTGGGTTCAGTTGGTCGCTTGCTCGGTTTTTGGTTCTGGGGACGATATTCATTTCAGGAAGAAGCTCTCTAATCATTACTACGTTTGCCACAATGTATATAGTTTTGTGCCTTTCATTCTTTTTTGGCATATTTTTAGTATTTTATTATGATTGTATTATTGATCATGTGTAGTTTGTGACATTTTTTCAATAGGTGTTTTTAAACCTTAATATATGTTTTTACTTTGCATTTTTCCATAGAAAAAGATAGCATTAGTAGCGCAGAATCAATTCAAGTACAATGGAGGAACATAAATGAATGGTGAGATTCATTTCTCCTCCATTGCTTTGTTGGGATTCAATTGGATTTAATGTTGGGAATGGGATCCACAACAGCTACGGGAAGAAGATAATAGCTCCAATATTCCGATAGCATGTAGTTTCCAATTTCAGCAACATGCATGAGGTACTTCATTCGTTGGATAAATGTATGTGTCAAATGTTTTATATTGTACGTACATGTTTAGTAAATATCCCCTAAATTATCTACGAACGGTATTTATTTTTCACTTGTTCTTGTAATTTAGTGTCTGACATACTATTTTAAAAAATGTAATCTAATATGTTGATGACATAACATCTAAAATGTGTACATGCACACATCGAAATCCGCACACGCACATCAATTCATTCGCTTTAGACATGCATCAGGTACTTCATTCACCGGATAATTTCATGTGTAAAATGTTTTATATTGTACGTACGTGTTTAATAAATGTCCACTAAATTATATACGAATGGTATTTATTTTTCACTTGTTGATTTAATGTCTACATGCTATTTTTCTTTATCGAAATATAATCTAATATGTTGATGACATAACATCTAAAATGTGTAGATGCACACATCAAAATCCGCACACACACATCAATTCATTCGGTCTAGACATGCACATATGTAGCACTATATTGAAATATCTCCTACTTAAATAGTCACATCTACATTATCCTTTTAAAGCACGGTTAATAAAGTACATTTCTCTGTAAAGTCAAAAAGAGTCGTATTATGGCTTTTTTCATTAATAAACTTTGCTTATATGAAATGGCTAACTTATATTGGGGTCGGAGTGGCCTATGTGGTTTAAAAACCAACATTGAAAGTAACTTAGCTCAAATGGTTTTAAAAAAAGAAATTTCCTAGAACCTTATTGAAACCAAGCAGTTTACAATCCTAACCAGGAAATTGATTCAAAAATCAACAAAAGCTTCGCCAACAAATAATGAACGTGGAAAAATATTAAAAATCAAATAAAAATGCATGACTTAGACGAAGGGGGACAAATAATGAAACTTTGTTGTTAGCGGAATGGAGATTGGCGGGAGCATTGGAACCACCATCATGAATACCCTCTTGGTCTGCTTGTCGACTCAAATCTGAATCATTACATTTGACGCCTGGGTACTGACTCTTTAATGTCGGATCCGGCGGGCTCAGCCTATCGACAGCTCCATATTTGGCTCCAAAGGAAGATTTTCATTTCAGGAAGGAGCTCTCTGATCATTGTAGCGTTTTCCAGCAGGTACAGATGTTTTATTTCTTTCTCTTTTTTTGGCTCTTTCTTATAATTTTCTTATGATTGTATGATTAACCCTGTGTAGTTTGTGACATATTTTTTCCAAATGTTAATATACGTTTTTACTCTCTTTTTTTGCAGAAAAAAGATGGCATTCGCAGTGCAGAATCAATTCATGTACAATGGAGGAATAAAAATGAATGGTGAGATTCATTCCTCCTCTATTGTTTCAAACTCTGTGTTCATCGGACCCAACATGGGGAACGGGATCCACAACAGGTAAGGGAAGAAGATAACAACTCCAATGTTTCGACAGCATGCCGTTTCCCATTTCAGCGACATGCATCAAGTACTTCATTTGTCAGATAATTGTATGTGTAAAATGTTGTATATTGTACGTACGTTTTTAATAAATGTCCACAACATTATATACGAACGGTATTTATTTTTCACTTGTTCTTGTAGATTTGTGTGCTTAACATGCAGTGTTTTTTAGAAATATAATCTAATATGTTGATGACATAACATCTAAAATTTGTACACGCACACATCAAAATCCGCACACACACACATCAATTCATTCACTCTAGACATGAACATATATAGCCCTATACTTAAATATCTCCTACCTAACTTGCCACGTCTACATTACCCTTTTGAAGCCCTGATAATGCAGTACATTACTTTGTAAAGTCGAAAAGAGTCGTATTAGGGCTCTTTTCATTTTTCAAACACGGCTCATGCGAAGAGGCTAACTTATATTGGGGTTGAGGTGGCACATGCGATTAAAAAACCACCTTTAAAAGTAACTTAGCTCTAATGGTCTAAAAATAAGAAGTTTCCTGGAACCTCATTTAAATTATACAATTTAGAGTCCTAACCAGGCAATTGATATTAAAATAAAAAAAACACTTTGTGGGAAAATAATGAACATGGAAAAATATTCAAAAACAAAATAAAAATGCATAACTTACACGAAGGCGGACAAATAATGCCACTTAACCATCATCGGAACGGTGATCGGCGAGAGGCTCAAAACCACCATCATGGCCATTGTCCTTGTCTACATGTCGCCTCAAATATGATTAATTTCTTTTGTCACTGGGGTACAGACTCTTTAATGCCGGATCCGGTGGGTTCAGTTTGCCGCTTGCTCAGTTTTTGGTTCTGGGGACGATATTCATTTCAGGAAGAAGCTCTATAATCATCGTTGCATTTGCCAAAGTGTATGTATTTTTATGTCTTCCATTATTTTTTTGCACATTTTTAGTATTTTATTATGGTTGTATTATTGATCATGTGTAGCTTGTGACATTTATTTCAATAGGTTTTTTTAAACGTTAATATATGTTTTTACTTTGCATTTTCCATAGAAAAAGAGAGCATTAGCAGTGCATAATCAATTCATGTACAATGGAGGAACAGAAATGAATGGTGAGATTCATTCCTCCTCCATTGCCTTGTTTGGATTCAATCGGATTTAATGTTGGGAGTGGGATCCACAACAGCTACGGGAAGAAGATAATAGCTCCAATCTTCTGATAGCATGTCGTTTCCAATTTCAGCAACATGCATCAGGTAATTCATTCGCTGGATAAATGTATGTGTCAAATGTTTTATATTGTCCGTACATGTTTGGTAAATGTCCCCTATATTATCTACGAACGGTATTTATTTTGCACTTGTTCTTGTAATTTAGTGTCTAACATACTATTTAAAAAAATGTAATCTATTATGTTGATGACATAACATCTAAAATGTGTACATGCACACATCAAAATCCGCACACATACATCAATTCATTTGCTCTAGACATGCACATATGTAGCACTATATTTAAATATCTCCTACTTAACTTGTCACATATACATTACCTTTTTAATCACGGTTAATGAAGTACATTTCTTTGTAAAGTTGAAAAGTCGTATTATGGCTCTTTTCGTTGTTCAAACCCTCATGCAATGGGGCTAACTTATATTGGGGTCGGAGTGGCACGTGCGGTTCAAAAACCACTTTTTACACCATGTACGGATTTTTGTTTTTATCTTTTTTTGGCTCTTTTTTAGTATTTTATTATGATTTCATGATTAATCTTGTGTAGTTTGCGACGTTTTTCTTCATCTGAGTTTTCTTTCAAAATGTTAATATATGTTTTCACTCTACATTTTTTGTAGAAAAAGATGGCATTCGTAATGCAGAATCAATACATGATCAATGGAGGAAGAGAAATGAATGGTGAGATTCTTTCCTCCTCCATTGTTCCGAACTTTGTGTGCATCAGATCCAATGTTGGGAACGGGATCCACAACAGCTAAGGGAAAAAGATAACTCCTCCATTGTTCCGAACTTTGTGTGCATCAGATCCAATGTTGGGAACGGGATCCACAACAGCTAAGGGAAAAAGATAACAACTCCAATCTTCCGACATCATCACGTTTCCCATTTTGGCAACATGCATCAGATACTTCATTCGCCAGATAATTGCATGTGTAAAATGTTGTATATTGTACATACGTGTTTAATAAATGGTATTTATTTTGCACTTGTTGATTTAGTGTCTACATGCTGTTTTTCTTTATAGAAATATAATCTAATATGCTGATGACATAACATCTAAAATGTGTAAATGCACACATCAAAATCTGCACACACACATCAATTCATTCGCTCTAGACATGCACATATGTAGCACTATATTTAAATATCTCCTACTTAACTTATCACATCTACATTACCCTTTTCAATCACGGTTAATGAAGTACATTTCTTTGTAAAGTTGAAAAGAGTCGTATTATGGCTCTTTTCGTTGTTCAAACTTGGCTTATGCGAAGGGGTAACTTATATTGGAGGGGTGGCACGTGCAGTTTAAAAACCACTTTTAAAAGTAACTTAGAGCGATTGGTTTTTTAAAAAGAAGTTTCTTAGATCCTCATTGAAATCAAACAGTTTAAAATCCTGACAAGGAAATTGATTTAAAAATCAACAAACACTCTGCTGACAAATAACGAACATACAATAATATTCAAGAATCAAATAAAAATGCATGACTTACACGAAAGCGGACAAATAATGCAACTTCGTCATCACAAGAACTGTGATTAGCAGAAGCGTCAGAACAACTGTCATGGATACCATCTTGGTCTACTTGACGTATCAAATCGGAATCATTTCATATGGCACTGAGGTACGGACTCTGTAATGCTGTATCCGGCGGGTTTAGTCTACCAACAGCTCTAATATTTGCTCAAGAGAACAATTTTAATTTCAGGAAGGAGCTCTCTGATCATTGTAGTGTTTGCCAGCAGGTACGGATTTTTGTGTTTTTTCTTTTTTGGCTATTTTTTGTATTTTATTATGATTGTATGATTAATCCTGTGTAGTTTGTGACATTTTTTTTTCATCGGGGTTTTCTTTCGAAATGTTAATATATGTTTTCACGTTGCATTTTTTGAAGAAAAAGATGGCATTCACAATGCAAAATAAATTCGTAAACAATGGAGGAAGAGAGATGAATGGTGAGATTAATTCCTCCTCCATTGTTCCTAACTCTTCGTTCATCAGATCCAATGTTGGGAACAGGATCCACAACAGCTAAGGGAAGAAGATAACAACTCCAATCTTCCGACAGCATGACATTTCCCATTTCAGCGACATGTTTCAGATGCTTCATTCCCCGGATAATTGTATGTGTAAAAAGTTGTATATTGTACGTACATGTTTAATAAATGTCCACAAAATTATATTCACACGGTGTTTATTTTGTACTTGTTCTTGTATACTTGAGTGTCTAACATGCATATTTTATTTTATTTTTAGAAATATCATATAATATGTTGATAACATAACATCTAAAATGTCTACTTGTACACATCAAAATCCCCACACACACACACAAAAATCAATTCATTCACTCTAGACATGCATATTTATAGCTCTATATTTATTCAATCTTCCAACAGCATGTCATTTCCAATTTCAACGGCATGCATCAGGTACTTCATTCTCCGGATAATTTTATGTGTAAAATGTTGTATATTGTACGTACGTGTTTGATGAATGTCCACAAAATTATATACAGATGGTATTTATTTTGCACTTGTTCTTGTATTTTGAGTGTCTAATATTCAATGTTGTTTTAAAAAAATAATCTAATATGTTGATGACATGACATCTAAAATGTGTACATGCGCACATAAAAATCCATACACAAACATCAATTCATTCTCTCTAACATGAAAATATATAGCATCATATTTAAATATCTCCAACCAAACTTGTCATGTCTACATTATCCTTTCGAAGCACAGTTAATGAAGTACATATCTTCGTAAAGTAAAAAAGAGTCATATTAGGGATCTTTTTGTTGTTCGAACATAGCTCATGTGAAGAGGCTAACTTATATTGGAGTTAGGGTGGCACGTGCAGTTTAATAACCACCATTGAAAGTAACTTAGCTCTAACGGTTTAAAAATAAGAAGTTTCCAAGAACCTCATTGAAATCAAATAGTTTAGAAACCTAACCAGGCAATTGATTTAAAAATCAACCAACACTTCGCGAAAAAATAATGAACATGGAAAAATATTCAAAAATAAAATAAAAATACATGACTTACACGAAGGCGGACAAATAATGCCACTTCTCCGTCACCAGAACGGTGATCGGCGGGATTGTCAAAACTACATTCATGGCCCTTATCTTTGTCAGCTTGTCCACTCAAATTTGATTCATTTCATTTGGTGCCGGGGTACAGACTCTTTAATGCTTGATCCGGTGGGTTCAGTCCACTGCCAGCTCCATTTTTTGCTCTGGGGGACGATTTTCTTTTCAAGAAGGAGCTCTATGATCATTGCAGTGTTTGCCACCAAGTATGTATTTTGGTGTTGTTTTCTTTTTTTGGCTGTTTTTTGGGATTATATTATGAATGTATGATTGATCCAGTGTAGTTTGAGACATTTATTTCAAAAGTGTTCTTTTTCAAAACATTATAAATGTTTTTATTCTGCATTTTTTGTAGAAAAATATGGCATTCAAACTGGAAAATCAATTTGTGTACAATGGAGGAAGAGAAATGAATGGCGAGATTCATTCCTCCTCCATTGTTTTGAACTCTACGTCCATCAGATCCAATGTTAGGAATGAGATCTAATGTTAGGAATAGGATCCACAACAGCTAAGGGAAGAAGATAATAGCTCAAATCTTCCAACGGCATCTCGTTTCCCTTTTCAACAACATGCATCAGGTACTTCATTCGCCGGATAATTGTATGTATAAAATGTTGTATACTGTACGTACATGTTTAATAAATGTCCACTAAATTATATACGAACGGTATTTATTTTTCACTTGTCAATTTAGTGTCTACATGCTGTTTTATTTTTAGATATATGATCTAATATGTTGATGACATAACATCTAAAATGTGTAGATGCACACATAAAAATCTTCACACTCACATCAATTCATTCGCTCTAGACATGCACATATGTAGCACTATATTTAAATATCTCCTACTTAAATTGTCACATCTTAATTACCCTTTTGAAGCATGGCTAATGAAGTACATTTCTTTGTAAATTTGAAAAGAGTCATATTCTGGCTCTTTTCGTTCTTCAAACTTGGCTCATGCTAAGGGGCTAACTTATAATTGGGTCAGAGTGGCAGGTGCGATTAAAAAACTGCCTTTTAAAGTAAATTAGCTCTAATGGTTTTGATAAAATAAGTTTCCTAGAACCTCATTGAAATCAAACAGTTCAGAATCCTAACCAGGAAATTGATTTAAAAATCAACAAACACTTTGGGAACAAATATTGAACGTGGAAAATATATTCAAAAGTAAAATAAAAATGCATGACTTACACAAAGGCAGACAAATAATGCCACTTCACCATCATCGAAACGGTGATTGGCGAGAGCGTTGGAACCACCATCATGGCTACCATCTTGGTTTGCCTGTCAACTCAAATCTGGATCATTTCATTTAGCGCCTAGGTACTGAACATTAAATGTCAGATCCGGTAGGTTCACTCTACCGACGGCTCCGTTTTTGGCTCTAGAGGATAATTATCATTTCAGGTAGGAGCTCTCTGATCATTGTTGCATTTCCCACTAGGTATGGATTTTTGTGTTTATTTATTTTTATAGCTCTTTTTTAGTATTTTATTATGATTGTATGATTAATCATGTGTATTTTGGAGGAAAAGATAGCATTCGCAATGCATAATCAATTCATGTACAATGGAGGAAGAGAAATGAATGGTGAGATTCATACTTCCTCCATTGTTTCAAACTCTGTGTTCATCGGACCCAACTTTGGGAACGAGATCCACAACAGCTAAGGGAAGAAGATAACAACTCCAATGTTCTGACAGCATGTCGTTTACCATTTCAGTGACATGCATCAAGTACTTTATTCGTCAAATAATTGTGTGTGTAAAATTTTGTATGTTGTACGTACGCGTTTAATAAATTGCCACTACATTATATATGCACGGTATTTAAAATGCACCTAATCTTGTAGATTTGAGTGCTTAACATGGTGTCTTTTAGAAATATAAATTAATATGTTAATGACATAAAATTTAAAATGTGTACGTGCACACATCCAAATCCACACAAACACATCAATTCATTCGCTCTAGATATGCACATGTACAGCACTATATTTAAATATCTCCTAGCTAACTTGTCACGTCTACATTACCTTTTTGAATCACTTTTAATGAAGTACATTACTATGTAAGGTCGAAAAGAGTCATAGTAGGGCTCTTTTCATTTTATAAACTTGGCTCATGCAAAATTGCTAACTTATATTGGGGTCGGGGTAGCACGTGCGGGTTAAAAACCACCTTTAAAAGTAACTTAGCTTTAATGGTTTTTAAACAAAACAAAAGTTCCCTAGAACCTCATTGAAATCAAACAGTTTAGAATTCTAACCAGGAAAATGATTTAAAAATCAACAAACACTTCGTGGAAAAAATGAACATGGAAAAATATTTATAAAATCAAATAAAAAATGCATGACTTACACGAAGGCGGACATATAATACCACTTTGCCGTCACCGGAATGGTAATTGGTGGGAGTGTCGGAACTACCGTCATGGCTACCAACTTGGTCTGCTTATCAACTCAAATCTAAATCATTTCATTTGGCGCCGTGGTACGGACACTTTAAAGCCGGATCCGGTGGGTTCAATCTACCAACGGCTCTGTTTTTGGCTGTCGATGACGATTTTCATTTCAGGAAGGAGCTATCTGATAATTATAGTGTTTGCCACTAGGTACGGCCCATTTCAGCGACATGCATCAAGAACTTCATTTATCGGATAATAGTTTGTGTAAAATGTTGTATATTGTACGTACGTGTTTAATAAATGTCCACTACATTATATATCCACGGTATTTAAAATGCACCTAATCTTGTAGATTTGAGTGCTTAACATGGTGTCTTTTAGAAATATAAATTAATATGTTAATGACATAAAATTTAAAATGTGTACGTGCACACATCCAAATCCACACAAACACATCAATTCATTCGCTCTAGATATGCACATGTATAGCACTATATTTATATATCTCCTATCTAAATTGCCATGCATGTATTACCCTTTTGAAGCACAGTTAATGAAGTGCATATCTTTTTCAACTCAAAAAGAGTTGTATTAGGGCTCTGTTCGTTTTCAAACTTGGTCTAAAAAAATAAGAAGTTTCCAAGAACCTCATTGAAATTAAACAATTTAGAATCCTAACCAGGCAATTTATTTAAAAATCCACAAACACTATGCGGACAAATAATGAATATGGAAAAGTATTCAAAAATAAAATTAAAATGCATGACTTACACGAAGGTGGACAAATAATGCCACTTCGCCATCACCAGAATGGTGATCGGCAGGAGCGTCGAAACCACCGTCATGGCCACCATCTTGGTCTTCTTGTCGGCTCAAATCTGATTCATTTCATTTGACAATAGGGTACTGACTCTTCAATGGTGGATCAGGCGGGTTCAGTCCACCGCTATCTTTGTTTTTAGCTCTTGGGACAATTTTCAATTTCAGGAAGAAACTCTCTATTCATTGCAGTGTTTTCCACCGGGCATGTATTTTAGTGTTTTTTAAATATTTTGTTTGGCCCTTTTTTAGTATTTTATTACGATTGTATGATTAATCCTGCGTAGTTTGTAACATTTTTTTTATCTGGGTTTTTTTTCATAATGTTAATATATGTTTTTTCTCAGTGTCTTTTGTAAAAACAATGCCATTCGTAGCGCAGAATAAATTCATGTTCAATGGAGGAAGAGAAATGTATGGTAAGATGCATTCCTCCTACATTTTTTTGAACTCTGAGTTCATCAGATTTAACGTTGGGAACGGGGTCCACAACAACTATGGGAAGAAGATAACAGCTCCAATCTTCCTACATCATGTGATTTACAATTTCAAAGACATGTATTAGGTACTTCATTCGCCGGCTAATTATATGTGTAAAATGTTGTATGTTGTATGTACGTGTTTAATAAATTTCCACTAAATATATACGCACAACATTTATTTTGCACTTGTTCTTGTAGATTTTAGTTTCTAACATGCAGTTTTTTAAAAAATATAATCTAATGTGCTGATGAAATAACATCTAAAATATGTACATGCACACATTAAAATCCGCACACACACATCAATTCATTCGCTCTAGACATGCACATATGTAGCACTATATTTAAATGTCATTTACCTACATTCTCTTGTCTATACTACCCTTTTAAAACACGGTTAATGAAGTACATTTCTTTGTAAAGTCAAAAATAGTTGTATTAGGACTCTTTTCATCCAAAGAGGCTAACTTATATTTGGGTCAGGGTGGCACGTGTGGTTTAAAACTAACCTTTAAAAGTAACTTAGATTCAGTCTACCGGTTGCTCGATTTTCGGCTTTGGGGAGGATTTTCATTTCAGGAAAGAACTCTCTGATCATTGCAGCGTTTGCCACCGGGTTTGTATTTTTGTTTTTTTAATTCTTTTTTGGCTCTTTTTTAGTATTTTATTATGATTGTATGATTGATCCTGTGTATTTAGTGATGATTTTTTAATAGGGTTTTTTTTTTAAAATGTTAATATATATTTTTACTCTACATTTTTTGTAGAAACATATGGCATTCGCAGCGCAGAATGATATCATGTACATTGGAGGAAGAGAAATGAATGGTAAGATTCATTCCTCCTCCATTGTTTCAAACTTTGCGTTCATTAGATCCAATGTCAGGAACAGGATCCATAACAGCTAAGGGAAGAAGATAACAGCTCCAATCTTCCGATAGTATGTCATTTCCAATTTAAACAACATCCATCAGGTACTTCATTCGCCAGATAATTGTATGTGTCAAATAATTTATACAGTACGTACGTGTTTAATAAGTGTCCACTAAATTATATACGAACGGTATTTATTTTGCCTTTGTTCTTTTAGATTTAGTGTCTAACTTATATTGGGATCGGGGTGGCATGTGCGGTTTAAAAACCACCTTTAAAAGTACTTTAGCCCTAATGGTTTTTGAAAATGAAGTTTACTAGGTCCTCATTGAAATCAAACAGTTTAAAATCTTAACCAGGTAATTGATTCAAAAATCAACAAACATTTCATAGACAAATAATGATCGTGCAAAAATATTCAAGAATCAGATAAAAATGCATGACTTACACGAAGGCGGGCAAATAAGCAACTTTATCGTCACAAGAACTATGACTGGCGGAAGCATCGGAACCACCGTCATGGCTACCATCTTGGTTTGCTTGACGTCTCAAATCTTAATCATTTTAGTTGGCGCTGAGGTATAGACTCTTTAATGTCAGATACGGCAGGTTCAGTTTACGTTTGGCTCTCTTGGATCATTGTAGTGTTTGCCACCAGGTATGGATTTTTGTTTTTTATTCCTTTTTTTAATTCTTTTTTAGTATTTTATTACGATCGTATGATTAATCATGTGTAGTTTGTGACATTTTTTTCATCTAGACTTCTTTCAAAATGTTAATATATGTTTTCTCTCAACACTGTTTGTAGAAAAAAATGGCATTCGCAGAATCAATTCATTAAAAATTGAGAAAGAGAAATGAATGGTAAGATTCATTCCTCCTCTATTGTTCCGAACTCTTTTTTCATCAGATCCAATGTTGGGAACGGGATGCACAACAACTAAGGGAAGAAGATAATAATTCCAATCTTCCGACAGCATGATGTTTCCCATTTCAGCTACATGTTTCAAATACTTCATTCGCCGGATAATTGTAAGTGTAAAAAATTATATATTGTACTGACGTGTTTAATAAATGTCCACTAAATTATATACGTACAGTGTTTATTTTGCACTTGTTCTTGTAGATTTGAGTGTCTAACATGCATATTTTATTTTTTAAAATATAATATAATATTTTGATAACAAAAAATCTAAAATGTGTACATGCACACATCCAAATCCGCACACACACACATATGAATTCATTCACTTTAGACATGCACACTATATTTATTCAATCTTTCGATAGCATGTCATTTCCAATTTCAACGGCATGTATCATGTACTTCATTCACCGAATAATTGTATGTGTAAAATGTTGTATATTGTACGTACGTGTTTGATAAAAGTCCACTAAATTATATACGTACGCTATTTATTTTGCACTTGTTCTTGTAGATTTGAGTGTCTAATAAGCTGTTTCGTTTCAAAAGTATAATCTAATATGTTGATAGCACCTAAAATGTGCACATGCACAAATCAAAATCCGCACACACAAACATCAGTTCATTCGCTCCAGACGTGCACACATATAGCCCTATTCATAAATATCTCAAACCTAACTTGCCACGTCTGCATAACCCTTTTTAAGAACGGTTAATGAAGTACATTTCTTTGTTATGTCGAAAAGAGTTGTATTAGGGCTCTTTTTCATTTTTCAAACTCGGCTCATGCAAATTGGCTAACTTATATTGGGGTCGGGGTGGCACGTGCGGTTTAAAAACCACTTTAAAAGTAACTTAGCTCTATTGGTTTTTAAAGAAGAAGTTTCCTAGATCCTCATTAGGATTCAAAAGGTTTAGAATCCTAACCAGAAAATTGATCTAAAAATCAGCAAACAGTTCGCCGACAAATAATGAACGTGGAAAAATATTCTAGAATCAAATAAAAATGCATGACTTACACAAAGGCGAGCAAATACTACCACTTTGCCATCACTAGGACAGTGATTTGCGGAAGCGTTGGAACAACCACCATGGCTACCATCTTGGCCTGCTTGTAGACTCAAATCTGAATCATTTCATTTGGCGTCGGGGTACGGACTCTTTAATGCCGGATCTAGGAGGTTCTGTCTACCACTGTCTCCATTTTTTGCTCCAGAGAATGATTTTAATTTCAGGAAGAAGCTCCCTTATAATTGTAGCATTTGCACCCAAGTACAAATCTTTGTGTTTTATTTCTTTTTTTGGCTCTTTTTTAGTATTTTATTATGATTGTATGATTAATCATGTGTAGTTTGTGACATTTTTTCTCATCTGGGATTTTTTCAAAAACGTTAATATATGTTTTCACTCTGCATTTTTGGTAGAAAAAATGGCATTTGCAGCGCAGAATCAATTTGTGAACAATGGAGGAAGAGAAATTAATGGTGAGATTCATTCCTCTTCCCTTGTTCCGAACTATGTGTTCATCAGATCCAATGTTGAGAACAAGATCCACAACAGCTAAGGGAAGAATATAACAACTCCAATCTTCCGACAGCATGACGTTTCCCTTTTAACCTACATGTTTCAAGTACTTCATTCGTCGGATAATTGTATGTGTAGAAAATTGTATATTGTACTTACGTGTTTAATAAATGTCCACTAAATTATGAGCGCACAGTGTTTATTTTGCACTTGTTCTTGTAGATTTGAGTGTATAACATGCATATTTTATTTTATTTTTTAAAATATAATATAATATTTTGATAACATAACATCTAAAATGTGTCCAAATCCGCACACACACACAAATGAATTCATTCACTCTAGACATGCACACTATATTTATTCAATCTTTCGATAGCATGTCATTTCCAATTTCAACGGCATGCATCATGTACTTCATTCGGCGAATAATTGTATGTGTAAAATGTTGTATATTGTACGTACGTGTTTGATAAAAGTCCACTAAATTATATACGTACGCTGTTTATTTTGCACTTGTTCTTGTAGATTTGAGTGTCCAATATGCTGTTTTGTTTCAAAAATATAATCTAATATGTTGATAGCACCTAAAATGTGCACATGCACAGATCAAAATCCGCACACACAAACATCAGTTCATTCGCTCTAGACGTGCACACATATAGCCCTATTTATAAATATCTCCAACCTAACTTGCCACGTCTGCATAACCCTTTTTAAGCACGGTTAATGAAGTACATTTCTTTGTTAAGTCAAAAAGAGTCGTATTAGGGCTCTTTCCGTTATTCAAACTCGCCTCATGCGAATTGGCTAACGTATATTGGGGTCGGGGTGGCACGTGCGGTTTAAAAACCACTTTAAAAGTAACTTAGCTCAATTGGTTTTTAAAGAAGAAGTTTCCTAGATCCTCATTAGGATTCAAAAGGTTTAGAATCCTAACCAGAAAATTGATCAAAAAATCAACAAACACTTCGCGGACAAATAATGAACGTGGAAAAATAATCTAGAATCAAATAAAAATGCATTACTTACACAAAGGCGAACAAATACTACAACTTTGCCATCACCAGGACAGTGATTTTCGGAAGCATTGGAACCACCACCATGGCTACCATCTTGGCCTGCTTGTCGGCTCAAATCTGAATCATTTCATTTGGCGCCGGGGTACGGACTCTTTAATGCCGGATCTGGCAGGTTCAGTCTACCACTGTCTCCATTTTTTGCTCCAGAGAACGATTTTAATTTAAGGAAGGAGCTCTGTTATAATTGTAGCATTTTCCACCAAGTACAAATATTTGTGTTTTATTTCTTTTTTTGGCACTTTTTTAGTATTTTATTATGATTGTATGAATAATCATGTGTAGTTTGTGACATTTTTTCTCATCTGGGATTTTTTCAAAAACGTTAATACATATTTTCACTCTACATTTTTGGTAGAAAAAATGGCATTCGCAGCACAGAATCAATTCGTGAACAATGGAGGAAGAGAAATTAATGGTGAGATTCATTCCCCTTCCCTTGTTCCGAACTATGTGTTCATCAAATTCAATGTTGAGGACATGATCCACAACAGCTAAGGGAAGAACATAACAACTCCAATCTTCCGACAGCATGACATTTCCCATTTCAACTACATGTTTCAAGTACTTCATTCGTCGGATAATTGTATGTGTAGAAAATTGTATATTGTACTTACGTGTTCAATAAATGTCCACTAAATTATATACGCACAGTGTTTATTTTGCACTTGTTCTTGTAGATTTGAGTGTCTAACATGCATATTTTATTTTATTTTTTAAAATACAATATAATATTTTGATAACATAACATCTAAAATGTGTACATGCACACATCCAAATCTGCACACACAAACAAATGAATTCATTCACTCTAGACATGCACACTATATTTATTCACTCTTTCGATAGCATATCATTTCCAATTTCAACAGCATGCATCATGTACTTCATTCGGCGAATAATTGTATGTGTAAAATGTTGTATATTGTACGTACTTGTTTGATAAAATTCCACTAAATTATATACGTACGCTATTTATTTTGCACTAGTTCTTGTAGATTTGAGTGTCTAATATGCTGTTTTGTTTCAAAAATATAATCTAATATGTTGATAGCACCTAAAATGTGCACATGCACAAATCAAAATACGCACACACAAACATATGTTCATTCGCTCTAGACGTGCACACATATAGCCCTATTTATAACTATCTCCAACCTAACATGGCACGTCTGCATAACCCTTTTTAAGCACGTTTAATGAAGTACATTTCTTTGTTTAGTAAAAAAGAGTCGTATTAGGGCTCTTTCCATTTTTCAAACTCGCCTCATGCGAATTGACTAACTTATATTGGGGTAGGGGTGGCACGCGGTTTAAAAACCACTTTAAAAGTAACTTAGCTCTATGTGTTTTTAAAGAAGAAGTTTCCTAGATCCTCATTAGGATTCAAAAGGTTTAGAATCCTAACCAGAAAATTGATCTAAAAATCAAAAACACTTCACGGAAAAATAATGAACGTGGAAAAATAATCTAGAATCAAATAAAAATGCATGACTTACACAAAGGCGAACAAATACTACCACTTTGCCATCACCAGGACAGTGATTGGCGGAAGCGTTGGCACCACCACCATGGCTACCATCTTGGCCTGCTTGTCGGCTCAAATCTGAATCATTTCATTTAGCGCCGAGGTACGGACTCTTTAATGCCGGATCTGGCAGGTTCAGTCTACCACTGTTTCCATTTTTTGCTCTAGAGAACGATTTTAATTTCAGGAAGGAGCTCTCTTATAATTGTAGCATTTGCCACAAAGTACAAATCTTTGTGTTTTATTTCTTTTTTGGCTCTTTTTTAGTATTTTATTATGATTGTATGAGTAATCATGTGTAGTTTGTGACATTTGTTCCCATCTGGGATTTTTTCAAAAACGTTAATATATGTTTTCGCTCTGCATTTTTGGTAGAAAAAATGGCATTCGCAGCGTAGAATCAATTCGTGAACAATGGAGGAAGAGAAATTAATGGTGAGATTCATTCCACTTCCCTTGTTCCGAAATGTGTGTTCATCAGATCCAATGTTGAGAACAAGATCCACAACAACTAAGGGAAGAATATAACAACTCCAATCTTCTGACAGCATGTCGTTTCCCATTTCAACTACATGTTTCAAGTACTTCATTCGTCGGATAATTGTATATGTAGAAAATTGTATATTGTACTTACGTGTTTAATAAATGTCCACTAAATTATATACGCACGGTGTTTATTTTGCACTTTTCTTGCAGATTTGAGTGTCTAACATGCATATTTTATTTTATTTTTTAAAATATAATATAATATTTTGATAACATAACATCTAAAATGTGTACATGCACACATCTAAATCCGCACACACACACAAATGAATTCATTCACTCTAGACATGCACACTATATTTATTCAATCTTTCGATAGCATGTCATTTCCAATTTCAATGGCATGCATCATGTACTTCATTCGCCGAATAATTGTATTTGTAAAATGTTGTATATTGTACGTACGTGTTTGATAAAAGTCCACTAAATTATATACGTACGCTGTTTATTTTGCACTTGTTCTTGTAGATTTGAGTGTCTAATAAGTTGTTTTGTTTCAAAAGTATAATCTAATATGTTGATAGCACCTAAAATGTGCACATGCACAAATCAAAATCCGCACACACAAACATCAGTTCATTCGCTCTAGACGTGCACACATATAGCCCTATTTATAAATATCTCCAACCTAACTTGCCACGTCTACATAACCCTTTTTAAGCACGGTTAATGAAGTACATTTCTTTGTTAAGTCAAAAAGATTCGTATTAGGACTCTTTCCATTTTTCAAACTCGGATCTTGCGAATTGGCTAACGTATATTGGGGTCGGGGTGGCACGTGCGGTTTAAAAACCACTTTAAAAGTAACTTAGCTCTATTGGTTTTTAAAGAAGAAGTTTCCTAGATCCTCATTAGGATTCAAAAGGTTTAGAATCCTAACCAGAAAATTGATCAAAAAATCAACAAACACTTCGCGGAAAAATAATGAACGTGGAAAAATAATCTAGAATCAAATAAAAATGCATGACTTACACAAAGGCGAACAAATACTACCACTTTGCCATCACCAGGACAGTGATTTGCGGAAGCATTGGAACCACCACCATGGCTACCATCTTGGTCTGCTTGTCGGCTCAAATCTGAATCATTTCATTTGGCGCCGAGGTACGGACTCTTTAATGCCGAATCTGGCAGGTCCAGTCTACCACTGTCTCCATTTTTTGCTCCAGAGAACGATTTTAATTTCAGGAAGGAGCTCTCTTATAATTGTAGCATTTGCCACCGAGTACAAATCTTTGTGTTTTATTTCTTTTTTTGGCTCTTTTTTAGTATTTTATTAAGATTGTACGAATAATCATGTGTAGTTTGTGACATTTTTTCTCATCTGGGATTTTTCAAAAACGTTAATATATGTTTTCACTCTGCATTTTTGGTAGAAAAAATGGCATTCGCAGAACAGAATCAATTCGTGAACAATGGAGGAAGAGAAATTAATGGTGAGATTCATTCCTCTTCCCTTGTTCCAAACTATGTGTTCATCAGATCCAATGTTGAGAACAAGATCCACAACAGCTAAGGGAAGAATATAACAACTCCAATCTTCCGACAGCATGACGTTTCCCATTTAAACTACATGTTTCAAGTACTTCATTCGTCGGATAATTTTATGTGTAGAAAATTGTATATTGTACTTACGTGTTTAATAAATGTCCACTAAATTATATACGCACAGTGTTTATTTTGCACTTGTTCTTGTAGATTTGAGTGTCTAACATGCATATTTTATTTTATTTTTTAAAATATAATATAATATTTTGATAACATAACATCTAAAATGTGTACAATCACACATCCAAATCCGCACACACACACAAATGAATTCATTCACTCTAGACATGCACACTATATTTATTCAATCTTTCGATAGCATATCATTTCCAATTTCAATGGCATGCATCATGTACTTCATTAGCCGAATAATTGTATGTGTAAAATGTTGTATATTGTACGTACGTGTTTGATAAAAGTCCACTAAATTATATACGTATGCTATTTATTTTGTACTTGTTCTTGTAGATTTGAGTGTCCAATATGCTGTTTTGTTTCAAAAATATAATCTAATATGTTGATAGCACCTAAAATGTGCACATGCACAGATCAAAATCCGCACACACGAACATCAGTTCATTCGCTCTAGACGTGCACACATATAGCCCTATTTAAAAATATCTCCAACCTAACTTGCCACGTCCACATAACCCTTTTTAAGCACGGTTAATGAAGTACATTTCTTTGTTAAGTCAAAAAGAATCGTATTAGGGCTCTTTCTGTTTTTCAAACTCGGCTCATGCGAATTGGCTAACGTATATTGGGGTTGGGTTGCACGTGCAGTTTAAAAACCACTTTAAAAGTAACTTAGCTCTATTGGTTTTTAAAGAAGAAGTTTCCTAGATCCTCATTAGGATTCAAAAGGTTTAGAATCCTAACCAGAAAATTGATCAAAAAATCAACAAACACTTCGCGGAAAAATAATGAACGTGGAAAAATAATCTAGAATCAAATAAAAATGCATGACTTACACAAAGGCGAACAAATACTACCACTTTGCCATCACCAGGACAGTGATTTGCGGAAGCATTGGAACCACCACCATGGCTACCATCTTGGTCTGCTTGTCGGCTCAAATCTGAATCATTTCATTTGGCGCCGAGGTACGGACTCTTTAATGCCGAATCTGGCAGGTTCAGTCTACCACTGTCTCCATTTTTTGCTCTAGAGAACGATTTTAATTTCAGGAAGGAGCTCTCTTATAATTGTAGCATTTGCCACCGAGTACAAATCTTTGTGTTTTATTTCTTTTTTTGGCTCTTTTTTAGTATTTTATTAAGATTGTACGAATAATCATGTGTAGTTTGTGACATTTTTTCTCATCTGGGATTTTTTCAAAAACGTTAATATATGTTTTCACTCTGCATTTTTGGTAGAAAAAATGGCATTCGCAGAACAGAATCAATTCGTGAACAATGGAGGAAGAGAAATTAATGGTGAGATTCATTCCTCTTCCCTTGTTCCAAACTATGTGTTCATCAGATCCAATGTTGAGAACAAGATCCACAACAGCTAAGGGAAGAATATAACAACTCCAATCTTCCGACAGCATGACGTTTCCCATTTAAACTACATGTTTCAAGTACTTCATTCGTCGGATAATTTTATGTGTAGAAAATTGTATATTGTACTTACGTGTTTAATAAATGTCCACTAAATTATATACGCACAGTGTTTATTTTGCACTTGTTCTTGTAGATTTGAGTGTCTAACATGCATATTTTATTTTATTTTTTAAAATATAATATAATATTTTGATAACATAACATCTAAAATGTGTACAATCACACATCCAAATCCGCACACACACACAAATGAATTCATTCACTCTAGACATGCACACTATATTTATTCAATCTTTCGATAGCATATCATTTCCAATTTCAATGGCATGCATCATGTACTTCATTAGCCGAATAATTGTATGTGTAAAATGTTGTATATTGTACGTACGTGTTTGATAAAAGTCCACTAAATTATATACGTATGCTATTTATTTTGTACTTGTTCTTGTAGATTTGAGTGTCCAATATGCTGTTTTGTTTCAAAAATATAATCTAATATGTTGATAGCACCTAAAATGTGCACATGCACAGATCAAAATCCGCACACACGAACATCAGTTCATTCGCTCTAGACGTGCACACATAAAGCCCTATTTAAAAATATCTCCAACCTAACTTGCCACGTCCACATAACCCTTTTTAAGCACGGTTAATGAAGTACATTTCTTTGTTAAGTCAAAAAGAATCGTATTAGGGCTCTTTCTGTTTTTCAAACTCGGCTCATGCGAATTGGCTAACGTATATTGGGGTTGGGTTGCACGTGCAGTTTAAAAACCACTTTAAAAGTAACTTAGCTCTATTGGTTTTTAAAGAAGAAGTTTCCTAGATCCTCATTAGGATTCAAAAGGTTTAGAATCCTAACCAGAAAATTGATCAAAAAATCAACAAACACTTCGCGGAAAAATAATGAACGTGGAAAAATAATCTAGAATCAAATAAAAATGCATGACTTACACAAAGGCGAACAAATACTACCACTTTGCCATCACCAGGACAGTGATTTGCGGAAGCATTGGAACCACCACCATGGCTACCATCTTGGTCTGCTTGTCGGCTCAAATCTGAATCATTTCATTTGGCGCCGAGGTACGGACTCTTTAATGCCGAATCTGGCAGGTCCAGTCTACCACTGTCTCCATTTTTTGCTCCAGAGAACGATTTTAATTTCAGGAAGGAGCTCTCTTATAATTGTAGCATTTGCCACCGAGTACAAATCTTTGTGTTTTATTTCTTTTTTTGGCTCTTTTTTAGTATTTTATTAAGATTGTACGAATAATCATGTGTAGTTTGTGACATTTTTTCTCATCTGGGATTTTTCAAAAACGTTAATATATGTTTTCACTCTGCATTTTTGGTAGAAAAAATGGCATTCGCAGAACAGAATCAATTCGTGAACAATGGAGGAAGAGAAATTAATGGTGAGATTCATTCCTCTTCCCTTGTTCCAAACTATGTGTTCATCAGATCCAATGTTGAGAACAAGATCCACAACAGCTAAGGGAAGAATATAACAACTCCAATCTTCCGACAGCATGACGTTTCCCATTTAAACTACATGTTTCAAGTACTTCATTCGTCGGATAATTTTATGTGTAGAAAATTGTATATTGTACTTACGTGTTTAATAAATGTCCACTAAATTATATACGCACAGTGTTTATTTTGCACTTGTTCTTGTAGATTTGAGTGTCTAACATGCATATTTTATTTTATTTTTTAAAATATAATATAATATTTTGATAACATAACATCTAAAATGTGTACAATCACACATCCAAATCCGCACACACACACAAATGAATTCATTCACTCTAGACATGCACACTATATTTATTCAATCTTTCGATAGCATATCATTTCCAATTTCAATGGCATGCATCATGTACTTCATTAGCCGAATAATTGTATGTGTAAAATGTTGTATATTGTACATACGTGTTTGATAAAAGTCCACTAAATTATATACGTATGCTATTTATTTTGTACTTGTTCTTTTAGATTTGAGTGTCCAATATGCTGTTTTGTTTCAAAAATATAATCTAATATGTTGATAGCACCTAAAATGTGCACATGGACAGATCAAAATCCGCACACACGAACATCAGTTCATTCGCTCTAGACGTGCACACATATAGCCCTATTTAAAAATATCTCCAACCTAACTTGCCACGTCCACATAACCCTTTTTAAGCACGGTTAATGAAGTACATTTCTTTGTTAAGTCAAAAAGAATCGTATTAGGGCTCTTTCTGTTTTTCAAACTCGGCTCATGCGAATTGGCTAACGTATATTGGGGTTGGGTTGCTCGTGCAGTTTAAAAACCACTTTAAAAGTAACTTAGCTCTATTGGTTTTTAAAGAAGAAGTTTCCTAGATCCTCATTAGGATTCAAAAGGTTTAGAATCCTAACCAGAAAATTGATCAAAAAATCAACAAACACTTCGCGGAAAAATAATGAACGTGGAAAAATAATCTAGAATCAAATAAAAATGCATGACTTACACAAAGGCGAACAAATACTACCACTTTGCCATCACCAGGACAGTGATTTGCGGAAGCATTGGAACCACCACCATGGCTACCATCTTGGTCTGCTTGTCGGCTCAAATCTGAATCATTTCATTTGGCGCCGAGGTACGGACTCTTTAATGCCGAATCTGGCAGGTTCAGTCTACCAC
Source organism: Rubia yunnanensis (assembly GCA_037428765.1). Classification (NCBI taxonomy): domain Eukaryota; kingdom Viridiplantae; phylum Streptophyta; class Magnoliopsida; order Gentianales; family Rubiaceae; genus Rubia; species Rubia yunnanensis. The sequence goes on from CM075062.1 coordinate 132,402,088, forward strand.
TGTCTCCATTTTTTGCTCCAGAGAACGATTTTAATTTCAGGAAGGAGCTCTCTTATAATTGTAGCATTTGCCACCGAGTACAAATCTTTGTGTTTTATTTCTTTTTTTGGCTCTTTTTTAGTATTTTATTAAGATTGTACGAATAATCGTGTGTAGTTTGTGACATTTTTTCTCATCTGGGATTTTTTCAAAAACGTTAATATATGTTTTCACTCTGCATTTTTGGTAGAAAAAATGGCATTCGCAGAACAGAATCAATTCGTGAACAATGGAGGAAGAGAAATTAATGGTGAGATTCATTCCTCTTCCCTTGTTCCAAACTATGTGTTCATCAGATCCAATGTTGAGAACAAGATCCACAACAGCTAAGGGAAGAATATAACAACTCCAATCTTCCGACAGCATGACGTTTCCCATTTAAACTACATGTTTCAAGTACTTCATTCGTCGGATAATTTTATGTGTAGAAAATTGTATATTGTACTTACGTGTTTAATAAATGTCCACTAAATTATATACGCACAGTGTTTATTTTGCACTTGTTCTTGTAGATTTGAGTGTCTAACATGCATATTTTATTTTATTTTTTAAAATATAATATAATATTTTGATAACATAACATCTAAAATGTGTACAATCACACATCCAAATCCGCACACACACACAAATGAATTCATTCACTCTAGACATGCACACTATATTTATTCAATCTTTCGATAGCATATCATTTCCAATTTCAATGGCATGCATCATGTACTTCATTAGCCGAATAATTGTATGTGTAAAATGTTGTATATTGTACGTACGTGTTTGATAAAAGTCCACTAAATTATATACGTATGCTATTTATTTTGTACTTGTTCTTGTAGATTTGAGTGTCCAATATGCTGTTTTGTTTCAAAAATATAATCTAATATGTTGGTAGCACCTAAAATGTGCACATGCACAAATCAAAATCCGCACACACGAACATCAGTTCATTCGCTCTAGACGTGCACACATATAGCCCTATTTAAAAATATCTCCAACCTAACTTGCCACGTCCACATAACCCTTTTTAAGCACGGTTAATGAAGTACATTTCTTTGTTAAGTCAAAAAGAATCGTATTAGGGCTCTTTCTGTTTTTCAAACTCGGCTCATGCGAATTGGCTAACGTATATTGGGGTTGGGTTGCACGTGCAGTTTAAAAACCACTTTAAAAGTAACTTAGCTCTATTGGTTTTTAAAGAAGAAGTTTCCTAGATCCTCATTAGGATTCAAAAGGTTTAGAATCCTAACCAGAAAATTGATCAAAAAATCAACAAACACTTCGCGGAAAAATAATGAACGTGGAAAAATAATCTAGAATCAAATAAAAATGCATGACTTACACAAAGGCGAACAAATACTACCACTTTGCCATCACCAGGGCAGTGATTTGCGGAAGCATTGGAACCACCACCATGGCTACCATCTTGGTCTGCTTGTCGGCTCAAATCTGAATCATTTCATTTGGCGCCGAGGTACGGACTCTTTAATGCCGAATCTGGCAGGTTCAGTCTACCACTGTCTCCATTTTTTGCTCCAGAGAACGATTTTAATTTCAGGAAGGAGCTCTCTTATAATTGTAGCATTTGCCACCGAGTACAAATCTTTGTGTTTTATTTCTTTTTTTGGCTCTTTTTTAGTATTTTATTAAGATTGTACGAATAATCATGTGTAGTTTGTGACATTTTTTCTCATCTGGGATTTTTCAAAAACGTTAATATATGTTTTCACTCTGCATTTTTGGTAGAAAAAATGGCATTCGCAGAACAGAATCAATTCGTGAACAATGGAGGAAGAGAAATTAATGGTGAGATTCATTCCTCTTCCCTTGTTCCAAACTATGTGTTCATCAGATCCAATGTTGAGAACAAGATCCACAACAGCTAAGGGAAGAATATAACAACTCCAATCTTCCGACAGCATGACGTTTCCCATTTAAACTACATGTTTCAAGTACTTCATTCGTCGGATAATTTTATGTGTAGAAAATTGTATATTGTACTTACGTGTTTAATAAATGTCCACTAAATTATATACGCACAGTGTTTATTTTGCACTTGTTCTTGTAGATTTGAGTGTCTAACATGCATATTTTATTTTATTTTTTAAAATATAATATAATATTTTGATAACATAACATCTAAAATGTGTACAATCACACATCCAAATCCGCACACACACACAAATGAATTCATTCACTCTAGACATGCACACTATATTTATTCAATCTTTCGATAGCATATCATTTCCAATTTCAATGGCATGCATCATGTACTTCATTAGCCGAATAATTGTATGTGTAAAATGTTGTATATTGTACGTACGTGTTTGATAAAAGTCCACTAAATTATATACGTATGCTATTTATTTTGTACTTGTTCTTGTAGATTTGAGTGTCCAATATGCTGTTTTGTTTCAAAAATATAATCTAATATGTTGATAGCACCTAAAATGTGCACATGGACAGATCAAAATCCGCACACACGAACATCAGTTCATTCGCTCTAGACGTGCACACATATAGCCCTATTTAAAAATATCTCCAACCTAACTTGCCACGTCCACATAACCCTTTTTAAGCACGGTTAATGAAGTACATTTCTTTGTTAAGTCAAAAAGAATCGTATTAGGGCTCTTTCTGTTTTTCAAACTCGGCTCATGCGAATTGGCTAACGTATATTGGGGTTGGGGTGCACGTGCAGTTTAAAAACCACTTTAAAAGTAACTTAGCTCTATTGGTTTTTAAAGAAGAAGTTTCCTAGATCCTCATTAGGATTCAAAAGGTTTAGAATCCTAACCAGAAAATTGATCAAAAAATCAACAAACACTTCGCGGAAAAATAATGAACGTGGAAAAATAATCTAGAATCAAATAAAAATGCATGACTTACACAAAGGCGAACAAATACTACCACTTTGCCATCACCAGGACAGTGATTTGCGGAAGCATTGGAACCACCACCATAGCTACCATCTTGGTCTGCTTGTCGGCTCAAATCTGAATCATTTCATTTGGCACCGAGGTATGGACTCTTTAATGCCGAATCTGGCAGGTTCAGTCTACCACTGTCTCCATTTTTTGCTCCAGAGAAAGATTTTAATTTTAGGAAGGGACTCTCTTATAATTGTAACATTTGCCACCAAGTACAAATCTTTGTGTTTTATTTCTTTTTTTGGCTCTTTTTTAGTATTTTGTTATGATTGTATGAATAATCCTGTGTAGTTTGTGACATTTTTTCTCATCTGGGATTTTTTCAAAAACGTTAATATATGTTTTCACTCTGCATTTTTGGTAGAAAAAATGGCATTCGCAGCGCAGAATCAATTCGTGAACAATGGAGGAAGAGAAATTAATGGTGAGATTCATTCCACTTCCCTTGTTCCGAAATGTGTGTTCATCAGATCCAATGTTGAGAACAAGATCCACAACAACTAAGGGAAGAATATAACAACTCCAATCTTCTGACAGCATGTCGTTTCCCATTTCAACTACATGTTTCAAGTACTTCATTCGTCGGATAATTGTATGTGTAGAAAATTGTATATTGTACTTACGTGTTTAATAAATGTCCACTAAATTATATACGCACGGTGTTTATTTTGCACTTTTCTTGCAGATTTGAGTGTCTAACATGCATATTTTATTTTATTTTTTAAAATATAATATAATATTTTGATAACATAACATCTAAAATGTGTACATGCACACATCTAAATCCGCACACACACACAAATGAATTCATTCACTCTAGACATGCACACTATATTTATTCAATCTTTCGATAGCATGTCATTTCCAATTTCAATGGCATGCATCATGTACTTCATTCGCCGAATAATTGTATGTGTAAAATGTTGTATATTGTACGTACGTGTTTGATAAAAGTCCACTAAATTATATACGTACGCTGTTTATTTTGCACTTGTTCTTGTAGATTTGAGTGTCTAATAAGTTGTTTTGTTTCAAAAGTATAATCTAATATGTTGATAGCACCTAAAATGTGCACATGCACAAATCAAAATCCGCACACACAAACATCAGTTCATTCGCTCTAGACGTGCACACATATAGCCCTATTTATAAATATCTCCAACCTAACTTGCCACGTCTACATAACCTTTTTTAAGCACGGTTAATGAAGTACATTTCTTTGTTAAGTAAAAAAGAGTCGTATTAGGGCTCTTTCCATTTTTCAAACTCGCCTCATGCGAATTGGCTAATGTATATTGGGGTCGGGGTGGCACGTGCGGTTTAAAAACCACTTTAAAAGTAACTTAGCTCTATTGGTTTTTAAAGAAGAAGTTTCCGAGATCCTCATTAGGATCCAAAAGGTTTAGAATCCTAACCAGAAAATTGATCTAAACATCAAAAACACTTCACGGAAAAATAATGAACGTGCAAAAATAATCTAGAATCAAATAAAAATGCATGACTTACACAAAGGCGAACAAATACTACCACTTTGCCATCACCAGGACAGTGATTTACAGAAGCGTTGGAACCACCACCATGGCTACCATCTTGGCCTGCTTGTCGGCTCAAATCTGAATCATTTCATTTGGCGCCGAGGTACGGACTCTTTAATGCCGAATCTGGCAGGTTCAGTCTACCACTGTCTCCATTTTTTGCTCTAGAGAACGATTTTAATTTCAGGAAGGAGCTCTCTTATAATTGTAGCATTTGCCACCAAGCACAAATCTTTGTGTTTTATTTCTTTTTTTGGCACTTTTTTAGTATTTTATTATGATTGTACGAATAATCATGTGTAGTTTGTGACATTTTTTCTCATCTGGGATTTTTTCAAAAACGTTAATATATGTTTTCACTCTGCATTTTTGGTAGAAAAAATGGCATTCGCAGCGCAGAATCAATTCGTGAACAATGGAGGAAGAGAAATTAATGGTGAGATTCATTCCTCTTCCCTTGTTCCAAACTATGTGTTCATCAGATCCAATGTTCAGAACAAGATCCACAACAGCTAAGGGAAGAATATAACAACTCCAATCTTCCGACAGCATGACGTATCCCATTAAAACTACATGTTTCAAGCACTTCATTCGTCGAATAATTTTATGTGTAGAAAATTGTATATTGTACTTACGTGTTTAATAAATGTCCACTAAATTATATACGCACAGTGTTTATTTTGCACTTGTTCTTGTAGATTTGAGTGTCTAACATGCATATTTTATTTTTTAAAATATAATATAATATTTTGATAACATAACATCTAAAATGTGTACATGCACACATCCAAATCCGCACACACACACACAAATGAATTCATTCACTCTAGACATGCACACTATATTTATTCAATCTTTCGATAGCATATCATTTCCAATTTCAATGGCATGCATCATGTACTTCATTAGCCGAATAATTGTATGTGTAAAATGTTGTATATTGTACGTCCGTGTTTGATAAAAGTCCACTAAATTATATACGTATGCTATTTATTTTGTACTTGTTCTTGTAGATTTGAGAGTCCAATATGCTGTTTTGTTTCAAAAATATAATCTAATATGTTGATAGCACCTAAAATGTGCACATGCACAAATCAAAATCCGCACACACGAACATCAGTTCATTCGCTCTAGACGTGCACACATATAGCCCTATTTAAAAATATCTCCAACCTAACTTGCCACGTCCACATAACCCTTTTTAAGCACGGTTAATGAAGTACATTTCTTTGTTAAGTCAAAAAGAATCGTATTAGGGCTCTTTCTGTTTTTCAAACTCGGCTCATGCGAATTGGCTAACGTATATTGGGGTTGGGTTGCACGTGCAATTTAAAAACCACTTTAAAAGTAACTTAGCTCTATTGGTTTTTAAAGAAGAAGTTTCCTAGATCCTCATTAGGATTCAAAAGGTTTAGAATCTGAACCAGAAAACTGATCTAAAAATGAAAAACACTTCACGGAAAAATAATGAACGTGGAAAAATAATCTAGAATCAAATAAAAATGTATGACTTACACAAAGGCGAACAAATACTACCACTTTGCCATTACCAGGACAGTGATTTGCGAAAGCGTTGGAACCACCACCATGGATACCATCTTGGCCTGCTTGTCGGCTCAAATCAGAATCATTTCATTTGGCGCCGAGGTACGGACTCTTTAATGCCGGATCTGGCAGGTTCAGTCTACCACTGTCTCCATTTTTTGCTCCAGAGAACGATATTAATTTCAGGAAGGAGCTCTCTTATAATTGTAGCATTTGCCACCAAGTACAAATCTTTGTGTTTTATTTCTTTTTTTGGCTCTTTTTTAGTATTTTATTATGATTGTATGAATAATCATGTGTAGTTTGTGACATTTTTTCTCATCTGGGATTTTTTCAAAAACGTTAATATATGTTTTCACTCTGCATTTTTGGTAGAAAAAATGGCATTCGCAGCGCAGAATCAATTTGTGAACAATGGAGGAAGAGAAATTAATGGTGAAATTCATTCCTCTTCCCTTGTTCCGAAATATGTGTTCATCAGATCCAATGTTGAGAACAAGATCCACAACAGCTAAGGGAAGAATATAACAACTCCAATCTTCCGACAGCATGTCGTTTCCCATTTCAACTACATGTTTCAAGTACTTCATTCGTCGGATAATTGTATGTGTAGAAAATTGTATATTGTACTTACGTGTTTAATAAATGTCCTCAAAATTATATACGCACAGTGTTTATTTTGCACTTGTTCTTGTAGATTTGAGTGTCTAACAAGCATATTTCATTTTATTTTTTAAAATATAATATAATATTTTGATAACATAACATCTAAAATGTGTACATGCACACATCCAAATCCGCACACACACACAAATGAATTCATTCACTCTAGACATGCACACTATATTTATTCAATCTATCGATAACATGTCATTTCCAATTTCAGTGGCATGCATCATGTACTTCATTCGTCGAAAAATTTTATGTGTAAAATGTTGTATATTGTACGTACGTGTTTGATAAAAGTCCGCAAAATTATATACGTACGCTATTTATTTTGCACTTGTTCTTGTAGATTTGAGTGTCTAATATGCTGTTTTGTTTCAAAAATATAATCTAATATGTTGATAGCACCTAAAATGTGCACATGCACAAATCAAAATCCGCACACACAAACATCAGTTCATTCGCTCTAGACGTGCACACATATAGCCCTATTTATAAATATCTCCAACCTAACCTGCCACGTCTACATAACCCTTTTTAAGCACGGTTAATGAAGTACATTTCTGTGTTAAGTCAAAAAGAGTCGTATTAGGGCTCTTTCCATTTTTCAAACTCGGCTCATGCGAATTGGCTAACGTATATTGGGGTCTGGGTGGCACGTGCGGTTTAAAAACCACTTTAAAAGTAACTTAGCTCTATTGGTTTTTAAAGAAGAAGTTTCCTAGATCCTCATTAGGATTCAAAAGGTTTAGAATCCTAACCAGAAAATTGATCTAAAAATAAAAAACACTTCACAGAAAAATAATGAACGTGGAAAAATAATCTAGAATCAAATAAAAATGCATGACTTACACAAAGGCGAACAAATACTACCACTTTTCCATCACCAGGACAGTGATTTGCGGAAGCGTTGGAACCACCACCATGGCTACCATCTTGGCCTGCTTGTCGGCTCAAATCAGAATCATTTCATTTGGCGCCGAGGTACGGACTCTTTAATGCCGGATCTGGCAGGTTCAGTCTACCACTTTCTACTTTTTTTGCTCCGGAGAACGATTTTAATTTCAGGAAGGAGCTCTCTTATAATTGTTGCATTTGCCACCAAGTACAAATCTTTGTGTTTTATTTCTTTTGTTGGCTCTTTTTTAGTATTTTATTATGATTGTTTGAATAATCATGTGTAGTTTGTGACATTTTTTCTCATCTGGGATTTTTTCAAAAACGTTAATATATGTTTTCACTCTGCATTTTTGGTAGAAAAAATGGCATTCGCAGCGCAGTATCAATTCGTGAACAATGGAGGAAGAGAAATTAATGGTGAGATTAATTCCTCTTCCCTTGTTCCAAACTATGTGTTCATCAGATCCAATGTTGAGAACAAGATCCACAACAGCTAAGGGAAGAATATAACAACTCTAATCTTCTGACAGCATGACATTTCCCATTTCAACTACATGTTTCAAGTACTTCATTCGTCGGATAATTTTATGTGTAGAAAATTGTATATTGTACTTACGTGTTTAATAAATGTCCACTAAATTATATATGCACAGTGTTTATTTTGCACTTGTTCTTGTAGATTTGAGTGTCTAACATGCATATTTTATTTTATTTTTTAAAATATAATACAATATTTGGATTACATAACACCTAAAATGTGTACATGCACACATCCAAATCCGCACACACACACAAATGAATTCATTCACTCTAGACATGCACACTATATTTATTCAATCTTTCGAAAGCATATCATTTCCAATTTCAATGGCATGCATCATGTACTTCATTCGCCGAATAATTGTATGTGTAAAATGTTGTATATTGTACGTACGTGTTTGATAAAAGTTGTAGATTCGAGTGTCACATATGCTGTTTTGTTTCAAAAATATAATCTAATATGTTGATAGCACCTAAAATGTGCAAATGCACAAATCAAAATCCGCACACACAAACATCAGTTCATTCGCTCTAGACGTGCACACATATAGCCCTATTTAAAAATATCTCCAACCTAACTTGCCACGTCTACATAAGCCTTTTTAAGCACGGTTAATGAAGTATATTTCTTTGTTAAGCCAAAAAGAGTCGTATTAGGGCTCTTTCCATTTTTCAAACTCGGCTCATGCGAATTGGCTAACGTATATTGGGGTCGGGTTGAACGTGCGGTTTAAAAACCACTTTAAAAGTAACTTAGCTCTATTGGTTTTTAAAGAAGAAGTTTCCTAGATCCTCATTAGGATTCAAAAGGTTTAGAATCCTAACCAGAAAATTGATCTAAAAATCAAAAACACTTCACGGAAAAATAATGAACGTGGAAAAATAATCTAGAATCAAATAAAAATGCATGACTTACACAAAGGCGAACAAATACTACCACTTTTCCATCACCAGGACAGTGATTTGCGGAAGCGTTGGAACCACCACCATGGCTACCATCTTGGCCTGCTTGTCGGCTCAAATCTGAATCATTTCATTTGGCGCCGAGGTACGGACTCTTTAATGCCGGATCTGGCGGGTTCAGTCTACCACTGTCTCCATTTTTTGCTCCAGAGAACGATTTTAATTTCAGGAAGGAGCTCTCTTGTAATTGTAGCATTTGCCACCAAGTACAAATCTTTGTGTTTTATTTCTTTTTTGGCTCTTTTTTAGTATTTTATTATGATTGTATGAATAACCATGTGTAGTTTGTGACATTTTTTCTCATCTGGGATTTTTTCAAAAACGTTAATATATGTTTTCACTCTGTATTTTTGGTAGAAAAAATGGCATTCGCAGCGCAGAATCAATTCATGAACAATGGAGGAAGAGAAATTAATGGTGAGATTCATTCCTCTTCCCTTGTTCCGAAATATGTGTTCATCAGATCTGATGTTGAGAACAAGATCCACAACAGCTAAGGGAAGAATATAACAACTCCAATCTTCCGACAGCATGTCGTTTCCCATTTCAACTACATGTTTCAAGTACTTCATTCGTCGGATAATTGTATGTGTAGAAAATTGTATATTGTACTTACGTGTTTAATAAATGTCCACAAAATTATATACGCACAGTGTTTATTTTGCACTTGTTCTTGTAGATTTGAGTGTCTAACATGCATATTTCATTTTATTTTTTAAAATATAATATAATATTTTGATAACATAACATCTAAAATGTGTACATGCACACATCCAAATCCCCACACACACACAAATGAATTCATTCACTCTAGACATGCACACTATATTTATTCAATCTTTCGATAGCATATCATTTCCAATTTCAATGGCATGCATCGTGTACTTCATTCGCCGAATAATTGTATGTGAAAAATGTTGTATATTGTACGTACGTGTTTGATAAAAGTCCACTAAATTATATACGTATGCTATTTATTTTGCACTTGTTCTTGTAGATTTGAGTGTCACATATGCTGTTTTGTTTCAAAAATATAATCTAATATGTTGATAGCACCTAAAATGTGCACATGCACAAATCAAAATCCGCACACACAAACATCAGTTCATTCGCTCTAGACGTGCACACATGTAGCCCTATTTATAAATATCTCCAACCTAAGTTGCCACGTCTACATAACCCTTTTTAAGCACGGTTAATGAAGTACATTTCTTTGTTAAGTCAAAAAGAGTCGTATTAGGGCTCTTTCCATTTTTCAAACTCGGCTCATGCGAATTGGCTAACGTATATTGGGGTCGGGGTGGCACGTGCGGTTTAAAAACCACATTGAAAGTAACTTAGCTCTATTGGTTTTTTAAGAAGAAGTTTCCTAGATCCTCATTAGGATTCAAAAGGTTTAGAATCCTAACCAGAAAATTGATATAAAAATCAAAAACACTTCACGGAAAAATAATGAACGTAGAAAAATAATCTAGGTTCAAATAAAAATGCATGACTTACACAAAGGCGAACAAATACTACCATTTTTCCATCACCAGGACAGTGATTTGCGGAAGCGTTGGAACCACCACCATGGCTACCATCTTGGCCTGCTTGTCGGCTCAAATCTGAATCATTTCATTTGGCGCCAAGGTACAGACTCTTTAATGCCGGATCTGGCAGGTTCAGTCTACCACTGTCTCCATTTTTTGCTCCAGAGAACGATTTTAATTTCAGGAAGGAGCTCTCTTATAATTGTAGCATTTGCCACCAAGTACAAATCTTTGTGTTTTATTTCTTTTTTGGCTCTTTTTTAGTATTTTATTATGATTGTTTGAATAATCATGTGTAGTTTGTGACATTTTTTCTCATCTGGGATTTTTTCAAAAACGTTAATATATGTTTTCACTCTGCATTTTTGGTAGAAAAAATGGCATTTGCAGCGCAGAATCAATTCGTGAACAATGGAGGAAGAGAAATTAATGGTGAGATTCATTCCTCTTCCCTTGTTCCGAACTATGTGTTCATCAGATCCAATGTTGAGTACAAGATCCACAATAGCTAAGGGAAGAATATAACAACTCCAATCTTCCGACAGCATGACGTTTCCCATTTCAACTACATGTTTCAAGTACTTCATTCGTCGGATAATTTTATGTGTAGAAAATTGTATATTGTACTTACGTGTTTGATAAATGTCCACTAAATTATATACGCACAGTGTTTATTTTGCACTTGTTCTTGTAGATTTGAGTGTCTAACATGCATATTTTATTTTATTTTATAAAATATAATATAATATTTTGATTACATAACACCTAAATTGAGTACATGCACACATCCAAATCCGCACACACACACAAATGAATTCATTCACTCTAGACATGCACACTATATTTATTCAATCTTTCGAAAGCATATCATTTCCAATTTCAATGGCATGCATCATGTACTTCATTAGCCGAATAATTGTATGTGTAAAATGTTGTATATTGTACGTACGTGTTTGATAAAAGTTGTAGATTTGAGTGTCACATATGCTGTTTTGTTACAAAAATATTAATATGTTGATAGCACCTAAAATGTGTACATGCACAAATCAAAATCCGCACACACAAACATCAGTTCATTCGCTCTAGACGGACACACATATAGCCCTATTTAAAAATATCTCCAACCTAACTTGCCACGTCTACATAACCCTTTTTAAGCACGGTTAATGAAGTACATTTCTTTGTTAAGTCAAAAAGAGTCGTATTAGGGCTCTTTCCGTTTTTCAAACTCGGCTCATGCGAATTGGCTAACGTATATTGGGGTCGGGGTGGCACGTGCGGTTTAAAAACCACTTTAAAAGTAACTTAGCTCTATTGGTTTTTAAAGAAGTAGTTTCCTAGATCCTCATTAGGATTCAAAAGGTTTAGAATCCTAACCAGAAAATTGATCTAAAAATCAAAAACACTTCACGGAAAAATAATGAACGTGGAAAAATAATCTAGAATCAAATAAAAATGCATGACTTACACAAAGGCGAACAAATACTACCACTTTTCCATCACCAGGACAGTGATTTGCGGAAGCGTTGGAACCACCACCATGGCTACCATCTTAGCCTGCTTGTCGGCTCAAATCTGAATCATTTCATTTGGCGCCGAGGTACAGACTCTTTAATGCCGGATCTGGCAGGTTCAGTCTACCACTGTCTCCATTTTTTGCTCCAGAGAACGATTTTAATTTCAGGAAGGAGCTCTCTTATAATTGTAGCATTTGCCACCAAGTACAAATCTTTGTGTTTTATTTCTTTTTTGGCTCTTTTTTAGTATTTTATTATGATTGTATGAATAATCATGTGTAGTTTGTGACATTTTTTCTCATCTGGGATTTTTTTCAAAAACGTTAATATGTGTTTTCACTCTGTATTTTTGGTAGAAAAAATGGCATTCGCAACGCAGAATCAACTTGTGAACAATGGAGGAAGAGAAATTAATAGTGAGATTCATTCCTCTTCCCTTGTTCCGAAATATGTGTTCATCAGACCCAATGTTGAGAACAAGATCCAAAACAGCTAAGGGAAGAATATAACAACTCCAATCTTCCGACAGCATGTCGTTTCCCATTTCAACTACATGTTTCAAGTACTTCATTCGTCGGATAATTGTATGTGTAGAAAATTGTATATTGTACTTACGTGTTTAATAAATGTCCACTAAATTATATACGCACAGTGTTTATTTTGCACTTGTTCTTGTAGATTTGAGTGTCTAACATGCATATTTTGTTTTATTTTTTAAAATATAATATAATATTTTGATCACATAACATCTAAAATGTGTACATGCACACATCCAAATCCGCACACACACACAAATGAATTCATTCACTCTAGACATGCACACTATATTTATTCACTCTTTCGATAGCATGTCATTTCCAATTTCAACGGCATGCATCATGTACTTCATTAGGCGAATAATTGTATGTGTAAAATGTTGTATATTGTACGTACGTGTTTGATAAAAGTCCACTAAATTATATACGTATGCTATTTATTTTGCACTTGTTCTTGTAGATTTGAGTGTCTAATATGCTGTTTTGTTTCAAAAATATAATCTAATATGTTGATAGCACCTAAAATGTGCACATGCACAAATCAAAATCCGTACACACAAACACCAGTTCATTTGCTCTAGACGAGCACACATATAGCCCTATTTATAAATATCTCCACCCTAACAGGCCACGTCTACATAACCCTTTTTAAGCACGGTTAATGAAGTACATTTCTTTGTTAAGTCAAAAAGAGTCGTATTAGGGCTCTTTGCATTTTAAACTCGGCTCATGCGAATTGGCTAACTTATATTGGGGTCGGGGTGGCACTTGCGGCTTAAAACCCACTTTAAAAGTAACTTAGCTCTATTGGTTTTTAAAGAAGAAGTTTCCTAGATCCTCATTAGGATTCAAAAGGTTTAGAATCCTAACCAGAAAATTGATCTAAAAATCAACAAACACGTCGCGGACAAATAATAAACGTGGTGAAATATTCTAGAATCAAATTAAAATGCATGACATACACAAAGGCAAACAAATACTACCACTTTGCCATCACCAGGACAGTGATTTGCGGAAGCGTTGGAACCACCACCATGGCTACCATCTTGGCCTGCTTGTCGGCTCAAATGTGAATCATTTCATTTGGCGCTGGGGTACGGATGCTTTAATGCCGGATCTGGCAGGTTCAGTCTACCACAGTCTCCATTTTTAGCTCTAGGGAACGATTTTAATTTCAGGAAAGAGCTCTCTTATAATTGTATCATTTGCCACCAAGCACAAAAAATGGCATTCGCAGAGCAGAATCAATTCATGAACTATGAAGGAAGAGAAATTAATGGTGAGATTCATTCCTCTTCCCTTGTTCCGAACTATGTGTTCATCAGATCCAATGTTGAGAACATGATCCACAACAGCTAAGGGAAGAATATAACAACTCCAATCTTCCGACAGCATGACGTTTCCCATTTCAACTACATGTTTCAAGTACTTCATTCGTCGGATAATTGTATGTGTAGAAAATTGTATATTGTACTTACGTGTTTAATAAATGTCCACAAAATTATATACGCACAGTGTTTATTTTGCACTTGTTCTTGTAGATTTGAGTGTCTAACATGCATATTTTATTTTATTTTTTAAAATATAATATTTTGATAACATAACATCTAAAATGTGTACATGCACATATCCAAATCCGCACACACACACAAATGAATTCATTCACACGAGACATGCACACTATATTTATTCAATCTATCGATAACATGTCATTTCCAATTTCAATGGCATGCATCATGTACTTCATTCGCCGAATAATTGTATGTGTAAAATGCTGTATGTTGTACGTACGTGTTTGATAAAAGTCCACTAAATTATATGTGTACGCTATTTATTTTGCACTTGTTCTTGTAGATTTGAGTGTGTAATATGTTGTTTTGTTTCAAAAATATTATCTAATATGTTGATAGCACCTAAAATGTGCACATGCACAAATCAAAATCCGCACACACAAACATCAGTTCATTCGCTCTAGACGTGCACACGTATAGCCCTATTTATAAATATCTCCAACCTAACTTGCCACGTCTACATAACCCTTTTTAAGCACGGTTAATGAAGTACATTTCTTTGTTAAGTCAAAAAGAGTCGTATTAGGGCTCTTTCCATTTTTCAAAGTCGCCTCATGCGAATTGGCTAACGTACGTGCGGTTTAAAAACCACTTTAAAAGTAACTTAGCTCTATTGGTTTTTAAAGAAGAAGTTTCCTAGATCCTCATTAGGATTCAAAAGGTTTAGAATCCTAACCAGAAAAATGATCTAAAAATCAAAAACACTTCACGGAAAAATAATGAACGTGGAAAAATAATCTAGAATCAAATAAAAATGCATGACTTACACAATGGCGAACAAATACTACCACTTTGCCATCACCAGGACAGTGTTTTGCAGAAGCGTTGGAACCACCACCATGGCTACCATCTTGGCCTGCTTCTCGGCTAAAATCTGAATCATTTCATTTGGCGCCGAGGTAAGGACTCTTTAATGCCGGATCTGGCAGGTTCAGTCTACCACTGTCTCCATTTTTTGCTCCAGAGAACGATTTTAATTTCAGGAAGGAGCTCTCTTATAATTGTAGCATTTGCCACCAAGTACAAATCTTTGTGTTTTATTTCTTTTTTTGGCTCTTTTTTAGTATTTTATTATGATTGTATGAATAATCATGTGTAGTTTGTGACATTTTTTCTCATCTGGGATTTTTTCAAAAACGTTAATATATGTTTTCACTCTGCATTTTTGGTAGAAAAAATGGCATTCGCAGCGCAGAATCAATTCGTGAACAATGGAGAAAGAGAAATTAATGGTGAGATTCATTCCTCTTCCCTTGCTCCGAACTACGTGTTCATCAGATCCAATGTTCAGAACAAGATCCACAACAGCTAAGGGAAGAATATAACAACTCCAATCTTCCGACAGCATGACGTTTCCCATTTCAACTACATGTTTCAAGTACTTCGTTCGTCGGATAATTTTATGTGTAGAAAATTGTATATTGTACTTACGTATTTAATAAATGTCCACTAAATTATATACGCACAGTGTTTATTTTGCAGTTGTTTTTGTAGATTTGAGTGTCTAACATGCATATTTTATTTTATTTTTTAAAATATAATATAATATTTTGATAACATAACATCTAAAATGTGTACATGCACACATCCAAATCCGCACACATACACAAATGAATTCATTCACTCTAGACATGCACACTATATTTATTCAATCTTTTGATAGCATATCATTTCCAATTTCAATGGCATGCATCATGTACTTCATTCGCCGAATAATTGTATGTGTAAAATGTTGTATATTGTACGTACGTGTTTGATAAAAGTCCACTAAATTATATACGTATGCTATTTATTTTGCACTTGTTCTTGTAGATTTGAGTGTCCAATATGCTGTTTTGTTTCAAAAATATAATCTAATATGTTGATAGCACCTAAAATGTGCACATGCACAAATCAAAATCCGCACACACAAACATCAGTTCATTCGCTCTAGACGTGCACACATATAGCCCTGTTTAAAAATATCTCCAACCTAACTTGCCACATCTACATAACCCTTTTTAAGCACGGTTAATGAAGTACATTTCTTTGTTAAGTCAAAAAGAGTCGTATTAGGGCTCTTTCCATATTTCAAACTCGGCCCATGCGAATTGGCTAACGTATATTGGGGTCGGGTTGCACGTGCGGTTTAAAAACCACTTTAAAAGTAACTTAGCTCTATTGGTTTTTAAAGAAGAAGTTTCCTAGATCCTCATTAGGATTCAAAAGGTTTGGAATCCTAACCAGAAAATTGATCTAAAAATCAAAAACACTTCACGGAAAAATAATGAACGTGGAAAAATAATCTAGAATCAAATAAAAATGCATGACTTACACAAAGGCAAACAAATACTACCACTTTACCATCACCAGGACAGTGATTTGCGGAAGCGTTGGAACCACCACCATGGCTACCATCTTGGCCTGCTTGTCGGCTCAAATCTGAATCATTTCATTTGGCGCTGGGGTACGGACTATTTAATGCCGGATCTGGCAGGTTTAGTCTACCACAGTCTCCATTTTTTGCTCTAGGGAACGATTTTAATTTCAGGAAAGAGCTCTCTTATAATTGTATCATTTGCCACCAAGTACAAATCTTTGTGTTTTATTTCTTTTTTTGGCTCTTTTTTAGTATTTTATTATGATTGTATGAATAATCATGTGTAGTTTGTGACGTTTTTCTCATCTGGGATTTTTTCAAAAACGTTAATATATGTTTTCACTCTGCATTTTTGGTAGAAAAAATGGCATTCGCCGAGCAGAATCAATTCGTGAACTATGGAGGAAGAGAAATTAATGGTGAGATTCATTCCTCTTCCCTTGTTCCGAATTATATGTTCATCAGATCCAATGTTGAGAATAAGATCCACAACAGCTAAGGGAAGAATATAACAACTCCAATCTTCCGACAGCATGACGTTTCCCATTTCAACTACATGTTTCAAGTACTTCATTCGTCAGATAATTGTATGTGTAGAAAATTGTATATTGTACTTACGTGTTTAATAAATGTCCACTAAATTATATACGCACAGTGTTTATTTTGCACTTGTTCTTGTAGATTTGAGTGTCTAACATGCATATTTTATTTTATTTTATTTTTTAAAATATAATATAATATTTTGATAACATAACATCTAAAATGTGTACATGCACACATCCAAATCCCCACACACACACAAATGAATTCATTCACTCTAGACATGCACACTATATTTATTCAATCTTTTGATAGCATGTCATTTCCAATTTCAACGGCATGCATCATGTACTTCATTCGGTGAATAATTGTATGTGTAAAATGTTGTATATTTTACGTACGTGTTTGATAAAAGTCCACAAAATTATATACGTACGCTGTTTATTTTACACTTGTTCTTGTAGATCTGAGTGTCTAATATGCTGTTTATTTTCAAAAATATAATCTAATTTATTGATAGCACCTAAAATGTGCACGTGCACAAATCAAAATCCGCACACACAAACATCAGTTCATTCGCTCTAGACGTGCACATATATAGCCCTATTTATAAATATCTCCACCCTAACATGCCACGTCTACATAACCCTTTTTAAGCATGGTTAATGAAGTACATTTCTTTGTTAAGTCAAAAAGAGTCGTATTAGGGCTCTTTGCATTTTTCAAACTCGGCTCATGCGAATTGGCTAACTTATATTGGGGTCGGGGTGGCACATGCGGCTTAAAAACCACTTTAAAAGTAACTTAGCTCCATTGGTTTTTAAAGAAGAAGTTTCCTATATCCTCATTAGGATTCAAAAGGTTTAGAATCCTAACCAGAAAATTGATCTAAAAATCAACAAACACTTCACGGACAAATAATAAACGTGGAAAAATATTCTAGAATCAAATAAAAATGCATGACTTACACAAAGGCGAACAAATACTACCACTTTGCCATCACCAGGACAGTGATTTGCGGAAGCGTTGGAACCACCACCATGGCTACCATCTTGGCCTGCTTGTCGGCTCAAATGTGAATCATTTCATTTGTTGCCGGTTTACGGACTCTTTAATGCCGGATCTGGCAGGTTCAGTCTACCACAGTCTCCATTTTTTGCTCTAGGGAACGATTTTAATTTCAAGAAAGAGCTCTCTTATAATTGTATCATTTGCCACCAAGTACAAATCTTTGTGTTTTATTTCTTTTTTTGGCTCTTTTTTAGTATTTTATTATGATTGTATGAATAATCATGTGTAGTTTGTGACGTTTTTCTCATCTGGGATTTTTTAAAAAACGTTAATATATGTTTTCACTCTGCATTTTTGGTAGAAAAAATGGCATTCGCAGAGCAGAATCAATTCGTGAACTATGGAGGAAGAGAAATTAATGGTGAGATTCATTCCTCTTCCCTTGTTCCGAACTATGTGTTCATCAGATCCAATGTTGAGAATAAGATCCACAACAGCTAAGGGAAGAATATAACAACTCCAATCTTCCGACAGCATGACGTTTCCCATTTCAACTAAATGTTTCAAGTACTTCATTCGTCAGATAATTGTATGTGTAGAAAATTGTATATTGTACTTACGTGTTTAATAAATATACGCACAGTGTTTATTTTGCACTTGCTCTTGTAGATTTGAGTGTCTAACGTGCATATTTTATTTTATTTTTTAAAATATAATATAATATTTTGATAACATAACATCTAAAATGTGTACATGCACACATCCAAATCCGCACACACACACAAATGAATTCATTCACTCTAGACATGCACACTATATTTATTCAATCTTTCGATAGCATGTCATTTCCAATTTCAACGGCATGCATCATGTACTTCATTCGGCGAATAATTGTATGTGTAAAATGTTGTATATTTTACGTACGTGTTTGATAAAAGTCCACAAAATTATATACGTATGCTGTTATTTTACACTTGTTCTTTTAGATCTGAGTGTCTAATATGCTGTTTTGTTTCAAAAATATAATCTAATTTATTGATAGCACCTAAAATGTGCACGTGCACAAATCAAAATCCGCACACACAAACATCAGTTCATTCGCTCTAGACGTGCACTCATATAGCCCTATTTATAAATATCTCCACCCTAACATGCCACGTCTACATAACCCTTTTTAAGCATGGTTAATGAAGTACATTTCTTTGTTAAGTCAAAAAGAGTCATATTAGGGCTCTTTGCATTTTTCAAACTCGGCTCATTCGAATTGGCTAACTTATATTGGGGTCGGGGTGGCACTTGCGGCTTAAAAACCACTTTAAAAGTAACTTAGCTCTATTGGTTTTTAAAGAAGAAGTTTCCTATATCCTCATTAGGATTCAAAAGGTTTAGAATCCTAACCAGAAAATTGATCTAAAAATCAACAAACACTTCGCGGACAAATAATAAACGTGGAAAAATATTCTAGAATCAAATAAAAATGCATGACTTACACAAAGGCGAACAAATACTACCACTTTGCCATCACCAGGACAGTGATTTGCGGAAGCGTTGGAACCACCACCATGGCTACCATCTTGGCCTGCTTGTCGGCTCAAATGTGAATCATTTCATTTATTGATGGGGTACGGACTCTTTAATGCCAGATCTGGCAGGTTCAGTCTACCACAGTCTCCATTTTTTGCTCTAGGGAACGATTTTAATTTCAGGAACGAGCTCTCTTATAATTGTATCATTTGCCACCAAGTACAAATCTTTGTGTTTTATTTCTTTTTTTTGCCCTTTTTTAGTATTTTATTATGATTGTATGAATAATCATGTGTAGTTTGTGACATTTTTCTCATCTGGGATTTTTTCAAAAACGTTAATATATGTTTTCACTCTGCATTTTTGGTAGAAAAAATGGCATTCGCAGAGCAGAATCAATTCGTGAACTATGGAGGAAGAGAAATTAATGGTGAGATTCATTCCTCTTCCCTTGTTCCGAACTATGTGTTCATCAGATCCAATGTTGAGAATAAGATCCACAACAGCTAAGGGAAGAATATAACAACTCCAATCTTCCGACAGCATGACGTTTCCCATTTCAACTACATGTTTCAAGTACTTCATTCGTCAGATAATTGTATGTGTAGAAAATTGTATATTGTACTTACGTGTTTAATAAATGCCCACTAAATTATATACGCACAGTGTTTATTTTGCACTTGTTCTTGTAGATTTGAGTGTCTAACATGCATATTTTATTTTATTTTTTAAAATATAATATAATATTTTGATAACATAACATCTAAAATGTGTACATGCACACATCCAAATCCACACACACACAAATGAATTCATTCACTCTAGACATGCACACTATATTTATTCAATCTTTCGATAGCATGTCATTTCCAATTTCAACGGCATGCATCATATACTTCATTCGGCGAATAATTGTATGTGTAAAATGTTGTATATTTTACGTACTTGTTTGATAAAAGTCCACTAAATTATACACGTACGCTATTCATTTTGCACTTGTTCTTGTAGAATTGAGTGTCTAATATGCTGTTTTGTTTCAAAAATATCATCTAATATGTTGATAGCACCTAAAATGTGCACATGCACAAATTAAAATCCGCACACACAAACATCAGTTCATTCGCTCTAGACGTGCACACATATAGTCCTATTTATAAATATCTCCAACCTAACTTGCCACGTCTACATAACCCTTTTTAAGCACGGTTAATGAAGTACATTTCTTTGTTAAGTCAAAAAGAGTCGTATTAGGGCTCTTTCCATTTTTCAAACTCGCCTCATGCAAATTGGCTAACGTTTATTGGGGTCGGGGTGGCACGTGCGGTTTAAAAACCACTTTAAAAGTAACTTAGCTCTATTGGTTTTTAAAGAAGAAGTTTCCTAGATCCTCATTAGGATTCAAAAGGTTTAGAATCCTAACCGGAAAATTGATCTAAAAATCAAAAACACTTCACGGAAAAATAATGAACGTTGAAAAATAATCTAGAATCAAATAAAAATGCATGACTTACACAAAGGCGAACAAATACTACCCCTTTGCCATCACCAGGACAGTGATTTACGGAAGCGTTGGAACCACCACCATGGCTACCATCTTGGCCTGCTTGTCGGCTCAAATCTGAATCATTTCATTTGGCGCCAAGGTACAGACTCTTTAATGCCGGATCTGGCAGGTTCAGTCTACCACTGTCTCCATTTTCTGCTCCAGAGAACGATTTTAATTTCAGGAAGGAGCTCTCTTATAATTGTAGCATTTGCCACCAAGTACAAATCTTTGTGTTTTATTTCTTTTTTTGGCCCTCTTTTAGTATTTTATTATGATTGTATGAATAATCATGTGTAGTTTGTGACATTTTTTCTCATCTGGGATTTTTTCAAAAACGTTAATATATGTTTTCACTCTGCATTTTTGGTAGAAAAAATTGCATTCGCAACGCAGAATCAATTCGTGAACAATGGAGGAAGAGAAATTAATGGTGAGATTCATTCCTCTTCCCTTGTTCCGAACTATGTGTTCATCAGATCCAATGTTGAGAACAAGATCCACAACAGCTAAGGGAAGAATATAACAACTCCAATCTTCCGACAGCATGACGTTTCCCATTTCAACTACATGTTTCAAGTACTTCATTCGTCGGATAATTTTATGTGTAGAAAATTGTATATTGTACTTACGTATTTAATAAATGTCCACTAAATTATATACGCACAGTGTTTATTTTGCAGTTGTTCTTGTAGATTTGAGTGTCTAACATGCATATTTTATTTTATTTTTTATAATATAATATAATATTTTGATAACATAACATCTAAATGTGTACATGCACACATCCAAATCCGCACACACACACAAATGAATTCATTCACTCTAGACATGCACACTATATTTATTCAATCTTTTGATAGCATATCATTTCCAATTTCAATGGCATGCATCATGTACTTCATTCGCCGAATAATTGTATGTGTAAAATGTTGTATATTGTACGTACATGTTTGATAAAAGTCCACTAAATTATATACGTACGCTATTTATTTTGCACTTGTTCTTGTAGATTTGAGTGTCTAATATGCTGTTTTGTTTCAAAAATATCATCTAATATGTTGATAGCACCTAAAATGTGCACATGCACAAATCAAAATCCGCACACACAAACATCAGTTCATTCGCTCTAGACGTGCACACGTATAGCCCTATTTATAAATATCTCCAACCTAACTTGCCACGTCTACAAAACCCTTTTTAAGCACGGTTAATGAAGTACATTTCTTTGTTAAGTCAAAAAGAGTCGTATTAGGGCTCTTTCCATTTTTCAAACTCGCCTCATGCAAATTGGCTAACGTATATTGGGGTCGGGGTGGCACGTGCGGTTTAAAAACCACTTTAAAAGTAACTTAGCTCTATTGGTTTTTAAAGAAGAAGTTTCCTATATCCTCATTAGGATTCAAAAGGTTTAGAATCCTAACCTGAAAATTGATCTAAAAATCAAAAACACTTCACGGAAAAATAATAAACGTGGAAAAATAGTCTAGAATCAAATAAAAATGCATGACTTACACAAAGGCGAACAAATACTACCACTTTCCCATCACCAGGACAGTGATTTGCGGAAGCGTTGGAACCACCACCATGGCTACCATCTTGGCCTGCTTGTCGGTTCAAATCTGAATCATTTCATTTGGCACCGAGGTACGGACTCTTTAATGCCGGATCTGGCAGGTTCAGTCTACCACTGTCTCCATTTTTTGCTCCAGAGAACGATTTTAATTTCAGGAAGGAGCTCTCTTATAATTGTAGCATTTGCCACCAAGTACAAATCTTTGTGTTTTATTTCTTTTTTGGCTCTTTTTTAGTATTTTATTATGATTGTATGAATAATCATGTGTAGTTTGTGACATTTTTTCTCATCTGGGATTTTTTCAAAAACGTTAATATATGTTTTCACTCTGCATTTTTGGTAGAAAAAATGGCATTCGCAGCGCAGAATCAATTCGGGAACAATGCAGGAAGAGAAATTAATGGTGAGATTCATTCCTCTTCCCTTGTTCCGAAATATGTGTTCATCAGATCCAATGTTGAGAACAAGATCCACAACAGCTAAGGGAAGAATATAACAACTCCAATCTTCCGATAGCATGTCGTTTCCCATTTCAACTACATGTTTCAATTACTTCATTCGTCAGATAATTGTATGTGTAGAAAATTGTATATTGTACTTACGTGTTTAATAAATGTCCACTAAATTATATACGCACAGTGTTTATTTTGCACTTGTTCTTGTAGATTTGAGTGTCTAACATGCATATTTTATTTTATTTTTTAAAATATAATATAATATTTTGATAACATAACATCTAAAATGTGTACATGCACATATCCAAATCCGCACACACACACAAATGAATTCATTCACACGAGACATGCACACTATATTTATTCAATCTATCGATAACATGTCATTTCCAATTTCAATGGCATGCATCATGTACTTCATTCGCCGAATAATTGTATGTGTAAAATGCTGTATGTTGTACGTACGTGTTTGATAAAAGTCCACTAAATTATATGTGTACGCTATTTATTTTGCACTTGTTCTTGTAGATTTGAGTGTGTAATATGTTGTTTTGTTTCAAAAATATTATCTAATATGTTGATAGCACCTAAAATGTGCACATGCACAAATCAAAATCCGCACACACAAACATCAGTTCATTCGCTCTAGACGTGCACACGTATAGCCCTATTTATAAATATCTCCAACCTAACTTGCCACGTCTACATAACCCTTTTTAAGCACGGTTAATGAAGTACATTTCTTTGTTAAGTCAAAAAGAGTCGTATTAGGGCTCTTTCCATTTTTCAAACTCGCCTCATGCGAATTGGCTAACGTATATTGGGGTCGGGGTGGCACGTGCGGTTTAAAAACCACTTTAAAAGTAACTTAGCTCTATTGGTTTTTAAAGAAGAAGTTTCCTAGATCCTCATTAGGATTCAAAAGGTTTAGAATCCTAACCAGAAAATTGATCTACAAATCAAAAACACTTCACGGAAAAATAATAAACGTGGAAAAATAATCTAGAATCAAATAAAAATGCATGACTTACACAAAGGCGAACAAATACTACCCCTTTGCCATCACCGGGACAGTGATTTGCGGAAGCGTTGGAACCACCACCATGGCTACCATCTTGGCCTGCTTGTCGGCTAAAATCTGAATCATTTCATTTGGCGCCGAGGTACGGACTCTTTAATGCCGGATCTGGCAGGTTCAGTCTACCACTGTCTCCATTTTTTGCTCCAGAGAACTATTTTAATTTCAGGAAGGAGCTCTCTTGTAATTGTAGCATTTGCCACCAAGTACAAATCTTTGTGTTTTATTTCTTTTTTGGCTCTTTTTTAGTATTTTATTATGATTGTATGAATAATCATGTGTAGTTTGTGACATTTTTTCTCATCTGGGATTTTTTCAAAAATGTTAATATATGTTTTCACTCTGCATTTTTGGTAGAAAAAATGGCATTCGCAGCGCAGAATCAATTCGTGAACAATGGAGGAAGTGAAATTAATGGTGAGATTCATTCCTCTTCCCTTGTTCCGAAATATGTGTTCATCAGATCCAATGTTGAGAACAAGATCCACAACAGCTAAGGGAAGAATATAACAACTCCAATCTTCCGACAGCATGACGTTTCCCATTTCAACTACATGTTTCAAGTACCTCTATGTGTAGAAAATTGTATATTGTACTTACGTATTTAATAAATGTCCACTAAATTATATACGCACAGTGTTTCTTTTGCACTTGTTCTTGTAGATTTGAGTGTCTAACATGCATATTTTATTTTATTTTTTAAAATATAATATAATATTTTGATAACATAACATCTAAAATGTGTACATGCACACATCCAAATCCCCACACACACACAAATGAATTCATTCACACGAGACATGCACACTATATTTATTCAATCTATCGATAACATGTCATTTCCAATTTCAATGGCATGCATCATGTACTTCATTCGCCGAATAATTGTATGTGTAAAATGTTGTATATTGTACGTACGTGTTTGATAAAAGTTCACTAAATTATATACGTACGCTATTTATTTTGCACTTGTTCTTGTAGATTTGAGTGTCTAATATGCTGTTTTGTTTCAAAAATATCATCTAATATGTTGATAGCACCTAAAATGTGCACATTTACAAATCAAAATCCGCACACACAAACATCAGTTCATTCGCTCTAGACGTGCACACGTATAGCCCTATTTATAAATATCTCCAACCTAACTTGCCACGTCTACATAACCCTTTTTAAGCACGGTTAATGAAGTTCATTTCTTTGTTAAGTCAAAAAGAGTCGTATTAGGGCTCTTTCCATTTTTCAAACTCGCCTCATGCGAATTGGCTAACGTATATTGGGGTCGGGGTGGCACGTGCGGTTTAAAAACCACTTTAAAAGTAACTTAGCTCTATTGGTTTTTAAAGAAGAAGTTTCCTAGATCCTCATTAGGATTCAAAAGGTTTAGAATCCTAACCAGAAAATTGATCTAAAAATCAAAAACACTTCACGGAAAAATAATGAACGTGGAAAAATAATCTAGAATCAAATAAAAATGCATGACTTACACAAAGGCGAACAAATACTACCCCTTTGCCATCACCAGGATAGTGATTTGCGGAAGCGTTGGAACCACCACCATGGCTACCATCTTGGCCTGCTTGTCGGCTCAAATCTGAATCATTTCATTTGGCGCCGAGGTACGGACTCTTTAATGCCGGATCTGGCAGGTTCAGTCTACCACTGTCTCCATTTTTTGCTCCAGAGAACGATTTTAATTTCAGGAAGGAGCTCTCTTGTAATTGTAGCATTTGCCACCAAGTACAAATCTTTGTGTTTTATTTCTTTTTTGGCTCTTTTTTAGTATTTTATTATGATTGTATGAATAATCATGTGTAGTTTGTGACATTTTTTCTCATCTGGGATTTTTTCAAAAATGTTAATATATGTTTTCACTCTGCATTTTTGGTAGAAAAAATGGCATTCGCAGCGCAGAATCAATTCGTGAACAATGGAGGAAGAGAAATTAATGGTGAGATTCATTCCTCTTCCCTTGTTCCGAAATATGTGTTCATCAGATCCAATGTTGAGAACAAGATCCACAACAGCTAAGGGAAGAATATAACAACTCCAATCTTCCGACAGCATGACGTTTCCCATTTCAACTACATGTTTCAAGTACCTCTATGTGTAGAAAATTGTATATTGTACTTACGTATTTAATAAATGTCCACTAAATTATATACGCACAGTGTTTCTTTTGCACTTGTTCTTGTAGATTTGAGTGTCTAACATGCATATTTTATTTTATTTTTTTAAATATAATATAATATTTTGATAACATAACATCTAAAATGTGTACATGCACACATCCAAATCCGCACACACACACAAATGAATTCATTCACTCTAGACATGCACACTATATTTAATCAATCTTTCGATAGCATGTCATTTCCAATTTCAATGGCATGCATCATGTACTTCATTCGCCGAATAATTGTATGTGTAAAATGTTGTATATTGTACGTACGTGTTTGATAAAAGTCCAATAAATTATATACGTACGCTATTTATTTTGCACTTGTTCTTGTAGATTTGAGTGTCTAATATGCTGTCTTGTTTCAAAAATATAATCTAATATGTTGATAGCACCTAAAATGTGCATATGCACAAATCAAAATCCGCACACACAAAAATCAGTTCATTCGCTCTAGACGTGCACACATATAGCCCTATTTATTACTATCTCCAACCTAACTTGCCACGTCTACATAACCCTTTTTGAGCACGTTTAATGAAGTACATTTCTTTGTTTAGTCAAAAAGAGTCGTATTAGGGCTCTTTCCATTTTTAAAACTCGGCTCATGCGAATTGGCTAACTTATATTGGGGTCGGGGTGGCACGTGCGGTTTAAAAACCACTTTAAAAGTAAATTAGCTCTATTGGTTTTTAAAGAAGAAGTTTCCTAGATCCTCATTAGGATTCAAAAAGTTTAGAATCCTAACCAGAAAATTGATCTAAAAATTAACAAACACTTTGCGGACAAATAATGAACGTGGAAAAATATTCTAGAATCAAATAAAAATGCATGAGTTACACAAAGACGAACAAATACTACCACTTTACCATCACCAGGACAGTGATTTGCGGAAGCGTTGGAACCACCACCATGGCTACCATCTTGGCCTGCTTGTCGGCTCAAATCTGAATCATTTAATTTGGCATCGGGGTACGGACTCATTAATGCCGGATCCGGTAGGTTCAGTCTACCACTGTCTCCATTGTTTTCTCTAGAGAACGATTTTAATTTCAGGAAGGAGCTCTCTTATAATTGTAGCATTTGCCACCAAGTACAAATCTTTGTGTTTTATTTCTATTTTAGGCTCTTTCTTAGTATTTTATTATGATTGTATGGTTAATCATGTGTAGTTTGTGACATTTTTTCTCATCTGGGATTTTTCAAAAACGTTAATATATGTTTTCACTCTGAATTTTTGGTAGAAAAAAATGGCATTCGCAGCGCAGAATCAATTCGTGAACATTGGAGGACGAAAAATTAATGGTGAGATTCATTCCTCTTCCCTTGTTCCGAACTATGTGTTCATCAGGTCCAATGTTGAGAACAAGATCCACAACAGCTAAGGGAAGAATATAACAACTCCAATCTTCCGACAGCATGACGTTTCCCATTTCAACTACATGTTTCAAGTACTTCATTCGTCGGATAATTGTATGTGTAGAAAATTGTATATTGTACTTACGTGTTTAATAAATGTTCTCTAAATTATATACGCGCAGTGTTTATTTGCACTTGTTCTTGTAGATTTGTGTGTCTAACTTGCATATTTTATTTTATTTTTTAAAATATAATATAATAGTTTGATAACATAACATCTAAAACTTGTACATGCACACATCCAAATCCGCACACACACACAAATGAATTCATTCACTCTAGACATGCACACTATATTTATTCAATCTTTCGATAGCATGTCATTTCCAATTTCAACGGCATGCATCATGTACTTCATTCGCTGAATAATTGTATGTGTAAAATATTGTATATTGTATATACGTGTTTGATAAAAGTCCACTAAATTATATACGTACGCTATTTATTTTGCACTTGTTCTTGTAGATTTGAGTGTCTAATATGCTGTTTTGTTTCAAATATATAATCTAATATGTTGATAACACCTAAAATGTGCACATGCACAAATCAAAATCCGCACACACAAACATCAGTTCATTCGCTCTAGACGTGCACACATATAGCCCTATATATAAATAATTCCAACCTAACTTGCCACGTCTTCATAACCCTTTTTAAGCACGGTTAATGAAGTACAATTCTTTGTTAAGTCAAAAAGTCGTATTAGGGCTCTTTTCATTTTTCAAACTCGACTCATGCGAATTGGCTAACTTATATTGGGGTCAGGGTGGCACGTGCGGTTTAAAAACCACTTTAAAAGTAACTTAGCTCTATTGGTTTTTAAAAAAGAAGTTTCCTAGATCCTCATTAGGATTCAAAAAGTTTAGAATCCTAAGCAGAAAATTGATTTAAAAATCAACAAACACTTCGCGGACAAATAATTAACGTGGAAAAATATTATAGAATCAAATAAAAATGCATGACTTACACAAAGGCGGACAAATACTACCACTTTGCCATCACCAAGACAGTGATTGGCGGAAGCGTTGGAACAACCACCATGGCTACCATCTTGGTCTGCTTGTCAGCTCAAATCTGAATCATTTCATTTGGCGCTGGGGTACTGACTCTTTAATGCCTGATCTAGCTGGTTCAGTCTACCATTGGTTCCATTTTTGCTCCAGAGAACGGTTTTAATTTCAAGAAGGAGCTCTCTTATAATTGTAGCGTTTGCCACCAAGTACAAATCTTTGTGTTTTTTTTTTTGCTCTTTTTTAGTATTTTGTTATGATTGTATGATTAATCATGTGTAGTTTGTGACATTTTTTCTCATCTGGGTTTTTTTCAAAACGTTAATATATGTTTTCACTCTGCACTTTTAATAGAAAAAATGTTATTCGCAGCGCAGAATGAATTCGTGAACAATGGAGGAAGAGAAATTAATGGTGAGATTCATTCCTCTTCCCTTGTTCCGAACTCTATGTTCATCGTATCCAATGTTGGGAACGAGATCCACAACAACTAAAGGAAGAATATAACAACTCCAATTTTCCGACAGCATGACGTTTCCCATTTCAGGGACATGTTTCATGTGCTTCATTCACTGGATAATTGTTTATGTAAAAATTTGTATATTGTACGTAAGTGTTTAATAAATGTCCACTAAATTATATACGCAAGGTGTTTATTTTGCACTTGTTCTTGTAGATTTGATTGTTTAACATGCATATTTTATTTTATTTTTAGAAATATAATATAATATATTGATAACATAACATCTAAAATGTGTACATGCAAGCATCAAAATCCAAACACGCACACATCAATTCATTCACTCTAGGCATGCACATTTTTAGCATTATATTTAAATATCTCCTACCAAGCTTTCAACGTCTACATTACCATTATTAAGTTCGGTTTATGAAGTACATTTCTTTGTAAAGACGAAAAGAGTCTTATTAAGGCTCTCTTCGTTGTTCAAACTTGGCTCTTGCAAAGAGGCCAACTAATATTGGCGTCAGAGTCACACGTGCGATTTAAAAACCACATTTAAACGTAACTTATGTCTAATGGTTAAAAAAATAAGAAGTTTCCCAGAACCTCATTGAAATCAAACAGATTAGAATCCTGACTAGGAAATGATATAATTTAATATGTTGATGACATCACATCTAAAATGTGTACATACACACATCAAAATCCGCACATACACATCAATTCATTTGCTCTATACATGCACATGTGTAGCACTATATTTAAATATCTCCTACCTAACTTGTCACGTCTACATTACCCTATTGAAGCACGGTTAACGAACTACATTTCTTTGTAAAGTTGAAAAGAGTCGTATTAGGGCTCTTCTCCTTTTTTAAACTTGGCTCATGAGAAGAGGCTAACTTATATTGGGGGTCAGGGTGGCACGTGTTAAAAACCATCTTTCAAAGTAACTTAGCTCTAATGTTTTAAAAAATAAGAAGTATCCTAGAACCTCATTAAAATCAAACAGTTTAGAATCCTAACTGTGCAATTCATTTAAAAATCAACAAACACTTAGCGGAAAAATAATGAGAAGGTAAAATTATTCTAAAATAAAATAAAAATGAATGACTTACACGAAGGTGGACAAATAATGCCACTTTGTTTTCACCGGAACAGTGATCGGCGGGAGCATCAAAACCAATGTCATGGCCACCATCTTGGTCTTCTTGTCGACTCAAATCTGGTTCATTTCATTTGGCGCTAGGGTACTGACTCTTTAATGCTGGATCCGGTGGGTTTAGTCCATCGGTGGCTCCATTTTTTGCTCTGGGGATGATTTTCATTTCAGGAAGAAGGTCTCTGATCATTGCAATGTTTATGATTACGATATCAAAATATTATTTATTTAGAGTTTTCTTAGTTTAATATTTTTAGTAGGATAACAATATACTCTTTTTCCCATTGGGTTTTTCATTCAGATAGTGTGATCATTTGTAATTTATTTCATTTTAGAATAAGGCTCATTAACTCTATCATGTTGGCGTTAGAAGTGCTTTATTATGCTATGTTTTATTTTAGAGTTTAGAATATTTGATTTTGATTTTATTAGAATTAGATTTGGTAAAATTAGATAATGTAATAGTCATTCTAGATTTATCTTGATTGAATTTGTCCATATCTACATTTATTTTAGGTAGTCTAGTTAAATATGGTTTTAACTCCTTAAAGTTACCCTAATCATTTTCAGTTTCTTGTTTGTATTCTTGAAGGTCATACCTATGTACTAAAAATACGGGGTGGTTTTAAACATTATTTTTACACCTCTTATCAATCAAATATACAACCTTTTGAGTTCATACTGTTTGCTTGCGAGCTATTCCATTGTTGCTTAACCCCGAGGGCTAGTAAAGTATCAATAAACCTTGTGATCTAATCCTGAGGGCTAGTTGGATAGCAAGTCAAATTAGACGTACCCCGAGGGCTAAACACTTGAATTTTGTGCGGCACACTAGGGTTTACGAGTTCCCTTATTTTGTCAAAAAATTTAATTCCACAATCGAGCTTCTTCACAAGGGGATTCATATAATCTAACATGTTGATGACATAACATCTAAAATGTGTACATACACACATCAAAATCCGCACACACACAGACACATCAATTCATTCACTCTAGACATGCACATATATAGCCCTGTATTTAAATATCTCCTACCTAACTTGTCACATCTACATTACCCCTTTGAAGCACAGTTAATGAAGTACATTTCTTTGTAAAGTCGAAAACAGTCATCTTAGGGCTCTTTTTATTTTTCAAACTTGGCTCATAAGAAGAGGCTAACTTATATTGCGGTCGGAGTGGCAAGTGCGGTTTAAAAACCACCTTTAAAAGTAACTTAGCTCTAATGGTTTAAAAATAAAAAAAATTCCTAGAACCTATTTGAAATTAAACAATTTAGAATCCTAACCAGGAAATTGATTTAAAAATCAATAAATTCTTTTCGGACAAATAATTAACATGGAAAAATATTCTAAAATAAAACAAAAATGAATGACTTACACGAAGGCGGACAAATAATATCACTTCGCCATCACCTGAACAGTAATCGGCGGGAGCGTCAAAACCACCGTCATGGCCACCATCTTGGCCTTCTTGTCGACTCAAATCTTGTTCATTTCATTTGGCGCCAGGGTATGGACTCTTTAATGCCGGATCCAGCAGGTTCAGTCCACCCCCTGCTCCATTTTCAGCTCTGGGGACGATTTTCATTTCAGGAAGAAACTCTCTGATCATTGCAGTGTTTGCCACTAGGTAGGTCTTTTTGTGTTTTGTTTCTTTGGGATCTTTTTTAGTATTTTATTATGATTATATGATTAATCTTGTGTAGTTTGTGACCATTTTTTCATGTGTTTTTGTTAAAATTTAATATATGTTTTTACTCTGCGTTTTTTGTAAAAACAAATGGCATTCGTTACGCAGAATCAATTCATGTACAATGGAGGAAGAGAAATTTATGGTGAGATTAGTTCCTCCTCCATTTGTTTCAAACTCTATATTCATCGGATCCAATGTTGGGAACGGGATCCACAACACCTAAGGGAAAAAGATAACAGCTCTAATCTTCCGACAGCATGTCATTTCAAATTTCAGCAACATGCATCTGGTACTTCATTCGCCGAATAATTGTATGTGTCAAATGTTTTATATTGTACGCACGTGTTAAATAAATGTCCACTAAATTATATATGAACGGTATTTATTTTTCTTTTGTTCATGTAGATTTAGTGTCTAACATGTTGTTTTATTTTAAAAATATAATCTAATATGTTATTGACATAACATCTAAAATAAGTACAAGCACACATTAAAATCCCCACACACACATCAATTCATTCAATCTAGACATTCACATGTGTAGCACTATATTTAAATATCTCCTATTTAACTTGTCACATCTACATTACCCTTTTGAATCAATGTTAATGAAGTACATTTCTTTGTAAAGTAAAAAAAGAGTCGTATTATGGCTCTTTTCGTTGTTCAAACTTAGCTCATGCGAAGGGGCTAACATATATTGGCGGGGTGGCACGCGCATTTTAAAAGCCACATTTAAACCTGGTGATCTAATCCCAAGGGCTAGTTGAATAGAAAGTCAAATTAGGCGTACCCCGAGGGCTAAACACTTATATTTTGTGCGGCACGCTAGGGTTTACGAGTTACATTGTTTTGTCAAAGATCTTAATTCCACAATCCAGCTTCTTCGCAAGGGGATTCATATAATCTAATATGTTGATGACATAACATCTAAAATGTGTACATGCACACATCAAACCCCCCCCCCCCCCACACACACACACACCAATTCATTCGCTCTAGACCAGCACATATATCCTTTTATTTAAATATCTCCTACCTAACTTGTCACGTCTACGTTACCCTTTTGAAGCATAGTTAATGAAGTACATTTCTATGTTCAGTCGAAAAGAGTCGTATTAGGGCTCTTTTCATTTTTCAAACTTGGCTCATGCAAAGAGCCTAACTTATATTGGGGTCGAGGTGGCACGTGCGATTTAGAAACCACCTTTAAAAGTTACTTAGCTCTTATGATTTTAAAAATAAGAAGTTTTCTAGAACCTCATTTAAATTAAACATATTATAATACTAACCAAGAAATTGATTTAAAAATCAACAAACACTTTGCGGACAAATAATGTACATGGTAAAATTTTCTAAAATAAAATAAAATTCATGACTTACACGAAGGAGGACAAATAATGCCACTTCGCCATCACCAGAACGATGATCGGCGGGAGCTTCAAAACCACCGTCATAGCCACTATCTTGGTATTCTTGTCAACTCAAATCTAATTCATTTCATTCACCGCCGGGGTACTAAATATTCAATGTCGGATCCAGCGGGTTCAGTCCGCCGCCGGCTCCATTTTCGGCTCTGGGGACGATTTTCATTTCAGGAATAAGCTCTCTGATCATTGAAGTGTTTGCCACCGGGTATGTATTTTTGTGTTTTTTTAATTTCTTTCGGCTTTAGTATTTTATTATGATTGTATGATTAATCTAGTGTAGTTTGTGACATTTTTTCATCTTGGTTTATTTTTTAATATATGTTTTTACTTTGCGTCTTTTGTAGAAAAAAATGGCATTCATGGCACATAATCAATTCATGTTCAATGGAGTAAGAGAGATAAATGGTGAGATTCATTCTTCCTCCATTGTTTTGAACTCTGTGTTCATCGGATTTAACATTGGGAATGGGATCCACAACAGCTAAGGGATGAAAATAACAACTCCAATCTTCTGACAGCATGTCGTTTCCCATTTCAGCGACATGCATCAGATACTTCATTCGTCGAATAATTGTATGTGTAAAATATTGTATATTGTACATACGTGTTTAATAAATTCCCACTAAATTATATACGTACAACATTTATTATGAACTAGTTCCTGTAGATTTGAGTGTCTAACATGCAACTTTTTTTTGAAATATAATCTAACATGTTGATGACATAACATCTAAAATATGTACATGCGCACATCAAAATCCGCACACACACATCAATTCATTCGCTCTAGACATGCACATATGTAGCACTACATTTAAATATCTCCTACCTAACTTGTCACGTCTACATTACCCTTTTGAATTATGATGATGAAGTACATTTCTATGTAACGTTGAAAAGAGTCGTATTAGGACTCTTTTCATTGTTCAAACTTGGCTCATGCAAAGAAGCTAACTAATATTGGGGTTAGGGTGGCATGTGCGGTTTAATACCCACCTTTAAAAGTAAATTAGCTCTAAAGGTTTAAAAAATAAGAAGTTTCTCAGAACCTCATTGAAATCAAATAGGTTAGAATCCTAACCACGAGATTGATTTAAAAATCAACAAACACTTTATGGACAAATAATGAACATGGAAAAATATTCAAAAATAAAATAAAAATTCATGTCATCTGGTTGTTGCATCGAAATGGTCACTCTTACGTGAAGGCGGACAAATAATGCAACTCCGCTGTCACCAGAACGATAATCGATGGGAGCGTTGAAACCACCGTCATGGCCACCATATTTGTCTACGTGTCAACTCAAATATGGTTCATTCCACCGTCAGCGACATGTTTCAGGTACTTTATTCGCCGAATAATTGTACATTGTACTTACGTGTTTAATAAATGTCCACTAAATTATGTGTGCACTGTGTTTATTTTGCACTTGTTCTTGTAGATTTGAGTGTCTAACATGCATATTTTATTTTATTTTTTAAAATATAATATAATATGTTGATAACATAACATCTAAAATGTGTACATGCACACATCCAAATCCGCACACACACACAAATCAATTCATTCAGTCTAGACATGCACATTTGTAGCACTATATTTATTCAATCTTCCGATAGCATGTCATTTCCAATTTCAATGGCATGCATCAGGTACTTCATTCGCCGGATAATTGTATGTGTAAAATGTTGTATATTGTACGTACGTGTTTGATAAATGTCCTTTAAATTACATGCGTACGCTATTTATTTTGCACTTGTTCTTGTAGATTTGAGTGTCTAATATGCTGTTTTGTTTCAAAAATATAATCTAATATGTTGATGGCATCTAAAATATGTACATGCACAAATCAAAATCTGCACACACACACCAATTCGTTCGCTCTAGACGTGCACACATATAGCCCTATATTTAAATATCTCCTACCTAACTTGCCACGCCTACATAACCCTTTTTAATCAGGGTTAATGAAGTACATTTCTTTGTTAAGTCCAAAAGAGACGTATTAGTGCTTTTTTCATTTTTCAAAATCGACTCATGCAAATTGGCTAACTTATATTAGGGTCGGGGTGGCACGTGTGGTTTAAAAACCACTTTAAAGGTAACTTAGCTCTTTTGGTTTTTAAAAACAAGTTTCCTAGATCCTCATTGAAATCAAACAGTTTAGAATCCTAACCAGGAAATTGTTTAAAAATCAACAAACACTTCGCGGACAAATAATGAATGTGGGACAATATTCAAGAATCAAATGAAAATACATGACTTACACAAAGGCGGACAAATACTGCCACTTTGCCGTCACCAGAACAGTGATTAGCGGAAGCGTCGGAACCACCTTTATGGCGACAATCTTGGTTTGCTTGTCGGCTCAAATCTGAATCATTTCATTTGGCACCGAGGTACGGACTCTTTAATGCCAGATCTGGCAGATTCAGTTTAGCATTGGCTCCATTTTTGGCTCTTGAGAACGATTTTAATTTCAGGAAGGAGCTCTCTTCTAATTGTAGCATTTGCCACCAAGTACCAATCTTTGTGTTTTTTATCTTAATTTGGCTCTTTTTTAGTATTTTATTATGATTGTATGATTAATCATGTGTAGTTTGTGAAATTTTTTTCTCATCTGGGTTTTTTTCAAAACGTTAATATATGTTTTCACTCTGCATTTTTGTTAGAAAAAAATGGCATTCGCAGCACAGAATCAGTTCGTGAACAATGGAGGAAGAGAAATTAATGGTGATATTCATTCCTCTTCCCTTGTTTCGAACTCTGTGTTCATCAGATCCAATGTTGGGAACGGGATCCACAATAGCTAAGGGAAGAATATAACAACTCCAATCTTCCGACAGCATGACGTTTCCCATTTCAGGAACATGTTTATAGTGCTTCATTCACTGGATAATTGTATATGTAAAAATTTTTATATTGTACGTAAGTGTTTAACAAATGTCCACTAAATTATATACGCAAGGTGTTTATTTTGCACTTATTCTTGTAGATTTGAGTGTTTAACTTGCATATTTTATTTTATTTTTATAAATATAATATAATATGTTGATAACATAACATCTAAAATGTGTACATGCACGCATCAAAATCCGTACACACACACATCAATTCAGTCACTCTAGACATGCACATTTTTAGCACTATATTTAAATATCTCATATCTATCTTTCAACGTCTACATTGCCATTTTTAAGTTCAGTTAATTAAGTACATTTCTTTGTAAAGACGAAAAGAGCCTTATTAAGCCTATTTTCATTGTTCAAACTTGGCTCATCTAATATTGGGGTCAGAGTCACACGTGCGGTTTAAAAATCACCTTTAAAAGTAACTTAGGTCTAATGGTTAAAAAAATAAGAAGTTTCCCAGAACCTCATTGAAATCAAACAGATTAGAATCCTGACTAGGCAATTGATATAATCTAGGGTAATATGCAAATATAATCCTATATGTTGGAGAAAGTGCAAATATAACCCTGAGTTATTTTTTAGTGCAAATATAACCCTAACTATTATACATGTGTGCAAATATAACCCTAACTATTATACATATGTGCAAATATAACCCTAAAGCCATTATTTCCGGCATTGACTGACCAGGGTTATATTTGCACTTTCAATTATCACAGGGTTATATCTGCACTTTCATTATTACAGGGTTATATCTGCACTTTCATCAATTATATAGGGTTATATATGCATTTTTCTCTATAATCTAATATGTTGATGACATAACATCCAAAATGTGTACATGCACACATCAAAATCCGCACACACACATCAATTCATTCGTTCTAGACATGCACATATGAAGCACTATATTTAAATATCTCCTACCTAACATGACACATCTACATTACCCTTTTGAAGCACGGTTAATGAAGTACATTTCTTTGTAAAGTTGAAAAGAGTCGTATTAGGGCTCTTTTCCTTTTTAAAACTTGGTTCATGCGAAGAGGCTAACTTATATTGGGGTCAGGGTGGCACGTGTTAAAACCCACCTTTCAAAGTAACTTAGCTCTAATGTTTTAAAAAATAAGAAGTTTCCTAGAACCTCATTAAAATCAAACAGTTTAGAATCCTAGCCATGCAATTCATCTAAAAATCAATAAACACTTTGTGGAAAAATAATGAGAAGGTAAAAATATTGAAAAATAAAATAAAAATGAATGACTTACATGAAGGCGGACAAATAATGCCACTTTGTCGTCACTGGAATAGTGATCGGTGGGAGCATCAAATCCACTATCATGACCACCATCTTAATCCTATTGTCGACTCAAATCTGATTCACTTCATTTGGCGCCGGGGTACAAACTCTTTAATCCCGGATCCGGCGGGTTTAGTCCTCCGGTCGCTCCATTTTTTGCTTTGGAGACGATTTTCATTTCAGGAAGCTCTCTGATCATTGCAGTGTGTACAATACGATATCAAAATATTATTTATTTAGAGTTTTCTTAGTTTAATATTTTTAGTAGGATAACACTATACTCTTTTTTCCATTGGGTTTTTTTATGATATGGTGTGATCATTTGTAATTTATTTCACTTCAGAATAAGGCTCATTAACTCTGCCATGCTGGCGTTATAAGTGTTTTATTATGCTATGTTTTATTTTAGCATTTAGAATATTCAGTTTTGATTTGATTAGAATTAGATTTGGTAAGATTAGATAAGGTAATATTCATTCTAGATTTATCTTGATTGAATTTGTCATATCTACGTTTATTTTAGGTAGTCTAGTTAAATATGGTTTTCGCTCCTTAAAGTTGCCATAATCATTTTCGGTTTCTTGTTTGTATTCTTGAAGGTCATACCTATGAACTAAAAATACGGGGTAGTTTTAAACATTATTTTCACACCATTCTTATCAATCAAATATACAACCTTTTGAGTTCATACTCTTTGCATGCGAGCTATTTCATTGTTGCTTAACCCCGAGGGCTAGTTAAGTATCAATAAACCTTGTGATCTAATCATGGGGGCTAGTTGGATAGCAAGTCAAATTAGGCGTGCCCCGATGGCTAAACACTTGAATTTCATGCGGCATACTAGGGTTTGCAAGTTCTCTTGTTTTGTCAAAGATCTTAATTCCACAATTTAGCTTCTTCGCATGGGGATTCCTATAATCTAACATGTTGATGACATAACATCTAAAATGTGTACATACACACATCAAAATCTGCACACACACACATCAATTCATTCGCTCTAGACATGCACGTATATAGCCCTATATTTAAATATCTCCAACCTAACTTGTCACATCTACATTACCCTTTTGAAGCACAGTTAATGAAGTACATTTTTTGTCAAGTCAAAATTAGTCATATTAGGGCTCTTTTTATTTTTCAAACACGGCTCATAAGAAGAGGCTAACTTATATTGCGTTCATAGTGCCAAGTGCAATTTAAAAACCACCTTTAAAAGGAACTTAACTCTATGGGTTTAAAAATAACAAGTTTCCTAGAACCTCATTGTAATTAAACAATTTTGAATCCTAACCAGGCAATTGATTTAAAAATCAATAACTTCTTCGTGGACAAATAATGAACATGGGAAAATATTCAAAAATAAAACAAAAATGCATGACTTACACGAAGGCGGACAAATAATGCCACTTCGTAGTCACCTGAACGGTAATCAG
The DNA here is from genome assembly GCA_037428765.1 of Rubia yunnanensis. Lineage (NCBI taxonomy): Eukaryota > Viridiplantae > Streptophyta > Magnoliopsida > Gentianales > Rubiaceae > Rubia > Rubia yunnanensis. The sequence continues at coordinate 132,441,446 of CM075062.1, forward strand.
TGGGAGCATCGAAACCACCGTCATGGCCACAATCTTGGTCTTCTTGTCAACTCAAATCCGATTCATTTCATTTGGCATCGGGGTATGGACTATTTAATGCTAGATCCAGTAGGTTTAGTTCACCCCCAGCTCCATTTTTTCAGCTCTGGGGACGATTTTCATTTCAGGAAAGAGCTCTCTGATCATTGCAGTGTTTGCCACTAGGTAGGTCTTTTTGTGTTTTTTTCCTTTGGGCTCTTTTTTAGTATTTTATTATGATTGTATGATTAATCTTGTGTAGTTTGTGACATTTTTTAATGGGTTGTTTTAAAATTTTAATATATGTTTTTACTCTGCGTCTTTTGTTAAAACAAATGGCATTCGTAGCGCAGAATCATTTCATGTACAATGGAGGAAGAGAAATGTATGGTGAGATTCATTCCTCCACCATTTGTTTTGAACTCTGCATTCATCGGATCCAATGTTAGGAAAGGGATCCACAACAGCCAAGGGAAAAAGAAAACAGCTTTAATCTTCCGGCAGCATGTCATTTCCAATTTCAACAACTTGCATCTGCTACTTAATTCACCGAATAATTGTATATGTCAAATGTTTTATATTGTATGTACGTGTTAATAAATGTCCACTAAATTATATACGAACGGTATTTATTTTTCTTTTGTTCTTGTAGATTTAGTGTCTAACATGTTTTATTTTAGAAATATAATCTAATATGTTATTGACATAACATCTAAAATGTGTACATGCACACATCAAAATCCCCACACACACATCAATTCATTCACTCTAGACATTCACATATGTAGCACTATATTTAAATATCTCCTATTTAACTTGTCACATCTACATTACCCTTTTGAATCACGGTTAATGAAGTACATTTCTTTGTAAAGTCAAAAAGAGTCGTATTATGGCTCTTTTCATTGTTCAAACTTGGCTCATGTGAAGGGGCTAACTTATATTGGCGGGGTGGTACGTGCATTTTAAAAACCACCTGTAAACCTTGTGATCTGATCCCGAGCGCTAGTTGGATAGCAAGTAAAATTAGGCATACCCCGAAGGCTAAACACTTAAATTTCGTGCAGCACGCTAGGGTTTGCGAGTTACCTTGTATTGTCAAAGATCTTAATTCCACAATCCAGCTTTTTCGTAGGGGGATTCATATAATCTATATGTTGATGACATAACATCTAAAATGTGTACATGCACACATCTAAATCCGCATACACACATCAATTTACTTGCTCTAGACCAGAACATTTATCCATATATTTAAATATCTCCTACCTAACTTGTCACGTCTACATTACCCTTTTGAAGCATAGTTAATGAAGTACATTTATTTGTTCAGTCGAAAAGAGTCGTATTAGGGCTCTTTTCATTTTTCAAACTTGGCTCATGCGAAGAGGCTAACTTATATTTTGGTCGAGGTGGCACGTGCGATTTAAAAACCACCATTAAAAGTAACTTAGCTCTAATGGTTTAAAAAATAAGAAGTTTCCTAGAACCTCATTAAATTAAACAATTTAGAATCCTAACCAGGTAATTGATTTAAAAAGCAACAAACACTTTGCGGACAAATATAAACATGGTAAAATATTCTAAAATAAAATAAAATTCATGGCTTACATGAAGGTAGACATATAATGCCACTTCGCCGTCACCAGAACGGTGATTGGCGGAAGCATCAAAACCACTCTCATGGCCATCATATTGGTATTCTTGTCGACTCAAATCTAATTCATTTCATTCGGCACTGGAGTACTGACTCTTCAATGGCGGATTCGGCGGGTTCAGTCTGCCGCCGGCTCCATTTTTGGCTCTGGGGACGATTTTCATTTCAGGAAGAAGCTCTCTGATCATTGCAGTGTTTGCCACCGGATTTGTATTATTCTGTTTTTTTAATTTCTTTTGGCTCATTTTTAGTATTTTATTATGATTATATGATTAATCATGTATAGTTTGTGACATTTTTTTCAACTGGGTTTTTTTCAAAACGTTAATATATGTTTTTACATTGCGTCTATTGTAAAATTTAAAAAAAAAGGCATTCATGGTGCATAATCAATTCATGTTCAATGGAGGAAGAGAGATGAATGATGAGATTCATTCCTCCTTCATTGTTGTGAACTCTGCGTTTATTGGATTTAACATTGGGAGTGGGATCCACAATAGCTAAGGTAAGAAGATAACAACTCCAATCTTCCGATAGCATGTCGTTTCCCATTTCAGCGACATGCATCAGATACTTCATTCGTCAAATAATTGTATGTGTAAAATGGTGTATATTAGGCGTACGTGTTTAATAAATGTCCTATACGCACAGCATTTATTATGCACTTGTTCTAGTAGATTTGAGTGTCTAACACGCAACTTTTTTTTGAAATATAATCTAATATGTTGATGACATAACATCTAAAATATGTACATGCACACATCAAAACCCGCGCACACACACATCAAAATCCGCACACACACATCAATTCTTTCGCTCTAGACATGCACATATGTAGCACTACATGTAAATATCTCCTACCTTACTTGTCACGTCTACATTACTCTTTTGTAGCACGGTTAATGAAGTACATTTCTTTGTAAAGTCGAAAAGAGTCGTATTAGGACTCTTTTCATTTTTCAAACTTGGCTCATGCAAAAATGCTAACTTATATTTGAGTCAGGGTGGCATGTGTGATTTAATGCCCACCTTTAAAACTAAATTAGCTCTAATGGTTTAATAAATAAGAAGTTTCCTAGAACCTCATTTAAATCAAACAGTTTAGAATTCTAACCATGAAATTGATTTAAAAATAAACAAACACTTTGCGGACAAATAATGAACATGGAAAAATATTCAAAAATAAAATAAAAATGTACGATATCTTGTTGTTGCATCGAAATGTTCACTCTTACATGAAGGCGGACAAATAATGCAACTTCGCTATCACCAGAACGATGATCGGCGGGAGTGCCGAAACCATCGTCATGGCCACCATCTTTGTCTATGTGTCGACTCAAATATGATTCATTTCATTTTGCGTTGGGGTATGGACTCTTTAATGCCAGATCCAATGGATTCAGTCCACCGCTTGTTCATTTTTTTACTATGGGACGATTTTCATTTCAGGAAAGAGCTCTCTGATCATTGCAGTGTTTGCCACCAGGTATGTATCTTTGTTTTTTTTATTCTTTTTATGGCCTTTTTTTAGTATTTTATTATAATTGTATGATTGATCTTGTGTAGTTTGTGACTTTTTTTTCAATTGGGTTTTTTTAAAACGTTATTATATATTTTTACTCTACATTTTTTGTAGAAAAAAAATGACTTTCGCAGCGCAGAATCAATTTATGTACAATGGAGGAAGAGAATGAATGGTGAGATTCATTCCTCCTTATTTGTTTCGAACTCTGCGTTCATCGGATCCAATATTGGGAACGGGATCCACAACAGCTAAGGGAAGAAGATAACAGGTCCAATATTCTGACACCATGTTGTTTCCAATGACAGGTACTTCATTTGCCGGATAATTGTATGTGTCAAATGATTTATATTGTACGTACATGTTTAATAAATGTCCACTAAATTATATACGAATGGTATTTTGTTTGCATTTTTTATTTTAGATTTAGTGTCTAACATGTTGTTTTTAGAAATATAATCTACAATGTTTATAACACAGCATCTAAAATGTGTACATGCACACATCAAAATCCACACACACATGAATTCATTCACTCTAGACATGCACATATTTAGCACGATATTTAAATATCTCCTACTTAAATTGTCACATCTACATTACCCTTTTGAAGCACAGTTAATGACGTACATTTCTTTCTTAAGTCAAAAAGAGTCGTATTATGGCTCTTTTCGTTGTTCAAACTTGGCTCTTGCGAAAGGGCTAACTTATATTGGGGTCAGGGTGGCACGTGCAGTTCAAAAACCACCTTCAAAAGTAACTTAGCACTAATGGTTTTTAAAAAGGTTCCTTGATCTTCATTGAAATCAAACAGTTTAGAATCCAAACCAAGAAATTGATTCAAAAATCAACAAACACTTCGCGAACAAATAATGAACGTGGAAAAATAATCAAGAATCAAATAAAAATACATGACTTACACGAAGGTGGACAAATACTGCCACTTTTCCGTCACCAGAAAAGTGATTGGTTAGAGCGTCGGAACCACCGTCATGGCCACCATCTTGGTCTGCTTGTCGTTTCCATTCTGAATCATTTCATTTGGCGCTGGGGTACGGACTCTTTGATGCCAGATCCGGCGGGTTCAGTCTACAAACGACTCTATTTTTTGCTCCAGAGAACGATTTTAATTTTAGGAAGGTTCTCTTTGATCATTGTAGTGTTTGCCACCCGGTATAAATTTTTGTTTTTTTCCTTTTTTTGCTATTTTTTAGTATTTTATTATGATTGTATGATTAATCCTTTGTAGTTTGTGACATTTTTTTCATCTGGGATCTTCTCAAAATGTTAATATATGTTTTCACTCTGCATTTTTTGTAGAAAAAAATGCCATTCGCTGATAGAAAAATAGAGATAGAAAAATGAATGGGGAGATTCATTCCTCCTCCATTATTCTGAACTCTATGTTCATCAGATCCAATGTTGGGAACAGGATCCACAACAGCTAAGGCAAAAGAAAACAACTTCAATCTTCCAACAGCATGTCTTTTCCCATTTCTGTGACATGCACCAGGCACTTCATTCGTTGGATAATTGTATGTGTAAAAAGTTGTATATTGTGCGTACGTGTTTAAAAAATGTCCACTAAATTATATACCCACGGTGTTTATTTTTCTCTTGTTCTTGTAGATTTGAGTGTCTAACATGCATATTTTATTTTATTTTTAGAAATATAATATAATTTGTTGATAACATAACATCTAAAATGTGTACATGCACACATCAAAATCCGCACACACTCTCACATCAATTCATTCACTCTTGACATGAACATTTGTAGCACTATATTTAAATAACTCCTACCTAACTTGCCACATCTGCATTGCCCTTTTTAAGCACGGTTAATGAAGTAAATTTCTTTGTAAAGATGAAAAGAGTCTTAATAGGGATATTTTCATTGATCAAACTTGGCTCATGCAAAGATGCAAACTAATATTGGGGTTGGGGTCACACATGCAGTTCAAAAACCACCTTTAAAAGTAACTTAGGTCTAATGGTTTAAAAACTAAGATGTTCCCTAGAACCCCATTGAAATAAAAACAGTTAGAATCCTAACTAGGCAATTGATTTAAAAATTAACAAACACTTTGCTGAAAAATAATGAACATGGAAAAATATTCAAAAATAAAATAAAAAATGCATGACTTACACGAAGGTGGATAAATAATGCCACTTCGTTGTCACCGGAACAGTGATCGGCGGGAGCATCGAAACCCCCATCATGGCCATCACATTGGTCTGCTTGTCGACTAAAATTTGATTCATTTCATTTGACACTGGGGTGCAGACTCCTTTATGCCGGATCTAGTGGGTTCAGCCTGCCATCGGCTCCATTTTTGGCTCTAGGGAACGATTTTCATTTCAAGAATAAGCTCTCTGATCATTGCACTGTTTACCACCAGATGTGCTTTTTTGTTTTTTTTTTTCCTTTTTTTGCCACTTTTTTTATTTTATTAAGATTATATGATTGATCCTGTGTAGTTTGTGACTTTTTTTCATCTAAGTTTTTTTTCAAAACGTTAATATATGTTTTTACTCTGCTTTTTTTGTAGAAAAAGATGAAATTCGCAGTGCAAAATCAATTCATGTACAATGGAAGAAGAGAAATAAGTGGTGAGATTCATTCCTCCTCCAATGTTTCAAACTCTACAATCATAATATCCAATGTTGGGAACGGGATCCACAACAGCTAAGGGAAGAAGATAACAGGTCCAAACTTCCTTCAGCATGTCGTTTAACATTTCAGCAACATGCATCAGGTACTTCATTCATCGGATAATTATATGTGTAAAATGTTGTATGTTGTACGTACGTGTTTAATCAATTTCCTCTAAATTATATACGCACGGTATTTATTTTGCACTTGTTCTTGTAGATTTCAATGTCTAACATGGTGTTACCTTAGTCAAATATAATCTAATATGTTGATGAAATAACATCTAAAATATGTACATGCACACATCAAAATCCGCACACACACATCAATTCATTTGTTCTGGACATGCACATATGTAGCACTATATTTAAATATCTCTTACTTAACTTGTCACATCTACATTACCCTTTTGAAGCACGGTTAATGAAGTACATTTCTTTGTAAAGTCAAAAAGAGTCATATTAGGGCTCTTTTCGTTGTTCAAACTTGGCTCATGTGAAAAGGCTAGCTTATATTGGGGCCAGGGAGGCACGTGCAGTTTAAAAACCATCTTTAAAAGTGATTGTGCTCTAATATTTTAAAAAAATAAGAAGTTTCCTAGAACCTCATTGAAATCAAACAATTTAGAATCCTAACCAGGAAATTGATTTAAAAATTAACAAACACTTTCCGGGAAAATAATGAACATGGAAAATATTCAATAATAAAATAAAAATGAATCACTTACACGAAGGCGGACAAATAATGCCATTTCGTCGTCACCAAAACAGTGATCTATGGGAGCATCGAAACCACCGGCATAGCTGCCATCTTGGTCTGCTTGTCGACTTAAATATGGTTCATTTCATTTGGCACCGAGGTACGGACTCTTTAATGCTAAATCTGGTGGGTTCAGTCTGCCAACGGCTTCAGTTTTTGCTCCGAAGGACGATTTTCATTTCAGGAAGGAGCTCTTTAATCATTGTGGTGTTTGCCACCAAGTATGCATTTTTCTTTTTGTTTCTTTTTGTCTCTTTTTTGTATTTTATTAAGAGTGTATGATTAATCATGTGTAGTTTGTGACTTTTTTTTCATCTGGGTTTTTTTTATAAACGTTAATTTAGATTTTTTTTCTCCTTTGTTTTTGTAGAAAAAGATGGCATTCGCAGCACAGAATCAATTCATGAACATTGGAGGAAGAGAAATGAATGGTGAGATTCATTCCTCCTCCATTGTTCCGAACTCTGCATTCATCGGATCCAATGTTGTAAACAGGATCAACAACAGCTAACGAACGAAGATAACAACTCCAATTTTCTGACAGCATGCCATTTCCCATTTCAATGTCATGCATAAGGAACTTCATTCACCAAATAATTGTATGTGTAAAACGTATTATATTATGCGTACGTGTGTAATAAATGTCCCCTAAATTCTATACGCACGGTTTTGATTTTGCACTTGTTCTCATAGATTTGACTGTCTAACATGCATATTTTATTTTATTTTTAGAAATATAATCTAATATGTTGATAACATAACATCTGAAATATGTACATGCACACCATAAAATCCGCACACACACATCAATTCATCCGCTCTAGACATGCACATATGTAGCACTATATTTAAATATCTCCTACCTAACTTTCCACGTCTACATTACCCTTTTTAATCATGATTAATCATGGTTTAAAAGAGACTTATTGGGGCTCTTTTCATTGTTCATACTTGGCTCATGCGAAGAGGCTAACTTTTATTGCGGTCGGGGTCACACGTGTGGTATAAAAACCACCTCTAAAAGTAACTTACGTCTAATGTTTTAAAAAATAAAAAGTTGCCTACAACCTCATCTGGTTACTATATAGAAGAAATACTTTGAAACCGCACGCTTGTGTCAATCGTCATCAGGGGCATAGTGGTCATTTTACAAGCAAGGTGAACGTGTGTCCCTACATGTGCTCCCAAGTGGCCGCCCAAAATGACATCATTTTGGGCACCTTTTTTGTCATTTTGTGCATCCCCTTTGTCAAACATTGCGGTGCCGCCACGTGCGTCTACATGTCCTGGCAGGTGGCTGCCCAAAACAATGTCGTTTTAGACACCCATTCGAGGGGTACCCATTCGAGAGGTACCCATTCAAGATGTGAGCTTCCAAGTAGAGGGGTTCGATAGGATGGGTTAAAGATGTACCCATTCAAGTTGTGAACTTTCAGGTGGAGAAGTTCGATTGGATGGGTTCGAGCGGTACCCATTCGAGATGTGAACTTTCAGGTGGATGGGTTTGAGAGGTACCAATTTGAGAGGTACCCATTCGATATGTGAGCTTTCAGGTGGAAGGGTTCGATTGGATGGGTTTGAGAGGTACCTATTCGAGATGTTAAATTTTAGGTGGAGGGGTTCAAGACATTGAGGATTCGAGTGATGGATACTTAATGTGCATGTGCCAATGGTTCGATAGGTGGAAGACTCGAGGGGTAGATGGGGGATCCTCGAATGGATGGTTCTCGACCTCGAAGGGATGGAATCTTCTGCCCTCGAAGGGGTCAAATTCTAGGCCCTTGAAGGGGTGGAGGCTTCTGTCCTCAAAGGGGTCGAGGTCTTGGTCCTCGAAGGGAAAGAGTCTTCTGTCCTCAAGGGGGTCGAAGTCTCAGCACTTGAAGGGATGGATTCTTCTGTCCTTGAAGGGGTTAAGTTCTCGGCCCTCAAAGGGATGGAGTCTTCTATCCTTGAGGGGGTCGAGTTCTTGGCCCTCGAAGGGATGGAGGATTCTGTCCTCGAAAGGGTCAAGGTCTCGACCCTTAAAGGGATGGATTCTTCTGTCCTCAAAGGGGTTGAGTTCTCGGCCCTCGAAGGGATGGAGTCTTCTGGCCTTGTGGGGGTCGAGTTCTCAGCCCTCGAAGGGATGGAGTCTTTTGGCCTCGAAGGGGTCAAGGTCTCAGCCCTCGAAGGGATGGAGTCTTTTGTCCTTGAATGGAGAGGTTCCATTCGAGAGGTACCTATTCAAGAGATAAAGTTTCCAGGTGGAGGGGTTCGATATGATGGGTTATAGATGTACCCATTCGAGATGTGAACTTTCAGGTGGAGGAGTCCGATTGGATGGGTTTGAGTGGTACCCATTCGAGATGTGAACTTTCAGGTGAATGGGTTTGAGAGGTACCAATTCGAGAAGTACCCTTTCAATATGTGAACTCTCAGGCGGAGGGGTTCGATCGAATGGGTTCGAGAGGTACCTATTCCAGAGGTTAAGTTTCAGGTGGAGGGGTTCCAGACATTGAGGATTCAAGTGATGGATACTTAGCGTACGTGTGCCAATGGCTCGGTAGGTGGAAGACTCGAGGGATAGATAGGGGATCCTCGAAGCGGTTTTTCTCGGCCTTGAAGGGGTCCTTCAAGGTTGACTTCTAGGCCCTCGAAGGGATGGAGGCTTCTATCCTAAAAAGGGGGCAAGGTCTCGGACCTCAAAGGGATGGAGTCTTCTATCCTCGAATGGGTTGAGTTCTCAAACCTCAAAGGGATGGAGTCTTATATCCTCAAAGGGATTGAATTATCGGCCCTCAAAGGGATGGAGTCTTCTGGCCTAGAAGGGGTCGAGGTCTCGGCACTCGAAGGGATGGAGTATTTTGTCCTCGAAGGGAGGGGTTCCATTCGATCCATTTGAGAGGTACCTATTCGATACCTACTGATTCAAGGGGTACTCATTCGAGAGGTGAAGTTTTAGGTGGAGGGATTTGATTGGATGGGTTCGAGCGGTACCTATTCGAGATGTGAACTTTCAGGTGGAGGGGTTTGATTGGATGGTTTTGAGCGGAACCCATTCGTGATGTGAACTTCCACGCGGATAGGTTCGAGAGGTACCCATTCGATATGTGAACTTTTAGGTGGAGGGTTCGATTGGATTGGTTCGATAGGTACCTATTCGAGAGGTTAAGTTTTGAGAGTAGGGGTTCGAGACATTGAGGATTTGAGTGATGGATACTTGGCGTGCGTGTGCCAATGGCTCGAAAGGTGGAAGACTCGAGGGGTAGATGGGGGATCCTCGAAGGGGTGGTTCTTGGCCTCGAAGGGATAGAATCTTCTGTCCTCGAAAGGGTCGACTACAAGGCCCTCAAAGGGATGGAGGCTTCTGTCCTTGAAGGGGTTGAGTTCTCAGCCCACGAAGGGATGGAGTCTTATGGCCTCGAAGGGATCGAGGTCTCGGCCCTCAAAGGGATGGAGTATTCTGTCCTTGAAGGGAGGGGTTCCATTCGATCCATTTGAGAGGTACCTAATCGAGACGTACCAATTCGAGGGGTACCCATTCGAGAGGTGAAGTTTTAGGTGGAGGTGTTTGATTGGATGGGTTCGAGGGGTACCCATTTGGAGTCTCCTAGCCTGGAAGGGGTCGATGTCTCGGCCCTCGAAGGGATGGTGTCTTCTGTCCTCGAAGGGAGGGTTTCCATTCAATCCATTTGAGAGGTACCTATTCGAGACGTACCGATTCGAGTGATTGATACTTAGCGTGCATGTGCCAATGGCTCAACAGGTGGAAGACTCGAAGGGTAGATGGGGGATCCTCGAAGGGGTTGTTCTCGGCCTCGAAGGGATGGAATCTTTTTTCCTCGAAAGGGTTAACTTCTAGGCCCTTGAAGGGATGGAGGCTTCTTTCCTAGAAAGGGGGCGAGGTCTCGGGCCTTGAAGGGATAGAGTCTTCTATCCTTGAAGGGGTTGAGTTCTCGGCCCTTGAAGGAATGGAGTCTTATGTCCTTGAGAGGGTCAAGTTCTTGGCCCTCAAAAGGATGGAGTCTTCTGGCCTAGAAGGGGTCAAGGTCTCGGCCCTCGAAGGGGTGGAGTCTTCTAACCTTGAAGGGAGGGGTTCCATTCGATCTATTCGAGAGGTACCTATTCGAGACGTACTGATTTGATGGGTACTCATTCGAGAGGTGAAGTTTCAGGTGGAGGGATTCTATTGGATGGGTTCGAACGATATTCGAGATGTGAACTTTCAGGTGGAGGGGTTCGATTGGATGGGTTCGAACGGTACCCATTCGAGATGTGAACTTCCAGGTGGATGGGTTCGAGAGGTGCCCATTCGATATGTAAACTTTCAGGGGGAGGGGTTCGATTGGATGGGTTTGAGAGCTGCCTATTCGAGAGGTTAAGTTTCAGGTGGAGGGGTTCGAGACATTGAAGATTCAAGTGATAGATACTTAGCCTGCGTGTGCCAATAGCCCGACAGGTGGAAGACTCGATGGGTAGTTAGGGAATCCTCGAAGGGGTGGTTCTTTGCCTCGAAGGGATGGAATCTTCTGTCCTTGAAGGGGTCGACTACTAGGCTCTCGAAGGGATGGAGTCTTCTTTTCTCGAAGGGGTCGAGTTCTCGGCCCTCGAAGGGATGGAGTCTTCTGGCCTCAAAGGGGTCGATGTCTCGGCCCTCGAAGGGATAGAGTCTTTTGTTCTCGAAGGGAGGAGTTCCATTGGACATGCTCGAGAGGTACCCATTCGAGAGGTGATGTTTGAGGTGGAGGGGTTACATTCAATCCATTCGAGAGGTACCTATTCAAGACATACCCATTCAAGAGGTACCTATTCAAGACATACCCATTCGAGAGGTACCAATTCGAGAGGTTAAGTTTCAGGTGGAGGGGTTCGATTGGATGGGTTCGAGAGGTACCCATTTGAGAGGTGAAGTTCCAAGTGGAGGGGTTCCATTGGATGGGTTCGAGAGGTACCTATTTGAGAGGTTAAGTTTCAGGTTGAAGGGCTTGAGACATTGAGGATTCGAGTGATGGATGACAAGATGTATTTGCCGTAAATAATATTGTATTGCTGACAGGGATATATAGAGTACAATAAGGTAACAGAATATGAGTAGAACTCTAGCTTGGTCAAATGACTTATCTAGAATCAATTATAATCTAATCATAAACATGAATTACTCTAACACCCCCCTCCCCACAAGTGAAGCGTCGGATGTTCAGCGATACAAAGCTTGGACATGAAGAACTCAAAGAGGGGACGCGAAAGTCCTTTGGTGAAGATGTCAGCAATTTGAAGAGCAGTGGATATATGGGTAACATGCAGCTTGCCAGATGCTACCAACTCACGAACAAAATGATAGTCGATATCAATATGCTTGGCCCACTTGTGAGAAACTAGATTTTGAGCCAAGAAAATGGCACTACTATTGTCATATAACAGCAGTGGGGAGCTCGAAAGTGGAAGACGAAGGTCGCAAAGCAAATGAGTCAACCAAACCATCTCTGAGGCAGTGTTGCCAAAAGCTCGATACTCGGACTCAGTGCTGGATCGAGAAACGGTAGATTACTTCTTGGCACTCCAAGAAACAATATTTCCACCAAGAAAGACTGCATATCCATACGTAGATCGGCGAGTCTCAAGACAACGAGCCCAATTAGCATTGGAATGATCCAAGACTTCAGGAGTACTGGCTGAGCAAAAAGTGAGGCCAAAATGGAGAGTGCCTCTGACATAGCGAAGAATCTGAGTACTGCGGCATAATGGTCTGACAAGATGTATTTTGCGTAAGTAATATTGTACTGCTGACAGGAATATATAGAGTACAATAAGGTAACAGAATATGAGTAGAACTCTAGCTTAGTCAACATGACTTATCTAGAATCACTTATAATCTAATCAGAAATATGATCTACTCTAACACCCCCCCTCAAGCGAAGAGTCGGATGTTCAGAGACGCAAAGCTTGGACCGGAAGAACTCAAAGATGGGACAAGAAATTCCTTTGGTGAAGTTGTTAGCAATTTGAATACCAGTGGAGACATAAGCGACACACAGCTTGCCAGATGCCACCAACTCACGAACAAAATGATAGTCGATATCAATATGCTTGGCATGCTTATGAGCAACCAGATTTTGAGCCAAGAAAATGGCACTACTGTAGTCACATAACAGCAATGGGAAGCTCGAAAGTGGAAGATGAAGGCCGCGAAGCAAATGAGTCAAGCAGACCATCTCTGAGGCAGTGTTGGCAAGAGCTCGATACTTGGACAGTGCTGGATCGAGAGATGGTAGACTGCTTCTTGGCACTCCAAGAAACAAGATTTCCACCAAGAAAGACTGCATATCCATACATAGATCGGCGAGTCTCAAGACAATGAGCTCAATCAGCATCTGAATACCCCAAGACCCCAGGAGTACTGGCCGAGCGAAAAGTGAGGCCAAAATGGAGAGTGTCTCTGACGTAGAGAAGAATCCGAGTGACTGCGGCATAATGGTCAGTACGAGAATCCTGAAGAAATTGACTGACTGTATTGACCGCAAATTCCATATCAGGATGAGTAATCGTCAAATACTAGAGGGCACCAATAAGGGATCGATACAATGTCAAATTCTAAAATGGTGGACTGGTGGAGCTATGTAGCTGCAAACCAGGAACAAAAAGGGTAGAGACCAGGACCGCATCGGACATACTTGCACGAGTGAGAATATCCCAAGCATACTTAGCGTAATCGAGAAGCAGACCCGAGGAAGTGGGTGATACTTCTAAGCCAAGAAAGTAATGGAGAGCACCCAAATTCTAGCAAACTCCCGATGTGTCCGATCAATAAACTTTCGAAGAAGCTCAGAGTCATTGCCTGTGAGAATAATATCATCAACATAGACTAGGAGATAGAGCAAGGACAATTCGAGAGAGAGAAAAAAAAGGGAAGTACCGGCAGATCTGCACTGAAACCCAAGTTAAGATAAATAGGTGCTGAACTGCTGAAACCATGCTAGAGGTGCTTTCTTAAGACCATAAATGGCCTTTTGCAAGGGGTAGACATAATCAGGATGAAGAGAGTCCCTGTAACCAACTGGTTACTCCATATAGACCGGCGTAACAAGAATACCGTTCAAGAAGGAGTTCTTGACATCCAACTGATGAAGAGGCTAGGATCGCATAGTGGCAATGGCAAGAACGGTCCGGACAGTGGAGGCCTTGACAACTTGACTAAAAGTATGATCAAAGTCGAAGCCCGGAATCTGAGAGAACCCTTGCGCAACAAGGCGAGCATTGTGATGATCAACCATACCATCAGGAGGATACTTCAGCCGGTTAACCCATTTGGAGCCAACAACGTTGACACCAGAAGGACGTGGAACAAGATCCCAAGTATGTTGTCCCCGTAAGGCAGCAATCTCCTCATTCATTGAAGAAACCCAAGATGGGTCCTTCAATGCCAAATGATAATCCGTGGCCTCCGACTGGGCAAGAAGGGCAGCAGGTAGGCCATAAGCTACAAGACCAGAATATTCTCGATGCGGAACAGCCCCAGTGGAAGATCGAGTGGCCATGTAATGAGTATGACGCTGCAAAGAAAAAGCCGGGGGAGAAGGAATCGGAGAGGGCGCCAGGGACTGAATATCAGAGGTGCCCAAAGATGATGCCGCAGATGGAAGAGAGCTGGCCACCGGTGACTGGGATGGGGTGAACAGGTCCTTAGTCGACGGAACAGAGTCCAGCAAGCAAATAGAGTCAGGCATAGGAGACGGCTGATTTGAAGTCGAGAGGGGCAGACCAGGGCTTGCATCCGCGTCCAGAAAAATAGAAATGTCCAAATTCGAGAGAGCAGAGCCTATTAGAGTAAATCATATTTCTGATTAGATTATAATTGATTTTAGATAAGTCATGTTGACTAAGCTAGAGTTCTACTCATATTCTGTTACCTTATTGTACTCTATATATTCCTGTCAGAAATACAGTATTACTTACGCAAAATACATCTTATCTATTCGAGATGTGAACTTTCAGGTGGAGGAGTTCGATTGGATGGTTTGAGTGGTACCCATTCGAGATGTGAACATTCAGGTGGATGGGTTCAAGAGGTACCAATTCGAGAGGTACCCTTTTGATATGTGAAATTTTAGGCAGGGGGGTTCGATTGGATGGGTTTGAGAGGTACCTATTCGAGAGGTTAAGTTTTACTTGGAGGGGTTCGAGACATTGAGGATTCAAGTGATGGATACTTAGCGTGCGTGTGCCAATGGCTCGACAAGTGGAAGACTCGAGGGGTAGATGGGGGATCCTCAAAGGGGTAGTTCTCGGACTCGAAGGGATCGAATCTTCTGTCCTCAAAGGGTTCGACTTCTAGGCCCTTGATGGAATGGAGTCTTCTGTCCTCGAATGGGTTCAGTTCTCGGCTCTTGAAGGGATAGAGTCTTCTGTCCTCGAGGGGGTCGAGTTCTTGGCCCTCGAAGGGATAGAGTCTTCTGGCCTTGAAGGGGTCGAGGTCTCGGCCCTCGAAGGGATGGAATGTTCTGTCCTCCAAGGGAGGGATTCCATTAGATCCATTCGAGAGGTACGTATTTGAGATGTACCGATTCGAGTGATGGATACTTAGCGTGCATGTGCCAATGGCTATACAGATGGAAGACTCGAGGGGTAGATGCGGGATCCTTGGATGGGTTCGAGAGGTTCCTATTCAAGAGATTAAGTTTTAGGTGAACGGGTTCGAGACATTGAGGATTCAAGTGATGGATACTTAGTGTCTGTGTGTGCCAATGGCTCGATAGGTGGATGACTCGAGAGGTTGATGGGGTATCCTCGAAGGGGTGGTTCTCGGCCTCGAAGGGATGGAATCTTCTGTCCTCGAGAGGTACCCATTCAAGAGGTTCCCACTCGAGAGGTACCCACCTGGTGGGGCACACGAATTGATCCTCGAGGGAACTACCCCTCGAGGATCTCGCATGTACCCCTCGAGCTTTCTACCTCTCGAACCATTGCCACTAACTAGAACCCACAGTACCCTTGAGGGTAATCCACGAACCACCCCTCGAGGGGTTATACATCCAGCAGTCGAGATTACGTCATCTTCGAGGGGTCAGAAGTCGAGGTTACATCCACATCATCCACGAACCACCACTCGAGGAGTTATACATCCACCCCTCAAGAGGTTACACATCCATCCCTCGAAGGGTTAAATTACCACCCCTAGAGAGCATTCCATGTTATTCATACCACCTGTCAAAGGGGTTAGTCAACCACCCCTCAAGGGGTTAGTCAACCACCCTTCAAGGATCTAATCTAGACATCCAGCAGTCAAGGTTACATCCACAACATCTTCGAACCACCACTCGAGGAGTTAAACACCCACCCCTCGAGAAGTAATACCTCCAGCAGTCGAAGGGCTACCCCTCGAGAGAATAGATATCCAGCACTTGAAGGGTTAAACAGCAACCCCTCGAGGGTTAAACAGCAACCCCTCAAGGGTTAAACATCTAGCACTCGAAGAGTTAACCAACTACCCCTTGAGGGTTAAACATCTAACACTCGAAGGGTTAAACAACCACCCCTCGAGAATAGACATCCAGCACTCGAGAAGATGGACATCCAGCATTTGAGAGCACTCGAGAGGACATCAACACATGAATCACTCCTCGAGGATGTAGATTCCCGCCATCATTTCGAGCCATGTACCTCTCGAGACATTCGTGTTTCCAATCAGTAATCATCCATAACTCAAGAGTTCATGTTCCCTCTCGAATCCATTATGCACGATCCACCTGTCATGGGTACAGTTTCCACTTTGAGAGCATCCACACCTCGCGAATACATTCATTCGTGAGCAATTGTACCTTGCATCCACACCATTCGAGGCATCATTCCACCACTCGAACTACCATTCAAGGCTTCAAGCTGCTAGGGTTTAAGACCCATGACCTAGCCTTATATTTAAACGGGTCATTTGACCTGGCCACCTAGAACAGGGTTGGAACCCAAGAGAGCCTCCGCCCCGTATCTTCTTTCTCGGGTTGAATGGCCCGACGGCACCCTAAAATAGGTCGAGCGCCTAGATTTGAGTCATCGCCTAGAACGCATTTTTCCAGCTCTGGTGAGTTGCCGGAAACTGGGCAAAATTCAAAGAATCCGCCAATTATGAAAATTATGCTCCTCCATTCGTCTTGATCTAGGCATTCTCATGAAATTGGAAAACAAGGACAACACATTGGGTATACCATCATTGATGATTCCAATAAAAAATCCAACATGGTCGGCCTTCAAATGGCTCAATTCAACCAACACATAGCAAAACATCTCCTAAAATCCATCTTGAACCTGACTAGCCCCAAAACATGAGCCCCATCTAACAATAACATTCCAACACCCAAAATCAAGAATTCTACTTCTCGAACCTACTATGGAACCTTCACCACTCGAATCCGTACCTCCCAAACCCTCCGCTCCAACCAACTACCTCTCGAACTTCTACTACAACCTTCACATCTTGAATCCGTACCTCTCGAACCCTTCCACTTGAACCCTCTCCACCTGAACCTTCACCTCTCGACATCTCCACGCTTCAATTACATATATAATTGGTACATTTATAACTTAAATTACAGCTCTTTTAACATTCCTATAAAATTTCTATAATTTGTTTTCAAGCTCACCGCGCAATGCGCGGTGTAGCCAAACTAGTTGAAATCAAACAGAATCCTACCCAAGAAATTGAGTTAAAAATCAGCAAACACTTTGAACTCAAAACCAAAAATTGAACTTAAAATCAACAAACTAGTGCAAAGTCGGTCGAAACCAACAAGCAAAACTAGGATACGTCAAGAGAACCAACAACAAACAATCGAACTAGTCTTGTAAACCCGATTGAAGATTCCCTTTAACGAACATACAACTAAACCCAGTCGAAACAAAAAAACAAAGACAACAAAAAAATTGAACTTAAATTCAATTAATTTGGAAGCTTTCGACAAATCAACAACATAAGGATGCTTCATATTAATCGTAAAGACCCCGAGAGCCTCCAGCACCACTGTCATGGGCGGAATAGATCAGGCACATTATCTTATATATTTGTTTCATTATGAAGAAATGAAGGGACTAAAATGACCAAGTACTAAAATGTAAAAATATATAATGAATAACCTTTTCAATTATTACCTTATCAACTCTCACTAGTGGAGAAGGCTCTATTAAAGACACCAATGGAAGGCGGTTCCATCTGAATCTTGTAAAATCGCCTTCCTTGGACACTTCCGAGCTTGGAACTTTCTTCAGATGGCCCACCTAAAATTTTAAAGGTGGTTTCATGTTGTTCAAAGGCAGTTTGATTAGAATCGCCTTTGAATGATAAATATGGAAGGCGGTTGTGTTGTGCTGACTTTGAACGCTCCTGTTACGAAATCGGAACGCAGATCCAAATAAAGTTCCGCAATCGGAAAATGGATCCCATTTACATTCCTGACTCAAAACTTGTGTGTATAATGTGTAATTGAAACAACAATTTATGATCCGAGTTCTCAACAACAGTCGTTAAGATGTTCCGGATATGGAACATCGTCTGATCTTAAATGCTCTGTAATTTTTCTGGTATGATTCAAGTTCCGAACTTGGAACACCTTAAAGATAGCAATAAATGCAGACCACCAAGTTCATTTTCATTTGGAGAAATAAGCTAAAAATTTTAGGGCACTCTTTGGAAGCAAAAGGCTAAGGTAGTTGTACATATACAAATATTCTTAACCCATCAAACTAATTATATTATTGTTGAAGTATGTTTCGTAATGCTTTGGAAATTAGGGTTTTGATTTGATATGTTGCTCATTTTAATTTTGTTGCCGATATGATTGAATTTGTCTTAATATTATCATCGTGTAGTTAATGGATAGAATTGGAATAATCGAGAGCGACATTGGGACATTGCCCGATTATATTCATTTAGTAGATTCATTTATTGGGGTGACTTTTGAACATGCGGCTGAAAATAGGGTGGTGTGTGCACGTTGCCCCTACAAGGATTGCAAGAATGATGCATATTTAGGGAGGAAGAAGTTGTGTGAACACCTTATTCTTCAAGGTTTCCAAAAAAGTTACATTTTTTGGATATGGCACGGTGGGATACTGACGGATAATGGTGGAAATAGTGGAACAAAGGAAGGGGTTGAATTAGATTATGATAATCGATTTGATGAGATGGTGGAGGATGTTACCAGATAATTCCATGGTAAACCGGAGGGCCTAGAGTCGTTACTTAATGACAAGAATTGTCCATTGTACAAGGGGTCAAAACATTCAGTTTTGAGCGTGCCATTGAAAATCATGAATTTGAAGGCCAAATTTGGTTGGACTGAAAAAGGGATGACGGAAACTCTGGAGTTGGTTCGAGAATTGCTTCCCAAAGGAAATTGAATGCCTAAGAAATCTTATGCTACGAAAAGAGTTCTTTGTCCTATGGGTTTAGAATTAGAAAAAATCCATGCATGTCCAAATGACTGCATGTTGTTTAGGGGAAAGGAGAATGAGAAACTTGAAACATGACGGGTATGCGGTGAATCTCAGTACAAGTTAAAGCGTGGTAAAATAGGAGTGTGTGCAGAGGCAGGAACCGTTTCAAAGAAAAGGACACCTGTTAAGGTCTTATGGTATCTTCCGATAATTCCACGTCTTGAGAAGTTGTTTGCTTCCAAAAAAGATGCAAAATTACTACGATGGCATGCGGAAAGAGATCATCCAGCGGATGATGTGATAAGGCATATGTCCAATGGTGAGCAATGGAAATAGCTTGATGGCATATACCCGGAGTTTGGATTGGATTCCAAGCATTTAAGGTTAGGATTGTCAACCAATGGAATGAATCCATTTGGCAACATGAGCAGCGTATATAGTTCTTAGCCCGTAATGTTAGTGATATACAATTTACTGATGTGGCTGATAATGAAAAGAAAATATGCTCTCTCGTCCAGGATGATTTTTGGCCCCAAGCAACCGGGTAATAACATTGATGAATTTCTCGCACCCCTAGTGGAAGATTTTTTGGCGTTGTTCAATGATGGAGTTCGTAATTATGATGTCATGGTGGATGATATTTTCACGATGAAGGCCCTCCTGTTTTGCACCATAAAGAATTTTCCAGCTTATAGAAATTTGTCGGGCTATTCTGTAAAAAGACACTATGCATGTCCAATTTGTGAGAAAGAAACCACAATCTGTCAACTTAAGCATGGTTCTAAAACTGTTTACCAGGAACATCGGTGATTTCTCCTTGAGAGGCATCCATTGCATTTTGCAGAGAAGTGGTTCAATGGCAAGGCAGAGTTGTGAAGTGCACCTGTGCCACTCAAAGGCAAAGAGGTATTTGAAAAAGTTAAACGATTGCCTAACAATTTTGGTAAGGGGAAGCGAAAGTTGGAAAATGAATGTAGTTTTAATAAATGCTCAATCTTCTTTCAAATCCGTTATTGGCGTGATATGGATGTTAGACATTGTCTCGATGTAATGTACATAGAGAAAAAAAATTTACAATGATTTAATTGGCACACTTTTGAATACTCCCGGTAAAACCAATGATGGATTGAAGTCTTGACTTGATTTGGTTAAGATGGGTATTAGGGAAAATCTTCGACCTTTTACTGATGGAGATACTTGTTATCTTCCTTCCACTTGTTATTCAATGTCTCAGAATGAGAACAAGTCATACTATGAGACGCTAATTAGAGTGAAAGTTCTTGGAGCTTATTCTTCGAATACCAGTGCATGTGTATCAATAACATAGTTGAAGTTGGGTGGATTGAAATCCCACGACTGTTACAATCTGATGCAAAATTTGAATGTCATTGCGATTGGGGTGTTGCTGTCATCCCATATACGATGTTTTATTACTAAGTTATGTTTGTTCTTCAAATCTATATGTTTAAAAACCATTAGTGCTGCAAAGCTTGATCGGTTGCAAACCATGATTGTAGAAGTATTGTGCCAAATGGAGATATACTTCCCACCTTCGTTCTTTGACATCATGATTCATTTGATAACTCACTTGGTTAGGGAGATTAAGCTTTGTGGTCCTGTATTTCTGGGATGGATGTATCTGTTTGAGAAATACATGAAAATATTCAAGCATTTTATGAAGAAAATGTATAGGCCTGATGCCAGTATTGTGCAATGTTATTGTGCTAAGGAAGCTATTGAATTTTGTATCAAATATATTTATGAGCTTGAATCTATGGGGGGTTTCTAGATCCAAGAATGAAGGTTGTTTGGATGGTGTAGGGGTTTGTCAGGGTAATCTATTTAGCCCTAGTGTTGAGGACTTGTGCACTGCTCATTTGTACGTTCTTCGGGATCATGAGGATGTTGTCGCATACACTGAGATTCGCATGGATGAAATTCGATTGTTGAATCCCACTTGGAATGAAGCACGAGTTCTTCAACAACACAATACAAATTTTGCTTCTTGGCTACGATCTCACTTCGCGACTGGTCTGCATCTAGAAATAGTCAAATGGTTGTCACGCAGACCGTTGGGTACCATTCTATCGTTCGGTGGTTATGATTTCAATGGTTTTACATTCGGTACAAAATTAATAGATGATAAAGGAGTCTCTCAGAATAGTGCAGTTTCACTTGTTTCCAAAGCTTTGCATGTTGGTTGCATGGCCAACAACAATCCGATTGATGCCTATAATTGCTACTTTGGTAAAATTATCAAAATTTGGGAGCTCGATTATGTTACAATGAGAGTGCCAGTTTTCAAATGTGAATGGGTTGATTTTAACAATGGTCAAAGAATCTAAGATCTGGGTTTCACACTTGTTGATCGTAGCCGGAATGGTTGGAGAGAATATCAATTCATATTAGCCAGACAAGTTCATCAAGTTTTCTACGTAATGGATCCTATTGATTCCTAGTGATCAATCCCACCCACCCCTACGGAAAAAATCAAGTAATGGACCATTCTCTCATTGTGGATAACAATCCTCAGGACCATTATGTGGACAATCAATTAGCTTGTTTATGATCCATGGGCTAAGTTCCACATTGAAACCATTGACTTTGGTCCAATGCGCACCACCCCCCTCAATCTCATGCAAATTACTATAAAATTGGAAAACTTCATCAAAATAAGATGGTTCATTCATCGTCAATAATTTTAGAACATGTTGCCCAAGAGTCAATTTTTGTAAGGGGTCGGCTAATCCTATGGTATAATGAAGGTTAAGGTCTATCACATAAGAATCCATCAATTTGCCACTACTTCTTAAGGCATTGTATCTACTTTCCAATTGAAGAGATACGAACCTTCTCGAATCATAGTCAGGAATGTTGCCCTGTTCACATCCACGCCCGCCTCGTGTTGATTTCGACCTTCTTCCATGAACTGGAGCACTGGCGTATGATGTTGACATTGTCACCCGCCAAATTTTAGATTTGAAATTCTTCTTCTTCTGGTTCCACATCCGGAAATGTGTTAGGGTTCATTATTTGGTATTTTGATGATTTTTGTTCGCATTCTTTTTTATATAGGTGACAGTGTTTCGGAATCGGAACATTGTCTTTCCTTTAATAAAATTTTTGTAGACGTTAATCAGAAAAACTCTTAGATTTTGGAACACCAATTACGAGCTTGTAACATCATCTGTCAATTAAAATGAAAAGAGATTAACCAAGAGTCAATTTAACAGATTGGGATCAGATAATAGTAAAAAGACTTTTGGAACACATATTCCGAGTCCAGAACCCTGTCTTGAAGAGGTAAGATCTCCAGTTCCAAGCTCGGAAAGACTTTTGTGACAAATTATGTACAATTAGAAATCAATAGGTTCAAATAACAGTTCCAGATTAGACAACTAAAAAGATATCGGGACCCTAATTCCGAACTCGGAACTTCATCTATTATAAAAAAATGGCAAAATGCAAACAAGAGTCAAAAATTACAGTGCTAGATCAGAAATAAAAAAAATTGTAAATCCAGTTTCGAACTCAGAATAGAGTCTGTGAGTTTAAAATATCAAATCAAGTTTAATACGTAGAACTCCAGTGTAGGATTAGAATGGAGAACATATTTTATGGAACATCGGTTCCGAGTCCAGAACTAGCTCATTAAAAAAGTGTACCAAACTTTCCGACATAGTTCCGAGATTTGAACTGTGTCTTTGCACTTAATTTTCAACCCCAAGAGCAAGTTCCGAACTCGGAACTTTGTCGGACAATTGGGTAAAATAAGTTAGGTAACAGTTACATATTGTTTCCATCCAAACAGGCAAAGAAATCCAACAAGGTCTTTGCAAAATAAGAAGGAAAAAATAGACAAGATCACCATAAACAATTTGACAAATTAGAAACATAGTCCAAAAAAGTTAAGTTTAACAATGTTACAAATTAAACAGCAACAACGAAACATGATATTCAAGTACATTTCCAAACAAATTCTTCCATCACATTACATTTCAATCTACTTATTGTCTTCTTCATTCTTGTAGTCCACCCCACCAATTGGCGTGTGTGAATGCTCATCAACAGTTCCACCGTCCATGAAGCCCTCAGAGTCCTCCTCACCATCACTGCTAGAGTATTCCGGTTTGAAATTCAGCATGGACTCAACGTCACTAAGTTTGATGGTGAGACATGTGGAATCAACAAACTCTGAGTGATGTGTTTCTGCTACTGTGACTTCATTTTTTTTTCGAGCTAACATCCTACTTTATGTAGACCAAATATTTTTTGAATGTCACCACCCAACCCCTATTGTCACTTGCACAATTAAATATATGAGTGCAAATTGAATACTTTTATAAATAATTAATGAATAGAATTTATAAATGTTAATAATTTTTTTTCAATGTTCTTACGTGATGTAAATTCCCCGGCCTTATCCCTTGAAACTTCTTTTGCTCATTTTACGATTTTGGGGGATTTTCCGGGAAGGCTGAGAACTCACCACTTCTTCTCCTCCTCATCAAACTCAAGATGCTTGTGATCAAACCATGCCACATCGTAGTATGTCAAACGGAGTGGCTTGTCAATGGGGATCACTTTCCAATTCTTAATCAAAGCGGTGACTAAACCAGCATACAGTAGATCCTTCTTCTTCCCCACAGCCGCCTTTAGAATGTACATCAAAATTGTGTACCCCGGATCTAACTTCACCCCCTCTTAGACATAGTATAGCAACATCAAGTTCCCTATGGTCGGCTCACACACATGACCACCCGATGGGAGGATATTCTAGCATATCCACTCAAATACTAACCTATACTCCACACTCAGGACCCCCACATCATACTCATTATCTCAGCCTACAACTTTACCCGTGCGACCAAAATATTTCTAACCCATTTGAACTGGGTATAAAGGGGTTAGTTCATTAATGACAGGCTAGCTCTGCTGGTGAAATATCTCTATTGGGCCCTTACTCATATCTTCCGGAACAAGTTTACTAAGGTTAGTAGACTTACAAACTATGGCATCATTAATGTTGAATTCTGTAATAGGAATCGTTACGCCATTAACCATTGTAAGATCTCGGTCATTCCTACTCTTCCCTAAATTAGCGTAAAATTGCAATACCTCATCATAATGGACGGGTTCTTCCAAATTCACTAATTTATCAAAACCGGATGGCTTCAAATAATCAATCAAATATACTAGCCCTGCAATGTCTACACTAGCAACAACCCTAGAATTGCTACATTTCCTAATTTGGAACTGAACATACCTAGACTCTGCATCGGTGTTGAAGAATAGAGATGACTACCCCAACTCTTCCATTGGATTGTGAGTCTGTGTATTAGTGTCCCCATAACCATCGCCGGATAGTCCACCTATGTACCTAGGCCTGGTTGTATTTGGATTTTTTGTTGATTTGAGTTCTAGGGTTTTTGAATTGGGGAATTTCTGTTGAAAGGGCTCGATTGAAATGATATGCCCGTAGGATTTTTTTATATAGTCAGACCAAGATCTAAGAGCATAACTTTATCTTTCCCTGTTACTGAAGAAATGATCAACTTTTGAGTGTGTAACTTTGTTCCGAGTTTGGAACTAATTATCGGGCACAGCTTCTAAATGGCTTTAAAGGGGGGTTTTCAAAAGGGCATTTAATACCCATTCAGAAAACTGCGAATTCCCACCAAATTTCCCCTCCAAAACCCTCCTACCTCCCTCCATCTTTGATCACTTCAAAAATTCTTCCACCAATCTTCATCTTTGCTCCTAACTACATGAAACCCAAGTAAATTTAAGCTAATCGCATCCAATGTCCATGGGTTATGGATTTACAAAAAGCAAAGCCAATCCAAGGGTTAGGGTTTCCAAGTTCATGAGTGTTCATGGCTATAATTTTACATCCAACTTTGAATTTTTTGGATTTAAAGGTAAACATTTCACCATTTCCTTTCTTCTACTATATGAATCCTAGCTTGGGTTATTATACATTGAAATGTCTATCAATTTTTTTGTAAGTTTTGTGGGAGGCCGTCGCCTTACCTCTCAAAGTTAATATTCATAAGCCCTAAATTTTTACTATCTACAACTAAGTAGATAGCAGCAAGTCGGGGCCGTCCACGAAGAAGAGGGATTTTCTCAAGCGTTTAAACATAAATGGTTGATATTATGCTAGAAGTGTATATATATACATATAAAAGCAAGTAAATGGGGGGGTTGATTGGTTGGTTTTCCTAAGTTATGAAAGTTAAAGGACAAGATAACTAGCAAATTCAAGTAACTATGCTAATCATCAAACAAACTAAGAAAAAGGGTTTTAAAACTACAAAAATAATCCTTGGGGGCAATTGATATCCACTTCCAAACCTAATGTAGATCATTGAATCATTTACTCATCCTATCACATTTATAACCAAGTGGGAATGCCAATAGAAATCAACATTCATTCCATCTTAATAGTAATTTGAAAAGACAAACAACGACCATTTGCAAACCTCATTGATGATCACCCTGGACAAACAATGACCATAGGGGTATTTCATCAATGGCATTATACACGAAGGACCATAGATTTGACAATGACAAGCCTTCTACCAAAGACATAGCCATTTAACGAAACATAACACTCATTAGGCTAAACCTAGAACAACCCACATTCAAGATTCAACCTTTCATTGCATCCATAGGATAAATATGAGAACAATCCAAATTAACATACTTATCTAGCAAGAATCACAACACATTATGCACAAGAAATTCTAAGTTCATGTTCCTAGATTTTCATGCAAAGGAGCTAAGGAATTCGTCACTTTCCTAACACCCTAACACTTCAATCATACAAACACTTCCTATTCTCAAACATCACATGGCATAAATGAAATAAAACATAGCATTGAGAACACATGAATGCTAAATAACAAACGCTTCAAGAACGAGTGAAACAATCTATTCACTACTTCCACTACTTGTTGTGAAGATAAATCTTCCATCCTTCTTAGTTCTTAGTTTGCAAGAGTGAATTTGACATCTCTTGTCAAACATCACCAATGACTCCCTTAGCCGAAACATGACTAAGAGTCTTCCATTGATGGCATTGAGCACGAAGAATCAACAAGCTTAGAAACACTTATAAACACTACACCGTGTCTAAGCATGTAACCAACTCATGCATTTACACGAGATTAGTCAAGAATGATCGACATTCATAGACCTATCTCATTTGCTACCTAAAAAAAACATGACAACGAGCTCTAACTCATGCTCTTGGATTCCACATTAAAATAGGGGAGAATTAGTAACTTTCTCCCAAGCCTAACAAGTAATCATACAAGCAATTCATATACTCAAGCTTCCAACAACATCAATGCCATTAACAATTCACATTCAAAGTTCAATAGATGCACAATAGAGAAAATACTAAATAGATAGATATGGTTCTTACTACATAGATATAAAAGCTTCAATCCATTGCTCCCAAGATAAAACTAAGCTAGATAACTAAAAGACATGATTACTCTAAAAAACTAAGAAAAGAAAGAAAGAAAAACTAGGATTTTGAACCCAGAAAAATCGCAGGAAGAAGAAGGGTGAATGTTATGAAGAGGAGAGGATAAGGTGAGTATTTATAGTACAAAAAAACAAGAAAGATTTCTGGCCATACATCCATCGCAAGTCGCGACGAAGCCCAGTTCCAGCATCTTGATTTCTTTCTTCTTTTTGTTTCATGTCCTCCTCTTCACTTCACTTTTCTTAAATTCTTCAAATCTTCAAAATCTCAAATACAAGTCTTCAAATCTTTAAAACTTCAAAGGTATTCTTCAAACTGTTCAAACAAATTACCTTGTCACACAAAATTCTCTAGAAAAGTATAAAAGCGTAAAAGTCTCTTTTAACTCTCCTTGGAGAATTTCAAGGCAAAATGCTACATCTAGAGCACAAAAGTGTACAAAAGTGAATCCTAAAAGTCCTAATATAACCGTATAAAATGGGCACATCATTTTGTTATATGTTTTAAGCCCCAAAGTTAGTTTTCATTTTGTTCTAAAAGAAACCCTAGTTTTTTATTGTGATGTATGTTGTTTGGTAGTTTAATGTCACGGGAGAGGCTTTGTGATGAAGATGTGAGTCCAAGAGGTGGACATTCACAAAACCTAGGCAGTGATGATGATGGGAAAGAGGGGTCGATTGCAGGGTGTTATGCTAGAACACATTGTAGAACATTAGAAAGGAGAATGGCTAGAAAAGAATTGACTTTATTGATTTTCAACAAATCGGGAGTGTGTATATCTGAAGAACGAGAAAAATGGTCTAGTTGGGTAGGGAAGGTTGGTAGAACTAGGGTAGACATCAAGTACGATAGTTGGCTCAAGTTCCAAAAGAATATAAAGAGGTCCTATGGACGGAGTGCAAGGTAGCTATAGTATTTGAAATTATTCAAATACAAGCGTAACTAAATAATGTCCTACATTAATCTTTAATTATCAATTTTGAATTCAATCCACGTACAAACCATTTGAGTTTGGTGCCCCGGATATGGATGGTTTAAAAAAGAGGGCAACGGCCATGATGGCGAAGAGTTGGAAGGAGCACATATATACCTTATCGCAAGATTACATTTTCTCTACTAGGAAAGGAGATTATCCATGGTTGATGTATACACATATGATACCCGAAAGTTGGGAGATCCACAAGAGGCGAGCTTTGGAGAATGATGAAAACGTCAGTATCTCAACCTTTACTACTTAATTTTATTTCGATAAAATATATTTCTTTTTTAAAATTTAAAAAAATTATTACCTACATATGTAGGGTACAAGGAGTGAAAAATGATAGTTTGCAAAGGAAAATAAAATACAACATCGTAAGAGTTGTGGTGGATATGGTTTGGCGGCCCTGCAGTTAATTAAGGAACGTTTCGAAAGGGGTGTCCAAATAGAAATTGGCAAGGGAAAGACCGAGGAGGAGGCAAGATCATCGGTGAAGCCCTTGGGTGATGAAGAGATAGACCGGTGTGATCTATTCATGATTAGCCATCAGACAGTAAAGGTGAATTCAAAAATAGTCCCGAGCATGAAATTGTCGAAAGAGTGGTAAGCATCGTTAATCTTTGGTTCACAGAATAGTAGATGTTAAACCATGTTACGACTAAGTTGATTTAATTTAAAATGTTTCTCAAGCTGAATTAAATATCGAACAATTGGAAGGGCATTTCATTGCCAAGGGTAAGCATGATATCCTCTACGAGGCTACACAAAAACCAGATCACCTAGGTTGTGCAAGAGGTGTTGGATCATACATATCACAAAGAGATGCGTTCGGAATTCTCTATTCGCACAAGAAGACCAAACCATCCTGGGTTCACGTCTTGCAAGTGGAAGCGCTTATACGAGACAAAAGAGCAACAAGATATATTGATCTGCAAGTTAATTGAACACACGGGTCACCCAGTGCCAAAAATTTAGCTGATTTAACATCGGGTAGGACTCCACCGTCAAGAGGATCGTGCCACTCACCGAGAGATGGAGATGTTGAGGTTTACCATGAACCTATTCTACCTCAACAACGAGATGAAGTGAAAAAAGTTGACCTCACCATCATTTCAGCCGAAAATAAGGCCAAAACTTTTATGTTTATAATAATACAGATTTTTAATTACCTTCATATATTTGACTTACATAGTTATTTTTTTCATTTCAGACATCACATTTGTGTGAGTTGTACACTGATTAAGCGGAAAATGGTAGGCCAATCCACGTTGCCGATGGTATTTGGCACGAGTCAATGCAACATCATCACTCCGTACCAATCTGGGATGGAATATGCAGGGTCTCACTAGACAAGCCACTAGTCATCAATGCCCTATTGCTAATTCCAGAGGGCCAATTCAAGCACGTGGGAACCGCTGAGGGACTGTTTCTCCTATGGCCTTGTCGACAAATCTATGTTGACCCTACAAAGGATGCTCATTTGAAGGCCAAACCTAAAACGGAACCCAGAATAGTTCACAAAATAGCAAAGAAAGCTAAGCCAACACCCCATAAGGGCGCAAGTTATGAAGGATTCGCCGCACTTTGTTAGAGTGTTATATGATTTGATTGGCGGACACCAAGTCAACTCAACCTACACATTTCCAGGCAATGAATGTGTATTTGGTCCAAAGAGGGAAATAATGGCGACATGGAGTGATTTCGAAGACTTGTGGAGGTGTGACCAAGTCAATCAAACCATAATGTCCTTATACGTACTGTAAGTACTATATACTTTCATATTTCAACTAAATAATTTATTAACTTTACTATTTTTACAAAGAAAGTTTTCTCTTTGTATATCAAAGGTAAATGTATTATTTTGTTAACCAAAAGGAGAAAGGGTGGATAGGGTATTTGTGCCTCGTGATGACACAAAACATTGGAAACACGGTCAAAGAGAGGGCCGACTACACCCACAAAAGCCTTGGAAGAATGAATAAATAAATATTAATCTCCCCATATATTTAGAGGTGATGGTCAAATATCAAATCTACGTCAAAAATACTTTTATTTTGGACGATTTTAATGTATGACATTCTTGTAAGGACCATTGGAGATTAATATTTATCGTCCCAGAGTACAACCGCATTTGTTGGATGGATCCTCCACATCATCAACCCTTCGGGTCATTTGTTTAGATTTTGGATGTGTCAGTCAATTCCCTAACCGAATCCAGTACAAAGAATTTGGAGATAGTCGAGATCAAGGTGAAACTATTTTTCCCATGCTTACAATTCAATAAAATTCTAGGATTTCCAAAATTTTAAAATGATGATGTTATTGTTTTATTTTAAATAGTACAAGAAACAAGCGAACAGTTGGGAATGAGGGTATTACATAAAGCTATATGCGGTGGAGTGTCTTTGGCAAATCCGTATGGATTTTCTTAAAATCAATGACGTAAGATTAGAGTCAGATCTATAGGTTTTTCATTGCTATAGGTTTT
This sequence comes from Rubia yunnanensis, assembly GCA_037428765.1. NCBI lineage: Eukaryota > Viridiplantae > Streptophyta > Magnoliopsida > Gentianales > Rubiaceae > Rubia > Rubia yunnanensis. The sequence continues at coordinate 132,471,422 of CM075062.1, forward strand.
TTACACATATTAATAACATTCCCAAATTCATAGGTTTTTAAAGATGATGAGAAGCCATATTCGCAAACTGATATCAACATGGCAAGAAATTGCTTGGAAAGTTATATTGTAAACTCTCATTCCCATTCCATTGGAAATCCCAACGTATGAGGGGTTTAAGTAGCTAGTCTATATGGTGACATTGTCATTGGAATAGATTTTCTTATATTTCTATTCTTATCTATATATTGTTACTACCCTAGCGTAGTCTATAGATTTTTGATAGATAGAGTGGAAATGACATGTTATTTTGGTGTATCTTGGCCTGGTATAGGAGGCTTCCATTCAGCCGGATTTTATTGAAATTATAATTTTTTACCATACTTTCCGATTGGTGTTCTGAACTCAGAACATATGTCATTCTTTCATTGACAAATTATAATAGAACAGATCCATAGTTCTAAACTCGGAACATATAATCCGAATATGTTCCCAATCCGAAACATAATATCCAGCATTCAATGGTCAAAACCCTAAAACAAACAGATTAGGATTAGAAAATATATTCGATCTCAGAATGCACTCTAGTCCCGAGATCATAACAAGTGCATAGATCAGATAAAATGGCATGTGTTCTCAGTTTGGAGCCAAACATTAGATCCGAAAGATTTGGCTTTGTTCCGAGTGCGTAAGTATCCAAAGTTCCAACTATGTAAGTTTTATTCTGTGATCATAGCCAGGGGCTTTGTCTGAGGGACACCAAGATGTTACGAGCTCGAAACAGTTAGGAGGCAATTCCACCCCAACATTGGAAGGCGGTTTTGAACTGCCTTCCATTGATGTGTTAGAAGGCGGTTCCAGGAACCGCCTTCTGACGTCATCAATGGAATACATGTCCAGGGAATTCACCCCAAAAGTTACTTCCAATGGCCAATGGAACCGCCTCCTCCACTAGTGCCTAGTGTCTATCTTATTAATGTGCTAGTCAATTTAATCTTGCAAAAGCGCTTCTTTTTTTTTTGCACCCTAAGGTGGGGGATATTTATTAGGTTCCCCAAACCTATTTAGAAACCAAAAGATGTACAATGATGTTTTGGAATATTACATCGATAAGGCAACCTCGTTGCCCTCAAAAGAATGATCTAATACTAGTGGACTAGTGGTTTAGAAGGAGAGAAAGTAGTACTTGCTGGCTCGAGGTCTCGAGGGGTCGAGGCTTGATGGTTCGAGGGTTCGAGTGCTTGAGTGTTCGATGGTTCGAGTGCCTGATGGCTCGAGGGTGGCAGTGCTCGAGAGCTTGAGTGCTCGAGGGATCCAGTGCTCGAGGCCTCCTAGGCTCGAGGGCTCGAGAGCTTGAGTGTTCGAGGTATCCAGTGCTTGAGGGCTCCAAGGCTCAATTGTTCGAGGGCTTGAGTGCTTGAGGGCTCCAGTGCTCGAGGACTCCAAGGTATCCAGTGTTCGAGGCTCGATGGTTCGAGCCCTCGAGTTCTTGATGGTTCGAGTGCCTAATGGCTTGAGAGCGGCAGGGCTCGAGAGCTTGAGTGCTCGAGGGATCCAGGGCTCGAGGGCTCAAGAGCTGAGTGAAAAAAGTTCCATCTTGTGTCTCTTCATGTTTGCTGCTGCCACTTGATTCGAGTGCTCACGGTTGGTGCGGACGAGGCTCGAGTCCTTGATGGTTTATAGACTCGAGGGGTTGATGGTCAAGTGCTTGCTGGCTCGAGGTCTCGAGGGGTCGAGGCTTGATGGTTCGAGGGATCGAGTGCTTGAGTGCTGGATGGTTCGAGTGCCTGATGGCTCGAGGGCGGCAGGGCTCTAGAGCTTGAGTGGTTGAGGGATCCAGGGCTCGAGGCCTCCTAGGCTCGAGGGCTCGAGAGCCTGAGTGTTCAAGGTATCCAGTGCTCGATGGCTCCAAAGCTTGATGGTTCGAGGGCTCGAGTGCTCGAGGGCTCAATGCTCGAGGGCTCCAGTGCTCGAGGGCTCCTAGGTATTCTATGTTTGAGGCTCGATGGTTCAAGGGCTCGAGTGCTTGAGTGCTCGATGGTTCAAGTGCCTGATGGCTCGAGGGCAGTAGGGCTCGAGAGCTTGAGTGCTCGAGGGATCCAAGGCTCGAGGCCTCCTAGGCTCAAGGGCTCAAGAGCTTGAGTGCTCGAGGGATCCAGGGCTCGAGGCCTCCTAGGCTTGAGGGCTCGAGAGCTTAAGTGTTCGAGGTATCCAGTGCTCGAGGGCTTCAAGGCTTGAGTGCTCGAGTACTCCAGGGCTTGAGGGTTCCAGACTCGAGTGCTCGGTAGTTATCGCGAAAGAGCAGAACCAGAGCCCCTTCACAGTAAAGGAAAAATAGGAAAACAAAAATTAGCAGTATCAATTCAAAGAGAAGCATGCTTATTAAGTCTGATGTAAGGAGTATGCTCTTTATCCAAAGAAATGAGGCCCTTGATATGCTTTGGAGCATTTGGCAGGTTTAGACTCAGTTTGTGGCTCGAATGGTGTTTTGCAATGGCATCAGCAACGGAATTACATTCTCTAAAAACATGTCTAAGTTCAGCATTTTTTAACATAGAATGTACTTTGAAGGTTAGATCAAACAGTGTCCAGTGAGCAGTATATGGATCTGAAATCATTTTTACTGCTGACAAAGAATCTGATTCAATTGCAACAGAGTCATCTAGATTAGGGAAAGATTGACACGCAAATTGTATTGCTAGAATCTCAGCTTGTAAAGGGGAAGCAGCAATAATATCTATCGATTGGATCAGAAAAGGAGTCCCCGAACTGTTTCTAGCAATAAGACCTACTGTTACATTATTAGGGTGCCAGGATGCATCTACATTGATCTTAAAACAGTTTTACTTTGGGCTCTCCCTGAAAACAATAGATATTATTGGCTTAGGAGGAGGTCTAAGCTTCGGGATCAGATGCAACAAGTTTGTTGGAATATGTGAAGAAGGATAATGGTGATAAGGTTTAGCATAGAGAGATAGATATACTTGATCACATGTATCCTTACATATCCGTTCATGGGAGAAACTAGTGTTATCAAAGAAGAAGCTATTTCTGGCCTTCCATAGACACCAACATATCAATGATGGGAGTATTTTATTTATCAGGTAGTGCCATTTTGGTAGGTCTTGACTATTCCAGAACAAAAAGAATCTACTAGTAATTGAGTCATGCTCATGCAAGTGAAAACCTAAAAAGGATGTTATCTTAATCCATATGTTATGAGCAAGTGAGCAGGATATGAAGAAATGCTGAATGGAATCAGAGTGAGAGCATGCTGGACATTTAGAGGCAAGACTAAAACCACACTTGATAAGCACATCATCAAAAGGCAGAAAGAATGCAACAGTTTCCATGTGAAGATGGAATCCTTTTTTTGTAGTATTGAATTCCAAATGAATTTGCTGGCTGGGAAGTTACCTGGGAAGAATGTGAGCTCCTTGTAGGCAGATTTAAAAGAGAAAGCTCCTGTCAATTCAGGTTTCCATATCTATCTATCTTCTCTGTTAGCATTAGTTTCTGCATCCTGAAGAAAGGAGAGGGTATCATGTTCCAGGAAGGGGGAGATCATTGGTAAAATAGCATCTTTCTGTCTAATAAAGTCTGCAACAGTGTAAAATAATAATGGTGAGAGGATGGAACTCGGAATATGAGACATTAGTGGTCTGTTTGGGCACCAGTTAGTAGACCATAGATTGCATCTACCTTTTCCATGAATTATGAAAGTATTTTTTTCTGCAAAGGTGTTGACAGAACATATCCTCTTCCAGGTTACTAATTTTCTGTGTGATTGAGGTGGGACCATATTAATTTAGACCACATTGTTATACCTAACTAACTTTTCCACCAGAGTTTAAGAGAGTAGGAGTCTATTATAGCTTGCATTGATCTAAATCCTAGTCCATTTAGTGATTTTGGCACAGCTAAATCAGTCCATCTCCTCCAAACTTTGTTCCTTTTACTATCTGATGTTCCCCGGAAAAAGGATGCCAGTTTTCTCTCAAAAGTCCGAACAATATTTTTGGTGGGTTTGATGACAGTCCATAAATGTTGTGGTAACGAGTATAAACAGGACTGAATTAAAATTATTTTTCCCCTTGAGCTAAGCCATTTGTTCTTCCAGTTCAGCAGTTTTTTGTCCATGTTTTCCATCAATGGTTGGAAGTATATGTTCAAGGTTCTTCCTTTAAAGATGGGGCAGCCTAGATATTTAAATGGGAAAGAACCTTTCTTCATTCTTAGGATCATCCTAACCTGATTGGATTTAGCTACCGTGGCTCTTTTACTGATATAGTAGACAGATTTTTCAAAATTAAAATTCTGACCTGAAGTATACTTAAAAACCTCTAAGAAAGCTTTAATATTAATCAAGTTAGATTGTGAGGCTTGCATAAAGATAATAGTATCATCAGCATACATTAAATGAGAAGCAGGGGTGATTAAGGAAGGTAATTGATAATATGACAGACTATTATTCAAAAAGATGAAAGCAAGACTTCTGGAAAAAGCTTTTGAGAAAATATTGAAAAGAAATGGAGAGAGAGGGTCACCTTGTTTGATTCCTCTTGTAGCTTTGAAAAAACCAACTGGATTACCATTAAGAAGCACAGAGAAATGAGCTTGTGATAGATTATTCAGAACTGCACCTAGAAAGTTCCCACTAAAACCAAATTTAACCAAAATTGTTTTAAGAAAATCCCAATTCACCCTATCAAATGCTTTCCTAAGGTCCAATTTAAGGATGCAGTTTGGGGTTCTACTCTTTTTGTCTAGGAATCTTATCATTTCTTGTAGATAGAGAATATTATCAGAAATATCTCTATTTTTCATAAAAGCAGTCTGGTTAGAAGCGATTAAATTCTCCATGTGTGGTTTTAGTCTCTCTATTAAAACTTTAGAACAAATTTTGTTAATGACATTGGAGAGGCTAATTGGCCTGAAATCTTCAAAGGAGGAAGGAGTTGCCTTTTGGGGGATTAGGGTTATCCATGTACTGGAAATTCCTTTTGGTATTTCTGACCCTAAAATGAAATCATTTACAGCCTCTATTAGGCCATCCTTAATGATAGTCCAGCTTTTAATATAGAATTTTCTTGAGAACTCATCTGGACCTGGACTACTATTCTTATTTAAACCATTGATGACTGATTTAAGCTCATCTTCAGAAACTGGCCTAGATAGCAGTTGGTTATCCTGTTCAGTAAGGACAGATGGAATTTGGCTAAGGAAATGAGGGTAATAGAAATTATTAGCCATATGATTAGGTTCAGTTAGCAGGTCTGAAAAATAGGCAACAGCTTCCTTTTGGATATCTAGGTAAGAGTTTAGCCACTGCCCCTATCCATTTTTTATTTTTGTGATCTGCAATCTACGGTTTTTTTCTTGCTCTGTCCTATGGAAGAATTGAGTATTATTATCTCCTAGCCTATGCCATGTTAATCTGGCTTTCTGTTTCCAAAATTTTTCTTTTTCCTTTAAAGCTCTAAGGAACAATGCCTTTTTCTCATTTAACTTAATTAAATCTGTGTCTGAATGGGTAGAGTCAAAAACAAGTTCCTGGTTTCTTAATGCCTCTTCTGCATTGGCTACATTAACATCTATATTTCCAAAACATTCTCTATTTCAGATTTTTATCACTTTTTTCAATCTAATTAATTTTAGGTAGAAACCTAACATTCCAGATTGAGGGAGTGGGAGTGTCCAATTTTCCTTTATTAGATCCATAAATTCTGGTCTATTAAACCAAGCATTTATGAATCTAAAAGGTTTAGGGTGAGAGACAGCCAGAGTTGAAACGAGGAGGATGAGAGGGGAATGATCTGAGGATTGCCTATTCAATATCTGAATAGATGAAGATGGAAATTTCTGATTCCACTTAATGGTGCAGAGGCCTCTATCCAATCTTTTGGAGGTAGGTTTCCTAAGTCTAGAGTTTGACTAGGTGAATAGATTACCAACTGTATTAATCTCTTGAACACCAGATGAGCTAATCCAATTATTAAAATCTCTAATGCTACCTAGGGAGGGAGAACAGGGACCCCTATATTCTGTAAGAGTAGTGATGGTGTTAAAATCCCCAATGTAGATAGTTTCATTATTAGGTAAGGTAGTCAGGGCAGACCATAAGGCTTTCATACCTTCTCTGTTCCTAAGAGCATAGATAAAAGCAGCTTCCATATCAATATCCAGGTTAAGGTGAGCTATTTGAACATGCAAAAATTGCTCATGTTGAGAGATTAAAGAAAATGTAACTGGGTTATTCCACATCAGCCAAATTTTTCCATTATGGAGTTAGAGATTGTGTGAAAAGTTGAGTTTTTCCATATAGGAACCACATTGAGAGTTATCATGCATTGGTTCAATTATGCATAAGAGCTGAATTTTCTTAGCCTTAACTAAATGAGATAGTCTAAGCATGGAGGTTTCCATTCCTCTAAGATTCCATATTAAGAAATTGACAGTTGAGGTGTGTGTCATTGTTCACAAGATTTATGACTTTTAGTGGCTGATCTAAGCATCATTTTATTCAGCTGACTAAAGTAGCTTCTCTTACCTTTAGACTTACCTTGTTGAATAGAGTTCTCCTAATTCCTCATAGGCTGAGGTTCATTGTGCTCTTTGTGGCCAATATTAGCATCTTTATCTAATTCCTGCTCTTCCTGTTCCATGAGGTCGTCTGATTTCGGTGTATCCTCCAAATCCTGCAAAATAGAAAACCTATTTTCCATCTTTCCCAGTGGAGAAAGTGGGGGGTTAGTTGGGGAGGATTGATCCCAGGATGATCTGAGATTACCAATGTGTAGATCATCCTTTGCATAGGTATTCTGAGAGGGTCTGGCTAAGGCTGTTGCATTTAAGAGTTTAGATAGTGAGGATTGAAGATTATTTTGGGTTGGGATTTTGGGAGATTGCCTAGGGTTCGTTATTAGTGCTTGGATGCCTTCGGTTCCAGACCCATTATTAGCCTCTGAAGGCCAGTATGAGGAAGGGTGAAGTATGGGGTTAGTTATTGCTTTCTGTTGAGCTGTCTTTTCATTATTGGTGTGGCATTAACAGCCTGATTCTCTAGAGGGATAAGAGGAGCCTTACTGAACTTATTTCCTGTTGGCTGCTAGAGAGAATTATTTTGGCTTTGTGGCAAAAGGTTTTCCTTTGATTTTCCATTGGTTATCTGAAGGATAGCTCTATACTGGTTAAGAGAATGTCCCAACTTAGCACAGTGATCACAGTAAAGTGGGACATCTTCATATTCAGTTGTGTATTTCCTGTTACTAGAGACTGATCCTAATCTGATAAAACTACACAAAGGTTTCTGTAAATCAACTTCTACACAGAGTTTTATTGCTGAAGGCCTTGTGAGCATTTTAGTGGCTAAGGCATTCTTGATAAAGCTTCCTATAGTGTTTCCAATTGCCTCAATTGATGCAGAATTGTAGTAGTATAAAGGTACCTCTTTTATCGTGCACCAAATAGGTACAATTGGTGATTCTCTGTGAGTCGAGAAGTCTGGAGACCACTTTAGCATCTTCAGCAGAACTCCATTGAAGTTCCAGACTTCTTTGATCCAGCATCTTTGGTAGTCATTGATTAGCTCGAACCTGATCAAAACATGCTTATAATCAAGAGAACCTAATTGATAGCTACCTGTAAACCCTACCGTCCTAAAGGCTTGCTCCAGTTGATCCATCGTGATTCTCCCTTTAGTGAATTTTCTGACCATAGCATTTGAGTAATGTGCAGATAGTTTGGCAATTTGGTCGTCGGAGTAAAGACAGGTCGGGTCACCTAAATGCTCAGATTTGGGGGTTAGCTCTGGATTAGTCGGCAAGGATTTCAATAGGGGGTTTGATTTGGTCTGGAGAGCTGCCATAAACGATTTTGGTGGGATTTGATTGGGATTGATTTCTGCCATCACGGCCGGCCGATCAATGGTCGTGTCTGTTGGTCCAATGTTAACGGTAGGGTTAGCCGTTAACGGCAGCAAATAGCCATTACCGGCGAAGACAGAGGTGGAAGAAAAAGTTCGTTACTGTAGCAAAGAAAGTTCATTGAAAATTTTGACCACCAAAACTCAATGAAAGAGCGTTTCTCTTACATGCAAACACGTACGGGTGAAAAGTACGTGTAAACACATGTAAAAGTGAATAGCGTTATTCTGTTCACCGCTGAGAACCTCCATTCACCACTGAGGACCTCCATTCGCCGCTGAAACTGCCATTAAGGATCTTCGTTCGTCATCGCCGTTGCAATCTGAATTAATGGAAACTTAACTAAAGCACAGATAATATTCAGTGAACATGGAAAATATTCAAAACTAAAATAAAAATGCATGGCTCACACGAAGGCGGACAAATAATGCCACTTCACCGTCACTGGAACGGTGATCGGCGCGAGCGTCGGAACCACCATCTTGGTCTGCTTCATTTCATTTGACACCGGGGTACAGACTCTTTAGTGCCAGCTTCAGGGGGTTTAGTCCGTCACCGGCTCTATTTTATTACTCCGGAGGATGATTTTCATTTCGGGAATGAGCTCTCTGATCATTGCAGTGTTTGCCACCTATTATGTTTTTTTTTTTTGCTCTTTTTTTGTATTCTATTATGATTGTATGGTTAATCTTGTGTAGTTTGTGACTCTTTTTTTTCATCTGGGTTTTTTTTCAAAATGTTAATATATGTTTATACTCTATATTTTTTTGTAGAAAAATATGGGCATTCGCAGCGCTGAATCAATTCATGTACAATGAAGGAAGAGAAATTAATGGTGAGATTCATTCCTCCTCCATTGTTCTGAACTCTGCATTCATCGGATCCAAAGTTGAAACGGGATCCACAACAGTTATGGGAAGAAGATAAAAACTCCAATCTTCTGACAACGTGCCGTTTCCCATTTCAGCGACATGCATTAGGTACTTCATTCGCCGGATAATTTTATGTGTAAAATGTTGTATATTGTACGTACGTATTTAATAAATTCCCACTAAATTATATGCACACAGTAAAGATTTTGCACTTGTTTTTATAGATTTGCGTGTCTAACATGCAGATTTGATTTTATTTTTTTAAAAATAAAATCTAATATGTTGATGACTTAACATTTAAAATGTGTACATGCACACATCAAAATCCGCACACACACATCAACTCATTCGCCCCTAGACATGCACATATGTAGCACTATATTTAAATATACCCTACCTAACTTGTCACGTCTACATTATCCTTTTGAAGCACCGTTAATGAAATACATTTCTTTGTAAAGTCGAAAAGAGTCGTATTAGGGCTATTTTCGTTGTTCAAACTTGGCTCGTGTGAAGGGGCTAACTTATATTGGGGTCGGGATCGCACGTGCAGTTTAAAAACAACCTTTAAAAGTAACTTAGCTCTAATGGTTTAAAAAATAAGAAGTTTCCTAGAACCTCAAACAGTTTAGAATACTACCCACGAATTAATTTAAAAATCAACAAACACTTTGAACTCAAAGCCAAAAATTAAACTTAAAATCAACAAACTAGTGCAAAGTCGGTTGAAACCAACAAGCAACACTGGGATACGTCAAGAGCAACAACAACACACAATCGAACTAGTCTTGTAAACCCGACTGAAAAATCCCTTCAACAAACTTACAACTGAACCCAATCAAAACCAACAAACAGAGATAACAAACAATTGAACTTAAATTCAACTAATTTGGAAGCAATCGACAAATCAACAACACAAGGATACTTCATATTAATCACCAAGCCCCCGAGAGCCTCCAGCACCACTATCATGGGCGGAATAGATCAGGCACACTATCTTCTATGTTTGTTTCATTATGAAGAAATGCATGGACTAAAATGACCAAGCATTCAAATGTAAAAATATATAATGTGTTACCTTATCAATTCTATACTAGTTTGGTTACACCGCGCATTGCGCGGTGAGCTTGATAACAAATTATAGAAATTCTATAGGAATGTTAAAAGAGTTGTAATTTAAGCTATAAATGTACCAATTATACATGTAATTGAAGCGTGGAGATGGCGAGAGGTGAATGTTCAGGTGGAGAGGGTTCAAGTGGAGGGGTTCGAGAGGTACGAATTCGAGATGTGAAGGTTCCAGTGGAAGTTCGAGTGGTAGTTGGTTGGAGCGGAGGGTCGGGAGATACGGATTCGAGTGGTGAAGGTTCCATAGTAGGTTTGAGAGGTGAAGGTTCCATTGGACAATTGGAGAGGTGAAGGTTAGGGGTTCCATTGGAGGGGTTCGAGAGGTACCCATTCGAGAGGTGAAGGTTAGGGGTTCTATTAGAGGGGTTCGAGAGGTGTAGGTTTCATTGGAAGGGTTTGAGAGGTACTGTTTTGAGAGGTGAAGGTTAGGGGTTCCATTGGAGGGGTTCGAGAGGTACCAATTCGAGAGGTGAAGGTTCCAGTGGAGATTTGAGAGGTGAGAATTTGAGTGGAGGTTTGAGAGGTGAAGGTTGAGGTGGAGAGAGTTCAAGTGGAGGGGTTCGAGAAGTAGGGATTCGAGAGGTGAAGGTTCTATTGGAGGTTGGAGAGGTGAAGGTTCCAGTGGAGGGGCTCGAGAGGTAGTGGATTTGAGAGGTGAAGGTTATATTGGAGGTTTGAGAGGCGAAAGTTTTATTGGAGGTTTGAGAGGTGAAGGTTCCATTGGAGGGGTTTGAGAGTTGTAGGTTCCATTGGAAGGGTTCGAGAGGTGGAGGTTAGGGGTTCCATTGGAGGGGTTCGAGAGGTAGTGGGTTCGAGAGGTACGGATTCGAGTGGTAAAGATTCCATAGTAGGTTGGAGAGGTAAAGGTTCCAGTGTAAGGGTTCGAGAGGTAGTGGATTCGAGTTGTACAGGTTCACCTCTCGAATGGGTACCTCTCGAGCCCCTCCAATTGAACCCTTCCACTTGAACCATCTACAACTGAACCTTCACTTCTCCAAGGGTTACCTCTCGAACCTCTCCACCCAGAGGGGTTCGAGTGGAGGAATTTAAGAGGAATTGGTTCTAGTGTAGGGGTTCGATCTCTCACCTCTCGAACCATTACCTCTCGAATAGGTACCTCTCAAGCCCCTCTAGAACTGAACCTTCACCTCTCGAATGGTTACCTCTCCACCTGAACCTTCACGTATCAAATCAGTAACTCTCGAAGCGGTAACTCTCGAAGAAGTAACTCTCGAACCATTACCTCTCGAACCATTACCTCTCGAACCCCCTACTCGAACTCTCACTTCTCGAATCTCCAATGTAACCTTGACCTCTCGAACCCCCCATTCAAACCATAAACTCTGGAAACCCTCCACTCAAACTCTCACCTCTCGAATCTCCACTGGAAACATCTAGAACCTCCAATGGAACTCTCACATCTCGAATCCTAACCTCTCGAACCCATCCAATGGAACCCTCTCCTCCTGAACCGTCACCTTTAGAATTGGTACCTCTCGAGCCCCTCCAATGAAACCCCTCCACTTGAACCCTCACCTCTCGAATCTCCACTAAAACCTTCACCTCTCAAACCCCCCATTGGAATACTCACCTCTCGAACCATCACTTCTCGAATGGGTACCTCTCGAGCCCCTCTAATGGAACCCCTACACTTGAACCCTCTACAACTGAACCTTCACCTCTCGAATGGGTACCTTCTGAACCTCTCCACCTAAACCTTCACTTATCGAATCGGTAACTCTCGAGCCATTATCTCTCGACCCCCCTCCCCCTCAATCTCTCACCTCTCGAATCTCTACTGGAACCTTCACCTCTCAAACCCCTCCAATGGAACCCCTAACCTTCACCTCTGGAACCATTACCTCTCGAATGGGTACCTCTCGAGCCCCTCAAATGGAACCCCTCCACTTGAACCATATACAACTAAACCTTCACCTCTCAAATGGTTACCTCTCGAACCTCTCCACCTAAACCTTAACGTATCGAATCAGTAACTCTCAAAGCGGAAACTCTCGAACCATTACCTCTCGAACCCCCACTCGAGAACCTTCACATCTTGAATCGTTACCTCTCGAACCTCCAATGGAACTCTCTCCACTAGAACCTTGACCTATTGAAGCCCTCCAATTGAACCCTCTCCACCTGAACCTTCACCTCTCGAATCAGTACCTCTCGAACCACTCCACCTGGAACCCCTCCACTGGAACCTTCACATCTTGAAACCCCCCCCCACTTGAACTCTCACATCTCGAACCCCCCTCCCCACTTGAACTCTCACCTCTTGAATCTCCACTGGAACCTTCACAACTCGAATTCTTACCTCTCGAACCCCTCCAATGGAACCCTCTCCACCTTAACCTTTACCTCTCGAATGGAACCCCTCCACTTGAATCCTCTCCAACTAAACTTCACCTTTTGAATTGTTACCTCTCAAACCCCTCCAATGGAACCCTATCGAACCTCTCCACCTAAACCTTCACATATCGAATTGGTAACTCTCGAACCATTACCTCTCAAACCACCCCCCTCCCCGCTCGATATCTCACCTCTCGAATCTCCACTGGAACCTTCACATCTCGAATGGTTACCTCTCGAACCTCTCTACCTGAACCTTCACCTATCGAATTGGTAGCTCTCAAGCCATTACCTCTCAACCCCCCCCCCCCCCCCACTCGAACTCTTACCTCTCGAATCTCCACTGGAACCTTCACATCTCGAATCCCTCCACTTGAACTCTCTGGCCTCAACCTTCACCTCTCGAATTGATACCTCTCGAACCCATATAGTGGAACCCCTCCACTTGAACCCTCTCCACCTGAACCTTCACCTCTCGAGTGGGTACCTCTCGAGCCCCTCCAATGGAACGCCTCCACTTGAACCCTCTCCAACTGAACCTTCACCTCTCAAATGGTTACCTCTCGAACCCCTCCAATGGAACCCTATTGAACCTCTCCACATGAACCTTCACCTATCGAATTGGTAACTCTCGAACCATTGCCTCTCGAAACCCCCCCCCCCACTCGAAGCCTTACCTCTCGAATCTCCACTGGAACCTTCACATCTCGAATGTCCAATGGAACACCTCCACTTGAACCCTCTCCACCTGAAACTTCACCTCTCGAATGGGTACCTCTCGAGCCCCTCCAGTTGAACCTCTTCAAGTGAACCTTCACCTCTCGAATGGTTACCTCTCGAACCTTTCCACCTGAACCTTCACATATTGTATCGGTAACTCTCGAACCATTAACTCTCGAACCCTCCCCCTCCACTTGAACTCTCACCTCTCGAATCTCCACTGGAACCTTCACCTCTCAAACCTCCAATGGAACCTTAACATCGTGAATCATTACCTCACGAACCCCTCCAATGGAACCCTCTCCACCTAAACCTTCACCTCTCGAATAGAACCTCTCCACTTGAACCCTTAGGAGGCCATCGTCGTACCTCTCAAAGTTAATATTTATACACCCTAAATGCTTACTATCTACAACTAAGTAGAAAGCGGCAAGTCGGGATCATCCACGAAGAAGAGGGATCTTCCTAAGCGTTTAGGCACAAAAGGTTGATATTAGGCTATGAGTAGATATATGTACACATATAAAAGCGAGTAAAAAGGGGGGTTTGGTTGTTTAATAGACTTAAGTTATGAAATTAAATAGACAAGATAACTAGCAAAGCCAAGTAACTAGGCTAGTCATCAAACAAAACTAAGAAAAGGGGGTTTATAACTACAAAGATAAAGCCTTGGGGGAAATTGATATCCACTTCCAAACCTAATGTAGATCATTGAACCATTCACTCATTCTATCACATTCATTACTTAACTTAACATTAACATACTTATCTAGCAAGAATCACAACACATTATGCACAAGAAGTTCTAAGTTCATGTTCATAGATTTTCACGCAAAGGAGCTAAGGAATTCGTCACTTTCCTAACACCCAAACACTTCAATCATAAAACCACTTCCTATTCTCAAACAACCCATGGCATAAATGAAGTGAAACATAGCATCAAGAATACATAAATGCTAAATAATAAAGGCTTCAAGAATGAGTGAAACAATCTATTCACTACTTCAACTACTTGTTGTGAAGATAAATCTTCTATCCTTCTTAGGTAGTAGTTTGCAAGAGTGAATTTGACATCTCTTGTCAAACCTCACCAATAACTCCCTTAGGACTAAGAGTATCCCATTGATGGCATTTAGCATGAAGAATCAACAAGCTTGGCAACACTTATAAATACTACACTGTATTTTAGCATTAACCAATTCATGCATTTACACAAGATTAGTCAAGAACGATCGACATTCATAGACCCCTCTCATTTGCTACCTAAAACAAACACGACAACGAGTTCGACATCATCACATTCATCTAGCAATTATCAACACACCAACATCATTTAAGAAGCTCTAACTCGTGCTCTTGGATTCCACATTAAAAGGGGGGAGAATTAGCTACTTTCTCCCAACCCTAACAAGTAATCATACAAGAAATTCATATACTCAAGCTTCCAACAACATCAATGCAATTAACAATTCACATTCCAAGCTCAATAAATGCACAATAGCAAAAACACCAAATAGATAGATATAATGGTTCTTACTACATAGAAATGGAAGCTTCAATCCTTTGCTCCCAAGATAAAATTAAGCTAGAAAACTAAAATACGTAATTAATCTACAAAAAATAAGAAAAGAAACAAGAGAAAAACTAGGGTTTTTAGGCCCAAAAATGTAGAAGAAAGAACTGGGCAAAAGCTGCTGAAGAGGAGAGGATAAGGGGAGTATTTATAGCACAAAAATCAAGAAGAAATTCAGACCACTCGTCCGTCGCGAGTCGCGATTTGCTCACGACGAACCATAGCGTGTCGCGACGGTCTCGCGATGGACACAAATTCCAGCATTATTTCTTCTTTCTCTTTTATATCTCATATCCTTCTCTTCTCTTCACTTCTTCAATTCTTCATATCTTCAAAAAGCTCAAATCCAAGTCTTCAAATCTTCAAAGATATTCTTCAAAGTCTTCAAAGTTTTCAAAGTCTTCAAACAAATTACCTTGTCACACAAAATTCTCTAAGAAGTGATAAAAACGTAAAAGTCGCTTTTAACCCTCCTTAGATAATTTCAAGGCAAAATGTCACATTTAGAGCACAAAAGTGTACAAAAGTTAATCCCAAAAGTCCTAATATAACCGTATAAAATGGGCACACCAACCCTCTCCAACTAAACCTTCACCTCTCGAATGGTTACCTCTCGAACCCCTCCAATGGAACCCTAAAGAACCTCTCCACCTGAACTTTCACCTATCGAATCGGTAACTCTCGAACCATTATGTCTCGAACCCTCCCCCCCCCCCCCCCCGCTCGAACTCTTACCTCTCAAATCTCCACTGGAACCTTCACATCTCGAATCTTTACCTCTCGAACCCCTCCACCTGAACTCCCTGACCTCAACCTTCACCTCTCAAATTGATACCTCTCGAACCTCTCCAACTGTACCTTCACCTGTCGAATGGGTACCTCTCGAGCCCCTCCAATGGAACACCTCCACTTGAATCCTCACCAACTGAACCTTCACCTCTCGAATGGTTACCTCTCGAACCCCTCCAATGGAACCCTAACGAGCCTCTCCACCTGAACCTTCACCTATCGAATCGGTAACTCGCGAACCATTACCTCTCGACCCCCCCCCCCCCCACTCGAACTCTAACCTCTTGAATCTCCACTGGAACCTTCACATATCGAATCCTTATCTCTCGAATCCCTACACCTAAACCCTCTGAACTTCAACCTTCACCTCTCAAATTGCTACCTCTCGAACCCCTCCACTTAAACCCTCTCCACCTGAACCTTCACCTTTCGAATGGGTACCTTCCGAGCCCCTCCAATGAAACCCATTCACTTGAACCTCTTCAACTGAACCTTCACCTCTCGAACATTTCTACCTGAACCTTCAGCTATCGAATCAATAACTCTCGAACCATTACCTCTCGAACCCCCCTCCCCCCACTCGAATTCTCACCTCTCGAATCTCCACTGGAACCTTCACCTCTCGAACCTCCAATGGAACCTTCACATCTTGAATCCTTACCTCTCGAACCCCTCCAATGGAACCCTCTCCACCTGAACCTTCACCTCTTGAATGGGTACCTTTCGAGCCCCTCCAACGGAACCCCTCCATTTGAACCTCTTCAGTTGAACATTCACCTCTCGAATGGTTATCTCTCGAACCTCTCCACCCGATCCTTCACCTATCGAATCGGTAACTCTTGAAGTGGTAACTCTCAAACCGTTATTCTCGAACCCCCCGCACTCGAACTCTCACCTCTTGAATTTCCACTGAAACCTTCACCTCTCGAACCTCGAATGGGTACCTCTCGAATGGGTACCCCTCCAATCAGTACCCAAGACGACGTCATTTTAGGCAGCCACCTGGCAACACCTGTAGACACACATGGCGGTGCCGCAATGTTTGAAAAGGGGATGCACAAAATGACAAAAATGATGCCCAAAATGACGTCATTTTGGGCAGCCACTTAAGAGCACCTGTAGGGGCACATGTTAGGCTAGCCTGCAAAATGATCACTATATCCCTGACGACGGTTGTGTCAACCATTTGGTTTGGGAGGATTTCTTTTATATAGTAACCATATTAATGTGCTGGACCATTTAATCTTGCAAGAGTTTCTCTTATGTGCAAACACGTACAGGTGAAAAGTTCGTGTAAACACATGTAAAAGTGAAGAGCGTTATTCTTTTAGCATAATATGACCTAAGAATCGAATGTTATATACCTATTATTATTGACTATGGTCATCAATATTACTTTTATGAAATAAAAGTATAGAAATCAAATCGGATACATCTATCTTTTAAAAGAGTCCGTCTCTTGAAAGACGGTATTTCCATAAGTTATGGAAAGACCAAGGTTTAAAGTGTAAATTAGAAGAAATTAAGATAAAATTTTCGGGTTGCATGAACCGGGTTATAAATTTTATAACTACTACTCCCTCTGGTCCTCTTATATTGGCCTACTTTCCATTTTGGGATGGTTTTTTATTTATGTCTCCTTCCCCTTTTGGTAAATTCTAGAATGTTTTCATCCACTCATTTTACTTTTTACACTTCCAATACAATCTCTACCATTCATTTATCTTTTTTAAAAAATTTGTGCCCAAAAGTTGAGGCCAATATAAGAGGACCAGAGGGAGTACATGTTTCATACTAGAACTTTAATATTGTAACTAAGACCTTTTACCTTTTATTATTCTAATCAAACTCCGTCTTTCCATAAGACTATGGAAAGACCGTCTTTCCCAAGACTTTGCCCTTTTAAAAATACAATTAACTTGGTTTCTTATAAAAATAAAAAAAAATTGCATATATAACCCTACCTAATTCAAATTAAAAAAAATATTCCAACAAAATAATAATAAACTAATGTTGGGGTATATCTCTCTCTAGCATTGTGTGCAAAAAAACCTTCACTTTGTTATCCTAGCTCGTTTTGCTTCCTGATTAGTTCTTGCCACCATGGGCAGATCTGGAAATAAAAGAGGTAGGAAGAAAACAATCAATGCCACAAGGGATGAGAAGAAAGAGATCTGTAAAGAAATCGTAGATCAATCTGGAGGAGAAATGAAGGAAATGGGTGAAATGGGAAACAAAGCGAAAAATGGGAGTACTACTGAAGATCAGACGCCAATTTAGACTGAAAAAAGTGATGGACAGAATCAAATAGTGAGGAAGAAGCTTTCATGGAGTGACCTGGTGGAAAAAGAAGAGAAAGAAGAGGCCCAAATGTGGACTTCGCATTTTGTGTCTCAAAAGGAGATCAGGCAGTACAAAACAATCAATATAGACTGTATGGAGCTTGGAGAGATTTTAGAGGATGACGTTGAAGAAGGTGTTAAGGTATGTAGAAACTGTGTTGCTTGCAAAACTCAGGGCTGTAACCCACCATACAAGGTACTAGAGGGTTTTTTTCTTCGTATGTGGGGAAAAAAGTCGTTAAAATATGTCAATTGCAGAGGGGTTTTTTATGGTGAAGCTAATTTCTAAATCTGTCTGTAATGAAACTGTAGAGAGGGTGATGATAATCTTTGATGGTAAGCCAATAATAGTAAAACACTGGGAGAAGGATATTGAATTGATAGAGCCTGATACTGTCCCAGTATGGATCCAACTTCCTGGTTTACCCCTTGCCTATTGGAAACCTAAAACTATATGTAAGATAGTCAGTTCCTTAGGCAAACCTTTGTTTCTTGATAGAGCAACTGCTGAAAAAGAAAGGCTGGGCGAGGAATTAAATCTATTCAATCTCGGGATACCGCCTAAATAACTGCGACCAGAGATATGCCAGATTACAGATTGAAATGAAAATAGGGGAAACACTGCCTGGCAAAATTTTGTTTATAAAGGAAAGGAAAACTATTGTGCAGCAGAAAGTTAAATTTGAATGGAACCTTGTTATGTGTACTTGCTACAAAATGTATGGTCATATGGAGAGTGAATACAGGAGAAAGGAAATTGGGGGAAAGGAGGAGGTGAAAACACAGGAGAACAAGCAGATGAACACTCAGGTATTCATACATGTCAGAAAGAATCAAGAACAGAAAGCTGTTGTGGAGAAGGATGAAGGAAAAGCAGTACTGATTGAACATAGTACAGGACAGATGGCTGCAGAAGCTAAGAATGGTGGAATAAGTGTCAGGAGTGGAGGAATGTCAAGTGGGAAGAACAAACCACCTGATACATGAATATAGCAACATGGAATATAATAGGACTGAATAAAAGGGCTAAGATTAATGAGGTTAGAAAATTCATCCTGCAAAACCAAGTTGGCTTGCTGGGAATACTTGAAACAAAGGTCAAAAAAGAGAGAGGAGGAGATCTGGAGAAGAATTGGCCTAGGGTAGAATATATACACAAATAGCACAACAACAAAAAAGAGGCAGAATTTGGTTAGCATGGAGGCCAGATTATTTTGAATTTAAAGTGCTAAATTGTAATGAGAAATGGTAATACCTGGTGTGTAAACAAAAAGATGC
Organism: Rubia yunnanensis; assembly: GCA_037428765.1. Taxonomy (NCBI): domain Eukaryota; kingdom Viridiplantae; phylum Streptophyta; class Magnoliopsida; order Gentianales; family Rubiaceae; genus Rubia; species Rubia yunnanensis. Next base: position 132,490,383 of record CM075062.1, read on the forward strand.
TAATGGTAAGTTCTATCTCACCATAATCTATGGGTTTCATACTGCACAAAATAGAGTTCCTGTGTGGAAGTTTTTGAAATCTACTGGACTCCCTTGGTTGATAATGGGTGATTTCAATTCCCCCTTGTTGGCAGAAGATAGCGTTGGGGGTAATCCAATACATGGGAAAGAAATGGAGTATATCCAAGATGCAGCAGAGGAACTGGAAATGATAGAAATCAGAACATTTGGTGCATACTATACTTGGAGTAATAAGAGAGCTGATGGAGAGGCCATAAGAAGCAGGATTGATAGAGGCATGGTGAACAAGGAATGGATGGGAAAATTTCAAGATGCTTTCTTTGAAGTCAAAGTTGAACTAACCTCGGATCATATGCCTCTATTGGTGAGGTTTAGCAAGCAATGGAAACCTGGTTTTAGACCCTTCAGGTTTTGTAATATGTGGGCAAAATCTGAGGTTTTCCAGGAAACAATAAGGAGAATATGGTGGGTAGAAAGAATCAGTAATTTGAATGATGTGGCGAAAGCCTTAAAGAAGCTAGGGGTTCAGAATAAAAGAGAATTCAGTGATATTTGTAAACAGACAGAAGTTGCACAAGATCTTTGGGAGACAACTATTAAGAAATCGGATGAGAATCCTGGAGATCTGTTTCTACATGAGGATGAACAGAAAAGAAAAGAAAAAAAAAAAGAGGCTAAAAGGGTTAAAGAGGCAGAATATACAGCTTTTACCAGCAAAATGCAAAATTTCAAAGAATGCTAGAGGGGGACAGACCATCATAAATCTTCTACAGTTCACCTAAAAGGAGGCAGTAGCAAAACAGAATTGTGGCACTGGAAGTGAATGGTAAATTGGTGACAGATCAAGTTGAAATTGGAAACAGTTTAGTAAAACATTTTTTAGCTCTGTTGGAGAAATCAGAAGAGGTGATGAAACTGGACAGTGAAGTAGTGAGATATGGAAAGGTTTTAACAATTGAATAACAAGTTCAGCTAATGAAACATGTAACCAATTCAGAGATTGAGAAAGCAATGAAGGAGATTCACAACTCTAAAAATCCTAGCAAAGTTGGTTTTACAAGCTTGTTTTTCAAAGAAGCTTGGGAGACAGTAGGTGATGATATAACAAGAGCAGTGCAAAATGTTTTCAATGGAGGTCAAATACCTGCAGTTTTCAGGAGTGCAGTGATCACCTTAATTCCAAAAATAGAAAACCCAAAGGTACCTACTGATCATAAACCTATAGCTTGTTGTTCCGTCATTTATAAAACTATAACTAAGGTTTTAAGTGCCAGAATTGGGGAAATGTTGCCTATTTTGATAAGTGATCATCAAAGTGCCTTTGTCAAGGGGAGACCCATTACACACAATATGTTTCTTGCTCAGGAACTGTTAAATAGATAGGGTATTGAAATTATGAGACCTAGGTGTGTTGCCTAAATAGACATTAATAAAGTTTTTGATAACATCAATTGATCCTTTCTTATTCTTGGTTGAAATAACTGAAATTTCCAGAGCTGATGATAACCTGAATTCAGATGAGCAGTATGAAATCAGAGTTGTGCATATCTTATAATGGAAGATACACTGATTCATTTGAAGAAAAATCTGGAGTTAAACAAGGTGATCCAATCTCACCTTTGTTGTTTGTGATCAGCATGGAGAATTTTACTAGACTCATGAAGAGATACTTGCAGTTAGGCAGAATTGATTATCATCAAAAATGCAGGAAAGCAAGTATGCACACATTGCTTTTTGCAGATGATCCTTTACAGCTTTGTGATGGATAGATTCAAAGATACTACAGGACTTGCAATGACTGATGGGAGTTCGTCGATGTACCTCTCAAAGTTATATTTATAAGCCCTAAATGCTTACTAACTACAACTAAGTAGATAGTGGCAAATCGGGGTTGTCCACGAAGAAGAGGGATTTACTTAACCGTTTAAACATAAAAGGTTGATATTATACTAGAAGTAAATATATATATATATATATATATATACATATATAAAAGTAAGTAAATAGGGGGGTTTGGTTGTTTGGTTTTCCTAAGTTATGAAATTAAAAGACAAGATAACTAGCAAAGTCAAGTAACTATGCTAATCACCAAACAAACTAAGAAAAGGGATAAAAACTACAAAAGACAAAGTCTTGGGGGCAATCGACATCCACTTCCAAACCAAATGTAGATCAATGAACCATTCACTCATTATATCACATTTGTTACCTATGGGGAATGTTATCACTTCTCATTTGAAGATCAACATTCATTCCTTCTTAATAGTAATTTGCAAGGACAAATAACAACCATTTGCAAACCTCTATGACAATCACTCTAGGCAAACCCCACCATAGAGGTATTTCATCAACAGCATTTCACACAAAGGACCATAGATTTGATAACAACAAGCCTTCTACCAAAGACATGGCCATTTAACCAAACATAGCATTCATTAGGCAAAACCTAGAACAAACCACATTCAAGATTCAACCTTTCATTGCATCTATAGGATAAATATGAGAACAATCCACATTAACATACTTATCTAGCAAGAATCACAACACATCATGCACAAGAAGTTCTAAGTTCATGTTCTTAGATTTTCATGCCAAAGAGATAAGGAATTCGTCACTTTCCTAACACCCTAACACTTAAATCATACAAGCACTTCCTATTCTCAAACAACCCATGGCATAAATGAAGTAAAACATAGCATTAAGAACACATGAATGCTAAATAACAAAGGCTTCAAGAACGAATGACACAATCTATTCACTACTTCCACTACTTGTTGTGAAGATGAATCTTCTATCCTTCTTAGATAGTAGTTTGCAAGAGTGAATTCGACATCTCTTGTCAAACCTCACCAATGGCTCCCTTAGTCAAAACACAACTAAAAGTATCTCATTGATGGCATTGAACATGAAGAATCAACAAGCTTGGCAACACTTATGAACACTACACTGTGTCTAAGCATTTAACCAATTTATGCATTTACCCAAGATTAGTCAAGAACGATCGACATTCTTTGACTTCTCTCACTTGCTACCTAAAACAAACATTACAATGAATTCAACATCATCACATTCATCTAGCAATTATCAACACATCAACATCATTAAGAAGCTCTAACTCATGCTGTTGGATTCCACATTAAAAGAGGGGAGAATTAGCTACTTTCTCCAAACCCTAACAAGTAATCATACAATCAATTCATATACTCAAGCTTCTAACAACATCAATGCCATTCACAATTTATATTCAAAGCTCAATAAATGCACAATAGCAAAAGCACTAAATAGATAGATATGATTCTCAAGACATGGATATGTAAGCTTCAATTTATTGCTCACAAGATTAAACTAACCTAGATAATGAAAAGACATGATTAACCTACAAAAACTAAGAAAATAAAGAAAGGAAAAACTAGGGTTTTAACCCAGAAAAACGCAGGAAGAAGAAGGGGTGTGAAGAGGAGATGATAAGGTTTAGCATTTATAGTACAAAAAAGTAAGAAAGTTTCTGGCCATCCGTCCGTTGTGAGTCGCGACCGTTTCGTCGCAAGTCGTGACCGAGCCCATTTTCAGCATCTTGATTTCTTTCTTCTTTTTGTTTCAAGGCCTCCTCTTCACTTCACTTATCTTCAAGTCTTCAAAAGCTCAAATACAAGTCTTCAAATCTTCAAAGGTATTCTTCAAAGTCTTCAAACAAATTGCCTTGTCACACAAAATCCTCTAGAAAAGTAATAAAAGCGTAAAAGTTGCTTTTAACTCATCTTAGAGAATTTCAAGAAAAAATGCCACATCTAGAGCACAAAAGTGTACAAAAGTGAGTCCCAAAATTCATAATATAACCATATAAAATGGGCACATCAAATGACATGAAATCTAAAGTGTTCTTTTCTAAGATGGAAGAATCTGAGAAGTGTATGTTGGCTGACATTTTGAAGGTGGTGAAAGGTGATTTCCCTACGAAATGTTTGGGACTTCCTCTTTCAACAGTCAAATGGAGCAAAGAAGACTGTGAATCTTTGATAGAGAAAATCATATGCAGAATTCAATCATGGAGCTCAAGAAATTTCTCTTATGCAGCAAAATTGAATCTAATCAATGGGGTTTTAATGAGCTTAACTAGTTATTGGAGCAGTGTACTTAGCTTGCCTTAAAGTGTTCACAAAAAGATAACTCAGATTTGTACATGTTTCTTATGGGGTAGAGATGAGAGGAAAATAGGTTGTTCTGTTGCTGCATGGGATTCAATCTGCAAGAGCAAGAAAACTTGTGGCATTGGTGTAATAGACTCAAGCATCTGGAATAGGGATGCACTCTGTAAGCACCTATGGGACATAAATAATAAAAAAGATGTGCTCTGGGTAAAGTGGATCAATGCATATTATATGAAGGGCAACCAACTAAAGGACTCTGAATTCTTTATACTCACAGTTAGCCATAGAAGATTTTAATGAAACTGAAGATGCAGGTTTTTCAGGAGTTACCTGGCTGTATCAGAAAGAATGGAAAGCTTAACTTGGTTGCTGTCTATGATACTCTGAAAGGAAGAGTGGAGTGCAGATACAAGGAGAAGATAATATGGAACAAGTATGTCCAGCCGAAGGATAAATTTTTTCTATGGCTCTTTTTGAATGATAAACTGCCAACAAATGAGAGGCTTATCACATTTGGGATTGTGATGAACAATAAGTATATTGTTTCTGTGACCACAAGGAAGATTCACAGCACTTGTTTGTAGATTGCAGATTTGGGAAGGAGTTGTTGAACATGTCGAAGCTTCAATGGTCAGGTAACATCAGAATGCTGAAAAAGCTCTCATTTCAGATGACAAAAAGGAGGATGAAGATGAAGTTTGTGCTGCTGGTAGAAGGTTTATACAACCTTTGGCTTGAAAGGAATAGGAGGTTGTTTTAAGAAGTGCAACTCAAGGCTAAAACTATTGCCTTTCAGATTCATACAAAGGTTAAATAAGAACGGTTTTTCTAACGAGTTCCCATGGGCACTCGTTAACAACTTCAGATTCCATCGAAAACTGTGTTATTAAATGCAAATCCATCGAAAACTGTATAATAGTACATAGGGAGTGTAAGTTTTTGAGGGATGTCATTAATCATTAACTCTATTTGCATTTAATAGCACAGTTTTCGATGGAATCTGAAGTTGTTAACGAGTGCCCATGGGCACTCGTTAGAAAAACCGAAATAAGAATTGGAGGCAAAAAGGAAAGTTATGTCTTAGGAATGGATTCTATTTTGTGCTTCTTGTAATAGACTTAAAGTGATGGTCTAAATCTTGTACTCTTTTGTTATTGGTTTTAATAGATAATCTTCATACCAAAAAAAATAAACCTACCTAATTCGCATAAGTGTAAATATAACGTTTTGATAATTGAAAGTGCAAATATAACCCTCGATAGTTAATGTAAGTTCAAGTTTACCCATTCCAGAAAATTTAGGCTGGAATTCAATGAAAAGACTATTTTACCACTCTAAAAAACAAAAACAAAAATATGAAATGTCTATAATGCCCCCCAAAGCCTAATTTTCCTGTTCTCCTTTCTCGCTCAAACCCAATTCATTTTGCCCCCCAAACCCGATTCCTCTCACCAGAGGAACTCCGTTCGTAGCAGCCACTGAAATCACCGCTGAAGACATCCATTCGACTTTGAGGACCTTCTTTCACCGCTAAAAACCTCCGTTCATCGCCCCCGCTGAAATCACCATTGAAGACCTCCATTCACCGCTGAAATTTCCATTGAGGACCTTTGTTCTTCATTGTCGCTAGAATACGGGCTGGGTGGGATGGCGCCGCTGGGTCAAATGCTGGCTAGGGTTACGTCAGTGGTGGTAGAGGTGGAGAGCGGAGGCCGCACCGGCGCTAGGTGGTGGCAGTGGTCGAGGTGGCCATTTGTGGCAATGGTCGTTTGTGGAGGTGGTGGAGTTTATGGAGGTGGGATTTGATGGGAGTGGTCGAGGTGGTGGTGGAAGCTTCGAGCTGGGTGGTGGAGGTGGGTGTTTGTGGCGGGGGAGGTGGTGGTCATAGGTTGTGGTGGCCGGAGCTGGTGGCTGTGGTGGTTGTGGTGGTTGTGGTGACAAGAGGTGTGTTTTGGTGGTGGTGACCGCTGGGGTGAGGGAGGGGTATGAAGAAGAAGAAGAAGAAGAAAATAGGTAAAATGGAAAATGAATTTTCAGGTTTGGCCCAAAGGGCATTTTGGTCATTTCCAGTCAGCAAATGGCCGGAAATGGCCAGTCAATGCCAGAATATAGTCTTTAGGATTATATTTGCACTTATGTAAAATAGTTGGGGTTATTTTGTAATTTGAATTATCTCAAGATTATATGTGCACTTGTATATATCCCTATGAAAAGTATTGGGTATAAAAATGAAGTGCAATATCTTAACTAAAAGTTTATATAAAAAGGTGAGAGATGCATAATTTAGCTAAAATTTTAAGGAAAAATAAATTCATATTCAACCTTTAATGGTCGGACCAGAGGTTTCAAAGGAAGACCATTGTGGCCATCAGATCTCACATGAAGAGTTGCTTCCATTGGGGTTCGACGGATTAGGACGCGGGACTTCAAAATCTCTAATGGCGCTCGTATGGTTCAAAGAGTTTATTCTCGAAATGGCTCAACATCAACACTGCAGTACCTATTCACTTCTTTTTCCGTATCAATAACTGTAATGTTGCACTATAAATTTGCAATGAGAACATTATTACTCTTTGCTATAACCTCCATGTCCAAAATAGCAAGTAAAGAAGATTCAAGCATTTATTGCAAAGAGTATCTCTAGTTCCTTCCAACATCTGGAAAAAGATGTAAAACGGGAAAGATGAACAGTTCTCTTCAAGCTTGCGAAATTTTCAGAGAAAAGGTGAATGAAGCTAATTGTCCTTTTGATTTCTAGTTTCTTCTAACTGCACTAACTTCTTTCAACAGAATAACTCCTCAATTCATCTTCCAGTAGCTTCCCAGCTTAGTCGGTGTAAAGTCAAGTGGTATTTATTGAATATTTTAATTGGCAATTTTGTGAGCATATTTGGAAACGAAAATCTTTTCATGTTGGACCATGAGGATGAGCTGTAAACACGCCAAGCATATTTACGCAGAAAGGACAAAATATTATGGTATTTGTGAATTATGAAAATCTGAATATTCTGTTATATATTAGACGTGTGTAGAAGAATAGTTGGTTTACGGAAAATCCCTACAAATATGGTATTGAGATCATCGAATATATGGGAGATATTGTGATAAGAAAAATTCCATTATTTATGGGATTTGGATATGCTTCAAGAAGCAGATAAGGAATAGGAATATTATGGAGATAATCATGGAGAGTTCCGATTTGCTCATGGCTTTAAAAGGGGACACCACGGCTGCATTCGATACATGAATTAAACAGAGAAAATCTGCACACGGATTTTCATTCTTTCGAGAGAATAGCAAAGTGCCGGAAATCTATGTTCTAACATACGTGACCAGCAGTTCAAAGTTCAGAATCATATGCATCAATTCCTCAGGAGGAGGAGATTCAGCGTTGATGAGTTTCGAGGTCAGAGAGAGTCTGATCAAGGCGGATCGGTAGCTAAGGGAGCTAGCAGAATTCACTTGTTTGATTAGTAAAGATAAGTATTTTGTATGGTGTACTTTGTATTGTATCCTTCTGATTAGTGGATTCATTCTAAACTGGGCCAAGCCCCACAGATGTAGGTGGATTTCACCGAACTGCGTAACCAAGTGTTGTGTCTTTAATGCTTTACTTTATTGCATACTTGGTTAGATAGGTTATGTTGAAACATACTAGTAATAATTAAGAGAATGCGGTAAAACCAAATTTCATTTGGTATCAGAGCTTGGTCACTTATTTTTCCCTTGGTTGTGGCAAGGAAAGTGTGATCCAGTTTTACCATGGCAACCAAAGAAGGAGCTTCGGTGTCTCGGCCACCTCTGCTGGAAGGCAACAACTACAATTATTGGAAGGCACGCATGAGATTTTTCAACAACTCACTGGATGAACTTGCGTTGTACTATGTCGAAAATGAGTGGAATCACCCTACTGAAGATGATAATACAAGCTCTAAGGCAAAAGAATGAGAGTCAAGCCAAAAGGAGCAGAAACTCAAAGACAAATCTTCTTGGACTCCTGATGACCTCAAGGCGTCTCTGGCGAATTCAAAGGCACTAAACGCTATCTTCACTGCGGTTGATGAAAACCAGTTGAAACTCATCTCTACAAGTCATCAAGCCAAGAAAGCATGGGATATTCTGCAAACTGTTCATGAAGGAACTAGTCGAATTCGAGAATCTAAACTACAAATGTTGGCTACTAAGTTTGAGGAACTCAAGATGGAGGAAGATGAAATTATTGCTATATTCAACGGAAAACTCAGGGACATCTCCAATATGGCGTATCAACTTGGAAAAGTCTACAAAGATGCTAAATTGGTGAAAAAAGGCCTTGAGATCCCTTCCCAAAAGGTTTGCAATGAAGGTCGCAGCAATAGAAGAAGCAAGAGATGTAGCTACCATGAGTCTAGATGAATTAATGGGATCATTACAGACGTACGAAATGACATTCCAGGTGGCTACAAAAATGGTTCAAAAGGAGTTGGCATTCAAAGCATCCTCATCAAAGGATAATCATGAATCCGATAGTGATGATAAGCTTAACAAACTTGCACTTACACGAAAAACTTCTCAAGAATGCTGAAGAAAGTAGCGAACAAGAAACTCAAGAAAGGTATAGTGGAAATAGACCGAGGCCACAAGAATTTGGAGACAGTCGTGGGATGAGATTTGAACAAGGAAATCATCAGTTCTCTAGAAATCAAAGTGGTGAACCAAAATAGCCTGGACGAATTTAATGCAGAGAATGTGAAGGATATGGTCATATTCAGGCTGAAAGTGCAAATTCCCGGAAAAGGAAAGGAAAATAATATGTCACCTCATGGAGTGAAGATGAAGAGGACGACAAAGACAAAGAGGAACTCACAAGTAACTATGTGGCGTTTGGAGCAAAAATTCATGATGCATCAGATGATGGATGTTCCAACACATCAGACAGAAACGAAGCCTTATTTTCCAACATAGACTCGTATAAGGTATCCATTGATGAAGATGATGGACTCACTGTAAGTGATGAAGAGATCTACAGCACTTATGAAAAGATATATGCTATGTGGCTCCAAGTAGTTGACATAAACAAAGAACTGAAGGAAGAAAAAACAAAGTTGACGGAAAGAGAAAAAGAATTGCGTGTGGAAGTTTTTGAACTTAAAAAGGAGAATGAAGATTTGAAAGAAAAGCTAATGTTAGCAACCAAGAGAGCTGAGACTTCTGAAGCAGTAAATTCTAAGCTGAACTCTGGAAAAGCAAAACTTGACAATATTCTGGACATGGGAAAGAAATTTGGAGGTCGACACAGAATTGGGTATTACAACCCACTCAAAAACACAGCCACACCCAAGCCTGAGACACAAGAGATACATAAGAGTCCAGTAACTCTCAAGACAAAGATTCGAGAAGTAAAGAGAAATTTCGGCAAGTCTCATCAAAGGAAACCTCTCGTCTGCAGCTACTGTTCATATCAAGGTCACTCAGAGGAACAATGCCAAAAACTGATCAGAGACCTAATGGCAAGACATCAACTCTTGGTATGTTCCAACATAGGCGGCAAAGTCCAGAAAACAAAAATGGTCAGAAAGGTATGGGTTGTCAAATGTTCTGGTATATGCTTTGTTTCACATACTTCGCTTATATTATATTCCAGAGATACGTGGTACTTTGATAGCGGCTGCTCTCGGCACATGACTGGCACTCAAGAATTCCTCACAAATATCACACCATACGATGGCGGTTATGTTACGTTTGGTGATGGAAAGAAGAGTAGAGTGGTTGGAAACTACAGATTGAAGGATTTCCAGTATTCACCAGTGTGCTGTTTGTTGAAGACTTGAAGGCCAATCTGCTGAGCATAAGCCAATTGTGTGATGACAATATAGCTGTGGAATTTCAGAAAGACAAATGCATAGTGAAACACGGAGAAGCCAAGGTTCTTTCAGGCATACGATCATCAGATAATTGCTATTTGCTGGAACAGGAAGTACGGTGTATGATCTCGAAACAGGATGAAGGATTTCTATGGCACAGGAAGCTCGGTCACATTAATTACAAAACCTTGGTAAAAATTGCAGATGCAGAGGATGTACGAGGTATGCCTACCTTAACAAGCAAGGGCGGAATTGTGTGCGGACCATGTCAACAAGGTAAACAAATTTGATCTCCCCACTCTTCAGTTTAATATATAACCACCTCAAGAAATCTAGAATTATTGCATATGGATTTGATGGGTCCGGTCAATACACCTAGTATAGGTGGAATGAAGTATATATTTGTATGTGTTGATGATTTTTCCAGATTTACATGGGTAGCTTTTCTAAAAGAAAAATCAGATGCAATGGAAGTATTCAGAAGTCGGGTGATAAAGTTACAGACTGAAAAAGGAAGTCCAGTTGGGAAGATTATTTGAATTCGTAGTGATCATGGTAGAGAATTTGAAAATTCTCAATTCAGTGACTTCTGTGATGAGCTCGGGATTCAACACGAGTTTTTTGCACCAATCACTCCTCAGCAAAATGGTGTTGTAGAACGAAAAAACAGAACCTTGCAGGAGATGGCTCAAGTTATGTTGGCCGAGAAAGAAATTCACAAAAAATGGTGGGCAGAAGCTATTAACATAGCTTACTATACAATTAATCAGGAATATTTGCGTCCATTCACCAGCAAAACATCCTACGAGATTTGGAAGGGTGGGAAACTAAATGTTTCATACTTTCATGTGCTACATCCTCAGAGATACTGGAATTGGAAAAATTCGATTATCGTAGTGATACTGGAATCTTTCTCGACTATTCTGTGAACAGCCGAGCTTATCGTGTTTATAAACATCGTACAAACACACTCATGGAGTCTATAAATGTTATTTTGGATGATTCTGAAAAAAGACAAAAGTCAGATGTTGCAGAAGATGAACCTAGTAATACTCATGTTCCAACACAGCCTCGTCAACCTGACAAGGCAGATCCATCGCATGTTGGAACATCTGAGTAGACTGATGTTGAACTAGTTGAAACTGAGCATGTTGGAACATCATCATCCACTACCTTATCCTATGTTCCAACCCAGGCTCAACCTAAATCAATGGCACGGAGTACTCGATCAGTTCCTCAGGTGGATTACAGGAAGTTGGCAGGCTTGCAATGCTTCATCTCTCTCATTGAACCAAAGAATTACAATGAGGCATTACTGGACAAATACTAGATTGTTGCAATGTAAGAAGAACTAGGTCAGTTTGTAAGATATGATGTATGGTATCTCACTTCTCGTCCTAAAGGTGTAAATGTCATCAGCACAAAGTGGATTTTCAAGAATAAATCTGATGCTGACGGACTTATTACTCTAAACAAAGCCAGACTGGTAGCTCAAGGATATACACAAGTTGAGGGTGTTGACTTTGATGAGACATTCGCACCAGTTGCCAAGTTAGAGTCAATTCAAATTTTACTTGCTATTTCCTGCTCTATGAACTTTACTTTGTATCAAATGGATGTCAAGAGTGTGTTTCTAAATGGTATGGTAAATGAACAAGTTTATGTGGAACAACCTAAAGGATTTAAAGATCCTCATTACCCTCATCATGTGTATCGCATCAAGAAGGCTTTATATGGCTTAAACCAAGCACCCAGGGTATGGTATGAACGACTTACTAACTTTCTTCTTAAGAAAGGTTATCATCGAGGGGGAGTAGATCGCACTTTATTTGTGCTTGAAAGGGCATCAAAAATTCTGATTGCTCAAATTTATGTTGATGATATAGTATTCGACTCTACTTCACCATCTATGATACATGATTTTGCCACGGTTATGCAAGCTAAATTTGAAATGAGCATGGTTGAAGAGCTCACATACTTTTTAGGACTGCAAGTTAAGCAAGGAAAACATGGCATGTTCACAAATCAGAGTAAGTATGCACTGAATCTAGTAAAGAGATTGGGTTTAAGCAATGCCCGAGCAGTTCGAACACCTATGGGGATTTCTAACAAACTGGTCAAGGATGAGAAAGGAGTCGCAGTTTATCAAAAGTTATACAGGGGAACGATTTAGAGTCTATTGTATTTAACATCAAGTAGACCATATATATGTCTCAGCGTACGGATATGTGCAAGATTTCAGGCTGATCCAAAGGAGTCTCATCTCACTGCTGTCAAAAGAGTTATTCGATATGTAAGTGGGACTTCTGAGTATGGTGTCTGGTATTCTAAGAATCAAGATTCTGATTTAATTGGGTACAGTGATTCTGATTGGGCTGATAATGCTGATAATCGAAAGAGCACTACAGGTGGATGTTTCTTTATTGGCACGAATATAGTTTCTTGGTATAGTAAGAAACAGAATTAGATCTTTGTCTACTGTGGAAGCTGAATATCTTGCTGCTGGAAGCTGTTGTGCACAATTGTTATGGATGAAGAAAATGATGAGCGACTATGGAATTCATCAAGGCCCTTTGAAGATTTTATGTGACAATACAAGTGCTATTGATATTTCAAAAAATTCAGTCCAGCACTCTCGAACTAAGCATATTGACATAAGGAATCATTTTATTAGAGATTTGCTGAAAGGAAGGAAGTTGTGGTAGTCTATGTTCCAACACACGAGCAATTTGCTGATATCTTTACAAAGCCATTAGATACCCCCACTTTTGAAAGTCTCAGATAACACTTAGGTGTTTGTCAAATTTGAGGTAATCCTTGCATTTATTTAGCTGTAAATATTTTGTTTTATTTCTGTTTAGAAAATCAGAAAAACAAAAAATATATAGAAAGAAGAAAAATTGCTACAAAAATAGAAGTTGCATATTAATGGTATGTTGGAAGTTGGTATGTCTTGAGTTGACAAGAGAGAAAAGAATCATCATTGCTCATCTTGGAAAAAGAAAAAGTTCTTCGCGGCAAACGAGGAAGTGAAGTGAAGAGTTTGTGTTGGTTTCAAAGTTGTCTAAATCTCTCCAAATCCCTCTCTTCTTGGCCACTCTCCCAGTCCTCTTGGTTTCTTTCGGATTCTTGTTGCCAAACTCCTCCAAGATTTTCTTCTACGCAACAAATCTCTACCGAAAGATGGCTTCAAATCCCAATTCTACCATGGTCGAAAAACAAACTCAAGAAACTCCTCAATCCCCAGAGGATGACAATGTCGAGCAAAGGGAAAAGAATGTAGAGGCTGGTGGTGACAGACGGAATGAACATTCCAGAGGCAAATGGAAGGGTCCCTATCAGAAGTGAAAAAGAAGACAAGGTAGCCATGTTCCAACACAGAATGCAAAGTCTCAAAATATTGAGGAGATGGAGATGGAGATTAATGATGAAAACATAGGAGGTGAATACCAGTTTGAGGTAATTGGTGATGTTGATGTTGATGTGAACGGATACCAGACTGGAGGATCTATTTTGAGACAAAGTGAACCAGATAAAGACCAGTATGTTGGAACACAGACTGCTGAAGAAGAAGGAGCTGGAGATACTGAGTATGTTCCAACACAGGAGCAACCTGAGTTTAACTACTCCAGTGATGAGGTATTAGATGAGTTCTTACAAGTTGTCATGGGTAAGAGAAAGGTGGGTGCTACTGAGGATTCTCCACCAACCAAAAAGACCAAGAAAACTCAGACAGCTCCCAAGAAGAAAGTGGTGTCACCTCTACCTGTAAGTGAAGCACTGTCATTTTCTTATTTTGATAAAAAATGTGAAGAAATGGGAGAAGTGTTTTCAAAGAGGAAGGTGATCTCTGAGAGACCCGTAGACCTAGAGGCATATAGGGCTAGTGGGTTTTCTGATTTTTTGGAATTAATCGAATGAAAAAGGCTAGCATTCATCAACGGATTCTGCTTCCACTGCCTTAGTGCTAATTACAAACTAATTATCCTCATCCCAAAACCCCTTACAAAGAAAGGTAGGCGTGCAATAAGAGAAAGCTTTAAGGGGTAGAGCCTCAGAATTTCCTTGCTCCCTCCGCTGGAAAGAAGGAGACCTCAAAGTGATATCTGTAGGCCGACCTTGGGATTGTGATATGCTTCGACTAACAATTAGTCTGTGCTGGGGAAGAGCTCCCCTGAGACCTAGATTAGCTAGAAAATAAGGATCTCCCGTTGGTTAATAGAAAATTCCCTTGGTCATTCCTATGAAAAAGGTTGCCATTGTACAGCTTCAGTACAATAGACAGGTGGTCATTGAAGTGTACTCCAATTTGATGGCTGGAAATTTAGAAGCTAATTCCCCTTGGTTTGAGAGAGTTTATGTAAGGGGGGAGATTATTGACTTCTCAGCTGCCATGACAAACAGGATTTTGGGGTTGCATACTTCAGAATTTAAGGGAGTGTTTCCAGATGATCTAGGAGTGTCGGATTATTAGATTCTGGAGGCAATTTCAGGAGGATACAAGACCAAATGGACTGAAACTAGTTATTCACAAGCTTCCTGCCTATCGTCGAGATTCTTTGGTTTGTATCAGGTAGCGGTAAACTGCTGGATGCCATCCTCCAACACTACTAACTTGACTAGAGAAATGGCTAAACTGTTGTACTGTGTTGGAACACAGAAATCAGTAAACCTTGGGCTGTTCATACAGCGGAATTTAGTGAGACAAGCTACTGCCCTCAAGGTGAAACATGCAATTGTGTATCCCTGCTTAATTTCTGCATTGGGGGAGCCTGCTTTCTGTTTATGTCAATATTTTTGGTTTATTTTCCTTTGGCATCTTCATGGCCCCAGGGGGAGAATATTTTGATGACTGTAATCTGATTATTATTTTGATGGTATTCTGAAATTCTGGTATTCGGTTGGTATTCTTTTATATCAGATTCAGTATTTTGATGGTATTCTGGAATTCTAGTATTCGGTTGGTATTTTTGTACATCAGATTCAGTATTTTTCATATGTTCCAACATGGGTGGAGTTTGAGAAAACCTATGTGTTTGATTACAATTTTTTCGTCATGATATTAATGTCCAAAATGATTGGGTCCACAAAATGCCAAAGGGGGAAATTGTAAAGTCAAGTGGTATTCATTAAATATTTTAATTGGCAATTTTGTGAGCATATTTGGAAACAAAAATCTTTCCGTGTTGGAACATGAGGATGAGCTGTAAACACACCAAGCATATCTATGCAGAAAGGACAAAATATTATGGTATTTGTGAGTTATGAAAATCTGAATATTCTGCTATATATTAGGCGTGTGTAGAAGCATAGTTGGTTTATGAAAAATCCCTACAAATATGGTATTGAGATCATCGAATATATGGGAGATGTTGTGATAAGGAAAATACCTTTATTTATGGAATTTGGATATGCTTCAAGAAGCAATAAGGAATAGGAATATTATGGAGATAATCATGGAAAGTTATGATCTGCTCATGGCTTTAAAATGGGACACCACGGCTACATTCAATAAATAAATTAAACAGAGAAAACCTGCACACATATTTTCATTCTTTTGATAGAATTTCAAAGAGCCAGAATTCTATGTTCCAATATACATGACCTGCCGTTCAAAGTTCATAATCATATGCCTTAATTCCTTGGGAGGAGGAGATCCAGCATCGACGAGTTTCGATGTCAGAGGGAGTCTGATCAAGGCATGTCGGTAGCTAGGGAAGCTAGTAGAATTCACACATTTGATTAGTAAATATAAGTATTTTATATGGTGTACTTTATACTGTATCTTTCTGATTAGTGGATTCATTCGGAACTGGGCCAGGCCCCGCTGATGCAGGTGGATCTCACTGAACTGCGTAACCAAGTGTTGTGTCTTTAATGTTTTAATTTATTGCATGCTTGGTTAGGTAAGTTATGTTGGAACATACTAGTAATAATTAAGAGAATTCGGTAAAACCAAATTTCATTCGGGTTCATCCTCTTCCTAAGTTGTTAATTTGTTGTTGCTACTAACCTACGTTCTGTTGTGTTTTTGTAAGTTTACTTGTCTGCCCTTATGTATATAACAAAATTTAATAACACATATGCAGATGCATTTGTGACTAAAAAACATACATACAAGCTCTTCTAAACCGATTCAAACTCTGATAAAATGTATTTGCCGTAATGATTTTGATATTACTGATTGGAATAAACAGAGTAAAAGAGATAGGCTATGACTAAAATAAATTTAGCCTAGTCAATAAGAAAAACACAAATCTAATCATCACATTGACTTATTCTAACACCCCCCTCAAGCGAAGCGTCGGATGCTCGCCGATGCAAAACTTGGATCTGAAGAACTCAAACAGTGGACGAAAGAGACCTTTGGGGAAGATGTTCGCAATCTGAAGTGAAGTGAGAACATGAGCAACTCGTAGCTTGTCGAAAGCAATCAACTCTCGAACGAAGTGATAGTCGATGTCAATATGCTTAGCTTGCTTGTGAGCAACTGGATTCTACGCCAAGAATATGGCACTGTTATTGTCACATAACAGCACTAAAGAACCATACAAGGGAACTCGAAGATCTTGGAGAAAATTAGTAAGCCAAACAACTTCCGAGGCAGTGTTAGTAAGAACACGATACTCAAACTCAGTGCTGGAACGAGAAACTGTGGGTTTTTATTGGCACTCCAAGAAATAAGGTTTCCACCAAGAAAAACAGCATATCCATAAGTGGATTGACAAGTCTCCAAACAGTGAGCCCAATAAGCATCAGAGTACCCCAGCACCTCCGGAGAACTAGCAGACCGAAGAGTAAGACCAAAATGTGGAGTACCCTGAACATACCACAGTATCCGAGTAACAGCAGCAAAATGATCGTCTCTAGGATCCTAAAGATTGTGACTGGCAGTATTGACCAAAAAAGCCAAATCAGGACGATTAATGGTCAAGTACTGAAGAGCCCCAATTAAAGAACGATACAAGGTCGGATTCCAAAATGGTGGACTGGTCAAACTGTACAACTGAGAACCTGGCACAAATAGTGTAGAGACTAGTGCAGCATCAGACATCCCTGCATGAGTGAGAATGTCCCGATCATACTTTGCTTGACCAAGAAGTAAACCTGATGAAGTTGGTGAAACTTCCAGACCAAGAAAGTAGTGAAGAGCGCCAAGGTCCTTAATTGCAAACTCCTGATGCGTCTGATCAATGAACTGCCGAAGGAGAGTCGAATTGTTCCATGTAATCATGATGTCGTCGACATACACCGGGAGATACAGTAACGATGATCCTCGTGAAAGAACAAAGAGAGGTGTCGGCCGAGCTGCACTAAAAACAAAGTTGAGTCAAATAAGTGCTAAAGCGTTGAAACCACGCCCGAAGAGCTTGGTTAAGTCTATAAATAGCCTTCCGTAAGCGACACACATAATCTGGATTAACAGGGTCCTTGTATCCAACGGGTTGCTCCCTATAAACTGGAGCATCGAGGACGCCATTAAGAAAGGCGTTCTTGATATCCAGCTGATGAAACGACCAGGAGCGTATCGTGGCAATGGCGAGAACTATCCAAACAGTGGAGACTTTGACCACAGGACTGAAAGTGTGGTCAAAGTCAAAACCCATAATCTTTGAGAAACCTTGCGCCACAAGTCTATCCTCATGACGCTCACTAGTGTCATCTGGTCAATACTTCAGTCGATAAACCCATTTGGAGCCAACAATGTTAGCGTCGGAAGGGCGAGGCACCAAATCTCAGGTGCGCTGACCAAGAAGAGCAGCCATCTCGTCATTTATAGCAAAACCCAAGTCGGATCCTGAAGGGCAGTGCGATAATCACCGGGCTCAGACTAAGCAAGTAAGGCAGCGGTAAGACTATGGGCGACAATGTCTAAATAATCCCTGCGCTATATGGCCCCATTAGCTGACCTAGTAGTCATCTGATGGGTACGAGGTCGAGGAGGAGAAGCCAGAGGAGTGGAGTCGGCTGAGGCAACTAGTGAGGGGGCAGTCAAGCTGGGCGGAGACTGGGCGACCGGATTGGCCTCCGGAGATGCAGGTGGCACTGGCTGATGGACTGGAGCCTGATCTGTAGCACAAATAGAGCAAGGTCAAAATGAGCATGTCAAGTGACATAGATTCTGCCAGTAGTGCAATCAAGACACTGAAAACCTTTATACTGCAAGTTGTAGCCAATAAATACACACAGAATACTGCGAGGAGACGGCTTGTGGTCGGCAAAAAGGCGAACAAATGGGAAGACCCGACAACCAAAGGCATGAAAATAGGTGTATATAGGAGCCGACCATTAATAACTTCATATGGTGATTGTCGGCAAAGAATAAGAGTGAGCAACCTATTTATGGTGTAAGTGGTTGTAGCAAAGGCGTCAGGACAGTAGGAGAGAGGAACATGAGGGTGATACAGCATAGACAAACTCATCTCAGCAATGTGGTGGTGCTTGCGCTTAGCCCAGCCATTCTACTCAGGAGTATACGGGCAAGAAATCTTAATGGTAAATGCCCTTTGTCTGGAAGTGAGAGCGTAAGCGACCATTTACGAACTCAATCCCCCCATCACTCTGAAACACTTTAATGGTGGAAGAGAACTGGTTCTCCACAAAGGCCTCAAATTGGCGATAAACATCCCAAAAATCATATTTGCAGCGCGGTGGGTAAAACCACGAGAGTCGAAAATGTTCATCGAGGAAGATAACATAGTAGGACAAACCATCAGCAAATAAAATAGGAGAGGGCCTCTGTAAGTCATAATGAATTAGATCGAGTACCCTAGCGGCACGTTTATCATTTGTATAAAAAGATAAACACTTCCCTTTAGCTTTTTCACACGCATCACAAAAGGAAGGTTTTGGCAAAACCAATGTGACAGATAGAAATCCAAAAGCACGCAAACCATAATTAATAGAATGTGGAACATGACCAAGTCTAGCATGCTAGATTTCAAAAGACACATGCGACTTATTTGATTCAACAGTAGACAACAAAGAATATGCACAATAGTCTAAAACATAAAGGTCATTTTCACTATGACCGTGACCCAAAGTTTCACTAGTGATTTTATGCTGAATAATAAAATAGTGATCATCAAAGCAGACAACAGCATTCAAATCCCGAGTTTATTTGCTAATCGAAAGCAAGTTTTTAGTGATATCAGGCACAATAAGCACATCATAAAGAGATAAGGATTTAGAAATCTGAGATTTACCAATATGAGTAATAGGGAGTTGAAAATCATTACCAGCAAAATAGACGCAGCCAGAACCATCATAAGGTCTCACATGATCAACAGAACTGGGGACGATATCATGTGTTTTGTGGCGCCAAAATCTACAATCCACTTAGGGCATTTAAATCCCGAAATACCACCAAAATGTGAGCCAATCTGATCCGATCGTGATGAATGCGCGCTGAATGATGAGACCGCGCATGAATATGGTGCGCATGGACAACTGACGCACGTGAAGGGACACGCTAGGTGACTTGTCCCGCGAGTGTAGACGACTCGCGCAAAAACAGAACTCACGCATGAGATACTAAAGCTATCGTTGGCTTCGCTGAAACAAGATGTCGGAGAAGACTTTTGTCGCCGCTGGAATGGGAGAATACCGATGACCAGAAGAACCAAGAACGCCAGCGACAACTGCTGCTGGTGCTGGAATTCTGAAGACCTGAAGACCTAGAGCCGAACTGAAAATTGCTGCCGTAGAACTTCACCGGCGAATAAGTTTTTACCGAACTGAGGACGTTCGCCAATGATGGACTGAGACTGTCGATAGAGTTTGGGACCAGTGACAACTCCACTACTGAATTAAGAGGGCTAACGGAGCTTAGGACCGGTGACGACGCCACTAAACTTTGTCGGAGAAGGACGTCGAGAAGAGTTAGGGACTAAAGACACTGTCGGATCTACACCGGAACACCCCAAAAATTGGCGAAAGAAAACACCAAAAACCTGCCGGAAGTTGGACGGAGTTGGACGAAAGGGGAGATAGGTTGCCGAAAAATGGAGGGAGAGGTGGCAGCCGGAAAGATTAGGTTTTATGTTCATAATTAGACTTGCTCTGATACTATAATAAAAATATATTTGTCGTAATGATTCAGATATTACTAATTGGAATAAATAGAGTGCAAGAGATAGACTATGACTAAAATAACTCTAGCCTAATCAACAAGATAAACACAAATCTATTCATCACATAGATTTATTCTAACAGACTCATCCACAAATATTAGTATTCAACAGATACTGACAGTAGCCGGCATGTCAGAGCATCGATAAACAACCATGCTTTTCAGAGCATTAATAAACAACCATGCTAAAGCTCTGTTTGGCCGATTTTATAAGCAAAATATTTTTCAGTATTTTGTAAAGTGTTAAAAAACAGCTTTCAAAATAAGCCAGTTTTGCTTATAAGCACAGATCTGCCAAACAGAGCCTAAGTCCAGTCCTTGTCTTTTTTCGACTAAACTGAACTGAATTGCAGTTGAATCAGAAGAAAAAAAACCCCCTCTACCTAGTTAAAGCCAACCTAAAATCACTAAACTAATGGGATCCGAAATTTAAGTTGGAAGAAAGAGTCCCATCCCCAACTTTTCTTCCTTTTTATACCCTTACTGATATGAAATTGTACTGCCCATAATTAACCTTCATAAGAACCAACAAATAAGTAGTACTATTTTGAAACTGAACTCTTCTTCTGGGATGGAGAGTAAGAATCTTAACAAGAAAAACAATCGTTGAGGATTGCTTCTTGATTCTTTTAACCCCAACAGATTGCACTGTCAGCAAATTTTCTCCAAGCATGATAGGGATTATGCGCAATATAACACAGCAAAACACTAAGGCCAACCATATGAGAACAGAGCATATAAAGATCTTTTGCTAACTTAATGGTCAAGAAAGAAGAAGTCTGATAAGATATGCATATCAAAAAGGAAGTAAATGCATTGACTTGAAGAATATATTGCACAAAAACACAGTTCTCCGAGGAAATCCTAAGTTTTGAATGGCAATCTACACAGAATATCAATCTATAATCCTGCCCCAACACAGAACAATTACAAGGGGAAAATAATAGTACATGGGATGATGAAAAGCATAATATATGAAGTAAAATGACAGTATCAATGACTCACTATAACTGTAACCCCAATTATTTGTCGACTGAATGGGCACGAGAAAAAACAATGGAGGCCGATACAGCTCTCTAGATACAGCAAAGAATTGGGAACATATAACCAAACCATCTGGAGAATGTTTTAAAACACACATCAACACAAACTGATATGATATTAATAGAACGGTTGCATACTCAAAGCAAATCCCAGCTGAATCTTGGTTGAGCCATACCCGAATTGCTTGTAGAAGCCGAATGAGGCTGAGGCTGAGGCACGGGCACGGCATCAAAAGTCTCCCACTGGGTGGTGATTAGAACCGGCCCTGAAGCTGAGTGTCTCGGTGGTTGCTGCTGAGAATGCTGTTGTTCGACTGGCGATGATAAATGATCGTTGGACGGAAACCTGCGCCGCTGCTCCACAGGAGCCTGATTCGCCTTGCTGGTTGCATTTTCATTGCTGACCGGCGTAGCATTTTTAATCTTCAAGGCATCTAGAGTCTCCACATACTTCTGCACTCTAGTCACCTTCAATGTCCAAGAGCTTTCATTAATCCGAGACTCCTAACTCGAGCAACTACGCTCAAACACGCAAGTAAAGCTAATGACTTTAATGTTCAACAGTACCTGCATTTTCCTCTGCAATTTGACATCTCCATCTGCAACAATACTATCTAACTTAAGCAGCTGGTTCATCAACATCTCAATCAGATTCAGCAGATCCTTCTCGGCAACTCTCCCGCCTCTAGAAATGACAGAATCATACGCAGACACCTGCTCCATCAGAACCAGAATCTGAGCTCTACACATTCAAAATCCCTACTCTTTTCTTACAGCTAAACTGAAGAATAACACTAAAGTTAAGTTTATCAGAACAGAAATAGAACATGTGTTCCATACATTCGAAAATTCGAACTGTAACAACTACACTACTCCTAGGAATCCAGAACATATGAAATCAACAACAGATCAAACATATACCTGCCCACCAAGCCTATCAACCTCAAAGCTGATGTCCGAAATCGATTTCGCAGCCTTCTCCAGTTTGGCAGTCTTCCTCATCTCAAGGTACCTCTTTTCCTGGCTAATGGGATCCTCCATGAGCACAATCTTAGACTTATCCTTCACCCCAACAGTATCAAGAAAAGTACTGGAATTCCTCTCCTTATCCTTATACAATAGCTTCTGATCTTCATGATGCAGCCCGGTGGGGCCCGTCAACATCTTCTTCAACTCCCCTGCTCAGACAGGATCACATAAACCAAAACAAACAAAAACACACTGTAATGAAAAAAAATATGCAGAACAGAAAACCAACTCACCGAAGGTTGCTTGCGAGCTGACGCTGATTTCATGGTAGACCCCGCCGTACTTGACCCGGACCCGAATCGGAGGCGGAACGGGTCGGTTTTGATCCAGATCAGTCCGGGTCTGAACCAGCATTCCTCCCGGCCGCATCTCCCAATTCTCCTCGCCGGCGCCGTCTGTCGGTGGCACTCCCAAACCCATTCCCATAGTCCGAGTTCTCATGCGCATCATATTCCCACCAGATTCTTGCGGAGTTTGACTTTGTCGGTGGACTCACAAGAAACAGAGTCAAGAGTATGATACTTTCCCCCCGAGAAATCAGCCAAAAATTTATAAAGTTCGCGATACAAATCCTGAAACGGAAGCCAAAAAAACGGCCGTTCCTTCCGTCGGATAGAAGATGAATCAATGCCCAAACAAACGCACCAAGATATGGAAATAAAATAAGGAGATGAAATGGCAAGGCGACCGACAGAGGGATTCCTTTCTTGCTCAAAGTGATTGGTACAGAAGGAGAGAGAGCTGGAAATTTGCGTATAAATATATACAGTGGACATATATATATATATATATAATATTATAATATCTCAGCGGAGAATTATGGAAGCCGCCACGGATGGTTAAAATTAAGAGTCGGGAATGTTGATGATTACTTTTACTGGGAAAATCGAAACAGAAAACTGTGTAAATATAGTTTTGGTGGGGGTTAAAAGAGGAAAGCAAATCTGGTGAGATATGATTGCTGATGTGATGATTTCCATGGGGGAATGCTATCAAGTTATGACATCTGGTTTTGGCTCATCATGCTTTCTTCCCTAGTTAAGCTACGTTGCCTTGTCTTTGGCCCGGCTACTTGTGTTTCACTGTCTCAATTTTAACACTTTCTACCTTATTGTTGTGCGGGTTGATTTATATGCAACTTCTTGTTGCTTCGTTTTTTCAGTACTCCCTCCATTCCCACCTTTATTTGCAGGTGTTAATATTTACGAATTGATCAAAATTATGTTGCTGTTAATGTTTTTAATTGTGTACATTTAAAAATAATAAATGTTGATATTATATAAATAAATATTACGATGATTTTAACAAGATCTCATATGATAATATATTATCTTATATATTACTCGATTTTTACGTTTTAAATTGACAAATTTTAACTAAATGAATAGTGCTTGTGCAAATAGAGTTGGGACAGGGGGAGTTTTGACTATATGAATAGTGCTTGTTCAAATAGAGTTAGGGCAGGGGGAGCACTTTGTTAATTTGAAACACATCCAAATTCATCAGTTTGACACAATCACCTTCAATCTAAAAACTAATCAATGTATTGAAAGTAAAGATAAACGTCCTGCCTTTCACGATTGTCTGAAATGGATAAACTTCTATAGCTTACATATCCTCATCAATATAAACAAAGCCAAAAATGTAATAAAATATAGGTGTATTATACTATAATATATTTTACGATACTTTATATGGTAGATCTGTCGAAAACAGTCATGACACTCAATTGACCGAATCGGCGTAGCGATTAAAATAGCAAATTCGAGTGCCGTCATATCTGATCCCTACTCAGATACGACACTTAGTATTAGTCTGTGTAACATCAAATTATCATATTTACATAATGACCATATTTAACAGTTAGTTTGTTAAAAACAAAACTTATGTTGTTTTTCAATCGAAAATTGATATATTTATCGTAATGTGTATATTTTGAGAGGTCTCATATTAAACCGACTAACAATTAGACCAATAATAAAAAAAAAACTTCATTTTCATAAGTTTTAACGCCGGATTATAATTATTTATATGATGAGTTTCATTATGAAAGGTTTTTATAATTATAAATACCTCATTACAATAAATAAAAATAAGGGCAATATGCATTTATGTCCCCCAGTTCTTGTTTTTGTGCAAATAAACCCTTATGTTTTTTGAAAGTGCACTTATGACCCTAGATTTGCACTAATTTAGAAAGTCGTATCATTTATGCCGTTTTTCGGTATTAACCTTGACTTTTCAACGTTGACCAATCTAAGGGGAACAAAATACCCTTCCCTAAAATTTCATTCGCTCCACCACCGCCCAACCGAAAACTCCCCTCCCTCTGATCCGCCGCCACCACCTCCGTCACCCGCCGCTCCACCATCACCTCACAGGAAAACACTCCTTCTCCACCCAACTAGAAGCTCTGCAACCTCCGCCCCACTGGAAAAAAAACCCCCTCGCAACCCAACCACCTCCCCGTCACCAACCACAACCCCCAAACAACCTCTGTCGACTCTCGGCTAGGCTAAGCCCAAACAACACACCCACCCCAACACCACACCCACCACCATACCTACCCTCACCAACACCACACCCCGGACAACCCTCACTACCTCAATCGACACTAAAACTCACCACCTCCTGTCATCTCAGTCGACGTAGGAACCCACCACCTCAATCTACGCTAAGGCCTCCGAATTGATGCCACCGACCGCCACCTAAATATTCCATCGCGGCCTCATCCATCACCACTCGTTGCAGCCCCACCCGACACCTAAATCGGCAACACCAGCCAGCTCTGGTTCTAAACTCGCCCACCACCTCAACGCTCCAGGCGACCAAACCTAACCCACAACCCCCTCATTCCAGAATTACAGCTTCAGTTTCACGATAAAATCTAGAATTTGAAGAAACATTTTGCCATGAAACAATTTGGTACAAATCGAAGGAATTACGAAGGAGAAGAAATGAACCTCAATAAGGTAGCAGCA
This sequence comes from Rubia yunnanensis, assembly GCA_037428765.1. Lineage (NCBI taxonomy): Eukaryota > Viridiplantae > Streptophyta > Magnoliopsida > Gentianales > Rubiaceae > Rubia > Rubia yunnanensis. The sequence continues at coordinate 132,515,580 of CM075062.1, forward strand.
GAATATTGGCTTTTGTGGCTTTCATTTTTTGCCAGAAAGATATTCTAACACTTTTTGGAGTATTAGCTATATTTTAATCTGATTGGTGGTGGTTGGGCTAGGGTTGGGGTTTAGAAATGAAGATGGGGATTTTTGTTTTGAAAGGGCAAAACGGTCATTTTCTCTGAATTTGGCAACGATCAAAGTTGACCAATTTTTCAAAATGACACTATGGGTACAAATGCACTTTTGAAAAACTGGGGATATATGTGCAAAAACCAAAGAACTAAGGGACACTTTTAAAAAAGATTCAAAGTCATACTGATTATTACATGACTCTGTCTAACAGTTCATCGATCTGAAATACTTAGAATTTGTGGTATGTTTTATATTTTAACTATATGCCATTACAAATCGATATAAAAAGTGCTAATATGGAATAGGAGTTAGAGCATTACACTACCGGAAAACATGTACATAGGCACTAGTATGTTATTGCTACTGGTGCTACAAAACCAAAATACTGGTGCCTATAATAAATCCAACACTGGTACACAAAAATTTGATGTCTATGAATAAATTCAGCACCGGTACATTGAATACCGGTGCCAGAAACCAGTGCCTTTAAAGAAAAAATGTCTTAATTTAATATTTTTCAGCACCGTTTTGGATGAATGACATATATCGGTGCTAATACCGAAGCCTATGATCGAAATATTAATTTTGGCGAGTAAAATTTTGGTGGAAAAATAGATAGCACCGGTATGTTGAGGAATGACACCGGTAATAATACCGGTGCTCATAGAATTTTTTTGAAAATTTGGTTTATGGTTTGAATTATGAAAACGGATTTATGGTATGAGTTACTCAAGAACATGTACTAGTGCCCTCCAACATTTCACCAAAAAAATTATTTATTCAATATTTCTATATTTGGTCAAGAATAACAAAAATCGTGTATTTTGGAGCAATGGATAATGGGATAACACAATTTTGGGCCACATTGTAATTTTCCAAGACTATGTAGAAGTAGTCAATGTTGACTTTCGAGACCCTTACATACACTCATACATGCCCAAATCGCAAAGTTGCAATCGTATATTATTTAGTTGCATTTTGGTTCAGCTAATTTTGTGATTCGACGACTCCAACTTTCTTGGAGGGACCTAAGTGCAAAAGGTAAACACTTTACTCGTAACGCTAAATAGAAATATGCTCGAATGTGATACTACCATATACACTCCCATTGTATTTTCTATGTCTGCAAGGGAATATTTATCAAAAATCGAGTACAAAAACATATCTATAATCCTACTTTGTAACTTCCAAGTAATCAACCATAAGTTACTCTAGGGCATGTACTAGCGCTTTCAATATTTCACCATAAAATTCATTTATTTTATATTTTCATATTTAGGCAAGAATAACATAAATCATGTACTTTGGAGCAATGGGTAATGGGGTAACACAATTTTGGGTCACGTTGTAATTTTCAAAGAATTATGTTTCAAGCTCTTCCATTGACCCATTGTGCCCAATTTTCAATAATGTTATAGTCTCTTATTTAATGGCATTTTGGTTTCTCCAATTTAGTGATTTGCCTCCTCCAAATTTATTCTTATGGACATAATTGTAAAAATGAAAAGGTTAACTTAGAGGGCAAAACATACTAACGCCCGCATTGTTTTTCAGTCATACTGGTGCTACTGTGTAACGGGAAAATAAAATTTTAAATTTTCGTCCAATATTTTTGAGGGATTTTTTTGGCACTGGTAGCACCATCATAGGCACCGGTCAAACTACCGGTGCTAGGTACTTAGAATATTTTTCTTCTCTTTGCTCTCGGGAAGAAAAAATAATTATAACACCAATTTAAATCAGCGTCACGCAGCTGCGTTTGAAGTACTTAGCACCGGTATGATAACCATAGGCGGCAGTTTTCATACTGATGCTAAGCAGTTTTCATACCGGTGCTAGGTACTTAGAATATTTTCCCTTCTCTTTGAAGTATTAGCACTGGTATGATCACTACGGTGTTAAAAAAATGCCCAACTCTGCCCAAGTTAGAGCCCCAAACACTAATCATACTAAACTCTCCTATCCTAATAACCCTCACGTCACCACCACTCCCTGTCTCTACCTCCTCTCCATCCTCTCCCTTCTACTCCACCACCTATCCCTCTCCACCAGTGCCGCCGCACAACCCTACTTTGAAGGCTTCAACGCCAACGACGATGACTCCCTCTATGCCCTCCCCACGGTGGACCATCCTTAATACCATCCCCCGGACCAGCCCCGGCGACATCTCCCCGCGAGCTCCACCAAAAATGCTGGATTCATCTCAGATCTACCGTGCCTCATCTCTCAGCGCCACCACCGTGTTCGACCGCGCCTCAACCCTTGCGTTTGACCTCACCTTCACGTTTCTGGTTAGTTAATGTTATCTAGGGTTTATAGAGATTAGCTTCTAGTTTTTATGATAATTGATGTTGTTAATCTATGTTTAGGTCTAGTTTGTTTCATGAATTGAGGGTTGTTATGTATTTTCACATATATGTAATGAACTTCTAGGTTGTGGTTATGAATTTTACATTTCTGTACATGAACTTATGTATTTTTTGTGTTTTGTTAGTCCTATTGTTCTTTAAGAATTTCTGGGTTTCATATTCCGACCGGTGAGTTTATTCTCACTGGCCAGATTTTTTTTTATTGATCGTCTATTTACTAGCACCAGTATTTTATGCATAGGCACCGGTATTTTGAGCATTTTCATACCGGTGCCTAAGAGCAACTCCAATGGTTTCCTCTATCTTTCAGTTGCTACAGTGGATTTGTACAGTTACTACAGTATATTTACTCTAATGGTTTAATATAGATTTTCCTCTAAAAATGATACTCTTTCATAACTTTTTTAAATTAAGAAAAAACATCTTGTTAGACCGACTAACGGTTAGACGAATTATGAAAAACCTCATTTCAATAAATTTTGAGGTCAAATTATAATTATTTATACATTACGACACACTTAAAAAATTTTAAAATTTTATAGAAACCTTATTAAAAAAATAAAAATAAAATAAACATTAAATGACCTTATTTGTTAAAACAAAACACGGTTTATATTCTCTATTATTATTATAATACATGATGATTTTTTATATTAATATTATTAATGAAATTAGATATAATAAATAACAATCAGTATATAAAAATTTTGAAATATAAATATAAACTGTATATAATCATACAAATAATATAGAGTTCGTCTCTTGAAAGACGGTATTTTCATAAGTCATGGAAAAACCAAGGTTTAAACTGAAAATTAGAAGAAATGAAGATAAAATTTTTAGGTTGCATTAATCGAGTCATAAAACTTATAACTACTACACGAAATATAATAAATTGTTAACATTATAACTAAAATATTTTATCTTTCTATTATTCTAATTAAACCACATTTTTTCATAAACCTATGGAAAGACGGTCTTTCCCAATACTTTGGGAATAAAATATTGCAAAAAAAAAAGAAGAAAATGAAAATAATGAGACCGAAAACAAACAAAGAGAAAAAAAAGTAGTAAACCGGAACCAGAAAATGAAAACGAACAACAAAAACAAAACAACAACAAAAGAAAAGGCAAAGCAAAAAAATCTTACTGTATGCTACAGTGGCTCCCAAATATAGCGGGTATGGGTGTTTAAATATGGGTACCCGCACTTTCAGGTACCCATGCATCTGAGTACCTGCATGTGCGGGTAGTTAAAAACAATGGTAGAAGCAGAATTTTTTTTCAGGTGCGGCTGGAGGGAGATCGACAGACGGACGGTGGTGGAACGGCGTCCGGAGTCTCTGGCCGGTGGCGGGACAGTGGCGATGTCTGCGGCGGCGGCCGGAGTTGGAGGCTGGAAGCCTGGAATGCTGGCCACGCTGAGAGTGAGAATTTTTGGATTTGTGTAAAATTTGGGTTTGTGGCAACGCTGAGAGCCTAAGAGTGTTTTGTATTTGGGCTATCCATTTTTGGATTTTAGCCTATAAATACCCTAATTTTAATTTTATTTTTTTTCTTCTACACTAATCAAAACGACGTCGTTCGACTTGAGCCAAAACGACGTCGTTTTAATGTGTTATGAGCCAAAAAAAGAATGCCTTCAGCGGCCTTCTTCCCCGATTACTTATGCCGGAAACAAGAATAAAACGCCGGATAAACTCTGCTCCGCCGCTGGGAAACGCTTTTAACCACTACTACCATGGCGCTGGAATCTTAGGTAGGGCTGGAGACCTACCACGCGCCATGGTAGTTCCGCCCATGGTTGAAAATGCGGCACGTGGTCCGGCCCGGAAGGTACCCGGATTGTTCGGGCCGGGTAATAGGGTACCCGTTAACCCATTTAAAATTGATGTTTTTAAGATAATTATTATTTCTTTATGTAACGTGAATTTGTATTTGTGCAAAAAAATGTCTTTACGATGATAGTAATTTAGTTTAACAATTGAATTCCCGTGACATTTTTTTGTATAAATAATTATCACCTTTTATCATTAAAAAATTCAATATATAATGATCACTAAGAGTAACAAGTCCTTAATCATCAATATCATTCCCTAGTTTGGATAAACATAACAAAATATGCTGAAATGACAAGAATAAAATTATTGTGTTAATAAATTTTAATTTAGTGGAGACCTTATGAAAATTTGATAAGAAATTTGTGATGGAAAATCTCTTTTTTATCAACTTGTTAAGAAATTTGAAAGGGAACGACTGAAACTTAGAATGAATGATTGAGAATTCATAGTTGAAAGATACTGTTTGAAAATTTAGCACTTGAATATTATGTAAATTTGCATTAATAATTAATATTACATAGATATGGACAATTGAGAATTGAGAGTAGTTGTGTAGAAACTTATTATATAAAATTAAAAGTAATTAAATATAGATTTTTTTGTCCCATACAAAGTATCTTATACCATGTTTTGATCCCCGTTTGCAAATCAACCCTCAGACAGTACCAAAAAAATTTAAAACATTTTGTTTGGTCCCGAAAGGTGGTTTTCAGGTACATCGGAACTGTTTTCCAATATATTTAGGGGTATTTTCGTAATTCTACTTATTAAAACATTTTAATTTTCCTTTTCTTTTAATTTTCTTTTAACATTTTTCTAATAAACTCTTTTTCCTTCTCCGCCGGTAATGTTTCACCTCCGCCGACAATGCCGCCACCGCTGCCTTCACACATGTTCGTCCCAGCGCCGCCTTCAATTTCCACCATTTACTAACCATCTTCTTATCGAAATAGCGCAGAGCTTGTTGTTTGGCCTCATCTCCGGCAAAAACGAGGGCCTTGATCGACGACGGAGATGAGGTCTTCGTCTCCGGCGAAAACGAGGTCCCAGATCTCCAGCGCCACGATGGACGAGCTCGAGCCAGGGGCAGAGATAGAGGTCAAGTCCACGATAGAGTTAGGGTTTTCAGGTTGAGTCCACGAGCAGAGATGAAGGTGGCAGAGTTAGGGACTGACACAGATTGAGGTGGAGGAGTCCACTGGCGGAGACGAGGATTGAAGGTGGGAAGGTAAACAGCGATTGCAGAGTCGGAGACGGAGACAATGATTTCTGAGGAAGATGAGTGCGTGATATTCACACGCTCAATTTGGGAACCTTTTTGTCTTCGGTGCGTGATATTCAAGCACTCAATTGCTGAGGGTTGTTTTCTTTTTTTTAAAACTCAAGGGTATAATGGTCATTTTACATGTTTTGACCAATTTTACTGTTGACTTCACCTGAAAACTACCCTTGGGGACCAAACAAAACGTTCTGATTTTTTTTGGTACTGTCTGAGGGTTGATTTGAAACGAGGACCAAAACATGGTATAAGGTTATATGTAACAGACCAAAAAAATAATCTAGTCTTAAACATATTTTAATTTTACCAGGTATCTCGGATACCTAAAAATTGCATTTTTGCTGCCCTGACCCTGACCTCGTTAAAATGTAAAATTTCTAGGCCGGGAAACTGGGTCTTAAAAAATGAAAAGTGCCCGATTATTTTATACCGGGCCAGTAGATAGACAAGCTGAGTATTGCGGGCCAGTAATTCTGCACACCCCTAATAGTAGCAATCTCCAAATCTGCTATGCAATAGTAGCGTTCCATTGGGGCCAAATTTTTTTTGGCATTTTGTCGTGAAACGCAAAGATTCAGTAACCATTGGAGTTGCTCTAAGTGATTCGGTGTAAGAATGTAGTTTAATAGGAATTAAACTACATTGGAGTTAGAGTTGGAGTTGCTGGATCCAGCACCGGTATCACTTACCGATACCTATTAAGCTACATTCTTGCACTAAATCACTTAGGCACCGGTATAAAAATGCTCAAAATATCGATGCCTATGCGAAAAAATACCAGTGCCTATGAAAGTATTTTCTAATAGTGTTAGTAGTACTTTATTCAATTGTTTGATATTGATTTCCTTAATTTTATATACATAATATTTGGTGAATTGCATGAATGAAAGAATTTAAGATCTTGGTTTCAAAATTTATTTGCATTTTACTTTAGTTCAATTCATTTCAGATCGATTCAATTCAATTCACTTCTATTCAAATAAGTTTTAGAGATCATGACCTAAGTTTAGAACTAAAATAATAATACTCCCTTCGTTTCATGTTAAACTGCACACTTCACTTTATATCATTATTCATTGTCCAACTTTGATCGCATAGTTAAATAGATATATAAATAATAATATTATCATATGCTATATGGTTAAATTCGTCGTAACAAGTAGTTTTTTAAAAGTAAATTTTTTTTGCCGTTATTATACATAATTAAATATATTAATGAATTGATAAATTTTTTGATGAGTGTGAAAAAGATTCTGTGCAATTTAACTAGGACCACGAGAGTAATGAACTTAAAAGGAATTGAAAGATTTTCTCTCTTTGAAACATGATTCAATATAAATAATTTAAAAAGTGACAATTTTATAAGAGCGAAATAATTGTGGCCCTCCTCCTAACTGTTCCCATATTTTTACGTGGTATTTACGTGGTGATGGCCAGTGGGGCCCATACAGTATGGCAGGTAGCTACGGGTAAAAGCCGGTGAGGGATCCAAATCGTGCGTTCAAGAGTTTGTCTCAGGCGGTAAAGGATACCTGTCGACCGGTCCAACGTTGACGTCGCAGTCAAAGGATGCAACAAACTCACTCACCCGGGTCGGATACGGACGGGTCGTATTCGGGTCGGGAAAGGGACCTGTTGCGTTTAATGAAGAGAGGCCCATTTTCTGACGGGCACATGGGTCCGTACCAAATGCAGCCTTGTCCAGGTTCTGCACCTGCCCGCGAACACGAACCTTCAGTCCAAAACTGTTTTAATTTGTGGACTTTTCAAAGTCATCGATTAGTTCAAAATTGAAGAGAAGAGTCGTCTAAAGTTTGTCCACAAGAGCAAAGTATTATGTTGAAAGATAATTTTCTAGGTTTTGAGTCATTTTCACTTAATGTCAAATTTGTTTTAAAATGAAGGTTCAAGAGATATTTAACATGTTATAAGAGACTAAAATCCTGAAATCTAAATGATAAATCCTTCCATCGCGTGTCCACACCTTCCGATTCCCAAATCATCAATCTGATATCGCCATTGATGTGCTGATGTGTTGCCGATCCCTTTTGACATTTTCCCATTCATCACGCGCCGCCCGTGTCTCTCATACGCCGCACCCGAGCTCCACGCGTCACCGTCGCATTGGTATCCTGCCACCGTTCTGATCTGGCGCTGCTACTATTATTTTGATCTTCTTCAATATCTACCACTAAATTTGAATCTGCCTGCGCTACTCGCATCGCCGCCTAAACTGAGGTCAATAAGCTACAAAATGTCAATGCCACTGATATTAATGCAACTTTACTTAAGCAGTTGTAATCGCAATCTGGCATTGGGATCACTGTACTTGCTGGCCGATCACCGAACTCTCCCTTCTTCATTCATCCTTCTGACGGTCTCGATTTGGTTTGTCCCGTCATTTTTTAAAGGTGGAGAAAATTACCTGGAATGGACCACTCAATTTGTAGTGCTTTGCTTGCTAAGAAGAAGATTGCTTTTATTGATGGAACCATTACTACACCCCCGACTGATTATCCAGATTCTGAAGATTGGCCCGAAGTAAATGTTACACTTGTTTGTTGGATCTTGCAAACTGTTGATCAATCTTTACGATCTAATATGACTTATTTTTCCACTGCTAAGGAGATGTAAGACATATCTTTCAACATATTCTCTTTGTCCCGCCAAGTCAATCTTGCATAGATTCATGGTTGGGAGAAATATTAAAATAATCCAATATAATTTTGAAAGTTTTAATATAACCTTCAAGTTTTTTAAACTGTTCAACTAATTATAAATTTTGTTGAAAGTGCTGAAAATACCCTGTCGGCGTTGACTCCAAAAGATTCAGCATTCACCATCCATAAATGATCAATTTTAAGGGCAAAATTAACATTTTCCATTTTCCGTTGTTTCTTTTTTCTTTTTTCCTTTACCTTTTCCCCTTTCCCCTTTCCCCTTTCCCCGTCCTCTGCCCGCTCCTAATTCCCACCCCACCGCTGCCACACAAAATCCCTACCACCACAACACTTGCTGAAGACTATGCTTACTTTAAGGTACATCCCCGATCTATCGGAGTCGGTTTTCTTTTGCTGGAAGACGTTTTTCCGGTATGAACAAATCGGCAGCCACCTGACTACTTGTGCCTTGGACGTTGGCGCCACAGACTCCTGCTCGGCCTTCTCGGAGGAGTTTCTCCATCTCAATATTTGTTCCGGGCAGCCCTAGTCTCAGCTCGGCCGCCTTGAGATTACAGTGGAGAACGAGAACTAGTCGGCAGCGGCGTCAGAGAGGGTGGCATTGGGCTCGGTTGGTCGGAGAAGAAGGCAGGGGGTAGGTTTTTAATTAAAAAAATGCAGGGCTGGATTTTAAATAGATTAGGGGGCTGGATTTTATTTAATAAAAAATGCAGAGGCTGGGTTTTTTAAATAGAAAAGATGAGAAGTCATTTTTAACCTCAATTTAATCACAAAATCAGCAATTAACGGAGTAAATTTTAGAGTTAATGGTTTGACTTAACGAAATGATCATGCCTCAACAGTTTTGCAAGTTGGAGGGAAAGATGTTAAAAAATTGGGGTGTGTGTGTGTGTGTGTCAAAGATCGTGATAGTTAAAATGTCATCAAAGTTATTTGCTCTTTCTTTTATATGTTGTATTCGTACAAGCCCCGTGTATATAAAAGTCCAAACTCAAAAATTACGCTTAGTTTTTCATTTATTATTTTTATTTATTTAATATCTAAATAATAAAATATGTATTAAGAGCATCTATTGTTGCACTGTCTAATGGTTAGACCAAACACAAAAACCTCAATTTTAGAACTTTATGATTAGAATTATTTATATTTTATGGCATAAATAAAAGGATTTAAAAAAATACTGAAATCTCGTTTCAATAAATGAAAATAAACATCAAAATATCTCATTAGTTTTATTAATTATGAAATGACTCTACTAATGGTTAGGCAATATAAAATAAAAATTTTGTGATACTATGTTGTATTAATTATTTTTATCTGATTTGTTCATATCAAAAAATTTTATATGTTTTCATTTAATGTTATTTTATTAATTGAATCAAAACTATATTCCTGTTTACTTACTAATAAATGAACAATTTGTATCAAATATTTATCGATCTAATCCTAAAGTTGTTGGAAACTTTTGTCATGTTTACTTACTAATAAATGAACAATTTGTATCAAATATTTATCGATCTAATCCTAAAGTTGTTGAAAACTTTTGTGTATGTTAATCAACTTAATCTCATCCTAGCATATACATTATCTCTTTTTTAAATAATGCTCATATTAGTGGGAGGGATTTATATTAGGGTCCCCAATCCTTTTAACAAAAAAGTATGTCATAATGTTACAAGAGATGGTTCAAGTTGTTACTTGAACATTTTGGGTCTGATTTATACATACAAATACAAGCCAAGAAGAGAAAAGCTTTTGACATAGGATATTATTGTAGATGATTCAAATCGTTACACATCCACTCCACGTGTTAGTGTAAAACGATTTGTCAGACCTACAGTTATATTCTATGTCGTTAATAGAATCTTAGTGGTTGGTGCGGTCAAACTTTATACAAATTTTAGTTGGGGAGCCAAAAAAGGTTGGTTGGGTTCTTCTGTTGAAGAGCAAAAGATTGGTCAGAAAACTTTGTTCCTCCAGATTTTGTTGACAAAAAATAATCGTGACATCAGGAGACAACAACAGAGGTGGTAGAAACATATTGATCAGCATTAGCAACAGCAACAAGAGCAGCAGCAGTAACTGTGACTTCCGCAGCATCTGTGAGGTAGATACTGCTCTCCGTAGCGATGAAAAACAGCGGCCTGATATGAGAAATGAAAAAAAGAGTACATCAGTAACATTCATTCAAGCATCATCTGTACTAATCCTGATGACTGGGGTTCCAGCCACATCTAATAGTACTGATCCCTTTGTTTTTGCATCCAAATCAGGAAAGGACATCATCGAGGAAGAGATTATTCTAGTGTTAGCCAACTTGGCTAACCTATCTGCCGAGATGTTTCCTTGTCTAAAGGTATGTAACATCTTAATGTTTGTCATTTTAGAAGATAGCTCAGAGGCTACTTTGAAACAATGACAGGGGGCTGTGAGAGGATTTCTAATAGCTGTAATAGCTAGCATACAACCAGTTTCGATTGTAAACTCCCCGAGTTGCATAAATATGGCCAGATTCAACTCTTCTGAAATAGGTAATATTTCAGCATGTAAAGAGGAGGTAGCTTTTAACACTCACTATTTTATCCTGTAACACTCCTCCCTCTTTGTCTCTAGCTATTAATCCAATACCACTAACTGGTTTTGATCTGTTCCATGAGGCATCAACGTTTATTTTAATGTTCTTAGGTGTAGACCATGCAACTGGTGATAGTCTGGGCTTAGGGGGAGATCTGAAGTTTGGTATTAAACTAGAATTTACCCAATATAAATCCTGTGATCTGTTGCTATATATGGGTTTGACATTGAAAACAGTGAAAAGGTCATCTCTAACCTGCTTGATTAGGTTTAGAGGGTTGCTTTTACTATTTTCAAACAAGAAATAGTTTCTTGCTTTCCAAATATTCCAACAGATCATGGAAGGAAGTATGTGAGTGATGGCTGTGAAGATCTTGCTTGATTCTTTTAGTGACCAGTATAGGCTCAGTCAATTAAAGATTGAATCAAAGCATTGTGTCATGATTCCTAAGGTTTGATGCATCCATTCCCAAAGGTGAGTGGCATATATGCAATTGTTAAAGCAATGAGACAGTGAATCACATTGAGGGCAGAAAGGACATTTAGAGGCTAGTTGAATGTTAAAAAAATGTGAATGTCATCAAAGGGGAGTGTAGCATTTACCAGTCTCCGCATAAACACATATACCTTTTTGGGGAGCACTTTTGAAGGTGAATATGCCATTCAAAGAGGGCTTCCATATCAGTATGTCTTGTCTATCTTCATGGATCTGAGCATCCTGTAAGAAAGAGATAAAATTAGTAGGTAACTGAGATAGGGAAGGTAGATATAAGTGTTTATTCAGGATAAAATCAGTAATGGTAAGATTTACAGGGATCTGGATTTTTATGTTAAGATCAGCAATATGGCTTAAGCCCTTCCAGTTAGAAGTAAGAAAGATTGCAAGTCCATTTCCATGTAATACCAGTGTGTTATCCTGAGCAATGAGATTTATTTTGACAATCCTCTTCCAATTTGGTTCTATGGCTTTGTGGTAGGGACCAGAGAAATTGGAACCAGGGTGTAATTCCAAGTTGAAACTTCCACCAGAGCTTGAGGGAAAAATTGTTAATAATGTCTCTAAAGTTTCTGAGTCCCAGTCCATTTTGCTCAAAAGGATAACACATTTTAGAGGCTTGTCCATACCTTTTTATCCCCCGAGTAAGAATATCCCCAAATTTTTTTGGTTATTTTCTTTTTCAGAGTTTTAAAGATAGTCAAAGGAGGGTTTATTATAGCCCACAAGTGCTGAGGAATGGAGAGCATCACTGATTTGATTAGGGTTAATCTACCTGCCATGCTTAGCCATCTATTTTTCCAATCTTTGAGTTTCTTGTCATAAGTCTCAAAAAGTGTCTGAAAATGGGAGACTTTGATTCTTCCTGTAAATATGGGGCATCCAAGGTATATAAATAGCATGGAACCAGGTCTCACATTAAGCTCTTTCTTGATTAGATGTTTCTGAGCTATAGTTGCATGTCTACTCAGGAAAAAAAATTACTTTTGTCAAAGTTAATTTTTTGACCAGAAGTAAGCTTGAAAATATCAAGGAATGCTTTTAATCTAATCAGGGTTGTCTTGGTTGCATTAAGAAATAGAACAGTATCATCCGCATAACTAAGATGAGAAATAGGAATACATTGGGAGGGAGTTTGAAATACATGAGTTTTCTGTTTTGGAAACTGAAAACTAAGCTTCTTGAGAATGCCTCGGAAAATAAGTTGAAGAGTAGAGGGGATAGAGGATCCCCTTGCTTGATACCTCTTGTTGGTTGAAAAAAACCCAGCTACTTTTCCATTTACAGTTATTGAAAACCAGGGGGAGGATAGATTAGACATTATTATCCTAAAAAAATGGTTAGAGAAACCAAATTTGTGAAGAAGTGCTTCTAGGAAGGACCATCTAACTCTATCAAATGTGTTTGCTAAGTCTAGTTTAAGGATACAGTTAGGGGAGGCAGACTTTGTATTAAGAAATCTCACCATTTCTGTGAGATGGATTATATTATCGGCTATTTCTTTTTCTTTTAAAAAGACAGTCTATTGGGGAGAGATCAATTTAGATATAAGAGATGAAATTCTGTCTACCGGTAATTTTGAAAAAAAATTGTTGACAAAATTTGACAAAGAGATGGGCCTATAGTCAGAAAAAGAGATTGGGACCTCTCTTTTAGGAATCAAACAAATCCAAGCACTTTATATGCCTGGTGGAATTTGCCCCCATTCATGAAGTCAACAGTAGCTTCTTTAACATCATGAGATATTATATCCCAAGCATGAGTGAAGAAGTGAGCTGTAAATCCATCATAACCAGGTGATCCATTTTGGTTCAGGGATGAGATGATGTTTTTAATTTTCTGAAGTGATGGCTCCTGTAATAGAATATAATTTTCATCAAGTGCTATTAAGGATGGGATATTAGCTAAGAAATAGGATAGGAATTTTTTTGATTCCTTGTTTTCATCCTCACTGAGTAGATTTTTGTAAAATGAATTGCTTCATTTTTAATGTCCGTTGGATTGTCGGTCTATGTTCTGGAGCTTAACTTAATTCTGCTAATGTTTTGTTTAGTTCTTTTCTATCAGACAGAGGCCTGAAAGAAATTAATGTTCTCATCCCCCCCAAGCCATTTTAGCTTAGCATTCTGTTTCCTGACATGCGGGCGGTCGTCGCGCCCGCCGTGCAAAAGATAATTTATAAGCCCTAAATGCTTACTTTCTACAACTAGGTAGATAGTGGCAAATCGGGGTCGTCCAAGGAGAAGAGGGATCTTCCTAAGCGTCTAAGCACACAAATGGTTGATATTAGGCTAGGAGTAACTATATATACACACACATAAAAGCATGTAAATGGGGGGTTGGTTGGTTGGTTTCCTAAATTAACAAAGATAAAAAGACACGATAACTAGCAAGGTCAAGTGACTATGCTAATCATCAAACAAAACTAAAGAAAAGAGGTTTTAAAACTACAAAGATAAAAAACCTTGGGGGCAATGGATATCCACTTCCAAATCATACGTAGGTCATTGAATCATTCACTCATTCCATCATATAGCATACATGACTCAACATTCACATACCCATCTAGCAAGGATCACAACACATACATCACAAGAAGTTCTAAGTTCATGCTCATAGATTTTCATGCAAAGGAGTCCCGGAGTTCGTCACGCTCCTAACACCAAAACAATTCAACCATACAAACACTCCCTATGCTCAAACAACTCATGGCACACATGAAGTGAAACATACCATCAAGAATACATAAACGCCAAATAACAAATGCTTCAAGAATGAGTACAAGCCATCTATTCAATATTTCAACTACTTGTCGTGGAGACTAAACTCCTATCCTTCTTAGTTCGTAGTTTGCAAGAGTGAGTTCCACATCTCTCGTCAAACCTCACCAATGACTCCCGAGTCGTGACCACGACTCAAGGTATCATTGGTGGCATTTAATCACGAAGAACCAACAAGCTTGGCAATGCTTATGACCACTACACCGTGACTAAGCATTAAACCAATTCATGCAATTACACGAGATTGGATGAACGTGCAAGCACATTCATCCACGAGCATATGACTCTCTCGTTTGCTACACAAAACAAATATGACGAAGAGTTCAACATCAATCACATTCGTCTAGCACATTGTCAACACACTAACACAATCAAAAGCTCTAATTCACACTCATACATTCCTAACAAGAACAGGGGAGAAATTAACCCAAATCCCCCAAACCCTAGCTAGCCATTCATACAAGCATTCATATCCTCAAGCTCCCAACAACATCAATGGAATCAACAATTAACATTCAAAGCACAACAAGAGCACAATAGCAAAAACACCAAATAGATAGATAGAAATGGTTCTCAATACATAGAAGTGGAAGCTTCAATCCTTGCTCCCAAGAACAAAAACTACTCTAGAATAACAAGAGACATAATTAAACTACAAAAACTAAGAAAAGAAAGAGAAGAAAACCAAGGGTTTTCAAGCCCTAAAATGCAAGAAGAATAGGGAAAAAAACTGTGGAATGAAGGGGAGGAAGTGGTACTTATAGTGGAAGAAAAAGGGGAGAAAAACGCTGAAACAGAGCTGACTGGACGCTGCCGTCGCGACTCGCGACGAGCTCGCGACCAGATCAGTAACTCAGCCTTGCTGTTTTGTTTTGCTTCCTCCGGGTGAACCGTTGATCCGTTTCGGGAGTTCTTGTAGTCGATTTTATAGTGCTCGAGAAGAGGAATCCAATGGTGCCACTCTTGAAGGCTGATTCTTCTCGGAAAATTCTGAGAACCCTGGATCATCATTCATCCGTTGCTTTGCTCTCCTTTCTTCATCTCTTCACTTCTTCAAATCTTCACAAAGCTCAAATGTAAAGGTCTTAAAATCTTCAAATCTTCAAAGATAAATCTTCAAAGTCTTCAAATCTTCAAAGTCTTCAAACAAATCACCTTGTCGCACAAAATCATCTAAAAAGTGATAAAAACGTCAAAGCCGCCTTTATTCCTCCTTAGATGATTTCAAGGCAAAATGCCACATGTAGAGCACAAAATTGCACAAAACCTAATCCTAAAAACCCTAAAATAACCATCTAAAATGGACACATCATTTCCAGAAAAGCTTTTCTTCATGAAGGGTTCTAATGAGTAAACCTTTTTCCTATTAAGTTCCACTAAATCATTAGTATTACTAGAATTCCCAAAAAATTGTTCCTGTGTTATAACCTTCTCTTCATGTTTTTTGATGTTTTCATTTATGTCTCCAAAGGTTGATCTATTCCAACTTTTAGGTTCCCAGTTTAGTCTCTTAAGCTTTAGAAACAGTTTAGTCATTCCTTTATCTCTCAAAGGTTGTTCCCAGCTATTTTGGGTGATTGAAAGGAAATCCTCCTTGTTGCCCACATGTCTAAGAACCTAAAAGGTCTAGGGTGAGATGGGAGGTTGCTTCCAGTTGTAAGTAATAAAGGGTTATGGTCAGATGTAGCCTTATTTAAGGTATGCATGGAGCTATTTGGAAAATTCGTAAACCAGATATCATCAACAAGGCCTCTATCTAGTCTTTCGAGTGTGGGTTTAGATCTCATACTAGACCATGTAAAAGAGTGTCCCACTGTGAAAATGTGATGCAAGTTGTTAGTTTTGATGAAACCAGAGAAATTGGCTATACTTCTAGGGTTAGGGCTAGCTAAATCTTTATATTTAAGTGCAGTGATAATGGCATTAAAATTACCTATCATCAGTTTATTATCACTTCTTAAGTCTCCTAAGTCCTTCCACAATTGTTTCCTATCCATTCTATTTGTAGCAACATGAACAAATATGGCATGCATATTTTTCTGAAAAGGGGAGATGGAAATTTTAGTGTGTGTGAATTGTTTACTGACTGTCCTAACCTGCAGTTGAAAACAATTGTTCCAGCAGAGCCAAATATTATTAATTATTGAATTGAAAACATTCTCAAAATCCCGTTGTTGTCTATACGAATCAATCTGATCACTAGAGTGTTTAGGCTCAAGTATACATAACAACTGGATTTTGTGTATTTTGATGAGTTTATGTAATCTATCCATGGAAGTATCCAAAACTCTCAAATTCCAGATCATACATTTGATGTTAATGTTTGTATCAACCATTAAAATTCACCCTTGTTTCTTTTTGAAGATGATCTCAAATTCATCTTATTTAGTTTGTTAAATAGGATTCTTTTGCGAGATTTCTCATATGTGAGCTTGACATTTATGGGAGTTAGAGTACTTACCTCTCCAGCAGATTCACTTCAGAACTTTATTCAGCCCGCTCCTCATCATTTCCATATTCATTTTGCAGAACACTAAACCTGTTATTACTACATGGACTAGATACATTTGAAAGATTGTCAGTAGCATTGCAGTTATCCTCATTTACCTTAGCTATTACCTGATCATCACTGGCCTGGTAGTTTTGGCTATTCAGGATGTTGGCCATTTTACTGATGAGTAATTCCTCAGTATCCACAATGGGGGACTATTCAAACTATTTAGGGGAGGGGGTACTTCTAATTCATTTACTGAGGCAATTTCTTCACCTTGTAGGAGGTTTAAAGGGCTCTGATCAGATGGGGTCATAGTCTGAGTGATTCGGGATATGCCTGGGTTGGTTGACGGGCATTTGTCTGAGGTTATCAGGTCAGTCTGGTTTGGTTCAGAGATTGGTATAGGTAAAAGCCTAACATCGGCATGAGTTGGTTCAGAGCTTGGTATGGGAAAAAGGGATTGTTTCTGTGCCTCATTTTGTTTTGGGGAAATATAAATACTTGAACTATTCTGTTGATTGTTGGTTGGGTTATGCTGTGTGTGGTTGGGCTTTGATTCATTTTTTGGTGTTTTTCCCTAGTTTTGGGCATTAGGTCAGGATTAAGGATATTACATTTTAGTTTATCATGGCCAATATTTTTTATAGTGAGAGCAATATAATGGTATATTGTCATACACAATGTTAAACTTTTCATTCTCAGTTAGGGAGCCTAACCTGATAGCCGCTGGGAGTTGAGCCTGAATATCAACTTCCACACAGAGTTTCATAGCTGAAGGTCCCGTGAGCTTCTCCGTGGCTAGGTCCATCTTTATGCAGGATCCGATTTGGTTTCCAATGGCTACAATTGTGGATGTGTTGTAGTAATAGAGTGGCACATTCCGTAGCGTGATCCGGACTGGAACCGTGGAGCTTTCAGTGTTTGGCTTTAAGTTGGGGGTCCATCCCAGGACTCTCATAGTGGTTCCATTGAAAGACCAAATGCCTTTCATCCAGCATCTCTGGAAGTCCATTTTTTGGAAGCGAATTAGGATGCTTCGAAAATCTATCACCCTAGTTGATACTTTTCTTCGAACCTGATGGTCTTGAAATCCGATTCAATCTTCTCAATTGAGGGGCGGCCTTTCGGGAAGTTACCAATCAAAGCATTTTGGTTGTGGGTAGAGAGTTCTGCGATTTGGTTTTCATTAAAAAGGATGGAGGGTTCCCCTTTGTAGTTGATTGCGTAATTTAGGTTTTCAGTATCTGGAAGCGTTTGAGAGATTGAGGGGCTACGAGATAGGAGAGCTTGGGAGAAAGATTTGGGCAGTGCTGGGACCGCCATATTGGCGGTGGTGGTGATCTCTCTAAAGGATGGGGCTGTGGTGGCGTCTCGGTGGAGATGATTGACAGATAGGTGTTAATAGCCGTTTTGTTGCTAGAGCTTTAGAGAGAGGCGAGAAAGAAATAATTTAGAGAGAGGAACCGGATGAAATACGATGTGTGTATAGTTCATATACAGTATCTCCATCTCAATATATTACACTTTTTAGTTACTTTTCTCATTCTCCGTTGAGTTGAGGTAAAGGGGATTTATCATTTATGTAAAGTATTGTGATATTGAAGATGTTCTAAATAAATTAAAAATACAAAAAGTTTAAAAATAAAATTTATATATTAAAAAGGGCCTAAATTATTTTTCACCCCAAGCCTCGATTAGGCTTGGACTGACCTGAATGCATACTGATTAATAACGTCTAAAAAAGGAGCATGGTCACACCCACGGGTGTACCCCAGCGGTTGGGACAAGTTGATTCAGGGAGGAACCCCGAGTTTTGAGGCTCGCAAGCGACCGTGTGGGATGTCCTTGCTCAAAGCATGGCCTTCTGGGTCATGTGACGGGTGGGCTCCTGGTGCGCGGTGAGTACGGACTCCAGCTTGGGTCCTGGCGTTGAGCTACCGTAACTTACCTTTCACATGTTGACTGTGATGTCGGCTGGTGTAAACGGTCCAGGGCTACCCGAAATAGCCTTTAAAAAAGGAGCATGGTCCCATAGTCCTATTGATACTTGACTAATTATGTGCTCTTCCACTCATCAGCACTTTGTTACCACTTCCCCAATTAAATTATTCAGTGCTAAATTATCCAATCATAATGTTGCGGTTCCCTCGATTCCAAGTGCAAGAAACAACTCTGTTATTTTAGAATCAGTATAATAATTGTTATCTGAAGAATATACTGTTTTGAATTATCCATTTTATAATTTGACTCAGTACCATCTTGTTGAACTTTAATCACCGAATCTGCATGCTTCATATTTGGATTTATGTGAATGAAATTGGTGGATTAGTGGTGGAACCAGACCAACATATTAGAGGGTGAGTAAGTACATAAAAAAAATTCGAGAGAAAAGTGTAGATATAACCCTATATAATTGACGAAAGTGCAGATATAATCCTGTGTTAATTGAAAGTACAAATATAACCCTATCTATTCAGGTTATGTGCAAATATAACCTTTTCAAGCAGTTAAAGGCCGGAATACGATGAAATGACCAATTTATCCCTGGCAATTAAAAAAAAACTGCAAAAACAACCAATTATCAATTGACAATATTACCCCATGGTCATATAATATCCCATTTTTTGTCTTCCATTCTCGCGAAACCAAAATATAACACAATGCCTTGTTCTTCTCCTCTCCTGCATCTCTGCACTGTCCAAAACCCCATTTTATTTTCCCCGTCGCATAATCCCTTCAATCCTATTATCCTCTTCAATTTTCCTAAAACCCGGACCCGAAAGCCTCACGGGTTGCTGATATTGAACCCGCTCAGTGAGTTAACTGATTCGTACGAATATTCAGTTCATGTAAGGAATATTGAATAGACGGTCTTACCAATCTTATTGCTTTGTGAAGATATGACATCTAAGACTTCAGGGCTCACAAGCACCGCTCTAATTGGCATATATGCAAAAGAAAGAGCCCGTATAAAAAGGTTACGTAACAAATGCATTATTGTCTTACTACAATGGATCTACAGTTGAGGTTATGCCTCCAATGGTGATTACGTAGTTTTACCTTTGCAATTGACACGAGATCTGGTTTGATGTTTACTTGTCACAGCCAAACATTGTCCCAAGCCTTCCAAATGCAGAGGACATACGATTTGAATCTCTGGGGAGGGAGGCCGAAGCTATTAACACGAGTTTGACGGGAAAAAGATGGGGGAAGAACAACGAAGGGAACCGCAGCGGCGAAGTGGAGGCTGAACACTGCAGCGTGACAACTTGGGTTTATCAGTGACAACGGGAGAACAAAAGAACCGGTGGATTTTTTCAAACGAAATTTCCTTTGATAATGTGTTTTTGGGGCCCACGGAAATAAGGGTATAATTGTCCATCTCATTTAAGGCTTTCAGCATAAGGGTATTTTAGTCTTTGCAAGTGTGTCAATGGTCGAAATTTCTTAGTCAACGCCGGAATTATTGTCGGAGGGTTATATTTTCACTTTCATTCAATAGTCAGGGTTATTTTTGCACTAAAAAATAACTCAGAGTTATATCTACACTTTCTCCAACATACAGGGTTATATTTTCATATTACTCTTTTTTCTATTTGAAGGTAACAGAGACAAAGAATTATTTGTTAACCTTTCGTATGATGTGTCAGGTGTCATTATCTCAAAATATAAAGTTATCAACCCACTTTCACGTTGTTTGATGCTCTTCAACGGTTTTGTTGATGTACGAATGAGTACTCAACGGAGTTATTTATTCGGTCTCATTTATAATTATTTAATTTTTCATCATCTTTTTCATAATTGATTTGATCATAAATTTAAGTTAGTGTATCAATATCCACTGGCGGAACTAGTGGTACGCGAGGTAGGACTCCAGCCCTACCTAAATCGCCGGCCATAGGTTGAAGGTATCGAGTTCCGACGTCCAGCGCATCTTCTGGCGATGGTGGCGAGAGAAGGTCTTCTTTTTTTGTTGCTAAACTATTAAAACGACGTCGTTACTGAAACGACGTCGTTTCAATTGTCGTTAGGGCAAAAAAAATGAAATGTGGGTTTTGAAGTGTATTGGATTGGGCCAAAATCCCTAATCCAATACCACCTCCTCTCCCAAAATCCGAATACGGATTAAGCAGTGGCCAAAGCATGAGCAAGCTCTCTCCCGCGGCCACCGTCAGCCGCCAGGTCTCCGCCTCCTGACGCCGCCGCAGCTGACTCTGATGCCACAGTCCACCACCGTCTAAAATTTTTTCAGCCTCCCCTAAACTTTTTTTCTGGTTCCGCCACTGTAAATATCATATGATCATGCAAATTGTAAAATATTATTAAATACGTTATAGAATATAAATTTTTGTATACACTAATATTATAAGTATGTAAATAAATTACTGTTAGAAGATATTTTATATTCATCTTAAGTGTATTTTCTAAATATAATTTTTTTTGGTAAGGTGTTATTACCACACGTCATTAAATTTATTTATGGTAAAATATGTTTTGAAAATTTTAATAAAAATTTATTAAAATACACGTTAGATGGAGAGAATATAGTGAAGATGAAAAAAAAAGAAATGAAAATCTGACAAAATATTGGGCCTACTAGTAAATATAGTGAGGATAGTTTGTTAAAGAGAAGATGAAAAAAAATAAAATGAAAATCTGACAAAAATTGTGCCTAATAGTGAATATAGTGAAGATAATATATTAAAGAGAAGATGAAAAAAAATGAAATGAAAATCAAACAAAAATTGGGCCTAATAGTGAAGGCCCAAAATTTTACTCTTGATCTGTCCCAATATAAGAGTTTGGGTTTTCATTTATTTCGCTAAATGCTTCATCTTCTCCATCTTTGTATTCAACATTTGTTTCTACAACTCAATTCCACTTCCTTCGACCAAATTTGCTAATTTCTTCAGCTATTTTCGTGCGTTAGCCACTGAAATCAACGTCGGGTCGGAGCTCAGTACGCCCCTCACCTAATTAAACAAGCTGGGGAGGAAGGAGTAGGGATGAATGATACTTCTTTCACCACCAGAACTCAGCCAGGGTGGCCGCACCGGCTTAACCCCCCATGGTTCCACCGTTGGGTGGATAAAACTGAGTTTATAAAGGAAAAAATAGAATGAGTTGATGAAATTGAAGGAATCTTGCCATAACAGAAAAGTGTGTTAAATTCACAAAAACAACCAAAAAGAAAAAATGTGTCACTTCCAATGAAATATAGGGGGTATATAGAGGTGAGTCCGATTTGAAGACTAGATGCGCACATTTTCTTATAAAACAAAATAGAATCTTAATCCTGTGAAATATAATCCTGTGAAAAAATCTACGACAAATTTTAACGTTTTTTTTTCTAAACTTTTCTTAAATTAAAAACATATAATTATTAGAGTTTGTCTCTTTAAATATGAACGTGTTTCCATAAATTATGGAAAACTCAAGGTTGAAACTGTAAATTAAAAAAAATAAAGATAAAATTTTTGGACTGTATTAATTAGAGGTATAAACTTATATTAATGCACGTTGCATAATATGTTTTGGTCGAAAGTGCAGAAATGGCCTTGTGAAATATGAAAGTGTAAATCTAACCCTATGTTTTGAATGAAGTGTCAATTTAACCCTATTAACCTAAATTTGGCTGAAAATCATTAAAATGACCATTATACCCTTGTTACATAAATTTAAATTTCAAAAACTATGGAAGGACTATTTTACTCTCCTCTTCTCCTTCTTTGATGCACCTTCTTCCTCCTATAAAATCAATACCCCCACGTTTATACTCCCACCGCTCTGGCTCTGGATTCGACGGACTCGGCCACCGCTCATCGAAGCTCCGTCGCGTTTCTGCTTTACCGGAGACACCAAATCGAAGCTCCACTCCACCCACCTCTACTTCACAGGAGAAAGAAAATCAAAGCTCTATATAAACTCCGCTTTGTTGCGGAAAACTCTGTTAGAATAAAGCAAGTAGAAGATTAGATAATATTTCATTCCATGTTGACTGGGCCTAGAGTTATATTTAGACTAGTCTTCTTTGTACTCTATATATTATCTTCATCATTAATCAAAATCATGGTGGGAAATTACTTTATCATGGTATCAGATAAAACCTGGTTCTAAACCCTTTCTTCTTCTTCTTTTTTGGTGTGCTCCTTCTCCCTCTTGCAGCCACCGCTTTGTACTCATCAGATAGCCACTTGGACAGCCACTGGTTCCATTCTGCGATGAGATTATTCGGACATCATTGTGCATGGTCTTATTGCTGCACTTCTTTCTCAGACAGAGCCCACTGATTATCGCTTGGCCTTTCAGGATCTAGCCAAGGTTTCAGCTATGGACGATGAGATGGCTGCTCTTTGTAGTCAGCACACTTGGGACTTGGTGCCTCGGCCTTCGGATGCCAACATCGTTGGCTCTAAATGGGTCTATCAGCTCAAGTATCTACCAGATGGTACTATTGAGTGCCACAAAGCCATATTTGTGGCGCATAGTTTTTCGCAGATTTTGGGTTTTGACTTTGACCATACTTTCAATCTTGTGGTCAAAGCCTCCACTGTTCGAACTGTTCTTGCGATTGCCACCATGCGTTCTTGACCATTTCATTAGCTGGACGTCATGAACACTTTTCTTAATGGTGTTCTGGACACTCCAGTCTATATGAAGCAGCCCGTTGGTTATCAGGATTCTTCTCATCCGAATTTTGTTTTTCGCCTGCGGAAGGCCATTTATGGTTTTAAGCAGGCTCCTCGAACTTGGTTCCAGCGGTTTAGCAGCTATCTTACACAGCTTGGTTTTTAGTGCAGCTCAGCTGATACTTCCTTATTTGTCCTGTCAAAAGGGTCGGCGTTACTGTATCTTCTTGTGTATGTGGCCGATATTATTCTTATAGGGAACGACTCGAATCTTCTTCGTTAGTTCATTTCTTAGACGCACAGAGAGTTTGCGATCAAGGATCTTGGTGCTCTTCATTACTTTCTTGGTCTTGAAGTTTCTCCTACCTCCTCAGGGTTACTTCTTGGCCAAGAAAAGTATGCTCGAGATATTCTGACTTAGGCAGGTATGACTGATGCTGCTCCAGTTTCTACACCATTTGTTGCCGGTTCTCAGCTACACAGTTCCACTAGTCCACCGTTTTGAGATCCTACCCTTTATTGCTCTCTTGTTAGGGCGCTTCAGTATCTCACCATCACTCGTCTGGATTTGGCTTTCTCAGTCAACACAGGGAGTCAGTACCTTCAGGATCCCATAGATGACCATTTTGTTGTAGTTACACGGATTTTGCGTCATGTTCGTAGCACTCTTCACTCTGGTTTGGTTTTTCGTTCTACCTGCACTCCAGAAGTGTTAAGACATTCTGATGCTGATTGGGCTCGCTGTCTGAAGACTCGTCGGTCTACTTATGGTTATGCGATTTATCTAGGTGAAATCTGGTTTCTTGGAGTACCAAACAACCCATTGTTTCTCGCTCTAGTACCGAGTCTGAGTATCGTACTCTTGCCAACACTGCTTCAGAGGTGGTTTGGCTCACTCATTTGCTTCGTGATCTTTGGGTTCTGCTTTATGGCTCGCCGTTGCTATTATGCGACAACAACAGTGTTATCTTCTTGGCTCAGAATCCGGTGGCGCACAAGCGGGCAAAATATATAGACATTGATTACCATTTTGTTCGTGAGCTGGTGACATCTGGCAAGCTGCGCGTTGCACATGTCCCGACTTCTCTACAGATCTTCACCAAAGGGCTCTCTCATCCGCTGTTCAAGTTTTTAGGTCCAAGCTGTGTGCCGGCGAGCATCCAACGCTTCGCTTGGGGGGTGTTAGAATAAAGCAAGTAGAAGATTAGATAATATTTTATTCCATATTGACTAGGCCTAAAACTATATTTAGACTAGTATTATTTGCACTATATATATACTATTTATCATTAATCAGAATCATTATGAAAAAATACTTTATCAAACTCAGAAACCAAACTGATCAATCTCAATCAAGCTTGGAGTTTCTAGAACATGCCCTAAACGGGCGGTGAACCAGGATTCAGTGCGTCGTTCTCATTTTTTTTGGTGTGGTGGTGAGTAATGTATTCTAAGATTTCCTTAATAATTCTGCTATGTGGCAGATGGGTTTTTTAGTTCCCTGGTTTGGTTTGGTAATGAATTCCAATTGGCTTTTCGTTTGGTTTCGGAGTAATGAATTCCAAGTACACAGTACTTGTGCAAACCGAGCAAATCTGGGCAAAGAAATCCTCCAAAATCAAGGCCAAGAACACCGTGTTGAAGCCCAAGCTCGGCTGGGATAAGTCACCGGGTAAACGAGTTGGTTGCTTCCTAAAAACAAAGCCAAAGAAACACCAGAAAACGAGCCGCTCCAGATTTCTTTCTTCTTGACAAATCGAAGCTCCGGTCCACCACGCCTCTGCTTCACCGGAGACAGCAAATCAGAGCTCCAATTGTTAAGGAATATAAATATTACTTGTAATTATTATTAGATTATATTTCTTTTTCCTAGCTTGCATTGGAATTTCGTGCTACCATATAATGTACCCTGAGGTCATGAATAAACACAGATCATTACCCTTATTTTCTACATGGTATCAGAGCCTAAACCTAAAACCTTAAAACTCCATCCTAAAATTTTCACCGTCGTCCGTGCGTAATCTCCACGTGCCGCCAATCAGAATTGTAGTTAAAAAAAATCAATTGCTCGCCTCCACCACGTCCAGAAATCCACCGCTGCTTGCTTGCTTCGCCGCCGCAGCAACTACTCCACCGCCACCGCCGCTTGGTTGCTTCGCCGCATCTTGGTCATTTCGCCGCAGCAGCAACTACTCCAGATAGGGCGGCGCCAAAAAGCCGTATAGTGTAGGAGCGCTCCAATTTATTGGCTTAGTCTTTAACTTTCATTTTAAAATCCGGCTCTCCACCGTCGCCACTGCTGAGTTGCTTTGACACCAGATCGACAGAGCGCCGTCGATGCTTGGTTTCTTCAACACCAAATCGACATAGGCGTCCAGACACCACATCGAGAACGTCGTCTGGACACCACATCAACAGAGGCGCTCCAATAGAAGAGCACGTGAGATTCATACGCGCCTTCCCTCCAGCGCATGTAACCACGCTCGGTTGTGTCAGACGCGCGTCTTCCCTCTGTGCGCATGTCTCCACGCGTCATTGTCTCTAAGCACGCCAGATCCTCTTTTGTGGCAGCTGTTGCAAACAATTTGTTTGCAATGTTGTTTTATATATCCTTTTTATTTTGATTGTACATCTACCGTTGGTTGCCATTTGTGTTATTGCTCTTCTTCCCGGTGAAGTGACATCGCCGCAAGGGTTTGCGGTGGCCGCCTCCTCTGGCTTACCTACACGATCTGATTTTGGTCCTGCTCTGTCTGACGACCAATGGAGTACGACCATACATTTATTTAATCAGTTCTATTCGTTATCTGACCATGGGTCAGGTAAGTCTACTTTACCCTGGATTCTTGATTCAGGAGCCTCATATCACATGGCTGGTGACAAAGGCTCTCTTACTGATATTACTACTGCTACCAATATTCTGAATGTTATACTGCCTGATGGATATGTGTCGTCTGCTACACAATATGGGTCTATTTGTTTTGGTGATGTCACCCTTACTCATGTGCTCTACATACCTACTTTGCGATGCAATTTATTATCAAGCTCTAGATTGTTATCTACCTTAAAATGTCTAGCCTTGTTTAATGAAAATTATTGCATTTTACAGAAAATCAGTACAGGGATTGTGATTGGCGTGGGTGAACAACAGGGGGGTGTATTGGTTTCGTCTGTTGGATACTCGCGTTCGTCCTCATATCCTATAGTCTATTCCGACAGTTGCTTTGGTTTCTTCATCTGATTTATGGCATCAACGTTTTGGTCATACATCATCTACTGTGTTTTCTTCTATTCCTACTCTTGATTTTAGCACAAACAATACTACTATACCTTGCTCTGTATGTTATAGAGCAAAACAGACTAGACATAGTTTTTCATTGAGTTCTACAAATGCTACTGCATTATTTGAATTAGTACATTGTGATGTTTGGGGATCCTTATAGAACTCCATCTTCGAGTGGTGCATTTTATTTTTTGACTATAGTCGATGATTATTTCTGAGCTGTTTGGGTTTATTTATTAGTGGCTAAGTCTGAAATAGCCTCTAGATTTTTAGAATTTAGTGTCTTAATGAAGAACCAGTGGGGCCAAACCATACAACATGCTCGGGCTGATAATGGGACTGATTTTTTGCCTTTGCGATCTCATTTTGCTGCATCTGGGATCATCTATGAAACATTTATGGTTGACACACCACAATAGAATGGTCGGGTTGAAAGAAAGCATCGTCATTTACTCAATGTGGCGCGTGCTTTACGATTTCAAGCCAATATTCCTATTGAATTTTGGGGAGAATGTGTTCTTACTGCTGCTTACTTGATTAACCGAACGCCGACACAACATCTCAATGGTCGTACTCCCCTGGAGTTGCTCTATGGGCAAGCTCCAAATTACTCATCATTAAGAGTTTTTGGTTGCTTGTCATTTGCTGCTCATGTTCCCAGATATCGTGACAAGTTTTCCCCAAGAAGTAGGCGGTGTCTGTTTCTTGGTTATCTTGCCGGAAAGAAAGGATGTCGCCTTTTTGACTTAGAATCCCGTGTGATCTTTACCAGTATGGATGTTGATTTTTTTGAAGACCAATTCCAGTATTCTGCTACTCCATCTTCGGCCAATTTAGACGAACCCGGCGATGCCACCACAACACCGCCGATCTTCTCCAGCTCACTGCCATAGTCGAACGGAATTTTCATTCCACCATTCACCGCCCGCCAGTCATCGGCGACCGATGCCGGCCCATCACCGTCAGTTGTCACCGGTCAGTTGCCGCCAATCACCACCAGACAATCCCCACCGGCCACCACCGGTCAGTCGCCACCGTCCACCGCTGGTCAGTTACCGCCGTCCGCCACTGCCACCGCCGGCCAGTCACCGCTATCCACCGCCAGTCAGTCGCTGTCGTTCACCACTGGTTAGTCACCGCTGGCCGCTGCTAATCAGTCGTCGCCGGCTGCTGCTAGTTAATTGCCGTTGATCGTTGTCGAGCATTCATTATCGTCGTCTCCTTTTGCCGTGTCTCCAGCTCTAGATAGTTCCGCTGCCGAGTTACCACTTGTTAGATAGAGCATTCGTGCTCGTCGACCGCATCCTTAACATATTACGATTGTGATGATTATGCATGTGCTCTTACTACTGAAGACCCCCCCCCTTACGTCTCTGTTCACTCATGCATCGTCACTTTCCTCAGGTGTTCTCTATCCACATACTGATTATGTAAATTGTGATAATTTTTCTAGTATACATTCTATATTTTTGGGTGCAGTCACATCTAGTGCAGATCCCACTACTTATTCGGAGGCTTCCCGACATTCTTATTGGCGAGATGTTGTGACTGAAGAACTTACTGCGCTAGAGCGCAATCAAACATGGACATTGGCTCCTCTGCCAGCGAATAAGAAGGCAATTGGGTGCAAATGGGTCTACAAGATAAAGTTTTGGTCAGATGTTACTATTGAACGTCACAAGGCGCGCCTCGTGGTTCTTGGGAATCACTAGGTTGAAGGAATTGATTATACTGAGACATTTGCTCCTGTTACGAAGATGAGTTATGTTTGCCTATTTTTATCTGTTGCGGTCATTCGCGGTTGGGAACTGCATCAAATGTATGTCCATAATGCTCTTCTGCATGGTGATTTTCATGAAGAGGTTTTTATGCGATCCCCACCAGGCTATGTCGCGCCCTATGGTCAGGTATGTCACCTTCAAAAATCTCTTTACGGTCTTTGCCAGGCTCCTAGAAATTAGTTTTCCAAATTGGCTCAGGCTTTACGAGCATTTGGTTTTGTTCAGAGTAAGGCAGATTACTCTTTGTTTGTCTTTTCCCGTGGATCAGTTTCTTTGCATGTTCTGGTTTATGTGGATGATTTGGTCATTGATGGAAGCTCTTCTGCACTTATCTCTGAGTTCAAGAAATATTTTAGTTCTTGTTTCCATATAAAAGATCTTGGTTACTTAAGTATTTCTTGGGTATAGAGATTGCTAGAAGACCGGAGGGGATGTTTCTTTCACAAAGGAAATATGCCTTGGACATTTTATCTGATACAGGTTTTTCTGCCTCTAAACCGACTGACTTTCCGATGGAGCAGCAACACGATCCGGCGCATGTTGATGTCCCGTTTTACCATGATCCTAAGCAGTACAGGCGACTGGTTGGGCGCTTGATATACCTTACCATCACACGTCCCGAGCTTAGCTATCGGTTCACACACTTGTTCAATTCATAAAGTCCTCTTGTGTTCCTCACTGGCAAGATGCACTTTGTGTGTTGCACTACTTGAAGAGCCATCTGGGTCAGAGTTTATTTCTTTCTTCCCGTAGTGCATTACAGTTGACTGCTTACTGTGATTCTGATTGTGTTGGTTGCCCTATTACTCGGCGTTCTCGTTCCGGTTACTTTGTGATGATTGGTGATTCTCCTGTTTCTTGGAAGACCAAGAACCAACCTACAGCTTTTCGGTCTTCTGCTGAAGTAGAGTATCATGCTATGACTGTTACCTGTTGTGAGTTGTTATGGCTTAGGTCTTTACTGAAAGACTTAGGGGTCGCGAATACTGCTCCTATGCGTTTGTTTTGTGACAGTCAATCTGCTCTTCATATTGCAGCAAATCCAGTGTTCCATGAACTTACGAAGCATATTGAAGTTGATTGTCATTTTGTCTGGGATCTTATGCAGTCTGGTACTATAGTTACTCATCATATCCGCACTACAGATCAACCTGTGAACTTATTTACCAAAGCTCTCAGACGTAACCAGTTTCATTCATTACTTGGGAAGTTGGGCATTTCTGATCCCCATGCTCCAACTTGAGGGAGGGTGTTAAGGAATATAAATATTACTTGTAATTATAATTAGATTTTATTTTTTTTCCTAGCTTTCATAGGTATTTTGTACTACTATATAATGTACCCAGAGGTCATGAATAAACACATATCATTACCCTTATTTTCTACACCAATCGAAGCTCCGCTCTCCGTCACATCTATACTCCCACCACTCTGGCTCTGGATTCAATGGATTCGTCACCGCTCTAGATCCGGTTAGGTTAGGTCAGGCTTCTTGTTTTAGGTTAGGTTTGATGTCCGGCGCAATAGAGGGAGATAGTGGTGGCGGTGATAGGGCAGAGGGAGATGAGATTGTGGTGTAGGTGCTGAGGTGGCGGGGCGGGAAGGCCGGGTGTTGGTGCTAGGTCGGAGAGAGGTGGTGGTGTTAGTGACAAGGCGGCGGGGCAGGGTGGCAGGCGGAAGGAGATGGTGTGAGGAAGTGATAATGAAGAAGCACCCTAGGTCTAGGGGTAAGATTATCACTGAATTAATTTTAATCATGTGATATTTTTATCTTTTCATTCATGGTTAATGCCCGAATTCCTTTAGTCAACGCCAGAATAGTGCAATTTAGGTATATCTGCACCATTTCTCTAAAACTTGCACTTTTAAATTTTATTGGGTTATTTATGCACTTTCAAAATTTAATAGGGTCAATTGTGCACTTTTCCCTTTTTAAATATTGCAACTAAAACCTTTTACCTTTCTATTGTCTAATTAAACCCTATATTTTCATAAACCAATGGAAAGACGGTCTTTATCAAAAACTTTGCCTAATTTAGTCTGTCTCTTGAAAGACTGTCTTTCCATAAGTAATGGAAAGAGCAAAGTTTAAACTGCAAATTAAAAGAATTTAAGATAATTTTTTTGGGTTGCATTAATCGGGTCATAAACTTAGGCAACGTCTTGGAAAAGACCGTATTTCCATTGGTTTATGGAAAGACGAAGTTTAATTAAAATAATAATAGGTAAAAACTTTTAGTTACAATATTAAAAATTTATTGTACAACGTGTAGTAGTTATAAAGTTTATAACCCGATTCATGTAACCCGAACATTTTATCTTCATTTCTTCTAATTTGCACTTTAAACCTAGGTTTTTCCATAGCTTATGGAAAGACCATTTTTCAAGAGACGGACTCCATAAACTTATAACTACTGTACGTTGCATAATAAGTTTTTAATATTGCAATCAAAATCTTTTACCTTTCTATAATTCTAATTCAACATCGTCTTTTCATATGCTTATGGAAAGACGATCTTTTCCAAAACTTTTCCATCTTCATTAAGGAAAAGTCTTGGGAAAGACCGTCTTTCCATAGGCTTATGTAAAGACGGGTTTAATTAGAATAATAAAAGGTAAAAGGTTCTAGTTGCAAATTTAAAAATTTATTATGCGTGTAGTAGCTTTAAATTTTATAACCCGATTCATGCAACCCAAAAATTCTATTTTCATTTCTTCTAATTTGCACTTTAACTTTCACTACAAAAAAAAATTATAGTAGTGACACATATTTTGTGACAGGTAATAGAATGTTACGATATTTGCTCCACCTTTAGGCGTCGCTAAATATTTGTAACATATACACATGTCACTAAATTGAATCTATGTTACAAAATTTAATGACACTTCTAAATTGAATTGCATTTTAAAGCGTCACAATATTTTAGTGACACGCTGAATATGGGCACTTCACAAGGCGTCACTAACACTACAAAAAAATTGTGACGCCTTGTGAAGTGCCCCTATTCACTGTGTCACTAAAATGTTGTGACGTGTCGAAATGTCATTATATTTTTTGTGACGAATTAAGATGCAATTCAATTTAGAAGTGTCATTAAATCTTGTAGCATGGATTTAGTTTAGTGACATGTGCACATTTCACAAATATTTAGTGACACCTAAATATGGAACAAATATTGTAACATTTTCTAACTTGTCATAAAATATGCACCACTACCTCGGAGTCACACAAAGCCCGAAGGACTATCACCGACAAAGACAGAGAAAGAAGATAAGACTCAAGTTTAGAAGTAGGGAGGAACTTGAGAATGGTGCGAGGTTTCTGTCTGACATAGAGGCTCTATTTATAGATGTCTAAGAAACCTATGGGAAGATACGTGGAAGATCTGATTCCCGTAATCAGAGAAAATATTCTCTAACCACCAAATATTTTACAAATATTTGAATAGATTCTGGAAAGATAAGAATATCATATTCCTTATCATGATTAACCGCGTATCAAATCTCAGATATTCCACACGTGATTCTTAGAATATTTGTTACGCGGTTTGGGCTTTCTGGAGACTTTCACACGATCCAAACGCATTTTAGACAGTCAAAAAATTACAGAATACTTAGTACGTGCGAATGAATTTCCGCCTAAGTTTCCATTCTCAGAGTGACTCTTTGAGCATCCATATCTCATTCACCCTTTATCCGTTTTGAGAGTTTAAACAGTCGA
Organism: Rubia yunnanensis; assembly: GCA_037428765.1. Lineage (NCBI taxonomy): Eukaryota > Viridiplantae > Streptophyta > Magnoliopsida > Gentianales > Rubiaceae > Rubia > Rubia yunnanensis. The sequence goes on from CM075062.1 coordinate 132,547,625, forward strand.
TTTTATAGTACTCGCAGAGGAGAATCCAAAAACGACACCCACTGACTTTAATTCAGTTCGAGCCCAACTCAAAACTAAGCCCAAAAGTTGACGAAATTCAACTTATTTTACAATCATTTTCCAACAATCCCCCACATGAATAGATATTGATGTGGAATCAGAACAATCACGCAAGACACGGAGTTTTACTTGGTGATAGATTCATTTCGACGGCATAGATGCTGCATAGGATAAGTAGGTGTCACCCTTTGAACTTTCCCTTGAGAGAGTACACTTAGCCCACTGGTTAGGAAGTAGACGCGATGTCCTTGAACTTCCCCGACCGCTTGTGTGAACGACAATGCACTTCCCACAGACATCTTTCCTAGCCTTTGTGCTTTCCTCGGTTGTGTCCATTAATCAGGCCATGGCACACGCCTAGTTCTGTAAGGTTTCTAAAGAATTGCGTCCCTACAATTCTCTTTCGAAGCGGCCACACTTCTCGCTTACATAGGTGATTCTTGGCGTAAGAGCAGTTCCGGAAACTATTGCACTCTTTCCAGTACTACACACTCGATGCCTTGAATCATTAAAAGCAATTTAATGCTTAACCTCCATTCACATCACTGTTTCTTCATCATAGGAATAAGACAGGAGGTATGAAACCCCCATAGTGATCGCGATGGGTCTTTGCAGTTTAGTTGTCCCTTTGAACCTAGATCTTGGGATCTCCAGTCACATAGGTTGGGTGTCCACGTACGTAACCCACCATTTATTGGACTTAGTCATATTCCTTTCGATGAGTTCTCAACTGACTCTCGATTCAATTTCTTCGTCAAGAAATTAATTCAATCCTTTCGTCAAAGAATCACAACTCTTATCATATTGACCTTACGTAGTCAACACCGATAATTCTCGTAGAGAGTAGTCATCCAATGGTAAAGTGTCTCTGTCAAGACACACCATCATCGATATGGCTTTACGCTACACCAATAAGCATACAAGTGCTTTGGTCATCCTAGGGTATATCTTTCCCAATTTTTGTCCAACACAATGGACAGAGATTCCTCTACGAATCTAGCAAGAGAGAATCATTTCTCTACACAACTCAAGCCATATCCACGAGTCTCACACACAGCTTGTTGCCAGTGATCATTTTTGGATAACTCGTGTATCATCTTACTATCCATTGTAAGAATTGTCTAATGTGCACTTTAATAAGTACAACAGACTATCAATGACTCTTGAGTTCTCTTCTTAAGAGACACCTCACCTTTACAAAAAGGTAACTCATAATGTTTAGAGTCATTCCATTGAATACGACATGTCTCCAAAAGACTCAGTCATTGTATCAATTTGACTATCAATGAGAAAGTATCAATTCAAAGACATAAATGACATGGTCATTTTCCGTGTCTCTTAGCGTATCTACCTTCATCAAACTCATTGATTTAATATCACTGGCTACAACAATTAGTTTGGTCACATGATGGATCATTTAGGAGCATTGAGCTTTTCATTTTGCTCTATTCAGATTTTAATATCTAAATCTCCAAATAACCATTTAGGTCCATTAGATGTACTTCTAGCTTTCACAAAGCCTTGATAGCAAGTACCATCACCCTTGGACTCATTCTCACGTCTAGAGAACACCCATCAAGTACACAAATATACTTACTAATTGTTCAAATCTACTAGTACTCTAGTGATTTGCACTCATGGTAGATCAATCTCTCTATTGATCACCACTTTCCACAAAAATTATTTCATGGAATCTCGTTTCCTTCGTTGGTTTATCTCCGATCCTTAATGATTCCATCTATTGACTCTTAAGTCCATTTAAGATAAATCAGGATCTTTAACAGAAACTTCCACAAAATACACTTTCCATCAAGATATATTTCTAGTTTCTGCATATTATTTCTTGTGAATTTCAAGAAATTGATAGCACTTCAACATTGTGCATATCTAGTAAAGATACTGTTTAAGTATTCCTTTTACTACATTTGCAATATGCCAACCCACACATTCGAAAGAACTTTTAGGATGGCCCTATGAGGAGCTTTATTTTCCTCCTTCTTGGGGTATCTTATTTAAAAGATCGCTAGCCAACTTAAAGGCTCCCCCACAACGCTTGATCATTTCTAGCAATTTCCTTCAATCACCAAATGACCTTGCAAATGTCTACATTGTGAATCACATCCCCCAAAGGATTCTATGTATTCACATCATGGTCACAGATAACCTCATATGTTTTTTGTGCATCACGTAAGTAGTTTCGTTAATATACAAACCCAACTTACTTTTTGTTACGCGTAATCTCTCTTACGTGATGCACAAATCTCAGATATTCCATACGTGATTCTTAGAATATTTGTTACGCGGTTTGGGCTTTCTGGAGACTTCCACACGATCCAAACGCATTTTAGACAGTCAAAAAATTACAGAACACTTAGTACGTGCGAATGAATTTCCGCCTAAGTTTTCATTCTCAGAGTGACTCTTTGAGCATCCATATCTCATTCACCCTTTATCGGTTTTGAGAGTTTAAACAGTCGATTTTATAGTACTCGCAGAGGAGAATCCAAAAACGACATCCACTGACTCTAATTCAGTTCGAGCCCAACTCAAAACTAAGCCCAAAAGTTGACGAAATTCAACTTATTTTACAATCATTTTCCAACAATCCCCCACATGAATAGATATTGATGTGGAATCAGAACAATCACGCCAGACACGGAGTTTAACTTGGTGATAGATTCATTTCGACGGCATAGATGCTGCATAGGATAAGTAGGTGTCACCCTTTGAACTTTCCCTTGAGAGAGTACACTTAGCCCACTGGTTAGGAAGTAGATGCGATGTCCTTGAACTTCCCCGACCGCTTGTGTGAACGACAATGCACTTCCCACAGACATCTTTCCTAGCCTTTGTGCTTTCCTCGGTTGTGTCCATTAATCAGGCCATGGCACACGCCTAGTTCTGTAAGGTTTCTAAAGAATTGCGTCCCTACAATTCTCTTTCGAAGCGGCCACACTTCTCGCTTACATAGGTGATTCTTGGCGTAAGAGCAGTTCCATAAACTATTGCACTCTTTCCAGTACTACACACTCGATGCCTTGAATCATTAAAAGCAATTTTTTTTATAATACCAAATTTTTCCTTGACTCATAAAATATCGCCTTCCATTTGACAAACTCCTTAATTTACGAGAATATAAAATCATTAAGAAGAGCAAGGCGGCTCTGATTCATTCAAAGTAATATGTATCTTTTCAATGAACAATCTCTCTTTATAGAAACATTTAGAAGGCTTGCCGCTTATCTGATAAGATGCGATGTGGAATTGACTGAAGATGTTAGTCAACGAAAAACAGTCCACGGTTTGCGTTGTTTCATTTGTTTTCACTCAAACCGCTGCCGTATCGACTGTGTGGTTTTATTTAGAACAAAAAGAAATTCAAATCTATTTTTTTACGTTCATTGCTTCTAGCGAAATGAATCCCTTCATTCGTCTAGAAACCTAGCTAGTAGCTGGGATATATACTTCCGCTTATTATTATCTTTGACACTATAATTTTAGGTACATTTTTTAAAAAGGTCATTTTTTTATATATTTGTGGAAAGATGAGATTTAATTAAAATAATAAAAGGTAAAAGATTTTAGTTGCAACAGTAAAAATTTATTATGTAATGTGTAGTAGTTATAAAGTTTACAATCCAAAAAATTTATCTTTATTTCTTCTAATTTGCACTTTAAATGTTGGTCTTTCCGTGGATTATGGAAAAATCGTCTTTCAAGAGACGGACTCATAATTTTAAGTGTTGTTATTTTTGCAAGTTGAAATATATGAAAAGATTGAGCGAAGAAAATAAAAAGTTTAATGAATAATTAAAAAAATTTACTTTTTCTATAAAATGAAATGAGTCAATCTTAATAAAACATGCAAAAATAGTAAATATGATAAACTTAAGTAAACAGGGGGGAAGTATTAGATTGTAACGTCGATATTTCTTGAAATTAATTAGTTGAGGTGAAAATATTATAAAATATTGGTTCAGCTGAGGAATGTGATGACATAATAAGTTTTTTTAAAAGGAAGAAAAAAAAGGAAGAGATTTTACTTTGCTTCTTCTTGATGGGCACGAAACTGTGGGTCATATTTGGTAAAATATACTATATGACGATTATTTGAATTCCGAACATAAGACGACGTCAGGAAGTATCCACTATCCAGATCTCTTTACCGGAGACATTACGTCCTCCCTTCTTTTTTTTTTTTTTTTTTTTTTTTTTTTTTTCCCGTTAATCTTCCGTTGATGTTGGATCAAGTGCACAGCTATCAGTTTTTCACTAATTAAATATATTATTTTTCTCATTCTCTCTCTTTCATCTCATTTTAAGAAACCACTTAAGAAATTACTATTTTTTTTCTCCACAATGGTAAGAAAACACTTTTTACTATTTATGTACCCCACTTGATTTTTTATATCCTATTCATTAATTTTATTATTAACATTTAATTTAAATAAATTTGTCTACCCAAAATAAGTTCAACATAAAATTTAATAATACATTATAATTTTTAAAATTGAATTTCATTTTTTTCAATAATTATTCCAAATTTTTTCAATAATTTTCTCAAAAATCATTCCAAATTTTTATTCCAAATCATTCCAGATTTTAATAAAAAATCATTCTAGATTTTTAATTTAAAAACATTTTAAAATTAAATTTTACAAAAAAAAAAATTTAAAAAAAAATTAAAAACAAAGGTAGAGACACATGGCCCAACTAGAAGTTGCCACGTGTCCCATACTTTAAAATGAAGGAAAATGGATGCACTTGGTGGGACACGTGGGCCAGCCAGAGGCTGACATGTGTCCCACTCCATGAAAAACAATTTGGCCGCTTCAAGCCGCCACCAAGCCCATTTGCACACTGACACACACCGTTTTTTTAACCGGTTGCTTGGTAGCAAACCAAGGGCCGGTTTCTTAACAAGAAATCGGCCTAACAATCACCACTTGGGTGTTTCGGTTTCTAGAGCTGTTTTTAAAAATTAAGAACCCCCATTGCACTTGCTCTTAACGTACTTTTTAATACTGCCTCCGTTCCAAATTAAATTACAGAGAATATTTTTCACGATCTACAACACTCGGGTTTGACAATTAATATATTTAACTACGTATAATATCGGTAAACAAAAAGTTACTTTCTAGAAACTACTTGTTATGACGAACCCAACGTATCAAATATAACAATATTATTGTTTATATATCTATTCAAATATGCAGTCAAAACTTTCTTCGTTTGACCGAATCTTTTTTTTTCTTGCAATTTATTTAAGGACGGAGGGAGCATTAAATTTAATAATGTAAAATATGTGGAAAAAATCATTTAAAGAAATAATGTAAATGATGAACAAAAAAACAAAATTTTACTATAAATACAAGAGTTAAGTGCTAAAATGAGCCTAACTTTAAGCCGAAAGTGCCAATATAACCCCACAATCTTAGAAAGCATCAATATAACCTTTGACTTCATTGACTTTTTAGTCAATTTTCTGATTACCGAATTTTATGGAAAAGACAATTGAAATTTGGTTTTACCAAATATTTCAATTGAGATTACCGTGTTCCAACATAGGCTAATTAACCAAGTTCATAATATAAAGACACACGAATTAGTTATGCAGTTTGGTAAATATCACCTACATCTGCGAGGTCTGGCCCAGTTCAGAATGAATCCATTAATTAGAAAGACAGTAAAAAGTACACCATACAATATACTTATCTTTTCTAATCCAACACGTGAATTCTACCAGCTTCCCTAGTTACCGATCCGCCTTAATTAGACTCTCTCTGACCTCAAAACTAGTCGACGCTGGATCTCCTCCTCCTGAGAAATCAAGGCTTGCGTTCTGACCTTTTAGATCAAAATAGTTTGATCATGTTGGAACACAACAGTGCAACTTTGCGCTACTTGAATGACGAAAACCTGGTTGTAGATTTTCTCGGAATAAAATGCGTAGGTAGTTTAGCCAGAATGTCCACCTTCACACACATCAATTACTTGTGCGAGTAGAATTCCTCTACATCACATATTCTGATCACAATCAAATCATTGGAGATATGAATTATCAAATTTAATCCCTTTAAGTAAGGAATTAGAATATTCTCGTCCTTAGCCTTAGATAGCTGAACCCAAACTCAATTCCAACTCTACAAATCTTAATCCAATCCAACAGATGTGGGAATTGAGATATTGTTCAAATCAAACACAATCCGGACGAGATCACTGGCTTCTCGGGTTACTTTTCAACCTTTCCTTTTATCACCAAAACTTGCTTCTTTGATGTTGCAAAATAATAATACTATATTTGCATATTCACACAAATTTCCAACTAACAAATTTGGACTTTACATTCTCCCCTTTTGGCATTTGGTGGACCCACCAATCTTTTGGACTTTCAACGCAACAAATATGTAAATATAGAAATCAACCAAACCACATATAGATATTGGAACATGACCTGAAAATTTTTAGCTCCCCCTAAATATCACAGCTCCAAAAACATGAAGACCTCAAAATCCATGTTGGAACATCAAAACATAATTAGTACAGTTACCTAGAAAACTATATTGGAACACAGGACCAACATCAACACAAAAGTACTGAAATTCAAGAATAACAACCAACCAAATTCATCATGCCCTTAGCTTCCAGTTGGGCCCAAATTATCAAGAACAAAAATCCAGAATATCCATCGAAACGAAAACCAAAAATTCAAATCCAAAATCCAAAAGTACCCCCCCTCCCCCGGGAACATAATTCATGCCAAACAGTCAAAAAAACATTCAGAATATAGAAATCATTCATCAACTTCATTAGCTGAGTCCTCCCGAGCATCTTCATTTTCAGCATCCAACTTCTTCAATTCTGCTTCCAGTGCTGCATTTTGTACATGTAGAGCTGCAATCTTGCCCTTTATTGCCAGCTTCTTGGCTTCCCTAACCTTCTGAGCACCATTTGATGAAGCTCCTGCCTCTGATGGCTTCCATGGCATATCCTTATCTGTTCTTTGGAAAGTCTTCTTATTAGGCTTGAGAGGTGCAGCAGCAACTATCACATCACCTTCCTCAGTTTTCACTTTTTCTCCTTTCAAAACCCCAGTAATAATACATAGATATGGCAGAGAATTTTTAGCTAGTGCAGAAATAGCATGCTCCACTATGTTTGCTTGGATGAGAAGATCAAGGTTCATAGGAGTTTTCGTGCCAATGCAGTATAAAAATTTTTCCATATCGCAAGTGAGAGCTGGTGTTAAAAGATGGGATCCAGTAGTTTATAGCTACTTGAAATAAGCAGAAATACCTGGTACTCAGACTAGAAGTTGCAGCATTTCCCTGAGTTGGCCACTTAGTCTGATATCCTCTAATAATCTCAACAAGAATCTAATCATAGGTAGCTGCAATGTCCTCAGCATACACATATCTAAATTTAGGTGTAGGTAATCCTAATAGCTTGTTAATATTTACCCCAGAGAAGCTGACTATTTTCCCTCTCACATAGACTTTGTTGTACCAGGCTAGTTCAGTATCCATGTTGCCTTCCAACAGGTTTGATTAAAATTCTTGCACCAAGTCTTGATTGAATTTATTGTATACCGAAACTGCTGTAGTAAGCCCAAGAAACTCTAGATAATTAGTAAACCCACACTTCCTGTGTGCAACCAGATCAGCAGACCTCTCAGCTATAATCTTCTTTAAACATATAGCTTTGCAGATCTTCAAACATTCTTATCAAAGTATTTAAAGTTCAATGCATCCTTGGCAGAAATATCAGGTCTTGAGCTCTGGCCAGCTTTGCCCTTTATCTTCTTTAGCTCAGGTTGTGCGGTCTCATTCATTTGTGCCTTCCTTTTTTATCTCCTTGGACGGGTTTGAACAAACTCATCCAGCACTTCATCACTAAAGAAGGTCATATCTTCAATGGGAACTTCCTGTGTTAGAACATCAGTTCCTCCTGCTTCATCAGCTTCATTGTATTCCTGTGTTGGAACATTGCTCATAATCACTGCATCTTCCATATCAAGTTGGCCTGATGTTGGAACATCATCAAGGCCACCTCCTTCAACCTTAGTTGCTTCTCTCTCAATATCTTGCTGTTCCGATGTTAGAACATTATCAGCAGTCAACTTTCCTTCTTCTTCCCTATCTTCACATCTGTGGTCAGAATCACACATTCATCATTCTCATCTTCTTGATCTTCTAGGGCATGGCTTCCTCCCAGATCATAGTCACCTGCAATCTCCCTATCTACATTTTCTCCCCCTGAATCCCTCTCTAGGGTTAGAGTCACATATTCACCTCCTAGACTATAATCTTCAACAATTTTCACGTTAGCAGCCACACCATCTCCCCATGTATCATCATCCTCTATTGGAACATGACCAGCATCCCTAGTTTCCAACTCCTTCTCATCAGATTCACTCATCTTAGTTTCATCGGGGGACACCTCCTTCTCATCAGGTGACAATTCTCTCGGACTTCTCAGCCTTTCTCTCACATTAGCTTCATACAACTGAATGGCCTTATAACTTGCAGAACTTAAAACACCCCATTTTTTAGGCCAATTTTATAGCTCTCTAAGTTTCAGTTTCCTCGGCCATGATGCCCTAATATTGACACACATCACCTTATTCCCTTCATACTCTATGCATTCCAGTTCTAGCAACTTAGGATTCCAGTCCTTTACTTTCTTAATTCCCCCGATACTTCCTCTTAGCAGTCTAAATAGATTTTCCCCATTTATATATCCAAACATAGATTTATACCCTCTCAAATATATTCTCTTATCATACTTCAAATAATACTCAATGAAATCATCCAAGGATTTAAAAGTTTTGCCATTGAAGGTAAAAGATTTTTCACGGAATACCTTGATTTTTATGGGAAAAGAAGGATCTGTGACCGGCTCAACTGGTGGTGTCTGGAAAACTTAAACTTCTGAATCTTGAACACCATCCCACTCTTCAAGCATGTTGCTTTCTGGAATCTCTACACTCTGCTTAGGCTCTCCAAAAAAATTCTTGAAGTTCTTGCTCTTCTCCATGAGTACTCTGAGAAATCAACTGTTGAAAGTAATCCTTAGGGACTTCTTATTGAGCTTGATTTTTTTTTTTTGTGAAAAAATCCGATCACAAACCCCATAAAATCAAGATTAAGGCAAGAAAGAAGGAGAAGAGGTTGCGGGGAAGAGGGAATAAGAGAGGGAGATGGAAGGTTAAAATTTGAAAACTATTTACTTTTCCCTTCTCAACACATGCGCCAACTTTTTCTCTTCCCAGGGTAATAATTACCTTCTTTTAACCACCAACCATCAAATCACATCCTCCTTGTATATTCCAACATGCAGCTACTTCTTCCAATTTTTTCTTTTCTAGAATTTTTTTTGTGTTTTTCTATTTTTCTGTACACAAAAAAAACTAACAAAGAAATATACAATTACAAAAAGTACTCGGCAAAAATACCTTAAATGTGACAAACACCTAAGTGTTGTCTGAGAAGCTCAATAGTAGCTGAATCCAATGGTTTTGTGAAAATATCAGCGAACTATTCTGATGTTGGAACATAGACCATCGTGACTTCATTTCTCTCCACAAGATCTTGAATAAAGTGGTGCCTTGTATCAATGTGCTTTGTTCCAGAATGCTGGACTGGATTCTTGGATATATTTATAGCACTCTTGTTGTCACATAAAATCTCCATAGGCCCTTGATGAATCCCATAATCTTTCATCATTTGTTTCATCAGCAAGATATTAAGTTTCAGCAGATGATAAGGGGATGGAATTTTGCTTCTTGTTGTACCAAGACATCAAATTCGTGCCAATAAAGAAACAACCACCTGTAGTACTTTTCCAATTGTCTGCATTTCTAGTCCAATCAGAATCACTATAGACCAATAGATTTGAATATTGATTTTTAGAATACCAAATACCATATTCAGAAGTTCCACTCACATAACAAATAATCCTCTTTACTGCAGTCAAGTGAGTTTCCTTAGGATTTGCCAGAAATCTCACACAAACTCCAACACTGAAACATATATCATGTCGACTGGCTGTAAGATATAGAAGACTACCAATCATACTTCTGTACAATTTCTGATCGACTGAAACACCTTTCTCATCTTTCACCAACTTGTCTGTGACCCCCATAGGTGTTCTAACTGATCGAGAACTGCTCAAGCCAAAACGTTTCACCAGATTCATGGCATACTTACTTTGATTTATAAACAAGACATTCTTTTGCTGCTTGACCTTAAGCCTTAGAAAGTAAGTAAGTTCACCAATCATGCTCATCTTGAACTCATCCTGCATGAGATTTACAAAATTCTGCACCATAGATGGTGAAGTACAGCCAAAAACAATGTCATCTAAATAAATTTGAGCAATCAAAAATTTTGATGTCCTATTGAGCACAAATAAAGTACGATCTACTCCCCTTCGACGATAACCTTTCTGAATGAGAAAGTTAGTCAGTCGCTCATACCATGCCCTTGGCACCTGTTTCAACCTATACAGTACCTTTTTGAGTCGATATACATGATCTTGGTAGTATGTATCCTCAAACCCTTTTGGCTGCTCAACATAGACTTCTTCATTCACCATTCCATTTAGAAAAGTGCTTTTCACGTCCATCTGGTACAATGTAAAGTTCATAGTACATGAAATAGCAAGTAAGATTCGAATAGATTCTAACCTAACAACTAGTGCAAATGTCTCATCAAAATTAACTACTTCTACTTGAGTGTACCCTTGTGCCACCCGTCTTGCTTTATTACGAGTGATCTGCCCATCATCGTCAGACTTGTTTTTGAATATCCGCTTAGTACCAATGGTGTTCACCCTTTTTGGACTTGGAGTAAGATACCACACATCATTCCTTGCAAACTGTTCAAGTTCTTCCTGCATTTCCGCAATCCAATGCTCATCAAGGAGAGCTTCTTTATAGTTCTTCAGCTCAATCAATGCAATGAAACATTGTAATCCTGCAAGTTCCCTGTAATTAACTAGTGGTAAAGTTTGAGTTCTCTTCGTACTTGGTTCAGGTTCAACCTGTGTTGAAACATGAGGCGGAGCATCGGGGGTTGATGTTCCAACATCAATCTCACCAGGGTCATCAGGTTTCTCAGAAGGCTGTAATGTTCCAACATCACGTGCTAGCTGGTCGAAGGTTACGGTGTTGGAACATGAGACAGAGTAGGTTCATCGTCTCTTTTTCTTGAAACTTGCTTATCATCTGAATCATCAATAATTACGTTGATTGACTCAATGAGAGTTTTAGTGTGAAGGTTAAAAACCATGTATGCACGATTGTTCACGCAATAACCCAGAAAGATTCCCTCATCACTGCAGTTGCCAACTTTCCCAATTTTTCTCTATCCCTAGGAATGTAGCATTTGCTTCCAAACAAATAGAAATACGCAACATTTAGCTTTCTACCTTTCTAGATTTCATACGAGGTCTTGTTTGTGAATGGACGTAGATACACCCAATTTATGGTATAACAAGCTATGTTGATTGCCTCTGCCCCCATTTTTTGTGAATTTCTTTTTAGGCCAACATAACTCAGGTCATCTCCTACAGTGTTCTGTTCTTCCGTTCTACAATCTCATTTTGTTGAGGAGTAATAGGGGCAGATAATTTGTGCTGGATGTCAAGTTTATCACAGAAATCACTGAACTAGGAGTTTTCAAAATCGCTTCCACGATCACTACGAATTCTCACAATCTTTCCAACAGGACTCCATTTCTCTATTTGTAATTTGATCACCAAACTCCTAAAGACAACCAGTGTGTTTGATTTCTCTTTGAGAAAGGTCACCCAAGTGTATCTGGGATAATCATCAACACATACAAAAATATACTTTTTTCCCAGTCATACTAGGCGTATTAACCGGGGCCATTAAATCCATGTGAAGTAATTCAAGATTTCTTAAGGAGGTAATATACTGAACAGAAGAGTGAGGAGATCGAATTTTACCTTGTTGACATGGTCCACACACAATACCCTTTTTGTTAGTAAGAGTAGGCATACCTCGAACTGCTTTAGCATTTGTAATCTTTACCAGCGTTTTGTAGTTGGGGGTGACCAAGTTTTTCGTGCCAAAATGTTTCTTCATCCTCTCTAAAGCTTAGCTCCCCTCACTTCTTATTCCAGCAAATAGCAATTGTCTGACGAACACACTCCAGACAATACTTTGTTTTCTCTGTGCTTCACAATACATTTTTCCTTTTGGAATTCGACTATCATATTATCATCACACAGTTGACTGATGCTCAAAAGGTTTACCTTAAAATATTCTACTAGTATAACACTTGTGAAGTTGGGGTTCCCACTATATGTAGTTTTCCTTCACCAAAAGCAACAAAGCTGCCATCGTATGGTTTGACGTTGTTTAAGTATTCTTCAGTTCCTGTCACATGCCTAGAGCAACCACTATCAAAGTACCAAGAATCTCTAGAATGTTTAATAAGATACATGTATTAACAAGACATACAGTAATTTGTTTAGGAATCCATACCATTCTGATCAATCTGGCTCTTTGGGTATCGCTCATGTTGGAACATACTGACAATTTCCGTCTATTCATAATATCTCTGAGTAGCTTGAGACATTGTTCCTCTTCATAGCCTTGATATGAGCAGAAGTGACATAAGATAGGCTTGCGGCGTTGAGTCTTCATGATCATTTTCTTCATGGAATGTACCACTGCTTTTGCATCAATTGAAATGGTTTCATCTTTGTTGTACCCAATTCCTTGTCTATTTCCAACATTCTTTCCCTTTGCTAGTATATCATCAAGCTTTGACTTTCCAGTATTCAACTTTTTTAGTGTAGCTTCAGCAGTCTAAGCTCTGACAGTTGCTGATTTAAGATTATGTTTCTGCACTTTAATTTCTTTCTCCAATGTCTCAATCATATCCACTAACTCCATCTTTCTTTCCACAAGCTGGTATTTTTCAAATTTCATAATTTTGTTTGCCTTAACAAATTTAAGCCACATTGCATACATTTTCTCATATTCTTGGCAAATTTCATCATCGCTTACTTCTTGATCATCATCATCGCCTGAGGAGTTTTCACCCAGCATTTCTGTGTTGGAAGATCCAGACTTCTCTGTCTTTTCGGTGTTGGAACATGAAGTATAAGATTCATTCATCTTTGCTCCAAAGGCTACATAGTTGCTGGTGAGTTCTTCTTCTACCTCATCTTCCTGATCTTCGCTTCATCAAGTGACCTATGACCTGCCTTGCTTCTTTCGAGTGTTAGCACATTCAGCCTGGATGTGACCAAAACCTTCACATTCTCTAAATTGAATCCTTCATGTCTGTTTTAATTCACTGTTCTGATTCCTTAGAAACTGCTGATTGTTTCGCTCCATTCGGGCTTCTCGAGAGTTACCAACCTTCTGTGACCGGGGTCTATTTCTACCCCATATGTCTTGTGATATTCTGTTCACTACATTTTTTTAGCATTTTTGAGAAATTCTTAGTTATAAGGGCAAGTTCTTCAGCTTCACTCTCATTGTCACATTCATTATCATCCCTTGAGGCTGATGCTTTCAAAGCTAACTCTTTGTGAGCTTTCTTGATGGTTAGTCAAACACCATCTTATATGTCTGCAATGATCCCATCAGCTCGTTAAGCGTCATGTTTGCCACATCTCTTGCTTCTTCAATGGCAGCAACCTTGATGGAGAAACGTTTGGGGAGGAATTTTAATGTTTTCTTCATCAATTTTTCTTCTTTGTAAGTTTTCCCCAGTTGATACGCCATATTAATGATATCCTTTATCTTGTCATTGAATATAGCAACAGTTTCATCTTCTTCCATCTTCAATTCTTCAAATTTTGTGGCCAACATTTGTAACTTGGAATCCCGTGCTTGACTTGTTCCTTCATGCACTATTTGCAGAATATCCCATGTTTTCTTTGCTTGGTACTAGTTTGAAATAAGTTTGAATTGATTTTCATCTACTGTTGTAAAGATAGCATTCAAAGCTTTGGAGTTTGCCATCGAGGGCTTCAACTCGTCTGAACTCCATGTTGACTTGTCTTTGAGTCCTTGCTTCTTTGCACTTGTTTCTCCTTCTTTCTCCTTTGAACTCGACTGGACATATTCAATAGGGTGATTCCATTCCGTTTGAACGAAATACCAGGAAAGTTCATCAAGTGAACTGATAAACACTCGCATTTGCGCCTTCCAATAATTGTAGTTTGAACCTTCTAACAGTGGAGGCCGAGCCACTAAAGCACCTTTTTTGGTTGCCATGGAAAAACTGGATCAGCACTTTCCTTGACACTACCAATGTAAGAATAATTGACTTAGCTCTTATACCAATTGAAATTTGGTTTTACCTAATTACTTCAATTCAGATTACCGTGTTCCAACATAGCCTAATTAACAAAGTTTGTAATATAGTAGAAACTTAAAGACACACAAATTGGTTACGCGGTTCGGTGAATATCACCTACATCTGCGGGGTCTGGCCCAGTTCAAAATGAATCCACTAATTAGAAAGACAATAAAAGTACACCATACAATATACTTATCTTTTCTAAATCAACACGTGAATTCTACTAGCTCCCCTAGTTACCGATCTACCTTGATCAGACTCCCTCTGACCTCGAAACTAGTCGACGCTGGATCTCCTCCTCCCGAGAAATTAAGGCATACATTATGAACTTTTAGATCAAAAGAGTTTGATCATATTGGAACACAACAGCACAACTTTGCGCTACTTGAATGACGAAAACCTGGTTGCAGATTTTCTCGAAATAAATGCGTAGGTAGCTTAGCCAGAATGTCCACCATACATTGCTCGATCGCACGCATCAATTACTTGTGCAAGTAGAATTCCTCTCCATCAAATATTCTTATCACAATCAAATCTTTGGAGATAGGAATTATCAAATTTAATCTCTTAAGTAAGGAATTAGAATATTTTCGTCCTTAGCTTTAGATAGCCAAATCTCAACTCAATTCCAACCCTACAAATCTTAATCCAATCCCACAACAGAAATTGAGATATTCTTCAAATCAAACACAATCCGGTCGAGATCACTTGCTTCTCGGATTTTTTTTAAACCTTTCCTTTTATCACCAAAACTTCCTTCTTTGATGTTGCAACATACTAATACCATATTTACATATTCACACAAATTGACAACTAATAAATTTGGACTTTACAACAATTTTACCCTTGAATTAAAAATTAAAAATTAAAAAATAATAAAAATGAAACCCTTCCTAAATCAGATGGACTTTGCCATCATTTTCTTTCTTCCCACACCAACACTCCACCACCACCCCACCACCACCCAATCTCTCCCTCGCCAATAAACCCCCTCTCTCCCATCGAGCTCCGACTGTAACTCCGCCTCCTCTACCACCGCCAGCACCTTTGTCGTTGTCGAAGAAGCATGTGAATTGGGAAAAGGGTAAATTGGAGAAGAAGAGAAGAATCGACAAATCGGAGAAGAATAGAAAAGGGTAAATTGACTCCTATGCTGCCGAAAATCTCTCTGCTCCATCATCAGCTCCCTCGACCGTCTCCTCCACCACTAGCGTTGCTGCCTCCTCCACTGCTGCCATCAGTTTTCCATTCTTCTTCCCTAAGAAAGACGACCAAAAGAGTCATCTCCGGCTAAATACTCCACTTTAGCTTTCCATCACCGAATAAAACAATCACCTCATCCAACACAACTCCCTCTCTCTCCACTGTTTCTCTCTCTAACAACATTTCACCCCAAAATTTCCAGTGTGCTTCATTCGTTTAGAAAGCAAAATGAAATGGATAGCTCTACCATTGAGTACTGGGTAAAAAATATGTTCTTTGTTGTAATTATGTTAGAAAATGAGTTTGAAGTGAAACTCTGTGTTATTGGATTGTATAGTGACAGCGAGGCGGAGAGGATGGGAAGGGGTATTTTTGTCATTTCATTTCTTAGTCTTGCTTGAATTCATTTGGTCAATGCTGGAATTGGGGAATTTGGCTATATTGGCATAATTTTTTTCTAAAGTTAGGGTTAGATTGACACATACAATAATTAGTTAGGGTTATATTGGCACTTTCTGATATTGCATGGTTATATTGGCACTTCTAACCTAAAGTTAGGTTTATAAATGTATTTAACCCTAAATACAATATAGGGAAAAATACATTTATAACCCTAATTTTTGGATGCAAGTGCAATTATAACACTGCAGCATGCAAAAATGTCAATCTAACTCTAATTTATTACCAATTGTACCAATGTAACCCTAATTATTGGAAATAGTGTGCCCATATAGTCAAACTTCCTATTTTCGACACTAACCCAAAGAATTTAGACATTGACCAAAAACTGAAATGACCAAAATACCTGTTAGACCAAAGCTAAAAATTTAGAAACCATTATATCCCTCTTTTCTTTCTTTTTCACAACCCACCACCTGCCACGCTCTGCAACCGAAAACCTCACTCATTTCTTCACCATTGCTTCCCTCACCACCATTGTCGCGCCACCACCGGGCCACCACCACCCAAAACCAGCCATCCACCGTAATATACAATCAATTACACACACATATACAATCAATTACACACACATATACAATCAATTCTACATTGTCCGTTATTCAGCTCTGTGCAATTGCAATGTGATCAACACGGAAATGAACATTCCATCGCTAACCTTCAACATCGTAGACAGAGGCATACATAATCCATGCTTCACTTGAACCCGATGCCGCCACCAAATCTCCCCCTTCAATTTATATGATAAGAATTACGAAAACCTCTTCAACTTGACAAGATCATCGTTCATTTCAGACAATAAATACTCCAGTTTTGGATGGATATTGTTCTCCACGTTGTACGTCAGCAGCCCCGGCAACCAGAGAATCATGCCCTTCACTTCCTCGTACCCAAACTCAATTCCCATCAGGAAATCCACCTTTTGTTTCAGTGTATGCTCGACGCTGGAGACTAAATATAGAGTCGTTTTGGCGGTGATTTTATTCGGGTCGGAAAACCAGAGATTCTGTAAGAATTGGAAAGCAAGTTTTTGCTGATTTTCGAAGGATGAGACCAGCAATCGGGGGCATATGGTAATGGAATGGCGGATGTTGGGAAATGGGACTCCGAAATGGTTCAGTAAGAACTCGAAGATGGGGTAGATATCGGTGTGTGGGTCGGCATGTAGAAGCGGCAAACCCCATAGCCACCCAACCTAGGGTTTAGGAAGAAGACGAAGGAAATAATGGAGGTGGTGAAGATAAATGGGAATAAGAAAATAATCGAACGGCATATACGTTTTTTCTCGTTTCTTTTTTCTATAAAAAAAATTAAGGGAAAAATCATCATTTCACCGGATTCCGGTCAAATGACCACTGATTAAAAAGTCGGTCAATTCCAGGATTAGATTGACACTTTCTCATATTGTAGGCTTGTATTATTACTTTCAACCAAAAAATAGGGTTATTTTATTATTTTTCTCTACAATATACCATTATTATTAAATAGATCAAAATATAAAGTATGTCATTATTAAAGAATAAACATGATTCATAAACTTTTACCACAATTTAGAAACTCTCTTCCTCCAAAAACGCTCTTTATGTATGAAAACCCTAGATCTGACACCAACCCTTAATCCCTCATTTTTGGTGATTTCTTCAATTAGAAGAGCAGAAACCCCTCTTCATTCTCTCTATTCCTCTAGTCGTTTCTTTTCCCCTTTTTTTGCTGATTTTGGGTACAGGGCTAAGCCATCATTTTGTGCAAGTTCCAATGATGTTAACAGCTTTCAACGACTTTAATGGTGCTTTTCCGATATTGTTGAAGGCTAAATAAATTATGATGAATCAAGAAATCATGCCACATACTTCAACGACTCTCTGAAAAACTTTTTCGACTTGGATTCTTTGCAGCCCCGATGTCATCAATTTCCCAAAATCTCTCTGCTGAAATCATTAGAACACCGGTTGGTTTTGAAAAATGATAGGAGCGGTGGATTTGGATTTTCTGAACATGCCAAAGAAGTATTGAGTTCTAAGGTAATTTGTTTTGGTTTGAGTTTTGAATTTGTAGTATCCTTCAATGATGGTGTCTGAAATAAACATTCGGAGGAAACATGCACAACTCTCCTCGGTAGCTGACAAATTGATTGATTCTCCAAAGTGAAGAACAAAAAACCCTAGAATTGTTCCTCCTGATCGGTGAGAGAGGGAAGGTGTGTTACCAGCCGGAACAGAGGAAAAATGAAAAGGAGAATGGAAGGATTTGTTTTCCTATGCCAACGGGGAAAGGTAAATGGGATTAACAAGCGCAAAATACAAAATTAATCATTATGTTTTACATGAAAGTACTAAAATAACCTTGTAAAATTAGAAAGTGTCAAAATAACCCTAAGTTATTCAACAAAGTGATTAAATAACCTTGTCGGCATTGACTGTGGAAAATCCAGTGATGACCATCCTAAAAATGACTATAATAGCCTTGACCTCAAAAATGATATTTTGATAACCATTTTATCCTCCTTCCTTCTTCTTCTACACTCCCCCGCTTCTTCCTCCTCCCTCTGATTCTACTCCTTCCTCGACACCCTACAAACTGAACTAAGAAATTCCATCCTCCTACATGGTAAGAACTCGGCGCTTGGATCATTCTTGACTCGCTGATTTGAAGAGTGAACATGGTGGTTGATAGCAGCGAACTTCCAGAGCCGGATAACAACCCCGACCAAATAGTATACTGGCATTTATTAATGAAGGTAAAGAATGATGAGCCATGAACTCCTCTTGCACAAATAAAGGGGGGGGGGGGGATATGAGACCAATTTTCTTTTCATGAATACACAGAAAATGGAACTTAATTTTATACTCTGAATTCAACAACTACCTGCTAACTGTGAATTGTGAGAACCTAGTGTGTGATTGTTTGTGTTACAGTGATTTAAATGGGGAAGAAGAAAAAGGTTTTGGGGAATATATTGGTGTTTATTTGCCATTGAGAATTTGATCCTAAATGTCTAAAAAAAAATCACTTTTCGGATGCAAGTTGGAGTATATAAAAGTTTGATCTAATCTAATTTTGGATATGTATTCGATTGTTGCAGGATTAATTAGATTGTGTGTACACTATCTCTCTAATATGTGTCTATCAAGTAAGCGTAGCAAATGTGGAATGTATTATTTTGGTTGGTTGAAGTTTTGTAGCAAGTATTGATCCAACCTTTTTTTTTTAAATGTATTGATACAACCTTTTTTTTATAAATATTCCAGTTTGACCTTATGTTTTCTTAAAATGTACTGATATAACTTTATGGTTTTTAAAATGTACTGATATAACCTTATATTTTTATTGGATAAATCGTCCAATTTTTTTTATATAAAACTAAGCAGGTCGGGATGGTCAACACCAAATTTTCACAGTCAATGCCAACAAAGTTATTTCAGCATTTTCGACTGAAATTTAGTGTTATTTTGACATTTTCGTGTAAAACATAGAGTTATTTAAAAAAAGTCATATTATTAATTAATTGATCATTTGAAATAAAAATTAATCAATAAATGAGATTAAACTAAAATAATAATTAAGATTTAAAATACTCCCTCCGTTTCTTTAATAGTAGCACACTTTCTAATTTGAGATGTTTCTTTTATATTGACATTTTCTATTTATGGCAAGTTTAAAGTTATTAGATCCACTAATTTTACTTTTTCATCTTTTAATTCAATTTCATCTACTCATTTAGCATCTCCTAAATTCTAACACTAAAATTGATGTGGTACTATTAGAAAAACGGAGGAGTATGAAAGTGAGTTAAAATAAGAAGGTTGATTGATCACATCTGTAACCATATAATTGGACAGAAGTAGCAAGAAAATTGTGAAACGGAATTACACGAGTCGCACATTACCCGTCCGACTGCCGTTCACTTCACTTTTTTTTCTTTTTTTTTTTTTAAAACTGCCGTTCACTTCACTCCCATCCAATTCCAACCCCCACTACAAGTAAGTAGAGACACACCATCACCTCATACGCGCTCGAGAAAATAAAAAGGCAACACCCAACAAATGAATTTCTTATAGTCCCTCTGTTTCTTTAATAGTGGTACATTATTTTTGGTGTTAGAATTTAGGAGATACTTAATGGGTAGATGAAATTGAATTGAAAGAAGAAAAAATAAAATGAATGAATGTAATAACCTTAAACTTGTTATAAATAGAAAATATCAATATAAAACAAACATTCAAAATAAAAAAGTGTTACATTATTAAAAAAACGGAGGAAGTATTTGGTCAGCTACATAGGAAAATGGGGAACATGGAAGGGCCTTCGAATAAAGAGAATAAATTGTCTTTTATGCCTTAAAAGATTGTGCTATATTGAAAGCTTAATCATACACTATACTCCATCTTCCACGTGTGCCACTTTAAGATCTTACATAAGTATAGTTGGTCGTAAATATTTTTAGTTATTTATAATAATAGTGGATCGCTATATCTCGCCCTGTATTTTACTATTTTCGCCCTAATACGTATACAGTATTTTTTATTTTTTTATTTTCAATAGGTAAATTAAAATTAATTTAGATAATTGTAGTTAGTTAATATCAACGAAACGAATTTAGTTAATCAATCTAATTAATTTCCGCCGCCGCCGGACAGCCGACCGCCGCCGCCGGACCGCCGACCGCCGCCGCCGGACCGCCGACCGCCGCCGCCGGACCGCCGACCGCCGCCGCCGGACCGCCGACCGCCGCCGCCGGACCGCCGACCGCCGCCGCCGGACCGCCGACCGCCGCCGCCGGACCGCCGACCGCCGCCGCCGGACCGCCGACCGCCGCCGCCGGACCGCCGACCGCCGCCGCCGGACCGCCGACCGCCGCCGCCGGACCGCCGACCGCCGACCGCCGCCCCCGGACCGCCGACCGCCACCGCCGGACCGCCGCTGGACCCGGCTCGCCACGGCCTGGGCGCGAGGCGCCGCCGGTCGGCTCGCCATAGGCTGGGCGCGCGCCGCCGCCGGTCAGCTCGCCGCCGGTGGAGCGCGAGCCGCCGGCGGGCAGGTCGCCGTGGTGTGGGCGCGAGCCATCGCCGGGCCGCTCGCCGGCGTGTGGGCGCGAGCCGTGGCTCGCCGTGCGGTGGGCGCGAGCCGCGCGCGGTCCGTTCGCCAAGCCTTGGACGCGAGCCGGACGCGCCTCGGCTCGCCGTGGCCTGGGCGCGAGCCGTGCCTTTTTTTTTTTTTTTTTTAGCACGAATTCTACTCATTTTGAGGGCACTCGAAATTTTTTGCTATCCAAAACGAGCAAAACTTACTCCGGAAAGGGTGTTAGAAATTCCATGTCTTCGGAGGTAATTTTACTAATTAGTTACGTAGTTGTTAAATTTAATAATTTTTGCCGTAGAAATTTATGCTCGTCTTTGTGCTTTAATTTATTAACTGTTACGTAGAAACTATTGCACATTTATCTCCTATGAATTTATCTCCTATTAATAGCAGTAACGTTAATTTTGTTGTTAATTTTGTTACGTAATGCTGTTTCTAATTTATCTACAATAATTTATGTCCTATTAATTATTGTAACGTTAAGTTACGTATTTTTACGTTATTTTGATATTTTAATTTGTTGTACTGTAAGAATGTAATATTAATTTTAGCCACAATGTTATTTCATTTTTTTTCCATTACGTGTATGTTTTAGCTGTTAGGGAGAAAGAAATTTATGCTCATCTTAGTTTTTTAATTTATGCTCATCTGAGTATTTTAATTTATTAATTGTAACGTAAAAATTATTGTAACGTTAATTTTAATTATTGTAACATTAATTTTAATTATTATAACGTTAATTTTAATTATTGTAACGTTAATTTTAATTATTGTAACGTTAATGTTGATGTTTTGTTAATTTTGTTATTTTGTTAATTATTGTGACGTTAATGTTGTTGTTTTGTTAATTTTGTTATTTTGTTAATTATTGTGACGTTAATGTTGTTGTTTTGTTAATTTTGTTATTTTGTTAATTATTGTAACGTTAATTTTGTTGTTTTGTTAATTTTGTTATTTTGTTAATTATTGTAACGTTAATTTTGTTGTTTTGTTAATTTTGTTATGTTGTTAATTATTGTAACGTTAATTTACGTTCTTTTACGTTATTTTGTTATTTTAATTCATTAAATTTGTTATATTAGATTTCTCCGAATTATTCTACATCTTAATCTCCTATTATCTTATGAATTAAATTAATTTAAGAGTGAAGCCTCCTATTTTCTTATATTTACAACTAAACCCCTCATTCGCACGAAAACAAAAAAAATTCGCACGAAAACTAAAAAAAATCCTCCAAAACTTACGTTTTCCGGCGATTTTCCGGCGGCGGCGGGCGGCGGGCGGCGGGCAGCGGGCAGCGGGCGGCGGGCAGCGGGCGGCGGGCGGCGGCACCTGGCCGGATGGAATGGAGAGAGGGAAGGGGGAGAGGATTTTAGGGTTTTTAATTTTTATTTTTTAAAAAATATTAATACGTGTATTTATACGTATTAGGGCGAGAATAGTAAAATACAGGGCGAGATATAGTAATGCCCTAAATTTTTCGCCATCGTCCGTGCGTGACTTCCACGCACCGCCGATCCGGACTACCTTTCTGCAAAAAAAAAATCTTCTTCTTCAGCCCGCCGCCAGCCTTACGACATCGTTAGTTTTTCTCCCGCTCTGCCGGGCTGCTCCTGCTCCCGCTCCCACTCCGCCCGGCCTACTTCCACTACTGCCCCCGCTCCATCTGGCCCACTCTCGACTCCGTCTGACCTTCTCCCGCTCCGTCCGACTTCCATCTGCAACGTCTGGCGATCGAAAGAGGCGCGCGTGAGATTCACGTGCGCGACCTTTCAGAAGCGCCTGTCCATGCGCAGTTGTCCCTTCAGAGTGCATGTTTCCACGCACTGCACAGAGACGCGTGTCTCTTGTTCAATTTGGCCTTGGTTCAGCGAAATATTTCTCCTTCCTTACTATTATTTTGATTGTACGTGCCATTTGTGTTATGGCTCTTTTTGCCGGTGTAGTGATGTGGCCGCAAGGGTTTGCGACGACCGCCTTCTCTGGTGCCCCTAATCGATATGATTTTAGGTCTGCTCTGTCTGACGACCAATGGAGTATGACCATACATTTATTTAATCAGTTTAGTTTGTCATCTAGCCATGGGTCAGGTAAGTCTACTTTACCTTGGATTCTTAATTCGGGAGTCTCATATCACATGACTGGTGACAAGGGTTCTCTTACTGATATTACTACTGCTACCAATTCAGTGAATGTTATACTTCATGATGGACCTGTGTCGTCTGCTACACAATATGGCTCCATTTGTTTTAGTGATGTCACCCTTACTAATGTGCTCTACATACCTACTTTGCGATGCAATTTATTATCACACTCTAGATTGTTATCTGCCTTGAAATGTCTAGCTTTGTTTACTGAAAATTATTGCATTTTACATAAAATCAGTACGAGGACCGTGATTGGCGTGGGTGAGCAGCAGGGGGGTTTATTGGCTTCGTCTGTTAGTGCCTTCGTCCTCATATCGTGCAGGCTTTTTCGACAGTTGCTTTAGTTTCTTCATCTGATTTATGGCATCAACGTTTTGGTCATCCATCATCTACGGTGTTGTCTTCTATTCCTACTCTTGATTTTAGCACAAATCATACTACTACACCTTGCTTTGTATGCTATAGAGCAAAACATACTAGACATAGTTTTTCGTTAAGTTCTACAAATGCTACTGCCTTATTTGAATTAGTACATTGTGATGATTAGGGATCCTTTTAGAACACCATCTTCTAGTGGTGCATTTTATTTTGGGATAAGTGCTAATATAACCCTATCTACTTGGGTAAGTGCCAATATAACCCTATGATAATTTTTAGTGCAAATATAACCCTAACTAGTTAATGAAAGGGCCAATATAACCCTCAGACCCCATTTCCGGCATTGACCTCAATTTTTCAGCGTTGACTCTATGTAAATTGACCAAAATACCCTTTGGGATAACTCTGAAATTGGGTGGACAATTTTACCCTCATAGTTAGCCGGAACGCCATAGTTCGTTGAAATTATGTAAGGTTATATCAGCACATTATGCAATCTTATTGGGTCATATCAGAACATTCCTAATGTTTTTAGGGTTATATCAGCACATTTCTAATGTTTGTTGGGTTATATCAGCACATCCTTAAAACTTTTAGGGTTATATTGGCACTTTCACTAACTATATAGGGTTATATTGGCACTTTCGAATATTGAAAGGTTATATTGGCACTTATGTCAACTGGGCATGGTTATAAAAGCACTTTTTTCTTTTATTTTTTTACAATTGTTGATGATTATTTTCGAGTTGTTTGGGTTTATTTATTAGTGGCTAAGTTAGAGGTAGCTTCTAGATTTTTGGAATTTTGTGCTCTGGTCAAGAGTCAATGGGACTGAACTATACTGCGTGTCCGGGATGACAACGGGACTGAGTTTTTGCCTTTGAGATCTCATTTCACTGCATCTGGGATCATTTTTTAGACATCTATGGTAGATACACCACATCATAATGGTTGAGTTGAACAAAAGTATTGCCATTTACTCAACGTGGCGCGTGCCTTACGGTTTCAAGTCAGTCTTCCAATTGAGTTTTGGGGAGAATGTGTTCTTACTGCTGCTTATCTGATTAACCGGACACCGATGAAACATCTCAATGGTCGCACTCCCTAGAGATGCTATATGGAAAAGATCCAAATTACTCATTTTTAAAGGTATTTGGATGCTTGTGTTTTGCTGCTCACGTTCCCAGATATCGCGACAAGTTTGGTCCAAGAGGTCGGCAATGTTTGTTTCTTGGTTATCCTCCTGGAAAGAGAGGCTACCGTCTTTTTGACATGGAATTCTGCTTCATCTTTAATAGTCAGGATGCCAATTTTTTTTAAGACCAATTCCCGATATAGCAGCTCCGACATCAGCCTCTTCCGTAGATCCTGACGGTACCACCACCTCACCGCCGATATCACTTCCACCACCGCCGGAGTCACATGCCAAGATCGCAACACCACCGATTCTGCCGACCGCTGCCGACCCTATGCCATTGATGATCACCGTCGCTCCTGTCCCACCAGCCGTCGTCATACCCTTACCGCCGGATGCTGCTACACCTACACCGCCAGCCGCTGCATCTATACCGCCAGCCGCTGCACCTATGCCGCCAGCCGCTTCTCCGGTTTCGGTGACCGATCCAGATCACCGGAAACACTTGACAGTCCAGCCTGATGATGCACCACCCGGGACGTCACCAGCGATCTGTGATCATGCGCCACCAGCTCCGATGGCTCCTTCTGCTCCGTCGCCGATGTGGTATCTCCGGCCCCGACTAAGTTCGCTCATCGTTTGCTTCTATCAGCTCGGTCGCCTATTTCACTGGTTGTTTCGGTGTCTCCTCCCGCCACTGAGTTGCATCCTATCAGATAAAGTGTTTGCGCTCGCCGACCTCCTCCTTATTTGGAAGATTATGATTGTGATGATTACGCCCGTGCTCTTACTACTGAAGATCCCCTTCCTACTGCTACGTTCACTAATGCGCCATCACAATCCTCGGGTGTTCTCTATCCTCTTACTGATTATGTAAATTGCGATAATTTTTATAGTATGCATTCTAGATTTTTGGGTCCAGTAATGCCTAGTGCAGATCCCACCACTTATTCTGAGGCATCACAGCATGCTCATTGGCGAGATGCTATGACTGAAGAGCTTACTGCGCTTGAGTGCAATCAGACTTGGACTTTGGCCCCTCTACCTCTGGATAAGAAGGTGATTGGTTGCAAATGAGTTTATCGGACGAAGTTCAATTCAGATGGTACTATTGAATGTCATATGGCTCGCCTAGTGATTCTCGGGAATTGCCAGGTTGAGGGGATTGATTATACCGAGACATTTGCTCCTATTGCGAAGATGAGTTCTATTCGCCTATTCTTATATGTTGCGGTCATTCGTGGTTAGGAACTGCATCAGATGGATGTCCATAAATCTTTCATGCATCATGATTTTCATTAAGAGGTTTTTATGCGACCCCCACCAGGTTATACCGTGCCCCGTGGTCAGGTATGTCACCTTCAGAAATCTCTTTACGGTCTTTTCCAGGCTTCTAGAAATTGGTTTTCCAAATTAGCTCAGGCTTTATGAGTATTTGGTTTTGTTCAGAGTAAGGAAGATTACTCTTTGTTTGTCTTTTTTCGTGGATCGGTTTCTTTGCATGTTGTGGTTTATGTGGATGATTTGGTCATTGCTGGAAGCTCTTCTGCGCTCATCTCTGAGTTCATTAAATACTTGAGTTCTTGTTTCCATATGAAAGATCTTGGTTTACTTAAGTATTTCTTAGGCATAGAGATTGCTAGAAGACCGGAGGGGATGTTTCTTTCATAAAGAAAAATATGCCTTGGACATTTTATCTGATACAAGTTTGTCTGCCTCCAAATCGACCGACTTTGCAATGGAGCAGCAACACGATCTGGTGCGTGTTGATGGCCCACTTTACCATGATCCTGAGTAGTACAGACGACTGGTTGGACACCTGATATATCTTACCATCACACGTCCTGAGCTTAGTTATTCGGTTCACACGCTTGCTCAATTCATGAAGTCCCCTTGTGTTCCTCACTGGCAAGCTGCACTTTGTGTGTTGCACTACTTGAAGAGTCATCCTGGTCAGGGTTTATTTCTCTCTTCCCGTAGTGCGTTACAGCTGACTGCTTACTGTTATTCTGATTGAGCTTCCTGCACTATTAGCTGGCGTTCTCTTTCCGGTTACTTTGTGATGATTGGTGATTCTCCAGTTTCTTGGAAGACCAAGAAACAACCTACAGTTTCTCGGTCTTCTACTGAAGCTGATTATCGTGCTATGACTGTTACTTGTTGTGAGTTGTTATGGCTTAGGTATTTACTGAAAGACTTAGGGGTTGCACATACTGCTCCTATGTGTTTGTTTTGTTCTAGTCAATCTGCTCTTTATTGCAGCAAATCCAGTGTTCCATGAACGTATGAAGCATATTGAAGTTGATTGTCATTTTGTTAGGGATCTTGTGCAGTCTGGTACTATAGTTACTTATCATATCTGCACTATAGATCAACCTGCGGACTTGTTTACTAAAGCTCTCAGACGTAACTAGTTTCATTCATTACTTGGGGAGTTGGGCATTTCTGATCCCCATGCTCCAACTTGATGGAGGGTATTAAGGAATATAAATATTACTTGTAATTGTAATTGTAATTAGATTATATTTCCTTTTCCTAGCTTGCATAGGTATTTTGTACTACTATATAATGGATCATGAGGTCATAAATAAAAATGGATCATTGCCCTTATTTTCTACATTTCTACTAAATCTTCAAGCCGTTCAAGGAGAGATTCAAGCTTACTTGCCTCTGAATCATCACTGTTGCCTTCAATCTCCAGAAGATCAAATTTCAGACCTTCTTCCACACCTGATTCGGGAAGGAGAAATGGCCTCGATTTACGGAAATCAAAGAAGAATGAGCGGAAGGGAAGGAGAACAGGGGAAAGGGAAAAATTGAAGGAGAACTAGGGAGAAGAACAGGGAAATCAAAGAAGAAACGACCCCCTTTTCTTCTTCTTTTTTGTTTTTTAAGGAAGGGGCAAAATTGTCCTTTTGTCAGATTCTGGCCAGAAAAAGGCTGACTAAAAAGTCAGCAGAGTTAAAAGTTAGTTTGGCACTTTCTGAGATTGCAGGCTTATATTGGCACTTTCAAGCTAAATTCAAGGTCATTTTAGCACTTAACTCTTAAATAGGTATCCACATGGTAATATTTTGAACTATATTACTCCCACTGTCCAAGCATAGTTACACACTATCCCTTTTGACAGTTGATCCAAAAAATGTTTGATCATTAATATTATATAAAATTATAAATTGTAAATTTTTTTTTGAGAATACACATTAAGACGAACGTAACACTATGTTACATGATAATATCCTTACTCATATCAACATAATTTTAGAATTTAAATTTGTCAATTTTAACTAAATGAGTAGTGCTTATGCAGTTTATGGTGGTGGAACACAAGATTATTAAAATTTAATAGTCAAAATCGAGAAGGCATGAGTTAGCTAAACAATGATATCAAGGATATATATTAAGGAAAAATTGAATATAGAGAGGTCTCCAGAGACTAACAATTCAATCAATTATATATAAAAAAATTATAATTTATGATGTCAAATTATAAATATTTGAATGTTAAAATTCATTTAAATTTTTTTTAATTATAGATATTCTCCTTGCAATAAGAAATAATATATATCAAATTACCATATTGACCGTATTAATTATAAAATAGATTCATCTAATAATTAGTGGTTTAGAAAAAGATTTTGTGTACTATCTTTTAATAATTTTGGGTGCTTTTATATTACACCTTTTACCTTTCACATTATTTAAGATAATTTATAAAATATTTATTAAATTAAATGAAAATAAATATTAAATCATTTCATTAGTTATATTGATTATCCCCGTATATCAATTAGGGAAAGTCTCAGGAAAGGTGGCCTTTCTATAAGTTTATGGACAGTTCTCAGGGGCATTTGCCTTAAATATTGTGATTTTTTATAAAATTTAAATATTGCATTTTATAAGTTAAAACAACTAATAATATGTATTTGAAGATGAAAATATAAAAATATATCATATAAAAAAATATTTTCAAAAGAATTAAATTTTATACGTAATTTAAGAAATGCAGTGTATAAGGTAAGAAATAAATGGCCTGTCCATGAGCTTATGGACAGGCCGCCTGTCAGAAGACCCACTCTATCAATTAAACTATATAAAACAAGACTTTATATAACTACTGAGACTAAAAAAAATAAAAGTAAACCAAAAATATTGTTCACCTTACCTTTTTCTAAGTTGCATGCAAAAACTTATTTTCACCTTTATTTTTTTATATATATAGAATCATTAAAGTGATTAGAAATAAGCCCACGTCAATTACAATCAACGTATTTTACATAAAATCTAATTATCTTGTAGTTGTCCTATTAAATATTGGCAAAGTCTTAGGAAAGACAGTCTTTTCATAGACTTATGAAAAGACGGGTTTAATTCGAAAAATAAAAGGTAAAAGGTCTTAGTTGCAACATTAAAAAATTAGTAATGCAACATATAGTAGTTATAAAATTTATAACCCGGTTCATGCAACCCGAAAATTTTATCTTCATTTCTTCTAATTTACAATTTAAACCTTGGTATTTCCATGATTTATGGAAAGATCGTCTTTCAAGAGACGCACTCTTAAATATTTTAGATCCAACAAAAATTGTAAACAGAATTCGTTCTTGACCCACTAAACGAAAGTCATGAACAACTTAACAAGAAGAGAAAACACATTGTATGCATCAATTCATCATTTCATACAGAAATATGCAACATTTACAATACCCTGAACAAAAAAGTCATCGATCAAATTCACCTTAACGTACATGTCATTTAGATCTAAATAGTACAAAGGTAAAGGGCATTTTAAACCCTATTAAAAATTTGGAAGTGTCAATATGACGTTGTAAACTTTGAAAGTGCTAAACTAGCCTAAGATTTTTAGCAATTATGCAGATATACCTAAATAGCATTATTCCATCGTGGATCGAAGGAATTCAGACGTTAATCTAATCTGAAAAGATAAAAATACCCATAGACTTAAAATTCATTTTTTATGACCATTTTATCCATAAGCTTAAAACTAAACTATTTTCTCCTTCTTCAGACACCGCGCCGCCGCCACTCTGCCGCCGCCTAGAAGCACCACATCTGCCCTGAACCCTAGCAGGGCCACCCACCTCCGCCCAAAAGCACCACTTCCGCCTGAAACCCTAGCTGCACCATCTATCTCCGTCGCCCATAACCACCACACCCAGAACCCTAGCCCTGCCGCCCACCTCCGCCCAGCACCCTAGCCCTGCCGCCCGCTCCTGCTACCTATCTCCATCCTAAACCCTAGCACTGCTACAACAACATCCCCACCACAGCTATATCCAGCCGGCGACAACAAAACTCCGACGCACCACCACCCTGACGCTCACCTCCGCCCTAAACCTTAGCCCCGCATTAGCAACACCACCACCACAACAACATCCAGCCGCAAACGACGACACCAAAAATATGAAGCACCAACACAACAACATATGACTCCCTCCTCTCTGATGCCCACCACATAGCAACATTCGACGCACCACCACTCTGAAGCAGATCCCCACCCTGAACCCTAACCCCACTACAACAATACCATGGTAACATCCAGCCACCGCAAGCGGTGGCAACAAAATTTTGACGCGATGGATGAGAAGAAAATCAGAGATGCAATGGATGAATAGAGGATGAGAAGAAAATCGAGAAAGAGGGAAAGAGAGAGATAATGAGGGCATTTTGCCTTTTTCAATCTATTTTTTTAAAATTTTGAAACTAGGTGTATAATGGTTAGTTTACTTAATTTCGCTCAATTTCAGGTTTTTAGGGTTAGATTGACACTTTCGTCCAAGATTTCGGGTTTGATTGACACTTTCGTCCAAGATTTATGGTTAGATTGACTCTTTTAAATTTTACAATGTTATATTGACATTTTCGACCAAAACATATAGTTGAAAAAGCACTTCAGCCTAAAACAAATTACTACACATTCATGGTGATAATATATTACACATAATGTATGTGAGGAGAATCATCACACTTATTAAGGAAGAAAGTTTTATATTTATTAAGTAGAAATGCAAACGAAAGAGATTCAATAAAAAAGTTTGAGAATACCACTTCTCACAATAAATTTTGTTTTATACTGGCTAATCAGAGGTCATTTTATAATTGATATACCTAATTGGATGATATAATTTTTATTTCTATTTATTATAATAAGGTTCCTATAATTATAAAAAAAACTTTTAAAATATATATGTATAATTAATTATAATTTAACTCTAAAAATTATTAAAATAAATTTTTTTCATAATTGATATAATCATTGATGGTATATAAGGAGACTTTCTCGACTTCTCAAATGTGCACCACCTGTTTCGTGAGAAATCGGCCAACTACCCCACTTCGACATAGTGGTGCATTTACATTAACTCCTCAAATTCATCCGAAAAAACTTCTTTGCAATTTCTACCGTCCATTTCAACGAACCATGAAAGAACATTACTCAAACGAAACTCAAAACAGTCCATCAATAAACCCATCATACATTGCCAATTTACCATTTGTGCGCATACGAGTTCCAATTCTTGAAAAAAGTTGAAAGCAAAAGCAAACATATGGAAAAAAGTCGAAAGCAAAGCAAAGCAAACATTAAAGGAAGCTTTACTTGATTGATGCTTCCTTGCTCTGCTTGTTTTTGTAAAAGCAATGGCACTCAATTTGGTTCTACAAATCTGGGAACACCCTCAAAAGGTAATTACTCCAAGTCCACTTCTTCTCTCAATAAGAGAAGATAAAAGATTGTGACACTCACTCCATTCTTTAAATACACTGATTTTATTGTTTGGGTCAATTTTTTGTTCAAATTGAAATGATCGAGTAGGATTGATTGAAAAAAAAATTAGCCGTTGAAAATGAATCCTTTTTTTTATCATAAAGTAAAGTTATATTCTCGCGAAGTGATTTCTTAATGGATTGAATTGTACTGAATAAAAAGTAGACATAGTGAAAAAATAAGAATAATAAGTCAAAACTAAGGCAAATAGCATCAGCTCAAAATTTTACTAAATGTGGATAAGATAGAGATAGCCGGACTAAGTGTGACAATTTTTGAAAAATAATATCGTTGAAAAGAGTTGCCGGTCTCAAAGAATGGAAAGTACTTTCACTTGCCACCAGTGAATTCTTCTAATTCTAACTCATATTCATCTCGGAGTAAAATGCAAAATTTCCTGCCCTCAGATCCTATCATTTTAGCACCACAGGTTAATGATGATGTAAATCAAGCATTCAAGGATCAATCACTTGCCACGAGTTGATCACAGTTGATGAGAAGGTAAATCATAGCGTTGAAGTATTAATCGCTTGGTGGTCACTTCCTGATGCGAGGCCATCATCCCAACACTACATATTGATGAGAAAGTAAATCACAACCTACAATGACTATTCGCATGCAAAGTCATGACTATTAAAGTAATTCACCAAACACTTAACTAATTAATCCATCGTGTGGATGCAACACATACTTATGTTGGTATGTTGAATTGGTGACCTCCAGTTGTACACTCTGAAAACATCCAAATTTGCAGCCCATGTACAGCATGTAGTAGCTCAATTATTTTTTGTTGAATGAATGTGGAAACAGGGGAGGGCTCGATGTGGGGCGCCTCATCTACTATCTACTTGCCTTGCCCTTACGTTCAGGTTGTTTGTTTCACCTCCCATACCTTCCTTTAATGTTTTTATATATCACACATGCTCAAAATCAAATTTAAAAAACGAGAAAATCATTAGAATTGGCAGGTTAAAATATGGTTTTTTTTATCATAACGTCAAGTTGGATATTTCTGTATTTTCTATTTTTTTTGGATAATTCTGTATTATTAAATATCTAATATAGCACTAGCTTAAATTCAAGACTCTAATTTAATATATATGCGTAGGTCTTATTTTAATATGTTTGTTATTCTCTTAATAGTGTGTTTGAATAGTATCAATTTTTTTATACACTATCATAAGAAGTAATTAAAATTATCGATAATCAGATATGTTTAAAAAAATTCTTACATGAAAATGTGCATTATAATATGAAACTGGTTAAATATATGCTAGTATAAGTATGGAGAAGGCCTTTGGTTAGACCACCTAATGATCTGATCAATTATAGTAAAAAAATTTTACTATAACTTTTTAAAGTGATAATTATTTATATTTAAAAATAGAATATGTTTTAAAAGGCTCAAAATTACAAGAAGTTGCTTTAAACGAAACTTTGTGGTGTAATGATATAAACGTAAATGGCAAAGGATGAAAAAAAAATGAAAAATACAATGAATGAAATTAGAACTCCCTCCGTCTCAGGTTAAACTGCACACTTCACTTTATATCACTAATTACTCTCCAACTTTGCCATATATTTGAATAGATATATAAACAATAATATTATCATATGTTATATGGTTGGATTCATCGTAACAAAGAGTTCACAAAAAGTAACTTTTTGTTTGTCGTTCATGGAAGTAGTTAAACATATAAGTTTCTTGATAAGCGTGAAAAAAATTCTGTGCAATTTAATATGGGACCGGATAGTACTTAAATTCCTATCAAAATTAACTTTTACATTATTAGTACAAAAGATGAAGCCCTGCAGAATTTTGTTGTACTTGTAGAAGATATATGAAGGAATCAACAAATGGTGAACATCTGAAACTACCAAGACAGTGATTCCCTGGTCCTGTTTTTACATGTACAAAATTCTTGATCGATGATTGATAGTACAAAGTTACAAACTACAAAACAAAATCCTTTTTCATCAAGCATATCCCTTGTCTGCCTAATATTTACACCATTACACTCGAAATAATAAATTGTCTCTTCTTCTTTTTTTTAACAAATTCAACCTTTTCTTTTCTAGAAAAAAAAAACACTGGGTCAAATATTCAACAGTAATCGCCACCGGCGAGCCATTCTAGTCCGACTCATACACCACCCATGCTAACCGTCGCCCGCCGCGCCTACTGAAACTTCCGTCGGGTCCGGTTGCAGCACTCGAACCGGAAGCAATGCTCCGGTTCCGGTTCAATTGGCCTCTAGAGGACCGAAATCTCCTGAACAGAGAAACGAAGCTGCTGAACATCCTCCCGATGCCGCTTCCGCCGCCGCCGCCGCCGCCGTCACGGCCGCTGCTTCTCCTCCTCGAGCCCCAGACAATCCTCCGCGGTAGCCCGCCTCCGGAAGCGGCGGCGCTTCCGTGGCTCAAGTCCCCGTCCATTTCTGTGTACACGACTGGAAGCTCCCTCTCCTCCACCGGGGCGCCGGCTCTCCTCCCGCCGCTGAATCTCCCCACGGCGAATCCTCCCCCGGGAAGCCGCCATATCGTGAGCCCAACAGCGGATTCCTCAGCGGGGCTAGCTCCGGCCGCGGCGCCGGAGGAGTTCGATTCCGTGGCGGCGGTGGAATCCGCCGCCGGCAACTCGTGCCGGCAAACGGGGCACGAGTTTCGGAGAGAGAGCCACGGGAGGATGCAGTCGGAATGGTATAGATGTTTGCAGGGCATTTCGCGAGCTTCGGATCCCAACTCGAAGGCCTCTTTACAAACCGCGCAGTGAAACTCCGAGCTCACATGGGTCGACCCGATTTCCACCGTCGGCATTGACTCAATCGCCGATTTCGACGCCGGCGGATTCTCCGGCCGCGCCAACCCGTTGACTTCGATCTGCGCCAGCTGATCAAGCAACCTATCAAACCCGGAACCCATCAGAAACTCCGACATACTTGACGGCAGCGGCCGGAGCCCCGACCCGGACCCATCATCGTAGTACAGCTCGTAACTCCTCTCCCCACCTCCACCGCCGGCGTCACCATCTTCAGTGGCGGCTTCACTCTGCCCTCTCAGAACAATAACCGGGTTAAACGGAGACCGGTCGCCGCCGCGATTCCGGCGACTCCGCCGGAACCTCAGGTTCACATTCTCCGCCCTCGGAGTCTGCGGGAACTCCGGCGACGGCGACGGCGGGCTGGAGGAATCCAGAGCTTCGATGAATCCGCTGTCGCAGTGGGGACACGTCACGTTATGCTCCGACCAGACCCGGACAAACCTCGTACAGCGGTAGCACCAAAACGACGACGTGATCTGCGTGGCGGACATCTCCAGCGACCAGATCTGATGGGAGAGTTCTTCTTTGACTCGCTGGTGAAAAGGGGGAAGAAGAAATAATGGCGTCGGTTTGATTTTGATTTTGATTTTGAGTTTGATTGTGTGAGTGTGAGAAAGAAGCTAAAAGGGTTTTATATATGGCGGAGCGTGTGAAAATGGAAAAAACGGAGAAATTTAAAACACGCGTGATGATGCGGGAGGCGTTATCTTTAACGGCCCGCGGACGGAGGTGCGGGGGGCCCACGTGGATGATGGGTGAGAAACTAACGCCGTTAAGTCTGGTCAATTGGGGTTGGGTGGAGTGTTTGTTCTTCTGTTGTTGTGTCCAAGTTGCAATTATGGGTTTTTATGGGGGGATTAATTAGAATTTAGTGGGGAACCTAAACTGTGGGGATTGATTGCTAACAACAATTCCAAGCACAATTAAGCATGGTATCTTTTGAGATTAGGAAAAATGAGGCCATAGCATATGTGTAAAGATTTTGATACCAGTATTTTAGCTAGAGTTAGTATGGGAGATTTATGTATATGTACTAATTTACTCTCTTTTTGACTCTTGGTATTTGAAAAGATGCTCCTCAACAAAGTAACAGGATATCCATGCCCGGGAGAATATTAAACATTAAGGTGGTTTTTTTTATGGGATTGTGGCTATGAATAAAATTGGGTTATTTTGAATTTAGAGGAGAATTAGTTTCTGGTTTTCGTTCAATAATGTCTTCTACATTTAGCATAAATTGTATTTTAAATAGTTTGTCAAGCAATTAAAATGACTTAACTCATAAGTTAATTAGTTTATTTTTTAAAAATAATCAATAATTCATTCCAATATGTTGGGAGAACGCCCAACGGCAATTATAATTAGTAGAATTGACATCCAACCTAACTAGCCCTAGCAATAACTAATATATTGCAAGGATATCTAAATTACATGTCAACCACACTGATCGTCTGTACTATTACAGATCGGAGATCTAATAAAAAAACTGTAACATTGCCCTCGGAGAT
Organism: Rubia yunnanensis; assembly: GCA_037428765.1. Classification (NCBI taxonomy): domain Eukaryota; kingdom Viridiplantae; phylum Streptophyta; class Magnoliopsida; order Gentianales; family Rubiaceae; genus Rubia; species Rubia yunnanensis. The sequence goes on from CM075062.1 coordinate 132,583,547, forward strand.
ATTAACTTACTTCCTGCGAAAATTATGACCACTTTACAAACAGGGATGTATCAAGCATCAATATCACTGTACCAAACAGGGATCTTCTACAACTATAACACCACTTGATCCAAACACGATCTATGTTGTCCAAACTGTAAACACCTAGAAAAATACAGACATGACGAATCCAAACTAATGAAAACCCTAAAATAAATCACAAACAGAATTACGAACACACGAACTGAACAAGCAGATCGAGAACGATACATCAACATGAACAATTAAATCGAGTTACCATCATGAACACAACGATCTAATCGATCAGGTCGAAGAACAAAATTAATATGTGGAGATAGATCTCACATTTATTCAATAACAAAAATATGAATTAAAATAAATTGTTATTTTTCATTTCTCCTAACGAGAAGATGGAAGAAAATTGAAGAAGAAGAAGGGTTGGGCTAGAGAGGGTTGCGACTATGGTTTGCTATAAGAGATAAAATGTCCCACCAAGAGTATTAATGAGCGGAACAATTGAATTAGTTCCTAAAATGACTTATCTCATTAACCCATAAGTTAATTAGTTTATTAGTCCTATCAAACACGTGTTGAATTAGGTTTATTTGTTATCACAGTGATTATAATTTATATGGAGTTAACCTGTGTTTGTTTGATAGAATTAGAATTCTAAAGGAGTAAAAATCCTTGTCCTAAGGGCCCTTCAGTTCAGCACCACATTTGATGATGAGATAAATTATGGCATACATGGATCAAACATCTGGTGAACACCATGATGATGAAGTATATTACGGTGTTCATGGATCAACCATATGGTGGTCACTTCTTAGTGCCCATAAGAAATCATTCAGTAGAGAAAATTATCACACTGTAGTTGTTAGGATTTAAACTCACGAACATTGGAGTATTTAGCCAGATATTTAACCACTTTGTCAATCGCATGGGTTCGAAATAGAGTTAAGATTTGGTATTCAAATTTCTAGTGAATTCCATTGTTTGGGTAGATAACTTCTATATTTGGACAAATTCTCTGCTCGCTGCCCAAATGATCGATGGGATCATCAATACTGTCCCAGATCTAAGCTCTGAAGTTGAACAAATTAGATTTCTAATTAGTACCTTTAACTTTGTTGTTATTGGGAAAGTAGATGGGCTTCTAGTCAAGCAGACACATGCTTGGCTAAGTGTATTTTAAAATCAGTTAAATAATATGTTATTTTTGTAGATCAACAAAATTTGAGTTCCTGAATAATTGGATATGTGGTTTCAATTATTATGTTTGAATGCCTATGTATTAACATAGAATTGGAATTGTTTTTTATTACTTTTATATATTTTTTACTTTTTTTAAAAAAACTTTTTAATACACTATCATAGAGAATTACAAAATTGTTCTCTTAATAGGACAGCAAGAATGACCCCAACGTGGAACCAAACTGCATAAGCCGCTATTATGAAGAAATACTTTTAAAGGAACCACTTGATCTTTGACTAGATAAGTCTATGCTATGTCATTTACAAAATCATTGCCAAAGTGCTTGCCAATGGGATTAAGAAAGTAATGGGGGGGGGGGGGTTTCTCGTTTTTAGTAACCAGGAAACCTTTGTACAAAAAAATTCCATTGTAGAGAACTCGCTCATAACCCATGAGGTGATAGAGCATATAAGCCACAAAAAGACAGGCAAATCGACTATGTCAGCAATGAATATGGACATGAGTAAGGTGTATAATCGTGTATCCTAAAATTTCTTAGGGAAAATGATGAGATGGATGAGATTCCCTACCATGTGGCTGAAATGGGTTATGGAATGCATCGCCGCGGTAACATACTCTATCAAGTTCAACGAGATTCACTCGAAATCCTTTAAACCAAAACAGAGTTGAGACAAGTTTGTTTGTCGTCACCTTTCCTGTATGTATCGTGCCAAGAGTCCTTCTCATCAATGTTAGTGCCTAAAGATTTCAAATACAATGTGCGGCAATTAAAATTGGAAGGGCGATGCATCTGGTCTTACACCTAAGTATTAGATACGGGATTAATAATGTTCGCAGACGATTTTATACTCTTCTTCAAAGTATTAGACACGGGATTAATAAAGTTGGAACAAACTGTATACTCCTCATGGCACACTCGAGACAGTGCATAAACTTCCAAAAGTCAAGAGTTCTTGCTAGCCTAAACGCATGCCCACGAACAAAGAATCTGCTAAGCCTCGTCTTTAGATCACTTCAGACATCCTGGATGAGAAGTACATGAGACATAATATGAACTTCGCCAGGTCAAAGGTCAAGATGTTCGACACACTAGCACAGAATATCAAGGCAAAGTGGCGACATGGAAGCAAAGTGACCTATATGTCATGGGACGAACAATGTTGAGTAAGCATGTACTTTCTTCAGCAACCCAATACAACTTAGGTACAATTTGAGAACCATTTGCATTGTTGAACGAGATTAACCACCATCTGGTTGGATTCATTTGGGCATGGGGTGTGGAAGGAAGATGCATCCACTGAAAATTTTAGGACGATATTAATACTCCCCCGTCCCAGCTATTTTTGCGGAGAGAGAAAGAGGAAGTTTTTTTAAGGATCCATTATTATATGCTTTCTTTTCCATTTGCTGGTGGGGTACCTTCATTTATTTTTCTTTTCCATTTAATTTCATCATTTTTCAACATAAAAATGAATAAAAGCTGGCCAAAAAGGAAATAAAGGGGAGAGTGCAAAAATAGCAGGGACGTCCCAAAAAGGAAAGAGTGCAAAAATAGCTGGGATGGAGGGAGTATTAAAAATGGCACAGGGATTAAGGATGAGGCTAGAAAAAATGAATTGGATAATGTTAACCAATCTGGCATGTAAAATCATCAACGATAAAAGTTACTTATTCACAAAGTTTTTTCTCGCCAAGTATTGTAACCAACATCGATTCCTATGAGCTAAGCCGAAAAAGGGAGCAACATGGGGCTTGATCAAACCAAACCATAAACATGTACTCACATCATCATTCTATGGGGTCGAGACCCGATCAAGCCAAACCTTAAACATGTCACATCAACATCCTTCTACAACCTAGGTACCTTCCAATAAGCATCTATGGTGGCGAAGAAAATTGCCAGTCATCTGGATAGCTTTATTTGGGCTAGGGATGTGGAAGGAAGATGCATCCACTGAAACTCTTGGGACGAGATGTGACACTCAGAATATCATGAGGGATTAGGGATGAGGTCGGCAAAAGAAATGGATAATGCAACGCTAAGAAAACTGGCGTGGAAAATTATCAATGACAGTGATTCCTTCTTCTCAGAGTTTTTTCTTGCCAAATATTGTAACCAACACCGATTTTCAGAGGCTAAGCCTAAAAAAGGGGCAACATGGGGTTGGCGGAGCATGCTATAAGGGCGAGATCTGATCAAAATCAATCTTAAATGACAGAATGGATACCAAATCACAGAAATCACATAAATATATTGCTACTTCAATCAATTTCAAAGTTCCAGATTTCATAGACAATATGAGGCAGTGGAGAATGCCTCTGCTAATGTTTGTTTCTACTAGATGTAATAAAAGATAGAGGGAATATATATATATATATATATATATATATATATATATATATATATATATATATATATATATATATCCCACTTAGCACATTTGAGCAAAAGGACCATTAGACATGAAATAATGAATTTCCCGTGATGAATTATTGTATTGCTGACAAGAATATATATAATACAATAAGGAAACATAAGATGAGTAGATTTCTAGCTTAGTCAACATGACTTATCCAGAATCAATCAAGATCTAATCATAAACGTGATTTACTCTAACATTCCCCCTCAAAAGAAGTGCCGGATGTTCAGCGACGCAAAGCTTGGATCGAAAGAACTCAAGCAGTGGACGAGAAAGTCCTTTGGTGAAGATGTCAACAATCTAAAGACCAGGGGAGACATGGGCAACACGCTGCTTGTCAGAAGCCACCAACTCACGTACAAAGTGATAGTCGATGTCAATATGCTTGGCCTACCTGTGAGCAACCGAATTCTGAGCTGAGAAAATGGCATTACTATTTTCACATAACAGCAATGGGGAGCTCGAAAATGGAACACGAAGGCCGCAAAGCAAATGAGTCATCCAGACCATCTCTGAGGCTGTGTTGGAAAGAGCTCAATACTCTAACTCAGTGCTGGAACGAGAGACTGTAGGCTGCTTCTTGGCACTCCAGGAAACAAGGTTTCCACCAAGAAAAACTGCATAGCCATATGTAGATTGGTGAGTCTAGAGACAATGGGCCCAATCAGCATCCGAATACCCCAAAACCTCAGGATTACTGGCCGAGTGAAAGGTGAGGCCGAAATGGAGAATGCCTCTAACGTAGCGAAGAATCCGAGTGACTATAGCATAATGGTCATCACGAGGATCCTAAAGAAACTGACTGACGCTGTTAACTGCAAATGCCAGATCAGGGCAGGTAATCGTCAGATACTGTAGGGCACCAACAAGGGATCGATACAGTGTCGGATTATGAAATGGTGGACTGGTGGAGCTGTGTAGCTACGAACTAGGAACAAAGGGGGTAGAGACCAGGGCCGGCATCGGACATTCCAGCATGAGTGAGAATATCCCGAGCTTACTTAGTTTGACCAAGAAGCAGACCTGAAGAAGTGGGTGATACTTCTAAGCCAAGAAAGTAGTGGAGGGCGCCCAAATCCTTAATAGCAAACTCCCGATGTGTTTGATCAATGAACTATCGAAGGAGCCCAGAGTCATTACTTGTGAGAATGATATCATCGACATAGACCAGGAAATAGCAATGACGAGCCACGAGAGAGAACAAAGAGGGAAGAGTCGGTAGAACTGCACCAAAACCCAAGCTGAGATAGATAGGTGTGGAACCACTGAAACCATGCTCGAGGTGCTTGCTTAAGACCATAAATGGCCTTTCGCAAGCGGCAAACATAATCTGGATGAAGAAAGTCCTTGCAACCATCTGGTTGCGCCATATAGACCAGAGTATCAAGAATACCATTCAGAATGGTGTTCTTGACATCCAACTGATGAAGAGGCCAGGAGCGCATAGTGGCAATGGCAAGAACGGTTCGGACAGTGGAGGCCTTGACCACCAGACTAAGAGTATGATTGAAATCAAAGCCCAGAATCTGATAGAACCCCTGCGCAACAAGCCGAGCTTTGTGACGATCAACTGTACCATTAGGATGATACTTTAGCCGATAAACCCATTTGTATCTAACAATGTTGACACTAGAAGGGCATGGAACAAGATCCCAAGTGTGCTGGCCCCGTAAAGCAGCAATCTCCTCATTCATAACAGCAACCCAAGACGGGTCCTTCAACGCCGAACGATAATCAGTGGGCTCCGACTGGCTGGGATAAAACTGATACTGCTACTGGATCTGTAGTCGGAGAAGATTGGGATTTTGCTGGGAATAGGACACCGGCAGGAAGGTGGGAAGGCTGTATCGATAATGAAGAAAAAATAATAGTAAAAGAAAGAGAGAGGGTGACAAGATCAGGGCCAGAATCGGTAAGGCTCTGATACCATGAAAGAATGAATCTCCCATCATGAATTATTGTATTGCTGACAAGAATATATAGAGTACAATAAGGAAACATAAGATGAGTAGAACTCTGGCTTAGTCAACATGACTTATCCAGAATCAATCAAGATCTAATCATAAACGTGATTTACTCAAAGAAGACACATATCTCCTTTGAAGTTAGAAAATTATAAAATAAAGTGTTTAGATTAAAAAATACAGTGACACTAGTAGAGAAAGCTTTATTAAAGGCTACGTTAGAAGGCGGTTACGAAGGAACCGTCTTTAATTGAGGCTAGGAAGCATTTCCGAGTTTGGAAATCATTTTTAAGGCGGTTTGAATTTAATTAAAGGTGGTTCCACCTTTAATGACAATCGATTAAAGGCGGTTTCGCCTTAGAACTGCCTTTAACTGAGGCTAGGAACATTTTCGAGTTAGGAAATGCTGTTTCCGAGTTTGGAAATGTTTTCCCAAGTCACATTTTTCATTTTAAAGGTGGATCTACATCTACAACCGCCTTTAATGGGCTTAGCCCAAGCCATATTACATTTTCCCCTTATTTTCTTTCCATCCGCCAACACCCTCTCTATTCTCCTTCGCGATTCTTCCAGCCCTCTCCTTTTTTTCCCTCTTCTCTCTCCCCTCCGGCTGCTCTCTCCCCTTCGACCATGATTCCCTCTCTTCTCTCTCCCCTCTGGACACTCCGGCTCTTCTATCTCTCTATCTGCTCCAACGCCTCCACCACTACGTCGGATAGAGCTCCATCGCCGATCTCTTCGTCGCTAGAGAAGGAGAAGTTCTTTGTCACCAAGTCTATCCCCCATCCTGCTCACACTGTTTCCACCGCCTGGATTCTCGCCGGAGTCTCGCCTTTGCCGTTCGCCTAGAATCTTGCCTCTGATGTCGCCCCTGCCGTCCGCATGGAGCCGCCTCCTGGAGTCTCGTCGCCTGGAGTCTCACCTCTGTAGATCGCCTGAAAGCCTCGTCGGAGATGGCATTTTTATTACTGGTTGTTGTTTTGGTGTCGTTATTGCGAAGGCAATAGCGTTTTTATAGTTATTGTTCTGTTTGTATTCTGTATTGTCATTGTTGTTGAGATTGATATGGGAATCGATGTTGGAAACCAATCCTAACTACTTTTTTGGAAGGTAAATAACAGCTTTTGAACTCGATACTGTTTCTGGTCATATTAAAGGCGGTTATTTGAATCGCCTTATTTTAAAAGTGGTTATTTGAACCATCTTATTTTAAAGGCAAAGCCATTAAAAACTGTTCTAAAGTGCCTTTAAATTGCCAATAGAATCGCCTTTAATAGGCCTTTCCTATACTAGGTGATTATTTCTTGAATTAATGAAATTCTGCATGTCCTACATGTGTAGAACTATGGGGTTGTGGGGTGCCCAAAAACCACTACGCCTACGCCCCAACCCCCAAATTTTTGTAAGGGTGATTTGGGTTCAAACTAATTGGTTAAAAAGATATTTGACACCCGTTAAAACCTGAATAATGTGTATGAAAATAAGTTAAAACTTTAACTTAATTATTTTTATATCCATTGGTTCATATCACCTTTTATAGTTTAAGAAAAGGTTATACTTTATTTGTGCACACAAACAATCTTAATATTTATTTTATTTTATGTAAAAGTCTACTATATGTTTAAAATTAAATGTGAATAGCTTTAATAAATCATTCAAAACAATATTATTTACTGTTTTTTTAAACCAAGATAGTAGCATATCATAAATAAAAGTATTTTAACTGTATTTGGCTTCCTAGCTTTAGGTTTTTTTTTTCCAAGTTTAAATGTGTAGATAAATTTGAATGAAGAGAGTAATAAGTTTAATGAGCCGTTGAGATGATTCACTTTTTACCACATAAGGAAATGTGACAATATATATATATACACACACACACACAAATGAAAAGTGTGCTAAATATTTTTTGAAAATAAATAGAGTATTTATTTAAATCAATAAATCATTTTAAACATTCTATATTTATTTAATTAAAAATAAATTTTATTCTAAAAACACAAATAATATTATATAAAATGTGTAACAACTATTCGGGTCCCACTTTATAAAATTATGATTATGATCTTATCTTCCTAAGACTTAGTCGGTGTAAATTAGATTTGATTAGTAATTGAAGAAGGAGAATTTTCAGGAAAGGTGATCTGCTCTAAATCTATGGACAGATCATTGTTGCTTCTGGAAATCAGTTGTGTCGTACTGTCGAGTCCCTCGGTGATAATCTGATTGCAAAAATCCCCGGGAGGTCCCAGGGGTATCTCTCTGATACTTAAGTCAGTAAGTGTTTTTAGTAAGTATTCAAAAAGTCCCCTATAGTAAGTACATACCTGCCTATTTATACTGTATCAGGGAGTAACGTATATCCAGATTATACGCCTTGATGTATTCCTTGATGTACGCCTCCCCTTTAATGAGATTTACTGTGTTGACGTGGGATTGAGGTGCTCTCGGCCCAAGGTACCCCTGGCCCAACAGCGGGTTTACCTATCATTAAGATCCCCTAGAAAATTTGATGGTAGCCTCAGGGTTAAGATCTTTGAGGAGTCTCGAGTTTATCCTTTGTTACTAAGCTCCTGGGTTCAGGTGTTCTCGTAGAGGGTGTCGAGGATCCCCACTTGTGTCTTTCTGGAAGAAGAGATCCCTAACCTCGAGGCACCGTCTAATTTTATTTATGACTATCATTTTTTTCTTTTTGCAGAATTCAAGGGGGCACACACGCGTGTGTTAGTTGTAAAGGGAAGCGCGTGACAAGGAATAGTTTATGAAAAGGCACGCCAACTTTTCACGTCTTTACAAATTTTCACTTCCCCCAAGTTAATCATTACTCTAGCCACCTCTTTTGGGCTTCTTAGCTTCCCATTTTCCCCATGTTCTCTTCACTTTAACTGCAAGTGACTTCAAAGGTTTTCTCAGTACTCTCCTCTTCCTCCATTCCCCACTTTTCCATCAGTAAGTTACCCTAACCTTCATCTTTCTTCACTTATTTTCCTTTATCCTTTGTGCTCATGGCTGATTCTAGTAAGAAATCTATTGAGAGGGGGTATTCTGACGGAATTGGTCTTGAGGGATTTAAGGGGGAATTGCCCAGAAGGGGAGATTCTAAAGCCACACTTAGCAATCCGGGGCATTCTCCCCAGGGTTCCAACCCTAGAGATGAAGAGATCAGAAATTCAAGCTACATACCACTTTTTGATTTCCCTGAGGGAGATTTTCCCTGAGTTTGGCCTCTCGGCCGGGGGAAATGGTATATTTAGAGGTTTTCGGGTCTTGGAGACATTGAGTTTGGCCTTCATTCCCATAAGGAGGGAGGCCTCTCGAGGATATTAGAGGAAGATAGCAGGCCATCCCACTCTAAAGTATCCTCCATCGTTGAGCCCCCGACCCCAGATTCCCCTGTGGAGGAAGAAACGTGTGGGCCCCCAGCCCTAGATAAGTCTAGGACTATAACGAGAGTCTTACGGTCCCTACCCCCAGGTCAGAGGATTCCCGCTAATGTGGAATTAGAGTGTTTAGGAGCAACATAGTTTTACGAGGATCCCCCTGAGGGGAGGTCGGTTGTTTTTTTAAGCAGATCCGGTCTGGGTTGTGCTTTCCTTTTCCTCCAATATTCTTGAGGGTGCTCAGAGACTTTCAAGTAAGCCCTTCTTAATTCCATCCTAATGCCACTCTCATGCTATTTCTCTGTCAATGTTACAACCTTGACATCGAGCCCGAGTATAAGTTATTCCGTTCCCTTTTTACTGTGGCCTTCGGTGGCAACTCCTCCGAGAAGATCATTACTTTTTCTCCCCGCCAGAGGAGACACAAGGTTTTTACCCTTCTCATGAATGTGGGAAAGTGGAAGAATGCCAAGAGGGCTTTCATGTTCAACTGCCTTAGATATAAGGTTCCTCGATGGAATCTTGACGTTAAAGTCAAATCCTAACTCCCTGACAAATTTTTTGCCCACCTCGGCTCGAGAGTGCTCGAGATTGTTTGCTATCCTAACCCTTTTTCTATGTCTCTTATACCAGTTCCAATAACTTAGTCGGGGGTCAAGCCTGGCCCCCGAGGTTTACAAAAATTATGTCTACGAACTTGTTAAAAAAGAAAATATCTGAGACAGCCCCGCTTGGCTCTTTCAAATGAGCCTCCAGTAGGTCTGAAGAGAAGGAAACTAGTTAAAGGATATAAGCCACGGCCTTCTGAGGACTTGGTAATCCGAGAGCCCTCTCTTGAGGATTCCCTATTCTGTCCTGATTTTGAAGGTGTCATTTATGTATTTTGTGCTTTGTTTTGTTGTTTATTACCATATATACATATATTTTTTGTTGTACCTTGTCTAATATCTTCTTCCTCTCTTCAGTGGTCTAGAGTCTTGCTGGTGCTATGACCAATAAAGGAGCAAACACCATCTCCTCAAAGGAGAAGGTTACCCCTGCTATCCCCCTTCAGACAGTTGCTCTTGAATACACATCGTTGAAGCGGAAGCCTGAGGACCATCTTTTCTTTAGGGAGGGTCGTTAGAAAATTTCCCAGAGAGGTTTACTCCTGAGGCCTATAATAAGGAGCTCACCGTCGCCACCTATGGTTTGGCATCTTCCCCGAGCCTCTCGACCTTAGGGACCACTGCACTTGGTCCTTTTGTGAAAAACTCCGAGGTCAATTATTATCTAAAAATTAATTTGAGAATGAATATGCTTGTTGTTTGTCTACTCATCCTTGCCGCCTATTTTCAGGTTGTCAAGGAGTTGGATGGTGTGAAGTCCATCATTAGCGCTACCCTGACCTCTTCCATGCCCTCCTTCATTCGGAACCTAGGTTCAGAATTATCCTCCACATATGAGAAGAAGAATAGGGAGATAGCCTTGTTACAGCTGGAGCTCAAGGCTTCCCAACAAAAATTTGTTGAACTCCAGAGCGCTCAGGAGCGCCTAATCTTTGAGAAGAATTTGGCTGTTGAAGATGCCAAGCAAGCCCGAGACCCCGAGGCTCAAATAGCCACGTTGAAGGCATTCAAAGATAAAGCCCTTTAGAGTTCGAAGCTGTTCGACCTCTTTGCAGACCTTCTAAGTGTTGCCCAGGGCATTGTGCGATCTAGCTTAGGGGATAAATTGATCCTTCCTAAGATGGGATCATCCCTATCCGAGGACAATGTCAAAGCATTAAAGGAAGAGGCTATGCCCGAGGGGCTTGAGACGATAAATCAAAGTGGGAGAGTGTCGTGAATGAGGATCGCATGAGCTTATCCTTGATGGGCCTTTTGAAGGGTTTGGGAAAATACATCACCCTAGACGATATCCACGCCTTGCCTGATCCGGATGAAGATGAAAAAGATACAGAGGCAGAGGCCGCATCGGCTCAAGAGGACCAAGTGGGGGATAATATAGTAGGGACCGATGTATAATTTTTCCCCTTTAGGCCCCATGTAATTTTATCTTTTATATGAACATTTTATTTCCCTTATTGATGTGTTTTTTCAAAATTTTCATTCTCGTAGTTCAATGCATTGCAATGGGAACTTCAATCCACCCGTGAAGATTTCCTTAAGGTTAAAGCCAAGCTCGAAACTACTAGGAGGGACTTAGCCCATGTTGTGACGGCCTTGGAGAAAAGCTCCAAAGAACTAGAGCTGTGGTGTAATAAGACTCACCCCTTTATAGCTGGCCTTCAAGACCGCATTTACAGCTTGAATTTAGCTGTGAGATCCTTCCAAAAGGAGCTTGATCTTTCTAAGGTGGACTTGAAAGCTTGGGAAAGTGGAAAACACCCAGTTTCAAGTGCGCCTGAAGGACCACGACCGTAAAAAATTCAAGGGTGTCATCCCTCTCAAGGTTGTCGATGATACTGAACCCCCCAGATGCTGACTGTGAAGATGACATTCACCGTATAATCCACAAATTTGGTTCCCTCAAAAGATGTCTTTCAGATACTGAAAGGATGCATGCTTTCGAGAGACATCTTATAGCTTCTCGGGGTCAGGTTTATGGGATTATGGCTCAGTAGGGTGATATTGCACAATGCTACATGGTCGAACAGAATGAGATCTCGAGGCTAAACGAGGTGCTCTCAAGGTCTGGTGCTTCTATCAGTGATGAACCTTCAGTAGTGGAATCTCTTTTAGGTGAAAATTCAAGGTTTCTCTTAGAGAACCATACACTGTAGGAAAACGTCAAGTTGGAGAAGAAAGCTCATATTTGCTATCACAGTCTTCATGCTCATATTTCGTGGTGTTACTAACCCCAAAATTATCCCAGATGGGTTTTTACCCAAATTTCTTCTGCAGGCTTCCTATCACTGGCTTATAAAAAATGAAGTGGAAACACGCGGGACTTTTAAGAAGAAGAAAGCTTACACTGCTATCCTCGAATGGATAAAGAAGTTACCCATCCCTCCTCCTAAGAATCAAATGTCCTTGAGGTTAGAAGCAGAGGAAGTGGTAGTTCTTCGAAGCACCCTTTAGGAGGTCTGCGATGAAGCGGACCCACTCCCGTGGTCCTCGATCCACTTCAACAATAAATGATGATGACTATCCCAAAGAGGAACAACAAAAGGACTTTCAACGTGCTACTAGTATCAAGGCGGAATAAAGAACAAGGATACAAGATGAAGTAGCTAGAGTAGAAAAGGAGTTAAAGAAAATATTGTAACTGCATTCTATATACCGCTAGTACTTTTTACTACTCTTTTTCCTTTGTGTATATTTTTCTCCTATATTTGCCTTTATGATTATGTCCTTCTGAGCCTTAATACCTTAGATTGTGATATGTCAACCGTTTGATGAGTTAATTGCATGCATATAGTAATCGACTGGAAATTACAAAAATAACAACAATGTTACCCAGGTTTGGTGTTTTCCACCTACGTCCTGCAACAATATTTCCACTAGGTCATCGAGTGACATCTACAATCAGCAAGGGTATCAAAGATATTACTTTCACACTCCTCCCCCTTTCTTTGGCCTTAAGAGCTCATGGCTATGATATTCATCCTTAGTTGGTATACAATTTATGAGCTCGTGGCTCTATTCTATAGCCTTAGCTGGAATTCTTTGTAGGAGCATTTGAGCTCGAGCCTTCAGTCTAAGCTAGAATTATGTGTAGGAGCGTTTGAAGTCGAGCCTTCAGTCTTAGCTGGAATTCTTTATAAGAGCGTCTGGGTTTGATCTTAGCGCTTAGCACAATATTTATCGGCGCTATTTGCCTCCATCATTCATGGTGATATCTTCGGAGATTGTTGATGTTCCATCTCCTTGGGATCTGAGTTCCCCCCATGTTCTCGAGGGTGTAGCTTCCTCCGGGATACACCTATACCACTCGATACAGTCCTTCCCAATTAGCTGCGAGCTTCCCCTCCGGCTCCTACCTGCTTGTCTCATTCTTTCTCATAACTAGATCGCCGGGTGTAAATTGCACTTTCTTAACCCTTCGATCGTTGTAATGTTTCCCCATTTCTTTCACTTTAGCCTTGTGTATCGAGGCTAACTCTCACGCTCTATCGACTGATTTTCACTATTAACATCTTCCCCAGCCATAGCCATCATCCTCAGGCTTGGCAGCCCTATTTCAATTGGGATCACAGCCTCAGAACCACAGACTAGGCTATAAGGTGTTTCCCCCGTGGCCGGAGATTTTGTAGTTCTGTATGCCTATAAAATGTTGGGCAATTTCCATATCCAATTCTTGGGTGCACCCTCAAGCCTAGCTCTGATTCTGTTAACAAGGGTGCGGTTGGTAACTTCTACTTGGCCATTTGCCTATGGATGATAAACAACTGTCAACATCTACTGGATCTTATATTCCTCGCACCACCTCTTAAAGGGATCATTAGCAAACTGCTTCCCTTTGTCCGTTATGATTATCCTTGTGATCCCGAACCTACACACTATATTTTTCCAGCAAATGGCAATAACCGTCTTACCTGCAATATTGGTCAGTGATTCGGCTTCCATACATTTCGTGAAATAATCCACCACCACGATCAAGTATTTGAACTTTCCTAGGGCTTTAGGAAATGGCCAACTAGGTCAATATCCCATTTATCAAATGGCCATGAATCATGAATACTCATCATCTCCTCCTGGAGAATTTGTTTCAATGGCGCGTGTTTTTGGCATTGGTGGCAAGTATGTAAGTACTGGTTTGTATCTTCGAATCTCATGGGCCAATAATACCCAGCTCGGATAAGCTTCCTCGATACTGATCTAGCTCCAAGCTGACTCCCACATATACCCTCTGGGCCTCCCTTATCAAATAATCACCTTCGAGGGGGCTTACACATCTGAGTAGCGGTTGTAAATGCTTTTTTTTATACAGAATTTCCTTTTGCATCACATATTTTGGAGCATTAAGCCTGACTTTTCTGGCTTCAATAGAATCCTTTGGAAGTGATCCGTCTCGAAGATACTTAACGATGGGCGTCATCCAGCAAATGTCTTCCTCCACGGCCATTACCACGTGCTCTTGAAAACTTCAATTATTAAGGATCTCCATGAGCAGCTGCCCTTGAGACTCCGCTCCTAAATTTGACGAAGCTAATTTGCTCAAGGCATCAGCTTTATAGTTGTGTTCTCTTGGTACTTGCTCCAAGGTATAGCTTTTAAACTTCCTAAGTAGAGGCTTTAAAAACTCTAGATACTTTTGCAAGGTGTGCTCCATGGCCTCGTATTCCCCCTTTACCTGTGCTCCACTATCTAGGAATCACTATAGATCTCCAAGCCCTCCACATTTAGTTTCGCAGCTAACCGCAAACCAGTGATCGAGGCTTCATATTCAGCTTCATTATTTTTTTCCTTGAAGCCAAAGTGCAGCGCGTACGGGTAGTATTTTCCATCAGGGCTAGTGAGAGACTCCTACTCCGCTTCCTCCTGAATGTGAGGAGTTATCAACGTATAGCCTCCATACTTCTTTCCTTCGAGATCCCTCCTCCATCTTAATAGGATCGATAGTCTTAATGGTTTCGACTATACACTTCATCATCCTTCCCGAAGCTTCAGGTTTCAAGAGGACTTGCCCGTGGGGATAATTAGTGAGTAAGATGATCGTGTACCCTTGAAAATAAGGTTGCAGTCTTCGAGCGGCATGTGGTATATCTTGTCTTTGGTCCCTGTGGGGCTTGGCTTAAAAACTATATGGGGTGCTTCACTTTACTTTTTTCTTTTACAAGTATTGCACTGATGGCCAGGGGCGAAGCAGAAATGTACAGAAACAGGACCTCCCCTTTCTCGGGTTTCATGAGCATCGGTAACCTTTAAAGATGATCCTTGAATTGTTGAAAGCTTGTCCACACCTATTAGTCCATTCAAACTTCTTCATTTTTTAGAGCATGTCAAAGAAAGGCAGCTGTTTCTCAACCCCCTTTGACAAAAATCCGCTCAAAACCACTAGGCATCCAGTAATTTTTTGTACGTCCTTCATGTTTTGGGGGCTCTTCATCCTTATCAGGGCCTCAACCTTCTCTAGATTAACTTCGATTCCCCTCTCCGATACCATGAACCCTAGGAATTTTCCTGCCCCCACTCCTATGACGCATTTAGCAGGGTTCATCTCTAGATTTGCATTCCTAAGTATCTCGGAAAGCTCCTTCAGATCCATCAAGAATTCCTCATAACTCCTACTCTTTACCACCATATCATCCACATATACCTCCACATTTCTACCAATCTTCTTTCTGAACAACTTATCCACTAGCCTCTAGTATGTTGCCCCTTCTTTTTTCAAGCCAAAAGGAATCTTCTTGTAATAGTACATGCCCACATCCGTGATAAACGAAGTCTTTTCTTTGTCCTCATCAGTTATCAATATCTGGTGATAACCTTTTTGGGCATTGAAGAAAGCCAATAATTTATACCCTTTAATTGTCTCCACCAACTTATCAATGGGGATAAGGGGTAACTTTCATTTAGGCATCATTTGTTCAAATATGTAAAATCTATACACATTCACCAAGTACCATCATGCTTTGGGACCATAACTGGATTAGCTAGCCATTCCGGGTAGAACACTTCATCGATTACATCAGCCTTCAATAATTTGTCTACCTCGATCTTGATGACTTCTGCCCTTTCTGGCGCAAATACTCTCCTTTTTTTTTCTTGATGGGCCTGACTCCTAAATCAATGTTTAACCAATGGACTGCTAATTCCCGAGGAACCCCTGTAAGATCTGAGGTATCCCATGAAAACACATCTTCATATTCATCCATTTACTTGTTCAGCTTTTCCTTCGCATCCCCAGGGGTAATTTTCCCTACGGCCACTATCCCCTTATCTAAGATTGGCATTTGTTCAGTTTCAGAAAGGCTAACTCCCCCATGAAGCGAAGCTACATCTCTCACTCTCTTTGTTTCTCTTACCGCTGTGAGGTTACAACTCTTAGCCACAGGCTAATCCCCTCGGATGGAAGATATCCCTCTACTCGTTGGAAATTTCATCATTAGATGATACGGGGACCACACTGCTTGAGCCTGGCACATCCAAGGTCTTCCCAAAATCACATTGTATGGAGAATAAGCATAAACCACTACGAATGTGCACTCCATTGTTATCCCCTTATCCCCTTCAGATATCCATACTGGCAAGGTGACTTCTCCTATGGGATACATCGGGTTTCCCGTAAAATCTAAGAGGGGGGTAGCTAATTTCTTCAGATTATTCCTTCTAATATCAAACTGATCGAAACATTCAGAAAACATTATCTTGACCCCACTTCCATCATCGATAAAGACCCTTTTCACTAATTTCGTTCCAATTACCGCCATTACCACCATCAGATCTGCATGTGGGGTTTGGTTTGGAACAACATCCACTTATGAAAATATGATTGTCTCGTCCGACCAGAATCTCTTGTGATTCGGCTCTTCTGCGGGAGCCCTTCAAGAATCAGCTTTCATGATTGAGTTTGAAGACCTCTGTCATGTAATTCCACTTATCATGTTGTTCACTCTTCGAATAGGTGGATTTTCCCCATTCCTATTGTCCTGGTTTCCAGCGGGCTGTTCTTGCGGACCCTCATCCCTTCTCGCTTGATCTCTGCATCGACACTCTTATCCTTGATGTTTTCTATCTCCTCTACCCTTGTTATTACACTTATGTTATTCCACTTATCATGTTGATCACTCTTCGAATAGGCAGATTTTTCCCATTCCAATTGTCGTGGTTTCCAGCAGGCTACTCTCGCGGATCCTCATCCCTTCTCGCTTGATCTCTACCTCGAAACTCTTGTCCTTGATATCTTCTATCTCCTCTACCCCCGTTACTATGAGGATATCTCCTGTATGGTGGACAATCCCCCCAGGGCCGAGGAGGTTCTCCTTGATTTCCTCGTCTAGGTCCAGGGCCCTGAAGTTGCCCCTCTCTTTCATTCCTTTCTATCTCCATTTTCAAATAGATGCAATCATTTGT
Source organism: Rubia yunnanensis (assembly GCA_037428765.1). NCBI lineage: Eukaryota > Viridiplantae > Streptophyta > Magnoliopsida > Gentianales > Rubiaceae > Rubia > Rubia yunnanensis. Next base: position 132,600,524 of record CM075062.1, read on the forward strand.
ATCATGGCCATAATCCTTGTGAAAGTCATAGAACGTCCTGCTAATGCGGCAGGCGCATTTGACAAGGGTTGCGGTTGTCTCAATACCCCTCTATAAGTACTTAGAATCTGTGCTGGAGGCCTACTAGCGGGAGTATACCTCTCGAAGTTATGCCTGGGTGCCTTCACCGTCTTCTTCTCTAGATGATCATTACTTCTTCTCGGCCTATCGATCATACTTTATTTCTTTCTCTAGGTGGCTTCTTCCACTTTTGAGTGCTGTTCGATTATCTCTTGAAGCTTCTGTAGGGTTCGAGGAACATTGTTACTTAATTTATTGTATAGCTCTATGTCTCTAAACCCAAGCAAGTATCCTTGGATCACTTCATTTTCTGTGGTCTCCACCACCCCTATGATTTCATCTACATAGCGATGGCAGAAGGCTTCTGTTGACTCTCCAAGGTTTTGTACCGTCTGGTATAACTCCAACAGGGTTTTGGTAAACTTCTTCTTTTGTGCATATTGACTCAACAACGCCGCGCTAAAATCTCTGTAGGAATGCAAAAACCCTTTGGCAACTTGTTGTACCACTCTTAAGCCTTTACTCAGAGATAACTCCCCACCAGTTTGCAAGTAAGCTTTTCGTCAAAATCTCTTAAGTTCATGGGACTAAGGAATTTTTGGATGAGCTCACATGGATCAGAGTCTCCACTATATGTCAGGAGCCTCTCCAGGGGCTTAGTATCTGCGGGCCATTGCTCTGAGGTTATTAGCGATGAAAATGGGGACCCTGCCACCTGACCAAGTGGCCCAATTAGCCTGTCCAACTCTCTCTTAAGGGCATCTCCAGTATCTCCTCTTTGCTCTCCAGGGATAAGTAATTCCCTATGGGGGGTCGCCGTAAGCCATCTGATGCTGAGGGGGTTGAACTATCTGCCTAGGATTTGCCCAGGCCGTCATGATCCCTAAACTACCATTATATAACTCATAAGGTTCGTACAAGCAATAACCCACTGACTAGTTCGGCATCCCTATGCTTTCATATCTATGAGACCCATATCCCATTTCGACTCTGGGATATCTCCCCATCAAAGTTGCTGGAACTGCAGTGGGTCTGGAATGTGCTAACCCCAGGGGTTCAGGGAATGGAAACTAATATGCTCTGGGATATCCTCCCATCAAGGTTGTCAAAACTGCAAGGGGTCCGGGACATGCCAACCCCAGGGGTTCAAGGAATGAAGGTTGAGGTTGTGCCTGGTTCCCCTCTCAAGGATAACCAAAGTAGGGAAACGCTACCATGGGTTGAGCAGCGTTGCTTGTCGGGGCTTCCATGATCGTTGAAGGGATGCTCGTGGCTTCCATGCCTCAAGATGGGGGCTATCAGGGCTGAGGCAGGTGTGACCTGATATCTCACCTCCGCCCACATCTGAGCTGCCCTGGCTAAGTCAAATTGCAAGGAATTCACACATATTGCTTGATTTTCTCGTAACGCTTGTTCGTAAGCTTCCATCTGTGACTCACCAGAAACCTCTGTGAAACGAATATCTCTTTCATCGTATTCCCCAATGTATACATTTGGCATATGATTTGCAAGCCCTACTCCTTGACATGCATTACTCACAACGGGCTCCGAGGGCCCAACTACATCTCGAGGAACCTCAGATATCACTGGAATCTGTCCAACAGAGTCTTGCCCTCCTCCCAGATCTCCAGCTGAGACTTGTATCGCTTCTCGCTCCACTTCCTGGGATACTGGAGGGTTAACCATTCTCCTTATTCTTCCTCGATAAGGAGATTGTACTTCCTCGGTAGCATCAGTTCCTTTCAACTTTAACCTCTCACTCATCCGAGTATTTGTGGAGGTGGACATAAACCAAGAAACTCAAATATGACTAAATCGGTCCCACTGGGCGTGCCAATTGATGCGTCTGAATACCGATTGTGTCGCACCGTCCAGTCCCTCGGTGATAATCTTCAAGAAAAAAGCCCCGGGAGGTCCCTGGGGTAAACTCCCAAATGCTTAAGTCAGTAAGTGCTTAAAAAGTCCCCTACAGTAAGTACGTGCTTAAAAAGTCCCCTACAGTAAGTACGTGCCTGCCTATTTATACTGTATCAGGGAATAACGTATATCCGGATTATATGTCTTGATGTATGCCTTGATGTACGCCTCTCCTTTAAGGAGATTTACTATGCTGATGCGAGCCTGAGGTACTCTCGGCCCAAGGTACTCTCAGCCCAAGGTACCCTTGGCCCAGCTGCGGGTTTACCTATAATCAATCACTTTATTTTCTAATGAAAAAATTGTATGTAAATTTAAACGTTTCATGAAAAATGTAATAAAGTGTAATCCCTCTGTCCCATCTTAAATTACACACTTACTTTATAACACTATTCTCTATCAAAGTTTGACCGCATATTTGAATAGATATATGAGTCATAATATTATCGTATGTGATATTGTTGAATTCGTCGTAACAAGTAGTTTCTAGAAAGTAAGTTTTTGTTTGCCATTATTATACGTAGCTAAATATATTAATGGTCAAACATGTTTCTCGAACGGTATGCAATATTTATGTTGTAATTTAAGGTGGGAGGCAGGTAGTATTTGATTATGAAAATATAAGAAACATTCAATAAAAGTACAATAATATTTCACTTAAAAAGTGCTTTATTTTATTTAATTAATATTGTGTATAAGTGAAAAAAATATAGTGAATTATCTATAATTATTGATAATTAATGTCAGAGGACCTGATGAAGGAATAAAAAAAACAATCCATAAATAGTTCTTGAGGAAAATAACTAAAAAGAAAATAAAAAATGAATAACTTGGCGAGGTTGCGTCCTCACACGATTCACACATCCAACAGATTAGAAGAAGAAAAAAGAGTATTTTGTTTAGGTAAGGATCCAATTTGTCATTTGTTTTGTACTTTCTTCTTCAAACCGTTTAATTATATAATAATGATCCATTATCTTGGCCTGTTTTCTAATTAACAGCCAATCACAAAACAAAATTAAAAAATGAAGGGGATTAAAAAATACAATATCGAACTGTTTTAAACACGAGTGATTGATATAATTAATGGTGTCATTTAGGTGGTGGCGCGTAGCTGGCGGTGGTGGCGCGTAGCTGGCGGTGGTGGTGGATAGCTGGCTGAGGGCGACCGTTGACTGGCTGAGGGGAAAGTCAAGTGAGCAGTAATACATATGCATGCATGTAAAAATCGTAGTAGTTAAATAATTCAGGAGAAGATTCTGAACAATTTACACCGAAGGTCGTGTTTTCTTGACAGAGTAATTTAATGAGTCTGATGCATCATCATTTACCCGTTGAACAGAGAAAAGATGGACCAGTTCCTTTCGAGGAGTGAATGTGAATCCATGGTCTTAACCGCCCCCACATTTTGCCACAATAAAATTTTGAATTGGTGCACTCACGTGATCGGTTAAGTGATTATGTGTCTAATTAAATACTTTTTCAGAGGGTATCAACTATCAACTATCGTGTTGGTGGTCCTCGATGGAATTTTTCAACCTGCAGGTGGTCGATGATGGTGAGATCGCGGTGGTTTCGATTTTGGTGGCAGTGGTTCGTTGGTGGTGCAGCGTTTGAGTGTTCTCACGAGGGCATCCAAAGCTATCCTAATGGATGGAGTTTCAGGCTCCACTGAGATTCAATAGATTCAATAGTGGCGTCTCCTACTTAGGTCCTAGATTAGAATGTTAATATGTAATTTGGTTGCTTGTATGTAATCTTTAAAAAAAAAAGTGATCGCTATGTAGTTAACTCTGTTGCAATGCGATTTATCTCCTTATCAGCCCGAGATGGCTAGAATGATGGGATTTTGAGGGGTTTTTTTTTTCATCCATGGCTTATTGTTCAGATAATACACTATTAGAAAACAGGTACATACACACCGGTAAAAAATCATGAGTACAGGATACCGGTGCACAAGCACACAACTGCACCGGTATAACTCATATTAACAAAGTACCGTTGCGTATGAATACATACACACCTGTGTAATGTCAACCAGTGTATGTTTTCCTAATTTTTGCACTAGTTATATCTATAGAGGTGGTAACGACCGGTGTTATTATTTACTATTACACCGGTATCAATATACCAGTGTATAAACGTGGTGTAATTTTCTAATTTTGGCACCAAAAGTACATGTTTTTAAACAGTTTATAGGTTTTACCGGTGTAAAAAATATTATGGGAAAATGGTTGAAATTGTAAAGTGGTTTCGTGTTATACCGGTGTAGAAAATATTGACTTTAGAAAAAAAATACATGCGCACCTGTATTTGACTTTATACAAGTGTAAAAAATGCATTTAATGCTTACCTGCCACATTTTTTGGAGGGTTGAAAATGGGGTTTTGGGGGAAATGAGTTCATTAATAGTATTTTTTGGTTGATGAAGACATTGAATGATCCACAATGAAGTCCCTTGAAGGTACCATTTAAAAAAATATATTTATGGATATATAAATGATCTCATTGGTGGTTTTGGTTGGTAGAGATTTATATCTTGTGTGTTTGATCATTCGATGGTGATTGAGGTAGAATTGTAGATATTAGTTTGTGATTTGTTCTCAAGGTTGATGTTGTTATAATATTGTGACTATTGATTTTTATATTGTAGGACACATTATGAACGTGGTAATTGTAATGTGGAATATTCGTGTATATTGTACATTAATGATCTTGCAAGATTTGGATGCTGTCATGAAATTCTATTGTAATAAATGTGTTGAAGTTTGATTTTTGGACATTTATTGAATGTAGAGCTGTATCGTGCCATCGAGAGGCGTAAACACGTGCATGCCAACATTAGTATGGTGAACGATGAATATATTATGTTCGTGGAATCGTTCTTGGAGCATGAGCAAATATTATGTCCTTGTCGTGATTGTAGAAATCGAAATCGTACTGATAACAAGGACATGTTGAAACTCCATTTGTATAGCCGGGGGTTTGCAAAAGATTATGTTGTATGGACGTTTCATGGAGAAAAATCACCATCAGAGGTGATAGTTAGTAGTGAGGGAGAGTGTTTTGGGGATGCTAAATTGGATGACATGTGTGAGGAGGTAGTTAATGAATTTAGAGGGAGGCCCGAGGTTTTGGCTAACTTTCTAGGTGAGAAGGATAGACCATTGTATCTCGGTTGCAAGAAGAAAGACACGATCATGTCATGTTTGATGGAGTTGTATAATTTGAAAGGTCTTGGGTCAGAGAGTGATACTAGCATCAATAAGTTGCTTAAGATTTTGAATGAGAAGCTTCCATTCGATAACGGGCTTCTAAACAACCTTTATGAAGCTAAGAGAATTTTGTGTCCGATGGTATTGGAGTATGAAAAGATACATGCTTGTCCGAATGATTGTGTCTTATATAGGGGTGACCTAAATGATAAGATTGTTTGTCCAGTATGTAATGTGTCACGTTATAAGAAAAAAAGAAATGTGGCTGTTGGTGGAAAGCATGTTGTGTCGGTGAGGAGGTGGGTGCCCGCCAAATGTATGCGGTACCTTCCTATTATTTCGAGGCTGAGAAGGTTGTTTAAGAATTCTAAGGATGCAAAGAACTTGACATGGTACATGGATATGGGAGGTTGTAAAGATGGTGGTATGATTCGACACCCGGCAGATGCGACCAGTGGAAGAAATTTGATAAGATGTATCCAAAATTTGCATCCAAACCTAGAAATTTGAGAATGACTTTGTGTACTGATAGTATGAACCTGTTTGGTAATATGTCCTCGAATCACAGTTCATGGCCGGTTATGCTTACCATTTACAATCTCCCCCCGTACTTGTGCATGAAGAGGAAACATGTTTTGATGCCCATTATGATTTCAGAGCCCAAACGGCCTAGAAATGGCGTAGACACTTATCTTGCCCCTTTGATAGAATATTTGAATATACTATGGTCGGTTGGCACCTTAATGCTTTATGGTTTTCGTGGTGAAGAGTTTACATTGAAGATGATGCTTTTTTGTACCATAAATGATTTCCCGGCATATGGTAACCTTTTCGGGTATGTAGTCAAAGGTCACAAGGCTTGCCCTTTTTGTGAGGATGGGATAGATTACCATCAGTTGAAAAATGGGTGGAAGACTGTTTATTTGGGTCCCTGTAAATTCCTGTCATTGAAGTACAAGTTGCAGGATAACACAGTTGCATTTGTTGGTGGGAAGGAGAGGAGAAAAACACCAAAATCATTGACTGGTGTAGCTATTCACAACATGGTGAAGAAATTGAACTTTGTTTTTGGTAAGAAGTTATCAAAGAGTGGTGGGGCTGCAGACGAACTATGGAAGAAAAGGTCCATTTTCTTTGATTTTCTGTATGGGAGAATTTGGAGGTTCTCTATTGTTCGGATGTCATGCAAATAAAAAATAATGCTTGTGAGAGTCTTATTGGAACATTTCTAAACATTCTCGGGAATACTAAGGATAGCTTAAATGCAAGGAACGATTTAGTGGACCTTGGTGTTCTGTTGGATCTGGCACCGGAGGTAGGAGGTAAGCGAGAGTACCTGCCTCCCGCTCCTTACAATCTGTCAGTTGCTTAGAGGAGATCGTTGTGTGAGAGCATCCAAGGAATGAAGGTATCATCCAGTTACTCCAATAATGTTAGTCGGTTTGTGAATGATGAATTGCATCTTAATGCTTTGAAATTGCACGATTGTCATGTCCTTATGCAACAACTTTTGCTCGTTGCGATCCGAGGGTGTTTGGATGAGGAAGTTAGATTTTAATTTATGCGCTTGTGTTTCTTCTTCAAGTCGATATGCAGGAAAAATCTTAGCAGGCAACAACTAGATGAACTGGAGCGGGAGGTTGTTGTTGTTTTATGCCAGTTGGAGAAGTACTTTCCCCCGTCATTCTTTGACATCATGGTACACCTAGTGGTACACTTGGTTAGGGTGATACGTATATGCGGGCCTGTTGGAATGCATTGGATGTACCCATTTGAACGTTACAAGGCTGTTTTCAAGGGTTATGTTCATAATCGTAGTCGACCCGGTGCCTCGATTGTTTTGAGGTATGTCACTGAGGAGATCATCAAGTATTGTACATCAAACTTGTATGGAAAAGGAGCGGTTGGTGTTCAAGGTGGACCACACTGCAGAAGATGGAATGGGACTCCATGGTCTAAGGGTACGCTTCATACACCCTTGCACGCTGAGTTGATAACAGTTCACCTGTATATTTTACGTAATAGTAGCGAGACTGCAATATATGGTCAAGAGCACGTTTCCATGTTGGATGAGATTCATCCAGACTGGCCCTCGAATAAAATACAGGTAAAGCATTCTTCAAGGTTTGTTAACTGGTTTTACAAGTGTTACAATGTGGAAGGGATGCCCAGTAAGCTACGGGCGTTTGCAAGGACACCAAACTGCACAATAAAATGATACCTTGGTTATGACATAAATGGCTTTGGTTTCTCAATATTGGAGAAGGATGAGAAGAGCACGACACAAAACAATGGTGTTTTCATTGAAACTGAATTCATGTGGCAGTCAAGCAAGAGAGATAAACATCTTGTTGTTGCTATGATGCCTTTCTATGGGGCAATTGAGGAAATTTGGGAGTTGGATTATGTAGAGCTCAAAGTAGTTGTGTTCAAGTGTCGTTGGGTGGAACATGGTTCTGGTGTTGTCGTCTAAAAGCTCATGGGCTTTACGTTGGTCGACTTGAGTCATGTAGATTATGAAAATGACAAATTCATCTTAGCTGCCCAGGCACAACAAGTTTTTTATATCAAGGATCCTTCGATTGAGAAGTTTCATGTGGTGCTACATGGGAAGAAGTTTTACTTTGAAGAGGAAATTGATCAACCCATCAAAATTGATAGTTTAGAGTTTCTATCAGTATTTCCTGGTTTGGGGGATGTTGGGGGGAGACGTGGTGGGACGGCATTCTCATGGTGATGTCCCGTGGGTTGATGAGAGTGGTGAAAGAGTGGGTGGTGACAATGTGTTGATGCGGAAGCAATGGATAGTAATTTCCATGCCGTTGGTATTTCTACCAATGTTTTGTGTAATAATCATCCCTTTATGATGTGAATTTGCGTGAAATGTATGTGGAACGCTCTTTGTTTTAGTATTACTTGGTATGATCTGTAATTTCATTAGAAGCTATTTGAATTGCATGGATGAAAAATTAGTGTGATACGTTTTCAATTTTTTTTGTGAATATGTACATATACACCGGTATAGTAGTAAAATACCGGTGTAGAAAAACAAAGGAGATGCACTTTTTTTACATACACATCGGTATCTTGTACTTACACACTGGTATATATACCGGTGTTGGATACTTAAAAAAATTCCAATCTATTACTCTCGAGTCAAAAAATGTAATTTTTCCCTTTAATGCTGCCTAAAGCAGCTGCTTTAGGCCATTATTCGCACCGGTAACCTTTTCATAAACCCCAATATAAATGTCGGTGCTAGATACTTAGAAATTATTCTTGCTTATTACTCTTGGGTCATAACATGATTTTTTCCCTTTTAAAGCAGCCTAAAGCAGCTGCTTCAGGCCATTATTTGCACTGGTTACCTTTACATACGCACTGGTATTCACTTGTAGAAACTTTTTTTGTTTGTTACTCTCGGATCATAGCATGAATTTTTTTTCTTATTAAAGCAGCCTAACGCAGCTGTATTATGCCTTATTTTACACCGGCATGACATTATTACCAATGTAAAAAAATTGGGATTCCATCAAATTCATCACAGGACCCCATTTCCACAAAACAAGCTCAACATCTCACACCATCTAACATTTTCTTCAAAGGCATTCACTTGAAATCCGACGATAGTGCTGATAGAATAAATCACTTCAATGCATTTTCTATATGATTAATTAACATTGGGATCTCAACTACATTCTTTGAGAATATGATATCATGAATAACTTGACTTGCATGCAAGGTGTTTGATAAAATGTTTCGATGTGTTTTTTAGGAAATGACACCAAAATCCAATTTGAAAAGGATACGTCATTCATCCTCTCCTTCTCTGCCAAAAGTGTCGCCGCACACTTACCTGGATGGTACCTTTGTGTCTGACGAGGCTAGGTTGGCACTTGAATCATACAAAGGACGTTGTCATCACCTAGAGAGAGGAATTGAGGCCTCTCCCCATTCGAACAAACCATCTGAACTCCACAACCTTTCAACCTAAGTATCGTAAGTGAGTTTTATGCAAACATGAGGTGTGGCCCGAACCTCAGTCAAGTGTACTATAGAGCCAAAATTTCCCCTGTCACACAAAACACTATAAATTTTTTTTTGGATTGGCCGATATTCCAAATGATGAGGATGAGTTCCTTGCACTCCATATTGACGGTGGCAACTACTATTATCTACAAGATACAATTGGGAAGGAGATCGTTGGTATAGTGAGTAGGAAATGTACATACATTGACTGGTCAAACCTGGTAGGAGAAAAATACCAAAGAAGACTCTAACTCCAGAAATGAATGGGTGGTAGCACTTCGTGGCGTCTAGGATTGACCCGGTGACTGTGAACACATAAGTTAACAAAAGTCGACTTGGATTCTTATACGCAATAAAGAAGGAACTTCAATGGAATGTTAATCATTAAATTTGTATCATGTTAAAGGTGGAACGTGATAAGATGCCTTTTGCAGTATCATCTCGGGCCTTTGTTCAAGAGAAGGAGTCAATGCCCGTCCACATGACGTATACGGGCAACCAATGAGTAAGATTTGTGTAGACTCTTTCTACCGAAAACCATCTGACATGCATGTCCCTACTATTGAATTCAGGGTTGGTGTCTTGGAGGTCGGTGTACACAAGTTTCTTGAAGAATCAAAGTATCAGAGATCATGGTTCGACTACATAGCCAAGGATATGACTTATCAATTTCCTAACGTCGTGAAAGCTGTTGGAAGTTTCCCTACCTTCCGCAAATGTGTTGTGGAGGACATGGATATTGGTACAAGTACTCGTGATGGTGATGCAACAGGAGAAGATGACGATGTCAAACCATTTTCTCGTTACTATTTGTAGAAAACTTGTAGTAGTTGATCAAAATTTCAATTCTGTACCAACCCATAGTTTGGTGCACTTAGACTGTCTAACGCTTGCAGTTTTTTTATTAGAATCTAATTCATTTCAGCTTAAATAACTTGGGCAATGATGGCTCGAGTTAGAGATTTAAATGTTTGTGTTTTATCGTTTTTGTGTAAAACTACACACGTACACACAAATTATGGGCCAAATTTAGTTGGCCATCATGCTAAGATCAGAACCGTGTATGAAAGCTTCACTATATTACATGAATGGTTAGAGTACCAAAAATTGTACAATTATGAGCTATGGAGGTTCCCCATATAAATTTTGGGGTAATAGTGCAATTTTGGGAAATATAGTGCAAACATTTGTTGTTGGTTTTACAGGTCCTTCCGTTCTTCCGTTGCGTGTAGAAACGTATGAACATGATCGTATTGTATTGAATTGTATTTATGTGGTGCCAATTTTAAATTTTGATGCTTCCAAGATTCTTGGAGGGACTAAAGTGCAAAAGTAAAAAGGTTTACTCGTACATCGAAATTGAAATCCGCTTGAACTCTAATCATCCATATTGTATTTGCAAGCTGCACAAAAGGGGAAATGGATGGGTTTGGGCCCTATATTGAGTTCGGGAGATAATCAGATTACACATTGTAACTTTGAAGAAAACCTTTACCGTTATCTCTAGAACATGTACTAGCATTTTCGGTCAATTCACCACCCGGACACAATTATGTTACAATTATGGTTTAATCCTAGAATATTAGATTTGGTAATTCATATAGTTTCCCAACGTGTCGTATATGCATGTCACATTCGGGGGACTTGATTACAAGAAACGAATATCAACGATTTTTAGAGTCGTACTTACCTAGGAGGTCCAAAAACTGTCCATATTAAGTATGATGCTTTATAAAATTATATTTGGATTCAAATAACAGTGGTCGACGGGGTGAATAAAAATGTTTTGGGTCAAAGTGAGAATTTTATAAAAATATAACAATGCTTATTATTTTGATCGTATGGACCCTATGCTTAGTCAAGATAAGGTTGAAACAACTGGTAGGATGTCTAATTAAATAAATTAATCTCCAATTTGAATAATTTGAGTTGTTAAAAAAATATGTGAGAGGAAAATGAAAGAGTAGAAAAAAATTGTACTATAGTCACTTTGTATATGCCCTGGCAATTTTTTAAACAATGTAGGTGTATGATTCAATTTTTTTGGCGCGAATTGAATTTTTTAGAGTTTTCATTTTTTTCGAAGGCAAGAAATTTTCACATTGGTAGTCATGACAATAGCACCGGTATATACACCGGTATTGAATATATAGAAATTGTTTTGACAAGTTCCTCTCGAGTTCAATTATTTTTGGATATGAAATGATTAAAAGCAGCCGCGCGCAGCTGCTTTTATCATTTATTTACATCGGTATCCTTACTTTTAGCACTGGCATCTATACCTGTGCAGAATACTTAGAAAAAATTTCATTATGTTACTCTCGGGTCACCAAAATATTATTTAAAGTAGTTGTGTTTCACATCCTTTTTACACAGGTATTGTTCATTTTGCACCTGTATTTTACCGGTGCAGCATACTTAGAAAATTTTAAACCACTAACTCATGTCATGGTCTTTACATATGCACCAGCATTATCCATATAACCGGTGTAACATATGCGGTTATATATATAAAAAAAGAACATTCAAATGGCCATAACCACATCTCTTCATCAAACTCCATCATTTTCTCTCCAAAACAACCCTCCACTCTCCATCCCTTCAATTTTCACTACAATTAACCACCATAACTCCTCATCAATCATCATAACTCACCATAACATCCCCGTATCTTTGCTATAAAAGGTTCAACAACACACAACCTTATCTAAGTACAAGAGAAAGAAGAACTTCGCTAGCTTCACCAATTTCGATTTTTTGAGGGTTCAAGTAGAGGAAGTTTGCCCATTTTCATTGCATCGGTGAAGGTAAGTAATTTTTGTTTAGTTATCTACAAGTTTCCATATAAATATCTTGTGAAAGAATTATAAATACCCATATGCCCAACACATGTCGACAAAATGCCTCAATGAACAAAAACAAGTTAATGAAGAAAACTTGAAATAATAGCCTTGAACGGTATAATTATACAAATGTGGGGATTTTGAGATTTATGTTTTCCGTGGATATATGTTCTATCATGTAACTTTTTTGGCTTGTGATAATGTTGATAGTACATTAGACGAGATTGTACATCTTGGTTCTATGCCATTTTTTGAAATCTATAAGGGTTGTTTGTGTGCCACTTATGTTGTTGTTCAAGTTTTACCATTGGCTAACTTGTAGTTGGTATAATTTTGGGAAGTTCTATGTCATGTTATATCAAGTTCTATGACATGTTCTTTCAAGTTTTATCATTGTATTGTTCAATTTCTATACCATGTTCTATCAAGTTTTATCATTTTCTTGTTCAAGTTCTATGCCATGTTCTATCAATGTTGATCATCAATTACATATTGTTTGGTATAATTTTGTGAGATTAAGGGGTTAGTTGACTTATGGGATTAACAATTATCTATTCTATTGTCGTAGATGCCGCCGAAAAGGGGGAAGTTAAACACGAAGAAGAAGTAACCTATAGCAAGAAGGAGAAGGTCGATGTGGTCGCCAATGAGGTCGATGTGGCTGGACAACAACTGCCTCCAAAAAGGATCCCATTGCAAATACAATTTGAGGAAGAAGACATGCAAAAAAATGAATCGACTAGTGCAGAGAAAGAATAACCCGCCCCACATGGAGATATGAATGAAGGGAATGTTGAGGGAGAAGATGCAGGTGAAGCGGACAACGACTTTTCAAAGGCTGGGGGAAAACATGGAGAGGGATTTGACAAGTTTGAGATTAAAATTTATATGAGGAGACGTGGAACTTGCACGTGCCAGCCTACGATGTTGGCAAAGCATGACAAGCCCGTCCCTGTGGCATTTGAGTTCCGTGGGAAACATGTTGTTTGAACTAAGAATTGGACAGCGTGACACGCTTACAGCAAGTACGCGTTCCGGTGCCGCATCAGATTTGGTGCACACAATCATTGGTGCGATGTGCCGGGAGAGATAAAGGAGGAGTCGTGGAAGGTTATTTTGGTAAGCTATTCGAGACTTGAAATGAAAATATTTTTTGTTCAATTATGTCATAGTGAGCACATGATTAATGTCTGCCTATTCATATGTTTCGTTGCAGGCGAGTATCACAATCGTAAACACGTTGACCAATGCTCAACATGAAGTGTTGAAGAAGAATTGCATGGACAAGGCAAGAGACCAACATAGGAACTGGAAGACAAAGGTGGAAAAAACATTCATCCACAACGTGGACAAAGGCATCAAAAAATCAAAAGTGAAACCATGGGAGAAGTACAAGTGAATGGATGAAAAAGAATAGCATTTGTTTGAGCGGAGACATTGAACGTCGGAATTCCAGGTATGATTAAATATAATTAATGTTAGTAACTATGTTGCCCACAAATTCTGTTAAACTAAATTTAAATTTATGAGAACGATATCAGGCACTTTGAGAGACGGCTATTCAGCACAACAAGGGAAAGGATTACACCTACCACACTAGGAGAAAAGGTAATCGATAAGTCCTCCACAAACTGACTGAGGAGCTAAAGGAAAAGGAGATAATTAGGTTAACAACTAAGGGATTCACTGATGAGGAGATTGAGCAACAACTCAGTCAGAAGGAGTTCACATCGGACATATATCCTATCTACCTTGAGGCAAATAAGGACAAGAAACAAAGGGTTATACATATCGAAAGAGGTTAAGAAAATTGCATTAGACGTTGTAAGTTACACAAAAATCTCCAACTTAAATTAATTTGTAACTCATTTCTACATTATTCTTATTGAAATTTGCTTTCCTATATCAATATAGTTGAAAATGAACGAGCAGAAGGAAAAAAGGAATATTGGTACTGCAACCGGGTGAAGACATCTTCACAAAGTTTACAAAGAAGAAGGATCACCTGGGCAGGTACAGGGGAACTCACAAGGGTCTACCCACATCGATGGTTGTTCCTCATCTTTCTCGTAACAAGTGCGGTAGTAGTTCCTCAAGCAAGCAGACTCTACAGAGGAGACCATCTAATGATCAACCAATCGTGAAAGCAATGGTATCGTACCTTGAGCGGTTGGTGAAGGGCACCACATCTGTAGGCAGTGTTGAGATCCCGCCAGGCCTTGACGATCCCAAGAAGTTTATTGAGAAGGCAGTGGATGACATTGCTTTGGGTGCTACGAAGTTGGGTGAAGAGCCCAGCGATGGAGAAGGTGATGAGGAGGTATTCCTACATAAATATATGCATTTTCTTTAAATTTAGTTACACATCTTAAAATCTCCATAACCATTTTATCATTTTACTTCACTTTGTAACAAACAAGATGGAGAACGAGTGACTCTGTACGTGAAAACCTTGTCGGTAATAAAAAAAATGGTCACGCATGGGTTGCGACGAATACATCGTCATCAGGATGGGCAACAAGGTAGTGTGGCTCGCGTAAGAGTATGTGAGCCAGTATACCATCCCAGGGAGGGATTGCCCTTGGCAGACTACCGGTTTGAATACGTTGGAGAGGCCTTGAACAGCATGGTGGATCGGCCCATGTCTTTGATAGGAAAGGAAGACGAGTAACCAAGTGACATAAATGAGGACGATGTCGACATGGAAATGGAGGACGAGAACAAGGGGTTAAGATTCTCACCACCGACGATGAGGTAAATTCTTGTAACACCTTAACTTTCATTTCACACATATTACATTGACATGTCCATATTCATTAATCCTTGTAACATGGTGACGTTGAGAAGAAATCCCACTGGAGCACTAATTACCGGCAACGAGACCAAAATTCAAGAGGCTACCAAAACAAGTGCTTCACTAAACCACAAACCTTTATTATTTATCGCCTATGACAAATCATTTCTACATACTTAAGTGAACATTTCATGTAATTTTGCCTCCACAGATTATCAATAGACGGGACCTGACAGATTGGCCCAATAAGTAGAGATTCATCCAGGAAGCCAACGCAACTATCCTAAAAATGATAAAGAACACGGAATGCATGTTCTTTCCAGTCTTTCGACCACCGACCTTTGCACGCAATTACACCGGCAGTGTGGGAATAAATGTTCTGGTCGAGTTTGAGAGGAGACTCCAGAACATGCATTCGATGACCTAGATCAATAATGCACATATCGATGTGTGGATGGGGTCAATTTCAAACCTTACAGCCTTATTTTGTATTTTTAATCAATTAGGATTTCATTTTTAGTATTGTTACCGGTACAGGCACCTCTGGGAGAAAATATGGGAAAATAATGCATGTCGCGTCCAATTCTATCCTTACAACTATGGAAACTTGTCCAACTTCGAGCAGGAGGCCGAACAGTGTTTCGACCTTATCTGGGCAATAATGAAGGAAATTGATGTTGAGTTCTACATTGTCCCCTGCATTATAATGTAAGTACTTTTTCCCCAGATTTAACTTTTGGATTTCAAACCACTTACACTTCTGTCATTAATTACCCTAATTTTTTGACAACAATCATTGGTACCTCATCATTATCCATCCCAGAACGAAAGAGGTTTTCACGCTGGACACTTTGTCGGGGGGGGGGGGTTATCAAACCAACAAACTTGTGCGAGCTCAGAGTCATTTCCAGGTATTACAATCAATCAAATAATAAGTCCTAGTTTAGTAATATATGAGAAGAAATAACAATTTTCATTTAATTTCTTGACAGGCTTGCATGCGCATACCAAAGGGAGAAGCAAAAGATGGAACTAAAACCCAACTACACTTGGAAAATCAAGAGCATTAAGGTTAGTCATTTTTTCATTTCACCCACACCATTTATTAGGTAAAAAAAATGGTAATAACATATACCATTCATGTGTAGCACCAAACCCATAATGGTTTGTGGCAATGCAGGTACTCCATCATGCTCTTCATAGAAGAATGTGTTAATCACCTGGAGACAAACAATATCTTGGTGGTAAACATTAGATCTCAAAATTAGTTATGCTAAATTTCTATTACACTCAACATTCTTCACTAACATTGTAAGTTTGAAATTGACAAATTTTCCCAGAGGGCCAAGGGTCGTACCATGCGTACAAAATTCAAGTTGTTGCAGAGAGATGGTGTGGGGCTTGGCTCGATGAGTACCAGCATCAGGCGAACACTTTGTTAAAACTTCTGGACGATAAAAATGACATAATAGGTTGATAATTAATTGTGTATGGTTGATCATATTAGAATTCTGTTGTTGGTGTTTGGTCATACTAAACTTGTGTGGTTTTTTAGTTTATTTCCATTCATGATGAAGATACTTTTTCTATTCTTCGTTTCAATAAATTCTTGTGTTTTCCAATCAATATTATCATAGGTGTTTGAAGTTTCTTACAGTTTCAGAGATGATAAATTTATAATAGTTCCGATTCAGGAATATCTGGCTATCGCTGCCCTAGAAATGATCTGGGAGGGACCACCGGAAAAAAATTGGGTATTGCTAATTTTTCTCATCTCATACACCGGTATAAACTATAAATACCGGTGTAAAAATGAGTTATATTTAAATTATTTATTTTATATTGAAAAATAAAAATTACACCGGTATTGCATAAAGTTGATTATATACCGGAGTGGTTTATCATACCGGTGTAATTTGTAATGTCGGTGCATAAATTACAGTTGTTTTACATTTAAATCGGTGTAAATTTATAACTATTGGTGCAAACAGTTTACACCGTCTTCTGTCAACCTACCGGTGCAAATACTATGTGCCCCCATACCTTTTCAAAAATTCTACACCGGTTGAATATACCGGTACATAAATTACAGTTGTTTTACACTTAAGCCGGTGTAAATTTTATAACTACCGATGCAAACAGTTTACACATACTTCTGTCAACCTACCGGTGCAAATACTATGTGCCCCCTACCTTTTCAAAATTCTACACTGCTTGAAAATACTGATGCATACAATATTTTTACACCGGTTGATATTACCGATGCTAAATAAGTTACTTTTTTACACCGCTGTACTTATACATCGGTATTCTTGGGGGCTAAAATACCACTGCCATTGGGGTATGTTACCGGTGCCATTGCCCCTGTCCTGTAGTAGTGATAGCGGTATAAAATTTAGTACTATGGTAGTATCACACTAGTGCATGGATCATCATTAACAGCTCCAGTGCACTGTGGTTATGAATTTTTTCTTTAGAATTGTTGTCTATCCTAATTTTGAACTCAGAAGATGTGTTTTGGCAGTTTGATTGACAACAAACGGCTCCAAAAATTTGTTAGAGGGGGTGGTGAATTACCTATGTTTAATCGGTTAGTGTTATCAACAGTGGTTGAGTTTGAACCGTCTTTGAAAGTGTCGTATGATAGCTCCGTTGTTTACTTTAGTGCACTTCCAAGAGTAGTTCTGATGTTGAAACACGTGTCTCTGTGCACTAAAGTAGACAATAACGGTTAAAATGCGGTCTAAGAAACCCTAAAAAATATACACTTAAACCTACTATTTTAATAGAGTAATGAGGGAACTTCCAAAGGAGGAACTGGTGTTTGAGGGCAGCTCCGACTTGGGAACATGTGTTTGGACTACACTGAAGTAAGAAACCTTGAAAAATATTCCACATTTATTATGTCTCTCCTTCCCAGCAGCAGCCTTTTTTTTTCTTTTTTTCCCTCTTCCATTTTTCCTTTCTTCTCCCGTCCTTCTTCTCCCCCTCCTTCCCCAAATCTAAAACATCTTCATTTTCCTGTTAAGTTTTACATTTTGTTCAGATTTGAAGAATGTGTAGTGATAAATTTCATATTATCATGTGGTATGTTTTCTCTCCATTATGAATTTGTTATTGGTAAACTCACCTACAAATTTTGTTATTATTCAAGGTGGATTGATGACTGTTGTTTGAATCTTTATTTTTTTGGGTTGATTATTAGTAAGTTTGATATGAGTGTAAGAGATGAGATGCCAATGGTTGTGTAGTGTTAAAGGTGAATGTCGATTTATGTTCACATGAAGAATGAGATAATATGGTCGATATGAATCATCTGATTTCGACAAAATCAGAAAGCCTGATTTTATAAAAACTTAAATTCCATGTTTAGTTCCAATGTCAAAAGTGATTTTGAAAGTATTAAATCGATATCGGAACAGTTGCTCGGTTGCACGGCGGTGCCAGGGACGATATGGTCCTCATAATCAGAGACGATAAATAAAATTTACTAAAAACTTGGAAAGTTTATGTTTTGTTCATGATTTTATCTCCAATTAATTGATGACAAAGTCTTGGGAAAGACGGTATTTTCATAGAAATATGGAAAGACATGGTTGAATTAAAATTTTAGAACGGTATTTTAGACATGGTTGAAAGTATCAAATCAATATCGGAACTGCTGCTCAGTTGCACGGCGGTGCCAGGGACGATATGGTCCTCATAATCAGAGACAAATAAAATTTACTTAAAACTTGGGAAGTTTATATTTTGTTCATGATTTTATCTCCAATTAATTGATGACAAAGTCTTGGGAAAGACGGTATTTTCATAGAAATATGGAAAGACATGGTTGAATTAGAATTTTAGAACGGTGTTTTAGACATGGTTGAAAGTATCAAATCAATATCGGAACTGCTGCTCAGTTGCACGGCGGTGTCAAGGACGATATGGTCATCATAATCAGAGAAGATAAATAAAATTTACTTAAAACTTGGGAAGTTTATATTTTGTTCATGATTTTATCTCCAATTAATTGATACCAAAGTCTTGGGAAAGACGGTATTTTCATAGAAATATGGAAAGACATGGTTGAATTAGAATTTTAGAGAGGTGGAAGGTTTAGTTGCAATATTAAAAATTTATCATGCAACGTGCAGTAGTTATAAGTTTATGACCAGATTAATGCAAGCCGAGAATTTAACCTTGATTTATTCTAATTTGCAGTTTTTACCTTGGTATTTTCATAATTTATGGAAATACCGTCTTTCAAGAAATAGATTCATCATCGATTAGCCTAAAGTAGTTGCACAAAATACTCCCTTTGTCCCAAATTAAATTGTACAGAATCTTTTTCACGGTATTCAACACACACGTTTGACCGTTAATATATTTAACTACTTGTTATGTCGAATCTAACGATATTACATATTACAATATTATTGTTTATATATCTATTTAAATATGTATCTAAACTTTTTAAATTTAACTAAATTTTTAATTTTATGTAATTTAATCTGGAATAGAGCGAGCAGAGACCGAGACTCCAAACCTTTGTACTATTATCAATTTCCCCATCCAAATTCTCAACTCTAATTTTTGTTCTAGTTTTTTGGGGAAGAGGAACACAGCTCCACAGCTGCTATTAATGTTCACATTACCAAAATCCAGCCCCACTTGCTTCTGATTGAGATTCAAAATTGTTCATGCACTCATTCGATGTTAACGTAACGGGTAATATGCAAATATAACTCTATACGTTGGAAAAAGTGTAGATATAAAAATGAGTTATATTTTTAGTGTAAATATAATCTTAATTATTATACATAAGTGCAGATATAACGCTAAAATCATTATTCCGAATTTGACTAGCCATTTCTGGCCACTGACCAACTAGAAATGGCCTAAATGCCCTTCTAACCTAATACAAAATTTTAAAAGACAAAAATACCCCTACCACCACCACCACCACCACCACCCTCACCCTGCCACCACAATCAACCCCTCCTGTCAGGCCTGCCACCACCCTTGTTCCAGTCATCCCTCCTTCCAAGTTCCCATCCTCCAAAACCACCTGTACCACGAAATTAATCCTCCACTGTCAGATCCATCACTACCACCACAATCCAAGCCCAAATTGGATTACGTAAAACGATTCCACAACTCCGTAACCATCAAACAGATCCACAATCTCACCAAAATAAATAAAGAAACTAAAAAGAAATAAAATCGATCATATTCATTCAATAAATTGGAATTTTTCCAACGGTTAAAAACAAATGAAAACACAAATGCCCCAACACCATGAATACATCAATAGCAACATATTGAGAGACACACTTGAATGTAAATAAAAGCCTGCATTGGGGGAAAAAAATATTACAGCGAAAGGATTCACTTCATCATTTTCTTCAAAAGGATTAGAATCAAAACCTGGAAAGCAGAGCAGTGGAACTTCAAAGGAGGGGCTCGGCGTCGGATGTGTCGCAAAAGGAGTTGCTAGAAAGACTGGGACTGCCCAGAAACCTCTTGGCCTTGACTCAGGTGAAGACAATGACAGCCGGATGGTCGGCAGCTCTCACTACGCCGATCGTGGCTCTCAGATCGGTCTCGAGGGATTGAGTGGGGTGAAGAAGAAATCTGAGGGAAAATCCTCTTCTTTTTGGGCGTTGAGTTGGCGGGAAGGGTGGCCTTTGGGGTGAAAGAAACGGCGCGGAAATGGTCTATAGAAGAAGAAGCAATTAGGTTAGAAGGTCAAAATAGTAAATTTATTTATTTTTTGTTTTTTACAGGGGTAAAATTGACTTTTTATCCAATTTCGATCTAAATCCACCGGAAAAGGTTATATTTGCACATAATCTGAATATATAGGATTATATTTGCACTTTTAATTAGCGCAGGGTTATATCTGCACTTTCGTCAATTATATAGGGTTATATTTGCACTTTGCTCTAATGTAACATAATTAATGGAGAAAATTTTCCCAATAAATTTTCTAATTTTGAATTTAAATAATCTATTTTACAATAAAATATTGTATTTTAAAACTAAATAGTTTACTTGTTCATATGATATTTTTCATATTTTCATATTTAAACACGTCTTATTACATGTTAATTCATAATATATAATATTTAAATTGAAAAGTAGAGAAGATTTTTTTTTAGATCACCTTATGATTAGACCGATTATAGAAAATCTCGTTTCGATAACTTTTATAATTATATTATAATTATTTATATTTTAAAGATATGTTATAAAAGGTTTTTAAAATTAAGAAATTTGTTGCAATATTTTCCGCCGCAAGCACACTCTCTCCTCTAAACCAAGCAGCACAACCTTCTTCTTCTTCAATCTTTTTTTCCCATCTTCTCATTGGGGAGATGTAAAACAATAGTTTATTTTAATTTATATTTTTGTTATTTAATAAGTGTGGGATTTATCTCCACAGATTAGTTTTGTTTATCGACCTGATCGATGTGTTCATGCTGATAAATCGATTTAGTTGTTCACGTTGATGTATTGTTATCGATCTGTTTGTTCAGATCGTGTGTTCGTAATTTTATTTGTGGTTTTATTTTTGGGTTTTCTTTAATTTGGATTCGTCAGATCTGTGTTTTTCAAGGTGTTTAAAGTTTGGATAACATAGATCGTTGTTGGATCAAGTGGTGTTACAGGTATAGAAGACGTATTTGGCACAGTGATATTAATGCGTGATACGCTCCTCTCTGCCAAGTGGACATGATTTTTGCAGGAAGCAAGTTAATATCCCTGAGGGCGATGTTACAATTTTTTTATTGGATCTTTGATCTGTAATATTACAGGCGATCAGTCTGGTTGATATGTAATTTAGATATTTTTGCAATATGTTAGTTATCGCTAGAGGCTAGTTAGGTTGAATGTCAATTCCACTCATTGTAAACGCCGCTGGATGTTTTTTCCATCATCTTGGCATGATTTTTTGTTTTAAAAAAAAGAAGTTTGTTGCAATAAATATAAATAAACATTAAATCACCTCATAAGTTACATTAATTACTGGAATAAAATAAGTTCGTTTAACAGTTAGGAAGCACCCGCTACTCTAATTAATTGTCCATTTAAACAAGACTTTGGATAAAAAGTACAATGGTTAAATTAAACAATATCGTGATTCGGAATTATAAGAAAAATATATCTTTTCTAAAACTTAGCCAAACATTAATTATTCTAACATTAGTTAAATTGAAAAACTAAAAAAGCTAGACATGTTTAGGGCATTTATTTAATTTCATTTCATCAAATACAGCTTTTAGACCATATAATTATGGAGTCCATCTCTTGTGAGACTGTTTCATAGTGAGACCAAGCACTAGAGGGAAAATAGCAAAACATCAAATCAAATTTGGGGGTAGAATTCCAAACACTTTGGACTCGGGGTAATTGATGAGAAGCAGGTAATTGATGAGAAGCGTACAAAATGTGGGGGACCAAACAGCAAATAAGCAAAAATAACCATAGAACCAACTCATCTCCTTCTTCTCGTTTTCTCCATCGCGTCGCCGCCTTGCCTCTCTGCCGTCGCCGCCTCGCCTGCCCGTCGTCATCCCCTCGCCTGCCCGTCGTCATCCCCTCGCCTATCCATCATCGCTGCCTCGCCTTCTACGTTGTCGGATCGTATTCTCCGCCATCGCAACATCTAATTTCATCATTTTCATCGCTGCCTCATCATCATATGCCGGAAATAGGGCTGAGAATTAGATATGGGGCAGTTCGAATACGCCGGTGACGAGTCCATGACAACAATCAACAACCTTCTTGTTGGATGGGTTACGTATAAAAAATCGTTGGAGTCGGCATCGAATTCGTTGGATTTGGCAAGGTTCTCCGGTGCTGATGCGATTTTGCGCTGGCGTCATCTAGGTCGGTTTCACTAGGGTTTGGCACCGACATTTTCAAGGTCAGATTCACGAGTTTTTGCATTGGCGTCGTCAAGGTTGAATGTGCCGCCATCGCGAAGGTTGGATGCGTCGTTCCGACGAGCTAGGGTCCAGGCCAAAAGTTTGGGCTCAAATCAGGTCCAAATTTGGGCCTTAAGTCTATAGTTCACATTTAAGTGATAACACATCAAATTTAAAATAAATAACATCCAATAAAAACTCTAAAGCATCAAATTAAATAATTATACTAAAATAATTACTTTGAGCTTGATTATTTTTGCTTTGACTTGTGTTGGGCCTAATTTCTAAATTTCACCTTCAAATAATAATTCAACCTATAAAAACATTTAAACATCAAGGTTAAAATTTAATTATAAAATAAACTAAATTAAAAAGGCGATAAACATCATATAAAAATAATAAAATAGATAAACATCAAATAAAAACACTAAAAATACACTAGATTATAGTTAAATATCAAAATAAATTAAAATAGTTTAATGTTAAGTATAAATAAGAATACACATAAAAAATAGTTAAACGTCAAATAGAATTAGTTAAACCTCAAAAAAAAATTAACATCAAATACAAAATTAAAATGCACATAATGCTCAGTTCATCTAAAATCAGCTTGTTGGATTATTTATTGTCATACTATGATGCTACACCATTATATTGTGATGGTTCAATTTTTTTGTTTGATGTTTTACAAAAGTACCGATGAAGATATTGATTTAAACAAGATATTCATGTGCTTCATTATACTTATACATTCCACTATTGTTGCATTTGAAATAACTTGTTAAACATCATCCATCACAAAAAGGGTTCAAATGCCCTAAAATTCGTTAACATAAAAACTGGAAAAAAAAGTCCAAATCAACCTAAAATATCAATAACAATCCAGTGCCTCAGCTCTAACAAATAAACCGATATTTATAAAACATCATTCTTAAATAATAAATGTCAAACAATCAAATTCTATTTTTCCCCGACTTGTTTTCCTTCGTTGCTCACTTATTCACGGACTTGCCTTCTCTCCTGCTGGTTTCGAAGATGATGGCTCTTCTACTCCATCAACGCAATGATCAAAGGTTGATTTTCGGTCCTCTTTTCAAGGGAACACCTTCGGGAGTATGATTCCTCATAGCATTTTAAATATCTCATCAATGACATCGTATAGCTCTGGCTTGGAAAGTAATTCTGTGAAATAAACATAAAACATCACATACATTAATTAAAATATCAATATCCAAAATTAAAATTTCACAATAGCACACATAACATCAATGATAACTACATTGAGAAACATCAAATACAGTATTTAAAACATCAATATCAAAATTTCAAAATATCAAACAATACACACTAAAGTATTAGAAGAAAAAAACTGAACATCAGTTGCGTACTTAAATATGAAAACACCACAAGCATTAAACACTGAAATTATAACTATACACCAACAAACATAAAAATACTCAGAGGATAAACATGAAAGATCAAAGATAGATACTGAAACATTAACAACAGTAACTAAAACATACAGGTAAAAAAAACTTACAGTTCCTACTTCATTCTTGAATGCAACAACAGTGGGTAAGTATTATTAGACATCTAAGAAACACCAACAACAGCAACACAAAAATACCACAAATAGTAACAAAATTGTAAGACATCACACCCAATCAAAACAATAAAACTAAACATCAATTGCACACTTAAAACACTACGAGCATCATATACTGAAATTAAAACATCACAGTGAAACAGATAAAAATACTTAAAATCTAAATATGAAACATCAAACATGAAACCAGAAACATCAACAACAGTATCTAAAACATCACATATGAAAAATAAAAAAATTTACATATCCTCCTTCATTCTCGATTGCAGCAACAGTGGGAGAGCGTTCTTAGACATCTTAGAAACAACAAATAACACAAAATTAGCACAAATAGTAAGAAACACCTAATGTATCACACACAATCAAAATAAAACCCCAAGATATCAAACACAATCAAAGCTGAATATTAATTGCACAATTAAGCATGAAAACACTACACGCATCGATCACTGATATTAAAACATCACACCAAACACAGATAACAATACTTAAAACCTAAACATCAAACATCAAACAGAAAACCAAAAACATCAACGACAGTATCTAAAACATAACATCTGAAAAATAACAAAACTTACAAATCCTTATTCCTTCTCAATTGTAGCAAAAATGGACAAGTGCTCTTAGACATCTAAGAAACAACAACAATACAAAAATTAGCAAAAATTGTAATAAATCCCTAAGATATCACACACAATCAAAACTGAACATCAATTGCACACTTAATCACGAAAACACTACAAGCATCAAACGCTGAGATTGGAATATCACACCAACACAGATAACAATAGTTAAAACCTAAAACATCAAACATAAAACGAGAAATATCAATAACAATATTTAAAACATCACTGCTGTAAATTAAGAAAACTTACATATCATCCTTCCTTCTCGATTGCAGCAGCTGTGAGGCAAGTCTTCTTAGACATCTAAAAAATGGTAGCAGCAACACAAATATTAGCACAAATCCGTAAAAACAACTCACCAAACACAAAAAATGGAGAAATTCCCAAAATTACTCAGTATAACATACACAAACCCTAGAAAATCACATGAACCAAAGAAAGTAAACAAAAATCGAAAAATAAAACAAAATCACATAAAAAATCTGAGCAAAGATATTACCTTCGAAGATAAACACAAAACGAAGGTCATATTGCATTTGGGAACCGAAAATCGAAGCTAAAACTAGAAAATTCACTGGAAAATTCCAAAGATCTCAACGAACCAGTGTGCGCAAGTAAGGAGGAAGAAAAATGGAGAGAATGCGTGGTTAATTGGAATGAAATGAGAGGTTGTGTGAGGTTGAAATAGAGGTTAAAGAAAATTGGAGATGAGAGAGAAGCAGAGCGGTTACAGAAGAAGGGAGAGAGAGAAGAGAGAAGACGTAAGAAAAAATGTGGGAGACGATGATGAAAGATTATTATTTAAACCTGGATTTAAATGTAAATTAACAAAATTTTACTTCTAGCCCCTAAATTTTTAAATTTTCAATTAGAAATGTCATGCTATATTCCTTACACTTTAATCCTTCATATCATTATGAGAATGCTTTATACAAGACTTTGTGCTAATTGTACTGTTCGTGTCTATTGTCAACATCCTTAACCAGCTAGTAATCAATTGGCCTGTGAAGATGGGTCGCCAGTGTTTTATGAATAGACACATGAGCCCTAGTCTCGGTTCTTTTCTAACTCTTTTATTGATGTCGTATTCTTTTTACTACTTTCATTAGACTTCATTTTAATTTCAGTTACATCAATTTAATTATTGAAGTTCCATTAATTTCAACTTATGATAAAATGTAAGTATCATATTTAATTTTATAATATATTTTAAAATTTATTTAACTTTAGTTCAATTCACTCCCAATCCAATAAAATAACATGATAAGTTAACATGGTCATGAGGAGAGGCTGAAAAGTGTTGATACATGAATCTACTAATAATGCTTCTTTCAATTCGTATACTCTATAATTTTGTTTTCCTGCTAACAAAAAGAAAATGGAATGCTAATGCAGTATGTTGAAAAGCCATTTATATATGCTCCTTTCGTTTGGCCTCCTCTTATATATTAGTGACAGATCAAAAGCAGCTATTGTATGATGCCCACTCCCGACGGAGGTGAAAAAAGGCTGAGAAAAAGGATCCAACGCCATTCTTCTACTTCTTGTTGTGTACTACAAATTTGGTGCATCAAACTTTGTTTTGTTTTGTTTTGTTTTATTACTCCATCTATTTCTCTATTAGTGACAAACTTTCCTTTTTTTGTTTGTTTCTTTTATATTGACACACTTTTCATTTTTGGCTGGATTCCATTCACTCATTTTACTTTTTACTTTCTACATTCAATTTCATCCACTCATTTTTTTCACCTAAATCCAAACACCTAAGGCTACTATGTCATATCCAATGAAACGAAGGTAAACACCTAAACCCATGGTGTCACTACTAGTGGAACGGAAGGAGTATGTTATTGGGGTTTACGAGCCGAGTTGTGTAAAGACGTTTTTATTGGTGGAAGCAAGAGTTTTTTTTTACATTATTTGAACTGATCTAAAATTGAAGTGTTAGTTATATTAAAAGGATTAGGGCTTTAGAAATCATTTCGATTCATTTGAAAAATGTTTGACTAGTTGAAAAAATAAGACTTTAGAATTTGATCAGTTTAGTTCAGTTGAAAATAATCTGATCGTGTTTTTATCTTTGTTTGAAGAAACGAAATTCACGTGCTAATGATCAGTCACTTTTGATTTGCTTATGGTGTTTGATAATAATTATCTTACTTCCGGAATTATACTGTACAATGATCTCTTTCTAACTATTAACAATCTGAGTAGGAGTGGAAGCTGCGGTTACATTTGCAAGTAGGAAGTGACAATTCAAGAAACTAATGCTACGATTAGTTTCAAAACAAATAAGGCATAACCGTGAGTGACCTACAATTGTGGGTATAAAAGGTGACTAAATATAATAGAAAATTATAGGGTAATATGCAGATATAACCCTATATAATTGAGAAAATGCATATATAACTACTATTGAAAAATAGGTACATACGCATCAGTATAAATTCGTGAGTACAGGTATATCGGTGCGTATGTAACCAATTGCACTGGTAATTATCATGTTACCATCAATACCGGTGCAAATAAGTACATACGCATTGGTATCCTGTCAACCGGTGTAATGTTCACTTATTTTTGCACCGGTGTTGGTACTACCGGTGTACCAATTTAAAATATATCGCACCGGTATTATTCGAATAGTTAATTGTACTAGTGCAATTGCTAGCATTTGCACCGGTACAGGATTACCATGTGTACTTATTTACCATTTTTATTAATTTGGCGCGAATAGGTACAATTTTTAAACCGATAATGAGAAATTACCGTTGCAGAAATGAAAAATAGCAGGAAAAATTAGCATTAGTACACCAGTTACAATTAGCATTGGTGTAAGAATTGATAACGCACCGGTATTTTTTTAATGCCGGTGCAAAAATAAATTCTTATTCTGAAATTTGGCGCCAAAACTATTAGTTTTCGCACCGGTATTGTGATTGTACCGGTGCAGGACAGGAAAATATGCTCAAATGTACATTGGTAACGGATTTTATCGGTGTAAAATGCTTCAAATGCACCGATGAAGTATAAATACCGGTGTAGAAAATAGCATTAAATGCTCACCTACCCCCCTTTGTTAGCGGGTTAAAAATGGGATTTTTTGAAAAAAGTGGTCCATTAATGGTGTTTTTTTATTGATGAAAGCATTGAATTCTCCACAATGGAGCCCCTTGAAGGTACCTTTTTTTGAATTACATTTATGGATATTAAAGATTTCATGTATGGTTTTGGTTAGTAGAGATATTTACATTTTGTGTTTGATCATTTGATGGTGATTAAGGTAGAATTGTAGATATTAGTTTGTGATTTGTTCTCAAGGTTGTTGTAGTTATAAGGCTATGACTTTTGATTCCTATAGTGTTGGACATGTTAAGAATGTTGTAATTGTAATGTGGAATATTGGTGTTTATTGTGCATTTATAATGTTGCATGATTAGGAATTCATCATGAAAAATTCTACTGTACTAAATGTATTGAAGTTTGATTGTTGGACATTTATTGATATGTAGAGTTGTATCGCATCATCGAGAGGCGTAAGCATGTTATGACAACGTTAGTAGGGTGAGCGGTGAATATATTATGTTCGTGGATGAGTTCTTGGAGCATGCTTTTAGTCGAGAGAAGCGAATATTATGTCCTTGTCGTGATTGTGGAAATCGAATCCGTACGGATAAGAAGGACATCCTGAAACTCCCTTTGTATAGCTGGGGGTTTGTAAAAGATTATGTTGTGTGGACCTTTCATGGGGGAAAATCACCACCGGAAGTGAGAGTTAGTAGTGAGTGAGAGTGCTTTGGGGATGCTAAGTTGGATGACATGTGTGAGGAGGTTGTTTTTGAGTTTAGAGGGAGGCCCGAGGTTTTGGCTAACTTCCTTGGTGAGAAGGATAACCATTGTATCCAGGCTGCAAGAAGAAAGACACAGTCAGTCGTGTTTGATGGAGTTGTTTAATTTGAAAGGCGTAGGGTCATGGAGTGATACTAGCATGAATAAATTGTTTAAGTTTTTGAATGAAAAGCTTCCACCCGGTAACGGGGTTCCTGATAGCCTTTATGAAGCTAAGGGAATTTTGTGCCCGATGGGATTGGAGTATGAAAATATACATGCTTGTCTAAACGATAGTCTCCTATATAGGGGTGACCTTAAGGATAAGATTATTTGTCCAGTTCGTAATGTGTTGTGTTATAAGAAGAAGAGAACTGTGGCTGTCGGTGGAGAGCATGTTGTGCCAATGAAGAGGCAGGTGCCCGCCAAATGTATGTGGTATCTTCCCATTATTCCGAGGCTGAGAAGGTTATTTAAGAACGAAAAGGATGCAAAGAACTTGAAGCGGTGCGTTGATAGGGGAGGTTGTAAAGATGACGATATAATTCGACACTCGGTAGACGCAGACCAGTGGAAGAAATTTGACAGGATGTATCCACACTTTGCATCCGAACCTAGGAATTTGAGATTTTCTTTGTGTACTGATGGTATAAACCCATTTGGGAATATGTCCTCGAAACACAGTTCGTGGCCGGTTATGCTTGTCATTTACAATCTTCTTCCGTACTTGTGCATGAAGAGAAAATATGTGTTGATGCCCATCATGATTTCAGGCCCGAAACAACCTGGAAATGACATAGACACTTATCTTTCCCCTTTGATAGAATATTTGAAGGCCTTAATGTTTGATGGTTGTAGTGGTGAAGAGTTTACATTAAGGGCGATGCTTTTTTGTACCATAAATGATTTCCCAGCATATGGTAACCTTTCCGGGTATGTGGTCAAGGGTCACAAGGCTTTCCCAGTTTACGAAGATGAGACGGATTACCATCAGTTGAGGATTGAGCAGAAGACAGTTTATTTTGGTCACTGTAAATTCCTGCCAGTAGGTCACAAGTTGCGGGAGAACACAGTTGCATTCATTAGTGGGAAGGAGAGGAGAAAGGCACCCAAACCTTTGATCGGTGTAGCTATTCACAACAAGGTGAATAAATTTTATGTTGTTCTAGGTAAGAAGTTATCAAAGGGTGATTGGGCTGTAGACGGACCGTGGAAGAAACAATTTTATTTTCTTTGATTTGCCGTACTGGGAAGACTTGGATGTTCGACATTGTTTGGATGTCATGTGCAACACCCCAAACCCCCGACCTACCTGCCCAACACAAGTATCAGGTCGGATCTAGGCGTGCTACTGAGAATCCAACGAGTCAGATGCAGTAACGAGAGATACAAATTATGCGGAAGCGCTTTTAAAATTTAAAACCTAGCTTACTATTACAATGAAAGTCCGAATACAAGTGTTAACCAAGAGTTTTAACTAAAAGTAACAGACAAAAGTTCTAAAGGATCCGGTGAGGATCCGTTCATGTTAACATTTTACATAACCATTTTTAATCTAACCAAAAGATTCTAAAGGTTCACCCAGGATCCTTCCTCAAAAGAAGTAAAAACACCAGTGCACTTCACTCTTACGGTTCATCTGCACCTGAGAGGGTTCATTAAACTAAGGTAAGCTCCTTTCTTAGTGAGGTTCCCTCACCAATATTTTCCAAGTTGAGTTTTAGTGGTCACAGAAAACAAATAGCCACATAAGTCCTAGCACACAGTAAAAGGATACGGGTGGTTAATGCCAAGTTGCTGTCAAGTGCTTATGTGGAAACTCTAACTAACATACAAGGCATAACCTTTTCAGCAGTGCCCTAAGGCTATTAATCGAGAATTCAGTCTCAACAACCACACCCAATCGGATGTTCAATTACGAGTTTGTATCAGAAAACTAGATTGTTATGCTAGCATACCAGAAACTCCACGTGTAGCCGGTCTAGTCAGACGGTCCAGTCTATACCGTTCCCCACCGACTTCGACCGAACTACAATCGCGTCCGGGACCCCAACAACCACAAACAAGCAACCAGGTAGCAGATAATTCAACTTTGTCACGGCAAGATAAAATACAAGCCGATCATCCACACATAAAATATCAGAGCAGTGCATGCACTCAGTTTCATAATAATTAATCAATATATATATATATATATTTCAAAGTGCAAGGTTCGAGTAGAGTGGATTCGAGAACAGAGTTCAAGTACAGGGTTCGAGTAGAAAGTTCAAGTGATACTGGGCTCGAGTGGTGAGGGTCGAGTACAGGGTTCGAGTGATACTGGGCTCGAGTGGTGAGGGTCGAGTACAGGGTTCAATTCGTGTTAAGGCGATACAAACACTCACCTCAGTTAGATGGGGTTTTGTGGTTGGAACTTGATGCAACCTCTGTTCCTACGCTACCACCGCTCATTCCATGTTCTTATTTTGGTAAGAGAATGGTTTAAGGCTGTAAGTTTGGGGAGGTTGTAATTGTTATTTATACTAGCTGATGGCATGATGGGAGACATAGGTGTTCTGACACCTAACACCTAAAAGTTCATCCATTTAACCGTCATTTGGATAAGCTTTCATGTCCACTTGCTAGAATTTCGATTTGGATAAGTTTTCATATCCACTTGCCCGAATTTCACCTTCCGGTATTTATTTATTATTATTTAAAAAAATTAGCTCTTACATGCACATTGACTTCATTACGGTCGGGGTTTTCACAATCTCCCCTCCTTAATGAATTTCGTCCCCAAAATTCCCATTTCCCGTGAAAAACTTTGGGTAATTATCCCTCATGTCAGCTTCTAGCTCCCAAGTTGCTTCCTCAACCTTATGATTTCTCCACAACACCAAAACCATAGGAATCTCTCTAGTTAGCAAGGTCTTGATTTTTCGATCCAATATCTTTACGAGATTTTCCTCATACATCAGTTTTTCATTCACTGCTAAGTCTTCATGGTTTAACACGTGTTTTGGGTCAGGGTGGTATTTCTTCAGAAGTGATACATGGAAAACATTATGCAATTTCCCCAACTGGCTAGGCATGTTGAGTTGGTACACAACTGGTCTGATTCGTTGTAAGACCTCAAAAGGGCCAATGTACCTAGGACTCAGCTTTCCTTCCTTACCATTCCGGATGAGACCCTTGTGAGGGGTTACCTTCAAAAATACCCGATCACCAACTCTAAATTCTAAATCCCTCCTTCGATGGTCTACGTAACTCTTTTGTTGACTTTGAGCCATCTGTAAGCGCTACTTTATCAGCTTGACCTTATCCATGGATTCCTCAATCCAAGGTATACTGGCAACTGGGAGAATCTTTTCCTTTCCCACTTCTTCCCAAAGAGGGGTGTCCAACATTTTCTACCACAGAGTATTTCATATGGGGACATACCAATAGATTAATGATAACTATTGTTATAAGCAAATTCTACCAAAGGTAAGTGAGCGTCCCAACTTTCCCCGAAATCCATAACACAGCTTCGGAGCATGTCCTCCAAAGTTTGAATTGTTCTCTCTGACTGCCCGTCTGACTACGAATGGGTACTGGTACTAAAGTTCAATTTGGTTCCCAGTTCTGCTTGTAGTTGCCTCCAGAAGCGGGAAGTGAATCTTGGGTCCCTATCTGACAAAATAGTTATCGGCACCCCATACAATCTTACGATTTCCTGGGTGTAAATGACCGTCAATTTTTCCAAGGAGTATTTAATGTTGATCGGTAGAAAGTGAGTTGATTTGGTCAACCTATCCACCACCACCCATATTGCGTCAAAATTTTTCGGTGTTTGGGGTATTCCTGTTATAAAGTCCATCGTGATGTGATCCCATTTCCATTCAAGAATCTCCAATGGTTGTAATAACCCCGATGGTTTCTGATGCTCGGGATTGACTTGCTGGCACACCAAACAACGCACCACGTATTCTGCTATGTCCCTCCTCATGTTATCCCATCAGTATTGCTGTTTCAAGTCTCGATACATTTTGGTCCCTCCTGGGTGTGCCGTATACTTGGAACGGTGAGCTTCCTCCAACACTCTTTGTGTGATCTCTAAATTTTGGGGTAGGTAAAACCTACCTCTATAGATAAGCACATCGGCACTGTCCACTTCAAAGTATGGTAACTTCCCTTCGGTGGCAAGCTTTCTCTTCTTCACCAATGATTCATCCGATTCTTGAGCCTTCTTAATCTCCGTGGGTAATATAGATTGTACCCTTAGATTGAAGAACACAAGTCGGTCAGGTTTAGCCTCGCATTCCCAACTTTCTGCCTGCGATAACATCTCAGACTCCTTTATCCAAATATGCGCTAACTTCACTTTCCGACTCAGGGCATTTGCCACCATATTTGCCTTGCCAGGATGATAATTGATCACACAGTCATAGTCCTTCAAAAACTCCATCCACCGATGTTGGCGCATATTCAGATCATTTTGAGAAAATAGGTATTTCAGGTTCTTATGATCCAACATTACTTCAAATGTGACTCCATACAAATAATGTCGCTGTTTCTTTAAAGCAAACACAACTGTAGCTAGTTCTAGGTCATGGGTGGGGTAATTCTTTTCATGAGGTTTCAACTTCTGAGAAGCATAAGCAATCACGTGGCCTCGTTGCATCAACATGCATCTGAGACCATCTCCCGAAGCATCAGTATACAATATGAATCCATCATTTCCTTCAGGTAGAGCAAGAACTGGGGCAGTGGTCAAACGTTTCTTCAATTCTTAGAAACTGGATTCAGTCTTCTCATTCCATTCATACTTTACTCCCTCCCGAGTTAGACGGAACAAAGGGGATGCTAGTTTAGTGAAGTCTTTGACGAAATGCCTATAATACCCTGCTAGTCCAAGAAAACTCCAAACTTCCGTACTATTGGTCGGCACTCTCCAATTTAGAATTGTCTCAACTTTAGAGGGATCTATGGATATCCCTTCCTTGCTAATCACGTGCCCCAAACAGTTCACTTGGTTTAGCCAGAATTCACATATACTAAACTTGGCGTACAACCTGTTCTTTAAGCAGTTGTAATATTTTCCTTAGATACCCTTCATGCTCTTGCTGGGATTTGGAATAAACCAAGATTTCATCAATGAAGATGACAACAAACTCATCTAGGCATGGCCGAAATACTCGATGCATGAAATCCATGAAAGCGGTTGGTGCATTGGTTACTCCAAATGGCATTACCAAGAATTCGTAATGACCCTATCGGGTATTGAAAGTTGTTTTAGGTATGTTCTCCCACTTCACTCACAACTGGTAGTACCCTTGTCATAAATCCTGTTTAGAAAATACAACTGCTTATTGGAGTTGATCGAACAACTCCTCAATAATGGAAGAGGGTATTTATTCTTAATCGTCACATTGTTTAAGCCTCGATAATCGATACACATCCGAAGAGAAACATCTTTCTTCTTAACAAACAACATTAGGGCTCCCCAGGGTGAGGTACTTGGTTTAATGAACCCCCGAGTTAACAAATCTTCTAGTTATAGTT
This sequence comes from Rubia yunnanensis, assembly GCA_037428765.1. NCBI lineage: Eukaryota > Viridiplantae > Streptophyta > Magnoliopsida > Gentianales > Rubiaceae > Rubia > Rubia yunnanensis. Next base: position 132,634,881 of record CM075062.1, read on the forward strand.
TCAACTCTTGTAGTTCTAGTGGCGTCATACGATAAGGGGTTCTAGAGACAGGTATGGCTCCTGGAACCAGATCAATGGTAAACTCAGTCTCCCTTTCCGGAGGCAAACTTACAAGTTTCTCCAGAAATACCTCAGGGAAGTTTTGGACAACTGTTATATATTCTCCCTTTAACTGGTCTATTGGCTTGTTCATGACATAAGCTAATATCCCAGTTGATCCTTTACAAATTATCCGTCAAGCTTTGACACTAGCAACCAGCAATGAGGAGGATTTCTTTCTTCCCACATCCACTTCAATAGGAGGTTCCCCGGGTCGACACAGCTTAACTTCCTTCGTATGACAATTTAACTGGCCATGATTCTTAGTAAGCCAATCCATCCCAAGTATTACTTCATATCCCTTTAAGGATAGAGAAATTAGGTCTATGGGCAATTCCCCATGCCCCATATTTACCCCACAGTTTCTACATACACGTCCAGTTAGGATTTTAGCATCGTTTGTGGGAGTGCTAACTTCCAACGTATAGTGTAAGTTCTCTATCTTACCTCCCATATTTTCAAGAAAGGAATAACTAGAAAAAGAATGAGATGCACCAGGATCAATAAAAAATTTAGCTAGTTTACCCAAAATAGAGAGGGTACCTTCAATGACCTCGGTCGAAACCGGTTCCTCATTATCCTCCAACGCTTAAACATGAGCCTGCACCTTTGGTTGATTGCTCCCACTTGCTTCTCCTTTCTGAGTAGGTCTGGTGATAGATGCCTGGGATCCCAAGGGTTGATACAAGCGACTCAGCTGAGCTAGCGAGCACTCTGATATTCTATGTTCAAAGCTCCCACATCGTAGACACTTATTTGCCTTCTTCCAGCAACTCTTTTCATCATGGTTTCCCTTTCCACAGTACAGGCTATAAACTCGAGGCGTTCCTCTTGGGACAATGCTTGAGCTATCTGACATAGCCGGCGGTCAGGGTATGTCTCTCCTAGGGACTTTGTTTTTCCCATTGTTAGATCTCTGCGGCCCTGGGGTGTACATTAACTGAGATTTCACATTTGTCCTTCTTGCTTGGTGCATGGCCCGTAAGACATTTTTTGTTTCTTCCACTCTGCAAGCTGCGTTGACGGCTGCGGTATAATTATTTTGATATATCGGGGCCAAAGCATCCTTCAACTCCAGCCTTAACCCTTGGATGAATCTCCTCTTGCATTCATCATCAGTTGAGATTGTCTTCTCTGCAAACTTAGGGAGTTTGGAAAACTTTTCCTCATACACCGCTACACTCATTATGCCTTGGTTCAAGTTTATGAATTCTGCTTCTTTCCTTTCGTTAACTAGAGGTGGAATGTACTTCATCTTAAACTCCTTTTCAAAATTCTCCCAGGTTCTAGGAGTTTCCTCCATGTCCCACTTTCTCTGTACTATGTTCCACCAATCTTGCACAGCTCCTTCTAATTGGAATATGGCAAAACTCACCTTCCGTTCATCTGTGTATCCTAGGGCCCGGAAAGTCCGAGTCATTGTTTCGATCCAATTTTTGACAACTTCATCATCTGGGTTGTCGTTGAACCTGGGGGATGAAACTTTTGAAATCGTTCCAGTGCTGCATCCTCTGTCTCCAGCCTTTGACTTCGATCCCTGAGGGGAGGTTGAGCTTGATTCCCTCTTTCTATCATGCAACTCAATATTTCAGTAATTTGATTTACGAACAACTACATCCCGGTGGTTGGAGGGGTTTCCCATTGGCGAGTTTGAACTTTCACCTTGTTCCCTTTCCATTGAAACCTATATTCAATAAATTAGCTTAATATTATTATTATTTTGAGTGTTTGGATAAAGATTATACTAATCTTTATTTATTAACCCAAAAGAACACCATATAATTCACATAATATTTTACATTAGCTTCATAGTTCATCTAATATTTTACAACTTCAACCAAGCGGAATCCTCCAATGCTAAAATTGGGACTCACTCTAGTTCTAATTCTTATTTTAAAACATGTTAGACTTAGACTCTTTCCGGGTTTATCACTGGTTCCTAATCTTAACTCGCAAGATCCGCCGGGTGCAAAATTTAGGATCTGCAAGTACCAAAAGTCATATTCTATTACCAAAAGTCATATTCCAGACATAATCAACCCTTGAACCTTCAGTGGAGCCACCTCCTTCCTCTCGCTCAACTCCAGGGAATGCTTGGTTCACCAGATCATCCCGCAGTGTAGCGAGAGTTTGATCCATTGTACCCGGGTCTCCCTAATGATGTGCCTCCAAATTGGTTCAGTTGGTTTTCTAGGTCCACTTCTTGAATGACTACCTGTTGTTTGGTGTCCCATTTCCTGAGCTCCAGAATTCTTCGGTTCTGCAATCGATCGCGTTCTGGGATCACCGTATTTACCCTTGTCTCTTCTGCGTTAGCACGCAGACACAGTTCCCACATGGCATCTTTCATCAATTTTTCATGGTTCTCGAGGCTAAGGACCCTGCTAATTAACTCTTCCCGCTCCATTACTAAAGCGTGCACAACCCAATTTGGGTAGGCATGAGTCTCCACCCAACACGAATTGTCTAAAATCTCCGTCCATGGAATGAATGTCTCTGGGGGAGCTCCAGAATGTCTCCTTACCTCAATGATCCCTTGAAAATCATTAGTCGCAATATCTACATCATCGTCCATCTATCAAAATAACAAACTTGTTAGTTTGATAGCTTGGACCCAACTAGCCTAAAACATACCTTATTCACAACTTATTCAGCTCTTCTAAATATTTTTCTTTAAGGTAGGTATGGGTTTTCCTTTATTTTTTTTTGAAGATGCAATGATACCACATCTGTACCACCCCAAACCCCCGACCTACCTGCCCAATAAAAGTATCAGGTCAGATCTGGGTGTGTCTTTTGAAAATGAACAGAACTTTGATAGGCGGAATCGGCAAATTGCTTCTACCGAGTTCCCCAACAGTAAGCTTAGCTTAATAGCGCTTAACTCTTTCTACTTCACTCTCAATAGTTACATACAAGTTCGTAGAGCATAGAAAAGCAGTATGTCTGGGACGTGTACGTGTCAGATGAACTAAATCCTTATTGAATTTTATTTTTCCATTATAAGGAGTTCTCACATCCAACGAGTTGGATGTAGTGAAGAGCAATACAGATTATGTGGAAGCAATTTTAGAATTTAAAACCTAGCTTACTATTACAATGAAAGTCTGAATACAAGTGTTAACCAAGAGTTTTAACTAAAATTTACAGACAAAAGTTCTAAAGGATCCGGTGAGGATCAATTCACGTTAATATTTTACATAACCATTTTTCATTCTAACCAAAAGATTCTAAAGGTTCACCCAGGAAGTAAAGACACCAGTGCACTCCACTCTTACGATTTATCAACACCTGAGAGGGTTTATTAAACTAGGGTAAGCTCCTTGCTTAGTGAGGTTCCATCACCAGTATTTACCAAGTTGAGTTTTAGTGGTCACGGAAAACAAATAGCCAAATAAGTCCTAGCACAAAGTAAAAGGATACGGGTGGTTAATATCAAGTTGCTGTCAAGTGCCTATGTGGCAACTCTAACTAACATACAAGGCATAACCTTTTCAGTAGTGCCCGAAGGCTATCAATCAAGAATTCAGTCTCACCAACCACACCTAATCAGATGTTCAATTACGAGCTTGTATCATAAAACTAGATGGTTATGCTAGCATACCAGAAACTCCACGTGTAGCCGATCTAATCAGACGGTCTGGTCTATACCATTCCCTGTCGATTTTGACTGAACTACAATTGCGTTGGGGACCCCAAAAAGCACAGACAATCAATTAGGTAGCAGATAATTCAAGTTTGTCATGGCAAGATAAATAACAGGTCGATCAAGCACACATATAATATCAGAGTCATGCATGCACTCAGTTTTACACAATATAAATATATTTCAAAGTACAAGGTTCGAGTAGAGTGAATTCGAGTAGATAGTTCAACTATAGGGTTCGAGTAGAAAGTTTGAGTGATACTGGGTTCGAGTGGTGAGGGTCGAGTACAGGGTTCGAGTGATATTGGTTCGAGTCGTACATGTTCAAGTGATGAAGGTCTAGTAAAGGGTACGAGTGATATTGGTTCAAGTGGTACCGGTTTGAGTGGTGAGGGTCGAGTACAGGGTTTGAGTGATACTGGGTTCGAGTGGTACAAGTTCGAGTGATGAGGGTCGAGTACATGGTTCGAGTGATACTAGTTCCAGTAGTACATGTTCAAGTGGTGAGAGTCGAGTACAGGGTACGAGTGATACTAGTTCAAGTGGTACAGGTTCGAGTGGTGAGGGTCGAGTACAGTGTTCGAGTGATACTGGGTTTGAGTGGTACAGGTTTGAGTGGTGAGGGTCGAGTACAGTGTTCGAGTGATACTGGGTTTGAGTGGTACAGGTTTGAGTGGTGAGGGTCGAGTACAGGGTTCGAGTGATGTTGGGTTCGAGTGGTACAGGTTCGATTGATAAGGTTGAAGAGGTACTAGTTCGAGAGGTGAAAGTTCTAGTGTTCGAGAGGTACTCTCTAGTTCGAGAGGTGAAGGTTCCAGTGGAGGGTTTAAGAGGTATTCTTTGGTTCGAGAGAAGGTTCGAGAGGTACTCTCAGATGGCATCATATATATAACCATTTTAATTCGATTCGTGTTAAGGCAATGCAAACACTCACCTCAGTTAGACGGGGTTTTGTGGTTTGAACTTGGCGCAACCTCTGTTCCTACGCTACCACCACTCAATCCTTGTTCTTATTTTGGTAGAAAATGGTTTAAGGCTGTAAGTTTGGGGAGGAGGTCATTTCTATTTTTACTAGCTGATGGCATGATGGGAGACATAGGTATTCTTACACCTAACACCTACAATTTTATCCATTTAACCCTCATTTGGATAATTTTTCATGTCTACTTGCCAGAATTTCAATTTGCATAAGTTTTCATGTCCACTTGCCCAAATTTTTCCTTTCGGTATTTATTTATTATCTTTTTTTAAAAAAAACTAGCTCTTACAGGCACATTGACTTCATTACGGTCGGGGTTTTCACATCATGCATATCAAAAAGAACGTTTGTGAGAGTCTAATTAGGATGCTTCACATTCCCTGGGAGACTAAGGATAGTTTGAATGCGAGGAAATATTTAGTGGACCTTGATATACGGTTAGCAAACGTACATGCCCCCCGCTCCTTATAATCTGTTAGTTGTTGAGAGGATATCAGTGCGTGAGAGCATCCAAGGAATGAAGGTACCTTCCAGTTACTCCTCTAATTTTAGTCGATTTGTGAATGATGAGTTGCATCTTAATGCTTTGAAATCACACGATTGTTATGTCCTTATGCAACAACTTTTGTCTGTAGCAATACGTGGGTGTTTGGAAGAGGAAGTTAGATTTTCCGTTATGAGTTTATGTTTCTTCTTCAACTCAATATGCAAGAAAAATATTAGTAGGCAACAACTTGATGAACTGGATTGAGAGGCTGATGTTGTTCTATGCCATTTGGGGAAGTATTTTCCCTCGTCATTCTTTGATATCATGGTGCACCTAGTGGTACACTTGGTTAGAGAGATACGTATGTGCGGGCCTATTGAAATGCATTGGATGTACCCTTTTGAGCATCACATGGCCATTTTCAAGGGTTATGTTCATAATTGTAGTCGGCCAGATGCCTTCATTGTTCAGAGGTACATCACTCAGAAGATCATCGAGTATTGTACAATGAACTTGGTTGGAAGAAAAGCGGTTAGTGTTCCTGGTGAACCTCACTGTGGAAGACGGAATGGGATTCCATGTTCCAAGGTATGCTTCATACACCCTATCATGCTGAGTTGATGACTGTTCACCTGTATGTATTATGTAATAGTAGCGAGACTGTAACATATATTGAAGAGCATTTTTCTCTATTGTAAGAGATTCATCCAGACTGGCCCCGAATAAAATTCAGATAGAGTATTCTTCAAGGTTTGTTAATTGGTTTTACAATCGTTGTAATATCGACGGAATGCCCAGTAACCTACGGGCGTTTGCAAGGATGCCAAACTGCACAGTTAGATGATACCTTGGTTATTACATTAATGGCTTCAGTTTCTCAACATTGGCGAAGGACGAGAAGAGAACCACTCAAAATAGTGGTGTATATATTGAAATCGAATCCAAGTGGCAGGAAAACAAGAGAGATAAACATCCGGTTGTTGCTGTGATGCATTTCTATGGGGTGATTGAGGAAATTTGGGATTTGGATTATGTAAATTTCAAGGTTGTTGTCTACAAGTGTCGTTGGGTGGAACACGGTTCTGGCATTGTTGTTGAGAATCACATGGGGTTCACGTTGGTCGACTTGAACCGTGTAGGATATGAAGATGACAAGTTCAGCTTAGCTACCTAAGCTGAACTTAGAGGCTCAGGGTTAAAGGTCCAGTGAGGATGCCCACCAAGGTTCTCAACATCACCACTAGGAAATCTCCTTGTAGTGAATAAACCAACACCTTTGACAGGTTTGAGCTCCGTGTGCACAAGAGGGTGATTGATCTGTTTAGCTCACCCGAGGTCGTTAAGCAAATCACCTCCATAACCATTGAACCCGGCGTAGAAGTTGAAGTCACAATTGCTGATTCATAGATGTCTCTTAAGTTTATGTTTCCAGACTTTTCATGATGAGAGGAGTTTCAGTCAGATCTTAATGAATTTTGTTTTGTGCTTTTGAAGTGAAGCTTTATGTCATACTCTATAGTGTACGGAAGTTATGTTTAATGGATTATTATGATTTCATTTCAGGGTATCCATTGGTAAATTTTAGTAAAAAAAAAAGCTTAGCTACCTAGGCACGACATATTTTTTACATCAAGGACCCTTTAAATGAGAAGTATCATGTGGTGTTGCATGGGAAGAAGTTTTACTCTAATGAGGAGATTGATCAACCCGCCATAACTGATGATCCTGAGTTTCCATAGGTATTTCCTGGTTTGAAAGATGTTGGGGGAACCATTGTTGGAAGGCGTTCTCACGGCAATGGGATGTGGGTTAATGAGAGTGGTGAAATAGTAGGTGGGGACAATGTCTTGAAGCGGAAGCAATAGATCGGTCGTTCCCGGCCGTTGTTTTTGTGACTTTCTTTTGTGAAAAATCGTATGATACATTACTGATTTATCGTGTAATGTATTTAATTGACACTCTTTTATGAATTGGTTGGTATGATGTGTGATTTCAATGGAGTGTTTATGAATTGTATTGGTGAAATGTGTTTAAATTGGGATTAAATTTTCCACCAGGTGTTCTGTTCAATTTTTGCACCGGTAAAAATAAAATTACCGGTGTAGGAAAATAGGGGGGACTCTATTTTGTACTTACGCACTGGTACACCTACTCGTGCACAGTACTTAGAAAATTTGTGGGTCTTTTTTCTCTCAGGTCCGACAGTGTCAATTTTGTGGCATTAAAAGTAGCGTAACGCAGCTGGTTTTTGAAATATTTGCATCGGTTAATGTACCGGTGCTGGGTACTTAGAAATATTTTTTGAAATTTTCTCTTGGGGCGGATTAGTTAACAAAAAAATTATTTAAAACAGCCTAAAGCGGCTGCTTTAGGCCTATTTTTACACCGAAATATATATAATACCGGTGTAAAAAAACATTCCAATTTTAAAAACCCAATTAGCACCCCATTTCCACAGTACTTTGAATTTATATATCTCACAACATACCATCTCCATCACTACCCATCTTTGGTTAAATTCAACGTAGGTTGCCATATAATCAGGCAAACCATTGCAATGCCTCTATTGTATGATTAATTAGCAATTGCATTTGAAATAGAATCATTGAGATTGTGACATAATGAATATCTTGACTTGCATGTAAGGTGTTTGATGAAATGACATTGTGTGTTTCTTTAAAATGCCTTCAATATCCAATTCGAAAAGGATACGCCATTCACCTTCCTCATCATTACTGAAAGTATCACCGCACACTTACCCGGATGGTACCTTCGTGTCCAAGGAGGCTAGGTTGGTCCATGAATCTTATAAAGGACAGTTTCATCACATAGAGAGAGGAATTGAAGCATCTCCTCTATTCGAACAAGCTATCCGGAAGCTTGGGTGGGAAAAATTCTGCGAGACTCCGCAACCATTCAACCTGACCATTGTAAGTGAGTTCTATGCAAACTTGAAGTGTGGGCCTAGCTACGATCATGTGTATTGTAGAGGTAAAATTGTCCATGTGACACTAGAATCTATCGATGTCTTGTTTGTGTTGCCAATGTTCCAAATGATGAAGATGAGTTTCTCGCACTACATTTTCTAGGTGATGACGGCTATATTCTACAACAACCAATTGAGAAGGAGATCGTTGGGATAGTAACTAGGGAAGGTACGGACATAGACGAGTTGGTCAAACCCGGTTTGAGCAAAATACCTAAGAAAACTCTAACTCCGGAAATGAATGGGTGGTACCCATTTGTGGCGTCTAGAATCCATCTGGTAACTGTTAACACAGAAGTTCAGAAACTTTGCCTCACCTTCTTGTATGCAATAAAGAGGATGCTTCGATGGAATGTTGCTCATCGAATTTGTCCTATTTTGCATATGGAACAGGATCATATGGGATCTTATGCCTATTGCAGTATCATCTCTGCACTTTGTTCAAGAGCGGGAGTCAGTGCCCATGCACATGACGTTTATGGCCAACAAATGGGTAAGATTTAGGTGGACTCTTTCTATAGATAGATAACTGACACTTCTGTCGCTACTATTGAATCTAGAGTTGCTGCATTGGAGGTCGGTGTAGCAAACTTACTTGAAGAATCCAAATACCAATGATCCTGGCAGGAACATATGACCAAAGTTATGACGTATCAATTTCCTAACGCCGTGGCAGCAGTCAGAAATTTTCCAAACTTCCACACAGGAGATGTTAAGGACATGGACGTTGGCACAAGTACCTATAATGGTGATGCAACAGGATCACCTAACGGGGTAGAACCATTTTCTCAATATTATTCGTAGGAAACTTGTATTAGAGGTTAGGAAGAATAGATTCTATACTTAACTTTTACTGTGTTACACTTAGACAGTTTGACATTCTTACTTTTGACAAATATGCACGATGATGAATCGAATAAAAAATTTAAGGGTTGCGTCTATTGAGATTCTATCTGTCATATACACTCATGAAGACCAAAGAGATAGGCCAAACGTAGTTGGCCTATTTTTTTACATCATGGCCGCCGAATATGGTGCATTGTATTCCTAGAATGGTTATAATTGCAAAATTTTGTAGGAAAACAAGCTATGGAGGTTCCCCAAGTAAATTTATGGGCAATAGTGTAATTATGGAAAATATAGTGCAAGTATTCATTGTTGGTTTTACAGGGCCTTTCGTCCACCAGTATGGTCTTCAAATACATTAACACGATCGTTGTGTATTGAATTACATATATGTGGAGCCAATTTTATATTCCAACCATTCCAAGATTCTTGGAGGGACTAAATTGCAAAAAGTAAAAAGTTTACTCGTAAATTAAAATTGCAATCCAATTGAACCGAATGGTCCACAAAACAACCCTTTTGTATTTCCAAGTAAAAAATGTGGGTAAATGAATGGGTCCGAGGTCCGTATTTAGTTTTGAATATGTTCGAACTACATATAGAAACATTGGATAAAACCCTTACCGTTTACTCTATAACACCTACTGGCACTTCAGGATGAACCACCACCTAGGCACAAATATGTTTCAATTATGATTTAATCCTGGAATGTTCAATTTGATCATTTAAGTATTTTCCTAACACGTCGTAACCGCATGTGATAGTTAGGGGGACCTAATTGCAATAAATGCATACAATCAACTTTGAGGGAACCTCGGTACCGTTGAGGTACGAAAATGTTACTTATTCAATCTAGAGCATTGGAAAATTCCATATGGGGCGGTGGAAAATGCTTGAAGGGGTCAAACGGAATGTTTGGGGTCAATCTGCAAATTTTATAAAATTAAACAATGCTTAGAAACGTCACCGTATGAGGCACACGTGTGGTTGATATTTACATGAAACAACTAGTACAATATCTATTTACAATAATTGAATGTCAAATTGATTGATTGGGGTCGTGCGAAAAATACACGGGGGGAAATGCAATAAGTGATAAATTTTAAAAATAATAAACTTTTTTTACACCGGTAACAAAGTAGAAGTACCGGTGTATTTGTACAATTTTTGGCGCACATTTCAAAAAAATCAATTTTTTTTGGATTTTCATTAAGGCGCATAACATCTTACACCGGTAATTCAAGATTTAGCACCGATAAGTATACCGGTGCTGGACAGTTAGAAAATATTTCATAAATTACTCTCGGTTTGAAATTTTTTTACAAAAATTCATTTAAAGCAGCCATAGGCTGCTGCTTTTTCCACATTTTTTACACTGGTATTTTTCTTTTATACACTGGTACTGCATACCGGTGTACAACACCTAACCAAAATTTGTGTGGTTCCTCTCGGATGAAAGGAAAACTTATTTTAAGCAGCTCAACACGGTTGCTTTCCTTCATTTTTACAACGGTATTAGTACCGGTGCTGAACAGTTAGCAGAATTTTTTACCCATTTTCATTCTTCTTACACCGGTACTATATGTATTACCGGTGTAAACAACGTAAATTCATATTTCAAAATTGTTTAAAATGGCCATAACTCCCACAATTCATCATATTTTCATCTTCAAATCCTTCGATTTCTCTTCCAAAACCGCCATCAACCACTCCAACCATTCAATCCACACATAATTGAACCACCACAACTCCTCATCAATCATTGGAACTCCTCATCTCCCATTCCATCCCTATAAAGTGTGGACCTTAACACAAGAGAACCAAAAAAATGAGAGAGGAAGTTGGGGAGAGAAGAAAGTACTTGGTGATCCATTCTTGGCAAGTTCAGCGAAAGGGAGTAGCAACAAAAATGCTCCATTGGTGAAGGTAAGTGTTGGGGTTTACATTACCATGGGTTACCAAGTTAAATTATCTTCAAAAAAACCATTCCATCCCTCACGCACAATACATGTTCGATCAATTGCCTCTATGACCAAAAATATGTAAATTGACAAAAAGTTGAATGACACACTTGAATGGTATGTTTATACAATTGTCAGGAGTAAATGTTTTGCATTTTTTGTAGATGGGTGATGTAGTTCTAGAGTATTTTTGTTGGTGATAATGCTGATAGTCACGTTAGGGGGAAGTGAGAATTGCTCAGTTGTATGCCTAATTTATGAGCCCAAAGACGTTGGTATGGTATTCTATCAACTTCTATAAGGTTTAATTTCATTCTATATAAAGTTACATGCCTTAATTGTTCAAGTTCTATGACATGTTATATAAACTTTTATGCCTCACATGATGAAGTTTCATCTCTAAATAGTTCAATTTCTATGCCATGTTTTGCTCAAAAGTTTTACGAACTAATTGATCAAGTTCTACGCCACATTCTATCAATGTTGATCTTTAATTACCGTTATTTTTAAAACCTTCATGGATTGAATTTTTCCAATTCTAATGGTGTAGATGCCACCAAAGAAGGGGAAATTCATTACGAGAGGAAGCGGCCGGTTACGAAGAAGGAGGAGGAGGTGAAAGATGAGGAGGTGGATGTGGCGGACCAAGAAACACTGCCAAAAAGAATCCCGTTGAAGATAAATTTGAGGAAAAAGCAGCTCAAGTGAATGACCCATCTAGTGAAGAGAAGGAAGAAACCACGGAACCGGGTGACCACTTTGTAGGGGATGTTGAAGGATTGGACGCCGGTAAACAGTTGGCCAAAACACCAATGCACAAGGGAAAGGGAAAGAACACCACCAAAGGAAGGCCAACTATTAATGAAGTGGACGATGACTTGACAAAAGCTGGAGGGAAAATGGAGAAGGATGTGACAAGTTTGAGGTAAATAGTTATTTGAGGAGACGGGGAACTAGTACGTGCCAGTTTGTGATGTTGGCAAAGCATAACATTCCAACTCCTGTTGCGTTTGAATTCCATGGGAATCAAGAGGTATGCATTAAGAATTGGTTAGTGTGGCATGCTTGTGGCAATTACGTTTTCCGGCGCCGGATTAGATTTGGCACATGCAAGCACTAGAGTGATGTCCTGAGGATGTTATGAAAGATGCATGGAAGGATATTCTGGTAAGACTCTCAAAAATTGTAATTTAAAATTTTTATGAAATGGTAAAGTTTTAGTGAAGACGTGATTCCTGACATGCTTTTTCATATGATTCATTCCAGGAGAGCTTTAAAACTGAAACACCTGTGACAGACGGGTAACTACAAATACTTAAGAAGGAGGTTACAAAGAGGGCAAAAAACCAACATAGGAATTGGAAGAGAAAGGTAGCAAATATGTTCATTCATGACGTGGACAAAGGTATCAATAAAACAGGAATACTGGCATGGGAGAAGTACAAGTGGATGAATGAAGACGAATGACACTTGTTTGAAAAGAGGTGTCAGCATCCGGATTTTCAGGTAAGATGAGAAAATTAATACTTGTTAAGAGACATATTTCCCACAAATTCTATTCAACTAAAATTTCATTTATAACAACAACAGAGGTTCAGGGTGACAAATATTGAACGTAGCAAGAGCAGGGATTACACACACCACACTGGCACAAGGGGTAAACGATACATCCATGACAAATTGAGTAAGGATCTGAGGGATAAGGAGAGAATGAGGTTGACCGCCGAGGGATTCACTGACAAGAAGATTGAGAAACAACTCAGTCTAAGGGACTTCACACATGACAGATCTCTTGTGTACCTTGAGGACAACAATGATAAGAAAGGGTTATACACATCGAAAGAGGTTGAGAATATCGCACCGGACGTTGTAAGTTATGCCAAAATCGACCATTTAAATTAATAAAACTTGAGTACTTCACATTATTCATATACACAATTGCTTTCCTATGTGATTCTCAATTGAAATTGAACGAGCTAAAGGGAAAAAGAGCATTGGAATTGCAGCCGGGAGAGGACATCCTCATAAAATTCACAAAAAAAGACCACCCGGGCAGGTACAGAGGAACTCAGCTACTCCTTATCTCTTCCGAAGCAAGTACGGTAGTAGTTCCTCAGCCAAGAAGACCGCCCAGAGGAGACCATCTAACGATCAACCGGTCATGAAAGCCATGGTATCATACCTAGAGCAATTGATGAAGGGCTTAGCATCTGCAATCAGTGTTCAAATTCCACCTGGCCTTGACAATCCCAAGAATTTTATAGAGAAGGTGATGGATGACGTTGCTGCAGCTGCTACAAAGTCTTGTGAAGAGCCCAACGACGGAGAAAGAGATGAAGAGGTACACTGTCAATAATCGATGCATGTCTTATACAATGATTTACACATTTAAAATATCTCCATAACCATTTGATCGGTTCACTTAAATATTATACGAATAGGATGGAGAATGCGTGACTTTTTTCATCAAAGACATAGTCGGGAAGAAGAAAATGGTTGCCCATGGCTTGCGACAGGTATCTCGTCGTTGGGATACCCAACAAGGAAGTGTTGCTCGCATGAGAGTATGCGAGCCAGTCCTCCGTCCTAGGGCGGGATTGCCCTCGGCGGACCACCACTTTGATAATGTTGGAGAGACACTCAATAGTGTCATGGATTGGCCGGTGTCCTTAATAGGCAAGACAAGTGAGCAACTGAGAGACATCGATGAAATCAATGCCGGAGGTGATATGGACGATGATGACGAGGAGGTTATGATTCTCACCAGCGAAGATGAGGTACATTCTTGTAACACATTACTTTTCAATTCCTCAAAGTACTTTTGCATATCCCTATTCAATAATCCTTGTAACGGGATACTGGCGAGCAAAATTCTCAGTTGATGGCTAATTTCCTCCCATCTGCAAGACCAAGATTAAATAGGCTTCCAAAATAGGTAATGCACTAAAAAAGTCCCATTATTAATCATAAACAACGATAGTTCAATGCAACATGCTTGTCAACAAACGAGACCTGACAGATTGGCTGATCATGGGGCAATTCATAAAGGAAGCAAATGCCGCTATCCTGGAAATGATAAAAAAATAAGGACTGCATGTTCTTCCCAGTATTCAGACCATAAAAAATTGCACACCATTACACATTTGGTGTTGGAATAGAAGTTCTGGTCGAGTTTGGGAAGTAACTGGGAAACATGCGTTCGATGACCTGGATTGGTAATGCGCAGGTCGATGTGTGGATGGGGTGAGTTTCAAAACTTACAGCCTTTATGTTTTTAATTTGATCAATAATTCATTTTCATGTATGATTAACATTACAGGCACCTGTGGGAGAAAATATATGAAACTAATTCAGGCCGCGTCCAATTCTACCCATCCAGCTGTGGCAACCTAACCAACTTCGAGCAAGAGGTCGAACTTTGTTTCAAACAAATTTGGGAAACAATGAAGGCAACGAATGCTGAGTTCTACATCGTACCCTACATAAGAATGTAAGTATTTCTTCCTAATAATTACATTCACATTTCAAACGACCTCCATTTCATTAATTGGTTAGCATAATTTTCCGACAGTGATAATTTTGTACCTCATCGTTATCTGTCCCCAAATGGAGGAGGTTTTCACTCTGGACACATTGTCAGGGGGTATCAAAACAACAAACTTGGTCAAACTCTTGGTCATTTTAAAGTATTCCAATCAATCAAATAAAAAATCCTAGTTTAATAATCAACGGGAAGAAGTAACCATTTAAATTTACTTTCTTCATAGGCGTGCTTGTGCATGCTAAAGGGAGAAGAGAAAGACAGAGCCAGAACCCAAATACACTTGGAAAATCAACAACATTACGGTAAGTCATTCTGTCATTTCATCTATCAAATTTTATGTTTAGGGTTAATAATTACGTTTGCCTTTCCCATGCAGTACCGAACCTAGAATGGTTCGTGGCAATGTGGGTGCTCCATCATGCTCTTCATGGAAGAATTTGTTAATCTCCCGGAGACAAACAATATCTTGGAGGTAAAACTTGCATCTCAAAATTTGATATTATTAATCTCTAGTAAATGCAACATTATTGACTAACTGTGTAAGTTTGCAATTAACAGATGGTCCCCGAGGGCACAGGGTCGTACCATGTGTACAAAATTCAAGGTGTAACAGAGAGATGGTGTGGGGCTTGGCTCGGAGACTACCAGCAGCAGGCGAACACTACGTTGCAACTTCTGGATGATAAAAATGACATAATATGTTAATGGTTAATATTGAATGGTTGGTGATATTTGAATTCTATGTATGGTGTTTGGTTATACTAAACTTCTATTTTACTTTGTTTGATTCCATGTTTAAGATACTTCTTCTATTTCATATGTCGGAATAATGTTCGCGTGTTTTGCGAGCCATATTTTCGTAGTATAATGTTTCAAATTTCTTACCTATTCAAAAGTTTCTAATTTATAGTAGTTCACAAGTATCTCTGGTTGTCGTTACCCCGAAAATGATCCGGGATGGACCATCGAAAAACAAATTAGGCATTGCAAGTTTTAGCCACATAATACATCGGTATAAATAAATTTCACAAGCACCGGTGTAAACAAATTCCACATTTTAAATAATTTATTTTTAATTATTTCAATAATATCGGTGCATAAAGTATAGTAATACCGGTGTAAAAAAATACCGGTGCAAAAAAATATATTTCGACTACAAAACAAAGACCAGTGTCGGATTTAATACCGGTGTGCAAATCATTGTTTTACACCGGTTCATGGGTTAGATACCAGTGCAACATACGGGTGCAAACTATATTCCGGTATTACATCGGTTTCCCAAATAATACCGGTGCACACATTTTAGGATCCCGCTATTTGCACTGGCATCATATACCGGTGCAAATTCTGCTCTACACCGATCTATTTTACCGGTGTAAATTTGTTGCGTTTCTACACCCCTATACATATGCACCAGTATTTTTGGGGGTCAAAATACAGGTGCTATTGCCCTAAATTACCGGTGCAAATACCCCTGTCCTACAATAGGGTACGCTGAGATAATATTTAGTGCAAATATAACCCTAACTATTATACATAAGTGTAAATTTAACCATAAAGCCATTATTCCGGCATTGACTGGCCATTTCTGACCATTGACCGACCGAAAATGACCAGAATTCCCTTTAGGCTAAATACAAAAATCTAAAAGACAAAAATGCCCTCCTATGCTCTCTCAAAGCATTTACCAATGAACAACCTCCTTCTCAGGAGCCCTGGTTGCTTCACAATTTCAACGAGGATTTGTATGGCGATGAATTGCATCTGGTAATTGTTGGCTACATTTGACCTGAGGTACTTGTCACTAACTCAATGTGATTTCTCTTGTCAATCTCGTGTGAAACACAATTGATTTCGACTCTAAATTGCATTTGGCAGGCCAATTTTTTGTCCCTGGATAGTCTGATTGCACAAATTTATGAGGATAGAGACATTGCAGAGAAAGCTCTTGAACTTCCCCAGTATGCAAAACACAAGAACGATCCCCACTTTCATGACATCGAAGCCATCAAGTGAATCGGATACCAAATAGGGAATCGGGTCTCGGGAGAGCAGTGCACTGAAATAATGGTAACAATCAGGCACTGTCATGCCAATGTGCTATAGATAAATAAGCTTGTTAGCCTTGTGTTCATCAGCTTCGGAAAATGCCACTGCCGGAAAAAAAATGCCATCACCGCCAAAAAATGCCATCACCACCACCTCCTCTACTCCCAATCTCATTTCTCCCACTCACCTCCCTATCGCTACCACCCCCTCCCTAAAACCACCCCTCCATTTTCTTCTCTCCTTCGGTAACCTCCCGATTGCTATCACCCCCTCCATAAAACCACCCCCCCTATTTTCTTTAATCCTCCCGCCTGCAACCCTAGCCACACCTCCTCCACCGCCTCCTGAAACCACTGTCATCATACCCTATCCCCTCCCCCTCATCGTTTCCATCTTGCTTCCCTGACCTCCACCACCAATGAAAACCCTAGCCACAGATATGTCCCCGCCAATTGAACACCCCACCCTCCCACCGCCATCGAACACCCCATCTTCCCCCCACCACCGCTCAGCCCTACACCTGCTCAGACCCCAGCACCGATCAGCCAAGCGCCAGAAATTGAGAGCTTCGCCCCTTAGAATCTCACCGGAAATTGACGTCATCCCTCCGATCTGAAGGCATGGTCGTGATTAACGGCGGCGGAAAAGGAGCATATGGTTGTCGTACCAGAGAAGAAAGAGCGTGGAAAAAGAGCAGATGATTGTCGTACAAAGCAGATGGTCATTGTATCAGATGGGCGTCGTACAGAGCAGATGATCGTGATACCTGATGGGCGTCGTACAGAGCAGATGGTCGTGATACCTGATGGGCGTCGTACAGAGCAAATGGTCGTCTTACCAAAGAAGAAAGATCTAGAGAAGAAAGAAAAGGAAAAAGGAGGAAGGAAAATAGGGTTTAGTGGCAATATCATCAATTTATAATTGGTGGTTTTTGCAATTTTTTTAAAACCAAAACAATCAGGGGTAAATCAATCTTTTCAGTGTATTCTGTCCTCCAATTATCGAAAAAAGTTATATTTGCACATAACCTAAGTATCTAGGGTTATATTTGCACTTTCAATTATCGCAAGGTTATATTTGCACTTTCGTCAATTATGTAGAGTTATATATGCACTTTGCCCAAAACTATATTCTTCCATCGGTACTTCTCAACATAAGTTCACTATTTTTTTTAGGTAAAGACATTTATTCTTGTTAGAGGGAAAAATTGAAATGATCTGAATAAATTTTAACTAATAATTTAAGTTCATATTAGGCAGAGCCACAGTTGGATAAAGTAGGGCAATTGCCTTACTATTTTTTTTAATAAAATAGTTGATACATATTTTTTATTAGTACCCTAGTTTATTTTTTAATTTAAATCCATTTTATTTCCTTAAAAATTCTAACACTATATTCAGAGGTAGAGGCACCAAATTAAATTGTCACCCATCAAATTAAAAAAATTAGATCCGCTCCTAAAGAAAATAGAAACTTTTAATGAGGACAAACTAAAACTAAAAGTAGAAAACTTACGCATGACAGGTATTGTGAAATTTAATCTGTTATATTTTTAAGAATTAGTTTTATTAAAAGATGGCATACGAAATAAGTCCACCTCACTTGTAAAAGGAGTAGAGTGGGGAGGGGTTCGAACCTCGGCAGACGCAGTGTGGGGGTTCTCCCAGTGGGGGCACTCTTTGTGGCCACCGAGAATGTTCGAAGACCATGTGTTTGACCGCTGGGAGTGATGTGATTTACCTCCTCGGTTATGAGCGTGGTGTTGTTGCGGTCGGGGCCCTGCGGGCGAAGGATATCACCTTTTGGAGTAGAGTCACCGAAATCATTTCTCTTTGTCAATAAGATTGGAAATGAATGAAACCACGTTCTTTCACAAAGCTATTCTTTCTATTCTCTATAAAGCTCGTGTGCAAAAGTGCTAAATTTCAAGGTATCTTGAGGTTCCATCTTAAAATCAATTGGTACTAAATGGAGGTGACCCAAGACCATATATGTAAGTCATTTAGTCTTTAAGAAACTGATGTGAGATATATCTTTCAACACGCCCTGGGAGGTCATCGTTGTACTTCTCAAAGTTACTATTTTAAGCCCCCATTACTTCCTATCTACAATTAAGTAGATAATGACAAGTTGGGGTCGTCCACGAGAAGAGGAATCTTTCCAAGTGTTTAAACATATATAGTGGAAAACATACTAGGCACAGACAAATATAGATACATATGAAAACATGTAAATGGGTGGGGGGATATGTTTTGGTTGGTATTTCCTAAGTTACCAAATTTAAAGACAAGTTAACTAGTAAGGAAGATAAAACTAGTAAGTAGGCAACAAACTAAGAGAATAAGGTTTAAAACACAAAGTCACGAAACCTTGGGCGCGATTGGCTTCCACTTCCAAGCCTCTTATATATCATTGAACATGCAACCTATTTATTACTTTCACTACATGTTGTGAAGACTAAACTTCTATCCTTCTTAGATGGTAGTTTGCAAGAGTGAATTCGACATCTCTTGTCAAACCTCACCAATGACTCCCTTAGTCGAAACACGACTAAAAGTATCCCATTGATGGCGTTGAACACAGAGAATCAACAATTTTGACAACACTTATAAACACGACACTGTGTCTAAGAAATTTAACCAATCTATGCATTTACACAAGATTAGTAAAGAACGTTCAACATTCACAGACTTCTCTCATTTGCTACAAGGAACAAACATGACAAAGAGTTCAACATTATCATATTTATCAAGCAATCATCAATCCATCAACACAATCAAAAGCTCTAAATCATACGCTTGGATTTCCTATCAAGAAAAGGGGAAATCAACTCATTTCCTCAAACCCTAACAAGCATATCATATAAGTACTTCATATACTCAAGCTTTCAATAACATTAATGATATTAACAAACATGTTCAATGCTCCATAAATGTACAATAGTAAAGGCATTAAATATGCTACAATATGTTGTTAAGACATAGGCTTGGAAGCATTGGTCAATTGCTCCCAAGGATTAAATTTAGCTACTAAAACTCATACTAATTATCAACAACAATTCAAACATAAATCAAAGATGAACAAGATGAAAAAGAGAGAAAACCTAGGGTTTTTGGTCTGAAATTGCGAAGGAGAAGAAGTGAGGAAAGAGAAGAGATAAAGTGTTAAATATAGTACAAGAAAAAGAAAATGGAATTCTGGCCACCCGTTCATCGCACCGTGCGATGGGTACCCAGAATCCACAAGTGATTTCATTCTTATTCTTGGTTTCTCCTTCACTTCACCACAACAAGTTTCTTTCTTCTTCAAGTCTTCAAATCTTCAAATCTCCATTTCTTCAAAACTAGTCTTCAAATCTTCAAAGTCTTCAAAAGATGATCTCCAATGGCCCCTGGTCTTCAAGTCTCGATGTTCTTTCCTTGTCACACAAAATCCCCTTAGAAAAGATAAAAGGGCGTAAAGTCGTTCTTACCTCTCCTATGAGAATTTAAAGGTAAAACACAAGTTCTTGATAATAAAATAGCATAAAAGTGATCCCAAAAAGTCCCAAAATATACACATAAAATGGATACATCACACTCGCTCAAGTGCCAACGTGGAAACACTCCACGACTTATATCGAGCCAAATTAAAGGGGATATACACATCGGCCCAATAACTCAACATGGGCTCTGATACCAAGTTAAATTCCAAGGTATCTTAGGCTTCCATCTTAAAACC
This sequence comes from Rubia yunnanensis, assembly GCA_037428765.1. Classification (NCBI taxonomy): domain Eukaryota; kingdom Viridiplantae; phylum Streptophyta; class Magnoliopsida; order Gentianales; family Rubiaceae; genus Rubia; species Rubia yunnanensis. The sequence continues at coordinate 132,655,198 of CM075062.1, forward strand.
AATTGGTACTAAGTGGAGGTGACCCAAGACCTTATATGTAAGTTATTTAGTTTTTAAGAAACCGATGTGGGATATATCTTTCAACACGCCCCCTCACGTGCCAATATGGAAACACTTCACGACCAATATCGGGCCAAATTAAAGGGATCCACACATCGGCCCAATAACCCAACCCGGGCTCTGATACCATGTTAAATTTCAAGGTATCTTGGGTTTCCATCTTAAAACCAATTGGTACTAAGTAGAGGTGATCCAAGTTCTTATATGTAAGTCATTTAGTCTTTAAGAAATCGATGTAGGATATATCTATTAAAAAGTTCTAAGTAACATTAACTGATAGATTAATTGAAAATGAAAGTATGAATTATTTTTAAAAAATGAAAGCATGGAGTAGGGTGTGGTTTGTGATAAGAATTATGACATATATTGTAGAAGCATAGAGAAAACAAGTAATTTGTGAAATACAAATCAAATTCCATAAAGATTTTGTACACTTTCTCAAGAGGGACCAAGTAATTTGGCTGCCCACTTTAGATGTTAAGTGTTAACAGATGCATTTGATTTTTAGTAGGGTTTTGGGACCAAGTGGGACAAGAGCATGTTAGTTGATTGGTTTGAGGTCGCACTACGACAATCAAGGTAGTATTATGTACTCTCAGTCCATATACTTTTTAGTCAATTTTTTCATGTTATATTTGATCAATAATAATTTTAGTTACATATATTAATAATGTACAAAAATTTAATATTTAAAAAATACATTATGCAGGAAATTCAACAATATCTCACGTGATGATATTGGTATCTACATATTAGTTGAAATTTATGGTCAAACATGTTTTGAGAAAATTAATAAAAAAGTGTGCAGATTCTGCTGGACTGGAGGGAATAGCTTAGTTTAATTCTTCAACTTGGTCAATTTCTATAATCCAAAAAATTCCACTCTTCTTTAGGCGACAGTTTTGCATCATTTGTGGAATTCATTGAACACATGCTAGGAAATTATAGATTGATGCATCAAAATTGTGCAATTATTGAGTAATCCGCTGTTTTATCAACTACTTATGACAGACAGATATATAAAATAGATAAATATATTTTGGAAGAATTTCGTTCGACTGTCGATTTTGAATTTATCTATCTTCTACTTCTACTTCTATCTACTTACTCCCTCCATCCCAGATTAAATTGCACAAAATCAAAGATTCAGTCAAACTAAGAAAACATTGACTACATATTTGAATAAATATACAAAAAATAATATTGTTGTATGTGATATCGTTGAATTCGTCATAATAAGTAGTTTCTAGTAACTTTTTGTTTACCAATATTATACGTAGTTAAATATTAATGGTCAAACGTGTGTGTTGGAGACTGTGAAAAAGATTCTGTGTAATTTAATCTGGGACAGACCGAGTACATAAAAATGTAAACCTATTTTTTGTTGGAAAATGATGGTTAAAGGTTGAAATTCGTCAACTTTTTGGGCTTCGTTTGAGTGAGACCCAAATGGATTTTGGGTCGGTGGATGTCATTTTTGGGTTCTCCTCCGCGAGTACTATAAAATCGACTATTTAAACTCTCAAAACGGATCAAGGGTGAATGAGATATGAATGTTTTAAATATCACTCTTGAAAGAGGAAAAAATAGGCGAAAATTGGCCTGGGTAATTTTCTCTGGACTGTCCAAAATGCGTATGGACCGCATGGAAGTCTCTGGAAGGCCCAACCGCATAGTATATATGGAATTGCTTGTGTGTAATTCTTAAGAGAGAAGAACAAAATACTTCCATATTTTGTGAGATATCTTGTCTTAAATAAATATGTGGTTTACCATATTTAATACGATGAAGAATATTTGTGCCAATATTTCTTCCATTTCCAACAGATTTTATTCGAGTATTCATGGAATGTCTCGGATTTGGTGAGTTGGTGATTGGAGAATATTTTTCTCTTATTACAGAAAATCAGAATATCATGTTTCCATGATTAGGGTTTCTTAGAGCAGTATAAATAGAGCCTCTAAGTCATTCAGAAATACACACCATTTCTCAAGTTCCTCCATATTCTAAACTTGATTCTTCTGTCTGTCTTTCTCGAAGTTTCCATTTGGTGCTCTGTCAAGGTGATAGTCCTTCGGGCCTTGCGTGAATCCGAGGTAATTCTTACGTGTTAATTGTTACCTTCGATGGTTTTATCCTAGGGAACGATGTCCACGACGTGACTCATTCGTTTCAAGGGCAGCGAGTGTTACTCGTGACTCCATCACTTTGTGATTACTTGAAACATGATTTATGCTTTGATTATTTGTAATTTAAGCTTTTCGATTGTATGCTTGAATAATTAATAAAAATTATTATTCTTACATATATTAATTGCTCGTTCAATTTTGTTATTTGATTTTCCGTATGATATAATCAATATATGTCCAACAGTCTTGAAACGAATGATATTTGTTGATTTATATTGATTTGGTCAAAAGATGCATGCGTGAAGAATCATGATGTAGTCAAAATAATCATGCGGTAATAATGCTTCCATAAATATGGTATGCATATATTACTTGCAGAATATTTATGTAAGGTAATAATGCATATATTACTTGCTCGACTTGCCTGATATATTCATTAATCGGCATACCATCTGCATGCCATATTTATCGAAAATATGCATATGATTTGTAATTCTGCGCAAATCACATGGGATTGCATGCTTTATGGAAATTGTATGTTTGCAAAATTATGCATGATAATGGTTTTGGTTATTTACAACAAAATCATATTGAGCAATTTGTTATGTATAATTATTTAAAATATTATACTACGATATTTGAGATTTGTACATATATTTAACGATGGAAATCTTTTGTATGTACGCATTGGTGAATCCGAGTATACACGGTTGTATATCTCTTATGGAAGGGAAACTAGGCATGGAGATACGACAGGATTTGCTTGGCAACATGAAAGAATCAAGAGTGTAACCACGGTTTTGCAAACTATGGTACGTATACACGTTAATTAAAGTGAATCATGGCATATGCTATATATACATATATTGCTTGAATTATATTTGATAACCATTTGCGTGAATCTGGACGTGAACATGATTTTGTTACAAAGAGAGTTGTGTGAATAATATGTGCACATATATGTCCAGTACACTAAGGCTATCGAATTTGATAGTAAATGGATTTGGTTATATTAATCCCTTAATTATGTGGGAAAATGAGTTGAGCATGTATGGCGTAATTATGGAAATATGTTAATTCCATGATATTCATGCTTATGAGATTAAATGTTGGTATGGTAAGAAATCATATTTGATTCTTTGCATGAAAGATTTGATTAAATTTGGAAAAAAAAATATGCCATGAGTTTAGAATATGAGATCAGACATTATTATTCAATTACATTAAAGCAGTACATATGTTTGGAAATTATGAGACATGTTAAATTTCCTTAGCCCTTGAAATGTTAGAATATTTGCTTAAATACTTGGTCAAATTTAGAAATACCTATTGCATGGTATAATAATTTGGTTGTGTGGGCTGCTCATGTTGGTTAAAGATTTTAAACCATATTTGTGTGAGAATGTGCTACTAGTTATTCATGACTTTTATATGCTTGGTCTGAGAATCGCATGCGAAAAATTGGTAAACTTCATTTGCACTTAAACATGACATATCTCGGCAAGAGTGAAATATATTCGTGCATGAATGAAGTATGTGACATTGGGTTATTTGATCCATGATGTATTCTCGTTCATTTAGGGACTTGATTTAGCTGCATATACAAAAATTTTAGATTTATGTTGTGTCTAAAATTGTGTTATGCTTTATATGCTATAATTATATTAATTGTTTGGGAAAGTGCCCTTTTGATGCAATGAAAGGTTTGACAAGGCTTGTCCCGATAATTGGCTATCTTGATTGATCGCTTACGAGCATATGACTCACGAGTGACAATTGTTAGATTGCACAGATAGAGCATATGAGCTCGAAGTTCGACATATTCTGGTTATTTTGTATGACCTGATAAATGTGAACGTGAAGACATTAGTTTACAACTATGTCTAGGGTATTGGTTCTTGTGAACCATGGTATAAACCCTAAAGCATGAGTTATCATGACTATGCTAAAAACCTTTGATTATTTGTAATCAAAGAATTGAGGGGAAAATCTCAAGAATTTGGTTGAGAAAACTAAGAATCCTGAGAATGGGAATCCCGAGACTTTTGGTCAAATCTCTTGATTTATGGTTGAAAAATCTAAGAATCATGAGATATGGAATCCCAAGACATTTGGTCAATTCTCTAGAATTTTGGTTGGAAAGCCTTAGAATTCTGAGATGAGTAATCCTAAGACATTTGGTCTAGGAACCCCAAGACACGAGTTTTTGAGAAACTTAACATGTGTGGGGATGTTTAATAAAACCAGCCCAATGTGGGGGGTAGACGAAAACCTAAAAATTCAACGACGATATGAATTTTGATAGGTACTTGAAGTGAAAAAGTAACCACGAGAGATTTGAATCAAGTTGATCAAGTCGGGAGGACTTTAACTCGAACCAAAAGGGTAAACTCGAAATCAAGTCGAGCAGTGCACTCAAACTTGAGTTGAGCAATGGACTTGAATGTGTTTCGAGGATAAAGACACTCAAGTTTGATTTGAGTAGTCTGAAAGTAAAGTACAGTTGTACTGAAGCTTGGCTTTAAAATGGGCATGAAATTGTGTGGAGTTGGTAAACTCACACTGCGCCCTAGTGAGAGTTAATCGAATCCTCGATTGATTGATACTGCATCGGTTGTGGTATTGGTCATGCGAGGAAGAACGATTAATTGAGATCGAAAAGTTTAGTTATCTCTAATTCCAAGGGAGTTGAAGGAATAAGAGAGACTTTCACGATAAAAGATCAATACATGAAGGTGTTTTGATTGTTGAAAGGATCAAGCCCTAAAAGAAATTTTATGGGTAAGAATCTAGTGTTCGATTCATTATTGAACACACGAACTTTTAGTAAGTTGGGTTTGTATATTAAAGGGACCACTTACGTGATGCATAGAAAACATATGAGGTTATATGTGACCATGATGTGAATACATAGAATCCTATGGGGAATGTGATTCACAATGTAGACATTTGCAAGGTTATTTGGAGATTGAAGGAAATTGCTAGAAATGATCAAGCATTGTGGGGGAGCCTTTAAGTTGGCTGGCGATCTTTTAAATAAGATACCCCAAGAAGGAGAAAAATAAAGCTCCTCATAGAGCCATCCTAAAAGTTCTTTCGAATGTGTGGGTTGGCATTTTGCGAATGTAGTAAAAGTAATACTTAAACAGTATCTTTACTAGATATGCACAATGTTGAAGTGCTATCAATTTCTTGAAATTCACAAGAAATATTATGCAGAAACTAGAAATATATCTTGATGGAAAGTGTATTTTGTGGAAGTTTCTGTTAAATATCTTGATTTATCTTAAATGGACTTAAGAGTCAATAGATGAAATCATTAAGGATCAGGGATAAACCAACGAAGGAAACGAGATTCCATGAAATAATTTTTGTGGAAAGTGGTGATCAATAGAGAGATTGATCTACCATGAGTGCAAATCACTAGAGTACTAGTAGATTTGAACAATTAGTAAGTATATTTGTGTACTTGATGGGTGTTCTCTAGACGTGAGAATGAGTCCAAGGGTGATGGTACTTGCTATCAAGGTTTTGTGAAAGCTAGAAGTACATCTAATGGACCTAAATGGTTATTTGGAGACTTAGATATTAAAATCTGAATAGAGCAAAAATGAAAAGCTCAATGCTCCTAAATGATCCATCATGTGACCAAACTAATTGTTCTAGCCAGTGATATTAAATCAATGAGTTTGATGAAGGCAGATACGCTAAGAGACACGAAAAATGACCATGTCATTTATGTCTTTGATTTATGATTTTCTCATTGATAGTAAAATTGATACGATGATTGAGTCTCTTGGAGATATGTCGTATTCAATGGAATGACTCTAAACATTATGAGTTACCTTTTTGTAAAGGTGAGGTGTCTCTTAAGAAGATAACTCAAGAGTCATTGATAGTCTGTTGTACTTATTAAAGTGCACATTAGACTATTCTTACAATGGATAGTAAGATGATACACGAGTAATCTAGAAAAGATCACTGGAAACAAGCTGTGTGTGAGACTCGTGGATATGGCTTGAGTTTTCTTGAGAAATGGTTCTCTCTTGCTAGATTCATAGAGGAATCTAAGTCCATCGTGTTGGACAAAATTGGGAAAGATATACCCTCGGATGACCAAAGCACTTTTATGCGTATTGGTGTAGCGTAAAGCTTGTAGCTTAAAGCCATATCGATGATGGTGTGTCTCGACATAGACACTTTACCATTGGACGACTACTCTCTACGAGAATTATCGATGTTGACTACGTAAGGTCAATTGATAAGAGTTGTTATTCTTTGACGAAAGGATTCAATCGATTTCTTGACGAAGAAATTGAATCGAGAGTTAGTTGAGAACTCATCGAAAGGAATATGACTAAGTCTAATAAATGGTGGGTTACGTACGTGGACACCCAACCTATGTGACTGGAGATCCCAAGATCTAGGTTCAAAGGGACAACTAAACTGCAAAGACCCATCGCGATCACTGTGGGGGTTTCATACCTCCTGTCGCATTCCTATGATGAAGAAACAGTGATGTGAATGGAGGTTAAGCATTAGGTTGCTTTTAATGATTCAAGGCATCGAGTATGTAGTACTCGAAAGAGCGCAATAGTTTACGGAACTGCTCTTACACCAAGAATCACCTATGTAAGCGAGAAGTGTGGCCGCTTCGAAAGGGAATTGTTGGGACGCAATTCTTTAGAAACCTTACAGAACTAGGCGTGTGCCATGGCCTGATTAATGGACACAACCGAGGAAAGCGCAAGGGCTAGGAAAGATGTCTGTGGGAAGTGCATTGTCGTTCACACAAGCGGTTGGGGAAGTTCAAGGACATCGCGTCTACTTCCTAACCAGTGGGCTAAGTGTACTCTCTCAAGGGAAAGTTCAAAGGGTGACACCTACTTATCCTATGCAGCATCTATGCCGTCGAAATGAATCTATCACCAAGTCAAACTCCGTGTCTGATGTGATTGTTCTGATTCCTACATCAATATCTATTCATGTGGGGGATTGTTGGAAAATGATGGTTAAAGGTTGAAATTCGTCAACTTTTTGGGCTTCGTTTGAGTGAGACCCAAATGGATTTTGGGTCGGTGGATGTCATTTTTGGGTTCTCCTCCACGAGTACTATAAAATCGACTATTTAAACTCTCAAAACGGATCAAGGGTGAATGAGATATGAATGTTTTAAATATCACTCTTGAAAGAGGAAAAAATAGGCAAAAATTGGCCTGGGTAATTTTCTCTGGACTGTCCAGAATGCGTATGGACCGCATGGAAGTCTCTGGAAGGCCCAACCGCATAGTATATATGGAATTGCTTGTGTGTAATTCTTAAGAGAGAAGAACAAAATACTTCCATATTTTGTGAGATATCTTGTCTTAAATAAATATGTGGTTTACCATATTTAATACGATGAAGAATATTTGTGCCAATATTTCTTCCATTTCCAGCAGATTTTATTCGAGTATTCATGGAATGTCTCGGATTTGGTGAGTTGGTGATTGGAGAATATTCTTCTCTAATTACAGAAAATCAGAATATCATGTTTCCATGATTAGGGTCTCTTAGAGCAGTATAAATAGAGCCTCTAAGTCATTCAGAAATACACACCATTTCTCAAGTTCCTCCATATTCTAAACTTGAGTCTTCTGTCTGTCTTTTTTGAAGTTTCCATTTGGTGCTCTGTCAAGGTGATAGTCCTTCGGGCCTTGCGTGAATCCGAGGTAACTCTTACGTGTTAATTGTTACCTTCGATGGTTTTATCCTAGGGAACGATGTCCACGACGGGACTCATTCGTTTCAAGGGCAGCGAGTGTTACTCGTGACTCCTTCACTTTGTGATTACTTGAAACATGATTTATGCTTTGATTATTTGTAATTTAAGCTTTTCGATTGTATGCTTGAATAATTAATAAAAATTATTATTCTTACATATATTAATTGCTCGTTCAATTTTGTTATTTAATTTTCCGTATGATATAATCAATATATGTCCAACATTTTTCTCTCTCCGGTTTAGGTACGGTGACCAATTTCACAGCGCACAAACTCCTTCCTCCTGCTTCTTTGCTCATGCATGCTTGCTCCTAATCATGAATTCTGCCACCGGCGACTCTAGGTCCAAAAACGGTCAAAGATAGCCGGACATTTTTTCAATTTCCCATGATAGAATGATTTGCTGTAAGCAATTGTATTATTGATAACTGAATATATAGAGAGTACAATAGAGGTGTAATAAGGAAAGAACTCTAATCATAATAAAATCATAATCTAATCTGTAATCTGATTTATCCTAACACCCCCCCCGTTCAAGCTAAGCGTCGGATGCTTACCGACGCACAGCTTGGACCTAAAGAACTCGAACAGCGGACGAGAGAGCCCTTTGGTAAATATGTCCGCAATCTGAAGAGAAATCGGAACATGAGCAATGCGCAGCTTTCCAGATGTCACCAACTCACAAACAAAATGGTAGTCAGTGTCGATGTGTTTCGCCCGCTTGTGCGCCACCAGATTCTGAGCCAAGAAGATAGCACTCCTATTGTAGCATAATAGCAGTGGAGAGCCAGAAAGCGAAACTCAAAGATCACGAAGCAAATGAGTGAGCCATACCACTTCTGAAGCAGTGTTGCCGAGAGCACGGTATTCAGACTCAGTACTAGAGTGAAAAACTGTGGACTATTTCTTGGCACTCCAAGAAACTAGATTCCCACCAAGATAGACCGCATAACCATAAGTGGACCGACGAGTCTCCAGACAGCGAGCCTAATCAGCATCAGAGTACCCTAACACATTAGGAGTACTAGCAGAACAAAAGCTAAGACCAAAATGAAGAGTGCCACGAACATACCTCAAAATCTGTGTCACTGCAGCGAAATGGTCATCTCTGGGATCCTGAGGATACTAACTCACCATGTTGACCGAGAATGCCAAATTCGGGTGAGAGATGGTGAGATACTGGAGAGCACCGACAAGAGAACGATGAAGTGTAGGATCCCGGAACGGAGGACTAGTAGAGCTGTGAAGTTGAGAACTAGCGACAAATGGGGTAGAAACAGGTGCTGCGTCAGACATACCGGCCCGATTCAAAATATCAAGAGCATACTTTGCTTGGCCAATAAGTAACCCTTAAGAGGTAGGTGAAACTTCAAGACCAAGAAAGTAATGAAGAGCACCAAGATCCTTGATCGCAAACTCCTCTATGTCTGATCGATGAACTGGCGAAGAAGAGCCGAGTCATTGCCTATAAGAATGATATCATCCACATAACAAAGTAGGTACAGTAACGACGACCCCTCTCGAGAGGACAAATAAAGAAGTATCAGCTGAGCTGCACCAAAAACCAAGTTGTGATAGATAGCTGCAAAAACACTGGAACCGAGCCTGGGGAACCTGCTTAAGACCATAAATGGCCATTCGCAAGCGACAAACATAGTCTGGATGAGCATAATCCTGATAACCAACGGGCTGCTTCATGTAGACTGGAACATCAAGAACACCATTAAGGAAAGCGCTCTAGACATCCAACTGATGAAGTGGCCAGGAATGCATGGTGGCTATGGCGAGAACCACCCTAATAGTGGAGGCTTTGACCACAGGACTGAAAGTGTGATCAAAATCAAAACCCGGAATCTGCGAGAAACCCTGCGCCACAAGTCTTGCTTTGTGTCGGTCAAAGTGCTATCTGGTCGATACTTGAGCCTATAAACCCATTTGGAGCTAACAATGTTGACATTCAAAGGTCGAGGCACCAAATCCCAAGTGTGCTGACCACGAAGAACGGCCATCTCATCATCCATTGCTGAAACCCAGGCTGGATCCTGAAGGGTAGAGTGATAATCAGTGGATTCTGTCTGAGAAAGAAGTGCGGCAGTGAGACCATGAGCAATAATATTCGAATAATCCCAGCGCTGAATGGCACCGGTAGTAGACCGAGTAGCCATATGATGGGTACGAAGCTGGGGCAGCGAGGCTGGACGAGTTAAACCAGCTGACGACGCCGAAGAAGATCGAGTTGCACTGACCGGAGAGTGGCCGTCGGAAGTCACCGGAAAAAGGATGGCCGATACTGGCTGAGATGTGGTGGCCGGTGGCTGAGGCGTGATAGTCGATGGCTGAGGTGTGATAGCTGGCGGCTGAGGTGTGGTGGCCATTGGCCGAGGAGCTGGGTCCGGGTCGGCCATCCAGATAGAGCATGGTGGTGAAGGAGGGGCGTCTGGAATAGGCACAAGTGTGGTAGCCCCAATTGGTGAAGTAACAACTCCATAAAAAATGAAATTTCCATATCCGAAATAGAGCGACTGTTCGCAGAAGATGAGACATAAAGGAATAAGGTTTCATCAAAACGAACGTGGCGAGACACATAGATACGGCCAGAAGTGGGGTTGAGACAGTGGTAGCCCTTGTGACGAGGGTTGTAGCCAATAAAAACACACGGAATGGATCGCGGTGCAAATTTATCAGTAGCAGTGGCACGCAGACATAGACACAGCAGCCAAATGGGTGAAAGAGGGTATAGTCAGACACATGACAAAAAATAGCATCAAAAGGTGATTTTCCAACAATAACTGAACTAGGCAGACAGTTAATAATGTAAACTGCAGAGGAGAAAGCTTCCCCCCAATAACAGTGTGGCACGGAAGAGTGAAAAAACATGGCAAGACCCGTCTCTGTGATGTGACGATGCTTCCGCTCAGCTCTGCCATTCTGAGCAGGTGTATAGGGAGATGACATCTGATGATGAATGCCACATGATATGAAGTGAGCCTGAAGTCGATGATTAGTAAATTTTGTGCCACCATCGGTCTGAAATTTTTTAACCCTAGTAGAAAACTAGGTCTCAACGAATTTCTGAAATTGGATAAATTTTCATAAAAGTCCAACTTATACCGCATCGGGAAAACCATGTGAATCGCGAAAAATCATCGATGAAAATGGCATAATAAGAAAAAACCACCTGCTGATAAAACAGGGGCTGGTCCCCCACAAATCATAATGCACCTTATCCAACAAACCAGTAGCACTTGTCACTAGTGGAAAAAGGTAAACAACTACTCTTGGCCGTCTGACAAGGAGCAACTAACAGATGCCGGCATAGCAGAAGTGACAGAAATATAGCCACGTCAACTTAACAACTGAATAGTATCATGAGACACATGACCGAGGTGAGAGTGCCACTGCTCAAAAGAAGCCTGGAGCTTTCCAGAGCGTAATTCGCCTAAAAAGCTGGAATCACCAGTCTCAAGAAAATAAACACCTGAACTATGACGGTCTTTACCAATTATCTTCCATGTGTGCTTGTGCTCAATGGAAAATGCGTTGGCATCAAATATAACACGGACATGTAAATCACAAGTAAGCTTACTAATGGACAATAAACTTCTAGTAATCTTAGGGACCACAAGGACATCATTAACAAAAAAACCAGAGAAATGACATTTACCGATGTGAGAAATAGATAATAATTCACCATTTCCAACAAGAATAGAATCAGAACCACGATAACATTGTACCTTATCAAGGTGACTGGTGCGAGCAGTGATATGAGATATAGCACCTGAATCAACGATCCACTGATTCGACAAAGAATGACGGTTGAGACCATTCAAACCGGCCTGAAACAACACCTTGTCCACAATCCAATTAGTTGAGCAATCTTCCCGAGATATAGGGCCCAAATAAACCATAGCAAAAGACCAAAAATTGCACAACATACCGAATTGCACAGAAATTGACTGGGTGCTAACGAGAATTTAAGCAACTCGTGAGAAAGCACCTCAACTCACGAGAAACAGCTTCAACTCGCGAGAAACAGCTTCAACTCGCGAGAAACAGCTTCAACTCGTAAGAAACAGTTTCAACTCGCGAGAAATTGGAGGACGTGGAAGTCAACTCGCGCGTGACCTTCACGCGCTGGAGGGTTCTTCTTCAAGCGGGCGCTTGGATCTCGCTGCGGGAGATGGAAGACGTTGCTGATGAAGACGTCGGCGGCACCTCTAGAAGAGAATGACAACGAAGATGGAAACTCGCCGTTGGAAGAAGGCGTTGCTGGAGAAAGACCGACAGGCAAGAACTCGCCGGAAAATAGAAACTTGAGTTCGCTGGTGACGAAGCGAATGAAAATTGAGAGGACGTCGGAGATGAATACCGCCGCTGGAACGCCGCTGGTTGAAGAAAGGAAGCCGGAAGATGACGACTTATGCTTACGTCGCGGTGAGAGATGCCAGTGAAGAGGAGGTTAGACGAAGAAGGCTGCCGGGAGATGGCCGGAAGTTGCTGAAATTTGACTGGAAATTCTCCGGAAACAGTTTTCCTTGATCGGGAGATGACCGGAAGTTGCCAAAAATTCGCTGGAAACAGTTGCCTTGATCGGCCGGGAAAAGAAATAAATTTATGATTAATGATTTAGGATCAGAACTTGCTCTGATACCATGATAGAATGATTTACCGTAAGCAATTGTATTATTGATAACTGAATATAGAGAGAGTACAATAGATGTGTAATAAGGAAATAACTCTAATAATAATAAATCAGTAATCTAATCAGTAATCTAATTTATCCTAACATCCAACCCGGTGAACTGGCTGCTTCCACCGCCGCCTCTTCCCCGCCTACACCGTTTCCTTTTTGTCCAGTATTTTCTATTACTTTTCTTCCTACCTGTCTGTATCCGCATCGATTTTCCCTTTCATTTGATGTAATTCTCTGATTGTATTCCTTTTTCCTCTTACCTTGCGCCTGCCACGAAATTATGTGACCATGACCACCTTCGAACTCTGGTGACTGATAATTTACAGAGTTCTTTTCAACTTCTTGGCGTTTTTGCTGTGCATTTTATAGCTTTACTAGCTTTGATGGCTTATGCCTTTCCCCTTCTATTCTTGTTGCTGTGTAGCATTTCTTTGTTGTTTGCTGTTAGTTTTATAATTCTTTGCCGCTGTAAGGTTTTGTTATTTTGTGATCTGTTGTAGGGATTTTGCTCCTTTTCCGGTTGTATTGTTAGTAATTCTTTGGATGTGTGATAGGGATTGCTACTGAAGAATTAATTGGAGAAACCGGAACAAAGATGTTTTTGTAATAACATTTGAGGACGGGGAAGGTTTCTCCTGGGGATGCTTATACAAAGGCCTCAAAGCAGAAGAGGAGGTCGAGGAATTCGAGCAATAAGTATCTCCGACCATGTGCCCTAGCTCAGATTCATTTAGTACAAAAAATCGTTGCCCTAGCTCCGTCGTACGACTTATTGCTTCTGCAAGGTTATCCTTTTCTATTTCTGATCATCATATTGACAACTCCTTGTGTTCGCATACGATTCTAATTACACACTCAGGTTGTTTTTCTTTCTAAAATTGCAGAAATATGTACTACATAAATGACCAGATGGTTATTTTCCACCCTTCGTAAGTAGTTCAGGAGGAGTTTGGTATTGGATAGCGATGACAAATGTCTACGCTTCTACATGTCCTCCTTTCATAACAGAGTTGTGCATATAACATTAACTTTGTGCTGTACTGTTCAATACCACCAGCACGGCGGCTAAATCCGCCGCGACTCTGCCTACACAATGCGAGCAGAAAAGGGTCCCTGGCATGCCTCACCTTCTGTTTCATACAGTTTGTACGCTAATAGATATGCGATATGTTGTGTATCGACCTGCCATCATCGATGAAGGGCCAGAAGCTCAACAGGTATATATTCTTAATGTGGGAATCTTTGTTTGATTATGTGATACTTCTAAAAATTACAGTATATCATTTCATCATAGTGCTTGGACAAATGACCTCGTTTACTACTAAGTATGATTTAGTGGTGCCCTTTTATCCTATCATTAGTATTTGTGAAAGCTTCTTCTCTGATCGTGAATATTTTTTGGCAAATGCAGGTATGACAATGTCAACATTAATGTTGGAGTAGGTATAACCGTATGAGTTGATGGATTCCAAATTCCTATGATGTTTTAATCACATTCCTTGCATCTTCATCTACCCGTCTTGGCCTTCATGATCATATGTCCATATTTAGGAAGGATCGTGGTGTGAATATATGGACATGCTGCAAGAATCTTCTCTCTTTGGGGCAGTCGGAGAGAAGAGACGCTTACTGTTGCTTCTCTTTATCTATCATCAGGCTCTTTCAATGATGGTATTGCCTTATTTTTCCAAGCATACAACCATCTCATAAACATGCACAAATGTACTTGTTTCTAAATGTATAGTTTTTTAAAACTGCCGTGGTGAAATTTACTACATAATTGATAACGATGTGGTAAAGATGAATCGGGAATGGATATAGAGTTTCGGTGTTTTGTCTCCGGATGCATGTAGTATGAATTATGCAAATAAGTCAGATTTGCTTACCAGCACATCTCTTCCAAACAGATCCTAAGTTTCCTACTTCCACTAGGAAGTAAAAGATGTATAAATATTTTATTTCTTAGGTTGTCCTAGTGTTGATCATGAAACTCTAATCCGATAAAATTTTATCTGGTTAGTGTGTCTCCCAAGCGAGTTTACAACTTACAGAAAGAAAAATGTCAAGTTCGGAGCTTACTATTGTGACTGGTTCAAGTCTAGTAGTTGCCTCAAGCAATCGAGTTGGTGGACTTAGTTAGGCAGATTCAGGTCGAACTGGTTGGACGATTCCACAATAAATGACTATTAGCGATATATACCAATATAACCCTACCTACTTGAATAAATACCTCTATAGCGCTCAGATAATTTTTAGTGCAAAAATAAACCTAACTAGTAAATGAAAGTGCCAATATAACCATACGGCACTATTTTTTATGTTGACTGGCATTGAATATAGATAATATGACTAAAATGCCCTTTAACCTAAAACCTGTAAGTGTTAGGACAATTTTACCCTCAGACCACCACCTCCATCGCCTGGCCACCGCCGGGCCACCACCACTCCCCACCTCCAGCCCTCGCCACCACCCTCTAGCCACCCCTTCCACGATTGAACGCGAGCACCACTTCTCGATTGAACGGTGACCACCCACCCCCTCCGCCCTAGTACCAACACCACCATCTCCCTACGTTAGCCGCCCTGTCCCGCCGCCCTAGCACTGACATCACCATCTCCCTCTGCCTTAGAAACACCACCACTATTTCCCTCTGCCGAATTGCCCAACCATCCATCAAATCCAGAGCCAAAGTAGTTAAAAATGAGAAAACGAGAGTACTTAAAACAGAAAATTGGAGCTCCGATTCCATTTCTCCACAGAAAATTAGAGAAAACAAGAGTTCTTGACGGAGAAGAAACGATGCGGTGGAGCAGAGGTGCAGAGGCGCGGTGGAAAGGGGAGAAGTCGATGGAGAAGAAAAAGGAGATGTCGATCGAGAAGAAAGGCTGAAAACTAGCGTCGGTGGAAGAAAAGGGAGAAAGGAGGAGAAATAGAGAAAATTAGGGTTAAGGACGTCAATGTCATTTCAAAAAATTTTGAAATTGAAATTTTTAGAGGGGTAAAATAGTAATTTCACATAATTTTGGCTAAAATTGATCGGAATGGGTAGTTTTGCACATATGCCATCTAGGTAGGGTAATATTGTCACTTTCAAACACTAAAATGTTATATTGGCACTTACGTGAAGTAAGTAGGGTTATAAAGACATTTTTCTCTAACTACTATCATCTTATATACCTTTCATTTTATTAGTACCCCCTCTGTTCCACGGAAATTTGCACACTTTCCTTTTTTGGGTGTCCTAAGAAAATCGGCACACTTTCCACTTTAAGTAAAATTTAACATTTTAAAAGACATATTTGCCCTTAGAGATATAAAATTTTACACGGCCCCACCACATTCCCACAAACCCGGATATAATTTTGGAACACCTCAACCCCTCCACCTCCTCTTCAACAGAAACCCTCACCCCCTACCTTTGCCTCTGCGCCACCGCCCCTCCACCACCCCTCGCCCTCGCATCCACTAGCATCACCCTTGTCGACTCCTCCATCTCCGCTAGCGCCACCCATCGTCGACGCCTCTGCCTCTGCTAGCGCAAGCCCTCGTCGAAGCCTCCACCTCCGCTAGCGCAACCCCTCATAATGTCTCTGTTTGTGCCACCTCTTGCTTACACCTCCGTTAGTGCCATCGTTTGTCGACGCCACCGCTAGTGCCATTGTTTGTCGATGCCACCGATAGTGCCACCACTCGCCGAGAATAGTGGCGAAGAGTTCTCCCAAGATTGAGGCTTCGCAATGGAGAGATGGAAGGAACAAAAGTGGCAGCGAGTTCTCCTAAGGTTAGGGTTTCGCAATGGAGATATGGTCAGGTTAAATTCGACGCCGACCAGATCTAGGTTTTTGGTGGTGATGATGGCTGGGGAGAGATTGAGGAGGAGGCGACGGGGGATGGAGGAGGCGATGAGGGGATTAAGGAGGAGTCGGGCATCAGATCTGGGAATTGAAAAGGGTAGGGGTAAAATGGTATTTTCACCAAGGTTAAATTTGCAAAGAGAATTTCTGTCACTGCAGATTGGTCTAAGATGGAGGGAGTACATAGATTGTAGTTAAAATTTTATCTTATGTCTGTCTTTTGTATAAATAAGTTTATTCCCTTGATGTAAAAAGAATAGTGTTATTTACATTTATAACCCTAACTTTAGTCTAAAAGTGTCAATGTAACCATGCAATCTCAGAAAGTGCTAATTTGACCTTAACTAATTATTGTATGTGCCAATCTAACCCTAACTTTTGAAAAACTTGTGCCGATATACCTAAAGTCCCTATTTATGGCGTTGACCCTCTCAATTCCGGCAATGATGAAATACAAAATAACTAAAATACCCTTGACTTAAAAAAAATAAGAAATGGCCCTATAAACACCTCCGCCAACCACCACCTCTGCCACCACCTCCGCCACCATCTCCCTCAGCCACCACCAGCTACCACCTCCACCACCTCTGCCACTCACCACTACCTCTACCACCCACCACCACATCCGCCAGCCTATCCATCACCTCCGCCACGACCAGTCACCACCATACCTGTGCCACCCAAATCACCGCCAAGTTTCTCCCTGTGATGCTCCCCTCCTCCAACTCCCCGTTGCTCCCTGTGATGCTTCCCGTTTCCCCCACCACCCCCGATTCACCACCACAATTCACCACCGCAATTCACCACCACCACCCCCGATTCACCACCATCTATTCAAATCGCAAACCCTAGCGCCGCTCAGCAAAGTTTCTCCCTAACTATTACATCCACCCAAATCACCGCCAAGCTTCTCCTTGTAAATCACCCCAGCGCTGCTCAACCAAGCATTGAAAAATCAATAACCTTGCAGACCAAAATAGTTCTTCCACTCTTCGAGACCACTTAACGCCGCTCTCTGACACCAGTTGCGCCACCGAGGCCGGCTGCATCGACACCCATGCCACATAAATTGCAAACCTAGTGGCACGAAGACGATGCTGGGGAATGGGGAACCGGGAACGAAGATGACGCAAAAGAATGGAGATTTATAGGGAATGAGGAACGGAGATGACACAAAAGAATGGAGATCCACACAAAAGAATGGAGAGCGGGGTTGGGTATGTGAATGGGGAAGAAGACGATAGGATGAAGCCTCATTTTATTTTATTTTTATTTTTTTAATTCAATGTAAAAAATTGTCTTTTTACATAAATCGGCCATAAATTTGTCGACTAAAAAGTCAAACGAGTCAAATGTTATATTCGCACTTTATGAGATTGCATGATTATATTGACACTCTCAGGATAAAGTCGGGGTCATTTCAACAATTTACTCAAAAGAATATCTCACAGATTCACACAGTCACACTCACTATGTAGTTGGGCCGGTCCCTAAAGAGTAAACACCCACTGGTATCACTCACATCTGTTCAACATCTACATTTGCAAATAAGTGATTTGCTGTCGCAATCGACTTGATAAAGAACAAGCCCAAAGTTAACTCTACACTCTAGTCCACAAAAGTTGGAATCGTTTTAGGCTCCTAAGGTTTAATATAACGATATCGATTCAATCTGACAGGTGTATTAAATTTGTTTGATCGAGTCTCCAGGATGGTTTCATTTTTTACCCTCTTTGTGTTGAACATCGCACCTCAAATTCCAATGTATTTGACTGTGTATAAATCATGAAACTCTGATAGTGTTTTTGCTCTTAAACCTTTAAAGCAATCTGTGCCATCAACTTTTGATAGGCTGCTTTAGTTGGTGACAGAATCTGGTCCTGCAAACTTGTATCCTTTCAGTAAATAATTACATCAATTGCTATATTGGTTTGTTTGTGTAACTTACAGTTTAGTTTGGCCTTCATAAGTAGTTGTTTAGTCACTGATAAATTTGTACAGAAGTACAATATCAAAATATTTTGATAACAAAACCTACTAATTGAATTTAAAACATTAAGCACAATAGATTATATATTTATTGAGTAACACCGTGTATTTAACATATAACCTTTTGTGATAAAGTAAATTTTAAAACATAAAAATATTCTTACCAAAATTCATGTAATTGAATTCTTGACGAATTATCTTACAAAGTTCAATTGTTTTACTTCATGTGTTCATGCAATTACATCCAGTGTTCATCATATTACCTAATATATTTCAGAAAATTTAAAAACACATACATTTTATCAAGAAAATGCATATAACTAAATTTCAGACCTTGGAAAATTGTCCATCAAAATATCATCACGTTACTTTATGTGTTCATGCAGTTAGATCCAGTGTTCATCATATTACCTCATATGTTTCAGAAAATTATGAAACAGCTACACTGTCCCATTAAATTGCATAAAACCTAATTTCGGACCTTGGGGAATTGTCCATCGAAATATCATCATGTTACCTCATGTGTTCATGCAGTTAGATACAGTGTTCATCATATTACCTCACATGTTTCAGAAAATTATAAAACAACTACACTATCCCAACAAATTGCATAGAACCTAATTTCAGACTTTGGGGGATTGTGTATCAGAATATTATCGAGTTACTTCATATGTTCATGCAGTTACATCCAGTGTTCATCATATTACCTAATATGTTTCAGAAATTTAAGAACACCAACATTTTCTTCACAGCATGCATATAGCTAAATTTCAGATCTGGCAAAAAAATTCACAATATACGAACGTTACTTCACGCGTTCGTGCAATTACTTCAAGCGTTTAAATGTATATACAAAATCAATACCAAACCTGGATGTAAACTTGTTGAATTTTTAGATTGAGCAAAACTGTTGCTTTTTCCTTCATACAAAGCAATTTCATTGCCTTGAATTGCTTCGTCTTCCATAGTTTATAATAGCAACACCTTAAATCGTAGATTTCAATCGTTAAAGCTAAGATTTTAAAATGTAATGTAAGATCTTAGATCGCGGATCTCACCTTCGCAGATGTAGAAGTTTCTTTGATGTTTCTGTCGCTGAATCCGATTCCAGTGCAAATCTGACGTAATCGCGAGCTTGCAGATCTGATTTCGTAAAATTGCATATCTAATTTCAGTGCTAAATCGTGAGCTTCAACCGGAGATTTGATCGGAGATTGCAGTGGTTGATTCTAGTATTTAGCAGCTTGATTCAGATTGAGTTTGAGAGCAATTCGGATTGAATGAAGAAATTCCTTTGTTTTTTTGGAGGAAAGAGAATCTGATAGTTATTTTGGAAGGAGAGAGAAATTTGGGTTTGACCCATTTTTGTTATAACCCATTTTTTACTCATTTTTAGCCTATTTTTTTATTTTGCAGTTTGATCCCTATTTTTACCTTCCTGCCTATTTATTACAGTCGTATCCTTGATCTCACCATTGCAATGGTGAGACGGTGTTCTGGGAGTTCTCCTCTACAAATCTCCCAACAATATCTATTATTGCTAACGAATTGGCGGTTAAACCTTGTGATAAAACCAATCTGAAAATGCTAATGGAGACAAAAGATACTGTATTTACCTTCAATATTAATGTCACACTATATTTGTGTGATTGCTTGTCCATTTTTGACAAACGACATATAGACGAAATAAAATTTTAAAAAATGTTGAAGAAATTGGGTCACAATAAAAAGACATGTCATGAGAATCAAGAACCAACCAGCATGAAAAGAAACAAGCACCAGTCTTAGAAGGCCAAACAATTAAGGTAGGTACTTGACACATAAAGTGCAGATATTTCACAAATTACGCAGAACCTTAAAATAGCTCAAAGTAAAAGGGGAAAAAAAATCAAAATAAAGTCTACCATCATGTGTTAATCGAGACAAAAAGAAAATAAAAAACTAAGATCAGTTTTTAAATAATTTGGGAATTTATATTAAAAGGTAATGTCTCCTGACAGACGACATGTCCATAAGCTTTAGGACAGGTCATAGATTAATTTGCAATTAAGATAAATTAAACAAAATTTGCGGATCAAATTGCAAATATCCAATACATGCTCTTCTTCCCCAAAAATGACGCACATCCCCATCTTCTGCAACTTCTCCCTTCTCCATTCTTCTCCCTTCAATCTCCATTCCTAAACTTCAATCTACATTCCCAAATTTCAATCTCTTTCCCAAACTCCAATCCCCATTCTATGCAAATCTAACATCTCCTAGCCGACCAAATCCTTCCCCGATCAATTCGTTTTTTTCCCGACGAGATCTTCAAACCACCGATTAGTGTTTGTCGAAATTTGCGAATGAGCTCTTCGCCCTACAACAAGATCTACATCAACGAATTTCAATTTTAAACTAATGAAATTTAGTTTCAAGAGAATGAAATTCTGCCTAATAGTGTCAAAGATAGGATTTTTTCACATTAGAATGAGTTTATGTTGTTGAATTGTCTTCGATGTAAATAAAATTGTTGTTGAAACTTCTGAATGTATGAATGTTGCTGATATGAACATGTAAAAAACATGTGGCAAATATTCAAAAAAATAAAATAATATTGCTGAAAGTTTCTGTATATAATATGCACCTATTACCTTACAATACGTATCGTTTGTATTAGAACATGCATCTATTTTAAAAACAGTGACTATGAATTATGAAATATTTCCGGAACATCATGTATAAATTAAGTTAAAATTTACCAATTTAAAATTGTCATAGCATTAACTGTGCATTGATTATTTTACAACATGTATTGTTTAAACAAAAACACACACATGATTTAATGTCAGTTCCTTTTATGAATAGCAAAACTTTGTCAGGAGGTAGTGCATATGTTACCTTATGAATCGTTTCTGTTTTGTTAAAACATGCATATGTTAGTCTACAACAAGTATTTCTTATAGTATACAGAAAAGATGTTACATATTTAGCATTTAAAAAAATCATATGAGCTTTATTTAATATCTTACAATTTGTACTAATTACATTAAAATCTCTATTTATTTTCAAACATTAGATCAATTTTTCTTGATTTCATTTGGAGAGGAGTCAATAAAAGTCTTGTCAGTATGAAAGCAACACATGTAAAAGCATTGCATACTTTGTATAAAAATCATGCAAATGTTGTCGGTTTCATACATGAGAGGGACTCTCAACACTTGAACAAAGGGCAAGATACACGATAAATACTACAAGTGCTTTTGACAGAAATTTCCCAGTAGGGAACTTACAATTACAACGATGTTCCAATCTAGATTAACTAACAATCTCTAATACAATGAATCAGTTATTAATCTTCAAAGGCAGGTCATCTTTGAATTCCTCGAGTTCAATGTCATCTTAATCTGAATCAAACTCGTGTCGGAACGTCTTGTGGAATCCAATGTTCAATATAATCCGATTCCATAAAAATTATAACAACTTCAATTTTAGATCGAAATCCTGCAAAAAGTCATACACACTAGATAATAGCAGATGCAACATATAAGCAAACAGGTACAATCTCTAATTCAAAATGAATAATAATCAATGACGAAAATAAAAGTCAAACACAATGAAACTAATAAACACATACTAGATACTAACAGATGCAATATATAAGTAAAAAGATGCGGTTCTTAATTCAAAATGAACAACCAACAAAAAATTTAAAAATAAAATTCAAACCCAATAAAACTAACAAGTACATACTGGATACTAACATATACAACATATAAGTAAACATGTGCAGTTCCTAAATCAAAACGGACAAGCAACAAAAAGTTAAATAAAAAGGCATACATAGTACAACTAACAAGTACACACTGAATACTAATAGATGCAACATATATTTAAACAGATGCACCTTGTAATTCAAAACAAACAATCAACAATGAATGGGAAAAAATGTCATTATTATACAACTAACAAGTACACATTGGATAATAACATCTGCAACATATAAGCAAACTAATGCACCTCGTAATTCAAGACGAACAATCAACAAGTTTGTTGTAGTTGTAATATCAAGGGGATACTTCAAAACCAGATCTTAGAAAATGCACATAGCAACTCAAAACACTAGAAAATAATGTTTATAACAACAATTGAGTAATAATTTCCGACTGTAGCATCAACATCTCGACCAATTTGTTTCACCTGATCCATAACCTAGTGAAAATACAAAACAAAATCAATCGAAAACAAAAAAAAATGCTGATGAATCAAACAATAATACCTATACCTACAAAGATTCACATAATAAAAAATCATATTGAACTAGAAGATAAAAAAGACACAAACCTGATAATCTGACCAAATGTGATGATCTTAATGGAATTTTCTCTAAGAATTGAGCTCGGAAAAAATGGAAACGGATGCAGGAAAAATGACCGAAAAACGAGCTTAGAGAAGAGGCAGAACAAAAGCAGAAAAATGCGACAGAAAATAAGTGGGGGAGAATCAGCAAAATAAGCGGAGCATAGGTGGAGAATAGGAGGAGAACGAGAGAGAAATGAGAGAAGAATGATGAGAGAGAAAGTGGAGACTAAAAATGAGGAAAGAGAAACTGTTCAGGAGAGAAGAGAAATAAGAAAAATTAAAAGAAAATTATTATAATTAATTAGTACCAAATTTCTGATTAGTTACAAACTGAACCTCAATTTTTAAAATAGTCCATAGTTTGCCCATAAGCTTATGAACATACCGTATTTCCTGAAATTTTCTCATATTAAAATATTACTTCATCTCAGGAGTACGATTTTTTACCAACTTTTTGAAAATGTGCTTAATCATGATATTCTACTAATATATAAGTAATAATATGAATTATTCTTCAAAAGAAAATTATAAATCATAATCATATGAGATATGAGATATTTTTAAATTATTGTAACATATATTTTTTAATCTATTTTTTATACGATATTGTTATATGTAATTAAAGTTAGCGATGGCTAAACATATCTTGGAAATCATGAATAAAAGTGTATTATAAATGATGGAGTATAATATGGTACCCCTGGGATAACACGAGTATCGTATCTCCTGGAGTATTTTGTTTATTTTATATGACATAAATGTACACTCTTATTTGTATTATTGTGCATAATTATAATTTATTTGTAATTACAATATATATATATATAACCTGTATGGTACACTAGGGATTTAGTATAAGAATTGCGGGTTTTCTTTAAAAAAAAGGTCACGAAAATTGGATTAATCAAGAGTAGTGCCGAAAAAAATAGAGAGCAGAGACATAACAGATAAAACCGGTGTAGGCAGCCTGCGGTAGCATCGTACCAGAAAGAATGATGAAGTCCAGAATGAAATAGCATCGACAACTATGTTACAGTGATATCACGATGCTTCCGCTCTGCACGACCGTTTTGCTCTAGAGAGTAGGGAAATGAAATTTGATGTTGATTGCCCTTAAAAGCAAAATGTGATCACATGAGATGATTGAGAAACTTGGTACCACCATCACTCTGGAAAACTTTTCTCAACCATAGCTTCAAAATGAAAACAAGCCTCTACAAAATCAGACTTACGTCGCATACGATATAACTAGGTGAACCGAGAAAACCCATCAACAAAAATAACATATTAAGAAAACTCGTCACGAGAGACAACTGGAGAGGATCCCCAAAGATCACAATGAACTAAATTAAGAATGAGTGGCACGCATTTTAAATTATCACTAAAATAAAGATGCTTGCCTTTATCTTTTTCTCCAGAAGAACATAAATGAGCATTAGGCAGCAAACTAGTAACAGACAAACAACTATTTCTACTTAAAGATGAAATAACATAATGGGGAACATGTCCTAAAAGATTACGTCATAGCTCAAATGATGTCTTGGCTTTATTCAGCTTAGCAAAAGAAACTAAACCAACACAACCTTAATCTAAAACGTAGAGACCCCTCTTACTGTGTCCTCGACCAACAAGCTCCTTGGTAACCTTGTTCTGAATAGTGAAAGAATGATCATTAAAACAGACAACAACATTCAAATCTCGAGTTAGTTTGCTTATAGATAGCAAATTCTTATTAGTATTAGGAATAACCAAGACATCAGTTAAAAATTAAGAGAATAAGAAATCCAAGAATTTCTAGTATCAAATATATTTAGAAAAGAATCATTACCAAAATAAACATGACGGTTACAGTTATAAGGATCAATGCTATCCAACTTTGAGGAAGCATATGTCATGTGATTAGTAGCTCCTTGGAAGTCTCAGCAGTGTTTGCTGATTTCTTGGAAGTCTCAGCAATAAAGGGAAAAAAAGGTAGATCGAGGCAAGCTTTGGATCCATAAATAAAGTTGAATGAATCAAACGATCCATGAACAGAGGTAACTTGTGTATGCCAGTTGGAGTAGTTGGAACCACCAAGTTTCATGGTGATGCAGTTGATTATCGTAGCAAGAGTGAAGGAAGCCATAAGGAACAACAACAAAAATCCACAACACAAGCCGGGAGGTATATCAGACTAATCACACAACAAGCTTGGAATTGACAGGCAACGATCAAGCTCGGGAGTCGTGGCGTACTGACGAGCGGCAATTGGCAGCATGCGGCGACTGGAGACAGTGGCAATCGACGAGTAGGAATGGAATTTTGTCGAAAAAAAGAGGAGAAAAAATCCAGAAATTTTAGAGAAACCCATCTGATACCATGATAAAATGTAAAACCCACAATTGTTGGGGCTGTGTGTATTGATATTTATACGAGTACAAAGGGATAAAAAATACAAATCTTACAATCATAAAAGGCATTCCTGCCTTATTCTTCTTATATTACTTCTATAACCCTATTAAAACTCGTCCGAAATGGCATGTCAGATCAAACACACATGTAGCGTTGCAGGTTGGTTGATACTGGATGAAAAATATACTCTCCAACAAAGTTTTATGCTTTGAACATGCAATGATATGGAAGATAGCACACCTTTAAGCCCAAACAAATAATGAACAACATTCAATAGACACGTGTTTTAAAAAACTAGATACAACATGATCAAATCATTTGGAAGAAATCCTCGTCTGGAATTTATAACGTCAAAACTGTATGTTGATCGCAAGACCAGTCTGGGGTACCAAATCCCACTTGTACCCTATCTTGCTCCAAAGTTCACACTGACATACTAATCTACGTATGGCGCGTCCTAAGTGGTACACTTCTACTGGCTAATCAGTTTAATGCACGCGTTTGTTCAATCCTCATTTGTGGTTGAGCAATTCTTATAAGGCATAATGCTCACCGCACCCTGGATAACTAACTAGTGACTAACCAGTACATTATGTATTTTAAAATTAAGAATAAATACTAATTCATTGTTCGATTGTAATTGAAAATACAATAAGCAAGGTATTCGGGGATTGAATGCAATTGATGTGATTATTGAATCAAGGACGAACAAGTTAAGACAATCATGTCATCTTTATACACTATCTTGTTCAAAGCTAGAACACTTGGTTTCCGCATTGAGCATATGAACATGCCAACATACTAAAGTGCTCACATAACTCTTGTTGTATCTTTAGGATGCTGTTAATATTAATTATTACCTATAATTTTAAAACAATGTTTATTCATTTATTAATGTTCCAATCAACATGTAAGCGCTGCAATGATATAGGGTGTCTTTGGTGGAGATGTGCTTATAAGCAAAGCTTGCTTATTTTAAAGGGATATATACAAATATAACCCCATATATTTCAGAAAGTGCACATATAACACAAAGATAATTTTTAGTGCAAAAACAACCCTAACTACTTTACATAAGTGCAAATATAACCCTAGAGACTACGTTCTGGCATTGATCGGCCATTTCTCGCCATTGACCAATCGGAATTGACCATAGTGACCTTTAACCTTAATAAAAAAATTGAAAGATAAAAATACCCTTTACCCCACCCCTGTTCTACCACCACCGCCACTGCTCCACCACATTCACCATCGCGCCGCCGCGCTCCGAGGTTATTGTTGTTCCACCCGATCCCCGCCACCCAGCCACCTATCCCCTCCACTCATCGGTCCGCCACCCATCCCCTCTACTCATCGGTCCGCCACCCATCCCCTCCCTCCAACCACCCAGTCCGTCACCCATTCCCTCCAACCACTCCGCACCTCCGTTAGGGCTCAACATTACGAAGATGCTGATCAACAGGCACATCTTCAACGTGGTGGCAATGATGAGTAATCTGACGGAGGAAATGGGCGTCACCAGAGTTCGAGGAGGACGAGTAATCCCACTAATGTGCGTTCACCGGCTCGCCAGCGAGGAATCCTTATCAGCTGACATTGGCAATAGAGAAAATGGGCACCACCAGGTTTCCAATAGGAAAGCATTTTTCGACGGAGGAAATGGGTGCCGCTAGAGTTTGAGGAGGACGAGCAATTCCACCAACTACGCGTTATCCGACTTGCTAGTGAGGAACCCTTATCAGCGGCTAGGGAGAAAGGAAAGCGGCGGGTAGGGAGAAAAGAAGGCGGCAGGACAGAGTTCCAATAAAGAAGAAGTAATTAGGGTTAGGGAGTTTTGGGGTCAAAATAGTAAATTCATTTATCTTTTGGTTTTTTTCTTTTTTAGAGGGGTAAAATAGACTTTTCCCCCAATTCCGACCTAAATCTGCAATAAAATGTTATATTTGCACATACACTAGATATATAGGGTTGTATTTGCACTTCACTCTATTTTAAAAGTAGAGGAAGATCAGCTTATATTTTCCCCCCAAAAATAGCTTATGGTTTTGAAATAAACAACTTTCTAAGAGTTTAACAAACACTAAAAATGTGCTTAGCTTATAAGCAAAACTTTTACAACCTGTCAAACATACCCACGGCAACATATAGAATGTACCATGATTATGAATCTCAACAATGTAGGAACAACACTATTATATCATCATGTTATATTAATAACTTGGATACGAAACGACACAACACTCTTTCATCACTACACAATCTCAATGACGAAGAAATGAAACTACGCAACACTCTTCCACCACTATATAGGCTATCTCAATTAAGTAGAAGCAATACTGTTTATCATTACGCTATGTTAACAACACATATAGAGAAAAGTGCAGATATAACCCTATGTAATTGAAGAAAGTGCAGATATAACCCTGCGCTAATCAAAAGTGCAAATATAACCCAATCTATTCAGGTTATGTGCAAATATAACCCCATCTATTCAAGTTATGTGCAAATATAACCTTTTTAGCCGGTTGGAGGTCAGAGTACGCTGAAATGACTATTTTGCCCCTCCGTAAAAAAATAAAAATATAAAAAAACATAATTCTCTTCTTCTTGTTTCTCATCGATTCTCTTCTTCTTCGTCTGACATAATTCTCTTCTTCTTCTTATGATGACTTACCGCTTCGCCATCTTCATCTCCGATCCATTCACCATCGAAGCTCGCCCGATGGTTCAGAAACTCCGGCACTGTTGTTCGTTATTCAGAAACTAGGGTTTTCATTGTTCAATCGGCGGTGAGGATGAAGGGATAGGTTTTTTGTCGGTGGAGGAGGGAAGTGGTGAGGAGGGGAAGGGATTTATGTTAGTGGCGATGCAGGTGATGGTTCGATAACTTCGGCTCTGATGGTTAAGAAACTGGGTTTTCGTTGTTCAATCGGCGGTGAGGAGGAGGGGATAGGGGGATAGGGTTTTCTTTGGTGGAGGAGGGCAGTGGTGTGGGATTTTTGTTGGTGGCGTGGCGGGCGAGCGGTGGTGGCGTGGCGGGCAGCGGTGAGGAGGGGATGGAATTTTCGTTGGTGGCGAGGCTGGCGAGCGCGGTGGCACAATGGCGAGCTTGGTGGCGAGGTGGGTGAGCTTGGTGGCTGTGGAATTTTTGCTGGTGGTGAGGCGGGCGAGTGGTGGTGGTGTGGTGGGCAACGGTGATGAGGGGATGTGATTTTCGTTGGTGGCGAGGCGGGCGAGCGGTGGTGGCGTGGCGGGCGAGCTTGGTGGCAAGGCAGGTGAGCTTGGTGGCGGTGCTGAGCCGGGTGGTGGCGGTGCTGGCTGAGCCAGATGGTGGCAGTGCTGGCTGAGCCAGGTGGTGGCGGAGCTGGCTGCTGGAAGTTGCTAGTGGTGGTGCAACGACAACAAGCTAGTGGTGGAACAATGGCTGTGGTGGTAACAAAGGGCAATTTTATCTTTTTTAATTTTGTATTAGGTTAGAAGGGCAATTAGGTCATTGCCGGTCGTTCAATGGCCAGAAATGGCCAGTCAATGCCAGAATAGTGGATTTAGGATTATATTTGCACTTATGTGTAATAGATATGATTATATTTGCACTAAAATATAATTAAGGGTTATATTTACACTTTCCTCAACATATAGAGTTATATCTGCCTATTACCAACACATATATGAAACGACACAATGTCTTATATCATCATATGTGTATGATATCTCAATAATAAAAAAAAATGATACTGTCTAATATTACGTCACCTCAATAGTGTGGGTGATACGTGTTATTTTTAAGAATGATCTCCATAACATGAAAAAACCTTCACTCTATTATAAAATTTCTATAAATTTTGTTCGAATAATGGCCATTCTCATAAGAAAAAAAGAGTATAAAAGTAAGGCCATAAAATAAATGCAAAGTTTTGGGGAAGACAGAGTTTAATTAAAATAATAAAAGGTAAAAGATTTAAGTTACAATATTAAAGATTTATTATGCAATATGTAGTAGTAATAAAGTTTATAACCCAACAACCCAAAAATATTATCTTCATTTTTTCTAATTTACACTTTAAACATTAATCTTTTCATAATCTATGGAAAGATCGTGTTTCAAGACACAGACTCTAAAATAAATACAGAAAATAAGTACTTACTAATTTGTTCCCGAATCTAAAGAATGAACGTGGCGACCTCAGATTCCCCCCTCCGTCACACGAGGAAACCCAATACCAAATAAATAATTTATTAAAAAACGATGCCCTATATTTTCTCTTCTCTGTTACCACTGGGTCAATTTAGCCCCCCTATTTTCATGCCAATGTATTTTACTTCACATTAATCCAGTCACTCACCAAACCTTAGCCAAACCCAATTTCATTAAATACTCAAAAATTCAAGAAATATATTTTTCTAAAAAAAATTCAAAAAAACCTTATAATTAAAAATTCAAAAATTATATTTTTCTGAAAAAAATACTCACAGATATCTGATGCTGCACAACACTATAATTAATCAGATAACAATAAAAAAATAGTCCGTATGATATTTTTATATTATAATAATATAAATAAAGTATGAATACATGTATTTAATCCTCTGAGTTCTCTAGTAGTAGTGGAAAAACAAAACCCTAAAAGGGTTTCTGTGTAAGAAACAATTCGCCGCCGGATTGATCTTTCGTTCTCTCTATTTCTATTTATATTAATACTTTCACTCCACAACCCTCAAACCCCACTTCCCAGCGTGTGTTTTTGGAGGGGTTTTCTCGAAAAAATTCCATGGTCAAAGGGTTGTTTTTGTGCTGTCAATTCATCAAGATTATGAATTAAAGTCTGTGCCTTTGTGTTTTGATCATGTGGGTTTCGGTGTTTTAATTTATGGAGGACAAAAGGGTAGAGTAAAGATTGCTTTTTTACTAGCTTCAGGACTACTGGGTTCAGCTTGTTGATTTTTCTGTGAGTGATTTTTGATTTTTCTGTCTGTGTTTTGGGTCTCTAGGGTTTTGTTATGAGTGAATAGTTCTGGGTTTTTATTGTTTATAAGAATGATTTCTGAATTGGGAAGGAGGCCTATGATTGGGGGGAGTGAGAATTCATTCGGGGATGAGCTGGAGAAGGAGATAGGGCTTCTGCTGCGTGAGCAGAGGAGGGATGAGGCTGATGATCGGGAAAAGGAGCTGAATTTGTATAGGAGTGGTTCAGCTCCACCTACTGTGGAAGGATCATTGAGTGCTGTGGGTGGTTTGTTTAATCATGGCGGAGGTGGCGGCGTAGGCGGTGGTGCTATTGGTGGTGGGAACTCTGCTTTTTCGGAGTTTGCGAGGAACAAGGGGGTTAATGGGTTTATGTCTGAGGAGGAGCTCAGGTCTGATCCTGCTTATTTGTCTTACTATTACTCTAATGTTAATTTGAACCCTAGGTTGCCCCCTCCTCTGATGTCCAAGGAGGACTGGCGGTTTTCGCAGAGGTTGCAGGGTGGGAGTTCTGCCATTGGGGATAGGAGGAAGGTAAATAGAAATGATAGTAGTAGTGGCGGTGGCGGTGCGGGTGCAAGATCACTTTTTTCGATGCCACCTGGTTTCAATTCTAAGAAACCGGAAGCTGAGAACGACCCAGAAAAGGCCCCGGGTTCTGTTGAGTGGGGCGGTGATGGACTGATTGGCCTGCCAGGGTTAGGGTTAGGTAGCAAACAGAAGAGCATAGCTGAGATATTTCAGGTGATTTATACATGCATTCTGTTTACTGCTTCTGTTTTATTGGTTGATTTATCTGGCTGCGTGTGATTGGTTCATTGTTTGCGTATTTTGTGAAATTTATTATGGTTTGTGATATATCATGCTGTAACGGTTTGCCCCGAATTTACGGATTGAAGTCTTTTTTATTAGTGGAGAAATTGTCTTCGACTCTGGTAGTACTCAGTTTTGTATAGATCATTTATGGAGTTTGACGAGCTACACATTTAACATGTTTCAGTATCCTGCATATGATGAAAGTCTGCTTTTGACCGTGTAATCATATTTTATATCCCTTTCTGATGCAATATATTATGGAAATCTGATCCTTGCTGTGATAAAGGGAGCCTTTTTTCTGAGGATGTTTGTTCTCGTCATGTACTTTCTACTGCCCCAAAGGTTTAAAATAATTTCTTGATCCTATATGCGGCTTGCATCTTGATGTTCTTGTTTGTGTTTGTTCTAGTTTATTTCACACTCTTTTCCATGGCTGATGTAAGGAATTAAGTTTTGTGAGTGCTCGCAAACTACATCATTAATCACACTGGTGTCATTCTCTTGCTTTCATCATTGCTTATGCTCGGTTTCATCCCACTAGTAGTTGTATTGATGGAAATGTTTTGTAAAGTGGAAGGATGAAGGCTTTCCTGGTTATTACTTATTAGAGCTCTCTTTTGTAGTGTGGTCTGTAATTTTATTTTTGAACTCGTGCAGGATGACTTAAGCCGCGTCTTGACCCACACCACTTCTGCATCTGGTCACCCTTCCCGCCCAGCAAGCCGCAATGCACTCGATCAAAATTCTGATACTCTAGGTTCCGTAGAGTCTGAGTTGGCTCAACTTCACCGTGATTTGACATCTGCTGACCCTCTGCGTTCTAGTGCAAGTGTCCAAAGTGTATCTCCTCAACCCGGGGGACTGCCAACTTCATATTCTTATGCTGCTGTTTTGGGTGCTTCCTTGTCTAGGAGTACCACTCCTGATCCCCAGCGTTTGGCAAGGGCTCCTAGTCCCGGTCTTGCTCCAATTGGTGGAGGGAGAGGAGGTGCTTCTGAAAAGAGAAGTGTGAATAGCCCCAACTCTTTCAATGGTGTCTCATCTCACGCTAATGATCCAGCTGACTTAGTTGCTGCTTTGTCTGGTATGAACCTTTCAAATGGTGTGGTGGATGATGAAAACCATCTGGTATCTCGGATTGAACAAGATATTGATGACCATAAAAATTACATGTTCAATGTTGCTAGTGGTCAGAAGGCTAACAAACAGCATGGATACTTTAAGTCCGATTCTGGTTTGAGCAACAGCAGTGGTGCTGATCTTAACAGTCCTACTTTTCAAGCTGATCCTCGTAAAAATGCTGGTTCTCGTAATAGTTCTTTTCAAAAAGGATCCTCGACATCTGCCATCAATGGGGGAGCTGGCTTACTATCACAGTACCAGCATTTGGATAGTCCTAACTCATCATACTCTGGTTACAACAATATGGGTGGTTACAATGTGAATCCGTTGGCAGGAAATGCCGGCAACTATAATCTCCCCCCTTTGTTTGAGAATGCTGCTGCTGCATCTGCTATGGCCGGACCTGGAATTGACTCAAGAATGTACGCGGGATCGAATATGGGCTCTCCTGTCTCGGATCAAAACCTTAATAGACTTGGCAATCAAATGGGTGGGAGTGCTCTTCAGGCACCTTATATGGACCCAGCATATCTGCAGTACTTGAGGACGGCTGAGTATGTTGCAACTCAAATTGCAGCTCTTAATGATCCTTCTATGGATAGGAACTATATGGGAAATTCATACGTGGACTTGCTTCAGAAGGCTTATCTTGGCGCCATGCTGTCGCCTACTAAATCACCATACGGTCTTTCTCCTGGCACAAAAAATGCTGCCGCCAATCACCACGGATACTATGGGAATCCTGGATATGGTATGGGATTGTCATATCCCGGGAGTCCATTGGCAAGTTCAGTCGCACCTGGCAGCCCTATGAGGCATGGTGATTTCAATATGAGATTTTCAGGTGGCATGAGAAACTTATCTGGGGGTGTCATGGGGCCTTGGGCCATGGATCATATGGAAAATAGCTTTGCATCCTCACTTCTGGAAGAGTTTAAAAGCAATAAAACTAAGTGCTTTGAACTCTCTGAAATAGCTGGGCATGTTGTTGAGTTCAGGTATGCACTTAATTATCTGAATGTTCATTTATTTTGAAACTAAAACCTATTAACTTACCTTTTTGTTTATGAGCAGTGCGGATCAGTATGGGAGTCGTTTCATTCAACAGAAACTTGAAACTGCAACAACTGATGAGAAAAACATGGTCTTTGAGGAAATTAATCCTCAAGCTCTTACTCTGATGACTGATGTGTTCGGTAATTATGTGATTCAAAAGGTATCCAGCACCTAGACTCCATTATAGATTTACTTCTATGCGTACTGGTCTTACACTATGGTGCCTTGACATGATACATTGCTAATTTGCTATTACTATTTTCTAGTTTTTTGAACACGGAATGGCATCCCAAAGAAGAGAATTAGCTAGTAAGCTGTTTGGCCATGTGCTTACCCTTAGCCTTCAAATGTATGGTTGTCGAGTGATACAGAAGGTAATTATTCAATATATTTAATTTTGTTTATCAGCTTTAAGCTTCTTGTTATGTGCTCAATTGGATTTAATAATCAAGGCTTATGGTAATAATGTTCGTTATGTCCCTAGGCAATCGAAGTTGTTGATGTGGACCAAAAGATTAAGATGGTTGAAGAGCTTGATGGTCACGTCATGCGCTGTGTACGGGATCAGAATGGAAACCATGTCATCCAAAAGTGCATTGAATGTGTTCCTGAAGATCATATTCAATTCATTGTCAACACTTTCTTTGGCCAAGTTGTTACTCTGTCTACCCACCCTTATGGGTGCCGTGTCATCCAGGTTCCTGGATTTTCTTTTTGTTTTTTCAATTTGACTTCATGTGATTTAAACTTTAGTATTCTGAAGTATGTATTCAATATAGACAACCGCTCTAAGTTGACAATTCAATATTTCTCTAATGACAGAGGGTCCTAGAACATTGCGCTGATGCAGCAACTCAAAGCAAGGTGATGGAAGAGATTTTAGGTTCTGTTAGCATGTTAGCGCAGGATCAGTACGGCAATTATGTTGTTCAGGTCCTTACTTATCCTAATTTTCTGTTGCTGCAGCAACCTGCATGTAGGATTCACATATATTTTTACATGTCTTACCCTTATTAAGGAGTATATTACCTTGCTGTTAAGCAATCCATAAGGACAGACATGTCTTTTAACATGAATGTTTTCAAATCTGTGAAACTTTGGTAGTTACATTTTATAGTTCCAGTTCTGAAGATTATCCCCTTTTATGAACTTTGATAGCATGTATTGGAGCATGGCAAGCCACACGAGCGCACCTGTATTATTCAGGAGTTAGCTGGGAAGATTGTGCAGATGAGTCAACAGAAATTTGCTTCTAATGTGGTAGAGAAGTGTTTGACTTTTGGTGACCCCACTGAACGTCAACTTTTGGTGAATGAAATGCTTGGGACAACTGATGAAAATGAGCCTCTACAGGTTTGTCTATTACTACATAAAAGCATTTGCAATTTATTATTCTCTCTTCATATAAATATATATATTGTATTATTCTATTGGAATTCGACTAGTGTTGAGTGACAAGAACTTCTCTGATCTCAAATGTCAGTTAGGAGCTACTATTAGAGTCAGCATAATGTGAGTTATCAACAGTGCCTCTTATTTTTATTCTTTAAAGTGTTGGTCTTTTCAAAATGGGGTTGGTTATGGTTAGTGATCAAACAGATATATGGCTCATGGACTGTCATCACGGTCCCATTTCACATTCTTATTATTTACTTGGTAGTCATGGCTGCGTTAATATTGCTATTTAATAAGTATTAATGAGGAAAATGAAAAGTGTAGTTAGCTGCTGCTTAGTTCAGTGTTCGCCTCTGTCAACTTAGCTTTCAGTTTCTTGTTGGTCACATTTCTTTGACATCCTTCTGAGAAGTTGTACTTCGTTTTCTTGATGCTTATATTGTTCTGTGTGTTGCCGTGTACAGGCAATGATGAAAGATCAATTTGCAAACTACGTTGTACAGAAAGTGCTGGAGACGTGTAGTGATCAGCAACGCGAATTGATCTTGTCAAGAATCAAAGTTCATCTGAGCGCATTGAAGAAGTACACGTACGGAAAGCACATCGTTGCTCGTGTCGAGAAACTCGTTGCTGCTGGAGGTATGCAATTATTTTCATAGACTATTTTCCACTAACCTAATATGAGATATACTAAAACCGTGGTGATATGCTCACGTTCTGTCATATTTTGCTTCATGTGGAATTCTCTTCCATGTTCATAAGTTTCTTAGCCTGAAAGTTAGTTCTTTTGTGTTGTTTGACTGTGTTTCTTTACTGCAAAACGCTTTTCCGTCTGCAGAAAGGAGGATTGCTCTGCAGACCCAGCACCCCTCCGCTTAGATGGAAGGTAGGAACTTGTACTGCTAACAGAGGATAGTTTGAGCTACCTCTTCTCTTTTTCCGTGTCTAGTGTTCCTGGCCTCGTCATGTGGTCCAGGGCAGCTGCTGCAAATAAAGTGTTGCTTGTACTAGAACCCTGTAAATTGTGTAGCGTAAGGTTTATAGATAGAGTAAGCTGAGGCTGAGACAGAAGATGTCGAGTGTTCCTGGTCGCCTTGCTGAAGAAGAGGAAGTAAAATGACGACAAATATCAAGTCTTTTAATGGATGTAAAGAGGAAGATAAAGAGGTGGTAGTTTTTACTTTCATCGCGACTGTACAAAAATGTTGCCTTGTGGAGAGTTTGATCTTTTTTAGGTTGAGGAGAAAGGCCACAGGTTTCATCATCCGTGTACGTGAATCATAGATTTTCTTACTTTGGCCTTAGTATATGCTCTTTAACTTAACTCTTCGTTTCCATTTTGCATTTCTTGGTTTTTGTTTCGATTCTCTTGATTAGAAGTTCTAAAATCTGATCTAGTCCAAGTCTGGCTGGCCTCCTCCTTGCTCAATGGAGCTTCGATGAGTTGAGCTATGATCACTCGCAAGTCGTGAGTGAAAAAACCACAAATTTGGTGTCCTCATCCCTTTTAATTGTTCTTTTCTTGGCTGAGTTGCTACGTTTCTTGAAAATGGTATTCTGAGTAGTTTTTAAATGCTATCATATTCTAGTCCAGCCAAAAAACTGTGTAATTGGTTTTAGAGATTTTTCCTAATGACCATTCCATATAGAACCCTTTAAAAGTTGGTTTTAAAATTAAACCCTAAAATTTAGAACGTTAGTGGTAAAATGAAATCTAAATTAACTATAGCATAGACAGTAAAGGGGTTCACAGAGTTACATGGCCGAGTTGGGAGCAGGGACTTAACCGACTGTGACCATTAGCATGGTCTGTGACAGAAAAAATGATGATCTTGACCGTGAGCATTAACACGGTTCATGCAAAATGGAGCGGACCTCAACTTGAGAGCAAGAAGAGTGCTCGTGGCTACATGGACCATTACCTCTTTCTCACGCCCTGTGTGCAGCAAAAATGAGGAAAATCGTATTTGAACTGGCACAAGTGCACAAGTCTTAATGCATTCTTGCAGTTATATATTTAATAAATTGACAACGGTCATGGCCAGAATGCATAAAGACAAATCTTTATGTTTTCTTGCAACCAAATACTTGATGAATTGACTATGGATTTGATGGAACACAATAATCCGCGTGACACCTTTATTAAGGAGTTAAAAATGGCCACACAGGCTGGCCATTTGCTTAAAAAATGGGTGATTGTTAAGACTGTCATGCGAGGAGTGCGCGCATAAGTCACAACCGATCTCATTATCATGATGTATGTGCAATTTAGGGGGAAACCCTAGGAGTTTAGACACAGTGCAAATTTCATCTGAACTCCAAAAAATTATCGTGGCACAGTCCACATGATCGTTATTGAAAGCCAATAGCACATCTATTTTATCACTTTAAATGTTCATATGGCAAAAGGTGTCCCTAGTCCGAGATATACCCCACACACTTGCTACAAACAATTATCAGCATGCAGTTCTTATGAAAGTCGAGCGTCATCAGTTTTGAAGGCCTCGGTGCGAACTTCAAAAGTAGAACCGACATCACACATGAAGATCATTATTGAAGGCCTTGACTACGCTACTAAAATAGAACATGCAGGTGAAGGCCTTGGATTCTTATCAAGGTCAGTTCCATGATGTGAAGAGCTGACACTACAATTTTGGATCATAGACCTCAGCATTGAAGACCAACACACTTGAAGGGCCAAAAGTCAAACTTCGGCCTATTATCAATGGAAGGCCTCAACCGTTCGAGGTAGAAGCAGACAAGGGGCAGGTAGCTGACTTCTACTTCTTACTAGCTTTGGAGAACCATTCGTTTCGGTTCTGCATTCAGACCTCAACCTTAGAAAAGGGATACACACTCACATGTGGTGGATACAACACTGGCCATAACATTATTTGAAGTCCACACTCTTATTTTGAGGTAGAAGCGGATTTAGAAGAGCTGAGTACCATGTCTCACTTGTACACCTTTTAGATGACCTCTTATGATATAAGGTAGAAGCGAATTAGGTTGGGCACGAGGATGTTCTTCTCTCTGCCAGCAAAACTTTAGTCTCAATTTACTGATTGCCTTTGTCCCAAAATATTATGGTTTTGTATTTGGCCCATTCACCCAAAGGTGGAGGGGTTTGTAAGCAACTCACCCTCATCGGATATCGCGACACATTTATACTATTTACCATATTCTCAGTAAAAATAATAATCTAAATTTAACTAAAATACATAATGAAAAAGGAAATAAGTCGCAGGCATTAAATCACGACTGTTCAACCCAAACTATATTTATTGATTTGAACTGAACCATCAATCCTAGTAGTCCCAATTAAGCCAAACCAACCATATTTAAGTCGGATCACCCCGCTTGAATCAAGTCAAATTGACTAGATCTGGTTGAAACTTACCGCTGATCAGCAACAACCATAAACAGAACATAAGAAATTTCCCGACGAGTTACAAAGTTACCATAAACATAACCTTACACACATGTTTTCTCTAGGTGTATTATTTAAAACATCATCTTTAGGGGAAACAAATTCAAAACTCGAACTAAGACAAAGTTACCTTGAAAATTATTTCTTTGAGTCGTTAAGAGAATTCAAATCCAACATCTTGATCATTTTGCACAAACAAATTGATCATGATCATGCATCATTTTCCAATAGTTTCACCGAAAAGATTTTCAGATATGGATGACTTCGTGGCCGTGGGAGATTTTAAGTCGGAGAAGTTTGAGTTGAAGGAATTTTTTGGTAAAGCACCATTGACGGTGAAGTTACGGACATTGCTGTAACTTACACAAAAATGACTCAGATCCGTTTCAAAAAATCTTTTGAAAAGGAAATGTTATAGCAACAAACACATAGAGTGAGAGAGGGGTGGTGGTGGGGGGATACCATCGATCCTAGCAATCCCAATTAAGTCAACCGACCATAGAATTGAGTCAAATTGAACAGATCTGGATGAAACTTACCGCTGGTCGGCACCAGCCATAAACACAACTTAAGAAACTTCCCTATGAGTTACACATTTCATCGGCGAGTGCATGTTTTCTCCGGGTGTATCATTTCAGGCATCATCTTTAGAGGAAATAAATTCTGATGATAGGTAAACCCGCAGCTAGACCAAGAGGAGTTTTGGGCTGAGAGTATCTTGCACATGCGCCAGCCCAGTAAATCTCCTCTGATAGATAATATTCAATCAACATTAATCAAAGGCGTACATCAAGGCATATAGTTTGGATATACGTTATTCCCTGATACTGTATAAATAGGTGGGTATGCACTTACTATTGACGACTTTTGAACGCTTACCAAAAAAACTCACTAACTTAAGCATCGGAGGATTTATCCATGGGACCTCCTGGGGCTTTCTGTTTATAGATTATCATCGAGGGACTCAATAGTGCAGCTCGTTTAGTTTCGAGACGCATCAATTGGCATGCCTGGTGGGACCGATTTAGTCATGTTTGAGTTCCTTGGTTTATGTCCACCTCCACGAATACTCGGGGGAGTGAAAGGTTAAAGTTGAAAGGAACTGGTGGTACCGAGGAAGTGAAATCTCCCTATCGAGGAAGAAGAAGAATGGTTAACCCTCTAGTATCCCAGGAAGCAGACCCAGTATTAGTCGGAGAGCAGGGGGGAGTGCAAGGCTCAGACAGACAGATTCTAGTGATATCCGAGGGCCCTCGAGATACAGATGGACCCTCAAGGCCAGCTGTGAGTGATGCAGGCCAAGAAGCAGGGCCTGCAAACCCTACACAAGATGTACACATCGGATCATACGATGATGGTAGTTCCACAGAGGTTTCTAGTAATTCATAGATGGAAGCTTACGAATGAGCCTTGCGAACAAATCGAGCAACATGTGTGAATACCTCGCAATCTGACTTAGCCAGGGTAGTTCAGATGTTGGCAGATGCGGGATATCAGGTCAAGCCTGCCTCGGCTCCGATAGTCCTTCGATGGTCATGGAAGTCACGATAAGCAACACTGCTCAACCCATGATAGCGTTTCCTTATCTTGGGTATCCTCGAGAGGGATACCAAGCGCAACCTCAACCTTCATTCCCTGAATCCCTGGGGCTAACACATTCCGGACCCCCTGCAGTTCCGATAACCCTAATGGGAGGATATCCCAGAGCAGATCAACCTTCATTCCCTGAACCCATGGGGCTAGCACATTTCGGACCCCTCCTGCAGTTCCGGCATTCTTGATGGAAGGATATCCCAGAGCAGAGATGGGATACGAGTCTCAGGGATATAGAAGCATAAGGATACCGGGCCAATCAACTGGTTGTGGTTTGTACGACCCTTATGGGTTTGTATAATGGAAGTTCAAGGGTCATGACGACCTGGGCGAATCCTGGGCGGGCAATCCAACCTTCTCGGTATCAGATGACTTACGGAGACCCCATAAGGGATTATTGAAACCTGGGGAGCAGAGAGAAGATACTGGAGATTCCCTTAAGAGAGAGTTAGGCAAGCTGATCGGGCCACTTGGTCAGGTGGCATGATCCCCATTTTCATCTCTAATAACCGTAGAGCGATGACCCATGTATACTAAACCCCCGAAGGGGCTCCCAATGTATAGTAGAGCGTCAGATCCTCGGGAGTTCATTCAGACATTCCTTAGTCTCATAAACTCGAGGGATTTTGATGAAAGCTGACATGCAAACTGATGGGGAGTTATCTTCGAGGAAAGGCTCAAGAGTGGTACAACAAGTTGCCGAAAGGGTCCTTGCATTCTTACAAAGATTTCAATGCAGCATTGTTAAGTCAATATACCAAAACTTTACTGGAGTTATACCAGACGACACAAAAACCCTAGGGAATTGATAGAAGCCTTCTACCATCACTATGTAGATAAAAACTTAGGGGTGGTGGAGACCATGGAAAATGAAGTGATACAAGGATACTTTCTTGGGATGAGAGACATAGAGCTATAAAATAAATTAAGTAACAATATTCCTCAAACCCTACAGAAGCTCCAGGAGATAGTCGAGCATCACTCAAAAGTGGAAGAGGCCACCAGCATAAAGAAAGAAAGTATGGTCGATAGGCCAGGAAGAGTAAA
Source organism: Rubia yunnanensis (assembly GCA_037428765.1). Classification (NCBI taxonomy): domain Eukaryota; kingdom Viridiplantae; phylum Streptophyta; class Magnoliopsida; order Gentianales; family Rubiaceae; genus Rubia; species Rubia yunnanensis. The sequence goes on from CM075062.1 coordinate 132,695,842, forward strand.
TGATCATCGAGGGAAGAAGCGAGTGGAGGCACCAAGGCCTAACTTCGAGAGGTATACTCCCACTAGTAGGCTCCCGACACAGATCCTGAGTATTTATAGAGGGGGTATTCAGACAGCCACAACCCTCATCAAACGCGCTTGCAGTAGTAGTGGGGAGAAGGGCCACAAACTTATTCTGCAAATTTCACAAGGATTATGGTCATGATACAAATGATTGCATCCATTTTAAAAGGGAGATAGAAAGGAATGAAAGAGATGGGCGACTTCAGGGCCCTGGACCTAGACGAGGAAATTAGGGAGAACCTCCTCGGCCCCGGGGGGATTGCCCACCATATAGGAGATATCCTCAGAATAATGGGGTTAGAGGGGATAGAAGGCAACAGGGATAAGAACCTCGAGGCAGAGATCATGCGAGGAGAGACAAGGGTCCACGAGAACAACCAACTGGAAATCAGGATAACAGTGGGAAAAATCCACCTATTTGGAGAGTGATCAACATGATAAGTGGGATAATAGGGGGGAGGTCTTTAAACTCGGTCATGAAGGTTGATTCTCGAAGGGCACCTGCAGAAGAGCCAGGTCACAAAATATTTTGGCTGAATGAAACAATCACCTTCTCAGAAGCGGACGCTGTCCCAAACCAAACCCCACATGCAGATCCGATGGTGGTAATGATAGTAATTGGAATGCCCTTAGTGAAGATGTTCTTTATTGATATGGAAGTGGGGGTTGAGATAATGTTTTCTGAATGTTTTAATCAGTTAGCTATTGGAAGGAACAATCAGAAGAAATCAGCCACCCCCCTCTCAGGATTTACTGGAAACCCAATAAATCCCAAAGGATAAATCACCTTCTAGTATGGATATTCGAGGGGGGATAAGGGGGTAACAATTGAGGGAAACTTTGCAGTGGTTGATGCTTATTCTCCGTACAATGTGGTTTTGGGAAGGCCTTGGATGTGCTAGGCTCAAGCAGTGTGGTCCCCGTATCACCTAATGATGAAGTTTCCAATCAGTAGAGGGATAACTTCTATCTGAGGAGATCAATCCATGGCCAAAAGTTGTAATCTAACAATGGTAAGAGAAGTAAGGAAGATGAGGGATGTAGCTTTGATTCATGGAGGAGTTAGCCTTTCTGAAACTGAACAGAGGCCAATCCTAGATAAGGGGATAGTACACGTATGGAAGCTTACCCCCGGGGATATAAAAGAAGATCTGAAGAAGTTAATAGATGAATACGAGGATGTATTTTTGTGGGATAACTTAGATCTTATAGGGGTTCCCAAAGAGTTAGCAGTCCACATGTTGAACATTGATTCAGGAGTTAAAACCATCAAGCAAAAGAGGAGAGTATTTGTGCCAAAAAGGGTAGAAGCAATCAAAGTTGAGGTAGACAAACTGTTAAAGGCTAATGTCATTGAGGAGGTGTTCTACTCAGAATGGCTAGCTAACCCAGTGATGGTTCCAAAGCATAATGGTACTTGGCGAATGTGTAGAGACTTTACAGACTTAAACAAGTGCTGCCCAAAGGATAGTTATCCCTTACCCCCCCACCGATAAGTTGGTAGAGGCAATTGCAAGTTATCAAGTATTGGACTTCTTCGATGCTCACAAGGGTTATCACTAGATACTAATGGTTGATGAAGACAAGGAGAAGACTTTGTTCATCACAGATGTGGGCACTTATTGTTACAAGAAGATGCCATTTGGCTTAAAAAATGTATGGGCGACATACTAGAAGTTAGTGGACAAGATATTCAGAAAGAATATCCGGTCAGGGTTGTGCTTTCCCTTTCCTTCAATATTCTCGAGGGTACCCAGAGACTTTCAAGTAAGCCCTGCTCAATGCCATCCTAACGCCATAACGACTCTCATGCTATTTATCTGTCAATGTTATAACCTTGATACCAAGCCCCAATATAGCTGTTCCGCTCCCTTTTTACCATGGCCTTCGGCGGTAACTCCTCTGAGAAGATCATCAATTTTTCTCCCCGCCAGAGGAGACGTAAGGTCTTTACCCTTCCCGAGAATGTGGGAAAGTGGAAGGATGCCAAGAGGGGTCTGACATTTAACTACCTTAGATATAAGGTTCCTCGATGGAATCTGGACGTTAAGGTCAAACCCCAACTTTCTGACAAGTTTTTTTCCCACCCCACCTCGAGAGTGCTCGAGAACGTGCGCTATCCTCACCCCTTTCCCATGTCTCTTATACAAATCCCAATAACTTGGTTGGGGGGGGGGGTAAGCCTGGCCCTCCGAGATTTACAAAAAGTATGTCTACGAACCTGCTTGAAAAAGAAATATGCTGAGATAGCCCCGCTTGGCTCCTTCAGATGAGCCTCAAGTAGGCCCAAAGAAAATGAAGCTAGTTAAGGGCTATAAGCTTCGGCCTTCTCAGAACTTGGTAATCCGAGAGCCCCCTCTCGAGCATTCCCTTTTCTGTCCTGATTTTGAAGGTGTCATACATGTATTTTGTGCTTTGTTTTGTTGTTTATTATATATATATATATATTGTTGTACCTTGTTTAACATCTTCTTTCTTTCCTCAGTGGGTTGGAGTCTAGTGGGTGCTATTACTAAGAAGGGAGCAAACATCATCTCCTCAAAGGAGAAGGTTACCCCCGCTACCCCTCTTTAGACAGTTGCTCCCGCAGACACTTTTTTTTAATCGAAACACCCTAAGGTGAGGGATTATATAAGGTTCCCCAAGCCTACGTAAAAAAAGTAGTTGGTACATGTTCGATGATTGAGGCAATATAGTTGCCTCCAAAAGAATACCTAGCATCTAATGAGGATTTCAGATCAAGTAATTAGACCGAAAATTTTGATATGATAGTTACGATTCCAAAAGAGGAAGTGGAAGCCTAAGGACGATCTTTCCATTAGGGAGGGCCATCAAAAGATCTCTCACGAGAGGTCATCTCCTGAGACCTCTAATTAGGAGCTCGACGCCGCCGCCCATGGCCTGGCATCTTCTTCGAGCCTCTCGACTGTAGGGACCACTTCACTTGGTCCTTTTGTGTAAAATTCCGAGGTCAGTTATTTTCTCAAAATTAATTTGAAAGTGACTATGCGCATTGTTTGTATACTCATCCCTGCCGCCTATTTTGAAGTTGTCAAGGAGTTGAATGGTGTGAGGTCCACCATTGCTGCCACCCCTGACCTCTACCCTGTCTTCCTTCATTCAGAACATAGGTTCTGAATTATCCTCCACTTATGAGGAAAAGAATAGGGAGATAGCCTCATTACAGCTGGAGCTCGAGGCTTCCTAATGAATTTTTTTTTGAACTTCACAGTTCTCAGGAGCACCTTATCTTTGAAAAGAATTCTGCAGTCGAGGATGCCAAACAAGATCGAGACCTTGAGGCTCAAATGGCCATGTTGGAGGCATTTAAAGACAAAGTCCTTTAGAGTCTAGAGTTATTCAACCTCTTTGCGGACCTCTTGAGTGTTTCCTAGGGCGTTGGGTGCTCCAACTTAGTGGATGAAGTGATCCTTCCTAAGATTGGATCGTCCTTATCCGAGGATGACATTAAGACGTTTAAGGAAGAAGCTAAGTCCGAGGGGCTTGAGACGATAAATCAAAAGTGGGGGAGTGTCGTGAACGAGGGTTGCATGAGCTTATCCATGATGGGCCTTTTGAAGGGTTCGGGGAAATACATCACCCTAGACGATATCCGCGCCTTGCCTGATCCAGATGAAGAAAACAAAAGATGCACAGGCAGAGGCCGCATCAACTCAGGAGGGCCAAGTGGGGGATAATGTAGTAGGGACTGTTGTATAACTTTGCCCATTTGGGCCCCCATGTAATTGGTTTTGATCTTTTTATATGAACATTTTATTTCCCTTATTGATGTGTTTTTCAAAACTTTCATTCTCATAGTTTAATGCACTGCAACAGGAGCTTTAATCCGCTCGCAAAGATTTCCTTAAGGTCAAGGCCGAGCTTTAAACTACTAGGGGAGACTTAGCCCATGCTGTAACGGCCTTGGAGAAAAGCTCCGAAGAATTAGAGCCGTGGCATAGTAAGACTCACCCCTTTATAGTTGACCTTCAAGACAGTATCTCTGGCTTGAATGCAGTTACGAGATCCTTCCAAAAGGGGCTGGATCTTGCTAAGGCATATTTGAAAGCTTGGGAAAGTCGAAAACACCCAATTTTCATGGCCCGCTTGAAGGACCACAACCATAAAAAATTCATGGGTGCCGTCCCTCTCAAGGTTGTCGATGATACTGACCCTCAGGAGGCCAACTGCGAAGATAATGTTCACCGTATAATCAACAAATTTGGTTCCCTCAAAAGGTGTCTTTTAGATGCAAAGAGGATGTACATACTCGAGGATCATCTTATAGCCGCTCGAGGTCAGGTTTATTGGCTTATGGCTTAGTTGAGTGATCTAGTACATCGTCATGAGATCGCACATAATGAGATCTTGAGGCTAAATGAGGCGCTTTCAAGGTCCAGTGCTTCTACCGGTGATGAACCTTCAATAGTGGAGTCTCTTTTAGGTGAAAATTTAAGGTTGCTCTCAGAGAACTAGACATTGTGGAAGGAAAACGTCAAGTTGGATAAGAAAGCTCATTTTTGCTATCCGAGTCTTGAAGCTCATAGCTTATTTCATGGTGTTCCTTATCCCAAACTTATCTCGGACAGGTTTTTACCCAAATTTCTTCTGGGGGACTTCTTATCAACGGCTTATAAAAAATGAATTAGAAATGCACAGGACTTTTAAGCAGAAGGAAGCTAACACTGCTATCCTCGAATGGATAATGAAGTTACCCGTCCCTTCTCCTAAGAATCGAGAGTCATCGAGGTTAGAAGCAGAGAAAGTAGCTAGGGGCAGTTGTTATTTGAACCACCCCTTTAGAAAGTCTGTGAGGAAGCGGACCCACAATCGGGGTCCTCGATCCACTTTGGCATTAAATGTTGATGATTATCCCAAAGAGGAACAACAAAAGAACTTTTAACGTGCCACTGGTATCAAGGTGAAAGAAATAACAAGGATACAAGACAAAGTATCCAGAGTAGAAAAGGATTTAAATAAACCATCCTCTTGATTCCCTGAATATTGTAACTATGTTCTATATACCATTGGCACTTTTTACTACTCTTTGTCCTTTGTGTATATTTCTCTCATATGTTTTCCTTTATGATTGTAACCTTCTAAGCCTTAATACCTTAGATCGTGATATGCCAAACTTTCTACAAGTTAATTACATGCATTTCGAAGCTATTAACGACTGGAAAGTATAAAAACAACAACAGTTTTACCCAGGTTCGGTGTTTTCCACATACACCTTACAATGATTTTCCCACTAGATCATCAATCAAAAGCTACAGTTGACAGGGGCAGTGCCCCCCCTAATTTTTTCCTTCAGCCTTAAGAGCTTATGGCTCTGGCCTACAGACTTAGCTGGAATACAATTTATGAGCTTGTAGCTCTACTCTATAGCCTTAGCTGGAATACAATTTAGGAGTTCGTAACTCTAGTCTATAGCCTTAGATGGAATATTGTACATGAGCTTTTAGCTCGAGCTTTCAGTCTTAGCTGGAATATTGTACAGGAGCTTTTAGCTTGAGCTTTCAGCCTTAGATGGAATATTTACAGGATCTTAGCGCTTAGCATAAGATTCATCGGTGTTATCATAAATGGTGGTACCTATGGAGATTGGTAATATTCCATCTTCTTGGGATTTGAGTTCCCCCCATGGTCTTGAGAGTATAGCTTCCTCCAACATACGCTTCTGCCACTCTGTACGGTCATTCCCAGTTAGCAGCTAGCTTTCCCTTCGGCTCTTGCTTGCCTTTTTCATTCTTTCTAATGACTGAATCTCCGAGGTAAAATGCACTTTCCCCACCCTTCGATCATAATAATGCTTCACCCTTTCATTCACTTGGGCCTCCCGGATCGAAGCTAATTCTCGTGCCCTCTCGACCATATCGAGATCTAAACGTTGATTCTCGTTGTTAACACTTTCCTCAGGTATTACCACCATTCTTGGACTTGGCAGCCCAATTTATATAGGGATTATAGCCTTGGAACCATAGGCCAGCTATAAGGCATTTTCCCAGTGGCTGAAGACTCCGCAGTTCTGTATGCCCACAAAGCATTGGGCAGTTCCCATATCCAATTTCCTACTGTGCCCTCGAGCCTGGCTCTGATTCCATTAACAATGGTGCAGTTGGTAACTTCTACTTGGCCATTTTCCTGTGGGTGATAAACGGCCATTAATTTCTACTGGATCTTATATTCCTCGCACCACTTCTTAAAAGGGCCATTGGCGAACTGCTTTCCACTGTTTGTTATGATAGTCCTTGCAATACCAAATATGCACAAGTTATTCTTCCAACAAAATGCAATAACTGACCTGCCTTCTACATTAGTCAATGGCTCAGCCTCTACCCATTTCGTGAAATAATCCACTGCTACAATCAAGTATTTGAACTTCCTCTAAGCCTCAAGAAATGGTCCGACTAAGTCAATACCCCACTTGTCAAATGGCCATGAACTGTGAATATTCATCTACTCTTCCTGGGGTATGTGCTTCAACGGTGCATGTTTTTTACACTGGTGGAAAGCCTGTAGTACTAGTTTGCATCCTCGAACATCATCGACCAATAACACCCCGCTCAGATAAGCTTCCTTGATACTGACCTGGCTCCTTGATAACTTCCGCATATACCCCCATGGGCTTCCATTATCAAATAATCGGCTTTGAGGGGGCTTACACATCTGAGCAATGGTTGCAGGTATTCCCTTTTATACAGAATTTCCCCTTGCAACATATATCTTGGCGCTTTAAGCTGGACTTTTCTGGCTTCAACAGGGCCATTCGAGAGTGCTCTATCTCAAAGATATTTAACTATGTGTGTTATCCAGCAGATTTCTTCCTCCACAGCCATTACCATGTGCTCCTGAAAACTTTGATTGTTAAGGGTTCCCATGAGCAACTGCCCTTGAGACTCCGCGCCCAAATTTGACGAAGCCAACTTGCTCAAGGCATCGGCCTTATGATATCTTCTCTTGGTACCTGCTCCAAGGTATAGCTTTTAAACTTCTAGAGTATGGGCTTTACAAACTCCAAATACTTTTGCAAATTGGTCTCCCTGTTCTCGTATTCCCCCTTTACTTGTACCACTATCTGGGAGTCACTATAGATTTCCAAATTTTCTACATTCAATTCTACCGCTAACCATAAGCCAGTGATCAGGGCTTCATATTCGGCCTCATTATTCATTGCTTTGAAAGCAAAGTGTAATGTGTTGGAGTAGTCTTGTCCATTAGGACTGGTGAGTAAGACCCATGCTCCGCTTCCTCCTGAATGGAAAGAACCATCAACATATAGTCTCTATAATTATTTCCTTCGAGACCCCTCCTCTATCTCAATAGGTTCGATATGCTCAGTAGCTTCGACTATAAAATCTGCCAAGACCTGATTTTTAATCGCTGCTCTAGGCTGAAACTATATGCCGTGATCTCCTAACTCTATTGCCCATTTCATTATCCTCCCCAATGCTTTCAGGAGGACCTGCCTGAGGGGATAGTTAGTGAGAAAGATGATCGTGTGCCCTTGAATTATAAGGTCGTGGCCTTCATGCCGCATGCACCAGAGCTAGTATGAGTCTCTTAAGGGCAGTATATCTTGTCTCAGGTCCCGGTAGGGCTCGGCTTACAAAGTATATAGGATGTTGCACTTTACTTTTTTTCTTTCACAAGTACAACACTGATGGCCAGGGGTGAAGCAGAAATGTACAAAAATAGGACCTCTCCTTTCTTGGGTTTCATGAGCATCGGTAGCCTTCAAAAAGGTTCCTTGAGTTGCTAAAAAGCTTGTTCACACCTATCGCTCCACTTAAAAAATTTTGCCTTTCGAAGCACGTCGAAGAAAGGCAAATGTTTTTTGGCTCCTTTTGATAGAAATATGCTCAAAGCCGACAGTCATCCAGTAAGTTTCTGCACATCTTTCATGCTCTGGGGGCTTTTCATCCTTAATAAGGTCTCGATCTTCTGTCGATCCCCCCTTTCCAATACCATAAATCCCAAAAATTTTCCTGCCCCACCCCTATGACGCATTTAGCTGGATTCAGCTTTAAATTTTCACTTCTAAGCCTCTCGAAGGGTAAAGACCTTACGTCTCCTCTGGTGGGGAGAAAAAGTAATGATCTTCTCAGAGGAGTTACCACCGAAGGTCACGGTAAAAAGGGAGCGGAACAACTTATACTGAGGCTCGATGTCAAGGTTATAACATTAACAGAGAAATAGCATGAGAGTGGTTATGGCGTTGGGATGTACTTGAGCATGGCTTACTTGCAAGTCTCTGAGCACCCTCGAGAATATTGGAGGAAAGGGAAAGCACAACCCTGGTCGGATCTGCTTTAAAAATATGACTGACCTCCCTCAAGAGGATCCTCGTAAAACTCTGCTTCCCCTAACCACTCTAATTCCACATCAGCGGGGATCCTCTAACCACGAGGCTAGCAATCGTAAGACCCCCGATATAAGTCCAATACTTATCTGGGGCTAGGGGCTCATACATTTCTTCCTTTGCGAGTGATCTGGGGCTGGAGGCTCAACGATGGAGGATAGTTTGGGGTAGAACTGCCCGCCATCTTCCTCTAACACCCTTGAGGGGCCTCCCTTCTTAGGAGAAAGGGGGGGGGGACCAAACTTAATGTCTCTAAGGCGCGAAGACCTCTGAACATACCCTTTCCCCTGGTCGGGAGGCCAAACTCGGGGAAAACCCCCCTCAGGGAAATCAGAAAGAGGTATGTAGCTTGAATTATCAATCTCGTCATCGCTAGGGTTGGAACCCTTGGGAGAATGCCCCAGATTGCTAACCGTAGCTTCAGAATCTCCTATTCTGGGCGATTCCCCCTCAAATCCCTCAAGCCCAGATCCGTCAGAATGCCCCCCATCTCGTTGGATTTCATACCAAAATCAGCCATGAGTACAAATGATAAAGGAAAAGAAGTGAGGAAAGATGAAGGTTAGGAAAATTTACTGATGAAAGTAGAAGGAGGGAAAATGTAAGCAGGGAACGGATGAAGAGGAGAGCACTGAGAAACCTTTTGAAGTCACCTGCAGTTAAAATGAAGAGAATGTGGGGGAAAATGGGAAGTTAACAAGCCCAAAAAAGGCGGTCAGAGTCATAATTAATTTGGGAGAAGTGAAAATTTGAAAAGTCGTGGGGTGCCTTTCATAAGCTATTCCCTTGCATGCGCTTCCCTGCACAACCAACACACATGCGTGCACCCCCTTGAATTATGTTAAAGGAAAAATAATAAATAATGATAGTCATAAAGAAAATTAGATGGTGCCTCGAGTTTAGGAATCTCTTCTTCCAGAAGGACACAAGCGGGGATCCTCGACACTCTCCACGAGAACACATGAACCCAGGGCCTCAGTAACGAAGAATAAACTCAGGATTCCTTGAAGATCTTAACCCCGAGGCTACCATCAAATGTTCTGGGGGCTCTTACTGATAGGTAAACCTGCAACTGGACCAAGAGGAGTTTTGGGCCGAGAGTACCTTGGGCCTGCGCCAACCTAGTAAATCTCCTCGGATAGAGAATATTCAATCAACACCAATCAAGGCGTACATCAAGGCATATAATCCGGATATACGTTATTCTCTGATATAGTATAAATAGGCAGGTATGCACTTACTATTGACGACTTTTGGAACGCTTACCAAAAATACTCACTAACTTAAGTATCAGAGGATTTACCCCTGAGACCTCCCGGGCTTTTTGTTTGCAGATTATCATCGAGGGGATCGACGGTGCGGCTCAATCGATTTCCAGACGCACCAAATTCAAAACTCAAACTTAAACAAAGTTACCTTGAAAATCATTTCTTTTTGTCGTTCAGAGAATTCAAATCCAACATCTTGATCATTTTCCACAAACAAATTAATCATGATCGAATCATCTTCCAATAGTTTCACCAAAATGATTGTCGGATATGGATGACTTTGTGGCTGTGGGAGATTTTAAGTCGGAGAACTTTGAGTTAAAGGAATTTGTCGGTGAAGCACCATTGACGGTGAAGTCGTGGACGTCGCTGTAACTTACACAAAAAATGACTCAGATCCGCTGCAAAAAATCTTTTAAAAAAGGACTCGTTATAGCATCCAGCGAAGAAAATCACCGGAGGAGGGGATTGAGCACTGGCAGTGGAGTTAGGTTTTTCGGGGAAGGAGAGGGTTTTTCATTTTTCCGTGGAGTAAATACACCAACGAAATGCTTAGTTTACCATTTTTCATTTTACTTGTAAGTTATGATATTGTGCAAAAGATAATGTAGCAACTGATTTAGAACAGGTTACAAAACTGATAAAAAAACATATTACAATGACAATGACATAAGATTTCGAACAGATCACAATAACACAGGATGAAGATCAAGGATGTTAAAACTGGGAAGTTCTACACGCCTGAAAGTACTGAAATGAAGTTCCTAGACATCTAAATCATCTTGTTCTTCATCGATCAGCTTTTGTCCAAAACCTCTTGGCCCTGACCTAAATCTACTTCTGATCTTCCCTTTCTTCTTCTTCTTCTTATTGACCAATTCTTCTTTCTCGAACTTCTCCCTTTCCCTTTTGCCCAGGAAATCCGTCACGCCAATGTAGACGACCTAACAGGAAACCATGATCATCGAAAATCAGAAACAACACATCTGAAGAAAAATGAGTATCTTCAAACAAACTTTCAACCAGATCCGCAAAATGCAGAACTCATTAATACGGATAAATCGTAGCTTCAAACAAGCTTCCAATTCAACATGCACAATGCAGCAATGGAAATCAGGAACATCCCAAGTGCAAAAATTACATCTTCGACCAATCTCTCAACTAAATCTGCATTCTGCAGAATGCAGAACTAACAAGAAGAACAGTTGATTATGAGAAATCAGAAAGATTCTATATGGAAAACGCATCTTCCATTCAACATGCAAAATTCTGCATAAAAAATCTAAAAAATCCCATGTGAACAAATCGTGTGTTCAACCAAGCTTTCAAATCTGACATGCAGTACTAACAGAAACCCCCAACAATTATCAAAAATAAAAAAAACATCCCATTTCTAAGAATTGCTTCAAGAAAGTTTTCAACTCAACATGCACAATGCAGCATCAAAAATCAGAAACACACATATTACAAAAACCTCATATTGAAGACTTCAACCACGATTTCAACTCACAAGAACCTAAGATCACGAAAACAGCAACATCCCATTGGAAAATCTTCAAGAAAACTGTAAATCATCTTCAAGCAATCTCTCAACTCCAAATGCAGAATGTATCACTAAAACCAGAATAACCCCACTTCAAAAAATCCCTTCTTCAAACGACCCTTTAATCTAAAATGCAGAACGAAGTGAACCTACCCCAGCAGTCAAAATGGATAAGCTTATGAAGGCGACGAGGATGAGCCCTCCAACGACAGGGTTAGGCGACGCGTCTCCACTCGCCGCAACTATTTCTTGGGCGCTTTCCTCAACTGGGATCGCATCCAAGAGGAACAGGTCTCCCCGGAACGCCGGAAGTTCCCATTTTTCTCCGGCGCCGGCCGGATTCCGGTGCGACGAGTTTCTCTTCGCGTGAAGAGATTTGTGGGGAGTGAAATTCAGAGGCGAAGAAGCTGAAGAATGGAGTTTCGAAGAAGTGGAAGAAATGTGAAAGTTGGGATTGAGAATTGAGGATGAGGAGAGAGATGGGGGGGATGCAGCCATGGGTAAAAGCATCGCCAATCTGTTGTAATTTACTATCCTTTTGCTTTTAGCTTAACCCCCCGGCCCCATGTCTAGCAGGATGGATGAGGTTACTTTGGTCATTTGAGAGTACAATGAAATTTTCATAATTTTTAAACCATTTAAAATATAGAGAAAAGTACACTTTTAACCCTATATTTCTTCAAATTAATATAGACTAAATTAGATTATAAGTTATGTTGGGGAAGAAAAGATTATGTTCAATTATTTTTAATTTTTATTGAAATGATTATAAAGGCATTATAGTATTTCTCCTCTTCAAAAAATACGTATTCCCTCTGTTTTTTTTATTTATGACACTATATGTTTACGTGTTTGGATTTAGGTAAATAAAATGAGTGCATAAAATTGAATGTAGAAAGTAAAAGGTAGAATGAGTGGATGAAATTCAAAGAATTTTACCAAAAATAGAAAGAGTGTCAAATAAAAAAAATATTCATTTATACTAAGCGTGTCATAAATAACAAAACAGAGAAGTATATTAATATACAATGTAAAATGTACATATAATATCAATAATATTTAAATTTCAAAACTCAATTTCACATCAACACTTTCGTTAAAAGTTTGGCAAAGTCTTGGGAAAGACGGTCTTTCCATATGCTTATGGAAAGACGGGGTTTGATTAGAATAATAAAAGGTAAAAGGTCTTAGTTGCAATATTAAAGTTTTAGTATGAAACATGTAGTAGTTATAAAATTTATAACCCGGTTCATGCAACCCGAAAATTTTATCTTAATTTCTTCTAATTTACATTTTAAACCTTGGTCTTTCCATAAGTTATGGAAAGACCGTCTTTCAAGAGACGGACTCTAAAAGTTTACTGATTATTCAAAATGATAAACAACATTGCCATGGAAAAACTAATGCTTAAAGTGTAAATAAAAATAAATGAAGATAAAATTTTTGGGTTGCATGAATCGGGTTATAAACTTTATAACTACTACACGTTGCATGATAAAATTTTAATATTGCAACCAAGACCTTTTACCTTTTATTATTCTAATTAAACCCATCTTTCCACAAATCTATGGAAATACGGTTTTTCCCGAGATTTTGCCAATTATAAATATAGAAATATTATGGTGATAAATAATAGAGTCCATCTCTTGAAAGATTGTCTTTCCATAAGGCATGGAAATATCAAGGTTTAAAGTGCAAATTAGAGGAAATAAAGATAAAATTTTTGGGTTGCATGAATCGGGTTATAAACTTTTTAACTACTATATGTTGCACAATAAATTTTTAATATTGCAACTAAGACCTTTTACCTTTTATTATTTTGGCTAAACCCCATCTTTCCATAAGTCTATGGAAAGACTGTCTTTCCAAAGATTTTGCCTAAATAAAATAATATATATAGTTATATTTATAATATACTATTTATTATTAGAGTGCGTCTCTAGAAAGACGGTCTTTCCATAAACTATAGAAAGACCAAGGTTTAAAGTGTAAATTAGAAAAAATAGAGATAAAATTTTTGGGTTCCTTGAATCGGGTTATAAACTTTATAACTACTACAATTGCATAATAAAATTCCAATATTGCAACTAAAATTTTTTACCTTCTATTATTCCAACTAAACTCAGTCTTTCCATAAGTCATTGTCATGATGTAATTCTAATAAGGCCAAATCTATGGAAAGACGGTCTCTCCCAAGATTTAGCCTTATTAGAATTACATCATGTCAATAAATAATGAATACATTTTTATTAATTAGTTAGATAAGTATACTGATGTTGAGTAGAATTTAAGACTTAGATCAATATCACAATTTCACAAGTATTAAACAATGTATTCTTTTCATTCACGATCATAAATTCACACCTTAATCATATTATCAGTGTTTCATTACCGATTGGCTATGGATTCGGTTTGAGTGTTTTGACTTTTAGACTATCAAATTCTACTACATTAAATTCAACACTTATTATCTCTGAAATTGTAGATAGATAGTAGTTATTTATTGTCTTAGTTAGCCGTGTCACAATTACAATGGTTGTTTATTGTTAAACAAAGTACTGTGCGAGACGGTCTAGCAGCGAGGTCAAAGATTAAATTATTAAGAATGTAGCATGAGATTTCTAATTAAAGTTTTTTAAAGTTTAGGGGCAGGATGTGGAATTTCACAATTTTACATTTAAGTTCAGGTATAAATAACAATCTTTCCCATTCTTCTCCCATTATTTTCTCACACATTCTCTCTCCTCTCCTTCTTCTCTCCTGCACAATTGCTCCTTCTTCTCTTCCTCTTCATTTCTCTTCCATTTTCCTTCAATCAACCGCTATTTTCCCCATTTTCTTCAATGTTTCTTGTGCAGGGGAAGAACGCAGTGACTCAAGGAAGATTCGCTTCATTCTCCGGTGAATTTTCCGGTTAAAGCTTCGATTTCTGGTGGTCGAACACAATACAACCTTCCTTTCATGTTTATCTTCGAAAGGTAATGTCTTTGCTCATATTTATTATGCATATTTTGTTGGTTTTTTTCAGTTTTTTTTGCCTTTTTGGTTCATGTAATTTTCTAGGGTTTATGTTGTTCAATGTGTTAATATTTGGGGATTCCTTTTTTTGTGTTATGTGAGTTGTTCTTACGAATTTGTGCTAATATTTGTGCTGCTGCTATTTTTTAGATTTCTTAGGAGATTTGCATCACTGTTGCTGCAATCGAGGAGGAAGAATCGTTTGTAAGTTTATGAGTTTTTGGACTTGATGTTTTAGCTACATGTATTGATCTTTCAGGGTTTCTGTTTGATGTTTCAGGTTTCGGACTCTAAGTACTGTTATCAGTGTTGTTGTGATGTGTTAATTTCAACGCTTGATACTTGTGGTATTTTCATGCTTACGTGTGAAATTGATGTTCATTTTTTATTGTGTGTGATATCTTAGGGGTTTGTTACGATTTGTGCTAATTTTGTTGTTGTTGTTGATGATCTTCCTTAGATGTCTAAGAATGCTTTTACCACTGTTGCTGCAATAGTGAAAGAAAGAGGATCTGTAAATTTTGTTAGTTTGCAGATGTGACCTTTTAAATACTATTGTTAACCTTTTAGGCTTTTTGTTTCATCTTTCATGTTTAAGTTTAAAGTACTGTTAATCTGTGTTGGTGTGATGATTTAATTCCAGTATTTGATGCTAGTAGTGTTGTAAGTGTGCAATTAATGTTGGGTTTTATTTTTTTGATTGTGTGTGTGATATCTTAGGGGTTCGTTACGATTTTTGCTAATTTTTGTGTTATTGTTGCTGTTTTTAAGATGTGTAAGAATGCATGCCCACTATTGCTGCAATTGAGAGCTTTGGATGTTCCAACCAAGCTTATGAATGAGGAAGTCGCTATTCAGATTGGTAATCGTACTGGTAAGTTTTTGGAGGTCAATGGGGATGCCAAAGGTGGTCTTAAAGGACAGTTTCTTTGCATATGTTGTGTAATTGACATCTCCAAACCTTTGAAGAGGGTTCAGGTGATTGCAAATGTAACAGGATCAGTTCCAGTACAGTCGTGATATGAAAAATTTCCAGAATTCTGTTCTTTCTATGGAAGGATTGGTCACGTTTCTAGAGATTGTGTTCATCATTTTGAGGCTCTCCCGGAATTCAGAAATTATGAAAACTACTGTCGTCGTCTAGTTGCTAAAGCGGACTCTTCACCCTTCTCATCGTCCACTAGTCGTGCTTCTTCACACCCTTCTGATACTCTATCGACTTCTAATCCAGGTGGTAAGACTTTCACTGAGAATTTGCAAGTTTCTCACTCACATCATCAACTCGTTTATTCATTCGGTTTTAGGGTCATTTTGGAATCTTCTGTCCCTCCAACTACTGTCCCAGTTTAGCATGCTTTCCACACATTGTTGAACTCCTTTTCAAAATAGCATTCCAACCCAATTTCTAGTGGCAACGTGGTCTTGGACGATATACCTGCACATGTGGAGGCTGCTGTTCACGGGGAGCATGATACTTATTTGGAGCTAGCTACTGTATTTCTTAATGATGTTGTAGACAATACTCCAAATAATCCAAACATAAGTGCTCTATGTTCTCCTGATACTGCTATAAATATGGTGGATTCTGTGGTGGTCTTGGAAGATATACCTACACATGTGGTGGCTGATGTTCATGGGGAGCATGGTGCTCATTTGGAGCCAGCTACTGCATTACTGAATAATGCTATAGAAAATAATCCAAATATTCCAAATATAAGTGCTCCATGTTCTCCTACTACTGCTACAAATATGGTGGATTCTTTGGATTCTTTTCTCATTTTGGTTTCGATTGGTGTTGCTTCTGAGGCTCGTGACATTATGAATAAGTTAAAACGACATTCATCTGGTCATTTTTTCACCAAGAAACCTGGTTTTGCTCCAGTTTCAAAGACCTCCAAGTGCAAGTTTCCTTCTGGTGAATTACTGATTGATGATAGTCAAATTCATAGTAAGAGACCTCGAGATATGAAGATTACTTGACATGATTTGGCGTATGGGGGATCTTCGTAAGACTTTGAAGCCCTAACCATTCTGATTCCACATCAGCAGGAATCCTCTTACCTGGCAGTAGCCATCTTAAAACCCCCGATATAGTCCAACACTTGCCTGGGGCTAGGGGCCTGTACGTTTCTTCTTCTATAGGGGGATCTGGGGTCGGGGGCTCAACTGTGGAGGAGGCTTTGGAGTGGAGCAGCCCACTATCCTCCTCTAACATCCTCGAAGGTCCTCCCTCCTTAGAAGAAGGGGAGCTATGCTTAATGACTTAGACACGCGAAGACTTCTGAATATATCCTTTCCCTCAGGCGGGAGGCCAAACTCAGGGAAACCCCCCCTTAGGGAATTCTGAAATTGGTATATACCTTGAATTACCAATCTCATCATCGCTAGGGTTGGAACCCTAGGGCGAATGCCCCGGATTGCTAAGCGTGGCTTCGGAATTTCCTCTTCTGGGAGACTCCTCCTCAAATCTCTCAAACTCAATTTCTTCAAAATGCCCCCTCTCAACGGATTTCTTTCCTGAATCAGCCATGGGCACACAGGATAAAGGAAAAGAAGTGTAGAACGATGAAGGTTAGGATAACTTACTGATGAAAGTAGAAGAAGGGAAATGTATGCGAGGAATGGAGGGAGAAAAGAGTACTGAGAAAACCTTTCAAATCACCTGCTGTTAAAGTGAAGAGAACGTGGAGAAAATGGAAGTTAAGAAGCCCAAAAAGGTGGCTAGAATAATGATTAACTTGGGAGAAGTGAAAATTTGAAAATGCGTGAAAAGTTGGCGTGCCTTTTCATAAACTACTCTCTGACACGTGCTTCCCTGTATAACCAACACGCGCTCGTACACCCCTTAGAATTCTGCTAAAAAGAAAATAATAATAAATGACAGTCATAAAGAAAATTAGATGGCACCTCAGGGTTAGGGATTCCTACTCCCAGAAAAACACAAATGGAGATCCTCGACACCCTCTACGAGAACACGTTAACCCATGGGCTCGGTAACGAAGGATAAACCCGAGACTCTTGAAGATCCTAACCTCGAGAGTACCCTCAAATTTTCTGGGGGCTCTTGGTGATAGGCAAACCCACAATTGGGCCAAGAGTACTTTGGGCCGAGAGTGCCATGCGCTGAGGGCATGGCCGCATCAGCACAATAAATCTTTTTTAATAGAGAGGCGTACATCAAGACGTATAATCCAGAGATACGTTATTCCTTTAGACAGTATAAATAGACAGGTACACACTTAATAGAAGGGATTTTTGGAGCATTTTGACTAAAACACTTACTGACTTGAGCATCGGAAAATTTACCCCTGGGACTGCCCGTGGCTTTTTGTTTGCAGATTATCACTGAGGGACTCGATGTTACGACTCGACCGGTTTTCAGACGCATCACATAACAATAAATAATAAATACATTTTTATTAATGGATGTGGAGCAGAATTTAAGAATTAGATCAATATCACAACTTTATAAGTATTAAACAATTTATTCTATTCATTCATGTGAACAGTCATAAGTTCAAAACCTAACCATATTCTTAGTGATTCTTTACCAAATGGCTATAGATTCGGAAACAAATGTTTGAGTGTTTAATTTTAGACTATTGAAATTCTACTACAAATTCAACACCTATTATCTCTGAAATAACAGTGTATATAGATAGTAGTTATTTATTGTATTAGTCAGTCGTGCCACACTTGCTAGACTTTATTATTTTAGTTAGACGTGCAACAATTACTTAATAACTCTACCATTATCCTAATCGCTGCTGATGGCGGAAAGATATTTCTGGACCTTGATAACTCTACCATTATCATATTCGCTGATGATGACGACAAATGATAAAAAAATTTACTTGTGCAAATTTTAATTTGCATTGTAAAGGAAGAGACATTTATAGTTATTAAAATGATTGCAAATATATGTTCATTATCAACTAATTTATTATAAATAATAATTTTAAAATATGAAATTTAGTTTAGTTAGACGTGCAACAATTACTTCATAACTCTACCATTATCCTAATCGCTGCTGATGGCGGAAAGATATTTCTGGACCTTGATAACTCTACCATTATCATATTCACTGATGATGACGACAAATGATAAAAAAATTTTACTTGTTCAAATTTTAATTTGCATTGTAAAGGAAGAGACATTTGTAGTTATTAGATGATTGCAAATATATATTCATTATCAACTAATTTATTATAGTTAATAATTTTAAAATATGAAATTTATTTTAGTTAGACGTGCAACAATTACTTCATAACTCTACCATTATCCTAATTGCTGCTGATGGCAGAAAGATATTTCTGGACCTTGATAACTCTACCATTATCATATTCGCTGATGATGACGACAAATGATAAAAAAAATTTACTTGTTCAAATTTTAATTTGCATGGTAAAGGAAGAGACATTTATAGTTATTAGATGATTGCAAATATATATTCATTATCAACTAATTTATTATAAATAATAATTTTAAAATATGAAATTTTATCAATCTCTAAGCTTAATTTTCATGACAATAAATAATGAATACATTATTATTAATTATTTAGACAAGTATAATGATGTGGAATACAATTAAAAGAATTAGATCAATATCAAACCTTCACAAATATCAAACAATGTATATTCTGTTCATGCATGTGAACGGTTATAAGTTCACAACCTAACCATATTCTCAATGTATGTAAATTATATCCTACCACCGAGATATGGTTCAACATTTGTATCCTAGGTATTAAATTACGAGCCCGTCTATTGAAAGACAGTCTTTCTATAAGTCATGGAAAGATCAAGGTTTAAAGTGCAAATGAGAAGAAATGAAGATTAAAATTTTGGATTCCATGAATCGGGTTATAAACTTTGAGTGGGTGGCCACTCATTTCTTACCTTATACACTGCATTTCTTAAATTACATACAAAATTTAAAAAAATTTGAAAATATTTTTTTATATCATATATTTTCACCTTCAAATACATATTATTACTTGTTTTAACTTATAAAATGCAATATTTAAATTTTATAAAAAATTACAACATTTAAGTCAAATGCCCTTGAGGACTGTCCATAAGCTTATGGAAAGGCCGCCTTTCCTAAGACTTTCCCATAAACTTTATAACTAATATACGTTGTATAATAAACTTTTAATATTGCAACTAAGACATTTAACCTTTTATTATTCTAATTAAACCCCATCTTTCCATAAGTCTAACCCACACCAGGTTACTTTTTTGCAATATACTGAATTATGAGTGTTTGCTTCCCAGTGTTGGGCTTTGTATTGCATCTTTGGCTTGTGTGTGAGCCATGCTCCTATTCTAAACCCGTGTGTATTTTTCGCTGCACACTTGACCACATTCCTTTGAAGGCTTGGTGTGCTGCGAGCAACCAAGATGATTGCGACACGTATGGGAATCTAGGTGGTGGTCGTTACAATGTAGTACACGGCTAGGCCGCACGGTTAGCACCCTTAGCGATGGTCTTTCCCAAGACTTTGCCTTAAATTACGTGCGTTAATAATGGAAATATACATAAATATATGCCTAAGTAATAGGTGAGAGTGTATTAGTTTTTACTGTAGAGTACATTTAGTTGCTGGGGATATAAGGTGGTGTGTATCTGCAATGTACTGTATACTAATTGATCCATGTATATTTACCGATTGGCTATAGATTGAGTGTTTGACTTTTAGGCTATCCAAATTCAACTACTCCCTCCGATCCTCTAATATTGTCCTACTTTCCATTTTGGTATGATTTTTTATTTATGTCGCTTTCCCCTTTTGGTAAATCCTAGAATGTTTTCATCCACTCATTTTACTTTTTACCCTCCCAATTCAACTCACACCATTCCTTTAACTTTTTGATAAAAATTGTGCCATTTGAAAGTGAGTCACATAAAGAGGACGGGAGGGAGTAGATAAAATTCAACACTTATTATCTCTCAAATAATAGTGTATATGTTAGTGGTTATTTTTGTCTTAGTTAGCCGTGCCATAATCGCTAGATAATGGTTGTTTATTGTTTTATTTTCTTATTCGCTGATGATGGTGGAAACATATTGCTGGACCTTGATAACTCTTACCATTATCATATTTGCTGATGATGGCTGGAAGATATTTCTGGAACTTGATGTTTCTGATAATAAAAAGTTACTTGTTCAAATTTTAATTGTGTTGTAAAGGAAGACCAGTCTATAGTTACTAGATGATTGCAAATATATATTCATTATCAACTAATGTACTAATAACAATAATTTTAAAGTATGAATTTTTATCAATTTCTATGCTTAATTTTCATGACAATAATGAATACATTTTTATTAATGATTTAGACAAGTATAATGATGGAGAGTACCATTTAAGATTTAGATCAATATTACAACTACACAAGTATTAAACAATGTACTCTGTTTGTTCACGTGAATGATCATAAATTCACTACCTAACCATATTCTCAGTGTTTGTTAGTGTTTCTTTACCGATGGGCTATAGATTCGGCAACATTTCACTTTTAGACCATCTGTTAATGAAATAGAAACCCTTTTCTTGTAGGAATGTTATAAATTGTAGGTAAATGGTAGTTACATTATAGAAGTAGTTTACTTATAGAATTAGCTATAGATGATAATTCCTTATAGACTTAGAATCTCATTCATGTTAGACTTTGGTTTGTTGTAACCCTATATATTGTAATCATCATGATTGATGAGGTGTGTCATTGATTAATATCAGTGGAGCATAATAAAGTCCTTTATGTTTAATCATGGTATCAGAGCATAAAATCCTAAAACCCTAGGAAAATATTCTGCTACCTTTTCCGAGCCCCCAACACCTCTGTCAAGCCATGCGTCAATCCATGTGCCGCCGCACAGCCACCACCATCTGCTTTGTTCCGCTGATCGTCGATCGCCACCACCACCATTTGGCCGTGGTAATCTATATCCGCCTCTCCTGATTCGATCGGTCCATGCATTAAGTAACACGGGTCGTTGCGTTCCCATCACGCGCCGCCGTCGATCTGATCTGCCGCCGGTTGCTGTACCTGCTGCTGATTATACCTAATTTTGCACTATGTTTGCCTCCCGAAGTAATCCCGATGAATAGGCCCGTACTAATGATATTTTGGAGGCTACTGCGCTTCAGAACATGAATGGCTATGAGGTAATTGTGACTTTACTGAAACAGTTGCAGTTGCAATCTAGCCCTAAGATACATGTATCTGTTAGTCGTTTGTCGATTGAAGTAGGACCCCTACTTCATTGGCTCTTCTGATGGACTTGGTTTGGTTATTGCTCCCACCATTCTGAAGGGTCAAGAGAATTACCTTGAATGGTCTCCTACAAATACTTCTCTTATTGAATTTGAATACTGCTCTACCAGCTACTACTGTTAGCTACTTCTAACCCTACTGAGATTTTCTTAAAGTTTTTTTTAATGATTATTAATTTCATAATCTTCTTTGTAAGTTGGGCATTCTTGTCATCATACTCCAACCTGAGGGAGGGTGTTAAGGAAATAGAAACCATTTCCTTGTAGGAAAGGTTATAAATGGTAGTTACCTTATAGATGGTAATTCCTTATACATTTAAAATCTCTGTTAGATTTTGGTTTGTTGTAGCCCTATATATTGTAATTATCACGATCGATGAGTATCAGTGCACCATAATAAAATTCTCCTTCATATTTTATACTATCAAAACTCTACTAGAGTGGTTATTTATTCTCCTTCATATTTTATACTATCAAAACTCTACTAGAGTGGTTATTTATTGTCTTAGTTAGATATGCGAAAATATCTACGTGGTTTATTATCTACGTGGTTTATTGTCTGAGTTAGACGTGCAACAATTACTTCATAACTCTACCATCATCCTATTCGTTTGATGATGGTAACAATTACTTCATAACTCTACCATCTTCTTATTCGTTTAATGATGGTGATAAGATATTTCTGGACCTTGATCTTTCTGACAATAAAAATTTGCCTATTCAAATTTTAATTTGTGTGGTAAAGAAAGACACGTCTTTAGTTATTAGATGATTGCAAATATATATTTATTATCAACTAATTTACTTTTAATAATAATTTTAATGTATGAAATTTTATCAATTTCTAAGATTAGTTTTCATGACAATAGATAATGAATACATTATTATTAATTATTTAGACAAGTATATTGATGTGGAGTAAAATTTAAGAATTAGATCAATATCACAACTTCACAAGTATGGTGTGAAACAATGTATTATGTTTATTCATCTGAACTATTATAAATTTACAACCTAACCATATCTTATTGTTTTTTTACCGATTGGCTATTAATTCGGCAACAAATGTTTGAGTGTTTGACTTTTTCACTGTCGAAATTTTATTAGATTAAATTCAACACTCATTGGCTCCATTTGGTATTAGTTTTTTCACAGTGGTTTTGATTGGCTTTTTATTGGATTAAATTCAACACTCATTGGCTCCATTTGGTATTAGCTTTTTCACAGTGGTTTTGATTGGCGTTTGGAAGTTGGCGTTTTCGCTCAGTTTGACCGCTAGAGAATAGGAAAAACAGTGTTTGGTTGATTGGCTTTTCTACGCTAATAATACTAGTGTTTTCCCACCGTATATTCCATCAACAAAAACATCCATTGCGATTTACTTTTAAGATAAACGTAGGCCCACCATAGAATAGATTATCATTGAAACCAAGTAAGTATTCCATAAAAAATACTAGATTATGAATCTTTCTAATTGTATTTTACATTATTTAAAAAAAATTATTATCATATTAGAATATAACAGTTTGTTGAATGTGATCATTTTATTGAATATTTAGATGACTCGAGCTGGACATTAATCACGTTATATGAATGTGTTTATATGAATATTTAGAGGATCATCCTTGTACGTTAATCTTAGACTTTTAAAAATTCAGTAGTTAATTTTTTAAAATTTCATATATTTCTTTATATTCATATAATATTGCAATTTTTAGTTTTAAATGTAATTCAAATTTCTTATATTTAATGAAAACAAGTCAACTAATATAATTTATATTTTCTCTCATATATTAATACTCATAATAAATAATTGTAAAAAAATATTTGAAATGAATTTCTAAATATTATTTTTCTAATATTTATGAATGTGTTAAATGACAATTCTTGTGAAAGACCGTCTTTCCATAGACTTATGGAAAAATTGGGTCTAATTAGAAATATAGAAAGTTAGGGATTAAGTAGCAAATTTGATGAAACTGCATTTCATGCGCCATATATATAAGGATTTTTTTAAAAAAAATTTCGTTTAATTTTCATTTAAATCCCTTGAAATTCTCTCTCTTCTTCTTCGCCGAAATTCTTTTTCTCTTGTTAGGGTTTTCCGATCACGATTTCGATTGGAATTTCACAGTTCGTTTTGTCGCTTCGGTGTTCCTTTGTGTTCGCCATAGGTTATATTCTACTTTTGAGCTGGTTTATTGTTTCGTGAAGAGGAAGGATATTTCCATCGATAGTGTTTAGAATGATGAAGGTGATGTTTATTTCTCAATTTTTGCTCTTATTTCTTGTTTTTGTTGTCAAAAGTTGAATGATTTGCTTTATTTTTCCTTATAATTTTTTTTTTGATTATATTTGTGAGATGATCTTAGTGTTTTTTTAATGTTCCCCAATTTACTAGGTTTGGGGTTTAGAAGATTTGTTAATAGCTTTGGTTTTTACTATTAGAAGATCTGTTTATTGCTTTGGTGTTTATGAAGATTTTGTGTTTATAGCTTTGGTGTTTACATGAATTTGTAAAGGTTGGTCATGCTAGGTCTCAAGCATCCCTTCATGTGTGCACTGTATTTTGTTGAAATGTAGTTATAAAGTAACCTTTTTATGTAACCAATGTATTGTTTTTTACCATAATAGTAACCTTCTGTATTGTGTTTTGTTGCAAGAAATGTGAGTTCAACTTATGTTCTAATTCTGAAATTCTGTACTCCTTCTAAGGTTCTTTAGAATTTTGATTATGTGTGGACTGCACCATGTTTCTAGTGATATCTTCAGTCTATTTACAACTATTCAACGAATACATGTCATCTAATATGTGTACCTTCTCGTGGCTCCTACCTCTCATTCTCCTGTTTTTCACCATTCATGGCTTGGTTTTTTAGCTCGTTGTAGTTTGTTTGACTTTGAGCTTATGTGCCACGTTGTATGAGATTATGCTCAATAACATTATGATGATGGCTACATCAGAGTAAAGATTTCGGGCTATTTCTTAGCTCTCATGTAAAGATTTATAAGTCCCAGGACAGCAACCTAAAGGGATCTGAGTTAAATTTTTGAAAAGTTAAGATTTATTTTGATTACATGTTTGTGAAACCTGAAGAGGAATAGTGTTATGAATGATTATCAGGATGTTTGGTCTCTCTTAAGGATTGGTGGGGTAGATTAGTGAATAGATACATACGGTATTATGCTAGTGTTGCGATTCATATTTGTTATAAAAAGTTAAGTGTTTATTATGAATATTGTTGCTATTCTTCACTGGGTTTTTTTTTAAAGGTTTTTACATTAGTATGCCACATTATCAGTTTATCTTGTAAGGTTCATTATTATATCTGTAATGTTGTTGTTTTATTATTTTTACTGATCAGTTTGGCTTTTGTACAAATAGGTGTGCGCAAATCCTCGCGCCTTAAGAAATCATCAGCTGTTCCATTGGAACTTCCCAAGAAGAGGAAAATTGCAGTTGATGTGGTCATTGAGGAACCATAAAATGTTCCTATCTGGGTTTTTAAGAAGGTTGTTTAAAAAAAGTGCACTATTAGGACTAAAGTTATGAATGATGTTAGGTCAGAGGTTGCTGGTGGTTCTGATTGTGCCTGGGGTGCTCGGGTTTCTAAGGGTTCTGCGGGTGGAGGGGGTGCTCAGGTTTTTGAGGGTGGAGGGGGTGCGGGGGGTGCTGAGGGTGCCAGGATTTCTGAGGGTGCCGGGGGTGCTGATGATTTTAATTTTATTGAAGATGTTGACCTTGCTAGGTGGGCTAGAAAGGTCAAGTTTGCTGTGAAGAAAGAGTTGTTGGTGTTGTGGCTAAAAATGTTGCAGTTGAAGAGTTGAAAACATCTGCAACTGAGAAGAACATGGCCACTGAAGCTGAGAAGTTGTTGAAGAAAAGTGCAATTAAGAAGAACAAGACTGAGAAGAACAAGGGCATTGAAGCTGAGAAAGATTTGAAGAAAGCTGCAACTGAGAAGAACAAGGCTGCTGAAGTTGAGAAAGAGTTGAAGAAAGATGCAACTAAGAAGAACAAGGCTGAGAAGAACAAGGCCGTTGAAGCTGAGAAGAGCAATGCTATTGAAGTGAAGAAGAACAAGGCTACTGAAGTTGAGAAGAACAAGGCTCTTATAGTTAAGAAAAACAAGGTTGATGGTGATGCGAAGATGAAGGTTGTTCAGAAGACAACAAAGAAGAAGACTGATGGTGATTCGAAGAAAAAGGTTGCTGGTGATGCGAGAGTCCAAAAGAGAGAAATAAAGGTTCAACAAGTCGTGACGCTGGTGGGGAACGATGGAGTGAAGTAAGTTTTTTCATTTTAAACATGTTGTTTTTATGATGAAACATGTGATTTTTGTGTTGAACAACTTCTGCTTTAGTGTTATTTTTTCAATGTGTTTGACTTTATTTTTCAATGTTTCTGATTGGATCCTATCAGAAATATGTATACTGATCTTGCCTCTGTTGTAAGTTGATGATCTTGCTGAACTGAAAATATTGCCTTTGAACGATCATTTAACTTAAAAATAAATGTATATTTCAACATGATGATTTTATAATGAAACATGTGATTTTTTTGTTTTGAACAGTTTCTGTTTTAGTTTTTTAAATATATGTTGTAATTTAGTTCAAAGGGTTTACTATTTATATTAAAGTGTTTGCTGTTTATCATACTTTGCTTAGAAATTATGGATTTGATGTATTTTGCTGTTTAGGATTTTTTTTGTTTATCAAATGAAATTGGTGTTTCATATTGTAGTCTATTCATGATCTCTGATCCTGAGGTTGTACCATGAATTTAGTTTAATTTAGTGAAAAGGGTTTACTGCTTATATTAAAGTACTTGCTGTTTATTCATGATGTGATTATCTATTGCTTTTAGTGAGGGAAGTTATTATTTTATAAAGCAGTGTACCTTTTTTTTAAATAAGGTTAAATTTTTAGTTATAATATATCATTTTATTGATGTATTGTTATTTGCAATTGTAGAGTTGAGAAGGTTTTCAAGTCTTTTTGCATACCTGACTTGATTAAGGAGTTGAATGGCTTTTTGTCTGAGTGTCAATTGGCTGATATTTTTCCTCTTGGTTTTGGTAGTTTGTTGGAGATTGGTATCCGTAATTTGCCCCTTAAAATTGTACCTTTTCTGGTTCAAAATTTTGATCTGGGTTTTTTATGTGCAATATATTGGTGATGATAACTATACCCTGTATCCGGATGATGTTTTTGATGTGCCTGGATTGCCTATTTCTGATGAGGAAGTTGTTGAATTTAGTCATGCAGGTAAGGGTGAAAAATGAGATTTAGAAATAAGGGGATGATGGAGGGAAATGTTTAAAATTGGAGACAATGAGGAGATTCCTTTAGAACTAGTTTTTGATTATATGATTGGGTTGAAGGATAAAGGTGAGAACTTTCAGCATCGTTTGTGCATAGTATTGTGTTTGGTACTTCTGCCTCCTACAAGGTGCAAGGGTATTGATATGAAGCTTTTAAGAGCTGTTGAAGATGTGAGTAGAATTAAGGAGTTGACTTGGTGTGGATATGTTCTTAACAAATTGTGTGAGGGTGTAGAGAGATTTAAGAAGGTTCCTTCTTATAAGGCTGTGAGTGGCTATGTGTAATTTCTCTTAATTCAGTTTTTACAGCGTGTACCTTATCATGGTATGAAGGATTCTATGGTTGTACCCCTTCTTCCACATTGGACTGAGGAAAAGATGAAAAGAAGGTGTGAGTGGCTGAAGAAATGTGGGTATGAGCGAGCTGTGCTACTGAAGGAAGTGTATCCTGTGACTAAGTATGGTAGACTGAGAGCTGGTGGGTTGAAAGTTAGTACGAGTGGGTCTCCTAAAGTTGCTTCTTTTGATAGTCGGGTTTTGCATTTTGATATTCTTCTTGGGGTTCTAACAGATTTAGATATTGCAGCCCTTAAAATGAATGTGAGTATGGTGTTTCATTTTTTTTTGTTTTGTGTTGGTTTAGTTGTATTTTAGTTTAATTATTTGTTGTTTTACAGTCTACTAGTGAGGCATTTTCCTTGTTTCGAAGGGACATGGAAGTGGTTAGTGTCAAATTAATAGAGCGTTTGTTGAAAGCACAACCAGTGGCCACTTGGGATGCTCTCGATACTGATTCTGACCAGCAGCTCGACTATCAAGATTTTTTTTGAAGATCCTGCAATCTTGAAGCAGATTGATGATTTGTTCGATGGTTTTAAGAAGAAAGTAGTTGATTCCATGCCTAGTTTTGACCTTCACATTGATGATTGACTTCCATATTATTTTGAAAATATTTTGTAATAGGCTGTGGTGGATTTAGATATGCCCATAATTTAAATATTTTGGATGTAAACAAATTATCTTTTGGATGAAAACAGAATTTGAACTTTAGTTATGACAGGTTCCTTGACTTTAACCATGAAAGGATGGATGTTTTATGTTAAAACAGTGATGGTTTATATTGACATTTGCTCACTTTAAAATGTGCATTTCAGAAGTTTATTTTGTTTAGTGATTTCTCTTAAAATTTCAAAGTTACTGGCTTATTTGTATGCCAGGTTACGGGCTTATTTCTCTTAAAATTTGTATGCCGAGACTAGTGCTCACCATTGTATATCTTAACTTAGCTACGGCTTCTTTCATCTGCCCTTTAATTTTTCCGTATATTTTATGGCTTGGGAAGGCCTAATACAATTTCCCTCATCGCATGATGGTTTTATTAAAAAACAATGTATGCCAGGTTGGATTTTAGGTCAAAACATTACATGTTTGTAGTGATACATATTAACTATAAGTTGCATTAGTAAAAAAATTTAGCATGCTATCAACCTGATTTAATTTTGGCAGATTTGATATTTAAGTTAAAACATTGAGACTTTATAGTGATAAATGCTCATTATGAAATGCATAATTCATAAGTTAACAATTTTAGTCATGATTTTTGATAGCTTACTTCTTGTAATTAATGCAGTCTATAATGTCAATTATGTGATTGTAATGAAGGCTTTATAAAAACTATATTAATACTTTAGAATAAACATTGTAATGAATGTAGTCTATAATGTCACTTAAAAGGAACATTCAGTTTCTGAATTACACTTGAAATAAGTTGCTGAAGTGGTTCAAATGATATGCGGTTTTGGTGTTTTGGTACCAAACTCATTTGTAGATCGTTTTCCTTTCTCTAATGTTTGTTGTGACTGAACTTAATGCGCTAATAGCCTCGTTTTGTTCTATGGCGCTTGATTCTGTAGATAAGATTTGCTGAATTGCGATTGTTTGTTTACCTAGTGCATTTTCGAGAACTCCTCTAGCATTTATACCGTCTTCACTCTTAAAGATCAGGTTGTAGAATTTCCTTGCCATTTCATGATGCCATTGAATGGTGTCGTTCACTTTCTTTGTTGCTGGGTCTATGTCTTGCTTGGGGTATTTATCCCAGGCCTGTTTCTTCACATTCTTTGTCCATCTTGTAGAAATGTACTATAGGGGTATTCTGGAGATAGAATGGAGGTGCAAAAATCTAATGCAACGAAAGCACAACATACCTGTTTCAAGCAGGGAAGGGTGTACAATTTATGTTAAAACTGTAATTTTTTGTACTAAAATCGTAATTGTTTATAAGAAGAATTGTTTATCAGCTACATACATGTTTCTTCAAATGCCTTGCAAGAATAGTTGAGCTCAACTGATTCTTGTGGTTTACTGAACATTACTGATTCTATTACTATTGGGTGCTTCTCCCAACTTATTTCAAACAATTTGAAATTGCCACCGTTGTAGCTTTCTGCTATTGTTATTGTTATTGCCATTGCAATGTCGAATTCCTTCTTGAAGTCATTATATAGTTTCAAAGTGTAGACCTCACCTGCATGTTTTAGAAGCCCAACATGACTATCATGCACTGATTTTGGGATGGATCGAACGCAGTTGTGTTCGGCTGTGCTTTCTATGCTTCTCCATTTGTAGACAGTTTTCTCAAATATCTTCAAGAATTGAGTGAGAGATGTTGTTTTACTATCATTGAACATGATGGTGCTGTTGGTACTTTCACTCCTTTGTGATGCTAGAATTCCGGTTGAGAAAAAAAATCCTTGTTCAAAGCTGGGCACCATTTATTGCGGATATTGTATAAACATTGAAACTAAGTGCGGGTTTCCAAGCCGTATGTCGTGATCATGTCCTGCCAATTGTCTTCAAGTTCTTCATGATTAACATACCCCGTTAAGCAATGATCAAATGCCTTTTTGAATGGACCATCTTTCTTCAATTCTCTATAGTGCGTACAAGCATTTTGCTGAAGGTGCCATATACATAGTCGGTATCTTGTTGTTCGTAAAACCTGTTCTAGTATGTAATGTTGAAACATATGAGTCATATATTAAAAAAGTAATTTTTTATAAAGAAACCACAATTGTTAATGAGAAGATCAAGATTTTTAAGGTAAACAGTACCTTTTCTATTGCAGTTGCCATTGCTTGGTCTTGATCAGAATATGGTTATGGGTTTTTTCCTCCCATGCATTTTATGAAGGTTTCAAGCAACCATTCAAAAGTTTGTGCCTTTTCATCATATATGAAAGCACACACAAACATGATGTTCTTCCAATGGTTGTTGGCGCCCACAAATGGAGCACATATTAGGTTGTATTTGTTTGTTCTAAAGGTTGTGTCGAACACCAATACATCTCCAAACAATGTGTAATTCTCCTTTATCATAAAGTCCCTCCAAAATAAGGCCAATAAACTGCTTTCATCATCCATCTTCACTCGAAAGAAAAAATACGCATTTTTTTCATTCTTTTGTTGAAACTGCTTTGAACAGTTTATGCATCCCCAACTTCAATCACCTTCATTCTCAGCCTTACGACGTAGTTTATATGGTCCCTCATGTATGGCCTAAATTTTCTTCACCTCCAGTTTCACGGACCAAGTAATTGAAGCCAATTGATGGCTTTAATCCACTGGCTTCCATCCCATCTATTATCTTGGCCTTCTCTCCTATGATTTTCCTCTCAATGTGTTATAGATATTGCTAAGCTGGTCTTGTAAATTCGTGGTTTTGTTGCAAGATATGGTGCATCACTTTATAAAGGTTGTCCACCAACTTGATTCGTACTTCAGCGTTACAGCCTGTTCTGGTTACAGAAAGTTCCTTTGTCTTTCTCCTTTTTGAGGTTGATTTGTTCGATCCATCATAGATTGACATTGGTGGGGTTGATGTTGCTTTTTCCTCTTGAGATTTCCCTTGACATGAGCATGAAAAGTACTTTTCAGTAATGACTCCTTCACTGTTCTTCCTTTGCCTAGTTTTTTTGTAGCTGAATCCCAATTTGTTAGCATGACATTTGTAGAGGTCCTCTAATTCTTGCAGCGTTCTTTCTTGAAGCCCATCGATCAGCTAAGTTTGGTAGATGTGCATACTTTGTAGTAATTTCAAATAAAACATTAGAGGTTCAAACTAAAACACTTGATACATAATTTAAATCATATAGGTTTTATATATTAAATATAGAGTTGCTCATTTGTAATTTCAGTTAATTTTTCTTTTCGGGTTTTCTTCTCTAATCTAAGACTCTTAAATATGTTCATTATAAACATTAAAGCTTTATATTGAAACTTGGAGTTTAAGTCTTAAAACAATAATGAAATTAAGATTCATCTAACAAAAATATGTTAGCTTTAACAACAATATGTTCTTCGATTTCATGAACAGAAGAACTTCATATTTGTTCAAAAAAAACATACTACGTATGATTTAAAAGGTATCATTGTGTATGTGCAACATTCAATTTTTAATGAATCTAATTGTGTATGGATTGAAATGGAGACAAACCTTCAATTTGTTCAGTAGGCATAATAGCAGCAACAACAAGATGTTCTTCGATTTCTTCTTCAGTTTCGATCATCTGAATTATAAGATTCAATCAAATTAATAAAAAATTAGGATTATATTGCACTTAAAAACATAAATCGGAAACAAAAATCGTACAAAATTGATCATAAAAAATCGTAGAATTATCTCGCCTAAATTCATCATGCTGCAACATTTTTCGACAATCTATGAGGCAAATCTGCAACATTTTCCGGTGATATCGGCCAACATTTTAAAATCTAAAAGGTGCAATTTGAGATCGGCAGAATTGGATTTGAATTTGACGCGATGTAGAGCAAAGCCACGAGTGAGGATTTGGATAAAAATGGTAGGCTGGGGTTTTAGGTTTTATATGCGCGTGGATTTTTATGACCCAAATTTCAACTAGTATAATGATGTGGGGTACAATTTAGAAGAGTATAATGATGTGGAGTACAATTAAAGAATTAGATCAATATTACAAATTCACAATTATTAAACAATGTACTCTATTCATTCATGTGAATGGTAATAAATTCACAGCCTAACAATATTCTCAGTATTTTTTTATTGATTGGCTATAGATTAGGAAACAAACATAAATTCAAAATCTAACCAGGAAATAAAATTTTAACACAATCTTCATTTTTCTGTTATAAATTTAATTCTCAAATTTCCCCATTCATCCATTTCTACTAAAAAGTACATTCGACTTCCAACAATTTTTGTTTGGAGAAAGCTACTACGATCTCAAACTCATGTGAAATGCTTATTTATATTTTTGGTAGGGGTTTGTCAATAATGATTTATTTAAAAAATTGGAATTAATCTCTTTGGTTTATAGATTGTTTTAAAAGCTAACTTAATTTTTGTATATAATATATTTTGAAGTGATTAAAGATGAACTCTCTTAGCTTTAAATGAAAAAGTAATTATAGTGTAATAAATGCAAGATCATGCAAAATAGGGAAGTTGTTGGAGTTGAGTAAAAAACAAATATGGGAAATGTTGGTTTTCATTCCCTATTCCATAGAAAATTTTAAGGAACCGGTTGGACTTGCTCTTATTCACTGATGATGATGATAAGATATTTCTGGACCTTGATCTTTCTAATAATAAAAAGTTACTTGTTCAAATTTTAATTTGTGTTGAAGACATGTTTATATTTATTAGATAATTGCAAATATATATTCATTATGAACTAATTTACTATTAATAATAATTTTAAAATATGAAAATTTATTAATCTCTAAGCTTAATTTTCATGACAATAAATAATGAATACATTTTTATTAATTATTTAGACAAGTATAATGATGTGGGTTACAATTTGAAGCAAGTCCAACCGCTTTACTATAATATGATTTTTTGAAAAGTGATTTTAGGGATTCTACACAGTTTTTGTTAGCTTCAACAGCTTCCCTATCCCATAATCTAAAATAGGGTTTTTGAAGAGAGAGAATATTTGCTTCCACAAATATTTGTGAAGAGAGAATAAAAGTTAAGGAAGGAAGATTAAATGCAATATTCATTGAATGCATTAGTTTTAACATTGTTTTTGGCCAAAAACTTAAGTCTCACATCCTACATATTTCTCTCTCTACTATCTATCAATTAATGTTTAATCATTTTCTTTTCAAAATCAGTCATTTCATTAAAAAAAATAGTGTTAATAAACGTCAGCTTTCCTATAATAGGGAATCTGTAGGAGGTGAACAAAAAAAATAGTGAATATAAGTTTTGAATCCCTATTTTGTAGAAAAATTTAGGGTAGCGGTTGGACTTGCTCTTAATAACTAGATCAATATCACAACTTCACAAGTATTAATCAATCTATTTTGTTATTTCACGTTAACAGTCATAAATTCACAACCTAACCATATTCTCAGTGTTTCTGTTACGGAATTAGTGTTGTTATGGAATTAGTGTTAATTAGTATTGATAATGGAATTGGATTTGTATTCCTACCATAATTGTAGATATAATTGTATTCTGTTACCTTCTCCTATTTGGGATAGGTTTCCTGTACTACTATATAATGTATCCTGAATTCATGAATAGAACACACATTGTTACCCTTATTTTCTACATGGTATCAGAGCCTAAAATTCTGAAACCTGAATAGAAAATTTTCTGTTGCATTAATCCTTGCCGTCCGACGTCCACGCGCCGCCGAACTCGACACCACACGCCACCACCGCCACGCACCGATCGCTGTTCGTCGCCGTTCAACGTCCAACGTCCGACGTCCGCTGCTCGCCCTCACGTGCCGCCGCTCACTCTGCATAGGCGTGTCATGTGCTCTTGATTTGTACCTGATTTTTACAATATGTCTAGCTCTGAAGATCAGCCTGGTTCTGTTGTTCCAAAGATTCAGGATATGAGTGGTTATAATGTGATTACAGCTTTACTTCAACAGCTGCAATTGCAATCTGGCCCTCATCCTACTTTACCGATTGGTCGTGTGTCGACAGATCCTTACTTCATTGGTCATGGCGATGGTCCAGGTTTACAACTTGTACCGATCATGCTGAAAGGTTAAGAAAATTACAATAAATGGTCCGATGCGATTTGTCGCGCATTCCCGGCCAAGCACAAGATTGGGTTCATTACTGGATCCATTACCAAACCCCAGGATGATCATCCTGATGCTGCTGTTTGGCCTGGGGTTAATGCTACTCTTGTCTGCTGGATCTTGATCCGGTGTTAAGATCTTCTACAAGTTCTTTTTCCACAGTCAAGGATTTGTGGGATGATCTCAAGCCACAATTTATTTTCGCCGATGGTATGAAGCTTTTGCAGACGCAAGAAGCCATTCAAGGTTGCAGGCAAAACGGTCAGCCCATCGACATCTACTTTGCCACATTGAAGAAGCTATTTGCAGATTATCACTGCATGCAACCTCCCCTGGTTTGTACCTGTGAAGATTGCAAGGCATTATGTCAGTGCAATTTTGCTGCGAAAATATTCCAAGAGAGAGAAGGATCTAATCTACCAATTCATCTCTGGTCTCGACGAAGGTTTTCACACATTACGATCTCATATCATGAGCATTGAGCCACTGCCATCTGTCATGAAGGTTTACGCCCTTGTTGCTCAGGAGGAGAATCATAGAGCTATTATTCGAGCTCGTGATTCTTCTTCCAACTCTATGGCGTATGCTGCACGACGTTCATCACCTGCAAGTTCTTCGCCGGTTGTTCTTCCTGCAGCTGACCGCAAGAATCTTGTTTGTACCCATTGTCATCGTAAGGGTCATGATAAAGATACCTGTTTCCAGATACATGGTGTCCCAGAGTGGTTCAAGAAGAGCGAGAAATTGGCACCACCTGCTCGGCCATTAGTCAATGCCGGTCAAACAAGTGGCACCACCGTTCTCTCGCTCCCACCACCATTCACCGGAGCCGCCTTGTCGCCACCTAGTTTGGCGGCAGCGGCCTTCTCTGTTGTCCCTGCATGCTCCAATTTTGGCCCTGCTCTGTTTGATGAACAATAGAGCACGACCATGAACCTGTTTAATCAGCTTCATTCTCTTACTAGTGATGAGTCCGGTAAGCATACTTTACCATGGATCCTTGATTCAGGAGCCTCTTATTATATGCCGGTGACAAAGGTTCTCTTTCTGATCTTACTACCACTATTGATGCTGTGAATATTTTTCTGCCCGATGGGTCGATGTTCTCTGCTACTCAATTTGGATCTATTTGTTTTGATGGTTTTATATTGCCACACATGTTATAAATCCCTACTTTGCGCTGCAACTTACTGTCATGCTCTAGATTGTTATCTACCCTAAAATGTCTAGCTTTGTTTACTGAAAATTATTGCATTTTACAGACAATCAGTTCGAGGAGAGTGATTGGCGTGGGTGAACAGAAAG
This sequence comes from Rubia yunnanensis, assembly GCA_037428765.1. Lineage (NCBI taxonomy): Eukaryota > Viridiplantae > Streptophyta > Magnoliopsida > Gentianales > Rubiaceae > Rubia > Rubia yunnanensis. Next base: position 132,731,094 of record CM075062.1, read on the forward strand.
GGGGGGGGTGTTTTGGCTTCGTCTGCTGGATGCTCGTGTTCCCGGTCTTATCCTGCAGTCTCTTCCTATAGTTGCTTCATTGTCTTCTTCTAATTTATAGCATCGGCATTTTGGTCATCCATCTACCACGGTGTTGTCCTCTATTTCTCCTAGCAAGAATAAACATTATGTACCTTGTTCTATATGTTATAGAGCAAAACAGACTAGGCATAGTTTTCCATTAAGTACTACTAATGCTACTGCATTATTTCAATTAATTCATTGTGATGTTTGGGGACCTTATAATACACCATCTTCTAGTGGTGCTTTTTATTTCTTGAAAATAGTAGATAATTTTTCCCGAGCTGTTTGGGTTTATTTGTTAGTAGCTAAATCTGAAGTAGCTTCTAGATTTTTAGAATTTAGTGCCTTAGTCAAGAACCAGTGGGGAAGAACCATTCAACGGGTTTGAGCTGATAATGGCACTAAATTTTTTCCTCCCCGGTTTCACTTTACTGCATCTGGGATCATTTTTGAGACATCTATGGTTGATACTCCACAACAAAATGGTCGAGTTGAAAGAAAGCATCGTCATTTACTCAATGTGGTGCGAGCTTTACGGTTTCAAGCCAATCTTCCTATTGAATTTTGGGAAGAATGTGTTCTTACTGCTGCCTACCTGATCAATCGAACACCGACTCAGCTTCTCGACAGTCGTACTCCCTTTGAGTTACTCTATGGCCAGTCACCAAATTACTCTTCTTTACGGGTTTTTGGATACTTGTGTTTTGCTGCTCGTGTTCCTAGATATCGTGATAAGTTTGCACCACGAAGTCGACAGTGTTTGTTCCTTGGTTATCCTGCTAGAAAGAAAGGTTATCGTCTTCTCGACTTGGATTCTCGAGTTATCTTTAATACTCAGGATGCTGATTTCTTTGAAGACCAATTCCCGTATTCTGCAACTCAGCAATCTGCTCCATTCGATGAACTTGGCGGCACCACCATACCACTGCTGGATTCCTCCTCCTTCTCTCCGGAGCCGCACGGATTTTCCGATCCGCCTTCCACTACCGATCAACCGTTTTCGGTCCCCGTTGCCCTTCCGCTGTCTGCCAGTGGCCAGCTAACGCTGGCTGTCCTTTCACCGGTCAATGCCGACCAGTCAATGCCGGTCATACCGATCGGTTAATGCCGATCAACGCCGGACGATCAACACTGGTCAATGCCGGCAATTCTCCACCGGTCAACGCCGGCCAGTCAATGCCAGTCGGTCATCGCCGGAGATTCACCTCCGGCCAATAACCTTCCGGTGGTCATCTCCGACGGCATGCCACCGGCAACCATCGGTCGTTCTCCACCGTCCAACGCCAGTTTGTCCTTACCGAGCACAGGCGGCCTCCCTACACCATCCATCGTCGGTTCTTCTCCGCTAGTTACCGACGATCCACCATCTACCCGACAGAATGTTCGATCTCATCATCCACCATCGTATTTGGCTGATTATGATTGTGATGATTCTGTTTGTGCTCTTGTTACTGAAGACCCCCCCTCGACTACATTCCCTCACACATCATCACTGTCCTCAGGTGTTCTCTACCCTTTTACTGATTTTGTAAATTGTGATAATTTTTCTAGTATGCATTCTAGATTTTTGGGTGTTCTAACTTCTAGTGCAGATCCCACTACTTACTCTAAGGCTTCCAGTCATTCTCATTGGCGAGATGCTATGGTTGAGGAACTTACTGCCCTGGAGCGGAATCAGACTTGGACTTTGTCTCCTTTGCCTGCGCATAAAAATGCCATTGGATGTAAATGGGTTTACCGAACGAAGTTTCGTTCTGATGGTACTATTGAACGTCATAAGGCTCGTCTAGTGGTTCTTGGAAATCTCCAGGTTGAAGGAATTGATTACACAGAGACTTTTACTCCGGTTGCAAAGATGAGTTCCGTCCGATTATTCCTGTCTGTTGCTGTTATACGTGGTTGGGAACTGCATCAGATGGATGTTCATAATGCCTTCCTGCATGGTGATTTACATGAAGAAGTGTTCATGCGTCATCCGCCTGGCTATGCAGTTCCGCATGGTCAAGTTTGTCGCCTTCAGAAATCTCTTTATGGTCTTCGCCAAGCTCCTCAGAATTGGTTTGCTAAACTGGCTCAGGCTTTACGAACATTTGGTTTTGTTTAAAGTAAGGCAGATTACTCTTTATTTGTCTATTCCCGTGAAATCAGTTTCTTTACATGTTCTGGTTTATGTGGATGATTAGGTCATTGCTGGTAGTTCTTCTTCACTCATCTCTGAGTTCAAGATATACTTGGGTTCTTGTTTTCACATGAAGGACCTTGGTTTGCTTAAGTATTTCTTGGGCATAGAGATTGCTAGAAGACCGGAGGGGATGTTTCTCTTCAAAGGAAATATGCTTTGGACATCCTATCTGATACAGGCTTATCTGCTTCCAAACCAGTTGATTTTCTGATGGAGCAACAATATGATCTGGCACGTGTTGAAGGTTCAGCCTACCATGATCCAGAGCAGTATCGGTGCCTGGTTGGGCGCCTGATTTATTTGACAATTACTCGTCCTGAACTTAGTTATGCAGTTCATACTCTTGCGCAATTCATGAAGTCTCCTTGTGTTCCTCACTGGCAAGCTGCGGTTCGTGTGTTGCACTACCTGAAGAGTCATCCTGGTCAAGGTTTATATCTTTCTTCCCGTAGTACTCTACAATTAACTGCTTATTATGATTCGGATTGGGCCACCTGCCCAATTACTAGGCGTTCCTTATCTGGTTATTTTGTTATGATTGGTGATTCTCCGGTTTCCTGGAAGACTAAGAAGCAACCTACTATTTCTCGGTCTTCTGCTGAAGCAGATTATCGTGCTATGGCAGTTACCTGCTGTTAGTTATTATGGCTTCGGTCCTTGCTGAAAGACTTAGGGGTTTCGCACTCTTTTCCTATGAAATTGTTTTGTGACAGTCAATCTGCTATCCACATAGTGGCTAACCCGGTTTTTCATGAACGTACTAAGCACATTGAAGTTGATTGTCATTTTGTTCGAGATCTTGTACAATCTGGCGCTATTGTTACTCAACATATTCGTATGGTTGACCAACTTGCAGATTTGTTCACCAAAGCTCTTGGACGTAACTAGTTCCATTCGTTACTTGGCAAGTTGGGCATTTCTGATCCGCATGCTCCAACTTGAGGAGGAGTGTTATGGAATTAGTGTTGTTATGGAATTAGTGTTAATTAGTATTGGTATTGGAATTGGATTTGTATTCCTACCATAATTGTAGATATAATTGTATTCTGCTACCTTCTCCTAGCTGGGGTAAGTTTCCTGTACATTATTACCCTTATTTTCTACAGTTTCTTTACTGATTGGCTATAGATTCGGCAACAAATGTTTGAGTGTTTGACAGTTAGACTATCAAAATTTTACCAGATTAAATTCAACACTTATTATCTGTGAAATAATAATGTATATAGATAGTGGTTATTTATTGTCTTAGTTAACCGTGCACTAGACAATGGTGGTTTATGGTCTTAGAAGTTCCACAATTACTTCATAACTCTACCATCATCTTATTTGCTGATGACATGCCACCATTACTTCATAACTCTACCATCATCTTATTCGCAACTCAACTATCATCTTATTCGCGGATGGCGGCAAAAATTTTTTTCTGGTTTTTCTAATAATAAAAAGTTACTTGTTGAAATTTCAATTTGTGTGGTATAGGAAGACACGTCTATAATTATTAGATGATAGCAAATATATATACATTATCAACTAAATTAAGACTAATAATAATTTTAAAATAGGAAATTTATCAATCTCTAAGCTTAATTATAATAATTTTAAAATAGGAATTTTATCAATCTCTAAGCTAAATTTTCATGACAATAAATAATGAATACATTTTTGTTAATGGATGTGGAGTATTATTTAAGAATTAGGTAAATATCATAACTTCACAAGTATTAAACAATATTTTATGTTTATTCACGTGAACGGTCAACCTAACCATATTCTCACTAATTCTTTACTGATTGGCTATAGATTTGACAACAAATGTTTGAGTGTTTAATTTTAGACTATCGAAATTCTACTAGATCAAATTCAACCCCTATTATATCTGAAATAATAGTTTATGTAGATAGTGGTTATTTATTGTTTTAGTTAGTTGTGCCACAATTGCTAGAATTTATTGTTTTAGTTAGACGTGCAAAAATTACTTCATAACTCTACTATTATCCTATTCGCTGATGATGGCAACCAGATATTTCAGGACCTTGATAACTCTACCATTATCATATTCGCTGATGATGACTGCAAGATATTTCTGTATCTTGATGTTTTTGATAATAAAAAAATTACTTGTTCAAATTTTAATTTGCGGGGTAAAGGGAGACACATATATAGTTATTAGATGATTGCAAATATATATTCATTATCAACTAATTTACTATTAATATTAATTTTGAAAAATAAAATTTTATCAATCTCTAAGCTTAATTTTTATGACAATAAATTATGAATACATTATTATTAATTATTTAGACGAGTATAAAGATGTGGAGTACAATTAAATTAAGAATTAGATCAATATCACAATTTCACAAATATTAAACAATGTATTCTGTTCATTCATGTGAACGGTTATAAATTCACAATCTAACCATATTCTCAATGTATGTAAATTATATCCTACATGTAAAGTCAGAGAGATTTGCATTGAATATTTAATTGGCAGTTTTTGTGAACATATTTGGAAACAAAAAACTTTCTATGTTGGAACACTCGAAAGGAGCACATTCACGCCGAAACTTGTTTTATGAAAAAGGGAGATAGAAGAATATGGTATTTGTGATTTATGGAATTATGGATATTCTTCTATGTGAGAGGCGTGTGAAACATACTTGATTTATGGAAAATCCCTAAATATATGGAGTTGATATTTGCGAATATTGAGATCAGGAAAATCCCTTTATTTATGGGATTTGGCTATGCTTCAAGAAGCAGATTTGGAATAGGAATATTGTAGAGATAATAGAGGAGTATTCTGATCTGCTCGTGGATATAAATGGGGACAAACACAACTGCGTTCTACACAGATTTAACAGAGGAAAAATCTGCATACAGATTTTTGAGACTTTCGAGAATTGCTAAGAGCCCGATTCATATGTTCCAACATACCTGACCTGCTGCACAAAGCTCATAATCATACACCTTAATTCCTCGGGAGGAGGAGATCCAACGTCGAAGAGTTTCGAGATCAGAGGGAGTCTGATCAAGGCGGATCTGTAGCTAGGGGAGCTAGCAGAGTTCACACGCTATAGTTAGTAAAGATAAGTATTTTGTAATATTGTACTGTATCTTTCTAATTAGTGAATTCATTCTGAACTGGGCCGAACCCCACAGATGTAGGTGGATTTCACTGAACTACGTAACCAAGTCGTGTGTCATTTATGTTTTTAACTATTACGCACTTGGTTAAATAGGCCGTGTTGGAACATACTAACTAGGATTATAAAAATTGGTAAAACCAAAATTGCATTTGGTATCAGAGCTTGGTCACTTATTATTCCTTTGGTTGTATCAAGGAAAGTGTGATCCAATTTTACCATGACGACTAAAGAAGGAGCTTCAGTGTCTCGGCCACCCCTGCTAGAAGGCAACAACTACAACTATTGGAAGGCACGTATGAGTGTCTTCATCAATTCGCTGGATAAACTGGCATGGTTTTATGTTGAGAATGAGTGGAATCATCCTGCTAAAGATGTTGAATCGACAGAAGGAGAGTCAAGCCAAAGGGAGCAGAAACCCAAAGACAAAGCTAGTTGGACACCTGATGACCTCAAAGCCTCTCTGGAAAATTCAAAGGCACTGAATTCAATCTTTACTGTGGTTAATGAAAACCAGTTCAAACTCATCTCTACATGTCATCAAGCCAAGAAAGCATGGGATATCCTTCAAACTGTTCATGAGGGAACGAGTAGAGTTCGAGAGTCCAAACTTCAGATGTTGGCTACAATGTTCGAGGAACTCAAGATGGAGGAGGATGACACTATTGCTATATTCAACGGGAAACTTAGGGACATCTCTAACATGTCATATCAACTGGGAAAGGTTTACAAAGAAATAAAGTTGGTGAAAAAGACCTTGAGATCACTCCCTAAGAGATTTGCAATGAAGGTTGCTAGAGACGTATGAGATTTGCAATAGAAGAAGCTAGAGACGTAGCAAAAATGAGCCTAGATGAACTAATGGGATCGTTGCAGACATATGAGATGACTTTTCAACAGGCTGCAAAGAGAAGTCCTAAGGAGTTGGCATTCAATACATCTGTATCAAAAGACAAACACGAGTCTGACAGTGATGATGAGTTCGAAAAATTTGCACTTATCACGAAGAATTTCTCAAGAATGCTAAAGAAAGTGGTTAACAAGAAATCTCAGGAAAGGCTTGGTGGAAATAGACCAAGACAACAAGGCTCTGGTAATAATCGTGGAATGAGGTTTGAACAAGGAAATCAACAGTTTTTCAGAAATCAAAACAATGAACCAAAACAGATTGGACGAATTAAATGCAGAGAATGTGAAGGATATAATCATATTCAGACGGAATGTGCTAACACCTGGAAGAAACAGGGAAAATCATATGTCACCTCATGGAGTGATGATGAAGAAGATGAGAAGGACGAAGAGGAACTTACCAGCAACTATGTGGCGTTTGGAGCAAAGATTCATGATACATCGGAGGATGGATGTTCCAACATACTAAACAAAGCCAAAACTGTATGTTCCAACATAGATCTGTATGAAGCACACATCGATGAAGACGATGATCTTTCTGTAAGTGATAAAGAAATCTAAATCACCTATGAAAAAATGTATGCTATGTGGGTTCAAGTAGCTGACACAAACAAAGAGCTGAATGAAATAAAAGGAAGTTGATGGAAATTGAAAGAGAATTGCGATTAACAGTTGCAGAACTTGAAAAGATAAATGAATAATTGAATGGAAAACTGATAGTAGCAGTCAAGAGAGTTGACACGTCTGAAGCAACAGTTTCTAAGCTAAATTCTGGAAAGGCAAAGCTTGACAATATTCTGGACATGAGAAGAAACTTTGCGGATCGATACGGTATTGGGTATGGCAACACACACAAGAGTGAAGCACACAAAAATTCAGTAACCCTCAAGACTAAGATTCGAGAAATGAAATGGAAGTTTGGCATGCCTTATCAAAAAAATCCACTCATCTGTAGCTACTGCACATTTCAAGGACATTTTGAAGAACAATGCAGAAAACTGATCAGAGACAAAATGTCAGGACGAAAAATTCTAGCATGTTCCAACATAGGCAAGGTCCAGAAAATGAAATCGATCAGAAAAGTATGGGTTGTCAAAAGATCTAGCACATGTCTGGTGGCACACACTTCGCTCATATCTGATTCCAGAGATTCGTGGTACTTTAATAGTGGTTGTTCTTGCCACATGACTTGCACTCTATAATTTCTCACGAATATCACTCCATACGATGGCGGATATGTGACTTTCGGTGATGGAAAGAAGAGCAGAGTGATTGGAAAAGGTGAATTGAGGATTGAAGGTTTTCCAGTGTTCACTAGTGTACTGTTTGTTGAAAATCTGAAGGCAAATTTGTTAAGCATAAGTCAGTTTTGTGATGATAATATGACAGTGGAATTTCAGAAGGATAAATGCGTTGTGAAACACAGAGAAACCAAGGTTCTTTCAGGCATAAGATCATCAGATAACTGCTATCTGCTGGAGCAAGAAGTACGGTGTATGATCTCAAAGCAAGACGAAGGAGTTCTGTGGCACAGGAAGCTCGGTCACATCAATTATAAAAAATTGGTGAAAATCGCAAATGTGAAAGCTGTACGAGGTATGCCTACCTTAACCAGCAATGATGGAATTGTATGTGAACCATGTCAACAAGGTAAACAAATTTGATCCCATCACTCTTCAGTTCAGTATATTACCACCTCTAGAAATCTGGAATTATTGCATATGGATTTGATGAGTCCAGTCAATATGCCTAGTATAGGTGGAAAGAAATATATCTTTGTATGTGTTGATGATTTCTCCAGATTTACGTGGGTAGCTTTTTTGAAAGATAAATATGATACGTTGGAAGTATTTAGAAGTCTGGTAGTAAAGTTACAAACTGAAAAGGGAAGTCCAGTTGGGAAGATTGTTCGAATTCGTAGTGATCATGGTAGAGAGTTTGAGAATTCTCAATTCAGTAATTTTTGTGACGAGCTCGGAATTCAACATGAATTTTCGGCACGTATCACCCCTCAGCAAAATGGTATTGTAGAACGAAAGAACAGAACCTTGCAGGAGATGGCTCGAGTTATGTTAGCTGAGAAAGAAATTCACAAGAAATGATGGGCAGAAGCAATTAATACGGCTTGTTATACAATTAATCGAGTGTATCTACGACCATTCACCAGTAAAACATCCTATGAGATTTGGAAGGGTAGGAAACCAAATGTTTCATATTTCCATGTGTTTGGAAGCAAGTGCTACATTCTCAGAGACAGAGAGCAGTTGGCAAAATTTGACAATCGGAGTGATACAGGAATTTTTCTTGGATATTCTATCAACAGCCTTGCTTATTGAGTGTTTAATCATCGAACCAACACTCTCATGGAGTCCATAAAAGTTATTGTGGATGATTCAGAGGAAGAACAAAAGTCTGATGTTGTAGAAGAAGATCCCGGTAACACTCATATTCCAACACAGCCGTGTCAACCTGACAAGGCAGATCCGTTAGTAGAACCCAAACCGCATCAACATGCTGGAACAACTAAGCAGATTGGTGTTGAACTTGTCGAAGCTGAGTCTAACGAACCCTATGTTCCAACACAGGACCAACCTGAATCCAACATGAGAAGTACTCGATCGGTTCCTTGAGTGGATTACCGAAGGCTAGCTGGATTGCATTGCTTTGTTTCTCTCATTGAACCCAAGAATTACAAAGAAGCCTTGCTGGATGAGTATTGGATTGCTGCTATGCAAGAAGAACTAAGTCAATTTGCATGAAATGACGTCTGGTATCTTACTCCTCGCCCCAAAGGCATTAATGTCATTGGCATAAAGTGGATTTTTAAGAATAAGTCTGATGCTGATGGTCTAGTTACTCGAAATAAGACTAGACTAGTAGCTTAAGGTTACACACAAGTGGAAGGGGTCGATTTTGATGAAACATTTGCACCAGTTGCCAGGTTAGAGTCAATTCGAATATTACTTGCTATTTCTTGCTCTATGAACTTTATGTTATATCAAATGGATATCAAGAGTGCAATTCTAAATGGAGTGGTGAATGAAGAGGTTTATGTTCAACAACCTAAAGGCTTTGAGGATCCTCATTATCCACACCATGTTTATCACCTCAAGAAGGCTCTATACGGTCTAAAGCAAGCACCCTGGGCATGGTATGAACGACTTACTAACTTTCTTCTTCAAAAAGGCTATCGCCGAGGGGGAGTAGATCGCACTTTATTTGTCCTTGAAAAGTATTCAAAATTTTTGATTGCTCAAATTTATGTTGATGATATAGTATTTGGCTCTACTTCGTCTTCTATGGTACCAGATTTTGTCACCATTATGCAATCCGAATTTGGGATGAGCATGGTTGGAAAACTCACTTACTTTCTGGGATTGCAAGTCAAGCAAGGAAGGAATGGTCTGTTCATAAATCAGAGTAAGTATGCTCTAAATTTAGTGAAGAGGTTCGGTCTGAGCAATGCTCGAGCTGTTCGAACTCCTATGGGCATTTCTGACAAACTGGTAAAGGATGAAAAAGGAGTTTCGGTTGATAAGAAATTATACAGAGGCATGATTGGAAGTTTATTGTATTTAATAGCTAGTAGACCAGATATATGTTTCTGCATTGGGATTTGTACAAGATTTCAGGCTAATCCAAAGGAGTTAAATTTCACTGCAGTTAAACGATTTGATATGTAAGTGGGAATTCTGAGTATGGTGTCTGGTATTCTAAGAGTCAGGATTTTGAATTGATTGGGTATAGTGATTCTAATTGGGCTGGTAATGATGATGATAAAAAAGTACCACAGGTGGATGTTTCTTTATTGGTTCGAATTTGGTGTCGTGGTATAGTAAGAAATAGAATTTGATCTCCTTGTCTACTGCAGAAGCTGAGTATCTTGCAGCTGGAAGCTACTGTGCACAATTGTTATGGATGAAACAAATGTTGAAAGACTATGGAATTCATCAAGGCTCCTTGAATATTTTATGTGACAACAAAAGTGCAATCGATATCTCGAAAAATCCAGTCCAACACTCGAGAACCAAACATCTTGATATAAGGTACCATTTTATTAGAGATCTGGTTGAAAGGAAGGAAGTGGAGGTAGTCTATGTTCCAACACACGAGTAACTAGTTGATATCTTTACAAAGCCATTGGATTCAGCCACTTTTGAAAGCCTTCGACAACACTTAGGTGTTTGTCAAATTTGAGGTAATCCTTACCTAAATTTTATGGTAAATATTTTGTTTATTTTTTTTAGAAAATTGAAAAAGAAAAAAAATAGAAAGAAGTAATATGTACAAAAAAAGGGATGTATTGTATGGTATGTTGGAAGTTATTTTGATATGACATCTCGAGTTGACAAGTGAAAAGGGGTAATCATTGTAAGCCTTGGAAATAAAAAAAAGGAGTTTTGCGGGAAAAGAGGAGGTGAGTTGAAGAGTTATTTTGGGTTTCTATGTTGTCTAAACACATTCCAAATTCTCTCTTTCGGCTGTTCTCGAATGCCTCTCGAATTTATCTCAGAAATCATCTTCAAAACACTTACTCTCTGAATCCCTGCCAAAAAGAATGGCTTCCAGCCCTACCATTCCCACACAAGAAATAGAACTTCAAGGATCGTCCCAACCATTAGAAGTTATGGAGGAGGAACAGTGTTCGATCAATTTGGAGTCGGTATTGATCGAAGGGAATGGACAATGTACAGACCAAGCTGGGGTCGAACCGATACTGGAAGAAAATCAAGATCGCTGTGGAGGAAACTCAGATCAACTGATGAAAATCTTGGTCAAGTTGAAGAGCTTGGTGTAGAGGAAGAGGCATCCAATGAGGGTAAAGAGAATGGGGGCCCTGGAAGTGAACTCGATGAACAAGAAAAACTCACTGGTGCCAAGAGGAAGGGCCGATATGGAAAGGTAACAGGTCTTGACCCTTCTCCTTTAAAACTAATGGGCATGGAATTTAAGAGCATAGATGAAATTTTTGAATGGCTAGAGGCAAACGGAGTTGCTGTGGATCTAAAAAAAATCAAAAGCATAGAGGGTGAATACCTGACTGTTCTGGTCAAGAAGCTTGTGACGGGTAATATAGGTGATATAAGGAGGATTGAGAATTGGGATGTGTAATTTCTGATGGGAAAATATGCTGAGTGCAGAGAAAAGGATAAGTTTCATATATATTGTCATATTCCTTGTCCAAGCCATGTAGTCTTAAGAGATATTAATGATGAAGAATCTGCTGGAAGGGAAGTTGTGAGGTATGGAGACTGATTACAGGTTGGATTCTATGATTCAAATGCTGCTAAATGGATGGAAGAACTAAGAAAGCCTGTGATAATCGAACTGTCGGATAGTGATGAGGAGGACATTGCTGTGCATGTTCCAACACAGCAGTGTGAAGATGAAAATCCTATGGATGTAGATTCTGATGCTGACCTGGGTGGTGAAGACTAGAATGATATGTCTGGTAATGAGTATGATGAGGAACCTGGAGAGGAAATGACTGACCGGAAGGACTTGGATCAAGATGAGCAGTTTGAAAGACAATCTGAAAGTTCAGAGTGTGTTCCAACACAGGACCTTCCAGATTTGGCATACTCGAGTAATGAAGTGCTCGATGAATTTTACCAGACAGTTAGAGGCAAGAGGAAGGCTACCGATGCTAAGGTATCTTCTCAAGCAAAAAGGAGCAAGAACGGGCAGAAATGCACAAAGAAGAAAATACTCCCCCCCTCTGTAAGTGAAGCATTGTCATTTTCTTATTTTGATTCAAAAGGAGAGGAAATGGGAGAAGTTTTTTCTGAAAGGAAATTTATTCCCGAGAGACCATTGGACTTAGTAGCATACAAGGAGAGTGGGTTCTCAGAATTTTTGAAGGTAATCGGGATGACAAAAGCAGCCACGGTTCAACTGCAGTATAATAGGCAGGTTGTGATTGAGGTATACTCTAACCTCATGGTTGGAAATCTAGAGACAGATTCCCCTTGGTACGGAAGGGTTTATGTGAGGGGAAAGATAATTGACTTGTCTGCTGCCAGGATTAACAGAGTTTTGGGTCTTAAGACGCCAGAGATAGATGGAGTTTTTCCTGAAGATTTGGAAGTTTCTGATGATCAAATCCTAGCAACTATCATAAGTGAATATAAGGTAGAGTGGCCTACAACGGGGTATTCACAAGCATCATACTTATCCTCAAGATTTTTTGGGTTATATCAGATTGTTGCTCATTGTTGGATGCCTTCAACAAATACCACTGCATTAACAAGAGAAATGGCCAAGTTGCTTTACTGTGTTGGAACACAGCAGCCTGTAAATCTTGGGCTATTCGTTTAGCAAATCTGGTCAAACAAGCCACTGCTCCCAAGGCCAAAGATGCAATTATCTATCCTGTGCTGATATCAGCACTAACCAAGAGTGCCAAAGTGAAAGGAAAAGCAGAGGATGTGGTGATTGAAACTGAATTCTTGAGGCCAAATAAGAAAACTTTTGGGTTGAGGCACATTCATGATTTACCTTGGAAACCAGAAGGCTCTACATCAGCGGTAGCAGCAAAGAAGGCCAAGATAGTATCTCTGAATGCAAGATTGGGAGCCATTGCTATTCAAATGGCGGCGCTAGAGGCAGAGAAGGCCAATCTGGAAAAAGAGAAAGCACAATTAGAGGCTTGAACTCAGGGGGAGTTTAATGATGCTTGGTTATTGCCTTTGGCATAAGATTTATTTTGCTGTCTTTGGCATCTGTGTGATCCCAGGGGGAGATATTATGGATATTAATTTTGTTATGGCTCTGCAATCTGAATGATTTTATCTTTTGTTGGTATTCTGGATTTCTGGTATTCATGCCTTATGGAAATTCTGGTATTCTGTTGTTTTCATATTCAGTAGTGTGTATATTGTTGAGTGATTCCAACATAGGTGAAGTTTGGAAGCCTATGTGTGTGACAAGTTTTTTTTCCGCTGTGAGATACATGACCAAAACGGTATGGGTTCACAAAATGCCAAAGGGGGAGATTGTAAAGTCAGAGAGATTTGCATTGAATATTTAATTGGCAGTTTTTGTGAACATATTTGGAAACAAAAAACTTTCTATGTTGGAACACTCGAAAGGAGCACATTCACGCCGAAACTTGTTTTATGAAAAAGGGAGATAGAAGAATATGGTATTTGTGATTTATGGAATTATGGGTATTCATCTATGTGAGAGGCGTGCGAAACATACTTGATTTATGAAAAATCCCTATATATATGGAGTTGATATTTGTGAATATATGGGATATACTGAGATAAAGAAAATCCCTTTATTTATGGGATTTGGATATGTTTCAAGAAGCAAATTTGGAATAGGAATATTGTAGAGATAATCGAGGAGTATTCTGATATGATCGTGGATATAAATGGGGATAAACACGGTTGCGTTCTACACAGATTTAACAGAGCAAAAATCTGCATACAGATTTTTGAGACTTTCGAAAATTGCTAAGAGTCTGGTTCATATGTTCCAACATACCTGACCTGCTGCACAAAGTTCAGAATCATACACCTTAATTCCTCGGGAGGAGGAGATCCAGCATCGAAGAGTTTTGAGGTTAGAGGGAGTCTGATCAAGGCGGATTGGTAGCTAGGGGAGCTAGCAGAGTTCACACGATATAGTTAGTAAAGATAAGTATTTTGTAATATTGTATTGTATCTTTCTAATTAGTGAATTCATTCTGAACTGGCCAGACCCCGCAGATGTAGGTAGATTTCACCGAACTGCGTAACTAAGTCGTGTGTCGTTTATGTTTTTAACTATTACATACTTGGTTAAATAGGTCATGTTGGAACATACTAACTAGAATTATAAAAATCGGTAAAACCAAAATTTCACTACCTCTGGCATGTGGTTCAACACTGTATCCCTGTTACTAAATTACGTGCATATATGCCTATAGTGTAGGGGAGTATTATTTTTTACGGCAGAGTATATTTAGTCACCGTGGATATAATGTGGTGGCATACTAATGGATCAATGTATCTTTACCGATTGGGTAAAGATTCAGAAACAAATGTTTGAGTGTTTGACTTTACTATGGAAATTTTACTAGATTAAATTCAACACTTATTGTCTCTGAAATAATAGTGTATATAGAGAATGGTTATTTATTGTCTCAGTTAGCCGTGCCACTAGAAAATGATTGTTTATTGTTTTATTATCTTATTCGCCTATAATCGCGGCAAGATATGATAACTCTACCATTATCATATTTGCGATGACAGCAACATATTTCTGGACCGTGATGTTTCTAATAATAAAAATTTACTTGTTCAAATTTTAATTTGGGTTGTAAAGGAAGACACGTCTATAGTTATCAGATGATTGAAAATATATATTCATTATCAACTAATTTACTGTTAATAATAAATAATAATTCTAAAGTATGAAATTTTATCAATATCTAAGCTTAATTTCCTTGACAATAATGAATACATTTTTATTAATTATTTAGACAATTATAATGACGTGGATTACAATTTAAAAATTAGATCAATTTCACAATTTCACAAGTACTAAACAATGTATTCTGTTCGTTCACGTGAATGGTCATAAATTCACTACCAAACCATATTCTCAATGTTTCTGAGTGTTTCTTTACCGAGATTCGGCAACCTTCGACTTTTAGACTATCAAAATTCTACTAGATTAAATTCAACACTTATTATCCCTGAAATGATAGTGTATATAGATTAAATTCAACACTTATTATCCCTGAAATGATAGTGTATATAGATAGTGTTTATTTATTGTCTCAGTTAGACGTGTCACAATTTCTAGACAATAGTGGTTTATAGTTTGAGTTAGATAGTGCAACAATTACTTCATAACTCTATCAACATTTTATTCGCGACAAAATAGACTCGTAACCCGCAGGTCAAACAGATTGTCTATTGTTAAATCCCGGTTGTAACCCGCAGGTCAAACAGATTGTCTATTGTTAAATCCCGGTGTGTATGGGTAAAATGGGTGATATGTTAAATGGATAATGGATCAAATGGGAAGTTAAAAAATATGGGTTTGGCGGGTTGGGTTTGTGGGTTGACCGTGAGTTTACCCACATGGGTTGAAACCAACAGGTTTTACCCATATGAGTTATATGGTTGAAATGCGTGGGTTACTCTTTGTTGACTTGTGAGTTAAATAATTTTTTGTTTACAACCCGACCTGTTTTGATCCTACTCATTTTTTGACCTATTATAAAATGGGTCAAAATGGGTCATACCCATATTTTTTAATTACCCATTTTACCCAACCAATATTCGACCCATCCGCCCATTTACCACCTCTAATTTATAGTTTATAATTTTTGGAATTTTTTGGATGTTACCTTTTATTTCAAATCATGTGAATATATAAAATGAATACTAAAAGAAAACTACTTCTAATTAACATCGAAATTTTAGTGTCAAGTTTGTTATATTGATTGTTTTAAAAAACTAACTTAATTTTTGTATATAATATATTTTAAAGTGATTAAAAATGAACTCTCTTAGTTTTAAATGAAAAAGTAATTATAGTGTAATAAATGCAAGATCATGCAAAACAGAGAAGTTGTTGGAGTTGAGTAAAAACAATATGGGAAATGTTGGTTTTCATTCCCTATTCTATAGAAAATTTTAGGGAACTTGTTGGACTTGCCCTTGTTCGCTAATGATGATGGCAAGATATTTCTGGACCTTGATCTTTATGATAATAAAAAGTTGTTCAAATTTTAATTTGTGTGGAAGACACGTCAATAGTTATTAGATGATTACAAATATATATTCATTATCAACTAATTTACTGGTGTAGGTGTATCCCAGTGATCAAAGGGCTGAGAGTAGCTATGCACAGATCAACATTATCCTATCTAGTGTCGGCCCAAAGCAAGGAGCGTGTAGACGTAGCAAACAAAGGGATTGTGGATCGTGGCAGAGACGTGGACCGCCAAAGATGGGGCATGCAGTGAACACAAAGACCACGACCAAGGACATGGCAAGAGTGGCGTACCTACAATCTTGAGTTCCTAAGAGCGAGGAACTGCAAAGGGAATTAGCCTATAAATACAACAAGCTCTGTAGGAGCTAAGGTAAGCGCTACAATAGAGAGATATTCCATTTCTTGAAAAGGGGATTGACTTGATCGTCAGAGGTGCTCTTCCAAAATCACTTATGGGGCTGCATTTGCAGGTAAAGTAATTTAAACAAGTGAACCCAGAAGAGGCTATCTGGACAGGCTACCACATCATTTGGCGCTATCTGTGGAGGATGGAATTTTTTTCTTTCTTTTCATTTTCAGGCTTCTCAAGTAAGCAATGGCGTTCACTATGAGCACAAAAAGCCACAACCATCAGTCACAAGAGAAAACGTTGGGACAAAACAAGATAACGCACCACCAACAACATTATACACCTAGTAAAGAGAAAGGGTCCAGTAAAGAAGAAACAAAGGAGGAAGAAGAGACTGTGAGGCAAAACCCCCCATAACCAGAGAAAATGAAAAATCAAGAACGCGAATGCCTCTGCTATGAAGAAGAGCTGCGTGACATTGTCGCAGAACATGATGTAGATAAGTCGCCTCTCGCACCACATTTATGAGATTTCAGGATGCCTAAAGATTTCAAGCTTCCTCTACACGTTAAATTCTATGATGGTACCACATATCCAAAAGAGTTCTTGCATTCATATAGAAACAACATGAGATTCCGGAACGCGAACATAGAACTAGTTTGCAAAGCATTTCCCATCTTTATATCAGGCACTGCGATTACGTGGTACGAAAACCTTCCACGTGGAAGTATCAAGTCTTGGGCACAACTGTCAGATTTATTTTTGGTATGTTTCTACCAAAAGCAGAAGTTCACTAGAACGATTGCGGATATCAACAATATAGCACATCGAAGTGATGAAATCCCCGAGGAATATCATAGCCGATTCGTCACGGATAGCCTACAAGTTTGAGATTTTTCATTTCAATCATCATTGGGTGCTTTTACAGGGGGCATGAGATCCAGAGAATTCTACAAAAGACTGACGACGAATATGCAGGAAAACCCAAGGGAACTACAGAAAATGATTGAACATGACGTGCGAACATATGAGGCGAACAACCAAAAAATAGAAAAGGAATGGGGTGACAAGAAAACAATGGAGGATTCGCAAAATAATTGGCCTAAAAAGGAAAAGTAAACACCACTTTCACAAGAAGAGAGCCAGGATCGTAGGGTTCGCCATTTCAAGATACGCCTCTAATGAAGACAAGGAAAGAAATATGGCTAACAAATAAGGATTTATTCCGAGAACCAACACCAATGATCGCACTGCTAGAAAAAAAATCACGAGACTTTTATTGTGCCTTTCACAAATATTATGGCCATGACATAGAGTACCGCATGGACCTAAGAAGACAGATTGAAGAAAATCTTAGGAATGGAAACTTGGGCTAACATAGAAAAGAAGAAACAAGTCAGTATAGGGACGCAAGCAAGACACCAAACCCATCTCCATGAAACCAAGGTACAACGACGATAATGGCTAAAAATAAATAAAAAATGATGTCGACTGTAGAGTATAATGACAGCGTGAATAGCGAAGCACCAGAGACAATTATCTTCTCTATACACTGATCCACGGAGTCACTGACCAACAATGTGGGAAGGCCAAGCCAAGGTATTCTCCTCCACAAGAGCCAGTTGATAAAAGGTTTTGTCCAAACAAAGCAATTACCTTCAGCGAAGAGGATGAAATACCTAATGCCTTGCCACACAACGATCCCATGGTCATCATAGCAAAAATTGGAAATGCAATTGTCCACAGAGTTTTCATGGATAACGGTAGTACAGTCGAGATACTATTTGTCGATTGCTTCAACAGGTTGGGCTTCACGAGAACAGATCTAAAAAATTTCACATCTTTGCTGGTTGGATTTACATGGCGAGCGGAAATGCCTCTAGGAAATATACAGTTTCCTGTTACGATGGGGGAAAGTAGGAAAAATTGCACAATCATGTGTGACTTCGTGGTTATGGATGCCCCCAAGTACATTTAATGCCATAATTGGAAGACTATGGATGAACAGAGCTAAGGGAATCTGGTCCCCTTACCACCTGGTAATGAAATTCCCAACCCCAGCTGGAGTAGCAACAATTAAAGGAAACCAGTAGTAGCCAGGCAATGCATGGTTATAGCGATGAAGGTAGGAAAGATAGGAGAAAAGGCAAAGCTGGTTAACATATTTCAGGAGGAAGCTTACTAGTACATTTGGACGAATCAGTCGATCTAGGTGAAGAAACGGAGTTAGTCAACCTAGATGCCAAAGACGACTCCAAACGTGTGAAGGTTGGAAAACATCTTCCAACTGAAGAAAAGGTGAAGGTAATTCAAATCTTGCAAAGCCACATGGATACGTTCACGTGGGACGTACAGAACATAGCAGGAGTAAGCCCAGACTACCCATTCGTTGAATGTCAGTAGCTTAGTTAAACCAGTTAAGCAGAAACAACGTTGCTTCACTAGCGATAAACTAAAAGCAAACAAAGAAGAGGTTACATCGATGTTGCAAGCAGGCGTAATAAGGGAATCCATATACCCAACGTGGTTAGCGAACCCATTCATGGTGAAGAAGTAAGGCGATGCTTGGAGTATGCACATTGATATTTAAACAAAGCATGTCCAAAATATTCCTATCCTCTTCAGAAGATTGATCAACTGGTGGAAGCGATCTTAGGACATGAAGTCTTGGCATTCTTGGATACATACAAAGGATATCATCAAATGCAGAGAAAACAACCTTCATAAGAAGCTTCATAATGTTTTTTTATGTGAAGATGCTGTTTGGGCTCAAAAATGTGAGAGCAACATACCAAAGGGTGATTGACCAGGCGTTTAGAAGCCAAATAGGGAGAAACATTGAAGTGTATGTTGACGATATGGTGATCAAGAGTAAGAAGGTAGGAAACTTCGCTGCTTGAAAGAAACTTTGGACACTGTAAAGGCCACATGGATGAAACTCAAACCTAAAAAGTGTGTAATTGGAGTGGGCTGGAAAGTTCTTGGGGTACAAGGTTTCCTCAAAGGGTATAGAAGCTAACCCAGACAAGATCTAAGCCATAGTGAATCTTCCCCAACTGCGAACAGTTAAAGAAGTACAAATCTTAATGGGATAATTGGAAGTGCTTAGTCGTTTTGTATCAAAGGCTGCAAAAAATAAATTTTCACTCTTTGAAGTGCTAAGAAAGGCAAGAAAATTCAGCTGGAGAGAAGACTGTCAGAGAGCAAATGGGGAGTTAAAAGACCAGCTTCAAACGTTGCCAACACTGAAATTGCTCGTATCTAGTGAAACATTGTACTTGTACTTAGTAATCTCCCAAAATGTTGTTAGCTCTGTGTTAGTTCGCTTGGAAGGGCAGAGACATGTTCTGGTTTATTACATCAGTTGAATCCTGTAAAAGTCGGAGACAACTTATGTGCCTGTAGAAAAGTTAATTAACCTTGGCTTTGGTCTATTCGACACAAAGATTGAGAACATACTTTCATAGCCACAACATAGTAGTTTACAAAGGGTTTCCAATCAAGAACATTCTCTCTAAGCTTAAGTCTTCAGGTAGATTGGCAAAGTGGGCTTTGGAACTAGGTCAATTTGAAATACAATTTGAACCTTGAACAGCAATCAAAGCTTAAGCGTTGGAAGACTTCATTGCAGATATGTCAAGTGAAGAGACGCAGAGAGCGAGCATCCATCAGAGTTTCACAATTGGCAAAGGTAAGAAAAAATGGGAACAAGTGGCTTGGACATTGTTCGTTGACAGCGCATCAAGCAAGGGAGGATGCGGAGCTGGACTGCTTTTAGTAGACCCAAATGGGGGCAAACACAGACACTCATTACGATTCGACTTCTTTCTTACCAACAATGAAGTAGAATGTGAAGCTCTAATTTGTATCGTGATCAGAATGAAAGTAAGAAGTGTCCTGGTATCAAGTAATTCACTAATTGTAGTCCAACAAGTGCAAGGTAACTATAAGGTACTAAAAGACCAGTTGATGAAATATTTGGTGAAGGTGCGACAGCTTATAACCCAACTTGAATATTTTGACATAAAACACTTCACGCGATGCAAAAACACACAGGTGGATGCATTAAACAAGCTAGTTACTGCAGGATTTGATTCCCTTACCCAGCAGAGAGATGTCATCATAGAGGTTATCCCAGTTAGAAGCACCATATCAATGGTTGTGCTAACAATCCAAGAAGATGAAACAAGATAGATGACTTCACTAATGGATTTCTTCACAAAAGGGACGTTGCTAAAAGATAAGGTGGAGGCTAGAAAGTTGGAATTGCATTCCACTAATTACACCTACGAAGATAGGACACTGTACAAAAAAGGATTCTTGTCCCCATGGATAAAATGTGTAGGGCCAACAAAGGAGGTTGAGATCTTAAAAGAGGTTCATGAAGGCTTATGTGGAATGCACCAAGGAGCTAGAACAATAGATAGAAAAACAATCAGAGTAGGGTACTACTGGCTGACTATGTTCATTGATGCACACAACTTCGTTCTCAAGTGTATGAGTTGCCAAATCAACGCTTTGATGTCGCATAAGCTGCAATCAACTTTGACAGGAATCCACAGAGCCTAGCCATTTGACAAGTGGGGGGTAGACTTAGTGAAACCATTCCCAAGAGAATGAAGCAACACTAAGTTCCTCATTGTAGCGGTCAATTACTTCACAAAGTATGTCGAAGCTAAACCATTAGGACGTGTCACAGCCGATGCCACTAGGAAATTTGTATGGAAAAACATTATGTGCCTCTTTGGAGAGCCTGCATACCATTGTTACAGATAACGGCACATAATTCACAAGTGTGGTGTTCACCGACTAGTGTTTGAAGCTGGGGATTATTCAGAAGTTTACCTCTGTGGCACATCCCTAAGCTAATGGCCAAGTGGAAGTGACAAACATGACCATAGTTCAAGGGATACATAAGTGATTAGAAGGAAAGCGAACATGATGGGTGGATGAGCTACCAAACACATTGTGGTCATGTACAACAACTATCAGACAACCAATGGGGAAAATGCCATACGCTTTGGTGTACGGTCACGAAGCAGTCATACCTGTAGAAATTGGAAATTTAAGTCTCAGGATAAGGAATTATAAGGAGATGTACAATCTAGATGTATTGAAGCTAGAACTAGACGAACTGGAGGAGCAAAGAAACTTGGAAAATATCACAGAAGCCAAACACAAGGAAAGAGTGGCAAGAGCGTACAATCAGAAAGTGAAGGAAAGGCAATTTCAGATTGGTGATCTGGTGCTGAGGAAAAATGATGCTAGCCTAGCTGAAGAGCAAGGAAAGCTTTGCCCAAATTAGGAAGGACCGTACAAATTCATGAAGGCTCACAAGTCCAACAACTATGAGTTAGAAAGAATGGATGGCATTCCAGTCCTGAACACATGGCATGTGACTAACTTAAGGAAGTTTTATGTCTAAAAGAAAGCTAGTGAACGACCACCTGTATAGATACAAGGACATTATCCTTGTTTTCCTTTAGTATCATTGTTCCACTGTGATATGATTGCCATCGTATAAATTAATATAAAGATCCCCTTTGCTGGACCATATTCGCAATTTTCATTCTCTACGATCAGGTTACTTGGACAATTTAATAGTGGGTAGTAGATCTTACATATTGGCCAGCAAACACAAGCTTTCAATTTTACAAATCAAACACTTTGCAAGTTTATGGATCTTGCACAAACATCGATGTCTGCAAGCTTTAGATCTTGCAGCTTCGCTAAGCAAATAAAACGCAAGCCATAGACCTTGCATAACATTAAGGAGCTGCAAGCTTTAGATCTTGCAACTCTGATAAACAAAAGCAAGCTATGGATCTTGCGCAATTAAAATGGATTGCAGACTCTGGATTTTGCAACTCCACAATTCTTTTGCAACTCCACAATTCCAATAAATGCAAGCTATAGATCTTGCTCATAAGCAAAATAGCCTTTAAAACATAGCGATAAAAGCAAGCAATAGATCTTGCAAATTTTTGACATCGAAAAAGCAAGCAATATATTTAGTTACAAAGTAGATATGCCCATAAAGCATAAGATCGCAGAAGCCTTGATAGAAAAACATGGAAACAAAAAAGATAGGAAACAATCATTATTAGTACAAGACGAGTCATAGACCCCAACAATAAGAAAACATACACGCGATCATATTATCTATAGCAACAAAGAAGCCACACTCTCTATGCCTTGAAGAGTGTGATGGTCCAGAAGAAGAGGAACCATCATGACGATGATTAAGTTCAGCCTCGTAAGGAGGGCACTCCGTTTTACAAGAAGATCTTTCATCACCGTACGAACGTTGCTCAGCTCGGTGGTGACTTTTCTCTGCCTCACGCTCCTCGCTAACTAAGTGATCATATTTCCATTGCATATGTAAGCATGCAGGATGGCAGTTCATACCTATTCATCCCATACAATAAAGATGTTTGGCATAATAAGCCTTATAGTCAATTATAGGACCAAACTTTTCGCGTTCCAACTGCATACTCGTAACGTTAACTGTTTCCTCGTATTGTTCTATTCTCATCCTAAAATTCTGAACTTTCTCTTCAAGACAACTTATATGAGATTGGATAGCGTCTGAAAATCTAATTCTTTGACCGCCGCAACCAACAGTTAAATCACCACGACTTAAGGTACGGCGTGATGACGAAGGGGGAACTTGAAGTTAACTCTTGTATTCAGTGCAAGCTTGCTCCAACTGATGAATGACAAATCAAGATGATTGCATTCCATGTGAATATTTTTGTTTTCTCCTCGTAGCTGTGTGTTTATGGCAACTTGTTCATCAAACTTATTTTTCCATTCAACAGTAGAGGTCAAGAAGTGGTCGCATTCAGCCTATTTCTTCTTAAGCTTTTCCAAAAGGTCATCAATACGGACACATTACTTATCAATAATCAGTGTCTTCTGATGGGCTTTGCTAGTTTTGCTCGTGATACACTCCCTAGAATTCATTTGTTACCCGAGCATCTTCGCAAGGTTTAGTTGTTGGTAAATAAGATCATTTTTTTGCTCAGGATTCTGCGCAGAGCTCGTAAAGCACCATGAGCTTCCTTCATGACCGTACCCCGTTTCTTTTAAAATCATCGATACCCATGAGCATATACTTCAAACGGATGCCCAAACAGAGAGCCCAATCTTAAACATGAACAAGAAGGTTAAGCGATCGGATATTTAAGCCAGCAGACTCAAGATCAACTAGACCATGAACAATGTCCTTCCCAAGCGATTCAACATTGTATCCATCAAGAATAAGCTTGCTACAAGTGAAACTCGCAGAGGAAGATGGAGGCATAGAAGGAAAAGGAGTTTTCCACACAATACATAGGGGGAGTGATTCCATTCGTGCAAAAAGGTCATAGGAAACGACCACTGCACATTCTTCAGTGAATGATCGAGTAGCACGAAGCAAACTGACAGGTTCTGAGAGAGGGTCATTATGTCCCATAAAATCAAAGCTTTTTAGAAATTTACTATCAATCAAAATGTTGTAACCCTACAAGTGAGTAATGCTGATAAGAAAATGTGGGACAACAAGAATATCAACTCTTATAAATAAAGCATGCAAATAGTACATACAAACTATAAAACATTGTTTTAAGAGTACAACCCAGCAACCCAATATCTATGAAGAAATAAAAAAAATTAACTTACTTCAGGGTTAGAGATAGGTGGAATTGAAGCAATGATTGCAATGACATCTTGGTTAGGCCGCTAAGTGGAATCACCATCACTGGCTTGAAGGAGAAGAGTTTCAGTACTTTCATTAGCCATATTAGTATATGGATTAAGAGTCTCAACATCAGCGTTGTGCTTAAATGGAAGTTCTTCATAATAATCCACCTCACACTCTTTCAGCCCAGCCACAAAAGGGGGACTAGGGAGTCTAGCGAGAAGTGAGAGCAAGGAGTACGGATGCCCCCCGTTCGCAATCTTATCGATGAAGGCTTGATTCAGATCAACTCTCTTGCTTTCTAGGGTTTTAGTGCACTTTGCCAGACTAGGCACACTTTTGCAATCACATCTGGTGTTCCACTGCCGTATATTCTTCACGGCCTTGCAATACCCAACAATTCGAGCAGCCTTGGAGATATCTTCAAAAAAAACTTATAAAATGACTTTGTCTCGCATAGCCGATTCACCAGCACTTGGGGGGTATTGAGGGGAAGTAGGCCCATCGGTTCACATCTCATCCAACTGAAAATGAAGCTCAGAAGTGCTCGCCTAGCACTCTCCTTAGCAGTGCTCACCTATTCTTCGCAAGCTTTCACCTTCTCCTCAGCAACCTTCACTTTTTCCTCAGCAGCTTTCAATGAACTCTCTAATAACGAACACTTAGTTTCCAGAGATTTGTATTTCTTCACTAGTGAATCATCAGCGGGAGAATACTTGGACAATCACTCGCTCGCAATTTTCAGGCCCTCACCAACCTTAAAAGTAATCAACATAGGGAATGAGTTAATTCACAATGTTACAAACAACATATTAATACATAAGAAAAGTTACTCAAGGAAATTTGCAGCCTTACCGCACTCAGTGTGTCAGGTAGTAAAAGGCTAGAAAAAATATCATAAGTTACCCCCTCAACCAGAAAGTCCTTAGTTTGCTCTGTAATTTGCAAACCAAATTGGCTACCACACCCCCTTTTAAGAGAAGGAACATAATGTCCTGAATGACCACTGCTCCGATCCCTTTTGTTTTTCTTCTCCCTCTGCGGGTTCAGGGTTCGACGATGGCTAGTTTTCCCACCCTCAGTCTGTTTATCCCTAGGGCTTATAATGATCGGCAGTGGAGGCACGGTGTTATCACCACCAGTATGGTCAGTCTGAATGACATGCATATTTACTTCTTTGTCATTGAAGATTGACAAATCAATGTCACCTTTCGTGAGA
Organism: Rubia yunnanensis; assembly: GCA_037428765.1. Classification (NCBI taxonomy): domain Eukaryota; kingdom Viridiplantae; phylum Streptophyta; class Magnoliopsida; order Gentianales; family Rubiaceae; genus Rubia; species Rubia yunnanensis. The sequence continues at coordinate 132,756,363 of CM075062.1, forward strand.
TCCATATCTGCCATAATAAGAAACAACATAGGTCAAAATGAACTAATGAAAGAAAGAAAAATAATGATACAACAAACTATGCAAAAGAGTACACGGTAAAATATAGTATAATATTGGTGAACAATACACCTTTAGCGTCAGAGTCAGCGTGGCGAAGATGCTGGGTATGTATGTGAAGCGTAGCCACGATTAGCGTCTCCTCAGTATAACGAACACTCAAGTTAGGAAGCTTAGACTTAGGAACTTTGTAGTTCCATGAAGGTACATCAGACTCAGGAATTTGTTTGCCTTTGATAAAAAAAAAATATCTCCTACACCAATCGCCAACGTTACTTGGGAAGCCACTCACAAGCTCAACCCCAAAAATCACAGGATATAGGGTAAATTCATCCACAACATTTTTCACTTTTCAAAGGTGGTAGAAAATGAGGAATAAGTCTAGTGTGAAAGGTATGTCCGCATTTTCACACACACAAAGAAATCTCATTATAATTGCGATGCCCTTAGGATGAAATTGAGACAACACAATTTTTTTAACGAAGCAATGCAATCACGTGTTTGAAAAGTTGAAAATAGAGGCCAAAGTTCAGATACGTTAGATAACAAGAAATATAGCTAGGAGGAGGGTTACGAACACACTCAGATTTGGAAGGAGAACTAAGCTTATAAGCGAACAGATAAGGAAAGAAATTCTTTAAGTTATTTACATAGGAGATGGTCAAGATACTGGGAATAGCAGGAGATCCGGCAACATGGTCAGAATCCCCATCAGAAGCAGCATCCCCTACGGGATACTTACCGGGGTTAGAAGAAGACATGGAGGTCCTAAAATGGGGAGGTAACAATCTCAGTCAAGATCAAATTCAACGGAAACGAATCTTGTGAAAAAAGGGTTTACAAAAAATACACCGGAGAAGACAATCGAAAACAAATCACATAGACAACCAAAATCAAAGAAAGTACTACAACCCCAAAAGACATAGCAGAGATATGAAAATTTTAAACATTAAAACTTACTCTTGAAGGAGCCGATGGTGGATTACGCGCAGAAAAATTAGGGATTGGCAGAGGAAGAGAAACCTTGGATAACAGGTAGAGAAACTGAAATGAAAAGTGAAAAAAGATACTTGAATATAAACAATAAAATGAACAATTGAGAAGGAAGGTGCAATGATGAGTATCTAACAAAAATAAAGTACCTTTTTGCTTATATCGAGACGACGATGGTATACGAAACGACAGCACAATGTTTAAGGGCCACATTAAATTCTTCGTTTTATATTCCTCATTTAAGAGATAGAGTGATAACAAACGTCAGAGAATTGTGGGCTGGAATACCAAACAACGAGGAGCAAATCACATACTTCAAAAAACAAACCACCACAAATACGGACTTGTTATGAGGAGCTCAAAATTCAAAAAAAATCAAAATTTCAAGAGTGACCGGAGACAAAGAGGCAGCCAACAAGACTACATCACTTTGCAAGGATAACGAACATAGCTTTTCATCATGAACATCCTGTACAAAACTGACATCAATTTGCACTCAAGCTACAAATAACACCATCGCTTGTTTTCTTAATATTCTTCATGGCTAAAGGGGCTTATGGTGTAGGTGTATCCCAATAATCAAACGACTGAGAGTAGCTAGGCCCAACCCAACATTATCCTATCTAGTGTCGACCTAAAGCAAGGAGCGCGTAGACGCAACAAACATTGGGATCGTGGATCGTGGATCGTGGCAGAGAACATGGACTGCCAAAGACGAGACCTGCATCGAACACAAAGACCACGACCGAGAAACGTGGCAAGAGTGGAGTACCCACGATCTTGAGTTGCAAAGGGAATTAGCCTATAAATACAACAAGCTCTGTAGGAGCTAAGGTAAGCGCTACTATAGAGAGAAACTATATTTCTTGAAGATATGACTCACTTGATCGTCGAAGGTGCTCTCCCGAAATTATTTCTGGGACTGCATTTGCAGGTAAAGGAATTTAAACAAGTGAACCCAGAAGAGGCTACCTTGACAGGCTACCACATCATTTACTATTAATAATAATTGTAAAATATGAAATTTTATTAATCGCTAAGCTTAATTTTCATGACAATAAATAATGAATACATTTTTATTAATTATGTAGACAACTATAATGATGTGGGGTACAATTTGAAGCAAGTCCAACTGCTTTCCTATAATGTGGATTTTTAGTGATTTAAGGGTATCTACATAGTTTTTTTTTAGCCCCAACCGCTTCCCTATCCCATTCCCTGAAATAGGGATTTTGAAGAGAGGGAATATTTGCTTCCCCAAATATTTGTAGAGAGAGATTAAAATTTTTGGGGAGGAAGATTTAATGCAATATTCATTGAATGCATTAGTTTTGACATTGTTTGTAGCCAAAAATTTAAGTCTCAGAACTCTCCATATTCCTCTCTCTACTATCTATCAATTGGTGATTAACCATTTTCTTTTCAAAATTAGTCATTTCATGAAAAAATAGTGTTAATAAACGTCAGTTTTCCTATAATAGGAAATTTGTTGGAGATAGACAAAAAAATATAGAGAATATGAGTTTCGAATCCCTATTTTGTAGAAAATTTTAGGGAGTTTATTGGAGTTACTCTTAAGAATTAGATCAATATCACAACTTCACAAATTAAAAAATTGAATTTTGTTCATTCACGTTAACGGTCATAAATTCACAACCTAACCATATTCTCAGTGTTTCTTTACTGATTGGCTATAGATCGACATCAAATGTTTGAGTATTTGACTTTTAGACTATCAAAATTCTACTCTTGTTATCAGAGTACTAGATTAAATTCAACTCTTATTATCAGTAAAATAATAGTGTAGGCAGATAGTGGTAAAATAATAGTGTATGTAAAGGTCAAACAAATGTTTAACTTTACATTATTATTTTATATTATAATTTTACCGATAATAAGTGTTATTTAATCTAGTAGAATTTTGATAGTCTACAAGTCAAAGACTCAAACATTTATTGTCGAATCTATAGTGAATTAGTAAATAAACACTGAGAATATGGTTATGTAGTGAATTTACGACCATTCACGTGAAAGAAAAAATTACATTGTTTAGTACTTGTGAAGTTGTTATATTGATCTAATTCTTAAATTGTACTCTACATCATTATACTTGTTTAAATAATTAATAAAAATGTATTCATTATTGTCATGAAAATTAAGCTTAGACATAGATAAAATTTCATACTTTAAAATTATTATTATTTTTGTAAATTAGTTGATAATGAACATATATTTGCAATCATCAATAACTATAGACGTGTCTTCGTTTACAACACAATTTAAAATTTGAACAAATAACTTTTCGGTTTTTCTAACGAGTCCCCGTGGGCACTCGTTAACAACTTCAAATTCCATCGAAAACTGTGTTATTAAATGCTATTCAGGTTTGGGGACCCTTAATAAATATCCCTAAAAAAATGTCCAGAAATATTCGACCGCCATCATCAGCGAATATGATAATGGTTGAGTTATCGAGGTCCAAAAATATCTTGTCGCCATTAAAGCAATAAACAACCATTATCAGTAATTGTGGCACGGCTAGACAATAAATAGCCACTATCTCTATACACTATTATTTTAGAGATAATAAGGGTTGAATATGATCGAGTAGAATTTCGATAGTCAAAAAGTCAAACACTGAACATTTGATTCCGAATCTATAGCCAATTGATAAAGATACATTGATCAATTAGTATTCGGTACACTTAGGATACACACCAGATTATATCTCTGATAACTAATTGTACTAATACATTCTTACCTATTATTTAGGCATATATTTATGCATATTTCCATTATTAACGCACATAACTTAATACATGGGGATACAGTGTTCAACGATATCCCGTACCAGTAGGATATAATTTACGTAGAATATGGTTAGGCAATGAAGTTTAACCGTTCGCATGAATGAACCGAACACATCGTTTAATAATTGTGAAGTTATAATATTGATTTAATTCTTTAACGGTACTACGTCATTATACTTGTCTAAATAATTAATAATAATGTATTCATTATTTATTTTCATGAAAATTAAGCTTAGAGATTTATAAAATTTCCTATTTCAAAATTATTATTAATAGTAAATTAGTTGATAATGAATATATATTTGCAATCATCTTCATCTATAATAACTATAAACGTGAACAAGTAAATTTGTTATTATCAGAAATATCAATATCCAGAAATATCTTGCCGTCATCATCAGCAAATATGATAACGGTAGAGTGATCAAGGTACAGAAATATCTGGTAACAAATATGATAATGGGAGAGTTATGAAGTAATTGTTGCATGTCTACCTAAAACAATAAATTCTAGCCATTGTGGTACGGGACAATAAATAACCACTATCTATATACACTATTATTTTGCTAAACAGCTAACTAAAATAATAAATAACCACTATCTATATATACTATTATTTTAGAGATAGGAGTGATTGAATTTGATCTAGTATAATTTCGATAGTCTAAAATTAAATACTCAAACATTTGTTTCCGAACAACTTCGCCAATAGTAACCCATGTATTTTTTTCATTCACATTAACAGTCATACATTCCCAATCTAACCTCGCCAATAGTAACCAATGTATTTTGTTCATTCACATTAACAGTCATACATTCCCTATCTAACCATATTCTCAGTGTTTCTCTACTGATTGGCTATAGATTCAAAATTCTACTAAATTAAGTTCAACACTTATTATCGGTGAAATAATAGTGTATATAAATGGTGGTTATTTATGGTCACAATTGCTGGACAACATTATTATGTGACACAATTACTTCATAACTCTACCATCACTGATGATGGTGACAAAAAAATTTTAGACCTTTATCTTAATAAAAAGTTACTTGTTGAAATTTTAATTTGTGTGGTAAAGGAAGACACGTCTTTTAGATGATTGCAAATATATATACATTATCAACTAATTTAAGATTAATAGTAATTTTAAAATATGAAATTTTATCCATCTGTACGCTTAATTTTCATGACAATAAACAATGAATACCTTTTTATTGATTGGTGTGAAGTAGAATTTAAGAATTAGATCAATATCACAACTTCACAAGTATTAAACAATGTATTCTATTCATTCAGGTAAATAGTCATAAATTCACAACCTAATCATATTCTCCTAATCATATTCTCAGGGATTCTTTTATACTATCGCGAAATTCTACCAGATCAAATTCAACACCTCTTATCTTTGAAATAATCGTGTATAGAGACAGTGGTTATTTATTGTTTTAGTTAGCCATGCCACAATTGCTAGACTTCATTGTTTTAGTTAGACGGGCCAACAATTACTTATTTAACTCTACCATCATTCTATTCACTAATATTTTTGGACCTGATAACCCTACCATTATCATATTTGCTGATGATGATATATTTATGTATTTTGATGTTTCTAATAATAACAACGACAATATATTTCTAGATCTTGATGTAATTGATAATAACAAATTTACTAGTTCACATTTATAGTTATTATAGATGATTGCAAATATATATTTATTATTAACTAATTTACTATTAATAATAATTTTTAAATTTGAAACTTTATCAATCTTTAAGGTTAATTTTCATGACAATAAATAAGGAATACATTATTATTAATTATTTAGACAAGTATAATGATGTGGAGTACAATTAAAGAATTAAATCAATATAACAACTTCACCAATATTAAATAATGCGTTATGTTCATTGATGCGAACGGTTATAAATTCAAGACCTAACCATATTCTCAATGTACGTAAATTATATCCTACCATCGGAATCTGGTTCAACACTGTATACCCGAGTATTAGGTTACGTGCGCTAATAATGGAAATATGCACAAATATATACCTAAATAATAGGCGAGAGTGTATTAATTTCTATGGTTAAGTATATTTAGTTACCCCGTGGGTCCCCAGCTTACCGTATACTAATATATTCACCGATTGGCTATAGATTCAACCACAAATGTTTGAGGGTTTGACTTTTAGATCATCAAAATTCTACTACATAATAGTGGATATAGATAGTGATTATTTATTGTCTTATCTAGCCGTGCCACAATTGCTAGATTCAACAACAAATGTTTGAGTGTTTGACTTTTAGATCATCAAAATTCTACTACATAATAGTGTATATAGATAGTGGTTATTTATTGTCTTATCTAGCCGTGCCACAATTGCTAGAGGGTTGTTTATTGTTTTATTATCTTATTGGCTGAGATATGTTTGGACCTTTGATAACTCTACTATTATCATATTCGTTAATGATGGCGGCAAGATATTTCTGGACCTTCGCTAATGATGGCGGCAAGATATTTCTGGACCTGGATGTTTATTTGTTCAAATTTTAATTTGTGTTGGACCTATTGTTCCTTATAATAAAGAGTTGCTTGTTCAAATTTTAATTTGTGTGGTAAAGAGTGACACATCTATAGTAATTAGATGATTCAATTATATATTCATCATCATTTAATTTACTATTAATAATAATTTTAAAGTATGAATTTTTATCAATCTCTCATCTTAATTTTTATAACAATAATGAAACATTTTTATTAATTATTTAGACAAGTATAATGACGTGGAGTGCAATTTATGAATTAGATTAATATCACAACTTCACAAGTACTAAACAATATATTCTGTTTGTTCACGTGAATGGTCATAAATTCACTACCTAACCATATTCTCAACAATGTATTCTGTTTGTTCACGTGAATGGTCATAAATTCACTACCTAACCATATTCTCAACAATGTATTCTGTTGGTTCACGTGAATGGTCGTAAATTCACTACCTAACCATATTCTCAGTGTTTTCAGAGCAAGTCCAACAACTTCCCTAAAATTTTCTATAAAATAGGGATTCAAAACTCATATTCCCTATATTTTTTTATGTTCATCTCCAACAGATTCCCTATTTTGGAGAACCTCACATTTATTAACATAATAATTATCATCTTTTATTAACATAATTTTCAATATATGCATTCAATAGGAGTTACTGCTCTCTTGGTTTTAACTTTCAAACTAACGGAGTTACTGCTTTAAACTCAATAGGAGTTACTAATAGGAGTTACTGCTTTAAAGTTTTGACAGAAAAGAGAGAATATTGTACTCGTATTCAATGCATTCCATTAATATTACATTAAATCTTGCTTCCTCATAATTTTATTCTTTTTCTACAAATATGAGGAATGAAATATCCTCTCTCATCATAATCCCTATTTTGGGGAAGCATACAGGGAAGCTGTTGGACTTAAAAAATGAAGTAAAATCTCTAAAAACAACAAGAATCCCTATAATGGGGAAGCTGTTGGACTTGCTCTCACAGTGTTTCTTAGGGGTTGTTTGGTATTCAGTAAGATGGGTGGTAATTATAAAATCGTGTATGGTTTTTAGGGCACTAATGAAACATTTTTATTAATTATTTAGACAAGTATAATGATATGGAGTACAATTTATGAATTAGATTAATATCACACCTTCACAGTACTAAACCATGTATTCTGTTTATTCACGTGAATGGTCATAAATTAACTACCTAGCCATATTTTCAGTGTTTCTTAGGAGTTGTTTGGTATGGAGTAAGATGTGTGGTGATTACAAAATTCAGGAAGTTAGAATAGGTAGAATTGTTTGGTTGACATAAAATAGTGAGAATGTGGAAATTTGATGTGCAGAGGAAATTCTACCTAATGTGGGAAATATTTTACCGAATACTCTCCTCGTTAGAATGAAATTCCTCCCTGCTTTAAAATAACATGTAATTACATTTTAATCCCCCTAACCATGCGTAAACTTTACCATTTTCCTGCATTACGCATAACTTTTTCCACCTACCTCCGTGTAACCCAACAACAGGTAAATAAATCCCATGAAATACAAATTTCTTCACGTTCAACCAAACCCATTTTATGTATATCCTAGGAATTTGATCACGAAAATAACTTCCCATTAAATAGAAATTACTACCGGAATTAAATTCCCACCTAAATCAATAGGAATTAAATCCCCATATAAATCAAATGACTCTGAGTGTTTCTTTACCGATTGGCTATAGTTTCGGCAACATTTGACTTTTTAACTCTCGAAATTCTACTAGATCAAATTCAACACTTATTGTCTCCCTAATAATAGTGCATATAGATAATGGTTATTTATTGTCTTAGTTAGACGTGTCACAATTTATAGATAATGGTGATTTATTGTCGGTTAGACGTGCAACAATTACTTCATAACTCTACCAATCATTTTGATGATGGCGACAAGATATTTCTAGACCTTGATCTTTCTGGTAATAAAAAGTTACATGTTGTGGCATAGGAAGACACATATTTAGCTATTAGATGATTGCAAATATATATTCATTTCCAACTAATTTACTATTAATAATTTTTAAAGTATGGAATTGTATAGATGATTGAAAATAGGCAAAGTCTTGGGAAAGACGGTTATGGAAAGACGGAGTTTAATTAGAATAATAAAAGGTAACAGGTCTTAGTTGCAATATTAAAATTTTAGTATGCAACATGTAGTAGTTATAAAATTTATAACCCGGTTCATGCAACCCAAACATTTTATCTTCATCTATTCAATTACACTTTAAACCTTGATCTTTCCATGACTTATGGAAAGACTCTCTTTCAAGAGACAGACTCTTAAAAATATCTAAGCTTAGTTTTCAACTTTTCATGCCAATAAATAATGAATAAATTTTTATTAATTATTCAGACAAGTATAATGACGTGGAGTAAAATTTGAGAATTAGATCGATATCCCAACTTCACAAGTACTGTATTCAACCGTGTATTCTATTCATTCACGTGAACGGTCATAGATTCACAATCTAACCATATTCTTAGTGTTTTTTAACCGATTGACTATTGATCCGACAACAAATGTTTGAGTTTTTTACTATCAAAATTCACTAGCTTATTATCTCTGAAATAATAGTGTATGTAGATAGTGGTTAATTATTGTCTTAGCCGTGCCACGATTGCTCGAGAGTGGTTGTTTAGATGATTGCAAATATATATTCATTATCAACTAATCTTACTATGGCAAAATCTTGGGAAAGACGGTCTTTCCATTGGGCTATGGAAAGACGGAGTTTAATTAGAATAATAAAAAGTAAAAGATCTTAGTAGCAATATTAAAAATTTATTGTGCAACGTGCAGTAGTTATAAAGTTTATAACCCAATTCATGCAACCCGAAAGTTTTATCTTCATTTCTTCTTATTTGCACTTTAAACCTTGATCTTTCCATAACTTATGAAAAGACCGTCTTTCAAGAGACGGACTCATTTACTATTAATAATAATTTTAAAATATTAAATTTTATCAATCTCTAAGCTTAATTTTCATGACAATAAATAATGAATAAATTTTTATTAATTATTTAGACAAATATAATAATGTGGGGTAGAATTTAAGAATTAGATCAATATGACACATTCACCGATGTTAAACAATGTACTATGTTCATTCATGTGAACGGTATAAAACTCACGACCTAACCATATGTGTAGTGTTCTTTTACCAATTCGTTAAAGATTCGGCAACAAATGTTTGACTGTTTGACTTTTAGACCATCGAATTTCTCCTAGATTAAACTCAACATTTGTTATCTCTGAAATAATAGTTTATATAGGTATTGGTTATTTATCGTATTAGTTAGTCATGCCACACTTGCTGGACAATGGTTTTTTATTGGTTTAGTTAGACTCGCAATAATTACTTCATAACTCTACTATCATGTTATTCTAATATAGTAATAATGCCAATAAAATTTTAAAGATTAAAATGTACCATTAAATAAATTTTAATTAAATTTTGTTATTTATTTATTTTCTAAATGTATTACTAGTTTCCTAACTATTACTATATATTCTAGTGCAATTTAATCCACTTCTACATGTGTGCAATAATCATTCCAATTTAAATTTAAGCCAGTCTCATTTTTGGCAAAAAAAATTTAAAGATTAAAATGTACCATTAAATAATTTTTAATTAAATTTTATTAGTTATTTATTTTCTAAATGTATTACTAGTTTCCTAACTATTACTATACTATATATTCTAGTGCAATTTAATCCACTTCTACATGTGTGCAATAATCATTCCAATTTAAATTTAAGCCAGTCTCATTTTTGGCAAAGTCTTGGGAAAGACTGTCTTTCCATAGGCTTATGGAAAGACGGAGTTTAATTAGAATAATAAAAGGTAAAAAGCCTTAGTTGCAATATTAAAATTTTAATATACAATGTGTAGTAGTTATAAAGTTTATAACCCGATTTATACAACCCAAAAATTTTATCCTAATTCTTCTAATTTGCACTTTAAACCTTGGTCTTTCCATAACTTATGGAAATACCGTCTTTCAAGATACAGACTCCTCATTTTTTGTGATTAAATTTCTTAGTAAAAAATAATCATTATAATTACGATGTGAGTCCATCTCATTTTTTGACGTGATAAAATTTCCTAGTCAATCTTCTCATTTATAGGCTTAAACTATTAGTAATTTGGACGTCTATGCTAAAATTGGAAAAATATTATAAGAGAATACTACAATTTATATATGATGGATACGTTCCATAGTTCGTGTGGTTCTATAAATATAACTAATACGTGTTGTTACTAAAATATAAATAATATTAATATATATAATTAATTTTATTTTTAACTTTATTAAGCATTAGACACTACACAAAATTATTATATAGGATAATAGACAAGAATATCATGTTTATCTTAAAATCAAATAAAATTAAAAATAATTAAAGTTAAACACATTCCGTAAAACTAAATAAAAGTTAAGCAAACAAATAATCTAAACAAAAAGGTTATAAAAATGTGTTCACCTAAATATTAACACTTGACCAACTTTAATGAAGATGGTGTAAATAACAATTTATTCTATTTACACCACCTGTACAGCTGACACACCTATCAAAGGTGGTGTAAATAGCAATAAGGGTGGTGAAAATAGAATCACCCATTAAATTCAACACTTAGAGCATCCATATTGGTAGTTCATTAATCCCATTTTTTTAAAATAAAGAACACTCCTTATTAAAGGAGGACCATTGTGGAGTTTTAATCATCACTCCTTAATTAAGGAGTTAGCACCTCTTGATTTGTGAAAGACCAACCAATTAATGACGAGTTTTTAGATTTGATTGATAATCAAAACTTCATTTTGATTATGTATATTTTTTCATAAATGAGATTATTTGCTTTTTAAATTTTGAATTTTTTCAATTTCATTCATGTATTTTGTAAAGTCAATCAGTTTCATGGATTAGTTAATTGGCAATTTGTGAACAAATTTGGAAACAAAAAACGTTCTATGTTGGAACATGCGGGCAACAACCACATTAGAGCCTACAAGGTTTTATGGGAGAAAACTGAATATTGTGATATTTGTTGATTTATGGAAATCTGAACATTCTACAATATATTAGGCGGTGGTAGAAGCATATTAGGTTTATGAAAAATCCCTACAAATATGGAATTGGATTTATGGAATATATGGGATATATTGTGATAAGGAAAATCCCTTTATTTATGGGATTTCGATATGCTTCAGAAGGAGATAAGGAATATGAATATTATAGTGATAATCATGGAGAGTTCCGATCTGCTCATGGCTTTAAAATGGGACATCATGGAGAGCCCTATCTTTTTCGAGAGTCTTGCGAGAGTCAGATCTATATGTTCCAACATATGTAACTTGTCGTTCAAAGTTCAGATTCATATAACTTAATTCCTCGGGAGGAGGAGATCCAGTGTCGACGAGTTTCGAGGTCAGGGGGAGTATGATCAAGGTGGATCGGTAGCAAGGGGAGCTTGTAGGATTCACGCGTTTAATTAGTTAAGATAAGTATAATTGTATGGTGTACTCGTACTGTATCTTTTTTATTAGTGGATTCATTCTGAACTGGGCCAGACCCCGCAGATGTAGGTGGATTTCACCAAACTACGTAGCCAAGTCTCGTGTCTTTATGCTTTACTTTATTGCATACTTAGTTAGATAGGTTATGTTGGAACATAGCAGTAATAATTAAGATAATTCGGTAAAACCAAATTTCATTTGGTATCAGAGCTTGGTCATTTATTTTTCCCTTGGTTGTGTTAAGGAAAGTGTGATCGGGTTTTACCATAGCGATCAAAGAAGGAGCTTCGGTGTCTTGGTCACCTCTGCTGGAAGGCTACAACTACAACTATTGGAAAGCACGCATTAAAGTCTTCAACTCACTGGATGAACTTTCTTTGCACTATGTTGAAAATGAGTGGAATTACCTTACTGTAGATGCTGAAACAAGCTCTAAGGCAAAAGACGGAGAGTAAAGTCAGAGGGAGCAAAAACTCAAAGATAAATCTACTTGGTCTCTTGATGAACTCAAGGCCTCACTGGAAAATTCAAAAGCATTAAATGCTATCTTCACGACAGTTGATGAAAATCAGTTCAAACCCATCTCTACATGCCACCAGGCCAAGAAAGCTTGGGATATTCTGCAAACTGTTCATGAAGTAACTAGCGAGTTTGGGAATCTAAATTACAGATGTTGGCTACAAAGTTTGAGGAACTCAAGATGGAGAAAGATGACATTATTTTTGTATTCAATGGGAAACTCATTGACATCTCCAATATGGCGTATCAACTTGGAAAAGTTTACGAAGAGGAAAAATTGGTGAAAAATACCTTGAGATCACTCCCTAAAAGGTTTGCAATGAAGGTTGCAACAATAGAAGAAATAAGAGGTGTAGCCACCATGAGTCTAGATGTTTTAATGGGATCGTTACAGACTTATGAAATGACATTCTAACAGTCTACAAAAAGGGTCCAAAAGGAGTTGGCGTTCAGAACATCGTCATCAAAGGACAATCACAAATATAAATGTGATGATGAATTTGAAAAACGTGCACTTATCATGAAAAAATTCTCAAGAATGCTGAAGAAAGTAGTAAAAAATAAATCCTAGGAAATGTTTGGTGGAAATAGACCAAGGCCACAAGAATTTGGAAATAACCATGGGACATGGTTTGAACAAGGAAATCAAAGTGGTGAATCAAAGCATCATGGATGAATTCAATGCAAATAATGTGAAGGATATGGTCATATTCAGGCTGAATGTGCAAATACCTGGAAGAAACAGGAAAAATCATATGTTACCTCATAGAGTGGAGATGAAGAAGAGAAGAAAGACGAAGAGGAACTTACGAGTAACTATGTGGCGTTTGGAGCAAAAATTCATGGTGCATCAGATGATGAATGTTCCAACATGTCAGATAAAATCAAAGTTGTATGTTCCAACATAGATTCAGATGATGTGTCTAGTGATGACGAAGGACTTGCTGTGAGTGATGAAGAAATCTAAAGTATATACAAAAAGATGTATGCTATGTGGCTCATAGTTGTTGATACAAACAAAGTACTGAAGGAAGAGAAAAACCATCTTGCTGAGATAGAAAAGATTTGTGTGTGGAAGATGCTAAACTCAGAAAAGAGAATGATGAGTTAAATATGAAGCTAATTTCAGCAACCAAGGGAGCTGAGACGTCTGAAGCAGCTATTACCAAGCTGAACTTTGGAAAAGTAAAACTTGATTTTCTGGTCATGGGAAAGATCTTTGGAGATCAACATGAAATTGGATATAACAACCCACCTAAGAACACAGTTACGCTCAAGTCGAAGATTCGAGAGGTAAAGAGAATGTTTAGCAAACCTCATCAAAGGAAACCTCTCATCTGTAGCTACTGCTCATATCAAGGGCACACAGAGGAACAATGCCAGAAATTGCTCAGAGACATCATGACAGGACGCCAACTCTTGGTATGTTCCAACATATACGATGTCCACAAATCAAAGATGGCCAGAAAGGTATGGGTTGTCAAAAGCTCTAGTAATTTCCTTGTTGCACATACTTCTCTTATAGCACATTCTAGAGATTCATGGTACTTTGATAGTGGCTGTTCTCGCCACATGACTAGCACTCAAGAGTTTCTCACAAACATCACACCATATGATGGTGGTTTTGTTACCTTTGGCGATGGAAAAAAGAGTAGAGTGGTTGGAAAAGGAGAACTACAAATTGAAGGATTCCCAGTATTCACCAGTGTTTTATTTGTTGAAGACTTAAAGGAAAATCTGCTAACATTAGCCAATCGTGTGACGACAATATGTCTGTGGAATTTCAGAAAAGTAAGTGTATAGTGAAACACGGAGAAGTCAAAGTCCTTTTGGGTATTCGATCATCAGATAATTGCTATTTGCTGGAACAGGAAGTGAAGTGTATGAGCTCTAAACAATATGAAGGATCTCTACGGCACAGAAAGCTCGGTCACATAAATTACAAAACCTTGTTGAAAATTGCAAATGCAAAGGCAATACGAGGTATGCCTACATTGACAAGCAAAGGCGGAATTGTCTGGGGACCATGTCAACAAGGTAAACAAATCCGATCTCCCCACTCTTCAGTTCAGTATGTAACTAGCACAAGAAATCTAGAATTACTGCACATGGATTTGATGGGTCCAGCCAACACACCTAGTATAGGTGGCAATAAATATATCTTTGTATATGTTGATGATTTCCCTAGATTCACCTGGATAGCTTTTCTAAAAGAAAAATATGATACTGTGGAAGTGTTTAGAAGTCCTGTGATAAAATTACAGACAGAAAAGGAAAGGTTGGGAAGATTGTTAGAATTCGCAGTGATCATGGCAGGGAATTTGAAAACTCTCAATTCAGCAACTTCTGTGATGAGCTTGGACTTCAACATGAGTTCTCTCCACCAATCACCCCTCGGTAGATGGCTCCGAGTCATGTTAGCCGAGAAAGAAATTCACAAAAAATGGTGGGCAGAAGCCATTAATATTACTTTCTATACAATCAATCGAGTGTATCTACGTCCATTCACAAGCAAAACATCCTGCGGGATTTGTAAGGGCAGGAAGCCAAATATCTCATACTTTTATGTGTTTGGAAGCAAGTGCTACATTCTCAGAGATAGAGAGCAATTAGAAAATTTTGACAATCATAGTGATATTGGATTTTTTCTTGGTTATTTTGTGAACAACTGGCCTTATTGTGTTTACAATCTTCAGAAAAATACACTCATGTAATCCATAAATGTTATTGTGGATGATTCTGACAAAGGAAAAGTATTAGATGATGGAGAAGATAGACCTGATAAAGACCATGTTCTAACACAACACGGCCAACCTGGCAAGCTAGACTCATCGAATGTTGGAACATCTGAGCAGACTGATTATCCTGCTGAGCCTACAGATATTAAGTATGTTGGAACATCATCTCCCACTGCCTCATTGCATGTTCCCACACAGAAGCAACCAGAACCAATAACAAGGAGTACTGGATCAATCCCTCGGGTTGATTATAGGAAATTAGCCAGATTACAATGCTTCATCTCTCTCATTGAACCCAAGAGCTACAAGGAGGCCTTACTTAACGAATAATGGATTGCGGCAATGCAAGAAGAACTTGGTCATTTCGCACAAAATGATGTATGGTATCTCACTCCTCACCCTAAAGGTGTGAATGACATCGGTACAAAGTGGATTTTCAAGAATAAATCAGATGCTGATGGACAAATCACTTGAAACAAGGCCAAATTGGTTGCTCAAAGATATAGTCAAGTTGAAGGAGTTCTACTTTGATGAGACATTCGCACCAGTTTCCAGGTTATAGTCAATTCGAATCTTACTTTCTATTGCTTGCTCTATGAACTTTACTCTATATCAAATGGATGTCAAAAGTTCTTTTCTAAATGGTGTGGTAAATGAAGAAGTGTATGTGGAACAACCTAAAGTATTTGAGGATTCTCATTACCCTCACCATGTGTTTTGACTTAAGAAGGTGTTGTATGGATTGAAACAAACGCCCAGTTCATGGTACAAACGACTTACTAACTTTCTAATTCATAAAAGTTATCATCAAGGGGGAGTAGATCGCATATTATTTGTTCTAAAAAAAACCTCATAGGTATTGATTGCTCAAATATATGTTGATAATATTGTGTTTGGTTCTACTTTATCATCTATGGTGCAGGATTTTGTTACTGTGATGCAAGCCAAATTTGAAATGAGTATGGTTGGAGAACTCACGTACTTTCTAGGGCTGCAATTCAAGCAAGAAAAAATGTCCTGTTTATGAATCAGAGTAAGTATGCCCTGAATTCAGTGAAGAGATTTAAACTAAGAAATTCTCGTGCAGCTCAAACACCTATTAGGGTTTCTGATAATCTAGTGAAGGATGAGAAAAGAGTCGGAGTTGATCAAAAGTTATATAGGGGCATGATTGGGAGTCTATTGTATTTGATAGCAAGTAGACCAGATATATGTTTCAGCATAAGAATATGTGCAAGATTTCAGGCTGACCCAAAGGAATCTCATTTAACTGTAGTTAAAAGAATTATTCGATATGTGAGTAGGAATTCCGAGTATAGTGTCTGGTATTCTAAGAATAAAAAATCTGATCTAATTGGGTACAGTGACTCTGAATGGGCTGGTAATGCAGATCATCGTAAAAGCACTACATGTGGGTGTTTCTTTATTGGCAAAAATATAGTTTCTTGGTATAGTAAGAAACGAAATTTGATCTCTATGTCTACTGCGGAAGCTAAATATCTTGCTGCTGGAAGTTTTTGTGTACAACTATTATAGATGAAGCAAATGTTGAATGACTATGGAATTCATCAAGGGTCTTTGAAGATGTTACGTGACAACACAAGTGCTATTGATAATTCTAAAAATCCAGTTCATCACCCTCGAACCAAGCATATTGACATCAGACATAACTTTATTCGAGATCTTGTTGAAAGAAAGGAAATGGTAGTGGTCTATGTTCCAACATCTGAGCAATTTGCAGATATCTTCACAAAACTGTTGGATACTGCTACATTTGAGCTTCTCAGACAACACTTAGGTGTTTGTCAGATTTGAGGTATTTCTTTATATAGCTTTTATTTAGCTGTAAATATTTATTCTCGCTTTATTTTTGTTCAAAAAATATGAAAAACAAAAAAAATAGAAAGAAGAAAAAACTACCAAAATAGAAGTTGTGAAGACATGGTATGTTGGAGGTTCAAGGAGAGGTGTGACTTGGCAAGTGAGAAAAGTGAAATAATTACTTTTCTTGGAAAGGGAAAAAGTGGCTTGCTAGGTAAAAGAGGTAAATAGTGAAGAGTTTGTTTTGGTTCAAAATTGTCTCCATCTCTCCATATCCCTATATTTTTGGCATACACTCCTAAATTCCTTGGTATTATTGGATTTCTTGTTACAAAAATCTTTGTGAGTGTATCTTGAAGAACTTGAGCGGTGATTCTCTTCTTCACAATGAAACCTTTGCCAATGTCTTCAAGCCCAAAAGTCTCTCTGACCGAGAAAGAGACCCAAGAAAATTCTCACCCCCTGGAGAATATCAATGGTGAACTGAGGGAAGAAACCATGGAGGGGATTTCAACTGGCGGCAGTGGTCAGGATGAAGAACTCAAGAACAAGGGAAAATCTCCCTATCAAATGGTAACTGGTCCGGATCCCCCTACTCTGAAGTTGCATGGCAGGGAGTTTAAATCTGTTGATGATTTCTTTGAGTAGGTTGACGCTAATAGGATCACAATAGATTTGTCTAAGTTTAAGAATTTAAAAGGGGAATTCCTCAATGTGAAGGTTAAGGAACTATTTTCTGGAGATATTGGAGAGCTTGAGGATATTGAAAACTATAATACTAGGTTGTTGAAAGGGAAATATAGTGTGTACAATGGGAAGGATAGATTTCATGTGTATTTATCTATTCTTGGCCCTAGTGATGTTAGAATTGAGGAAATCGATGATGATGAGGCTGAGGGACTAGAAAGGATTAAGTCCACTGATAGGATGCCCTTAGAATTTTATAATGTTGAGGCTACCAGGAGACTTGAAGAACTTAGAAAGAATGTGATCATGGTCAAGACCAGTTTAATGTTACTGGGAATGCATATGATGACTTGGAATATTTAGAAGGAGGAAAGACAGGAGGGGTTGACTTGATGCAGGAGGAAGAGGTTGAAGAGCAGCATGTTGGAACACAGGGTAAATCAGATACTGAGCATGAGGAAGAGGTTGAACAGGCTGAATGTGTTCCAACACAGGAATCAAACCTGAACTACTCCAGTGATGAAGTGTTATATGAATTCCTTCAGACCGCAAGGGCTAAGAGGAAGATGTCTGCTGTTGAGGATTCTCCACCAGCCAAAAGGTCCAAAAAGAAAACCCAAGCTGCTCCAAAGAAGAAGAATTCGCTGCCACCTCCTTCTGTAAGTGAGTCTTTGTCCTTCTCATAATTTGATATTAAATGTGAGGAGATGGGAGAGATTTTAGCAGAAAGGAAAATAATTTCTGTAAGGCCAGTGGACTTAGAGACTTATAGGTCTAGTGGTTTTACTAACTTTTTGGAGTTGATTGGAATGAAGAAAGTTGTCATTGTGCAACTTCAGTATAACAAGAAAGTTGTTACTGAAGTTTACTCAAACTTGATGGCTGGAAACCTAGAAATTGACTCCCCATTATGTGATAGAGTTTATATTAGGGAGAAGGTGACAGATTTCTCTGCTGCCAGGATTAACAAAATTTTAGGGTTGAAAACTCCAGATTTTGAAGGTGTTTTTCTGGACGATTTGGATATGACTAATGACAAAATTCTGGAAGTAGTTTCTGGTGGATACAAGACTGAGTGGCCATATACATGGTATTCACACGCATCTTGCCTATCTTCTGGATTTTTTGAACTGTATCAAGTGACTGTAAACTGCTGGATACCGTCTTCCAACACTACAACTCTGACAAGAGAAATGGCAAAGCTACTGTACTGTGTTAGAACACATAAACCAGTCAACCTGGGGTTATTCATTCAGCAGAATCTGGTTAGGCAAGCTATTGCTCCAAAGGTTAAACATGCCTTGGTTTACCATGTTTGATGTCTGCATTGGCTAGGAGTGCAAAGATGAAGGGCAAGGCAAAAGATGTCATTATTAATACTAAGTTTCTTCAGCCAAACAAGAAGACATTTGGAATGAGGCAAGTGCATGATCTATCTTGGAATCCAGAGGCTTCCACTTCTGCAGATGCTGAGAAAAAAGCCAAGTTAGTGGTTCTTAATGCAAGGTTGGGGGCTAAAGCCATCCAAATAGCGGCCCTTGAAGCAGAAAAAGCCAAGATTGAGAGGGGGAAGGCTCTGTTGGAAGCACATGATGCTGCTTCTGAATAAGATTAAGGTTCCTAATGTGTCTATGTTCCAACATAGACCACATGATCAGTTCAGGGTGAGAATATTTTTGATTTTATGTCTATGCTTTATTGCCATTGGCATATTCATGGCCCCAGGGGGAGAATATTTTGATAATTTTGGATATTATTTTTTATTGGATGACTGTAATCTAGATTATTTTGTTCCAGAATTCTGGCCTTATGATGGTATTATTTTATAATCAGGTTTAGTATTTAGCATATGTTCCAGCATAGGTGGATTTTTAGAAGACTTATGTGTATGATTGGAAATTTTTCGTTGAGTTCTTATTTTCAATAATGGTTGGGTCCACAAAATGCCAAATGGGGAGATTGTAAAGTCAAGCGGTTTTCATTGATTAGTTAATTGTAAAATTGTGAACAAATTTGGAAACAAAAAAAATTGGAAACGAAAAATGTTCCATGTTGGAACATGCGGACAACACCCACATTAGCGCCTACACGATTGGAGAAAATAGAATATTGTGCTATTTGTTTATGTATGGAAATCTGAATATTCTGCAATACATTAGGAAGTGGTAGAAGCATATTAGGTTTATGAAAAATCCCTACAATGGAATTGGATTTATGGAATATATGGGATATATTGTGATAAGGAAAATCCCTTTCTTTATGGGATTTGGATATGCTTCAGAAGCAGATAAGAAATAGGAATATTATGGAGATAATCATGGAGAATTCTGATCTGCTCATGGCTTTAAAAGGGGACATAACGGTACTCACGAACTTAATTGCAAAAATCTGCATGCAGATTTTCTATCTTTTTCAAGAGTTTTGCGAGGAGGATGAGATCCAGCGTCGAGAAATTTCGAGGTCAGAGGGAGTCTGATCAAGGCGGATCTTTAGCAAGGGGAGCTTGTAGGATTCACATGTTTAATTAGTTAAGATAAGTATAATTGTATGGTGTACTCGTACTGTATCTTTCTGATTAGTGGATTCATTCTGAACTAGGCCAGACCCTGCAGATGTAGGTGAATTTCACCAATCTGTGTAACCAAGTCTCGTGTCTTTAGGCTTTACTTTATTGCATACTTGGTTAGATAGGATATGTTGGAACATAGCAGTAATAATTAAGATAATTCGGTAAAACCAAATTGCATATTTAATATTATTTTATATCACTTAATCTATTATATTGGAATGTGGAAGATCAAAGCCCAACTGTGAAAGTCACGGAAGGGTTAAGTCAACAACTTTTAACTTCAATCCATCGACGCTCGGAGATTCGGAATCAGGACATCACCAACTTAGAGTGAACATCGTTAAATAAATTTTTTAATGTTTTGGAAATAAGGATCAAATGTAGTTTTTTTAGAAAATATTATGATATTGATCAATATTGATAATTTTAAATTATATGAATTTTATATACAATATTATTATGTATGAAAGAATAAATATGCTTGTTTTGTATTTATATAGTCAAATTCAATACAATATAATTATTATATTGGTAATTTATTAGAAAAGGTTTTAATATTTTTTTATTAGAGATGGCAATGTGGCGCTAAAGAAGTGATTCTCAAATATCATTCCATTGTTGGTAGTTGGTTTGTACCTAATTTTTATCAAAATTAATGATGTGGCATTTAATAAGTGCTATTTAAATCTGACAAACACCTAAGTGTTGTCTGCGGAGCTCAACCGTAGCAGTGTCCAACGGCTTTGTGAAAATATCCGCAAATGGTCTTAATGTTGGAACATAGACTACCACAACTGTTCTCTCAACCCGAATTATCCTTTTGACTTCATTCAAGTGAGATTCCTTAAGATCATCCTGAATTCTTACAAATACTCCCACCATACTCATCTTCAATTCAGCTTGCATCAAAGTCACAAAATCTTGTACCAAAGATGGTGAAGTAGACCCAAAGATCATATCATCAATATAGATTTGAGCAATCAGTGTATTTGATGATTTTCAAAAAACAAGCAAGGTGCGATCTTCTCCCCCTCGACGAGAACCTTTCTGAATTGGAAAGGTAGTGAGTCGCTTATACCATGCTCGTGGTGCTTGTTTTTATCCATACAAAACCTTCTTGAGTCGATGATATACTTCCTCATTAACCACACCACGTAGGGGAGCACTCTTGACACCTTTTTGGTACATCATAAAATTCACAGTTCATGCCATAACAAGGAAAATGTCAATAGATTCTAACCTAGAAACTGATACGAATGTCCCATCAAAATTAACTCCTTCATCCTGAGTGTAGTCCTGAGCAACTAATCTTGCTTTATTATCAGTAGGTTCAATAAAGGGAGGGAAACCATTGTAGGCCAGCAAGTTACCTATAATTAATTTGAGAGATTGATCAAGTTCTTCTTCTGCTTGATTTAGCCTGCATTGATGTTGGAACATGGGAGAGTTCTGGAGAGGACGATGTTCCAACATTGTTGAAGATATACGAGTCACCAGTTTCATCTTTAAGATCTGCCTCATCTGATGTTCCAACATCATTACGTCCCTGATCTAAGAAATCAACCGATGTTGGAACATAGTCATCCGTATGATCTACTTTGTCACATTTGACACTGTAGCAGTTCACTTCTTGTTCCAATAAGTTACATTTGTCTGATGACCGAATACCATTAAGCACTCTGTTGTTTCCATGTTTCACTATGCACTTTTCCTTATGGAACTCCACGGTCATATTATCATCACATAGCTAGCTGATAGTTAGGAGATTAGCCTTTAGATATTCCACCAACAAAACACCAGTGAATACGGGGAATCCTTCAATATGCAGTTCACCTTTTCCAACCACTCAACTTTTCTTTCCATCGCCAAACGTAACAAAACCACCATCATATGGCTGGATGTTTGTCAGTAATTCCTGAGTTCCAGTCATGTGGCAAGAGCAACCACTATCAAAGTACCACGAGTCTCTAGAATGTGCAATAAGACACGTGTGAGCAATAAGGAAAGTACTCATGCGTTTAACAACCCATACCTTTCTGACCATTCTTGATCGCTGGACATCGTCTATGTTAGAACATACTGAGAGTTTTCTCCCTGTCATGATATCTCTGAGTAGTTTTTGGCATTGTTCCTCTGTATGACCTTGATACATGCAGTAGCTACAGATGAGAGGTTTCCTTTGATGGGTCTTGATAAACTTTATTTTTACCTCTTGAACCTTCGACTTGAGACTGACCTTGTTACCTGATGAATTGTCAAACCCAATTCCATGTCGATCTCCAAAGTTTTTTCCCATGGACAGAATGTCATCAAGTTTTGCTTTTCCAGTGTTTAACTTGGTAATAGCTGTTTCGGCCATCTCAACTCTCTTATTTGTTGAGCTTAGATTCAAATTTAACTCTTTAATCTCTCTTCTGAGTTCACCAACTAGAGCTCGCAACCCCTTTTCCTTCTCAGCCAGATGATTTTTTTCTTCCTTCAACGATTTGTTTGTGTCAATAACTTTAACCCACATGTCATACATTTTCTCATATGCAGTGTAGATCTCTTCATCAATCACAACTTGTCTACCATCATCACTGGACATGTCATCAGAACCTGTGTTGAAACATACAGCTTCGTCTTTCTCAGACATGTTGGAACATAGCTCATGTGATCCATCGTGAAATTTTGCTCCAAATACCACATAATTTCTTATAAGTTCCTCTTCGTCTTCTTTATCATATTCACTCCATGAGGTGATGTATGACTTTCCTTGCTTCTTTAGGGTATTAGCACATTCAACCTGGATGTGGCCGTATCCTCCACATTCTCGACATTGAATTTTTTCAGACTGCCTTTCTTCACCACTTTGGTTTCTAGAGAATTGCTGACTTCCTTGTTCCATCCGAGTTCCACGATTACCAAAATCTTCAGGATGAGTTTTATTCCCTCTAGATCTTTCCTGTGAATACTTGTTTACCACCTTCTTCAGCATTCTTGAGAAATTCTTGGTGATAGGAGCAAGTTCTTCAATTCCATCATCACTATCAGATTCATGGATGACCCTTGATGAAGAGGATTTGAAAGCCAACTCCTTCTGGAATTTCTTTGCAGGTTGTTGCATTGTCATCTCATAGGTCTGTAGTGACCCCATTAGTTCATCTAAGGTCATAGTAGCTACATCTATTGCTTCTTCTTGCTGCTACTTTCATAGCAAATCTTTTAGGAAGAGATCTCAACGTCTTCTTCCCCAACTTGGACTCTTTGTAAATTTTTCCCAATTGATGCGTCATGTTTGTGACGTCTCTGAGTCTTTCATTGAATACTGCAATAGTCTCATCTTCTTTGATTTTCGGCTTTTCGAATTTTGTGGCCAACATTTGTAGCTTTGATTCACGTACATGACTTGTCCCCTCATGTATAGTTTGTAGGATATCCCATGCTTTCTTTGCTTATTGGCACATAGAGATGAGTTTGAACTAATCTTCATCTACTGTAGTAAATATGGCATTTAATGCTCTGGAGTTTTCCAAGCTTCCCATTTTTTCAACTGGTGTCCACGACTCTTTAGGTTTAGATTCTTCTCCTTCAGAACTTCCAACAACAGGGGGTTTCAATTCTGTTTCAACATAGTACCAAGCCAACTTATCCAGTGAATTTATGAACACCCGCATGCAAGCCTTCCAGTAGTTGTAATTTGTTCCTTCCAGCAGTGGTGGCCGAGAACAGAAGCTCCTTCTCTGGTCGCTATTGGTAATGGTGGCCGAGACACAGAAACTCCTTCTCTGGTCGCCATTGGTAAAACTAGATCATACTTTCCTTGACACAACCAAGGCACAAATAAGTGACCTCGCTCTGATACCAATTGAAATTTGGTTTTACCTAATTAATTCAATTATCACTACTGTTTTCGAACATGACATATCTAACCAAGTATACAATAAAGTAAATCATAAAGACACGCGACTTGGTTATACAGTTCAGTGAAATCCACCTAAGGGGTGGATTCTTCAGCCCTCGAAGGGGTGGATCTTTAGCCCTCGAAGGGGGTGTATCTTCAGCCCTCGAAGGGGTAGAGTCTTAGGTCCTCGAAGGGGTGTATCTTCAGCCCTCGAAAGGGTGGATCTTTAGCCCTCGAAGCGGGTGTATCTTCAGCCCTCAAAGGGGTGGATCTTTAGCCCTCGAAGGGGTGGATCTTTAGCCCTCGAAGGGGTGTATCTTCAGCCCTCGAAGGGGTGTAGTCTTCAGCCCTCGAAGGGATGGCCGACTTCATCCCTCGAAGGGCTGAGTCTTCAGCCCTCGAAGGGGTGGATTCTTATGCCCTCGAAAGGGTAAGTCCTTAGCCTTCGAAGGGGTGGACTCTTCAGCCGTTGAAGGGGTGGATTCTTCAGCCATCGAAGGGGTGAGTCTTCAACCCTCGAAGGGATGAGTCTTCAGCCCTCGAAGGGGTGGACTCTTCAGCCCTCGAAGGGGTGGACTCTTCAGCCCTCGAAGGGGTGGACTCTTCAGCCCTTGAAGGGGTGGATTCTTTAGCCCTCGAAGAGGTGGATTCTTAAGCTCTCGAAGGGGTGAGTCTTTAGCCCTCGAAGGGGTGGATTCTTCAGCCCTCGAAGGGGTGGATTCTTCAGCCCTCGAAGGGGTGGATTCTTCAGCCCTTGAAGGGGTGGATTCTTAAGCTCTTGAAGGGGTGAGTCTTTAGCCCTCGAAGGGGTGGACTCTTCAGCCCTCGAAGGGGTGGATCTTCAGCCCTCGAAGGGGTGGATCTTCAGCCCTCGAAGGGGTGGATCTTCAGCCCTCGAAGGGGTGGATCTTCAGCCCTCGAAGGGGTGGAGTCTTCATCCCTTGAAGGGGGTGGATTCTTCATGGTGGATTCTTTAGCCCTCAAAGGGGTGGTGTCTTTAGCCCTCGAAGGGGTGGGTCTTCAGCCCTCGAAGGGGTGGGTCTTTAGCCCTCGAAGGGGTGGATCTTCAGCCCTCAAAGGGATGGATCTTCAGCCCTCAAAGAGGTGTAGTCTTTAGCCCTCGAAGGGGTGTAATCTTTAGCCCTCGAAGGGGTGGCCAACTTCAGCCCTCGAAGGGGTGGCCATCTTCAACCCTCGAAGGGGTGGATTCGTCAGCCCTCGAAGGGGTGGAGGCTTTAGCCCTCGAAGAGGTGGATCTTTAGCCCTCAAAGGGGTATAGTTTTCAACCCTCAAAGGGGGTGTAGTCTTCAGTCTTCGAAGGGGTGGATTCTTCAGCCCACGAAGGGGTGGATTCTTCAGCCATCAAAGGGGTGAGTCTTCAGCCCTCGAAGTGGTGGACTCTTCAGCCCTCGAAGGGTGGATTCTTAAGCCCTCGACAGGGTGAGTTTTCATATCTCGAATGGGTAGGTCTTCAGCCCTCGATGGGGTGGATCCTTAGCCCTCGAAGGGGTGGATCTTCAGCCCTCGAAGGGGTGTAGTCTTCAGCCCTCGAAGGGGTAGATTCTTCAACTATCAAAGGGGTGGAGGCCTCAGATCTCAAAGGGGTGGAGTCCTTAGATCTCAAAGGGGTAGATCTTCAGCCCTTGAAGGGGTGTAGTCTTCAGCCCTCGAAGGGGTGGATTCTTCAACCCTCGAAGGGGTGGATTCTTCAGCCCTTGAAGGGGTGAGTCTTCAGCCCTCAAAGGGGTGGACTCTTCAGCCCTCGGAGTGGTGGATTCTTCAGCCCTTGAAGGGGTAAGTCTTCAGCCCTCGAAGGGGTGGATTCTTCAGCCCTCGAAGGGGTGGACTCTTCAGCCCTCGAAGGGGTGGACTCTTCAGCCCTCGAAGGGGTGGATCTTCAGCCCTCGAAGGGGTGAATCTTCAGCCCTCGAAGGGATGGATCTTCAACCCTCGAAGGGGTGGAGTCTTCAGCCCTCAAAGGGGGAGGATTCTTCATCCCTCGAACTGGTGGTTTCTTAAGCCCTCGAAGGGGTGGAATCTTCAGCCCTTGAAAGGGTGGGTCTTCAGCTCTCGAAGGGGTGGATCTTCAGCCCTCGAAGGGGTGGATCTTCAGCCCTCGAAGGGGTGAATCTTTAGCCCTCGAAGGGATGGGCCTTCAGCTCTCAAAGGGGTATAGTCTTCAGCCCTCGAAAGGCTGTAGTCTTAAGCCCTCAAAGGGGTGGATTATGCAGCCCTCGAAGGGGTGTATCTTTTTCCTTTAAAGGGGTGCATTCTTCAGCTCTCGAAGGGGTGGATTCTTCAGCCCTCGAAGGGGTGGATTCTTCAGCCCTCGAAGGGGTGGAATCTTCAGCCCTCGAAGGGGTGGAATCTTCAGCCCTCGAAGGGATGGGTCTTCAGCTCTCGAAGGGGTGGGTCTTGAGCCCTCCAAGGGGTGAATCTTCAGCCCTCGAAGTGGTGGATTCTTCAGCCCTCGAAGGGGTGGATCTTCTACCCTCGAAGGGGTGGATTCTTCAGCCCTCGAAGGGGTGGATTTTTCAGCCCTCGAAGGGGTGGATTCTTCTGCCCTCGAAGGGGTTGATTCTTCTGCCCACGAAGGGGTTGATTCTCCAGCCCTTAAAGGGGTGGAGTCTTCAGCCCTCGAAGGAGTGGGAGGTCTTCATCCCTCGAAGGGGTGGATCTTCAGCCCTCGAAGGGGTGGATCTTCAGCCCTTTAAGGGGTGGATCTTTATCCCTCGAAGGGGTGGAGTTTTCATCCCTCGAAAGGCTGGGTCTTCAGCTCTCGAAAGGGTGGATCTTCAGCCCTCGAAGGGGTGGATTCTTCATCCCTCGAAGGGGTGTAGTCTTCAGCCCTCGAATGGGTGTAGTCTTCATCCATCGAATGGGTGTAGTCTTCAGCCCTTAAAGGGGTGAATCTTGATCCCTCGAAGGGGTGGATTCTTCAGCCCTCGAAGGGGTGGATTTTCAGCCCTCAAAGGGGTGGAGCCTTCTGTCCTCGAAGGGGTCCAGCTCTCAGCCCTCGAAGGGATGGAGTCTTCATTCCTCGAAGGAATGGAGGTACCCATTCGAGATATGAACTTCCACATGGAGAACCTTTACATCTCAAATCAGTACCTCTCGAACCCCTCCTCTTTAACCTTCTCCACCTGAACCTTCACCTCTCACCATCTCCATGATTCAATTACATGTATAATTGGTACATTTATAGCTTCAATTACAACTCTTTTAACATTTCTATACAATTTCTATAATTTGTTATCAAGCTCACCGCGCAACGCGTGGTGTAGCCACACTAGTCCTATAACAAGGCTCTTTCTCATTCTTAGCAACTTAACCCACTACTTAAACGAGAAAGGTGTACCTTAACAGTAAAACTCAGTAGGTTCAAAGTTGTAATCCCATGAGATTGTGTCAAGGATCCTTGTTCTAACCTCAGCATATATGCAAAAATCTAATGAATCAACTGACCTACTCACATGAAAAACTAAAAGTTGCAAAGTAATACTAAACCAACACAAAATATACAGTCTAGCTAAAGAGGTTAACTAATTCAAGACCTGGTAAACCCCACATTCATCCCAGGTTACCAGGCTAATAACTTCCTTGTGATTATACCATCAGCAAAGCAAAGGGAAAAATGAAAACACTTACATCAGGTGTGTCATACATAGGGAAATAAGGAAAGAAATCTCACCAGAACTGCATATTCAAATCCATAGCTGAACTAGCACATGGAATATCAAAGAAAATGTGTTTTAATAATCGCTCTCAGATCCGGTAACAAAGTCTTAAGGAATTAGAATATTACTTGTAATTGTAATTATATTCTATTACCTTTTCCTAGCTTGTATAGGTGTCCTTACGTTTTCCTAGCTTGTACAGGTATAATGTACCACTATATAATGTTTCATGGGTTCATGAATAAAGACATACAATCATTACCCTTATTTTCTACATGGTATCGAACCTATAATCCTGAACCTTAATAGAAAATTTCTGCTGCCTTAAATTCTCGAGCTCCTGTCGCTGCCAAATCACCACACGCGCCACCGCTACGCTCTCCACGCACCGCTGCTCCGCTTTGCCACAGCTGCTCCACGCCGCCGACCGGTTCTGCCGCACAGAAATAGCTCTCAAACCTGCACGCATCACCGCTAGTTCAAAGAGCCGGTGTGTCCTATTGATCTGATCTACCACCGGTTATTGTACTTGCTGCTAATCTGTACCTAATTTTACACTATGTCTGACTCCGAAGAACAGGCTCATCTTAATACTACACCCAAGGTTCCGAAGCTTCAGGATATGAGTGGTTACAATGTGATTGCAACTTTACTGAAGTAGTTGCAATTGCAATTTGGTCCTCTGACTACTTTACCTATTGGTCGTTTGTCGACTGATCCTTACTTTATTGGCTTTGGCGATGGTCCAGTTTACAACTTATACCAAACATGCTGAAAGGTCAAGAAAATTACATTGAATGGTCTGACGTGATTTTCCGTGCATTCCTTGCCAAGAACAAGATTGGGTTCATTGATGGATCTATTATCCTGATGTTGCTGATTGGCCTGGGGTTAGTGTTACTCTTGTCTGCTGGATCTTGCAAACCCTGGATCCGATGTTGAGATCTTCTACAAGCTCGTTTGCCACAGTTAAGGATCTGTGGGATGACCTGAAGGCATAATTTATTGTTGCTGATGGTATGAAAGTTTTGCAAATGCAAGAGGCTATTTAAAGTTGCAGGCAAAATGGTCAACCCATCGACATTTACTTTGGCAAACTGAAGAACTTGTTTGCAGATTATCACTGCATGCGGCCTCCCCTAGTTTGTGACAGTGAAGAAAGCAAGGCATTTTGCCATTGCAATATATCTGCGAGATTCTTCCAAGAAAAAAAGAAGGATTTGATCTACCAATTCATCTCTGGTCTCGACGAAGGCTTTCACACCTTGCGATCACATATCATGAGCATTAATCCAATGCCACATGTCATGAAAGTGTATGCCCTTATTGCCCAAGAGGAGAATCATAGAGCTGTCATTCGAGCTCGTGAGCCTTCTTCTAACTCAATAGCATATATTGTACGACATCCAACACATTGTCATGAGCCTTCTTCGCTAGATGTGCTTTCTGCATCTGACCGCAAGAGTCTTGTTTGTACACATTGTCATCGCAAGAGTCATGATAAGGATTCCAGCTTCTAGATCTTTGGTGTACCAAAATGGTTCAAGGAGTTGGAGGAGAAATCCAGCACTACCAAGAAATCAGCGCCAGCTTCTCTGACTGCCACCGTGTCGGGAGGTGCTACCGCGGGACTTCCTCTCCCTCCACCATTCACCGGCGCAGCCATGTCGCTGCTTGGTCTAGTGGCAGCGGCTTCCTCTGGTCGCGTCCCTACCCGATCCAACTTTGGCCCTGCTCTATCTGATGACCAATGGACCACGACAATGCATTTATTTAATCATTTTAATTCTCTTACCGACAATGAGTCTGGTGAGCCTACTCTACCTTGGATACCTGATTCGGGAGCCTCATATCACATGACTGGTGACAACGGTTCTCTTACTGATCTTACTACTACTATTGATACTGTGAATGTTGTTCTGCCTGATGGCTCGGTGTCATCCACCACTCAATATGGTTATCTTTGCTTTGGTGGTGCCACTCTTTCTCATGTATTATATATATCTACCTTGCGGTGCAACTTGTTATCATGTTCTAGACTGTCATCTACCTTGAACTGTCTAGCTCTGTTTACTAAATATTATTGTATTTTACAGACAATCAATATGAGGAAAGTGATTGGCGTGGGTGAAAACAAGGGGGGGTGTTTTGGCTTCGTATGCTGGATACTCGTGTTCATCCTGCTATCCTGCAGTCTCTTCTAACAATTGCTTCCGTGTCTGCTTCTGACTTATGGCATCAGCATTTTAGACATCCTTCCTCCATGATGTTGTCTTCTATTTCTTCTATTAATTTTGGCACTAATAATAATTATGTTCCTTGCTCTATATGTTATAGAGAAAAACATACTAGACATAGTTTTCCTTTGAGTTCTACAAATGCTACTGCGTTATTTCAATCAATTCATTGTGATGTTCGGGGACCTTATTGAACACCATCCTCTAGTGGTGCATTTTATTTTTTGACTATAGTCGATGATTATTCCCGAGCTGTTTGGTTTATTTATTAGTGGCTAAGTCTAAAGTAGCCTCCAGATTTTTAGAATTTAGCACCTTAGTGAAGAACTAGTGGGGCCAAACCATACAATGTGTTCAGGCTAATAATGAGACTGAATCTTTGCCTTTACAATCTCATTTTTCTACATCTGGGATCATCTTTGAGACATCTATGGTTGACACACCACAACAGAATGGTCGAGTTGAAAGAAAGCATCGCCATATACTCAATGTGGCACGTGCTTTACGATTCCAAGCCAGTCTTCCTATTGAGTTTTGGGGAGAATGTGTTCTTACTATTGCTTAGTTGATTAACCGAACACCGACAAAATATCTCAATGGTTGTACTCCCTTTGAGTTGCTCTATGGGCAAGCTCCAAATTACTCATCATTAAGAGTTTTTGGATGCTTGTGTTTTGCTACTCATGCTCCCAGATAACATGACAAGTTTGCCCCAAGAAGTCAGATGTGTCTTTTTCTTTGTTATCCTGCCGGAAAGAAAGACTGTCGCCTTTTTTACTTGGAATCCTGTGTGATCTTTACCAGTTGGGATGCCGATTTTTTTAAAGACTAGTTCCTGTATTCTGCCACTCCATCTTCGACCCTTTCAGACGAACCCAGCGGCGCTACCACATCACCATCGGTCTCCTCCAGCTCACTGCTGGAGTCGCACAAAATTTTCATTCCGCCGTTCACCACGAGCAGTCACCGCCAGCCCATCGCCATCAGTTGTCACCGGTCAGTTGCCGCCGACCGCTGCTGGACAATTACTGTCAGCCACCGCCGGTCAGTCACCATCGTCTGCCGCCAGTTAGTTTTCACCGGACGCCGCTGGTCAGTCAACGCCGACCACCGCCGGTCAGTCACCACCATCCACCGCCTGTCAGTCACTGCCGTCCACCACCGGTCAGTCACCGCCGGCCTCCAGTCAGTCACTACCAGCCACCATCAGTCAATCGCCATCGATCGTTACCGAGCATTTATCATCGGTGTCTCCTTTTGCTGTATCTCCTGCTTCGGCTGGTTCCGCTTCTGAGTTTCCAGCTGTCAGACAGAGTATTTGTGCTCGCCAACCACCTCCTTACTTGGAAGATTACGATTGTGATGATCATCCTTGTGCTCTTACTACTGAAGACCCCCCCATTCTTACGTCTCCGTTCACTCATGCATCATCAATTTCCTCAGGTGTTCTCTATCCACTTATTGATTATGTAAATTGTGATAATTTTTCTAATATACATTCTAGATTTTTGGGTGCAGTAACATTTAGTGCAGATCCCATTACTTATTCTAAGGCTTCCCAGCATTCTCATTGGCGAGATGCTATAACTGAAGAACTTACTGTGCTAGAGTGCAATCAAACATAGACATTGGCTCCTTTACCTGTGAATAAGAAGGAGATTGGGTGCAAATGGGTCTACCGAATGAAGTTCTGGTTAGATGGTACTATTGAATGCCATAAGGTGCACCTCATGGTTCTTGGGAATCGCCAGGTTGAAGGAATTGATTATACTTAGACCTTTGCTCCGGTTGCGAAGATGAGTTATGTTGGCTTATTCTTGTATGTTGCGGTCATTCGTGGTTGGGAACTGCATCAGATGGAGTTCATAATGCCTTCCTGCATGGTGATTTGCATGAAGAGGTTTTTATACGACCCACGGCTAGATATGTTGTACCCATGGTCAGGTATGTCGTCTTCAGAAATCTCTTTATGGTCTTCGTCAGGCTCCCAGAAATTGGTTTGCTAAGTTGGCTCAGGCTTTATGAGCATTTGTATTTGTTCAGAGTAAGGCCGATTACTCTTTGTTTGTTTTTTCACGAGGATCGGTTTCTTTACATGTTCTGGTTTATGTGGATGATTTGGTCATTGCTGGTAGTTCTTCTGTGCTTATTTCTGAGTTCAAGAAATACTTAAGTTCTTGTTTCCATATGAAAGACCTGGGTCTGCTTAAGTATTTTTTAGGCATAGAGATTGCTAGAAGACCGGAAGGGGTGTTTCTTTCGTAAAGGAAATATGCTTTGAACATTTTATCAGACACTGGTTTATCTGCCTCTAAACCGATTGATTTTCTGATAGAGCAACAGCATAATTTGGCACGTGTTGAAAGTCCAGCCTACCATGACCCGGGGCAGTATAGACGTCTAGTTGGGAGCCTGATATATCTGACTAGCACTCGTCCAGAACTTAGTTATTCAGTTCATACTCTTGCACAATTCATGAAGTCTCCTTGTGTTCCTCACTGGCAAGCTGATGTTCGTGTGTTGCACTACCTAAAGAGTTATCGTAGTCAAGGTTTATTTCTCTCTTCTCATAGTACGTCACAATTGACTGCTTACTGTGATTCAGAGTGGGTTGCTTCCTTGATTAATCGACGTTTGCAATCTGGTTATTTTGTAATGATTGGTGATTCTTCGGTTTCTTGGAAGACTAAGAAGCAACCTACTATTTCTCAGTCTTCTGCTGAAGCTGAGTATCGTGCTATGGCTGTTACCTATTGTGAGTTGTTATGGCTTAAATCTTTACTGAAGGACTTAGGGGTTTTGCATTCTTCTCCTATGCAGTTGTTTTGTGATAGTCAATCTGCTCATCATATTACAGCCAATCCATTTTTTCATGAACGCACAAAGCACATTGAAGTTGATTGTCATTTTGTCCGGGATCTTGTTCAATCTGGCACTATTGTTACTCAGCATATCCGCACATCAGACCAACCCGTGGACTTGTTCACTAAGGCTCTTAGACGTACCCAGTTTCATTCCTTATTTGGCAAGTTGGTCATTTCAGATCCCCATGCTCAAACTTGAGGAGGAGTCTTAAGGAATTAGAATATTAGTTGTAATTATAATTATATTCTATTACATTTTCCTAGCTTGTATAGGTGTCCTTACCTTTTCCTAGCTTGTATAGGTATCCTGTACCACTATATAATGCATTCAAGGTTCATGAATAAAGACATACAATCATTACCCTTATTTTCTACACATAGTATGAGAATAAAATCTATATTACGAGAATACTTGTCGTCGAGTTTATTCATCGTCAATTTACAATTGTTTCTATTATCACCAGTAAGTGCAAAATGTATGAATGTAACTCTAAAATGAAAAGTTCCCTTAATTGTAACAAGGGCAACGACTTGAAATTAATTGCAATCAACAATATTTCAATTATCAATTTACAATTAATTCAGTTATCACTAGCATGTACAAATTTATGGACATCAACTTCAAAATAAAGAATTCATAACCAACCAAACCACCCTCCAGGTTCTAACCATATAGTGTTTGAAGCACTGCCCAACTATTATGAATATTCATGATGACTCATTTTGAACTTCTCTTCCTACTTGAAGAACATTGTCATCTTATCCCATTAGTCAATTCTATGTTGTAACAAGAACTTCAACATTTTTTGGTAGGAGAGAAGATATGTACTTGTTTAAAGTACGTGCTCCCCATGCTAAAAGCTGACTCAGAAGCAACGGATGTAATGGAAATTTCCAATACATCCATCGCCATCATGGAAAGCATTAACTCAGAAGCAACGGATGTAATGGAAATTTCCAATACATCCATCGCCATCATGGAAAGCACAGGATAAGTAACAACGTGCTCTTTCCAAAACTGAAGTACATCATAAATAGGATTATCAATTTCAGGTACAAGGGGAGAAGTTAAATATGAATCAATTTCAGACTGTAAGTTCCTTGTTGCAGCTGACTTTGCTTCAAAACTCTAGAAAAAATAAATAAAGAAAGTCATGTAAATGATTTAATAAAACATTAACATGCACATTAAATTTTTTAAAAAAAGTAAATATGTAACAAGTTAGCCTTCTTGAAAGGTCAGGATGAAATATTCCTTTGCATTGCAATGGAAATAGATGAATCTTGGAGATGAGCATTAGGAGTGGAAGATAGAGAGAAATAATAATCATGCATTTCATTTAATTCTTTCCTTATACAATCTACCTTTACTCGCAATCAATATAGAGATGCCTATACATATCACCCACAAAGGTAAGCTTATAACGAGGGTCAAGAACAAAATCAATGGAAAGAATAATAGAATATTCACACCAATAAGCCTCAAATTTTAAAAACATAGCACCAGTTATTGCTTAAAGGCCTGAACTAATGTGAGCTTTAAAAATTGATATTTGGTTTTACCTAATTAATTCAATAACTACTACCGTGTTCCAACATAGGTTATCTAACCAAGTAAGCAATAAAATAAAACATGAACACACGAGACATGGTTACGCAGTTCGGTGAAATTCACCTACATCTGCTAGGTCTAGCCCAGTTCGAAATGAATCCACTAATCATAAAGATTCAGTACAAAGTACATCACACAATATACTTATCTAATCATAACATATGAATCATGGAAGCTTCCCTTGCTAACGATCCGTTTTGATCAAACTCCCTCTGACCTCGAAACTCGTCAACGCTGGATCTCCTCCTCCCGAGGAATTAAGGTATATGATTCTAAACTTGATTAACAGTTTAAGTTCATGTTGGAACACACACGAATGGCTCTATAGTACCTCTCAAAAGATAAAAATCTAGATGCTGATTTTTCTTCAATTAATCTGTGAGTGACACAGCCGTGATGTCCATCAATATATATATTGTGAGCAGATTGGTATTCTCCACATTTGCTTCAAAAGATTACGTTTCTAAATCTGCTTTTGAAGCATATCCAAATCCCATAAATAAAGGGATTTTTCTTATCTCAATTATCCCATAATATTACATAAATCCAAATCCATAATTATAGTGATTTTCCATAAATCCAATATGCGTCAATCACATGCCTAAAATAATATATTATGAAATCTCCAATATTCCATAACTCAATATTCACGCAATATTTTCAACTAATTATATATTTTTAGGCTTCACATTTCCATTTGTTTCAGTATGGAAAATCTTCTTACGCATGCAGTCTTGTGCAAATGTAATTCTTTCTCCACATAATATTCTTATTACAATCAAATCTCTTGGAGATGAGAATTAACAAACCTAATCCCTTTAAGTAAGGAATTAGAATAACTAGAATATCTCATCCACATCCTAACCATAACTGAATATTTCAATTCTATAACATTAATCCAAACCCATAGATATAGTAACTGATAGATTCTCCAACTCAAATACAACTTGGACGAGATGTACACACTTCTCGGATTCAGTCTTCAACCTTCCTTATTTCACAAAAATTCCTTCTTTGATGTTGCAACTCAATAATACCATATTTGCATAATTACCACAAATTGTCAATTAACAAATCTGCACTTTACAAACTTCCCCTTTGACATTTTGTGGACCCATCAACCTTTTGGAATTTCAAAGCTTCAACTATGCAAATAAGAATAACAAATTATCACCAGTACGGATGTTGGAACATGAGCTGAAAAGAAATTAGCTCCCCCTGAATATCACAGCTCCAAAAACATCAAGACCTCAACATCAATGAATAAGCATGTTGGAACATCAACCCAACAGAGCCAATAAAGTCATCCAAGAAATCCAAAACATCTCCCCCTTGGGACCATAAACATGCCAAATACAATAGACACAGAAAATAAAAGAAAAATATCCAATAATTCGACTCTCCCTGAAGCAAATATCATACCTATGTTGGAACACAGCCGAAGCAGAACCTTCAAATCTCTTCAGGAGCAGCTATTTGTACCTAATATAATCTGGTCTTTTCTACCTCCAAAGCTACCATCTAAATGGCTAGAGCTCTCAACTTCGCATTAATGGCCACAAATTTGGCCTTCTTCTCATCAACATCAGAAGTTGTACCCTCGGGATTCCATGGCAGATTACCCTCTTGTTTGGTTATTTCTCGAGTAAGAGCTATAGTATTTCAAGAGGGAATCCAACATTTTACAATACTCTGGAATATACAGAAATACCTGATAGTCAAGCTAGATGCAGTAACATTCCCTTGAGTGATCACAAAGGCTGAAATCCTCCAGTAATTTCTGACAGAATCTAATTGTCCTTCACCGCAAAGTCCTCAGCATAAACATTCTCTAAATCCTTGAGGGTGAGTAGTCAAAGTCACTAATTTATCAGTTTTCAAGAAAATCTCACAGCCTTGCCTCTGATGTAAACTCTGTTATATCGCTCAAAATCTGGATCGATGTTGCCTCCCATTAAGGTTGCAAAAAATTCTTCTACAATCTCTCGGTTGTATTCCTTGTAGATTGAGGCAGCATTCTTGAAACCCAAATAGTCAATGTAGGCGACAAATCCACATTCACCATATACACCCAAATCAGTTGTCCACTCAGCTAAAGTCCTTCTCTGACACACAACATCATATCTCTCATGGCAGTCTCATCAGTAGTGCCTTCAAGAATCTGCTCAAATTGTGTTGGAACACCAGTCCCTGATGTTGGAACATAGAAACTCTCAGCTTCACCCGCTTTCTCTGATGCTGGAACATAGGATCATTTCATTGCTTCTGAATCAACAACTCGAGTCTGTATCGATGTTGGAACATCACAATGCTCGGCTTCCTTCACTCCATCAGTACTTTCTCCCCCTATCTCCATGTCTAGTGTTGAAACATAGGCTTGTTCACCATTCAAATCATGATCTTATGTTCCACATTTACTGATGTATGAACACCAGAATCTATAATCACACCAAGCTCATCTATTTCCATGTCCACATCTTCTCTACATGTCTACATACTCTGTGTTGAAACATGGCCAATATTACTGCCTTCCAACTCCTCATCATACTAAACCAGAATACCAGAAGGAGTCATATCTCTAATCTGTGCATCTTATTACTCAACATAATGTCTTCAGCACCAAATTCCATCATATCCAACTACGCCTCCATTTTTTTGTATGTTTCTAATGTATGTACAAAAAATCACACAAAGCTTGAGAAAATAAAAAATACCTCAAATTCAACAAACACCTAAGTGTTGTTTGAGAATCTCAAAAGTTACAGAGTCCAAAGGCTTTGTGAAAATATCCGCAAGTAGTCGCGATCTTGGAACATCATTAACCACCACTTCTTTCCTCTCAACCCAAATTATCCTTTTGACTACATTCAAGTGAGATTTCTTATGATCAGCCTGAAATCTTATAAATACTCCCACCATACTCATCTCAAATTCAGCCTGCATCAAAGTCACAAAATCTTGTACCAAGGATGGTAAAGTAGACCCAAAGATCAAATCATCAACATATATTTGAGCAATCAGTATATTTGATGATTCTTGAAAAACAAGCAAAGTGTGATTTTCTCCCCCTCGACAATAACCTTTGTGAATAGGAAAGGTAGTGAGTCGCTTATACCATGCCCTTGGTCCTTGTTTTAATCCATACAAAACCTTCTTGAGTCGATGATATACTTTCTCATCAACCACACCATTTAGGAGAGCACTCTTGACAACTAGTTGACAAAGAGTAAAATTCATAGTGCAAGCCATAGCAAGGAGAATGTGAATATATGCTAGCATGGCCTCCAGTGAGAATGTCTCATCAAAATCAACTTCTTCATTTTGAGTGTAGTCCTGAAAAGCTACCCTTGATTTATTATCATTGTGTTCAAATTGCCCAAGTTCTTCTTGCATTGCCTCACTCCAATACTTATCAAGTAGAGCCTCTTTGTAATTTTTAGGTTCAATGAGGGAAAGAAAACATTGTAGACCAGCAAGTTCCCTATAATTAACCCAAGGGATCGATTGAGTCATTCTTCTGCTTGGTTCAGCCTGCACTGATGTTGGAATATGAGAGATTTGTGAGGAGGACGGTGTTCCAAAATCTCTAAAGTTATGTGAGTCATCAGCTTCATCTCTAAGATCTACCTCATCTGATGTTCCAACATCGTTACATCCCTGATCTGAGAAATCATCTGATGTTGGAACATGGTCACCCGTACGATCTAACTCATCATATTCAACACTCAAGCAGTTCACTTCTTATTCCAACAAGTAACATTTGTCTGATGACCGATACCAGTAAGCACTTTGTTGTTGCCATGTTTCACTATGCACTTCTCCTTATGGAATTCCACGATCATATTATCATCACACAGATGGATGATACTTAGGAGATTAGCCTTTAGATTTTCCATCAACAGAACCCTAGTAAAGGTGGGAAATCCCTTTATCGATAACTCACCTATTCAACCTACCATGTTTTTCTTTCCATCACCAAATGTAACGAATCCACCATCATAGGGTTTGATATTCTTTAGATACTCTTGTGATCCAGTCATATGTGGAAAGCATCCACTATCAAGGTATCAAGAATCCCTAGGGTGTTCAATAAGGGAAGTGTGAGCAACAAAGCACAATTTAGAGGTTTTAGGGATCCATACCTTTTTGGCCATCCTTAACTATTGCACTTGATCCATGTTGGAACATGCTGCGGGCCGACATCCATTCAAAATATCTCTGAGAAGCTTAAAAAATTTATCCTCTGCATGACCTTGATAGGTACAGTAACCACACATTAAGGCTTTTCATGGGTGTGTTTTGATAACTTTTCTCTTCATAACTTGAACCTCTGGTTTGAATACTTCAGTGCTAGTGGATGGTTTTTCATAGCCCATCACTTGTCGATTTCTAGAACTCTGGCCCATGGTGAGAATGTCATCCGATTTTGCTTTTCCAGAATTTAATCTTTTAATAGCTGTCTCAACAACTTCAACTCTCTTTGTCATCGAACTCAGATTTAATTCCAACACCTTAATTTCCTTTCAAAGTCCTTCTACTAGGGATGTCATTTCTCTTCCTTCTTCAGCTAAATGGTTTTCTCCCTTTTTAAGGGTATGTTTGCATCAGCAACTTTCAGCCACATTTCATACATCTTTTCATAAGAAGCATAAACATCCTCATCACTCACAATCTTGTCTTCATCATCACTCACAATAGTATTCACATACCTTCTCTGTGTTGGAACATCGTACTTTAGCAACCTAAACCTTGTTGGAACATCTTTCTACTTCTTCTTGTCCGATGTTGGAACATTCAGTACCAAGTTCTGAGTCTCCTTGAAGTTTTGCTCCAAAAGCCATATAATTGCTGGTCAATTCCTCTTCAAGATTCTTCTTTTCTTCATATTCACTCCATGAGGGTGCATATGATTTTCCATGCTTCTTCCGAGTGTTGGCACATTCAGCCTGGATATGTCCATACCCTTCACATTCTCTGTATTGTATCCTTCCTAACTGCCTCAATTTGTCATTTTGATTTCTTGAGGATTGCTGAGTGGTTTGCTCCATCCTTGATCCATGATTTTTTCCAAAGTTTTGAAACTGTGATCTATTCCCATTAAACATTTCCTGAGAATAATTATTTACCACTTTCTTCAGCATCCTTGGGAAATTCTTTGTGATAAAAGCAAGGTCTTCATTTTCATCGTCGCTATCCTCATTCGTTGGAGGTTCCAACATCATTTCATAAGTTTGTAGTGAACCCATCAACTTATCCAAAGTCATTGTGGCCATGTCCCTTGCTTCTTCTACTGCTGTTACTTACATGGAAAATCTTTGGGAAGTGATCTCAGCGTCTTCTTCACCAACTTAGACTCTTTGTAAATTTTTCCCAGTTGATGCACCATATTTGTGATGTCTCCGAGTCTTCCATTGAATAATGCAATAGTCTCATCTTCTTCCATTTTCAGCTCTTCAAATTGTGTAGCTAGCATTTGTAGCTTTGATTCACGTATACAACTTGAGCCCTTATGTACAGTTTATACGATTTCCAGTGCTTTCTTTGCTTGTTAGCACGTAGAGATAAGTTTGAACGGATCTTCATTTACTATAGTAAATATGGCATTTAATGCTCTGGAGTTCGCCAATCCATTTGTTCAACTGGTGTCCATGAATCTTTAGGCTTAACTACTTGCTCTTTAGAACTAGATTCTCCTCCTTCAAAACTTCCAACAAAAGGGGGTTTTCATTCTGTTTCAACATAGTGCCAAGCCAATTCATCCAGTGAATTCATGAACACCCGCATGCGAGCTTTCCAGTAGTTATAGTTCGTTCCTTCCAGAAGTGGTGGCCTAGACACACAAGCTTCTTCTCTGGTTGCCATTGGTAAAATCAGGTCACACTTTCCTTGTCAAAACCAAGGAAAAACAAGTGATTTAGCTCTGATACCAATTGATATTTGTTTTTAGCTAATAAATTCAATAATTACTACCGTGTTCCAACATAGGCTATCTAACCAAGTATGCAATAAAATAAAGCATGAACACACGATACTTGGTTACGCAGTTCGGTGAAATCCACCTACATCTGTGGGGCCTAGCCTAGTTCAGAATGAATCTACTAATCAGAAAGATTCAGTACAAAGTACACCATACAATATACTTATCTTATCTAATTATAACACGTGAATCCTGCAAGCTCCCCTTGCTACCGATCCGCCTTGATCAGATTCCCTCTAACCTCGAAACTCGTCGACATTGGATCTCCTCCTCCCGAGGAATTAAGGTATATGATTTTGAACTTGATCAACAGTTTAAGTTCATTTTGGAACATAGACGAATGGCTCTATAGTACCTCTCGAAAAATTAAAATTTGGATGCAGATTTTTCTTCAATTAAGGAGTGGCTCAGTCGTGATGTCCATCAATATATATATCATGAGCAGATTGGAATTCTCCACATTTTTCTTCAAAAGATTACGTTTCCAAATCTGCTTC
This sequence comes from Rubia yunnanensis, assembly GCA_037428765.1. Taxonomy (NCBI): domain Eukaryota; kingdom Viridiplantae; phylum Streptophyta; class Magnoliopsida; order Gentianales; family Rubiaceae; genus Rubia; species Rubia yunnanensis. The sequence goes on from CM075062.1 coordinate 132,797,408, forward strand.
TAAAGCATATCCAAATCCCATAAATAAAGGGATTTTACTTATCTCAATTATCCAATAATATTACATAAATCCAAATCCATAACTACAGGGATTTTCCATAAATCCAATATGCTTCAATCATACGCCAAAAATAATATATTTCAAAATCTCCAATGTTCCATAACTCAATACTCACGCAATATCTTCAACTGATTAAATATTTTTAGGCTTCAGCTTTGCATTTATTTCAACATGGAAAGTCTTCTTACGCATGCAGTCTTGTGCAAATGTAATTCCTTCTCCACATAATATTCTGATTACAATCAAATCTCTTAAAGATAAGAATTACCAAATCTAATCCCTTTAAGTAAGGAATTATAATAACTAGAATATCTCATCCATATCCTAACCATAACTGAATATTCTAATTCCATAAAATTAATCTAATCCAACAAATATATGAACTGATATATTCTCCAACTCAAATACAACTTGGACGAGATGTACACTTCTCGGATTCAGTCTTCAACCTTTGCTTATTTCACCAAATTCTTTCTTTGATGTTGCAACTCAATAATACCATATTTGCATAATTACCACAAATTGTCCATTAACAAATCTGTACTTTACACAAATGTAATGTTCAATCATTAATATATTAATAAATACTTATTTGCTGTAGAGTATTTAGAACCAGAAAATAGAACAGTTATGTCATAAAATGGTTCAAGAAAATCACATATGTTCACAAGAGTTTTCCATTCCTCTTCACTTAGAGGATCCTCATATATATTCATAAAATTAAAAGCAAAATGATTTAACGGAACTTTAGCTAGTATGGCTCTTTTAATCATCAAATAAGTAGAATTCCAACAAGTTGGACAATCAAGTATCAATTTAAGAGAAAAAATAGATCATGTATCAACCATAGCAGATTCGAATAAATTAACCCTGTGATCTGATCCATCAATGTATTTCATAATTTCACGCAATTTACTAACATTTGAGTTACCACATTTCAAACCACTTTGAACAATAAGATTCAAGATATGAGCACATCAGCGAATATGGAAAAACCTTCCACCACAAGGTAGGGGAGAAACATTTTGTAAATCACTTTTTAAAGAACTACCATATTATCCGTACTTTAAACATGGTCTACAGACATAGATAAAGCTTTTCCTTGGAGCTCCCAATCCTTTATCAAATTAAGCACAAAAGATTTGATGTCATAAGCAGTATGAGGAGGGGGTGGGAAATACCTAAAATTCAATATCTTGCACCTAAGTGCCCAATTTTTATCAACATAATGAGCAGTAAGTGTGAGATAACCACGGTTAGTGCAAGCAGTCCATAAATTACATGTAAAACTAATCCTACCAACAACATCATTACTCAAACTACTAAGCAACAAGCTTTAATCTTATCATGCTCTCTAATACAATACTTAAGCATAGTATTCCTAGACAAATGACACACATTTGGGTTCAAATAAGTATGCATCTTCCTAGTATTCATGTTCGACCATGTTTAACGGATATGCATGACAAATAATAGCTCGAGCATACATTGTTATGGAATTTTCGTTGTTGTGTGTGGGTTTATTTATGACTTATTCTGATTGAACGTGCAATAAATTTTTTAATACAAAGATTTTACCGTATAAAAAAATTAAATTGTGCACTGATTTGGTAAAGACTAGGCCTCAAGTTGACAGTATGAATACAAAAGGTCGTATTGACAGTGTCGATTGAATTTTCATCCATGTCATTTCGATCCCTTTATCTGACCCTTGGATTGGAGAACAAATTTAGGTTTGAAAGCCAGTTACTCTTACGTGGCAAGAGAAGTTTACTATATTGAATGTCGGCATTGGAGATACTCTAATTTATGAAATTGTCCACTTATATAGCAACAAAACTTTTTGACTTCATTTATAGAACGTTATAGCTCTAAATTAATTAGAATATAAAGATTATGGCTATTCATGAGGTAGAAAATTACATTGTGACCTAAAATTATGTTGCCCTAATATTCATTACTCCAAAATACATGAGTTTTGTAATTCTTGCCTAAATATAGAAATGTTAAATAAATAAATTTTTTGGTGAAATATTGGAAAACGCTAGTACATGTTCTTAAGTAACTCTGATTACTTAGTAGTAAGAAAGGGAAATTGAAAAGAATTACAAACATGTTCGTGTATCCCACAATTGATAGATTGTATGTCCCTATAAAATTTTGAGCTTCGTTATTCCTCTCCCAACACTAACATACCAATGCATATGTCTTTTTTCTAGTAGCGTAACCCAACCCGACCTAACTCGATGAACATTATTACAGACCCGTCCAAACCTGACTTGACATTTACACGATTTGACCCGACAAACTAACTTCGACACTTTTCAACCCGAACACATTTCGATCCAACCCGACAAACAGACTTCAACATGTTTCAACGCGAACCAGTTTCAACCCAACCCAACCCACAAACAGACTTCAGCCTGTTTCAACCCGAACCCGTTTCAACCCGACCCCCGATTCGACCCACAAACAGACTTCAACCAAAACCCGTTTCAACCCTACCCAACCCAAAAAATAGATTTCGACCCGTTCAACTTGATCCATTTCAACACAAACCTGTTTGACCCAAACTTGATTCCAACCCGCATAACCGAGTTGACAGCTCTACCTGTAACCTTTCAAGATGATTTATATAATCAAAATTTAATGAGTTTATCATAAAATAAAGTATCATTTATATTTGATAATATACTTATGATAATAATTTAATTAATAAAAATTATTTTAATATATAACATGAAGGTACATCATGTAGGGATCAACATTATATTCCATAATTATACCTCCATAAATAGTCACTTATTCAACTATAACAACGATGAAAGAGTTATTATTGGTGCTTCGTTAATACGAGCAAATACTATACTTTTTTTTACAAAGTAATTTATAGTCTACAAGCTTACTACTCCATTCATCCTTCAAATTATATATTAGTTCACTATTTACCAATAAAATAGAATTAGTATAGTTGGTATTATAAAGTTTATAAATATATAAATATGAATATTGTTGAATTGTTATTTACTTATTAATCTCTTTTATAAGTGTAGATGTTTTATGACTTAACACAAAGCATTGTTAATTCTCGTACATAAGTGAGTGTGTTTCCGGTAATTGATAAATGCATATTGTTTGTTATGATTATGGAAAATGTTTAAAAATTTGTGATCTAACTTGATTTTTTTTATAAAAAAAAGTGATGATATAACCCTAAAAATAAAAATTAAGTGATGATATAACTCTATTTTTCTTGTTAGGTTATAATGTAACGAAGGGTAGAATTATTCAATTTTTCTAAGAAAATTAAGTAGGGGTATTTTGGTCATTTCCATAATGGTCAATACCGAATTTTCCAGGGTTAACGTCGGTCATGAGTACGCTGGCTATAATGGTACCATTTGAAGAAGATTTAGGATTATTAATTTACTTTTGAAGAACACATAATTATTTTGGCACATTTACAAAAACTCCGAGTGAAGAGCAATGCCGACCGTGCTCCTTGGTCCTATGCCGTGCGCAAACGGCTTTTGCTCACCCTTCTCTAACGGCCTGTCTCCGATCCACTTGAGGAATGATTTTTTACGTAAAGATTTCAGAAAATGAAATGTGAAAGTAACTGAAATTGAAACAAAATTACATCCACAGACCATAAAAACAAAGGAGAAAGGTGGGGAGGCTGCTGGACCGCCGGATCTGGAAGCGGCAACTCCCCCTAAATTAGGATTTGTCCTTTTAAGGAGGCTTGCGGGTAGAGAAAGAATTTTTGAAAATAGAAAATGATTGTTGCTTCTTTTCAACTCTCTATTTTCGTTAGAACTTCATTTTCAATTTAGATCTAGTTAATAGGAATTTTTTAATGTAATCATTCAAAAGTGTTGGGAAAATACCTAACATCAATTACATTAAGTAGAATTGACATTCAACTCAACTATCCTCTATTAATAAATAATCTATTGCAATGATATTTAAATTACATGTCAACTACACTGATCGTTTGTATTATAACTCTTGTATCTTTGAACACGATCCATCAAGTCCAATACGATCCGTCAGCTGTCGAACATGTAACCTACAAAAGCAAAACCCAGGAGGTGCCCGGGGGGAAGAACTCCAATGATAAAGTCAGTATCCGGCCGATGAATAGTGAGTAGTGAATAATGAAGGAATATAAATAAATAATGTACCTCTTTACTTATACCTCTCTAAACCTAATTAGGGTGGCTATCTCTCTTTAGCTTGACTTTGTTCCAAGGCCAATTAAGGCTCACCTAACGAGGTGCCTTAATGAGATGCTCTTGGTTCTTTGGCTTATTAGGCTGGTGGCCCAATAAGCCTTCTGGGCCAGTCTTCCATCAAGAGTCCCCATAAAAGCCAAGTGATCGGTTATCGAAGAGTTGTGTTAACGAACGCCTTTTTCCAACTTTGCCTTGTCTGAAAGTTGGGTATCATGAGTTGGAACGAGACTTCGATAATACATGGGCACTTGGGTTTTCTTCAAAAGTGTTGCTCCTTCTTTGCACCTCTTTGAATTCCATAGGTCGTGCGTGGATAAAGATAAGCGGGAAAATTGAGCGCGTGAAAGGGCTTTTCTTTCCCCACTTTCCAAGTTGTGTCAGAATCCTCCCCTTTTTATGCAATTATCATTACTCAACCACCATTTCTCTCTCTTTTTTATTCTCTTCCACCCCATCACATTCTCCATTTAACTTTATTTAACTCATTTTTGCTTGCAGGTAGAATTTTACTCGGAACAGACTTCCTCTCAACTTACACTTCCTCTACGGTCTCGCTTCCATCCTCCTTTTCACAAGTAAGTCCTTTTCACCATGGCCTCTTTCTCTTTCAACCCTGATTTACTATTTTCCAACGTTTCTTCTCCCCATCATTTCCCCAAATCTCATTCTCCTTCTAAAAGTATGGTCGAGTCAAATGGGGATTCCTCAAGAGAACTTTCTCTGAGGAGGTTGAATCACATCTGAGATATAGTGTTTCAAACTTTGGCAAGCTTCCGGCTAACTCGGATGACTCATTGACGAGTTCTCCAGGGAATAATCTTACAAAATCAGGTAAAGGGTCAGGGGCGATTACACCCTCTGTAGGTAGAACTGGGGATAATAACTCTGCTAATCCATTAAGCCCTCATCCTCAAGTATTCCCTAGGGGTAACGAGGCACTCCCTGCTGTCAAAAAATGTCGTATAATGGTAAACTCACCAAGTGAGGAGAGCTCGGAATTAGAGTATGTAGTTCTTAGTGAAGTAGGGAAAATAATTGACGAGGGCCCCCTTTACCAACGAATCCCCCTAGATACTAATATTAGGGTTTTAGAGAAAGATGAAACCCCTTCAACCTTGCATGTAGAAAGGTCAATCACATATGCCTATCATTTTCGCTCTGGGTTGTGTTTTCCTCCCCCCCTTCCTGGTAGATCTGGTGGGGGAGTTTGAGATTAACTTGGGTCAACTTCATCCGAACGTGATCATCATTATAATGGCATTCATGGTTTGATGCAAGAACGTTGGAGTTACACCATGTTACAAACTATTTAGAGCTTTATATACATTGTGTTCTAACTGGGGAATTCGAGGGACCTTTACTTTGACCAAAAAAACCACTGGTTAGTTTATTATTCCCTTCTCCAACAATAAGGGGTGGCAACGAAAATATTTTACTTTCAACTTTTCTGGGGCTTATTGAACCCCCCAGTTGGAACTCGAATGTAAATGTTGAAGTTCGAAAGTGGGGTGGGCATTCAATCCCCGATCATCTGTGCGAAGATGCACTCATAAAGGGACCAGATGTCTTAGACACCAAACTATATCGCCATGAGGTAAAAGGATTGTGGCCAAAGTATTTTGTATAGCTAAAGTGGATGTACAAATACATCTTAGCTTTGACACTCCATCAACACCCCTCAAACCCTCAAGATTCCAACCCTATCCCCCCCTTATTCGGCATATAATTTTGTGGATATTATGGAAATGGATGCTCCAGATGCCCCAGAAGGTCTTTGGGGCTAAGAACTTTCAATTCTTTTTATCTTAAATGTATTATCAAAACCTCTAACCTGATTGTTGCTATAACAAGTATGGGTATCCTCAACGACCTTCGGGAGAATCTTACCGACACTGCTCAACCAATTACCGTCCCTTTAATATCTACCAGTGCGGTTCTAATGCCTGAAGCAATAGGCCAGCTGAGAATCTCATAGGAAAGGGCATAAAAGCGGAGGTTTGAAGATTCATCTTATCAAGGGGGGTCACACACCATTGATAATCCAGACTTATCTAAGTCTGTTGAGTTTCTAGGAGAAATTAGCAACGAGCCTTCTGTAAGTTTTTGATACGTTCGTATAATTGTATTATGCTAGTAGAAGTTTCTCTTATCGATCTGTCGTGAAGCAGGTTCTTTTGGCCTTCCAATCCAGCATGTAATCTGCATGTGCCTTTTTGGCTTGCTTGCCTCCTGTAATTGAGGGTCTGCTCAAAGCGTTGGCCGAGGCTGCCAAAAATAAGGGCGCTCCAAGATGGAAGAGGAGCATGAAGCAGATCGAAAGAGGTTTAAAGAAAAAGAAAAATGATGTTGAAGAAATGACAACCAGAAAGTCAATACGCTTTACTAGCATGCTTTGCTAAGAAGCTGATGGGTTCAAAAAAACTCTACGATCTCTTCGTTGAGATTTTGAAGTCCTCAAAATGAATGGGATGAAATTAACTGATTGGCCACTTGATCCCTCTCCTTCCGGCCGAATATCTGGAAGAACTTCAAAAGTTCATTGATGACAAGGCAAGGGAGCAAGTTCAGTCTCTATGAGATGAAGCTAGTACTGATGGCATCTGTTTCAAGTTGTTAGACTTCATCAAAGGTTCGAAGAAATTCTTTACAGCTGAGGAGCTCCAAGCTATCGACCCTAAGAACTCGCAGTAGGCCAGCTCTTCGAAGAGCAAAGATTGAGGCTCCATGACCACTCAATGCAATGCTAAGGAGACTACCGATGCTGAGAAACTTAGTGTAACTCAAAGTGATGTATGAACTCTAGTGCCTTGATTGTACTTGTTTTTGAATGAAATGAACTTTATTTTGGGACTTAAATTTTTTTTTGTTTTTCATTGTAGTGTCCATTCCTACAAAAAGAGCTGAAGATCACTAAATTTGAATTAGCCGGTGGCTAAGGTAGCACTATCGATGACTGGAAACGAAATAAATTAGCTTACTCGGGACTTGTCCTCTACAAACAGGGAATCGCTGTCCTGGTGTGATAATAGCCATCCTTCATTTCAAAAACTCCTTGAGGAGGCCAAGAAGAATTCCTTCAATAAAACTGTTGTGGCTCTTGCTGTCGTTGAATCCTGCCCTTCTAATAAGATATCGCATCAAGAAGTTCTTCACAAAATGATGAAAGAGCACCCTACCCTAGCGCATTGTCTTACTGATGCTAGGTTGTACCTCGCTTTGAGTAGAGGGAAGGGTGCAGGTCATCATCAAGAGATCACAAAATACTAGGCTCAAGTTAACGAGCTGGTTGTTAAAAATTCTACTCTAGAAGCATCCCAACTTTTAAAGGCCATCGAGAGCAATGTTCAACTTTGCACGGAGTTAAAAGTTCAGAATTCTCAGGTCCAGAGATAAGTGTCCGAGCAAAGTACTACCATTTTGGCATTCTCTGACAGCCTTCGAGCATATGGCATATCACATGGTCATCTCAAATTGGGCCTTATTGATGACATTCATAGATTTCTCTATGAGACCGAGATATCTATGACAAGCAGAGCTTGGATAGGGATCCCGATCACATTGCAGTGTTCGATACCGTTCATGACTGGCTCATCCGTGTTCGTCCTAGCATCCACCCTATTCACAAGAATTATGGACCAAAGAAAAAATGTGGGAGCGTTCAAGTTAGGAATCATTTTTCTGTTGTTAGTGCTCAAGCCAAGAAACTTTTGCCAAACGAACTGACTAGTAAGGATAAGAAATCGCTTCCTATCGAGACAGTTGCTGATGATGGTTGCCCACCTTCAAAGGGAAAGATTGCTAAAGGATCACCCGCGAGTGTTGGCACTCGGTTAAAGAAACATGGCGCTTCTGCTTTGGTTAACTATGGTACTATTGAGAGCCCCATTGATACTGTCGATAGAGAGTCTTCGCATTCTGAGGACTTAATTCCACGACGGAAGCGTTTCCCTCGAATGCCCCAGGCCTCAGAAGCCGAAGCTGATTGCTTGTTTGAGATGGCGATGGGTATTAAACCCGAGAGACTTGATTGGACTAACTAACTTGTATTATATTTTAGTGCAATGCTTGTAAGTTTGTTCTTAAGTTGTACCATCGAATAACCTCTATACTTGATCAAATAAGCATAATTTTCTCTTTTATTCTATTTGTTTTGTCACTTTACTTGAAAACTTGCCACGTATATTAAGCGAGAGCCATTGAACATGGCTATATTGGTCGTGATTTCTATCGAACTCGACCCTTTTGGCACAAGAAAATACACTCGACTTGGTCTTATCGACGCAAGGAGATTATCAAATTTAGCCTTATCGGCGCAAGTAAATGTATTTAACATTGTCTTTCAATGTATGGATGTTATTGATCTCGGCCTTATCGGCGCGAGCGAATGTATTTGACTTGGTCTTTTTTATGCAAGGATATTATCGAACTCGGCCTTATCGCCGTGAGCGTATGTATTCTACTTGATCTTTTTTATGCATGGAGATTATCAAACTCGGCCTTATCGGCGCGAGCGAATGTATTCAACTTGGTCTTTCGACGCAAGGATGTTTATCAAATTCAGTCTTATCGATGCGAGCGAATGTATTTGACTTGTTCTTTTCTATGCAGGGAGATTATTGAACTCAACCTTATTGGCCCAAGCAAATGTATTCAACTTGGTCTTTCGACGCAAGGATGCTTATCAAACTCGGCCTTATCGGCATGAGCGAATGTATTTGACTTGGTCTTTTCTACGCAATGAGATTATCGAATTCAGCCTTATTGGTGCGAGCGAATGTATTCAACTTGGTCTTTTGGGAGCTCATTGTCCCAATTACCAACTGCTCCTTCAAACCTCTTCTTGATTCCATTAACGAGGGTACAATTAGTGACCTCGACTTGACCGTTAGCCTGTGGATGGTAAACTGTCTTCAACTTCAACTGGATCTTAAGTTCTTCACACCACCCTTTGAAGGGATCATTGGTGAACTGCATGTCATTGTCAGTCACAATGACCCTTGGAACTCCAAATCAACAGACAATATTCTTCCAACAAAATGACACCACAGACTTTCCCTTGATATTAGCTAGCGGCTCCTCTTCAACCCACTAAGTGAAATAATCCACTGCTACCAGGAGGTACTTGAGCCTCCCTAGTGCCTCCAGGAATGGTTCCACCAAATCAATTCCCCATTTGTTGAAGGTCCAAGTACTATGTATGTTGATCATCTCTGTTTAGGGTACAAGAATCATTGGTGCATGTTTCTGGCACTGGAAGCAAGCTTGGATATACCGATTTTCATCATCGAACATAGTTGGCCAGTAGTATCTTGTGAGAATCATCCTTCTAGCAACTGAACGAGCCTAATGGTTGCCACACATTCCTTCATGGATTTCCCTAATTAAGTAATTTGCATCACAAGGTGCAACACATAAGAGTAAAGGTTGCAGATAACCCCCACAATACAAGTGGCCATCATGTATTACGTACCTTGGAGCTGTTAGGCGAATCTTTCAAGTATGAGTAGGTTCGAGGGGAAGGACACCCTCCTGCAAGTATTTAACAATATCGGTCATCCAAGTGTCTGCCTCTTCATTCATCATCACACATGTCTACTCAATGCTCCGACTACTTAATTCTTCGAACAGGACTTGTTTTTGGGACAACTCCCCAAGGTCCGAAGAAGCTAATTACTAAGGGCATCTGCCTTTTGATTTTTCTCTCGAGGTACCTGCGTCGGGGTGAATGATCAAAAACCTTCCAGCATGGGCCTAATCAACTCCAAGTATCGCTGCAAGTTGGGCTCCCTGGCTTTGTACTCTCATTTAACTTGATGGACCACAACATGTGAGTCGTTGAACACATCGACGCTATCCACTTTCATCTCCTTGGCTAAACGAAGCCCAGTGATCAGGGCCTCATATTCAGAAACATTGTATGTGGCCCAAAACTTAAAGTGAAATGCATACGGGTAATCCTTGCCATCGGGACTAGTGAGCAACACTTCATCCCCGCTTCCACCTGCATGTGAAGACCCATCAACGAACAACTTCCACAACTCCCCTTTCTCTGTGCCTTCTTCCACCTCAATCACCTCTGTTTTTTCTACAATGAAATCAGTGAGGGTTTGACCCTTGATTGCAGTCCTGGGTTGGAACTGAATGTCATGCTGGCCCAATTCCATGGCTCACTTCATCATTCTTCCCAAAGCTTCGGGTTTAAGGAGCACTTTCCTGATGGGTAAATTCGTTAGGACCACTATGGTATGACCTTGAAAATAGGGACACAACCTCCGGGCAGCATGGACCAGTGCTAGAATTAACCTCTCGAGAGCAGTGTATCTTATCTTGGGGCCCTGTAAAACCCGATTAACAAAATATACGGGGTGCTGAAGCTTTTATTTCTCCTTGATCAAAACTACTCTAACTGCTAGGGTTGAGGCCGAAATATAAAAGGTAAAGTATCTCTTCTGGATCAGGTTCACCAGTGTTGGCAAGACTTGAAGATGTTCTTTCAAAGCCACGAACACCTTTTCACAATCCTCCGCCTGTGCAAACCTATTGGCTCCTCCTAATACATCAAAGAAAGGAATATGCCTCTCAGCTCTCGTCGATAGGAAATGACTCATAGTAGCTAAGACCCATGTTAACTTCTGGACTTCCTTCACTAGCTTCAGGCTTTTCATATTCATCAAAGCTTCCACCTTTTTGGGTTTTACCTCAATCCCCCTTTTGGACACCATTAAACCCAAAAATTTGCCAGCCCCCACTCCGATAACACACTTGGCATGATTCAGTTTTAAACGGGTTTACCGCAACCCTACGAATGCCTCCCTTAGGTTCTCCAAAAAATTATCATAAATCTTGCTCTTTACACCATATCATCCATATATATTTCTAAGTTTCTTCCATTCTGATTTCTGAATAACGGCCAACCTTTGGTAATTTTCCCCAACATTCTTCAAACCAAGTGGCATTTTTTATAACAAAAAGTGCTTGACTCGGTAATGAACGAAGTCTTAGCCTTGTCCTCCTCCGCCATTAATATCTGGTGATAGCCTCTGTGTGCATAAAAAAGGCTAGGATCTGGTATCCGTCTATTGCTTCTACGAGCATATCTATCGAGGGAAAGGGATAAGTATCCTTAGGGCAACACTTGTTCGAGTCTGTAAAATCAATACACATACGCCAAGTCCCATCATGCTTTGGAACCATCACTGGGTTAGCGAGCCATTCCGAATAAAGCACTTCCTCGATAACATTCGCTTCAAGGAGCTTCTCCGCTTTCACTCGTATTGCCTTATCCCTTTCTGGCACGGACATTCTCCTCTTCTGCTTGATAGGCTTTATCGAAGGGTCAATATTGAGTCTATGGACAGCCAGCTCCATTGGTACCCCTATCACAGTCATGGTATTCCAAGAAAACACGTCTGAGTATTCGTTAAGCAAGGTCTGCAACTGACCCCTTATAACTCATGGCATCGTCTTGCCCACCGCAATAACTCCTAAACCTTGGATTGAGATCTGTTATGTATCAACTGGTCCTGCTTCTCCATGCATTGACTCTACATCACCCTTCTTTGCCCTTTTCACCGTTAAGTTGCAACTTTTTGCTATGACCCGATCTCCTCGAATGCAAGCTACCCCCCTGTTCGTTGGGAACTTCATCATCAGGTGGTATGGAAACCACACAAATTGAGCTTGGCACATCCAAGGTCTTTCGAGTATAACATTATAAGGGGAGTAGGCATCGATAACTGCAAAATTGCAATATATCGTCACTCTCTTATCTCCATCTGCTACTATGACCGACAAAGTGACTTCACCCAGTGGCGTGACGGTCTTTCCTGTAAATCCCGACAGGGGGCACTGTGATTTTTTCAAATTACCCTGACTAATGTCCAATTGGTCAAAATAATTTACGAACATAATCTCCACCTCTCTTCCATTATCTACAAAAACTCTCTTAATCAACGAGGTCCCAATTACTGCGAAAATCGCCATTGGATCTGCATAAGGGGTCTGGTTGGGAATTGTGTTTGCATCTGAAAATGTTATCATTTCGTCAGGTCTAAATATTTTATGGGATGGTTTACCTGCAGGGCCACGCTTTGATTGAGCCTTCATCACAGTATTTGAAGACTCATCACATGTAACTCAATTAATAACATTTAAAACTCTACGAAAAATCGATTCTTCAATTTGTTAGCCTAGGAGTTTTCGCTGCAGCTCATGTCCAACCACAGGGGGTGGGCGATCAGCCTTGGGAGATCCCGCTCATTTCTATGCCTCACCGGCCCCTCTCGGGGAGGTGGACGGGAATCAGTTTCTCTAAGCAGGCACTCTCTTTCACACCTCTCAATCTCCATTATGAGATTACCACAGTCATTTGTATAATTACCGAAGTCTCGATGGTGATCACAAAACTTGTTAGTGGCCCTTCTTGTTGCTACCGTAGCCTCCGATCTATTTAAGGGCGGGGGTGCTCGGAAAAATCCCCGGTGGATACTCCAAATCTCCACTGGAGAACGTCACATGGGCACATATCTATCAAACCTTGGCCTCGGAAGTTCAACCAATTTTTCCTCGGTCAGCAGGTTTCGATTCCATAGCCAGCATTCCTTCCTTTTTCTTTCTGGTCACTTCCTCAACCTTCGAATGCTGCTCCACCACCTCTTGGAGTTGATGAAAAATTTTAGGCATTTTTGCTGTTAATTTTCTATACAGCTCCAAGTCTTCCATCCCAAGAAAATATCCTTGAATCACCTCGTTTCCCATCCACTCGACCACCCCCAGGTTCTCATCTACATATCTGTGATAGAATGTGGTCGTTGACTCTCCTGGCCTTTGCTTTGTTTGGTATAACTCCGTCAATGTTTTCGTAAACTTCTTCTTCTTACAATACTGACTTAACAAGGCTCAACAGAAATCTCTATACGAATGCAAAGACCCCCTATGTAACTTGTGAAACCATTCTTACGGTTTTCCTCGAAGGTAGCTACCTACAAGCTTGCTAGTTATCTTCTTATCAAAATCCCTGGAATTCATCAAACTTAGGAAGGTTTGAATGAACTCGCGAGGTTCTGAACCCCCTCCATATGTTGGAAGTCCCTCTGGTGGCTTTATATCCCCTGGCCAACGACACCTGGTTATCCTCTCCCCGAAGGGGAATCCAGCTGATTGCCCCATTGACCTGACCAACCTATCGAGCTCCCGATCGAGTGTATCTCCTGCTTCTAATGTCTCCCTATCGTGGCTCTGGTTTTTGAAAATCTCCCCATGATAAGCCATATGCTGGCGCCATGACCTGCCCCAGGTATGGCCCCATTCCAGCGCATCCTGGATAACCTAACGAAACAACCCTCTGATTGTAGTAATCATGCCCTCCTTGGCCAATCAGTCCTCTCCCATCTTCTAAGCCAATGAACGGTGGTCTCGTGTTCCGTCTCATCATCCCTTCTAGAAACGAAGGCTCGGGTTTAGGCTGAGTCGCCTCCTGATGCCCAAAATATGAAACCCCTATCATCTAACTTGCCAAAGGTAGTGCTCTCATATACTCCTAAGTTATCAAAGGTGCCTCTACTCCCAACAAACCCAGACCTACCGGGGGAACCATCAGATACCCCACTACAAGTAACACTTGCGAGATCTGCTCGAAACTCATATGTTGGCTTACTACATTCCGATTATGTCGAATCATCCTCTCATATGCCTCAATATAGGAGTCTCCGAAACATTCTGTGAAATGCCCATTACCACCTCTCAACATCAGGTGAGGTTCAAAAACTGGGATCTCCATCTTGGGCTCGAGAGCCCCCTCCAAGCCCCCAGAGGCCACACCAACCACACACGGCCCCTCGATCGAAACCGCTGGGGGCGGGCCTGATACCTCCACCATCATATCTGCTCCCCAACTTTGTGCTGCTGGGGCGGCAGTCATCTGGCTTTCACTCACAGATTGCACTTCGTCTCCGTCTACTCTCGTCGTCCTGAGTCGCTCACTCCTCCGAGAAGTAGAGGAGGACATACACTAAAAGATCTTGATCTGACTTATAATTGGGTCCCACTTGGTGTAACACTTAATGTATCTTTGAACCCGATCCGTCAAGCCTGATCTGATTTGTTAGCTGTCGAACCTGTAACCTGCAAAAGCAAAACCCCGGAGGGGGAAAGAACTACAATGATAAAGTCAGTATCCGTCCGATGAATAGTGAGTAATGAATGATGAATGAATAGAAATAAATAACGTACCTCTTTATTGATACCTCTTTAAACCTAATTAGGGTTGCTATCTCTCTTTTGCTTGTCTTTGTTCAAAGGACCTTAAGGCCAACCTAACGAGGTGCCTTAATGAGCTGCTCTTGGTTCTTTGGCTTATTGGGCTGGTGGCCCAATAAGCCTTCTGAGTTAGTCCTCCATCAATGACAGATTAGAGATCCACTAAAATTGTAACATCGCCGTCAATGATATTAACTTGTTTCATGCAAAAATCATGACCACTTGTTCGACAGGAGCGTATCACACATAAATTTCACTTTGCCAACTCAAGGATCATCAAGAACTATAACACCCGTTGATCCAAAATACAACACATATTGTTTAAATGGTAAACACCTTAAAAAAATATCGTTCGTCTATCCAAATAAAAGGAACACCTAATAAAAAACACAAATGAAACACGAATACACGATATGTACAACCATCTTAAGAACAAAACATCGACATGAACATACTAAATCGAGTGATTGTCATGAACACAACAATATATTATATCATGTTGAAGAACAATACTATAAATGGACATAAACCCACACTTATTCAAAAACATAGTAATATCAATTGAAAATTTTACCATTTCCCATCTCCCTCATGGTGTGAAAATGGGAAAAGAAGGTTGAAGAAAAAATACTCCCTCTTTCGTAGACTAAGTTGCAAACTTACTATATAACAGGCAATACTGCCAAACTTTAACTATGTATTTTAATAGATATATAAACAATAATATTATCGTATGTGATATTGTTGGATTATTCATAGTAAGTAGTTTCTAAATATCAATTTTTATTTGCTACTATTATACATGATTAAACATATTAATAGTCAAGTGTGTTTTTTAAAGAACGTAAAATTTTTTTGTGAATTTTAGTTTGAAACGGAGGAAGTAGAATTTTTTGAGACGCGAAGGAGAGTTGCGACTAAGGGTTCTAGATAATGACATTTTAATTAATGATTTGGAGTTTCGGGTGGCAAATGGGTGGACGGGTCAAATTTGGGTTGGGTAAAATAGGTAATTATAAATATGGGTATGACCCATTTCGACCCATTTTATGATAGGTCAAAATGGGTCGGATTAAAACAGGTCATGTTGAAACCCGCTCAACCCACAAGTTGAAAATTATTTAACTCACATGTCGAAAATAGGTAAATCTGCGGGTTTCAACCCATGTTTGAACCCATATGGGTTTATGTACCAATCCATATGGGTAAAACCCGCGGGTTTCAACCCATATATTTGACCCACAATGATTTATATGTCAACTCATATGAATAAATTCGCAGGTTTTCAACCCATACATTGACTCATATGGGTTTATATGCCAATCCATATGGGTAAACTCGCATATTTCAACCCATATAGATAAATCCGCAGCCAACTCACAAACCCAACTTGTCCAACCCATATTTTTTAATTACTCATTTAAGTCATTACCCATTTAAACCATTACCCATTTTACTCATACCCACCATGAATAACCCGCTTGACCAGCCGTTTACGTGTCTATATTTTGCTCAAGTTTCTGGTTGCTTCATTGTTCATTTTATTGCTGCCCAATTTTTTTCTCAATTATGTCTTTGCTTAATTGCTGGAGTCGAGTATTTAAAGCCCAAGAAGGACTTCGGTTAAGATTTTATTTTTATAATTTTTAATGTTGGATTGTAATTATTTAGATGTTAAAATTTATTTTAAATTTTTTTTATAATTAAAAATATTTCATTGCAATAGATAAAAATAAATATTAAATCATTGTATAATTAATTATACTTCCTCCATCCCCACTCAAATTGCCCACTTACGATTTTATACTATTTTTTATTAAACTGTGACCACATTTAAATAGATGTATAAATACTGTAACAATATTATGATATGTGATATTATTGGATTCTTCGTATGGATTCATCGTAACAAAGAGTTTTTGAACATTAACTTTTTATTTACCGTTATACACATAGTTAAATATATTTACGATCAAATATATTTCTTAAACAAGGTGAAAACACTCTTCAGAATGTGAGCGAAAGTGGAGGATATATTCAATATAGAATGAAGTCTTAAAACCCAATAACAGTCAAATAAATTAAGTTTAAAACTTTTTGTTTTTGTTTGGAGGCAATAATGCTTGCAGCGCTTGAAAACTATCAAAGAAAATACAAAAAAGAAAAAGGATAAAGAAGCGTAGCAAATGAAATTGGAGAGAAAGATATTTCGAGGATCACAAAATATCTAAGGCCAAAAAGCAAGCGTCCAGATTCCAGCGTGGAATCGGATATTGCACTTTTCCCACTTTTACTTTTCCCAAAAGGACCTCAACTCATATAATTCCCATTTCCAACCGCCTCCCACTACCCAAATATCTTTCTTTCCCCTTTCTGCTTCATCTTCTTCTTCAGTCATCTTCTTCAATTCGATCCAGTAATCCACTGATATACAATCCCGGGCCCACATGGTTGATGGGTTCTGCTAGCCTTTTCTTCGGGCTATGAATTTTGTCGAGTTCAGGCATGGGGGAAGAAGTCAAGATGACCGATTACGAGAGCGGCTCCGGCGCCGGACCCGGAAGTGGGGACGACGATCGGGTCTTCGATTGGGAATCCGGGCTGCCCGGATTCGATGATTTGGCCCCGCTCTCCCAGACACTGATCCCGCCGGATCTGATGTCAGCGTTCAGAATCTCGCCGGAGCCTTCCCGGAGCATGGTCGACGTCAACCGCGAGTCCCACAAGACCTTCACCTCCATCCGGGCCCACCACCAGTTCCACTCCGTCTCCTCCGCCGACGCCATCGTCGACGACGACACCGATCCGGCCCGGGAAGGATCCGACTCCCGGAAGACCCGGAGGATCACGGACAGCGGCGCGGCCACTGAAGAAGGCGACTCCTCCGCCGCCCCGAAGAGCGCGGACAACGGCGGCACGCTGAAGCGGCCGCGGCTGGTGTGGACCCCGCAGCTGCACAAGCGGTTCGTCGACGTGGTGGCCCACCTGGGGATCAAGAACGCCGTTCCGAAGACGATTATGCAGCTGATGAACGTCGAGGGTTTGACCAGAGAGAACGTCGCGAGCCACCTGCAGAAATACAGGCTCTACTTGAAGCGGATGCAGGGGCTCTCATCGGAGGGCCCCACCTCCTCCGATCAGCTCTTTGCCTCCACGCCGGTGCCGCAGAGCCTCCACGAGCCCGCCGCCAGCAGCGAGGCGGCGAACGGCCACATGGGGATGCCGATGCCTTACCCTCCGCCGCAGGCGGCACCACCGATGATGGGCGGCGGGTTCCACCATCAGTACGGTATGATGCATATGCAGCAGATGGATTGGAGTGGGAATAAGTATCCCTATCAGCATCTGCAGCACCATGTTGCTCCAAATGAAAACTGAGGTTCTTGTTTTCTATTTCTATATACTGTAAGCAGTTTGAATGTTGTTGATTTGGTTCCTGTGTTTCCATATCGTTGTTGTACATGAGCTATAATAGCAATAATGTCTGCTGTTGTTGGAGTTCAATGTCTGAACCTTAAAACTCATAAAGTTTAGAGTTTGATTGTTCGTAGTTTGCATCTTATGCTGCCTTGATGAGTCGATTTCTCTATGGTTGATGTTAACCGTATCAGAGTTCGTGAATGACATGATTAATATAGAGTTAGTGTTGAGAAAAGTCTTCTATATATGTTGTTTCGCTGTATTTGTCGCTTAGAATTCCTTGTAGTGGTATACGGTTATATAGAAGAGGCATATTTTCTTAAGCTTGAAAACTATGAAACGGCCTCTAAACCCCAAAAACTTCATCTTAAATTTCGAGATGTGTGGCTTTGCCCCTGTTAGATTCAAATGGGTTGGCTGCAGTTCCCAGTTCATGTCATGGTTTGGTTGGTTCTACTTGTACAAGATGGTTATGTGAGGGCGATGACTGATTTAGAATTTTGGTTAGTCCCATTCCTCTCCTGAAGAACCTGTGAAAGTCGTGGATCGTGGTTCATCTTTAGACTTTGATTACAATATTGAGACGTGTAGTGATTATCTTATGAACATGTTGAGAGTTGTAAGGTAGTTTTGCAACATTAAGCATCAAATTGTTTCTGTTTCTCAGAAAAAAGGAGATTAAGCAATCGACCTTCTGGAATTAAATCTAACCGTGTCATTAATGGTTTAGGTTTTCTTTTTAATTTAGGAAATTGGATTTGTAATAGGAAATCCTTTTGCTGCATAAATACATGCCCTCTACGGCTATACTTATAAATCCTTTGGTGTCTGTATATAGTTTCATCTACATACCTACCTACCTACCTACCCAGCAATGGCCGAAATTTCTGAAAACTTGCCAACTTTACCTGAAGATGTCATCAATGAAATTCTATTACGCGTTCCTAATTTGAAATCCATTGGGCAATTCAAGTGCGTTTCGAAGACATGGCGATCATTTTTATCTAGCCCTCATGGCCCCGAAAACATCATCTTTGTAGGTCATTATGCTGATCACCCACCCAAGGTCACAATCTTCACTACTAAAAGCTGCGTTGCAACAAAGGTAAAGCTTCCATTTTGTGAAACGAAGTCGTTTTGCCCGCTTACACCGTTTTGGCCGGTGCAAGGTTCGTGTCATGGTTTGGTTCTGCTCTCTTTTAGTCATAGTTTACTTTTGTCGAATCCGGTTACTCGAGAAGCAGCGGAAATCCCACACAACAAGCGAGGATATTATAATGGTTGTGGTCTGGGCTATGATAGATGTAACGATGATTTCAAAGTTGTCTCAATTGGAAAAAATGATATAGATATTTATAGTGTAAAAACCAGAACTTGGAGGACTTTGCCGAATTCTTCTCCCTTTTCTTATCCCAGAGCCTGCCTAACAAGGGTTTTTGTCGATGGCTGCCTGCATTTTACATCCTATACAGGAGATGTTATAGCGGCTTTCAATGTGGCCACTGAGAAATTTGAAAGTGTGCCATGTCCCAAAGGAATTGGTCATCTAAAACCAGTTGATAAATTAACTGTTATTGGAGGATGCCTCGCTCTGGTGGTTGCTTCTTCGCGAACTTCATTTGATCTTTGGTTAATGAAAGAGTATGGTGTGCAAGATTCTTGGACCAAATTTACCGTCCACGCTCCTAGCCATATGATGCCTCTCTGTCTTTCGGGTGAAGATGAGATAGTTTTGATAAGGGAGTATCCGATCAGATTTGTTAGATATAATTTGAGAAGTGGAGTTTGGAGGGATATGGTTGTAGATGGTGCTCTTAAATTCATCTTGCCAGGAACAGGAATGAGCTTCAGAGAGAGCTTTATATCTCCCGGTTACAAGTAAGGAACTTGAACATGCATTATTTCAACCTGTTTGTTTTGTACTTGGAAGTTTGCAGAAGTGAATTCCATTTCGGGTTGATTATTCATGTACGACTTGCAAAAACATCAAACATACAGACTGGTTTGTCATTCAATAATGTTATCAATACAACATGTAATCTGCTACAAATCTACAAGCAGGCAGTAAACCACTGAGTGTGACTGTTTAAACGCATCAAAAGTCTCCAAATCTACAGGCAGACAGTAAACCATTGCATTGAGTGGCACGGGATCTTCGTTCGCCACCATAACCTCTACTATTGTTAGAGTCAATGTCTGAACCATACGTTCACAATGTTCTCATTGTTCCTTAACAATGTTCTCATTGTTCCTCTACCTATTGGTCATAGATTCGGCAAAAATTGTTTGAACGTTGGACTTTCAAGTATGAAGATTCTACTAAATTAAATTTAACATTTATTATGTTTGAAATGATAGTGTACAGAAAATGGTTGTTTATCGTCTTGGTTAGCCGTGTCACAATTATTGTCATTGTTAGATGTGCCATAATTACTTCATAACTCTACCCTCATCTTATTTGCGGATGATAGGGACAAGAAATTTCTGTAACTAACTTTTGATAATAAAAAGTCATTGATTTATTGTGCATATTTTAATTAGTGTAATAGGAGTAATCTGTTTTGTTGTTGGAGTAAATTTCTGAACCGTACATTCACTACCTAATCATGTTCTCATTGTTATCTACCGATTGGTTATAGGTTTGGCAAGAAAGATTTGAACGTTTCACTTTTAACTATCAAGATTCTACTAAATCCAATTCAATATTTATTATCTCTGAAATGATATTGTATAGACACAGTTGTCTATTGTCTTAGTTATCGTGCCAAAACTTTATTATCTCTACAATGATAGTGTATAGACAATGGTTGTTTATTGTTCTGGCTAGTCGTGCCACCGTTGTTGTCTTTGTTAGATGTGCCACAATTACTTCATAACTCTACCATCATTTTTTTGGGTAATGGGGCAATACATTTCTAGACTTAACCTTTTGATAATAAAAATTTATTGATTTGTTGTGCATATTTTATTTTGTGTAATAATCTATGTTGTTGTTGGAGTCAATGTCTAAACCATACGTTAACAATCTAACCATGTTGTCATTGTTCCTCTACCGATGGGTCATGGATTTGGCAATAAATGTTTGAACGTTTGATTTTTCCATAATTACTTCATAGCTCTACCCTCATCTTATTTGGGGACACAAGCGGATCTTGGGTGGGGGTATGTGCCGCCACTGACTCCCACTCTGAATGATTGATAGTCTTATTTTTTTAATTAACTTAAAAAAATTAATTATATGTGTTCCTAATGAATGGATAAATTTTCAGCAACAACTTTAAAGAAGTTTATTAGTTGTACAATTTTTTATTTTATCCATTTCATTAAAGATAATACATTTTAGACTTATTTTTTCTCTTTATCTTCTATTACAAGTAATGAACGATTTTTTTTATTTATAAATTTAAAATTTTGGCAAGTTATCCTTTTATGTATTCATCATTAAAAAACAAAATACCTACATGATTACTTGCCTTTAGATTCCTTTTGCACCGTCCTTCTTTTAATCCATTTATTTTGAGATAATTTTTAAGAAAATTATTGATAAGACGAGTTTAAATATGATCTATGTACTGCTTAATAATGTACTAATCATGTGCAATGGAATGAAATGTTCCTAGTTCAATCCATGATTGTCTTATTGCATTAATCGAAAAAACACATCTTATCGAACTATTGAAGAAAGAGTTATTAAACTTTATCAAAATATAAAGAAATTAAAGAAATTTTATAATATTATATTATTTATACTGAGATTAAGTTTCATTAATATATTTAATTTATATTTTATCTTCTTATTTACTATTAACTATTATTAGTCTGCCCCTACTGAATTTATTTTCTAAATCCGCCACTGTTTGTGATGATGGGTGCAAGAAATTTCTGTACACTTTTGATAATAAAAAGTTATTGATTTATTGTATATATTTTAATTAGTGTAATAATATGTGTTATTGATAGAATCCAATTCTAAACCATAATGTTGAAAGATATATCCCACATCGGTTTCTTACAAAGTTAATGACTTATATATAAGGTCTTGGATCACCTCCACTTAGTACCAATTGGTTTTAAGATGGAAACAAGATACCTTGAAATTCAACATGGTATCAGAGCCCAGGTTGAGTTATTGGGCCGATGTGTGGATCCCCTTTAATTTGGCCCAATTACTTCATAACTCTACCATCATTTTTATTCGCGGATGATGAGGCAAGATATTTATGGACTTAACTTTTGACAATAAAAAGTTATTGATTTATTGTTTTGTGCCTATTTTATTAAGTGTAATAATCTCTGTTGTTGTTGGAGTCCATGTCTAAACCATGCGTTTTTCTACCATCATTTTTATTCGCGGATGATGAGGCAAGATATTTATGGACTTAACTTTTGACAATAAAAAGTTATTGATTTATTGTTTTGTGCCTATTTTATTAAGTGTAATAATCTCTGTTGTTGTTGGAGTCCATGTCTAAACCATGCGTTCACAATCTAACCATGTTCTCATTGTTCTTCTACCGATTGGTCATAGATTCAGCAAACAAATGTTTGAACGTTTGACTTTAAGTATCGACTTTCAAGTATCAAGATTATACAAAATTAAATTCAACATTTATTATCTCTGAAATGATAGTGTATAGACCATGGTTGTTTATTGCCGTGCCACAATTGTTTTTGACTTTAAGTATCGACTTTCAAGTATCAAGATTATACAAAATTAAATTCAACATTTATTATCTCTGAAATGATAGTGTATAGACCATGGTTGTTTATTGCCGTGCCACAATTGTTGTCTTTGTAAGACGTTCCACAATTACTTCATAACTCTACCATCATTTTTATTGGAGGATGATGGGGCAAGATATTTCTGGACTTAAACTTTTGATAATAAAAAGTTATGAGCGCGTCTCTTGAAAGACGGTCTTTCCATAAGTCATGGAAAGACCAAGGTTTAAAGTGTAAATTAGAAGAAATTAAGATAAAATTTTCGGGTTGCATGAACCGGATTATAAATTTTATAACTATTACATGTTGTATACTAAATTTTTAATGTTGCAACTTAGACCTTTTACCTTTTATTATTCGAATTAAACCCCGTCTTTCCATAATCTTATGGAAAGACCGTCTTTCCCAAGACTTTGCCAAAAGTTATTGATTTATTGTGCATTTTATTTAGTGTAATAATCTCTGTTGTTGTTGTTGTTGTTAGATTCAATGTCTGAACTATACGTTAACAATGTAACCATGTTCTCATTGTTACTCTACCGATTGGTCATAGATTCGGCCATAAATGTTTGAATGTTTGATTTTCAAGTATCGAGATTCTACTAAATTAAATTCAACATTTATTATCTCTGAAATGATATTGTATAGATCATGGTTGTTTATTGTTTTGGTTAGCTTGTGACAATTATTGTAATTATTAGATGTGTCATAATTACTTCATAACTCTACACTCATCTTATTTGTGGATGATAGGATGCAAGAAATGTTTGTACACTCTTGATAATAAAAACTTATTAACTTTATTATCTCTAAAGAATAGTGTGTAGAATGTTTATGTTCTTGGTTATTCGTGACACTATTGTTGTCTTTGTTGGACGTGCCACAATTACTTCACAACTCTACCATCATTTTTATTTGCGGATGATGGGGCAAGACATTTCTGGACTTAACCGTTTGATAATAAAAAGCTATTGATTTATTGTTTTGTGCATATTTTATTTAGCGTAATAATCTCGGTTGTTGTTGGAGTCCATGTCTGAACCATAAGCTCCTCTACAGATTGGTCATAGATTCGGCAACAAATGTTTCAACATTTGACTTTCAAGTATTGAGATTCTACTAAATTAAAATCAATATTTATTATCTCTGAAATAATAGTGTATAGAGCATGTTTATGTTCTTGGTTAGTCGTGCCATAATGGTTGTCGGACGTGCCACAATTACTTCATAACTCTACCATCATTTTTATTTGCGGATGATGGGGCAAGACATTTCTGGAATTAATCTTTTGATAATAAAAAATTATTGATTTATTGTTTTGTGCATATTTCATTTCGTGTAATAATCTCTGTTGTGGTTGGAGTCCATGTCTGAACCATACGTTCACAACCCAACCATGTTATCATAGTTGCTCTACCGATTGGTCATACATTCGGCAACAAATACTTGAACGTTTCACTTTCAAGTATCGGGATTCTACTAAATTAAATTCAACCTCTATTATTTTTTAATCGAGATTCTGCCAAATTAAATCCAACATCTATTATCTTTGAAATTGTGTATAGACCATGGTTGTTTATTGGGTTGGTTAGCGGTGCCACAATTGTTGTCTTTGTTAGATGTGCCAGTGCTTCATAAATCATAACTCTACCGTCATCTTATTTGCGAATGATTGGGGTAAGAAATTTCTGGACTTAACCTTTTAAAATAAAATTTTATTGATTTATTGTGCATATATTTTAATTAGTGTAATAATCTTTGTTGTTTTTGGAGTGAATATCTTAACCATACGTTCACAACCTAACCATGTTCTCATTGTTACTCTACCGATTGGTCATAGATTCGTCAAGAAATGTTTCAATGTTTGACTTTCAAGTATAGAGATTCTACTAAATTAAATTTAACATTTATTAACTCTGAAATGATAGTGTATGGAAATGGTTGTTAATTGTATTGGTTAGTCGTGCCACAATTGTTGTCTTAGTTACACATGCCACAATTGCGTCATAACTTACCATCATCTTATTGCGGCAAAAAATTTCTAGACCTTTAATGATTTATTGTGCATATTTTAATAAGTGTTGTAATAGAAATAGCATCTATTATTTTTATTAGATAATGAGTCCGTCTCTTGAAAGACAAACTTTCCATAAGCCATGGAAAGACAAAGGTTTAAAGTGCAAATTAGAAGAAATGAAGATAAAATTTTTGGGTTGCATGAATCGGGTTATAAACTTTATAACTACTGCACGTTGCATAATACATTTTTAATATTGCAACTAAGACTTTTTACCTTTTATTTTTTCAATTAAACCCCGTATTTCCATAAATCTATGGAAAGATGGTCTTTCCCAAGGAGTCCGTCTCTTGAAAGACGGTCTTTCCATAAGTTATGGAAAGACCAAGGTTTAAAGTGTAAATTAGAAGAAATTAAGATAAAATTTTCGGGTTGCATGAACCGGGTTATAAATTTTATAACTACTACATGTTTCATACTAAAACTTTAATATTGCAACTAAGATCTTTTACCTTTTATTATTATAATCAAACCCCGTCTTTCCATAAGCTTATGGAAAGACCGTCTTTCCTAAGACTTTGCCTTTCCCAAGAGTTTGCCTTAGATAATTACAAATATATATTTATTATCACTAAACAACTTTAAAATATGAAACTTCATAGCCATCTATTAGCTCTAACTCTCAACCAGCAAAATTCCAACCATATTCATGAGTGGACTCAGGGGCGGAACTAGGGGGCGAGGGGGTGCTAGCACCACCCCTAGGATCCGACGGCCCAGAATTTAGGCCTAGAGCCACCGGGAGCCACCGGATTCCGCCCTCCCTTGAGCCCTAGCAGCGGTCAGCGTCCCTTTGAAGAAGATGACCACAGGTTTCAGTTTTTTTTGTTTTCTGACTAAACAAAACTACGTCGTTTTTGCTTAAGTGAAAACTATGTCGTTTGTTAATGCATAATACTCTGGATGTTAGTTTGAAGAGTGTTATTGATGAATTGTTTGCAAAGCATAAATTATCAATGTCAAAGTTGAGAGGTTGGGGATATGATGGAGCCTCAAATATGCGAGAAGAGTATAATGGACCGAAAACTTTGCTATTGAAAGAAAACTCATCTGCAAGGTATGTCCATTGCTTTTATCACCATATTCAATTGGTTGTTCTTGCTGTTGCTGATAATAATCGAGCTGTGTGTCAGTTTTTCGTTTATCTTGGTATGATTGTGAATTTAGCTGGAGCTTCATGCAGAAGAAAAGATATGCTCCTTGGTTTAGAACATGTTAGAATTGTTGAGAGATTGGAGAATGGAGATATTGTAAGTGGAAAAGGAAAAAATCAATAGACTAGTTTGAGAAGGTTGGGGGATACTCGTTGGAGGTCACATTACACTATTATTATTCGTTTCATTACTATGTGGGAATCTGTTTTGCCATTGATTGAAAACGTCCACAATGATGGTGATGCAAATCTGAGTAAATCTTCAGCGAGAGGTTTGCTTGAGCAAATGGAGAGTTATGAATTTTTTTTGTGATACTTCTGATGAAGCATTTATTGGGAGTTGTAGATGCCTTGTCCCTTGCTTTGCAACAAAAGAATCAAAATATTGTGTTGGCTGTGAGTTTGATGAATACAATGAAGTTTAAGTTGCAACAATATAGAGAGAATGGTTGGGATGAGTTGTTAAATGAAGTTAACACATTTTGTGTTAACCATGACATCTCAGTAGTTAATATGGAAGATGAACGGAGAATTCGTGGTCGTAGGAAACAACTTACGCAAATGCAGACCCATGGTGATTTCTTTCGTGTTGATACTTTTCTTCAGGTATTACTTTTAAAATTTACATACCTTATTTGATTTGATTTGATTTGTAATTTTTTCACTGCTACATGCTAATCTTTTATTATTTGAATACTAGGTTGTTGATAGGATGGTTCATGAAATGAACAATCAGTTTCCGGAAGCAAATATGGAGTTACTCACTTGTATGGCTTGCCTTGATCCAGGAGATTCATTTTCTAAGTTTGATATTGGTAAGTTAGGTCGCCTTGCTGAACTATATCCAAGTGACTTCTCTGTAGAAGATCGTTCCCGCCTTCATCAACAACTTAGTATTTTCATTCATAATGTACAACTTGATCATGAGTTTTTGGCTATTGAGGACTTTGGAAGTCTTGCTCAAAAGATGGTTCAAACAACTAGGCATACAACTTTTCCACTGGTATATTGTCTTATTGAATTAACCTTAGTTCTACCAGTTGCAACTGCTTCCGTTGAATGGGTTTTTTCAGCCATGAATAGAACCAAGACTGATTTATACAACAGAATGGGAGATGAATGGATGAATGATGTTATGACAGTGCATATTGAGAAGGCAATTTTTTGTTGGGATCGATAATGAACTAATTTTGCAACATTATCAGCGTATGCAACATCGTAGGATACAGTTGTCTCCTATGGTTAGTGGTTCTAGTTCTACCAACCCAAGTATTGGAACGTAGTTTTTTATGCAGTGATTTTTCATAGTTGTAAAAATCTAATTATTATGTGTTCATATTAATATGTAAGTTTTGTTTGTTAAAATATTGTTGTATGTAGCGCTGCAAAAAAAATTGCCTCTTTTTAGCCCCCCCCCCTCCTACATAACGTCCTGGTTCCGACACTGAGTGGACTCGGGTGTAACATTAGCCCAACACAACATTAACGTGTACTTTTCAAGATGATTAATAATGAGGTCCATCGAAAGGTTCAAATCACTTTTTTGCATGGATATTTATGTATTGGAGTGAAAGCAGTAAAAATTGCATTCCAATAAAATGGTAAATCACGATTGGATGATTATGATAAAAACTTTCTTGGATATCGATGTGAGGTGCTACACTATAATTTGACCCTATTACACCCCTAGGTTACACGAATTCCCTTTGAGAATAAAACAATCGAAAAACCCTCATGTTCTATGCTTGAATTAGAAGAATACTTTTGAGTAACTGTTTTTGGTTGCTGCGTATGTCTGGGAAAATATGAGATTTTCCTTTGTCATGTTTGTGTTTTCTGTGTTTTTATGTTTTTAACCATGCATATTCGCATGTACTTATAGGAAACAAATGTAGTGAAACTACACAACACTTCATCATTCTACACTAAACCATGTAGCTATAACAATTATTATGAACAAATTGTGAAATGATACAACATTTCCTCATTCTAGGACAAACCATGTTAGTCATCACATTTCTAACCAACACAATTAATCCTTATCCTATCAACGGCCACTACAAGAAAAATGACTTATTATTTCACCCTTTTTACCTCATTTTTTGGGTAAGGAAAAATAACCGAGGTAAAAGACTTTTATCTCGGTTCAATTTTTTGAAATAAATAATATTTTTTACCTCGATTAAAAAAAATCAACCTCAGTTTTTTTTTAAATCGAGGTAAATAGTCTAACATGACTCGTAGGTTGTTTTTATGACCGAAGTCGCACGTCACTCTTGCAGACATGAATGACCGACATCACACACATCTCTTGGTTACCAACGTCGTGTATTATTGTGACCAACGTCGCACGTCCCACTCACAGACATGAAATGAACGATGTCGTACGCATGTCTGGCTTACCGACGTCGGTTGTTTTTGTGACCGACTTCGCACATCACTCTTGCACACAAGAATAACCGATGTCGCCTGCATTTCTTGCTTACTGAACTCACTAATTATTGTGACCCACATCGCACGTCCCTCTCACAAACATGAAATGACCGACATCGTACGCATGTCTGGCTTAACGACGTCGGTTGTTTTTGTGACCGACGTCACTCGTCACTCTCACAAATACTTATAAGTATATGAATAACTAGAAAACACCCTTGCAATGCACGAGGTAAAATAGTTGAACATATATATATATATTAATAATGTTTTTTTAACAAAATAAAAATATAATTATTAAGATTTGTATGCAACTCCATTTCTTTTTTATTTTAAAATATTTTTTATTTATAATTTTAACTATGACTTTATGTTTATATTTGTTGAACGTATATTGATAAAACATGTGGAAATTAAATACTCACTCTGTCCCGGATTAAATTGCACAAGATCAAAGATTCAGTCAAACTAAGAAAATTTTGACTACATATTTAAATAGATATATAAACAATAATATTGTTGTATGTGATATCGTTGGATTCATCATAGCAAATACCTTCTATAAAGTAACTTTTTGTTTACCAATGTTATACGTAGTTAAATATATTAATGGTCAAACGTGTGTGTTGGAGACTGTGAAAAAGATTCGGTGCAATTTAATCTGGGACAAAGGGAGTAACAAAATTACACTAGCAAATTAATATAAGCAAAAATAATAAAATTTTATTAACTATTCATGCGTATAATTGGAAAATTTAAAATACAATTAATAAGCACATTTCAAGCAATGACATATATCACATATTGATGGAGTCACGAGTAAACTCGTTGTCCTTGAAACGAATGAGTCCCATAGTGGAAATCGTTCCCTAGGATAAAATCATCGAAAGTAATTTTAACCAGTAAAATTACCTCAAAGTCACACAAAGCCCGGAGGACTATCACCAACAAAGACAGAGAAAGAAGATAAGACTCAAGTTTAGAAGTAGGGAGGAACTTGAAAATAGTGGGATGTTTCTGTCTGGCATAGAGGCTCCATTTATAGTTATCTAAGAAACCCTATAGAAAGATACGCGCAAGATCTGATTCCCGTAATCAGAGAAAATATTCTCCAACCACCTAATATTTTACAAATATTTGATTAGATTCAGGAAAGATATGAATATCTCATATTCATTATCATGATTAACCGCATATTAAATCTCATATATTCCACAGGCGATTCCAAGAATTTATGTTACGCTGTTTGGGTTTTCTAGAGACTTCCACACAATCCAAACGTGTTTTAGATAGTCAAAAATTAGAGAAAACTTATTACGTGCGAATGAATTTCCGCTTAAGTTTCCATTCCAAGAGTGACTCTTTGAGCATCCATATCTTATTCACCCTTTATCTGTTTTGAGAGTTTAAACAGTCATTTTTATAGTACTCGCAGAGGAGAATCCAAAAACAATGCCCAGTGACTCTAGTTCGAGCCCAACTCAAAATAAAGCCCAAAAGTTGACAAAATTCAACTTGTTTTACAATCATTTTCCAACAATCTCCCACATGAATAGATATTGATGTGGAATCAGAACAATCACACCAGGCACAGAGTTTGACTTGGTGATAGATTCATTTTGATGCATAGATGCTGCACAGGATAAGTAGGTGTCACCCTTTGAACTTTCCCTTGAGAGAGTACACTTAGTCCACTGGTTAGGAAGAAGATGCGATGTCCTTGAACTTCCCCAATCGCTTGTGTGAACGACAATGCACTTCCCACAGACATATTTCCTAGCCTTTGTGTTTTCCTTGGTTGTGTCCATTAATCAGGCAATGGCACACCACTAGTTCTATAATGTTTCTAAGGAATCGCGTCCAAACAATTCCCTTTCGAAGCGGACACACTTCTCGCTTACATAGGTGATTCTTAGCGTAAGAGCAGTTTTGTAAACTATGCGCTCTTTCAAGTATCATACACTCGATGACGTGAATCATTAAAAATGATTTAATGCTTAACCTTCATTCACTTCACTGTTTCTTCATCATAGGAATAAGACGGGAGGTATGAACTTTATTCAGTGGAGTTTCATATTGCTCTATTCATATTTTACTATCTAAATCTCTAATTTACCATTTAGGTCCATTAGATGTACTTCTAAATTTCAAACAACCTCGATAGCAAGTACCATCACCGTTTGACTCATTCTCACGTTTAGAGAACACCCATCAAGTACACAAATGTACTTACTAATTGTTGAAATCTACTAGTGCTCTAGTGATTCGCACTTATGTGGTAGACAGTCTCCCTATTGATTGTTGCTTTCCACAAACATTATTTCATGGAATTTCATTTCCTTCGTTGGTTTATCTTCAATCCTTAACGATTCCATCTATAGACTCTTAAGTCCATTTCTGATAAATCAGGATTTTTATCAGAAATTTCCACTAAAATACACTTTACATCAAGATGTATTTTAGTTTCCGTATATTATTTCTTGTAAATCTTAAGAAATTGATAGCACTTTAACACTATGCATATCTAGTAAAGATACTGTTTGAGTATTCCTTTTACTACCTTCGCAATACCCCACCCCCACATTCGAAAGAACTTGTAGGATAGCTCTAAGGAGTTTTATTTTCCTCTTTCCTGGCGTATCTTATTTAAAAGATAGCCAGCCAACGTAAAGGATCCCCCCACATCGCTTTGACCGTTTCTAGCGATTTCGTTCAACCACCACATTTAGTTGGTGTAAGTACATAAGAATGACCTAGCGAAAAATCCTACATTGTGAATCACAGTCACTAAAGGATTCTACGTATCCGCCGTCCTAGCCACATATAACCACATATGGTTTCTATGCATCACGTACGTGGTTTTGTTAATTTTACGTCTACCACTTTGGACAACATTATTTTGTCCATCTCAGTGACTTTTAAAAGTCTCATTTGTTCAAATTTTAATCAAACACCAGGTTTTTACCCATAAATTCTTTCAGGGATAGTTCATTTCAAAACATAACACTAAAGTGTATTTTATTGTGAAAGTCTCTCTTATTCCTTCAACATTCCTGGAATTAGAGATGACCAAACTTCTCAATCTCAATTAACCATTCATCCCATCATGATTACTATCACAACCAATGTAGTATCAAGTAATCAAGGATTCAGTTAACTATCCAATTTGGGAATTTCTTTCATATCCCTTATGGCACATATTTTTCCAATTCTATAGGTACAATGTGAGTTTACTAACTCCACACAAATCTCATACCCATATTCAAGTCAAATTTAAGTACAAATTCACTTGACTTCTAGACATCTCAAATTAAGTTTGAGTGCTTTTGTGCTCGAAACACATTCGAGTCAATTGCTCAACTTGGGTTCGAGTTCACACCCCAACTCGAGTTCGAGTTCGAGTTCTTACATACCCAACTCAATCCACTCGATTCTAAGTCTATCATGACGAATTTTCATCTTGAGTTATTCCTATCAAAATTCACATTATCATTGAATTTTTAGGTTTTCATCTTCCCCCACATTCGGTTGATTTTATTTAACATCCCCACACGTGTCAAGTTCCTTAGAACCTCGAATCTTGGGGTTCCTAGACCAACTGTCTTAAGACTCTCTTATCTCAGAATTCTTAGGTTTTCCAACCAAAATCTAGAGATCTGACCAAATGTCTCGGGATTTCCAATCTCACAGTTCTTAGGTTTTTAACCAGAAGCTAGAGATTTGACCAAAAGTCTTGGGATTCCCAATCTCGAGATTCTTAGGTTTCTCAACCAAATTCTAGAGTCTTTCCCAACAATTCTTAGATTACAAGTAATCATAATTCTCAGCATAGTCATGACAACTCATGCTTAAGGGTTTATCGCCATGGTTCATAAAATCAATACCCTAGACATAGTTTTAAACTAGTGTCTTCACTTTCATATTTTCTAGGTCATACACAATAACCAAAATATATTGAACGCTCGAGCACTCATGCTCTTTTCAATCAATGTGCAACTTTTCAGAGTTATAATCTGAATGGTTAACGAAGTTCAATCTTTATAGTTTTCCATCAGTCAACTAAGGTGATCTCCGTAGCTTTCCCTCAATCGACTAAGCCACTTAATCTCATGCACATATTCCAAATCACATAACACTTTATTTTCATATACTTTTAGAACCAACCATTTAACAAGAATTACATCAATCTCGGTTGACCAATTAAGCAAAGCCAATTACCATAACATTAATCACACCAAAGCATTAATCAAATCATTGTCAATTGGAAAATATGTGGATCATTACCCACTTCACTTTGTTTAGTATCAACAAAAAGGCAACAACATATTACCTTTAACAACGTTCAGATGCTTTGAAATACATTAGTTCCATTCAAAACAAAATACTTGCATATTACCCGAGCCACACCATAAATCAACAATTGATTTCTAATAAATAAAGACTATATTTCAAGATAGGGAAACTCAATTTGCGTAAATTTAAAGAGGTTTTCCATGCATACCACCATACCATATATTTTTCATGTACATTAACCTCAGTACCACCATACCATATATTTTTCATGTACATTAAACTTTTTGAATTAAAATTCATAAGTATACCATATATTTTTCATGTACATTGCACCTTCGAATCAAAATTCGGAAGTATGAAAAAAATCTCATGCATATAATATTCATGTACCATCATAGCATCAAAATACATATAGGTAAAGAAACATCTTTTTTGTATTTAGAAGATAATCCAACCGACCTGTAAGTTTTGATGGCATACTTTATTCTCTCACAAGACTGTTTCAATCCGCCCATTTATGGACAAGCAAACATTCAGTTTTGTTTAGAATCATAGTTAGACTTCCCTCCATCCAAGCACATTTCTCAGAGATATATATCTGTATATACTCATAATCACCTGTGCATACACACCAAAAAATTGTTAAATACATGTATCGCAGCATTATTTCTGCATTTAGAAGATAATTCAACCGACCTGTAAGTTTTGGCGGCATACTTGTACTTTATCACAAGACTGTTTCAATCCGCCCATATATGGACAAGCAAACATTCGGTTTTGTTTAGAGTCATAGTTCGACTTCCCTCCATCCAAGCACATTTCTCAGAGATATATATCAGTATATACTCAGAATCATACATACCAAAAAAAAAGTTAAATATATGTATCGCATATAAATATTATGCAGAATATTTTCAAACCATGAATTACGAAAATTTAAAATTAAATATTCGAACCATAATTACTCGAAAGCAATTAAGCATGCAAATTGTTATATAATTCGCATGCAAATATTTATGTACTATTTTTACAATTTAAAATTTTAAATATGCAATTGGAACATATTGCACTTTAATGATCTCAAATTCAACATCCAGTTGTCTCAAACTGGCATGCAAATTAAGTATTAATCTGACATCCTGTTGTCAGTATGCAAATTACCGAACCAAATTTTCTTAATTGAAGATGCAAAGAAGATTCGATTTATACCATATGTAGCATGCAATTTCAATAGGACTCGAGCATGCATTATGCATGATTCCACCTTAAGCAATTTCAATAAAAAGTCATAATTGGTGGCATGCAAAAAAAATTTTTAATCAGAGCAGGTATACTAGCAATGATATATTCCACTGTAGCTCGGTAATGCATTATTTCGTTTTGGCATACATAATATATTTCAATTAACTATTTAGTCAAATATTATCACATGCAACTTCTAATTAATTAGAAAGTATACTTCATACGATTAATCCAAAATAGGCATATAGTTCAGTATATGACATGTATATTGCAGCATATAATTCGGAACTCCAAACTGGGCATAATTTGCATGGCATATAATTCGCAATTCCAAACTAGGCAGATAAGTCGCATGCATTGCATATAATTCGCAATTCCAAATTAGGCATATAATTCACATACATGCATTGCATATTGTGGCGTATGAGACATCTGATTTCATCGACATTGGCATACATTTTGGCATACATTTTCCAATTAATTGAATCAATATAACTCAACAAATTTCATTCGTTTCAATATGAACATATATTGATAAAACATGTGAAAATTAAATAACGAAATTACACGAGCAATTTAATATAATTTAATATAAGAAAGAATAATAAAATTCTATTAATTATTCATGTGTATAATTGGAAAGCTTAAAATACAATTAATAAGCATATTTCAAGCAATCACATATATCACATATTGATGGAGTCAAGAGTTTACCTCAAAGTCACACAAAGCCCGAAGGATGACAAAGACAGAGAAAGAAGATAAGACTCAAGTTTAGGAGTATGGAGGAACTTGAGAATGATGCGATGTTTCTATCTAACATAGAGGCCATTTATAGTTGTCTAAGAAACCCTGTGGAAAGATACCCAAAAGATCTGACCCGTAATCAGAGAAAATATTCTCCAACCACCAAATATTTTACAAATATTTGATTAGATTCTGGAAAGATAAGAATATCTCATATTCCTTATCATGATTAACCGCGTATCAAATCTCATATATTCAACACGTGATTCCAAGAATCTTTGTTACGTGGTTTGCCCTTTCTAGAGATTTCCACATGATCCAAATTAACGTGTTTTAGACAGCAAAAAAATAGAGATAACTTATTACGTGCAAATGAATATCCGTCTCATTCACCCTTTATCTGTTTTGAGCGTTAAACAGTCAATTTTATAGTACTCACAGAGGAGAATCCAAAAACGACGCCCACTGACTCTAATTCAGTTCGAGCTCAACTCAGAACGAAGCCCAAAAGTTGACAAAATTCAACTTGTTTTACAATCATTTTCCAACAATATTTTCAAATGAAATAATTTAAACATAGAGTTTGAGTAACACATGATTGAAATTTTAATAATAAAATTTAATGTTAAACAAAACTAAAATACTATATTTTTGTAAAGAGTTTTATGCTACACCATTTCTTTTAAACTTTTAAAAGATTTTATAATTATACTTTTAACTATGAATTTATGTTTATATTTTTCAAATGAAACAAATTAAACATAGAGCTCGAGTAATATGCGATCGAAGTTGAATATAAATAAATTAACTACTTATTCATAATTATATAAAATAATTAGTATAAAATTTGGTTGCTAGGTTAAATTTAGTTACGAAATATCTCATTATTTATGATATATTGCAAGTATGACACATAAATATTTGCGAGGAAGTTGATTCATACCAATTTAGTGATTAGATGGATATGTCGAAAAACATGTACATAGGCACCGGTATGAGTTACTCAAGAACATGTACTATCACTTTCCAACATTTCATTAAAAAAAATAATTCATTTTATATTTCTATATTTAGGCAACCATTAAAAAAATCATGCATTTTGGAGCAATGGATAATGGGGTAACACAATTTTGGGCCATAGTGTAATTTTTCAAGACTGTGTAGAAATAATCAATGTTGATTTTCGAGGGCCTTCCGTTCACCCATACATGCCCAAATTGTAAATTCACAATCTTATATTATTGAATTTCATTTTGGTGTTGCCAATTTTGTGATTCGACGATTCAAACTTTCTTGGAGGGACCTAAGTGCAAAAGGTAAAAAATTTACTCATAACTCCAAATTGAAATCCGCTCGAGCATGATGCTACCATATACACTCTCATTATATTTTTCAAGTCTGTAACGAAATATTTATCAACAATCGGACATAAGAACATATATGTAATTATTTCCGATTTTATTTTCTCACTTATAAGTATTCAACTCTAAGTTACTCCAACATTTCACCCAAAAAATAATTTATTTTATATTTCTATATTTGACCTACTCTAAGTTGCCCAAATTGAAAATGTTTGACATTGAATAATCAACGATCAACCTTTATTTGGCATTCCCTACATAAACACTAATAAAATGGTCATACCTTAAATAATCAAAGTTCAACCCCTTACTTTACTTTCAACGTATAAGCAATAATAAATAA
Organism: Rubia yunnanensis; assembly: GCA_037428765.1. Lineage (NCBI taxonomy): Eukaryota > Viridiplantae > Streptophyta > Magnoliopsida > Gentianales > Rubiaceae > Rubia > Rubia yunnanensis. The sequence continues at coordinate 132,833,754 of CM075062.1, forward strand.
GGTTTTACACTACAATTTTTACAATAATTTATTTTTAGTTCAACGACTTGCCTGGCCTCCAACTCTTGTCATTTGACCATTTTAGTCCCCCCTTTTTTTCGATCACATTCATCCTTGAACTAACAAAAATGCTAAATCATAACCCATCAGGTTATTCGTCCGGTCAAATCGTTAAGTTCAGTCATCACTTTCTGTCCGGTCAAACCATTAAGTTCAGTCAAAATGTTAAATTTAAGGGTAAAATGGTCATTTTTCACTTTCCTCTTTTCTTTTTTATTTTTTCCATTTATCATTTTATTTTTCAGGTTTCTTATTCCCTTTCCTTTTTACCCCCTCTGACAGAACCTCCCAACCCACCCACTGCTCTTCCACCGCATCACATCATTATCATTGCTCACTACCACCTGAACCTTACACGCATCGCCACCCTCATTCGCCCCTCCGACAGAAGACCTGACCTTACCCGCCCCTCCGGCCGCAGTGAAATGGAGCTCCGTAATTCCCACTATGTGACTGTGTGTTTTCTATTACAAATCACCCATTCCGTCTTTATGAACCTTTTCTTACTTCACCACTACTGTATGAATAGCGTTACGTGGTGATAGAATTACCACTCCCTATCTTCTACCCCGCAGCGGTGCAACGACAGGATGAGGCGGCGGAAGGTGGAGATTAAGATGATTGAGGACAAGAGTAGCCACCATGTCACCTTCTCCAAGCAGCACACCAGATTGATGAAGAAGGCGAAACAGCTCTCCATTCTCTGCGACGTCGATGTCGTCGTCGCCATCTTCTCCGGTCGCGACAGGCCGCATCGATTTTTCTCCAATTTGGCTTTCTATTTTTATATTTTCCAGATTGCAATTCTCGTATCTTTATTCATCGGGGATAGATCACAGTTTTATTATTTCTTTTTTCTGGAGGTTAGAGATAGATCACAATTTGCTCTGGAGGCTGGAGGTCCTAGTGGTGGAGCGACAGAGTCTAGAGCGGAGAGAAGTGGACCGAGAAAGGGAAAAGGGAAGGGGAGGGGGAAAAGAAAAAGAAAAAAGGAAATGAAAATGAAAAAATAAAATGGAAAAAATAAAAATAAAAATTACTATTTTGCCCTTAAAATTAATGGTTTTGACCAAAGTTAACGCTTTGACCGAAGTTAACGCTTTGACCGGATGGAAGGGTTATGATTCAACACTTTTGTTAGTTCAAGGACGAAAGTGATTGGAAAAAATGGGGGGCTCAAATGGCAAGAGTTGGAGAATCTGACAAGTCGTTCGCCATTTATTTTTTAAAGGAAATAATTCGTAGTTTTATCATACTCAAATCAAATAACCTAAAATGATTACGTGTGCTGATTATGTAACACTATCATAATTAAATATATAATTATTTTATTCTTTAAAAATAAAATTTTAACTTAACATAAATATTTACTTTAGAATAACATTATGAATTTTAAAAATAGATTAGACTCATTCATTAAACTATTGAACATAATTAATGAATTTAACATAATTGATACCCTAATTTTAATTATACTGCTGAAAAAATTAAATGAAAACCTTGATTTTAACCATTTTATTTCATCTCATTCTAAGTCAAGCCTAAAATCTGACACAAACCCTAGTAGTATAAATATCAAAACCCTAATTATTTTCTAGAAAGCCTCCCTCTCCTCTCTTCCCTTCAGATCTGCCATCCCGCCTGACTCCGACGCCGTCCCGCCTGACTCCGAGCCGTCCCGCCTGACTCCGACGCATCCCGCCCAACTCCGCCGCCGTCTCTCCATCTTTGCCCGCGCCTGCTGCTTTTGCCCGTGCTCACCAGCTCCACCGCACTAAAAGACACGCCACCAGGAGCTCTGGTTGTCATCTCAGATCTGCGCCTCGCCGTCGTGCTCCGGCCGCCTCGCTGCCACCTCCGGTCAGAGTTTTAGGCGCCTCCAAATTAAATTTTTTGGAGTTTTAGGCACCAAATTACATTTGTTAGGGGTTCAGGGTTTTTTAAATTATTTAGCAACTGACTATTATTGTGTAATCTAGTTGTTAAATCTGGTTAATGAAATTTGATATTAAATTATATTAAATTCTTATATTAACTATCGAAAGCAGGGTCGACATTGGTTTTGCTTTCGGTAGATTTTTTAAAATTTTAAAATAATACGTGCGACATCGCACCGCTATTGGTAGCGGTTTTGGTAAGACCGACAGCAGGTGTGACATCGCAAATACTGTCAGTCAAAAAAAATTTTACATGGTCGCGTGCGACATCGCACACCCGTCGATCTTACCGAAACCAAACCAAGGTGAAAAGTATACTTTTTATTTCACCCATATTTACCTCGGTTTTTAGGGCTGAAAACCAAGGTTAAAAGTCCTGAAAACCCGAGGTAATAGGTGATTTCTCTTGTGTGTAAACTCGTAGATAATTTATACAAGTGTGCCCTCCACACCATCAAACTTGTTTTAACATCACGAGTTCACAACTACTCGAATTCAATTATACTTAAAAAGTTTTGTGTTTCCTAAAACACGAACAACCCTCCCCCATTTAAGTATTATTATTGACTTGGAAAATTCAACAACCAAACCAAAAAGTGCATAAATGAAAATGTCTTGAAAATTGAATTTTCACCTTAGTGAATTACACATTCCAAATATTCGAGAATCATAGTGTCTCTAAAGATTGAACCCTTCAACCCATTTGGACACTTAAAGATAATCCAAGTTCAAATACAACTCAAAAGTTTAAACCTGACACTATAAGCCATGTGTCCTCATCCATTCATGAGTGCGTAAAAAACTAAGTTTGGGGTTATTGAAGCGGATACACTTCACACTTCATATAGGCAAATCTCTTTAATCGTAACCTGCAAATGTACTCTGTCAAATGATCCATTATGAAGGTAAACCTTCAATCTAACTTCACGCAGGCCTAAACATATTACCTTTGGGATATAAAATCATATGTTTTAATCTCAAACAATAGGTCTTCTACATTGAATTTTACTCCAACGTTGTATCAAAGCAAAATTAGGTATCCCATTATCAAATATTTAAGTAGGCTTGAAACTCATCATCGATCACTGGCTTGTTTACCAAGTCCCTAACTAGTCACTTAGTCAAGCGTTCCGCTAGATTGTGTTGATATCTTACAAAATCAACTGAAATCACATCATGAGTTATTAAATAACGATTCACGCTATATCTAGAGCCCAAATATTTAAATTTTCCACTATGCACTTCACTAATCCTTAGCCTCCTAACGGCACCACTCAAGATCAATTAATTCATTTAGCACACATACTTGAAGACACACAGCCGCTCAATTGATCATAGCCCAACGTCATCTCACAGACCAACATGCATACAAGTAAAGCTTTCCTTGAGCAAGACTCATGCAAAGTGGACAATGAATTTAACTATTCATAACACCCAATACGCGGTAAAATTAGCAAAATCATGTTAATGCTCCCGTTCAATTCAACAATATAGAAATTGGAGTTAACCACTCCAAATGTTGAGGAATATAAATATTACTCGTAATTGTAATTAGATCCTATTTCATTTTCCTACCTTGTATAGGTATTTTATACTACTATATAATGTACCATGAGATCATGAATAAACACACATTATTACCCTTATTTTCTTTATGGTATCAGAGCCTAAACCTAAACCTAAAACCTTAAAATTTCATCCTAAATTTCTCACCATCGTCTGTGCATGATCTCCACGCGCCGCCGATCTGAACTACCTTTCTGCCAAAAAAATCACTACCGTGGCAGTGCTGCAGTTGCTCGCCGCCGATCTGAAGCAATCTTGCTCGCCGCCGCCGTACCTTGCTCACCGACGCCGTACTTTGCTCGCCGCCGATCCGGACCAATCTTGCTCGCCAGACCAGAAATTCGACCGACCAGAAAATCCAACCAGATTCTCCGCAGCTTAGTTGCTCTCTGCCGCAGCAACTTCTTCATCCAAGACTCTTCTCTCAACGACAGAGGCGCTCCGCAGCAACTTTTCTCACCGACAGAGGCCCGCGTGAGATTCACGTGCGCGCCACACCAGCAGCGCGTGTCTCCACGCACATCTTTTTCTTTGCACCGGTTGTTGCACAGATTTGGTTGCAAAGAATATTTTTTTAATATTCTTTTACATTGATTATACATCTACCATTGGTTGCCATTTGTGTTATGGTTTTTCTTGTTGGTGCAGTGACGTCGCCGCAAGGGTTTGCGGCGGCCGCCTTCTCTGGCATCCCTACACAAATTGATTTTGATTCTGCTCTGTCTAACGATCAATAGAGTACGACCATACATTTATTTAACCAATTTAATTCTTTATCTGGCCAACGGTTCGGTAAGACTACTTTACCTTGGATTCTTGATTCGGCCTCATATCACATGACTGGTGACAAGGGTTCTCTTACTGATATTACTACTGCTACCAATTCTGTGAATATTATACTGGCTGATGGATCTTTGTCGTCTGTTACACAATATGGTTCTATTTGCTTTGATTATGTCACCCTTACTCATGTGCTCTACATACGTGCTTTGCGATGCAATCTATTATCATGCTCTAGATTGTTATCTGCCTTAAAATGTCTAGCTTTGTTTACTAAAAATTATTGCATTTTACAGAAAATCAGTACGAGGACTGTGATTGGCGTGGGTGAACAGCAAGGGGGGTTTATTAGCTTCGTCTGTTGGATACTCGCGTTCATCCTCATATCCTGCAGTCTATTCCGACAGTTGCTTCGGTTTCTTCATCTGATTTATGGTATCAACGTTTTGGTCATCCATCATCTATAGTGTTGTCTTCTATTCCTACTCTTGATTTTAGCATAAATAATACTATTATACCTTACTCTGTCTGTTATAGAGAAAAACAGACTAAACATAGTTTTCCATTGAGTTCTACAAATGTTACTGCATTATTTGAATTAGTACATTGTGATGTTCGGGGTCCTTATAGAACACCATCTTCTAGCGGTGCATTTTATTTTTTTACAATAGTTGATGATTATTCCCGAGTTGTTTGGGTTCATTTAATAGTAGCTAAGTCAGAAGTAGCTTCTAGATTTTTGGAATTTTGTGCTCTGGTCAAGAATCAATGGGGTCGAACTATACTGCGTGTCCGGGCTGACAACGGGACTAAATTTTTTCCTTTGAGATCTCATTTTGCTGCATCTGGGATCATTTTTTGGACATCTATGGTTGATACACCACAGCATAATGGTTGATACACCTCAGCCACCATCTCATCATCCATGGCTGAAACCCAGGCTGGATCCTGAAGGGCAGAGTGATAATCAGTGGGCTCTGTCTGATAGAGGAGTGCGGCAGTGAGACCATGAGCAATAATATCCAAATAATCCCGGTGTTGAATGGCACCAGTAGAAGACCGAGTGGCCATCCGATAAGTACGAAGCGGGGGCGGCAAAGATGGAGGAGTTAAACCAGCTGATGACACCGAGGAAAATCGAGATGCGCTGATCGGAGAGTGGCCGTCGGAAGTCGCCGGAGAAATAATAGCTGATAAAGGCTGAGACGTGGTGGCCGATGGCTGAGACGGTGGCTGAGGAGTAATGGCCAGCGGCTGAGGTATGGTGGGTGTTGGCCGAGGAGCTGGGTCCAGGCCAATCGGCCAGATGGAAGATGGTGGTGAAGGAGGGGCAGCTGGAACAGGCACAGACACAGGTGTGGTGGCCCCAATCGATGAAGTAACAGTTCCATCAAAAAATAATGAAATCTCCAGATCTGAAATCGAACGACTGTCCGTGGAAGATGAGACATAAGGGAAGAGAGTTTCATCAAAATGAACGTGGCGAGAGATATATATGCGTCCAGAAGTCTGGTCGAGACACTGGAAGCCCTTGTGATGAGGGCTATAGCCAATAAAAATACAGGGAATGGATCGGGGTGCAAACTTATTAGTAGCAGTGGCACGCAGACATGGAAATGCACGGCAACCAAATGGGTGAAAGAGGATATAGTCAGGCACATGACCAAAAATAACCTCAAAAGGTGATTTGCCACTCAGAACTGAACTAGGCAGGCGGTTAATAATGTAAACTGCAGAGGAGAAAGCTTCCACCCAATAACAGTGCGGCACAGAAGAGTGAAAAAGCATGGCAAGACCTGTCTCTGTGATGTGACGATGCTTCCGCTCAGCCCGGCCATTCTGAGCAGGTGTATAGGGTGAGGACATCTGATGATGAATGCCACATGATATGAGATGAGCCTGAAGTCGGTGATTAGTAAACTCGGTGCCACCATCGGTCTGAAAATTTTTAACCCTAGCAGAAAACTGATTCTCAACAATTTTCTAAAACTGGATAAAAGTGTCATAGAAATCTGACTTATGCCGCATCGGAAGAAATCATGTGAATCGCAAAAAATCATCAATGAAAATGGTATAATAAGAGAAATCACCGACAGATAAAACAGGAGCTGGTCCCCACAAATCACAATGTACTTTATCCAATAAACCAATAGCGCATTTGTCACTAGTGGAAAAGGGCAAACGGCTACTCTTGGCCATCTGACAAGGAGAGCAACTGACAGGTGCAGGCATAGCAGAAGTGACAGAAATAAGGCCCCGTCGATTCAATAACTAAACAGTATCATGAGACACATGACCGAGGCGAGAGTGACACTGCTCAAAAGAAGCATGAAGCTTTGTAGAGCGTAGTTCACCTAAAAAGCTGGAATCACCAGTCTCAAGAAAATAAAGACCTAAACTATGACGGCCTTTACCAATTATCGTCCCTGTATGCTTATGCTCAATGGAACATGCATCGGCATCAAATATAATACGGACAGGTAAATCACGAGTAAGTTTACTGATGGATAATAAGCTTCTAGTAATCTTAGGAACTACCAGAACATCATTAACAGAGAAACCAGAGAAATGACATTGGCCGATGTGAGAAATAGATAATGATTCACCATTTCCAACAAGAATAGAATCAGAACCACGATAACGTTGTACCTTAACAAGATGACTGGTATGAGCAGTGATATGGGATGTAGCACCAGAATCAATTATCCACTGATTCAACGAAGAATGACGGTTTGAACCATTTATACTGGCCTGAAACAAAGCTTTGTCTGTAATCCAATTAGCAGAACAATCTTCCCGAGATAAGGGCACCAAATAACCCATAGGAGGAGCTGAAATTTTTGCTCTAATAGTCACAAAAGAAACAAGAAGTCAGCAAGAGAACAAAAAATATCAACAGCTCCCGCCAAGCGCGTGTCCCTACGCGCAGGGAGTGGCTGAGCGCGTGCCTTCACGCGCCAAAACTAGGACTGCGCAAATTTGGCCAAACGCGCGTGGCTCCCACGCGCTGGAGCTTCTTCTTCACGGACGGATCACGTGAATCTCACGCGCTTAAGAATTCGTCGAGTTCTGAAACCGGGATCGACTTCCTTTGTAGCAGAAGCCGGATCTTGAGCTTCCTCTGTATCCTCTGCGGTGAACTGGAAAAACGGCGGGAAACAAAACTGGAAACGCGGTGGGAGGAGGTCATCGGCGAGAGGAGGTCGTCAGCGAGAGGAGGTCGACGGCGAGAGAAGGTCGATGGTGCGACTGGACACGCGACTGGAACAGCGGTGTTGGAGAGGCAGAAGAAACTTGAAGACGACGAGGATCTGACGAAGCTACTGCCGGAGATGACTTGAATGCCGGTGAAATTTGTCGCCGTGAGAGACGCTGGAAGTCGCCGGAAAATTGGCCGGAAAATTTGCTGGAATCAGGATCAGGAAATAATAATGAATTTATGATTAATGATTCAAGATCAGAACATGCTCTGATACCATGACAGAATGATTTGCCGTAATAAATTGTATTATTGATATCTGAATATATAGAGAGTACAATAGAGGTATAATAAGAAAAGAACTCTAATTAGAATAAATCATTATCTAATCAGGAGTCTGATTTAGTCTAACATAGTATCCCTCGTCCAATATCCAATTCATGCATGCACCACCAAACCCACCATTCAATACGTTCAAAAATTACTTTTTAAGATTGTTGGAGTAAAAGCTGTAAAAATTGCATTCAAATAGAATGGTAAATCGCGATTGGATGATTGTGGTAAACATTTTCTTGGATATCGATGTGAGTTGTGTTACGTATGCTGTAATTCGACCCTACAACCCTGGGTTACAGAAATTCCCTTGGGGGATAAAACAATCGAAAAACCCTCCTATTCTAGGCTTAAATTAGGAAAATATTGAATAATTGTTTTTGGTTGCTGTTGTATGTCTGGAAAAATATGAGATTTTCCTTTATCATGTTTGTGTTTTCCGTGTTTGTCTATTTTTAACCATACATGCAAATGCACGTACTTATAGGAAACAAATGTCATGAAAATACACAACACTTCGTCATTCTACACTAAACCATGTAGCTATCACAATTATTACGAACAAATTCTGAAATAACGCAACATTTTCTCATTTTAGGACAAACCATGTTAGTCATCACATTTCTAACCAACACCATTAATCATTATCCTATCAACTGTAAACTCGTAGATAGCTTATACAAGTGTGCACTCCACAACTCCAAACTTGTTTTAACGTCACGAGTTCACAACTAGTCGGTGTGTACTCCACACCACCAAACTTGTTTTAACGTCCCAAGTTCATAACTATTCAAATCCAATTATACTTAAACAGCTTTGCGTTTCCAAAAACACCAATATTATGCATGGTGATGTAGCCAAATTTCAGCAAAGTTAAGGATTGAAATGAGCTAGGCAAAATATACAAGTGCGCTCCACACCACCAAACTTGTTTTAACGTCCGAGTTCACAACTACTCGAATCCAATTATACTTAAATAGTTTTGTGTTTCCTAAAACACCAAAATTTTGTATGGTGATTTGGCAAAATTTCAGCAAAGTTAAGGATTGAAATGAGTTAGGCAAATATAAACCACAAGGTGATGTGGCCAAATTTCAGCAAAGTTAAGGATTGAAATGAGCTAGGCAAATATAAGCCACGTGGTGATGTGGCCACACATCGGTCCAATAATCCAACATATGCTCTAACATCATGTTAAATTTCAATACATATTGGGTTTTCATTTTAAAGCCAACTGACACTAATTGGGGGTGATTCAATACCTTATATGTAAGTCATTTATTTTTTAAGAAAGCAAGGTGGGATATATCTTTCAAAAGATAATTCCATGTAGTGGTAGACGGTCGTATCGAGGAGGCATATTTTGATATGTTATTACATAAAATTTTAGTTTAATGCAACACTTCTGAAACTAGGAAACAACCTTGAGTAGGTTTGATTCGAAAACAACCTTTAGACTTTAGACCATGTATAATGGTAAAATTGTTCTGCAACCGCTTTTATAGTTTCACTTTATTAAATATTTATTCGCTTTCCTTCACATCATCAACTGAAAAATCACAAAGGAGCCACTTTTTTTTTCTCTCAACAATGGTTGAAACCACTTTACAACTACTCCATAGACTCCACTTGATTTTCTTTATCCTACTCATTAATTTTACCTTTAATATTTCATCTAAATAAATTTGCCTACTCAAAATAAATTGAAATATGACATTTAATAATACACTTGTAATTTTTGAATTGAATTTTATTTTTCAAATTTAATTTTCAAATAATTTTCTTTTTCTTAAATTTTAAATGAAAAAACAAATATTAAAAAGACGGGAAAGTCTCAGGAAAGGCGACCTTTCCATAAGCTTATGGACAGTCCCCAGGGGCATTTGCTTTAAATGTTATAATTTTTTATAAAATTTAAATATTGCATTTTATAAGTTAAAATAAGTAATAATATGTATTTGGATGTGAAAATATAAAAATATATGATATAAAAAAATATTTTCAAAAATTTTAAATTTTGTATGTAATTTATGAAATACTGTGTATAAGGTAAGAAATAAGTGGCCTATCCATAACCTTATGGACAGGTCGCCTGTCAGAAGACCTACTCGAAAAAGACAATATAAAAACAGCAAAGGAAACAAGTGTCCAAACAAGCGCGAAAACAAAAATAGAAGAGAACAATTTTACGGGAAGAAGTGCAAAAACAAAATGAAGAAAGCTGTTAGGACCCAACCTTCACGTGGGATTGCATTAATTTTCATCTGGGCCGATCCAGTGTTGGAGAACTGCTGCCCTGTTTCAATTAATTGAAACCACTTTAAAACCTTTACCTTGAATTTTCGTGGTTCAGCTCCTCCAATTCCGAACTGGAACCCACCTGAAAACCCCAGTGTAATTGTACATGCTCTTAATAGGTTTGGTTCGAGCGTGTATCCTGTACGCTATTGTTGTGCCACAAGTCCAGCGACTAGTTTTACAGTCTTTGAATTTGAACTTTTTACATCCAACTTTTTCGATGGTGTAGGCGGTAAGGCCATTACATTTTTTACCTCGTTTTTAATTGAAGCCTACAGGATCCATCAAAAGGTTTTGCTCATCTGGGGATGCCCTAAGCTTTTCCCGTCGATTAGAAAGATGAATTTAGAATGTTGAAGATCAACCATGCTGCTTTTCTCAATCCACTCAATCGAATATTTCCTCTCAGTTTGCATTTCCATGGTTTCCATTCTTCATCAAATGCCTGCGCAGATTTGGTGGCGAAATTGGCTGAGGACAAAGCCTTGCACGCTCATCTTATTGTTAAGGGGCTGGCTCGGAAACCACACTTTGCCACCAAGCTCATAACTTTGTATACAGAATGCAAAGAGCTGAGTTATGCACGGAAGCTGTTTGATGCAATTCCTGTGTCGAATGTTCGCCGTTGGATAGCGCTCATTGGTGGTTATTCCCGCAACGGCTTTTACCGGGAAGCCATTGATGTTTTCTTTGAAATGCGGCAGGCGGGAGTGAGCTTAAGCGAGTACGTGCTTCCCAGCGTTCTTAAAGCTTGCGGCCATGTTTCTGATCTTCGCACAGGGGAGAAGACGCATTCTTTTGTCTTGAAGTGCGAGTTCAAATCCGATCCTTTTGTAATAACTGCCTTGATCGACATGTACTCGAAATGTGGCAGGTTTGAGGTAGCGAAAAGGTTGTTTGATCGAATGGCGGACAAAGATCCCGTGTCACTCAATGCAATGGTTTCGGGCTATGTTCAGCTCGGTATGGTTATGGAGGCAGTGAGTTTGGTTCAACAAATGAAGCTAAAGGGGGTGAAGCCTAATGCCATCACTTGGAACACGATCATCGCGGGCTTTTCACAAGAGAATGATGTATCAATGGTCTCTGAAGCTTTCAGATTGATGATCAATGATGGGATCGAACCTGATTTGGTATCTTGGACTTCTGTGATTTCTGGTTTGGTGCACAACTTGCATAACGATGAGGCTTTTGATACGTTTAAACAGATGTTGGGTACTGGGATTCGTCCAAACACAGTCACGCTCAGTGGTTTAATGCCTGCCTGTGCAAATGCAGCTGATTTGCGACGAGGAAAGGAACTCCATGGCTATGCAAAGGTGATGGGAATGGGGAAAGATATCTTCGTCACGAGTGCTCTGATTGACATGTATGCGAAATGTGGGAGCATCAATGAAGCGAGGGCCTTGTTTGATGGCTGCGTAGAAAGAACCACGGTTACTTGGAACTCCATGATCTTTGGTTACGCGAACAATGGACACTGCGAGAAAGCAATTGAGCTATTTAACAACATGGTGAGCGATGGAGACTCGAGGCTGGACCACCTGAGTTTTACCGCGGTTTTGAGCGTTTGTTGTCATGGTGGGATGGTTTCTCTTGGAGAAAGGCTGTTTCGGATGATGCAAGAAAAGTATGGCATTGAGCCAAGGCTGGAGCACTATGCATCCATGGTGGATCTTCTCGGCCGAGCAGGGAAGCTTGATGAGGCCTACGGTTTTGTTAAGAGTATGCCAGTCAAGCCTGATTTGTTCGTGTGGGGGGCGTTGCTGGGGGCCTGTAAGCAGCACGGAAACATGCATCTTGCGGAGATCGCTGCAGATCGACTGGCTGGACTCGAGCCAGAGAGTCGAGGAAGCAGCCTCTCGCTGTCGAATCTGTATGGTGGTTCCAGTAAGTGGGGAATGGTTGCAAGGTTGAAGAGGGATATGAAGAAAAGGAAGCTGAAAGGAATTGCTGGTAGCAGTTGGATTCAAGTGGTATAGCCTTTTATTGGATTACATCTTGTTTGTAACTTTGTATGGATAATAGGAATGAATGACAGAGCAGATTGATGTTGCAAGTAATATTTAAGTACCAATGCACGTTGCTACATCAGTAGAAGTTGCCTACTTTTTTTTTCCGGTGAAGGGCAGGTAAGCATAAAACGAAATCGGTCCAAAAGAACAAGTGCTACGAGGCTGCGGTCCCATTCAAAATGCGGAACCTAGTGGTTCCAAAATAACAATTAGCAGTAAAACTATCAAATGAAACTGCTAGTACATAAATCATCGGACTAGAAGTTACCTACTTGTAATTGGGTGATATATGGCTCTCTAAAGCTTATTACAGAGCATGCCTCAATGTTATTGGGAGCACCATCTAAAACCATATCCCTCCAAACTCCACTTCTCCAATTATATCTAACAAATCAGGTTGGAAACCTCCTCAGCAAAACTATCTCATCTTCACCTAAAAAACAGAGTTCATACCATAGGTAGGAGGATGGATGGCAAATTTGGTCCAAGAATCTTGCACACCGTACTCTTTCATTAACAAAACATCAAATGAAAAACCCGAAGAAGCAACAACCATAGCGAGACATCCTCCAATAACAGTGAATCCATCAACATATGGTCTAAGTCTACCAAATCCTTTGGGATAAGGCACACTTTGAAATTTCTCAGTGGCCACATTGAAAGCCGCTATAACAACCGGCCCATAATCTCTTGTACGGAACATAAAATGCAGGCAACCTAATAGAGAGGTAAATCAATTAGAATCGTGATAAGAAAGAAGAGTAGGGCTCCTAACAAGCGGTCGGTCTATAAGTTGACATGCCACTTATTTCTTACCTTATATACTGCATTTGTTAAATTACATACAAAATTTAAAAATTTAAAAATTATTTTTTTATATCATATATTTTTATATTTTCTCCTTCAAATACATATTATTACTTGTTTTAATTTATAAAATGCAATATATAAATTTTATAAAAAAAATTAAGGTAATATGCAGATATAACCCTATATGTTGAGGAAAGTGCAAATATAACCCTCAATTATTTTTTAGTGCAAATATAACCCTATCTATTACACATAAGTGCAAATATAACCCTAAAGCCACTATTCCGGCATTGACTGGCTATTTCCGGCCATTGACCGACCAAAAATGACCAAATTGCCCTTCTAACCTATTACAAAATTAAAAAGACAAAATTGCCCCCAATCACCACCACCAACAACCACCTGGCATACCACCACCAGCCACCCTTGCCTCCCCTGCCATCACCTCACCTTCACCCCGCCACCACCACCAGCAACCACCAGCAGCTAGCACCACTACCACCACCAGCCACTACCGAAGCTCCTCTACCTCTCCTGCCATCACCTCACCTTCACCCCGCCACCACCACCAACCATTCCCGCCACCACCACCAATCCCTCCCCTGCCATCACCTCATCTTCACCCCGCCACCACCACCACCAATCCCTCCCCTGCCATCACCTCACCTTCACCCCGCCACCACCACCAGCCATTCCCACCACCACCACCAATCCCTCCCCTTCCATCACCTCACCTTCACCCCGCCACCACCACCAACCATTCCCACCATCACCACCAATCCCTCCAGCCATCACATCACCACCTCTCGCCATCCATCAGACCTACCGGAGCTCCTTTGCCTCACCACCACCAGCAACCACCACCACCAGCCACCACTGGAGCTTCTCTGCTTCCCCTACCATCACCTCACTTCACCCTGCCACCACCACCAACCATTCCCACAACCATCACCAATCTCTCCAGCCATCACATCACCCCCCATCGCCACCCATCAGACTTACCACCAATCTCTCCAACCATCACATCACCATCTCTCAAGGCACAAACCCAGAAAAAAGAAAAATAGGACGAAATCAAAGCTTCGAACATACCTCAGACGGAATCAGACCTTGGACTGAACAAAATGAACAACACCACCTTGATCACCACTGGCTCTCAATTCGCCTTATTCGTCATCTTCTTCTTCTGCTTCAGATTTTACAATTTTGAAAACCTAATTTGATAAATTGAGGGAAATCGAGGGTGAATTTATTGCAGTTATGGAGGAGTTAAAGAACAAAAGGGATAGCGGCGGAAGGAGTGATTGTGGTGGCCAGAGAGAGGGTGGCAGAGTGGAAGAAGAATGGAGCAGCGACGGGAAGAAGAAAGAAAAGGGTGTGGCGGGAAGAAGAATGGACAGCGGCGGAGGAAGAAAAGAATAATGGCAGAATTGGTAAGAGACGAAGGGTAATATAGTCATTACATCATTTGGAATTTTCAATTTTTTTAAACATAAACCGGCCAGGGTAAAATCATCTTTTCACCTAATTCCGGCATCAAATTGCTGGAAAATGTTATATTTGCACATAACCTGATTAGATAGGGTTATATTTGCACTTTCAATTAGCGCAGGGTTATATCTACACTTTCGTCAATTATATAGGGTTATATCTGCACTTTTCTCAAAAAATTATAACTCTTAAGGTAAATGCCCCATGTGGACTGTCTATAACCTTATGGAAAGGCTGTCTTTCCTGAGACTTTCCCAAGAAAGAAATACTATTTTTTGATTGGTTTTGTGTATATCATGTTCCATATTTGTTTAGGTCTTGTATACCCTTTGTACTCACTATATATCAATATACATAACCACAATGATTTGTGGGTTTTACATTCTAATTGATGTAAATCAATTAGAAGTAGTTCTCTACCACCATCAAGGTATTTCAAAGTGATGGTGGAACCGAGTTTGTAAATTATCGCATGCGGATTCATTTTGCGTCTAAGAGCATTCATCATCAGCTTTCCTGTCCTTACACTCCTAAGCAAAATGGCCGTGCAGAGAGGAAGCATTGTCATATTACCGAGACAGGTTTATTGATACTCTTTCATTCTGGCCTTCATTATTCATTTTGGTATGATAGTTTCTCTACGGCGGTCTACATCATCAACAGACTGCCTACTCCGATTTTATTTGGCCAATCTCTACTCTCTGTTATTTTTGGCACTACACCTGACTACTCCAATTTTCATCCATTTGGCTGTCGAGTTTTTCCTTATTTATGACTCTATGTTGCGCCTAAACTGGCCCCTCGGAGTATGTTTTGTATATTTTTGGGATACAGCTTTCAGTACAAGGGTTATCAATGTCTTGATGTTCTTACAAAGAATGAGTACATCACTCTCCAGGCTCGGTTTGATGAGTTATTTTTTTCGGCTACTCGTACTGACACTGTCAAAGATTCTTCATCGCTGGATATTTCTACTTTTTTGGAGCCTTCGTCGGTGTCATCAGAAGTGTTTGAGCCATCTTCTACAGCACAACCACCTATTATTCTGGAAAATTTGAATTTTCCAACTGTACCGGAAGCTCGGGGTTCTTCAGAAAATTGCATTTGTTAGCCACGGGTGACCAGCAGCGTGTCCGACACCAGCCAGCACTGCCAGCACTGCCGATGCCGCCTCACGAACCGACCACCCCAGCCGCGCGTGTACACCACGCGCCACCTCCACAGTCACCATCTTTCCCAAATTCACTATCGCCCCTGCTTCTCCAGTGTCGTCATCACTGGCGCCTGCTGGGCCACCGCTGACTGCCTCAGGTTTTGTGCCCATCGTCTCGACTTCTGCATGCATCCTCGGGATCCATGCATTTACAATTACGGGTCCCTCCTCTCGGCATCTGATGACTACTCGCCTGCGCACTGGTTCTCTACGGTACAAGGATTTTTCCTGAATATGATATTTCTGGTTTACTGAGTGTTTTATTTTCTAAGACTTAGCATCGGAGTCATTGCTCGACTGTCAAGGATCCTGAATGGGTTGCTGCTATGGACTCAGAGATGGATGCTTTGCGCACTCAATAGACATGGGAGCTGGTTCCTCGTCCTTCCCATGCAAATATTGTTGGTTCAAATGGGTTTTACCGGTTGAAGTATAATTCAGATAGATCCCTTAACCGACACAAAGCGAGGTTAGTTGCTCAGAGTTTTTCACAATTGCCTGGTTTTGATTATGATCATCTTTTAGTCCATTGGTTAAGGCATCTACTATTCGTACTATTTTATCCATTGTTGTTCATCGCAATTGGTCATTGCAACATCTTGATGTGAAGAATGCTTTTTTAAATGGCATTTTGGAGCCTCCAGTTAACATGGAGCAGCCTATTGGATACAAAAACCCTATGCATCATGATTATGTTTGTCGTCTACGCAAGGCCATTTATGGCTTGAAGCAAGCTCCGCACACTTGGTTTCAGCGTTTCACTTCCTTTTTTATTGGTCTGGGTTTTGTATGCAGTTCTTCAGATACCTCCTTGTTTTTTCTCACAGGGTGCCTCTTTGCCCTATTTGTTGGTTTATGTTGATGACATTATTCTTACTGGGAATGATGGTCATCTTATTCAGAAGTTTATTGATCAAGTTAATCAGGAGTTTAATATTACCGATCTTGGCACTTTGCACTATTTTTTTGGATTGGAGGTTGTTCGTACTTCAGAAGGCTTATTCCTTGGTCAAGCCAGATATGACGGGGACATTTTACTGCAAGCTGGCATACAAGACTCTACGCCTATTGCTATTCCACTTGTGGCTTTTTCACAACTATCCAGCTCTTTCGATAAGCTATTTAGAAACCCCACACTTTATCGTTCTTTGGCTGGTGCGCTACAGTATCTATCGATCACACGTTCTGACTTGTCCTATGATATGAATATGGTCAGTCAGTATATGCAGGCTCCTACTGATAACCATTACCAATTTGTCACTCGAATTTGCACTATGTTTGTGGTACACTCCACTATGGTCTTCAGTTTCATGCAAACTCCCCTGTTTTACCAGTTTTGGGTTACTCTGATGCTGATTGAGCTTGTTGTATAGAGACGCGTATGTCTACGTATGGTTATGCCATTTTCCTTGGTGGCAACCTGGTTTTCTGGAGTGCTAAGAAGCAGCCTGCAGTTTCTCGTTCTAGTTCAGAATCAGAGTACCGTGCTATGGAAAATACTGCTGCGGAGTTAGCTTGGTTGATGAATCTTTTTGGGGATTTACGTGTGACGTCGCGCGCCCCACCCATTTTATAGTGTAATAATAATAGTTCTCTCTTCCTGGCTTAGAATCCTGTTTCTCTTAAGAGAGCTAAGCACATTGATATTGACTATCATTTTGTGTGTGAGATGGTGTCTTCTGCAAGCTCAAGGTTGCTCATATTTCCACGGACTTGCAGCTTGCTAACATCTTTACGAAGGGTCTACCCCGTCCTCAGTTTGAGCTTCTACGTTCCAAGATTTGCGTTACGACCAGTCCTACGCTTCGCTTGAGGGGGGTTAATAGAGATGCAAATCAATTAGAGTCAGGATAAGAAAGGAATACCCTTTCTGATTGGTTTTGTGTATATCATATTCCATATTTGTTTAGGTCTTATATACCTTTTGTACTCACTATATATATATCAATACACACAGCCACAATGATTTATGGGTTTTACATTCTACGAACGTTTAATGAAAACACTTGCCAAGGTTGTGTCACGATAAGAAAAGGAAGTAGGATTGGGCAAACTCTTCCAAGTTCTAGTGTAGAAAATATGGGTAATAATTGTGTTTGTATTCATGAATTCAGGATACATTATATAGTAGTACAGGATACCTATACAAGCTAGGAAAAGCTAATAGAATACAATTACATCTACAATTATGGTAAGAATATTCCAATTCCTTAACACTCCTCCTCAAGTTGAAGCATGGGGATCGAAAATGCCCAACTTGCCAAGAAAAGAATGAAACTGGTAATGTCCAAGAGCTTTAGTGAACAAATCCGCAGGTTGGTCTATCGTACAGATATGTTGAGTAACAATTACGCTAGATTGAACAAGATCCCGGACAAAATGACAATCAACTTCAATGTGCTTTGTGCGTTCATGAAAAACTGGATTTGCTACAATATGAAGAGCGGATTGACTGTCACAAAAAAATTGCATAAGAGAGGAGTGCAAAACCCCTAAGTCCTTCAATAAAGACTTAAGCCATAACAACTCACATAAGGTAACCGTCATAGCACGATACTCCGCTTTAGTAGAAGACCAAGAAACAGTAGGTTGCTTCTTAGTTTTCCAAAAAATTAGAGAATCACCGATCATTACAAAATAACCAGAAAGAGAACGCCTAGTAATCGGGCATGTAGCCCAATTCGAATCACAATAAGCAGTCAATTGTAACGTACTACGAGAAGAGAGAAATAAACCTTGACCAGGATGACTTTTCAGGTAGTGCAACACACGAACAGCAGCTTGCCAGTGAGAAACACAAGGGGACTTCATGAATTACGCAAGAGTATGAAGTGAATAACTAAGTTCAGGGCGAGTAATAGTCAGGTATATCAGACGCCCAACCAAGCGTCGATACTGCTCTGGGTTATGGTAGGCTGGACCTTCAACACGTGCTAAATCATGTTGTTGCTCCATCGGAAAGTCGGTCGGTTTAGAAGTAGATAAATCAGTATCTGATAAAATGTCCAAAGCATATTTCCTTTGCGAAAGAAACATCCCCTCCGGTCTTCTAGCAATCTATGTGCCCAAAAAATACCTAAGTAGACCAAGATCTTTCATATGGAAACAGGAACTCAAGTATTTTTTGAACTCAGAGATGAGAGAAGAAGAGCTACTAACTATAACCAAATCATCCACGTAAACCAGAACATGTAAAGAAACTGATCCACGGGAAAAGACAAATAGAGAGTAATCGGCCTTACTCTGAACAAATCCAAATGCTCGTAAAGCCTGAGCCAATTTAGGAAAGCAATTTCTGGGAGCCTGACGAAGACCATAAAGAGATTTCTAAAGGCGAAAAACTTGTCCATGTGGCACCACATAGCCAGGCAGGGGTCGCATAAACACCTCCTCATGCAAATCACCATGTAGGAAAGCATTGTGGACATCCATCTGATGTAGTTCCCAACCACGAATGACTACAACAGACAGGAATAAACAAACATAACTCATCTTTGTAACCGGAGCAAAGGTCTCAGTATAATCAATTCCTTCCACCTGGCGATTCCCAAGAACCACTAGGCGCGCCTTATGGCGTTCAATAGTACCATCGGAATGGAACTTCGTTTGGTAAACTCATTTACACCCAATGGCCTTTTTACTCAAAGGCAGAGGAGCCAAAGTCCATGTCTGATTTCGCTCTAGCACAGTAAATTCCTCTGTCATAGCGGCTCACCGATGAGTATGCTTGGAAGCCTCAGAACAAGTAGTGGGGTCTGCACTAGATGTTACAACACCTAAAAATCTAGAATGCATACGATAAAAATTATCACAGTTTACATAACCAGTAAGGGGGTAAAGAACACCTGAGGAAAGTGACGACGCATGAGGGAACGTAGTCGAACGGGGGGTCTTCAGTAGTAAGGGCACATGCATAATCATCACAATCATAATCTACAAAGTAAGACGGTGGTCGGCGATATCAAACACTCTGTCTGGCATATGGCAATGCGGCAGCGGAACTATCCGGTACCAGAGAAGCTGGTAAAGTAGATACCAAAGACGTAAGATTGGCGGTGGCCGACAAATGATGACCGACGGCGACTGGTGGAGACCTACCGGTGGCTGGTCGGCGGTGGAGGCCGGTGGGCGGCGGCGGCGGGCGGCGGAGGCTGGGCGGCGGCGGCTGCGGTGGGTGGACGGTAGTGGCGGCGGCGGCCGCGGTGAACGACGGATGGCACGGCGGTAAACGGCGGCGGCGGCCGGCGTAGGCCGGGCGGTGGCGAGCGGCCGGCGTAGGTCGGGCGGTGGTGAGCGGTCGGCGTAGGCCGGGCGGTGGCGAGCGGCCGGCGTAGGCCAGGCTGTGGCGAGCGGCCGGCGTAGGCCGAGCGGCGGAGACGGTGGCTGGGCGGAGGAGGTGGCGGGGTGGAGGAGGAGGCGGCGGGGCGGAGGAGGCGGCGGGGCGGAGAAGGCGGCGGGGTGGAGGCGGTTGGGCGGCAGCGGCGGCGGGCGGAGGCCCGGCGGTGGCAGGCGGTGGCGGCGGACGACGGTGACTGGCCGACGATGACAATACTAACGGCGACCAGCGGCTGGCGGAATAAAAAATTTGTGCGTCTCCGGCATCAAGAAGGAGGAAACAGCTGTTGGGTTCATCGGATGAAGCAGCTGTCGAAGTTGCAGAATAAGAGAACTCATCTTCAAAGAAATTGGCATCCCGACTTGTAAAGATCACACGGGATTCCAAGTCAAAAAGGAGATAGCCTTTCTTTTTGGCAGGATAACCAAGAAAGATACACCACCGACTTCGTGGTGCAAACTTGTCACAATATCTGGAAACATGAGCATCAAAACACAAGCATCCAAAAACTCTTAATGATGAGTAATTCGGAGCTTGCCCATAGAGCAACTCAAAGGGAGTGCGACCATTGAGATGCTGAGTCGGTGTTCGGTTAATCAGGTAAACAGCAGTAAGAACACATTCTCTTCAAAATTCAATAGGAAGACTGGCTTGGAACCGTAAAGCACGCGCCACATTGAGTAAATGGCGATGCTTTCTTTCAAATCGACCATTCTGTTGCGGTGTATCAACAATAGATGTCTCAAAAATGATCCCAGATACAGTAAAGTGAGATCACAGAGGCAAAAATTCAGTGTCGTTATCAGCCCGAACTCGTTGAATTGTTTGGCCCCACTGGTTCTTCACTAAGGCACTAAATTCTAAAATTCTAAAAGCTACTTCAAATTTAGCTACTAAAACAAATAAACCCAAACAGCTCAGGAATAATCATATACTATAGTCAAAAAAAATGCACCACTAGAAGATAGTGTTCGATACGGTTCCCAAACATCACAATGAATTAATTGAAACACTGCAGTAGCATTTGTAGAACTCAATTGAAAACTATCTCTAATCTGTTTTGCTCTATAATATATAGAGCAAGGAACAGAATGTTTATTAGTGCTAAACTCAATAGAAGAAATAGAAACGACACTGTGGAGGAAGGATGCCCAAAACACTGATGCCATAAGTCAGAAGAAGATACTGAAGCAACTGTAGGAAGAGACTGCAGGATAGGATGGTGAACATGAGCATCCAGCAGACGAAGCCAAAACACCCCCCCCTTCTGTTCACCCACGCCAATCACTTTCCTCGTACTAATTGTCTGTAAAATGCAATAATTTTCAGTAAACAAAGCTAGACAATTAAGGGTAGATAACAATCTAGAACATGACAGCAAATTGCATCGCAAATGTAGGCATATATAAAACATGAGGTAGAGTAACACCACCAAAGCAAATAGATCCATATTGAGCTGTGGATTACACCGAGCCATCAGGCAGAACAACATTCATAGAATCAATAGTAGTAGTAATATCAGTAAGAGAACCTTTGTTACCAGTCATGTGATATGAGGCTCCCGAATCAAGTATCCATCGTAAAGTAGGCTTACCAGACTTATTGTCAGGATTTAAACAGATTAAACAAGTGCATGGTCGTGCTCCATTGGTCATCAGACAGAGCATGGCCAAAATCGGAACGTGCAGGAACACGGTCGGAAGAAGTCGCCACCACTAGACTAGGCGGCGATGTGGCTACGCCGACGAACGGCAGCTAAAGAGAGAGCGTCGCGGCAGCGCCTTAGGGACCAGTGGCGGTGGCTGACGTCCGGGAAACTGGCACCGATTTCTTGCTAGTACCAACTTTCTCCTTCAACTCCTTGAACCAGTCTGGTACACCATGTAACTGGAAAGAGGTATCCTTATCATGACCCCTGCGGCGACAATGTGTACAAACAAGATTCTTGCAGTCGGATGTAGAAAGAACAACTGGCAAAGAACTTGCAGGTGGTGGACGTCGGGCAGCATACGCCATGGAGTTAGAAGAAGGCTCACGAGCTCGAATGACAGCTCTATGATTCTCCTCCTGAGCAACAAGGGCATACACTTTCATGACAGATGGCATTGGATCAATGCTCATGATGTGTGATCGCAAGGTGTGAAAACCTTCGTCAAGGCAAGAGATGAATTGGTAGATCAAATCCTTCTCTCTTTCTTGGAATACTTTCGCAGCAATATTGCAATGGCATAATGCCTTGCTTTCTTCACAGGCACAAACCAGGGGAGGTCGTATGCAGTGATAATCTGCAAATAACTTCTTCAATTAGGCAAAGTAAATATCGATGGGCTGATCGTTTTGCCTGCAACTCTGAATAGCCTCTTGCATCTACAAAACCTTCATAGCATTGGCAAGAATAAATAGTGCCTTTAGGTGATCCCACAGATCCTTAACTATGGCAAATGAGCTTGTAGAAGATCTCAATACCGGATCCAGGGTTTGCAAGATCCAGCAGACGAGAGTAGCATTAACCCCAGGCCAATCAGCAGCATCAAGATGGCCATCCTGGGGTTTGGTAATGGATCCATCAATGAACCCAATCTTGTACTTAGCAAGGAATGCGCAACAAATCGCATCAGACCATTCAATGTAATTTTCCTGACATTTCAGCATGTTCGGTATGAGTTGTAAACCTGGACCATCGTCAGAACCAATAAAGTAAGGATCAATCAACATACGACCAATAGGTAAAGTAGTCTAGGGCCAGATTGCAACTGCAACTGCTGAAGTAAAGCTGCAATCACATCATAACCACTCATATCCTAAAGCTTCGAAGCCTCAGGTGCATCAAAACTAGGTCGTTCTTCATAGCCAGAAATTGTGGAAAATTAGGTACAGATCAACAGTAGGTACAATAACCAGCGACGGATCGGATCGATAAGACACACCGGTGCATTGAACTAGCGGCGGTGCGTGAAGATTGGTGAGTTCGGTCGTGCGGCGGAACGAAGACTGAGCGGCAGACGGCAGACGGCACGTGGCAGCGACAGCGGCAGCGGCGGATGGCTCGTGGTGGTGGCAGCGGCGAACGGCTCGTGGCGGCGCCGGCGGCGGATGGCCCGTGGTGGCGGTGACGGCGGATGGCCTGTGGCGGTGGCAGCGGTGAACAGCCCGTGGTGGCGGTAATGGCGGACGGCCTATGGCGGCGGTGGCAGCGTGAAGTAGCGGCAGCGACCGGTAAAGCGTGGCAGACGCAGCGCCAGTGTGTGGTGTGTGACGGCAGCGGCTTGGAATTTAATGCAGCAGAAAATTTTCTATTTAAGGTTTCAGGATTTTTTGCAATGATACCATGTAGAAAGGGTAATAATTGTGTCTGTATTCATGAATTCATGATACATTATATAGTAGTATAGGATACCTATACAAGCTAGGAAAAGGTAATATAATACAATTACATCTACACTTATGGTAAGAATGTTCCAATTCCTTAACATCTGGTTTTTACATTAACAAATTCAATACCATTTTTTTCCATTAAGACAGCTTTGAAATCAACCTTATACCTTCGTTGCAACGTAGCTTTTAGTAGTGAAGGTAGCGACATAGGGCTATTGAGGCGGGTGATTCTCAAAAGATGACTTCTAAAGAAGATGTTTTCGGGGCTATAAAGGCGGAATTTGGCAAACTGGGGTCCGGACAAAAAACTCGCCATGTCTTCGAAAGGCACTTGCATCGCCCGATAGATTTCACATTTTAAATAGACTTCACATTTTGAAGGTGT
The DNA here is from genome assembly GCA_037428765.1 of Rubia yunnanensis. Classification (NCBI taxonomy): domain Eukaryota; kingdom Viridiplantae; phylum Streptophyta; class Magnoliopsida; order Gentianales; family Rubiaceae; genus Rubia; species Rubia yunnanensis. The sequence goes on from CM075062.1 coordinate 132,857,552, forward strand.
AACATTATTTCCATGATCAGATCTTTGGGCAAAGTCGGAAAACTTTCATAAATTTCAGCCATAGCAAGCTAGGTTGTTGATGAGTCGTAATGCAGTAGAGGGTGTGTTATTTTTATAGAGTGTTTTCTTTGATGGTGCACGATAAATCAAAGTCGGATGCAACTGTGGTGGATTTGAAAAATGGCCACCTTTGTGGTCCTCTCAAATTTTTTTTACCGCCATTTAGAGGACGCATTCACTGAATGCGTCCTCAATATATGTATTTTTTTTACCGTCATTTAGAGAACGCATACAGTGAATGCGTCCTCAATACATGTAAAAAAAATTTATTACCGCGTGTGATGAGGATGCATTCTCTGAATGTGTTCACTCGGTTATATATATACATATATATATATATATATATATATTACCTGCATTTAGATGCGTCCTCGATATAGCAAAAAAATATTTTTCAATCCAGTGCTGCGGAAGCATTCTCTGAATGCGTCCTCCATTTGAATTTGTTTTCCATATGAATTTGTTTTCCATTTGAATTCTCAAAATGCGTCCTCAATTTAAAATAAATTTTTTAATCAGTATTCTATCTGATTGTCCTTTTTTATATCTTTGTTGTCCCCAATAGCGCATTAGTAGACATGTGATTGTTTTATATTTTTTAAAAATTTTGGTAATGATATCTCACAAAGTTTTCCACCTGTTCCACATGGGGGAGGACGTATGGTGTAGGATGTGCGCCATGGAACAGATATCTGAGTAGAAACATGTATGTCGTTATGTAAAGCTCCCTCTATAAAATCCTCCTTCATATCGTCTCTTGCGTCCTCATTCAAATCGTACTGGACATGGAGAACACTACCTATATCTAATGGAGCAGTAGGCGACATGTACGCATGGCTAGCGGTGGGAGTAAGATATGCAGTGAAATCACCTGTAGTAATGTCATAGTGCGAGGGTCTACCATGTGATGGTCCGGCATTCATTGGACTCGCATGTGAGGGTCCGGCTTCAGATGAACCAATGTGTTCTGTAGGGCCCCGAGCACGAGGTCGCCGACCACCCTGTCGACCAAGTGGAGCTGGACGGTGCCTTCTGATTTCATTATATCTCACACCAGGGGGAGGTTCCTCACAGTGCACATATGACTGATAAAACTGTAGTTTGGAGGACTCATGCGCATATTGTAGAGTACGTGTGGCAACACCATGTACCCCCCTGATATCATTCGTGAAACATGGGGGACATTCGTCCAAATTAATATCTGACATAAGGCGCATCTCGGACATTGCCTGCAACTACATAAATGAGATAAATATGTTAGATATTAAAAATTGAGGGAATCTAAAGTATTATTTTTTAATACTATTAGAAATTTAGGAAATAGCATATACTCCATAGTAGCTATGTCTCTATGAAAACCCTCCGTAACTGTTTGGGGTCATCCTGGCTGATCAATTAGGGTCACTGTCCTGTGAAAATACCACTCCATGTATTCTCGACCGGGTGTATATGGATCCGCTGTCCCAAGTGCATTAACTTGTTGCTCTGCTCGATGTTCCCACGCATCGAGATATCTTCTCAGTTCAACATGCCAATCCATGCCTGACCTCCCACGACGGTTTCTAGTATAAAGCAATTTGTGTTCATCCTTAGTGACCAACTGTGTGGGTATTGGCTGGATAAGGCCAAACTGCCTGAGAACATGATAAACATGATGGTACTCCACGACGTTGTAGCCAGTTGTTGCTACCAGTTGTACGGTACTGTGGGAGTTGTTGCATGACATCCTCTGTGTATGGCTTCCAAATAAACTGACATAACATATAAGTGTTGTGGTTAGGAGAGAAACACCTTTTTTCCAGTAGTTCAAAAAAAGGAAATCTGAATTACATTATACCTGACTATCATAAAGAGATGTCAGCTGATCGCGGTACACTTTCAGTACATGCATGGATGATTGTGACAAATCGTACCGGGCTCTCCACCTGTGAGGAACAGAACGAATAATATTAGCGATTCCCAGTAATTTCAAAGGTTTAAAAATTGTGTTCTTACTAATTGAATACGAACCTGGACCCAAGAGCACTCATGGTGACGGTCACCGGAAGTCGTCCGGCAGGAAGGATGGTTGGTATTCGCTCTCATGCCCATAGCTGACAATAAATAAATTAAAATATAATATAATGTAAGAGGTCATTATGTACAACTAACAAGTTTAACCAACAATGTTACCTGTAGTAAGACCAGTGGCCTAGATATGGATTTGACTTATGGGATTGCAGCGTCACATAAACACCTGTACAAGTGTGCCAAAATGGCACTCCCCCAACTGTACTGATGTGCTGCATCTAAGTCCATCAGTACCGACAAATAGAGCAGAGGGATCAGGTGCCCGGATGTTTCTGACTTGAGCATTCCTCCGACCAGTAGTAGAATGAAAACCCTAGCCTGCTGTTGACAATCTACCTCAATAGCATCAAGAGGCAACAGACTGCGCAACAAGTTTCCCAACCAGCTGGCCCTTATGCGACCCCCTCTGATAGCACTCGTGTTTGATGTAGCCCCCAGGTAGTCAGTGCAAAATCTCTATCAATCATCTGTGCGCCTGCTAGTGTCTACACCAGTGATTGTCATGCCATCTATTGGTAGACCCCATAGGATGCCCACATCCTGCAAAGTGACGGTAGCCTCCCCCATCGGCAGGTGAAAGGTGTGCGTCTCTAGTCTCCAACGCTCGACTAATGCAGTGATGAGGGAATGGTCTATGTGAATTGGGGCGGAATCCAACAGTCCCTGGAATCCAGCTTCACACACACTCGATCAGGGATCCCACCAATCCAACAAGCCCCATCGCACCGCCTCACCTGCAGTGACTCATCCTTCAAATTACCGTTGTACAGAGCACGTGCACGATGCTCCCGGTGAAGGTAAAGAAAATCCTCATCAATGGGTCCTGGATGATACATGGTGTATCCCTGGTGAAAATCATAATCACATGGAGAAACGATCAGTCCATATTTCCACATGAATGAATACTATTACATGTAATACATATTCAAACCAAATCGTACACTAGCTTCAATTTTTTAAAAAAATACACATAATACAAATCCACACAATCAATTACACTTAAAAAACAAACGAATTTAGCATAACAAGCTGAATGGCTACATAATATAATGTAATACATATTGGTCTAAATCTGAAAAGTTCATATTACAAACACAATCCTAAACACGCCATCGCCTATGGACACCTCTGCAATCACTCGACACTCTCTCATCCATTTGATTCCTTATCATTCTCTCTGCAAACTGATCACACCTCTTATTACAAAACTTTTCAATATTGGGAACCAACCTTCAACTGGCATGTTGCCATAGTGATGGATCTCGTAGAGGCACAAAACCCTCACTATATTGTTGCACATAGGTGGTCGTTTGATAAACCCTGTCACATAAAGTAGATGGATCGTCACGCCTATACCTACAGACAGCCAATGCATGAGAACAGGGGAAATAGAATATTTGTCATTCACGACAACTACACTCCTTTCTCCGGTATTTCACAGTGTACTGGCTCTCACCAATGCTGCCACCAATGGTCCTTGTCACAACCTTATAAGTATGCGATGTCTGACCATACACGGTGACAGTATGTCCTTGTCCCCAAGTGTCTTGCTTCTGAAATTTTTTCCAAATCCTGCTAGGGAACTCGGACCTACACAATTCTACATCAATTTAGAATACATAAAATAGTCCACGAAAACATAATGAACTGTAATGAATCATGAAAGTCCCTCCAATTTGTGGCATCCATTAGCCTTCGTGCAAACATTTCAACTGTTCGTTCAAAAGTGAATTTGACACAAACTGTTTTCGGGAGATGTCGTGCGCGCCTTAAACAGTTGTTGTAACTCTCGGACATATTAGTTGTAAGAATTTCCTAACGACGATCACCCTCATCAAAGGCAAGGCACCATTTACTGTTGTCTTGTTGTCTCAGCCAATCCCAAGCAGATAGTTTGATACTCTCCAACTCCTCCTTGTACTCCCTCCACCTACTCTCTTGTCTGGCACGACCAAGCTGCCAAACCAAAGTCTTCAGATGCGCATTCTTGAACTTCCCACACTCAGCACTAAGGAAGTTGGACTGAAAATGCCTCAAGCAAAATCTGTGGTATCCTACTGGCTCCATCCATTCATCTATATGTCTCATTGCATTCAAAATCCCATCATGACGATCTGATATAATACAGATTGGCCTACTATCACCACCTACCATGTGGAGTCACAGATTTTGCATGAACCAGTTCCAACTCTCATTAGTCTCAGCATCAACTATTACATAAGCAATGAGGAGTATGTGATCGTTCGCATCGTGCATCACTGCAACTAGCATTGTGGCCTTATATGCGCCTCTCAAATGAGTCCCATCCACACTAATCACCGGCCTGCAGTGGTAAAATGCATCATAGCCTGACCAAATTCCCATAACACAAACTTAAATTTCCTACACCAATGGCCATGTATTCTATTAGGTACGTCTGCCCAATCAACAACGGTGATCGGATTGGCCCTGATTAGCTCATCCATAAATGTTGGCAACATTTCAAGGATTCCTCCCAAGTTTCGAATACCAAATCAATAGCCTTCTGGCGAGCATACCACGTCTTCTTGTAGGAAAGGGTCACATTTAACTCTGTCACATGCGCTTGGACATCCTTCACAATGTAAGAAGGGTTCGCGTCAATCTGGTGGCGAATGGAACGGGCGATCATCAATGATGTTAGGTTAGTCTTACCACTCGATCGACCAGCACCAACACAACCATGACTACTTGCCCATTTGGTGATCTCCCACATCCCATGGAAGCCTTTTTGCTGGCTCTAACTATCCAATGACAATTACCACTTCCTTCAACAATGTCCTTACATTTTGCATAACATGTACGTGACCTGCTCTCCACGACCCAGCATTCCCTGTTCATCATGGAACTCCACCTGGAAATAGCTTCTGCCAATTCTGGCTTACTCCGGAATCGCATACCCAATGCAACTTCACCAGTCGCTTGAACATAACTAGGAAGTCCTTCACCACAATTAGTTGGGTCATAGTTATCCTCATCAGGGCCCCTATAATCCCTAAAGTAGGCCTTTGTATTAGGATTCGCCATAAGATGGAACGTCGTAGCTACATTGTTCGTGCACACCACTTATTCATCATCGTCCCCTGGATTCGAATCAGTTGATAAGGAACGATCATCTTCACTTTCTTCTTCAAGTTCCCTTTGCTCACCTTCATCATCGCTACCAACATGTTCACCATGACCAAGAACATACTCGCTAATTCTACCCACATAATCATCATCGAAGACATTCAGCTCCTCATGATGCACACCGTATACACCAGCACTTATAGATGGCTGAGCGCAATCGATGTGAACATTCGCACTGGGTTGGCTCGACTCATCAAAGCCAAAAGGTTCTCCAAAACCTTGGCTATGTACAAGGGGTGGTAATGTTGGCAAAGGTGTATAGTTCTAAATATTGCTCAACAACGACATAAACGTGCCCGGACTAACATCACTCGCACGGTCAATGGTGCTTGACATCTTCTCGATAATAATGTACAGATCAGCTGAGCACAAGGACATTCGATCAACAATGTTGAAGAAGGTTGCGGCATCTTCCATATTATAACACCGATAGTATACAGACGAGCCAATCAGCTCAAGACAACGATAATATAATTTCAACAGAAACCCCTCACTTGCAATGCCAAGTCTTCTGAAAATTAAATCAACTAACTTGGGGTGGCTTAACCTCCGTTCGAGAGTCACATTTTTCTCCGGTATAAGAGGATCATAATATACACCCACAGTCAAATCAAACTTAATCTGACTCCCTTTGTACAAGTACATCGTCAAAAATATCGTACAACTGCATTATACAAATATAGAACATATAATTCGATAATCGTAAACACGGTATTATTCAGCAACTTATATTCAACTCCTCAAACCCTAAACCATACAGTGTTCCATTATCATCGGGCAACCAAATTGTACACTATTATCGATTTTCTAACTATTACACTATTATAAAATGTGTGCTCACTTACGCCACACAAATTAAATCGTTAGTATAACTTCAATACAAAAATTAGTGAACAAATCACACATAATCAATTCACACATAATCACACATCTTCATTCAACACTTTCATAGAATCAAACCAAACATAATCATTCAAACCACACACAATCATTCAACACATTCATATCAACAAGATTTTTTCAAGTACCTCACAAATTACATTATTACTACAAATTCAATAAAAAAATATTAGTGAACAAATCACACATAATCATTCAACACATTCATATAATCATGAATTTTTCAAGTACCTCTCGGAGATTCAAAAATTCCGGCGGCGTATAACTGTAACTTGCGGAGCTGCTGGAAGCGCGTGAGTTCCATGCGCGGTCGTACAGGCGGCGCGTTCGGCATTTAGGCGGGTGCGGGAGGGTTCAACTACAAATTCGGCAACAATTAACACCAAAACACAAAGAAATGAAGTAGATCTGAACAAAACGGAAAAGGAAAAACCAACTAAAGCTTGTGGAGGTACCAACCGAGGGATGAAGATGGGTAAAATCGAAACCTTGGTCTAAGCAAGGGTGGGAGTGAAGATTCCGACGGCGGAGGAAACAAGCAAGTCTTGCGTGTATGTTGTTTTAATGGAGAAACTGGCAGAGAAAACAAGGGAAACGCTCACTGGCGCTGGGTTTTAAATGATGAACTTGATGAGGACGCATTCGGTGAATACGTCCTCTAAATAACGGATATAAAAAAAAACTGTAAATTTAGATGATGCATATGCCAAATGCATACTCAATAATTCTGCAAAAAAAAGGTAAAATCATGAAGACGTATTTGGTCAATAATTCTGTAAAAAAAAGGGTAAAATCTTAAGGACACATTTAACAAATGCGTCCTCGTATATTCATGCAATAAAAAATTTTGATGCAAATGCGTTCTCCACCCTTGCATTCAACCCTTGCATCCAACATACACCAATAGGATTTTCTCATTTTTTACCTAGCAAAAGGATTTCTTATTACCTATCCAATTTCACGGATGATAAGGAAAAGGAAACCTAAACCATTCGTGAAACGGACCAAAACATCTACACAGAAAAGGAAATTTTAATTGCTTACCTCCCTTTTTCTGAAAAGGCGGAATCAGATGCAAAATTAGCCTTCTTCAATCTGATGAATATTGGAGGGAAATTTGAATTCCTCCACAAAGCTGGTGCTTTTCAAGAACTTCATCTTCTTCCTCTTTCTCTAGCAAAAGAATTCACCAGAAATCCCCACATGAACAAGACCCTTTCTTGAAGTGATGGAACCTGTAGTTATCCCTCAGAATGATCTCTCTTTTCGTGATCTTCGAGATATTTTTCATGGTCGAATGGCAGTCGCAGCAGACCCGGATATTTTTGAACACGCGGATTGGGGCCCCGTATGGCAGATTCAACAACCCCAAAGAAACCGCGATCTTCTCACTATGATATAATGCCTCAGAACCGCCATTTCCATCTTTCATCAGCTTATGCAGGATATCGTATATTCGTGTGGTTTGAGGATGAGTTCTGTCGCCAGAAAAGAACCTGTGGATTTCACCTTTCACTTCCAACCAGCTAAAACCAGGTTCTTTAACGACCTTCTTCGACGCCATTGTTCTTCTCTGCTTCTCTGCTTCAGAAACTCTTCCCACTCGAGAGTACATGTTTGATAACGTGACATAGACTGATGCATCATCTGGTTCCAATTCTAGAATCCTATTTGCTGCCCTTTCGCCTAGTTTAAGGTTTCCATGGAACCTGCATCCCGCGAGAAATGGTCGCCAGATTGAAGCAGTTGGTTTGATTTTGATTGGCAATCTTGCTATGAAATCAGAGGCTTCTTCAAGCTTTCCTGATCTGCTAAACAAGTCCACCATGGCGCTGTAATGCATCTCCTCCGGCGTAATCTTGTAGTCTCTCAACATGGACTCGAAAAACGCTTTCCCTTCTTCAACCAATCCGCAATGGCTGCAAGCTGAAATTACAGCAAGAAAAGTAGTGCTGTTTGGATGCATTCCTTCACAAACCATCTTGTCAAAGAGAGCTGCCGCTTTCTTGAAATGCCCGTGCTGCGAGTAGGCCTTGACTATGGAGTTCCACGACACAATGTCGGGGCTCACTATCTGAAAGAACACTTTCTCAGCTTCATCCAGATCACCGCAGCTTGTGTAGGCTTCGATCAGAGAGCTTGCAACGTGGAGGTCTTTCACCAAGTTGGATTTCACGCTCCAACAGTGCAATTGCCTTGATGATGAAAGTGAAGGCAGGGAAGCAGAAGCTTTAAGAACACTCGATAAAGTGTATTCATCGCATGATGTTTGATCCATAACCATGGTTTCAAAAGCCTCCAATGCTGATCCAAATCTCTCATTCTGAACAAAGCCAGCTAAAAGCGCGTTCCATGACACCATGGATGCGTTCCTTCCCATATCTCGACACTGTTTCTCAGCATTCTCCGATTCTCCAAGCTCTGAGTACATGTCTACGATGGCAGTTCCCACAAAAGATCCTGAAACCATACCATTCTTGATCAGATGAGCGTGCAACGCGTAGCCGTTATCAGAATGCCTCATCCTTCCACAGCACGAAAGGGCTAGAGTTAGCGTATTCTCATTCGGCTGAAAACCCCTGTCCCTCATCAAATTCAGCTGCCACAATGCCTCCTCGAATGCCTTCTTCTGGTACAGTCCAGAGATCAGCGCGGTACAAGATACGACGTTCTTTTCAGGAAGTTTCTGAAATAGCCTCTGAGCATCCTCCATGAACCCGAACTTACAGTACATTGTCAGAAGCGAATTACCAACAACTCCAGTGAGAACATAGCTCAGCTTCACTATATGAGCATGGAGTTGAGCCCCTTCCTCCATAGCTAGGATGCTTCCACAACCCGATACCAGGATCGAAAACGTATAGTCATTTGGTAGTATCCCCCAATCCATCATATCTGTAAACAAGCTCACAGCCTCCTCAAACATGCCATTGCTTAGGAATCCAGAGATCAAACAGTTGCATGCCGCGACATCAACAGAAACTATACCATCAAAAACTGATATCGCGTTATCGATTTTGCCACACTTGGCGTACAGATTAACTAGAGCTGTATCCACAATCTTGTCCCCGCAGATCCCTCCCTTTATGTACGAAGCATGCAACTTCATGCCAGCTCCTACATTTCCTTCCCTGGTGCAATTGCTCAAAGAATCAGCCCTATTTCTGAATCCATCTTCACTTCCTTCAGCACAAACGTAAAGATGGTTGTTTCTTTGAGTAATTTCTTCAAACACCTTACACCCACACCTGAAGTCCTTAATTATTGGAATCTGGGATAAAGGGTCCTTCAACTGCCAAGAAAATGAAACTGAAAATGGCGCTAAACTCGTGAAGACCATCTGGAAAAATTAAGGATAAAAGATGGTACCTTTGTGTCAGATTTTTTTTCTGGACTCTTGGTAATTGTGAATTTTCTCGCAGTGAAAAAGATCATAAATAGGAGGGGTATAAAAAGAGGGCATTTGATTTATCATTAAATAAATGAATTTCATCCACATGCTTATCTCACAATCCCATACACGCTGAGAAAAAAGCTTATGAATAATCCAAGCATTTTTCAATTGAATTCATTGTCTCAGATTCAACCCCTGTTTTTGGTTCCAATCTGCAGATTTGGAAGTGGGTTTCTTCCCAATTTGAAGATAATTGAGTGGAGAAGAACATCGGGAAATTCGCAGAGTTTCAGCTGTACAAATTTCTACCATTTCGAAGAAAATAAGAAGGGACGCCGAAAGAGAAGAAGCGTTGTTGCGAAGTCGAGTACGAGAGAGTCGCCGTACCAAGTGTTGGGGGTTTCTCCGTCTGCAACACCCGATGAAATCAAAAGGGCCTACAGGAAACTCGCCCTCAAGTTCCACCCTGATGTTAATAAGCAGGTATATGCTTCGTTAAAGCTACGATTATCATAAATTCAATAGTATGTAGATAACATTATCATCCTGGATATTATTAGATTTTCTGCGACATGTATTTTCTAAATATTAATTTTATGTATGCCGTTAGTACGGGTAACTAAAGTTACTTGTGGTTCAGCATGACTTGGGGAAGTTGATTAAAGAGTGTAGATAGAATGAGTAATTGATTTTAGTGTTTTATTGAGTTCAAGAACTTCTTTTTCTGTGTTTTGTGTGATCTGTTCTTGGTACAAGCTTTGGTTCAGAACAACGATGCATTTAGATTAAAGAAAGTAGAAAGGAGGAGCGAGGAGTGAGGAATCTCTTTGCTCATATTGCAAATGGATTCATTCATGTTTAAGTAGCTTTGTTCGTACTATAACATTGATGTGATAATACGAAAGGAAACACCTCAATGTTGATGTTTTGTAAGTTGGACATGAATAGACACTGTAACTTGGACAGGTAATCTGACGTTGTACTTCATTCCCGAGGAGCGAGGGGGTGAAAAGGAAGATTTCTGATGAAATTTGTGGATTTTTTCTGCAGCAAAACTAGCTAAAAAGGCTTAGTAATGGACTAATGTTTCTGGACAAATTTCGCATGGTTTGACATCAAATTCAGGAAGGAAAGCTTTAACGATAATATGTGTAGTGAAATTTGAACATTCATTTCTTCCGCTTAGTTATCTACTTGCTAATGACATGATCATACTGTTCTATTTCTTATGTGCTCTTTTTATCGTTTTCTTATGAACGTATAACTTAATGTAAACAGGCTAATGCTCAAGAAAAGTTTATGAGGATTAAGCATGCATACAATATTTTGTTGAACAAATCTGAGAGACAGGCAGAATCTTCTTACTCCACACCAGGGAGAAGCCAAAGTAGGACATCCGAGGATGATGAAGAATTTTACGGATTTGGTAAATATACACTCCCACCACCCTTTACAATTTAAGGCCTGTTAAGTGCCGCATCTTTTACCTTATCTAGTTTGAGTCCGTCTCTCGAAAGACGGTCTTTAACGTTTAAACTGCAAATTAGAAGAGGTGAAGATAAAATTTTCGGGTTGCATTAATCGGGTCATAAATTTATAATTACTGCACGTTGCATGATAAATTTTTAATGTTGCAACTAAAACCTTTTACCTTCCTATAATTCTAATTCAACCTCGTCTTTCCATATGCCTATGGAAAGACGGTTTTTCCCAAGACTTTGCCATCTAGCTTATTCTCATAAACATATGTGAGGAAATTCAGAAGCATCGTTAAGACTTTGTAATATGGTTGTCTGTCTCTTCTCATGTTGAACGCCTTTCATATTATGCAGGTAACTTTGTGAGGGATGTCCAAATAACCATAGGTAGATTTGTGCTCTTTATTCAGGGAATGGGAGCCATGAAGCTAGTTGCATGCACTTGTTTTGCTTTTAGCTGTCTTCGAGGAATAAACCTATGAGATCCTGAAAAAATTCGCGTTGTCTTTGTCAGGGGACTTCTTTAAGGATCTTCAAGAAGAATTTCGGAACTGGGAGGCTGAAGCTGCATCACAAGGAAAACCAAAGAGCCTGTGGGAGGAATTGTCGGTAAGTCGTGATCCTTAGCATCTTTATCTGAAATCAGATCTTCTGTAACACTTTTAGTGTGTATTTGTCTAAATGGCTTGACAAGTGTACGAGTTACAAGCAACGTCATTTCAATTTTGATAGGAAATAGGAGAAGATTTTGTTGAGTTTCTGGAGAAAGAGCTGAACATAAGTGATGTCGAGACAGGGGGAACCGATGATCAGAAGCGTAATGCATCATCCGGTGGATCAAAGGCAGCAGGGAGAGTAAGTGAAACTGATGCAGCCGGAAGAGGTAAGGAAGAAAATATAGTTGATGATATTGAGGCTACCCTCGCCCAATTGAAGAAGGAATTGGGTCTCTGAAGAAATGGATCCCGAAGCTCTGAAATACCGACTTAAGTAACTGCAATCCCCTGATACTCTTCCGTTACTCTTCATTCTTCTGTATTCATTCTGTATAATCACTATTGAAAGATAGGTTAAAATGTGCAGTTTTGCTTCGCTACGCTACTTCTGCTGAGTAATTCAGCTAGATTGATTGTTTCATTAACTTGAGCTTGATTTCTTCTGCGGTTTTGCTCTTGAAATGGAGCGATTTCTCGTGTGTATTGTGAGAGTGAAACATTGTTACAATGTGAAGTTCCCGATGGCACATGAGATGAAGTGGCAACGGTGATCTTGAAAAGGCTCAACAGTGAAGCACAAGACAGGATGAAAACAAGAACCAGGATGAGTTTCTTTTCGTTTCAGAGACTTGTGATTTTTCCTTCTATGCAGTGTTTGTGGTGCCTCAGGTTCTGCAGTTTGTTCGGTGATGATGAGGGAGCACTGTGTTGTTTCTGAGGGATTGATGGATGTTTGATAGGAAACCATTACAATTGTTTCTCAAGATAGTTTGTGTGGTAACTGGTAAGATCAATTTTTGAGTGATGATAAAGTGAAGTTGCTTATGCTAGAATCATGTTGTCCAGGTATTTGCCATAGTTAAAGGGATAAGAAGTTAAAGTCTAGTGACTAAATCATGAAATATCATGATTTGGAACTTAGATTTCAAAAACAGCTCCTCTTAGCCCCAGTTCCCTACAGCATACCTGCAATCCACTTCAGTTAGCTAGTTTTGGTCTATTATTCCTAATTTTTAATATGTTTATGTTTTAGTTCAGTTCAACAGAAAATCAGCTCGGAAGAACTGGCATTAGGGTTGATTCCAATTCCAATTCCAATTCCAATCCCAATAATATAACCAAACGACCAGACAGATTGAGTTTGAACAAGTAAATAATAATGGAAGCTCTGAAATGAAAGCTATTCACTATCAAGAATCTGTCAGGAGGACACATCTTCAAATTCACAGTTGATAAACAAACCCCTCAATCCTAAAAGTACCGAGTTTCACCGACTGTAGCACTCCCAAAGCACCCTAAACTGGAAAACCAAGACCCTAGGCAGCTCAGACGAAAACTTGTAGACTCTGATTTTACTTCAAAATTGGTGTCAAATAACTACCGGGGACTCGTATATCTTAGAATCTCTCTCCAAACCGGAAGAACAAAGCACCAGTTCCGGAGTTGTGGTCAACTGCATACTCAGCGCGTACTAAACCTAGTTTAACTCCAGCGCCATAAGAGGATCCCTGGCCCATTCGCCTGTAAACCTCCGTTGGATTTCCTTTCACATCCTTGGAACTTCCAAGATCATTACCATGTTCTACAAATGCATACACGTGTGTGTTTTTGATAGGTATCCGTAATTCAGCAGCCAACTGGAGGTCAAAGTAAGTGAAATAATGATCATATATCAAATTCATTGCATCCCAATGGCAGAAATTAACTGACTTTGGAAAAGAAATTGTTTTCTGATATGATTACATGACATACCTCCAGAATGTTTCGAGCTGCACCAATTTCTCCCATGTTGTAGCCCCTTACTGAATATGGTCCGCCGAGTGTAAAGGCGTCATAGCTTGGAAGATCTCCAACACAGCCACCATAATGGCCATGGAGAACTAAGACAGGAGGTGGTGCTTTACCAGCTCCCTCTTCAACTTCAGTCAATTGGACAAATCGTGTCATCGTCAACTGATGTCGGTTAAAGAATGGGAATTTACTTCCAACACCAAGGCCTTGGTCTACCTGTAATTTTGACACAAAAATCAATCCAGGAATGTGCCTCATCTATAGAGCATTAGCTTAAGCCAAATGCTGCAGTTTGATATGTTTCATTGGTTTTACTTGTAACATAAATCAGAAACAAACAAGATAAAAATGCTGAATCAAGCGGTGAGGATTCTGGGGACTACATCTCCAAACAATGCAAAAACTAATATTTTCTTAACAATGGATTGTACAGATTAAAAAAAGGTAGCTTTGTAAAGAACAGGAAAGATAAGACACACCTGAAACACATTTCTCTCCCCGACTATGGCTCCATTCACGAACTTTGTGTTATCTCTCGTTATATTAGCTTGCAAAAATGCCATGCGGTCAATGCCAGTTCCACTGAGGGTTGTTGGGGGTCCATCTGCGCTGATTCCCCCACTAGGTAATACTCTTTGACCGGTTGCAGAAATGTGGCTGCTCTCATCTCGAGTTGTAATCTCTTCTAAAACAAGACCATAAGTGAATTTGCTCTGGCGAGTGAAGTTCTGCTCAATAACAAGGGAAAAAAACAGTTAGCGCCTCTAATCACACAAGAGGATACATTCAAAAAATAATACTACTTTGTTTCCCATTTCAAGGCTCAGGAACCACCATCAACCTGTCCACGGGTTACAATAGTATTTAATTGAGTGGAAGTTGAGAAGAAAGTGAAAGAACAAAAGAGTTGAATTCCAATTCAATCATGTGAACTGTAACTAGGAAACACAAATGACCAAGCTAATCCTGAATAACCCAAAAACGGTAAACTGTTCTTTTACAAGTATACCTCTGTGATATTAGCTTTAACTCCAGCACGATCAACCCAAATAGGGGGTACTTCGTCTACTCCTGGCCCGCCTGTGAATACTGGACTCAATTTTCTCCCATTAAAACAGCTAGCACGGAAAGTACGGTTTCGAGGATCATAAAGGCCATCCCAGTATGGATGTGCATACTCCAATTTAAAAGCTAGATCATCCTGCAAAAATACAATGGATTAATCACCGTATCAGCAAAGAGATTTTCCAGTTCACAACAGCTGTCAACTTTTCATAAGCAAAAGGAGAGATCAAGGTCACCTGAGGGTTCAGTAAATTGCTCGTGTTGACTGAGCCCACAAGCGATCTATTTAGGCCCTTGATATTTCTATGCTCAAATGAAATCGTACCACCGGGCTGGATAGAAGCCTGAACCAACATCACAAAATATTATGAGCCACTATCGAGAAATTCAACAGCAAGCCAATCTCATCAAGAGCACGTACCAATGTTGGGCGACCTCCACGTCCAGGAACAATACTCCATTCAGTACTAACTTCAGTGGAAACCTGCTCCAGCTCCTTCAGCTTAATTTCAACAATGATACCTCCCTCGTTCTTCTCATCAGGGCGCGGGTTAACCTCAATATTCGAGAAAAGGCCTAAAGAATTGATATTCCTCAACGCCTGTTTTCCTGCTTCAATATTGAATACCTCCCCTTTGCGCAGCTGAAAAAGAAACCCATCAAAGATCACCCCCCATACCCCTATGAAAAATACCCCTTCACATTATGGCGTACATTACTGATCCAGCCTTATTGAATGATTTCCCGCATCTAAAGCATTTCATATCAAATTCCTAGTAACCTTGTCATGATTTTATTAACCACAACCATTCCTCATGTTAGAATGAGCAAAAAACCAACAGAATCAAAAAAACAAGAAGCTCGATATGAATAACAAAACAACATTCAATACCTTCCGAGGCAACTCCCTCCTGACAACAGCAAGCTGAGTGTTCCCCTCACACACATTCCCCAACTTATCCTGAAACTGAATCACCAGCTGAGTAATATCTCCTTCCACCACCTCACAAACCACTTCCTTGGTATTCAAGTTCCCGAAATTCACCACCTGGGCACAAGCATACCCGTTGTCATGATACCACTGCTGCACAGAATCCCTTATCTTCTGCAGCAGCCGCGCACTCACAGCCCCTCTATCCCTCAACATCCGGACAATCTCCCTCTGCGCATCCACAGGCAGCAAACACGGCCTCGAACGATCCATCCTCCGCCTGTAGTCCTTCTCTTGGCTCCGGTAGAAATCCAACTTTTCCTTTTCTGTCATATCCGGGTCCATTTCGATGGGCTTCGACTGCGGCATCAGACCCACATTGATACACCGGAATTTATCCGCTGCCGGCCACGTGCTCTCCAGGAATGAAATCTTCACCCCAACTGTGCCGTCGGGGTTCGTCCTGGCGTCTAAATCGACCTTCTCGAACATTCCGCAGCCGGCGAGGGTTTCGAGCTCTTTCTGGAGTTGGGTCTTCGTGTAGATCCCTCCGGGCCGGATGGTGACCATTTCGAAGAAGGAGTCCTCGGTACCTTCCGTCGTCTGACCTCGGCGCCGGTCGAAGAACGAGATGTCGGAAACCTTGTACTTCTTGAACCCGCTAAGCTTGTTCAGCTGAGCTACAATGTTGACCGGCAAACCATGGGAGTCCCAGTCCTTCTGGTTCTCGTCGCCGTCCTTCGCCGTCGCCGGACGCGGTGAAAATCGAGCCCAGAAGTCTGACCAGAAGTCCCCCCCGGAACCTCCACCTCCACCTCCACCTCCACCTCCACCCCCGCCTCCTCCGCTGCCACCGCCGAAGATGTTGATCCCTCCTCCGCCGAGGATAAGGGCCGCCGCGGCAGCTGCTCCGATGAGGGAGACTTTGACGGCTTTGCCGGTGGGATTGGAATCAGGAGTTAAGGAGAGTTTGGGGGCTTTAGGAGCGGAATTGGAGGAAGTGGTGGGGTAGCGAGGGGACCAGATGACGGCGGAGGTGGGGTGGCGGTTGGTGGTGGCGGCGGCGGCGGAGGAGGGGGAGTTGCGGCGGGCATTTCGAGGAGGGAGGAGGTTGACGGCGTAGGTGGAGCCGCCGGAGGCGGCGATGGTGGAGATTGGGGATAACATAGGGTGAGGGAGAGAAATTGGGGGGGTTTCTCTCTCCTTTGTACTGGTGAGAATGAGAAAGAGCAAAGGGTTTTAGAGTTCTTTTTATTTTGCTCTGCTGAAACTACTGCTACTGTAGGACTATTTATGTTCTAAAAGGCGATCACCGCTCGACTTCAGCGGCCCATACCAGCCGACACCACAACTAACGTATGAGAGGTAAATCACGGTAGCCCAGCACCAGGAACATGGGGCCGATTCATACATTCGGTGCGCACAAGGGAGCCTTGCAAAGCAAGAGCTCCCCACACTGCCGCTGCCGAGTTTCGAACCTGGGTTGCATCCAATACCCACCCAACTCCGGGGTACGCCCGTGGGTGTTGTAGGACTACTTATGTTAAGAATACAAAAGGAGTAAAAATAAAACTAAATAGGTTTTTTGGTCCCGTATATTTTACTATCTTTTGGTCCCCAATTGCAAAATAACTCTTAGATGATACCCTACAAAACATTGTTTCTGGTCCCCAAACCCAGTTTCCGGCAAGATTTCTGGTTTTCAGGCCCACGTGCCGGTCATGTGCCATTTTTTCCGGTATGGTAAGGGGCAATTTGGTAATTTCACAAGGTTGCAATTTTCTCTAAATTAAAAACATTTGTGGAAAATAATTTTCTCTGTTTACTCCGCCGCCGCACTGCGCCCTCCGCTGGACAAGCCGACGCCAGGGAGAGTTCGACGCCACCTTAGAAACTGACGCCACCGCTGGAGATTGACGCCACTCTGCCGCTCACCGCCGCTGGACATCAATGGCGCTCATCACCACCGTAGAAGCCGGAGCCGGGGAGAGTGCGATGCCGTCGCTGAAGATCGACGCTACCAAGCCGACACCGACGCCGGAGAGAGTTCGACGCCGACGCCGATGTCGAATGGATATTGTGTTCGAATTATCATTGTGTTCGATTTGATGCCAGAAAATTTATTGTGTTCGAATGTATATGTTATCTATTGTCTAATGTGCTTTGTTGTTGACTATTATCATTTCAGGAACACACAGTGGGAAAGGGGGTGCTGATTTCAAGAGGTCTTCTGAGATTTTCGATGAAATGTTGCGGCGGCTGAGTGGAGGAGGCCCTGCCGGAAAATATTGGCTTCTGATATTGCAGTTTAACACTCCATCATTATACTAGGTGAAGGTCTTTCCCTGGTGACAAGCTTTTGCTCGTGCAAACTTTACGCAAACTTGGAGAAGTTGTCGCGGTAACTGGTGATGGAACTAATGATGCTCCTGCACTTCACGAGGTTTGCGAATCATCCTCAGATCTCATCATTGATTTAGTGTCTCATCATCATTGATTTGGCGTTTCTCGACAGCCACCAGACAGTGCCATTGCCTCAGTTCAGGGCTGTTAACATGGAGAACACGCAATTCTGCGATGTTAGATTCCGACTTGGGGCTGGATATGTTTACTGTCACCCGAGGATGAATAGAATCGAGCTGCTTATCCGCTGATTACTTATCAGGCTAAGCTGCGTATCAGGAAGTGCTCGGCTTGTAATATCTATAAGGCGACGAAGATTACAGTGGATGATAAGTGGGCGAAGGAAAATCCTTGCTACTTCTGTGGTCTTTGCTATTACATGCTTCATTATCAGGACGAGTCTCTGCTCTACAACGACTTCTCTGTGTTTGATTACATTCATGAGTGATAGTTTGTTGGATACAAGTTTTTCTTGATTAATGATGTTTGAGTTTCATATCTCAGTTGATTGGAAGTTATTTCAAGAGCCTGCAATTAGGCCGCAGTTTGTTGTTGTCAGATCTGTATGCACATTTTGCTGGTGAAAGATCAGTTTTGCCCAAGTAGATAGACACTTTTCTAATGTACGAGTTCCTGCATTATTGATTTGTGTCCTAATGAAAACTCTATCTTGTAAAAAGGTTATTGTCCTGCATTCCTAATCAACACATTAGTGTACCATCTTTTTGAAGTTACTGGCTAAAGGTCTTTGCATATTCATATTTGCTTAAAGAATCAAATCATATGCAGGTCTGTTTTTTAGAGGATTGGGATCCTAATCCTGCAAAACTAATTTTTCTGACCAAGATCATTGACTCCATATCTAGATTCTGATAACTATGGATTCATGATGCCCGTAAGTATGGATTCAAGATGCCCGCAATTTTGCTCATTTTTTCATCACCAAAAGACATGACTGACATATGGAAGCAGTATAAACTGAACAATAACATATAGTAGATCCAAAGCTTAAAAAGATTACTCATTCGAGAAAAGCCATGTTTCACAATTCCGTGGCCAGATGTTCACAAGTAGAAAATTGTCTATTACACTAATGCAGAACTACTGGTCCTTGAATCAATACATCTCCTTCGCATACTCAATCTACTGTTGACGGACTTCAACTTTCTTCTTTTGCCAAAGGCGATCAACGGCACTGTCAGCATCACCCAGAAGCAAGACCAAATCATACCTACTAAATTAATAACCAAACCAAAATAGGAACGAATGTAGGTAGGAACAAGAAAGAAACTAGGTCATTATTATCAAACAATATGGAATCAGCTAGACCAATATCAAATCCAGTAAAGCCTAATACCTCCAGTAAAAACATATCAACCATTAAATTCAGACAAACAAATTGTCTCAGCTGGTGATGAGCACTAAATCAATGATGAGATCTGAGGATGATTCGCAAACCTCGTGAAGTGCAGGAGCATCATTAGTTCCATCACCGGTTACCGCGATAACTTCTCCAAGTTTGCGTAAAGTTTGCACGAGCAAAAGCTTGTCACCAGGGGAAGACCTTCCCATCACCTAGTAGAATGATGGAGTGTTAAACTGCAATATCAGAAGCCAAAATTTTTCGGCAGGGCCTCCTCCACTCCGCCGCCGCAACATTTCATCGAAAATCTCAGAAGCCCTCTTGAAATCAGCACCCCCTTTTCCCACTATGCGTTCCTGAAATGATAATAGTCGACAACAAAGCACATTAGACAATAGATAACATATCCATTCGAACACAATAAATTTTCCGGCATCAAATCGAACACAATGATAATTCGAACACAATATCCATTCGGCATCGGTGTCGGTGTCGAACTCTCTCCGACGTTGGCTTGGTAGCGTCGATCTCCAGCGACGGCATCGCACTCTCCCCGACTTCGGATTCTACGGTGGTGGTGAACGCCATTGATCTCCAGCGGCGGTGAACGGCAGAGTGGCATCAATCTCCAGCGATGACGTCAGCTTCTAAGCGTCGAACTCTCCCCAGCGTCAGCTTGTCCAGCGGAGGGCACAGTGCGGCGGCGGAGTAAACAGAGAAAATCATTTTCCACAAATGTTTTTAATTTAGAGAAAATTGCAGCCTTGTGAAATTACCAAATTACCCCTTACCATACTGGAAAAAATGGCACATGACCAGCACGTGGGCCTGAAAACCAGACATCTTGCCGAAAACTGGGTTTGGGGACCAGAAACAATGTTTTGAATTTGTAGGGTACCATCTAAAGGTTGTTTTGCAACTGGGGACCAAAAGATAGTAAAAGATACTTTGTAGGGGACCAAAAAATAATTTAGTCTAAAAACAAATGGGCAACTCTCAGGAAATGCGGCATTTCCATAAACTTATGGATAGTTCACAGGGAGATTTACTTTAAATGTTGTAATTTTCTATAAAATTTAAATATTGCATTTTATAAGTTAAAACAAGTGATAATATGTATTTGAATGTGAAAATATAAAAATATACTATATACAAAAATATTTTTTAAAAAATTAAATTTTGTATGTAATTTAACAAATGCATTATATAAGGTTAGAAATAAGTGGCATATTCATAAGCTTATGGAAGGACCGCCTGTCAGGAGACCTACTCAGAATAAATAATGACTCAATGAAAATAATTCATGATTTTTTTAAGGCAAAATATTGGGAAACACCGTTTTACCATAGGCTTATGAAAATATGAGGTTTAATTAAAATAATAAAAGGTAAAATGTCTTACTTGTAATATATCAAATTTAGTATGCAACGTGTAGTAGTTATAAAGTTTATAACTCGATTCATGCAACCCAAAAATTTTATCTTCATTTCTTTTAGTTTACACTTTAAACATTGGTCTTTCCATGACTTATGGAAAGACCGTCTTTAAAGAGACGTACTCTTTTTTTAATGATAACAAGTGAGGATTTTTAAAATTATATTTAAATAAAGTGTGTCGCGTTTAAGAGAGTAAAAGAAGTATGAAGTTACTATTTGAAATTTACTTTTTCTTTCCATTTTTTTACCTCCATTTTGTTAAATTGAAAATATAAAAATTAGTTAATTTCCTGAAAATTTTAAAATAAGAATCAATCATTGAAATGGTATTAGAGCAAAAAATAAAAGAAGTACTTAATAATAAGTCAGAGTTAATGATTATAGAATCATAGTTAAAATAAAAGAGTGATAGTAAGTGGAACTATCAATTGTGCAAATAACAATTAACGAACCGTGATCGGTGTCATGGAGAGGTGGCGGAATGAAGCAGTGGTTGTGCAATGACGGGTTCAGGGCAAAAGGGAATGCAGTTTCCATCAATTTGTGCTTCAAGCAGCGAGAGATGGCTTCAGGTCGTCGGAAGCACATCGATTGGCGGTGAAGATGGTTTCAGGTCATCGGAAGCCCAGCATTGGTGGTGGAACAATTTGAGTTTCAAGCGGCATGCGTACAAATTTAGATCGTCAAATTTTGAGTTTCAGGCGGGGGCGATGGCATTTCCAGGTTCAGTTCAGCACGGCCTCTGTTTTTTGTTCTCTGTTTTACGAGAAAATTCTGAGACCATTTGTGTTTTTGTTTCCATTTGTTGTGAATCGTATGTTTTGCATCCTTCTGAGTTTGTTTGTGAATTGTGTGTATTTGGTTCGTGGACTTTTAGGGATGAGTTTCATGGCAAAGGGACGGCAACGACGGAATGGTGCTAGAAGTAAAACGCCAAGGGTCGGATTTTTATAAAGAAACAAGAGTGAAAATCAATGTTAATGTGGGGCCCACAAATAATAAGTATAGTTTTGTCAACTCAATTTTAGATTTTAACATTAGTTTGGTCAATTTACATATAGTCAATGTCGGAAATGAGGTCTGAGGGTTATATTGGCACTTATATTAACTAGTTATGGTTGTTTTTGCACTAAAAATTACCCGATAGTTATATTAGCACTTATGCAAGTAGATAGGGTTATATTGGTACATATCATAAAATATATATACCTTGTTCTCCTCTAAACAAGGACCGGCGCCGAAATTCTCCTCTTCCACCTCATCGACTAAGTATATCCATGGATCGGGGAGAGCTCATACCCCCTCCCACTACCTCGACTTGGAATTTCCATCCCCAACTCATTTCCACCACCCAGCCCTTGCCCTCTCTCCCTCCTCTTGTGTTTGATATTTTTGTTCACTTTCATTCTTTGCCTATAGCTCTAGTAATTTAATTGAACCCTAGTCCTAAAACTCCCCTCCCATCCCAGCCCCTTATCCTCATCATGCCTTCGCCTCTCCCCCTCATTTTTAGATACTATACTTTTATTAATTTTCTTTTCCCCATCTTTGGTCAAACCCTCAACCAGATTTAGATTAGGTTTTTGGGAAAAGGAGAAATACAGTCCCATCCTGTCAATAGAGCCCAACAACTATCCACTATCAAACTATAACCACCACAAACCGGGAAACTCATAAGTTTCTGTTATATTCCGATATTGTGTAGAAGTTGATGCTACTACAACCACCATAAAGTTGAGGTAACTACTTGAGGTCACCTGGCCACCAGAACCAAAGGTTTTCGAGTTGAATTACTTGTAGAGGTAGTCATTATTGAAGCATTTTTACAAGTTGTGCCAACTTGTACGATGTTTAGCTTTAAAATGCCAGAAAAATAATGGGTGATTGACATGTGTTGTACGTTAAATATGGTGGGAAGGCATGTCGACTAAGAGAAAAATATTGGTATTAAACAAGCACAGCTACACTCTCTAAGGGAATACATGACTTCGGTTTCAAAGTTTATAGCATTTCATCACAGTGAAATTGGGAAAGCAAGTATGATGTTTACTCATCAATCCCTTATTGTATTAAAAGCAAAGTACCACCTCACATCATCTATTCTTGAAGGGGGAGTTGGATATCACCTTTCATAAACCCGACGATCAATTTTTGATAGGTGAGATAGTTTGGTAAACGGGTTGGGAAAATGATAGGAAAAGGAGCACATCATAGGGTAAAATCTTGCTTTTGTTTGCCACGATTAGGGTCACTAAAACTTATCGCACTCCCACAAGTCTATCCTGAGAATATCACAATAATAACCTAACGATTGCAAATGGGATACTCTGGAATACTGAATTAATAAAGAAAACCTTTATGCAGAGGAATCATAGTTGATTCTTTCAATGCCACAAACGCATGATTCAAAATAGTGATGGTTGAAACTGACAACTAACAACTGATGGTAAATACTTAAGAAAATAAAATTAAGTACAATATTTTTTATTAACTTGATCTATTTGGACAATGCAAGTTACATGGAAAACTATACCACTTATCCTTCTCTCTACTAGAAAATTATTTGAAAATTACTTGTATTCACTTAATTATCACATTTCTCGTGGCGTGTATGCAAGAAAAGTATGCTACCCCCGTCTCATGCAAACATGCTTTATTGACTATTTTGAGTCGAGTCGAGTTGATTAATTAAATAATTTTAATATATATGTAAAAAATACCATGTAAAATAACGTTGGATTGGCTAAAACATATAGTCTTAAAGTGCATTTTTTTCATAAATTTTCTATAAGCGTAAATATATACACCAATAGTTAAACATTGATACTATTGACTCTAAAAAGTCAACTAAGCAACTTTGATTGGGACGAAGGTAGTACATATCTGTGATTTGAGCGTGAAGATATTTCATTAAGGTTAAAGATGTTGAGTATTATCTTGGAGTTGAAGGAGAAATTCCTCGCGCTTATGGCCCCGTCATCCCAGCACCACATGTTGATGATGAGGTAAATCACGACATTCAAAGGTCAATAACATGGTAGTCACTTCCTAGTACCAACAAGAAACCCTGAGTTAAAGGAGAAATTCCTCGCGCTTAGGGCCTCGCTATCCCAGCACCACATGTTGATGATGATGTAAATCACGGCGCCCAAAGGTCAACCACATAGTAGTCACTTCCTAGTGCCAACAAGAAACCCTTCTGCTGGAGGAAATTCCCACATTAAGTAACCCTTCTATAGGACACCATGATTCGATCACATGAGCATTAGAACACTTAAACACTTGGCCGATCACGTGGGTATATGTCGAGTATTATCTTGTTTTTTCTTTTGACAATGAGTATTAATTATATTGTTTTTTATTTTGACAGCGAGAATTATCTTGTTATGACAGTTAAAGGATTTTTTTCCCATACACATCCTCCGTCCCATAATATAACTTCCTTTTTTTTTTTTTAGTTCGTCCCACAAATAAATTCCTATAGTATGTAAATTTTCATACTCCCTTTGGTTCTTTAACATTTGCTCTCTTAACTTTGACACTTGAATTTCGGCTGGAATTGATTTTGAAGGTTGAAGTGCTTGAGTTGTTATTGTAGTGATGGAAAACCTCTTTTAAAGCATAAAAGTTGCATGACTATCCCCTTTTGCTTGCAACTGATCACTTTAAGAACCCTTTTGCTTGGTATATAAAGAAAAATCACAAGGACATTTTGGGAATTAACCTTTTTTGTCCACTCCAAACATAGGAAATATGTAAGAAGGGCAATGTTAAAGAATAAGCTTAATGTAAAAGTGAGTCAATGTTAGTGAACCGTGGAGAGTATGTAGTTATTCAACATACCAAATCTACTCATCAAACCCCTAAATTTATCATTATTTGCTACTCCCTCCGTCCCAACCGAATCTGCACATTTTCATCTTTTATCTGTCTCTGGTAAATCTCCACACTTTCATCTTAAGGAAATATTCAACATGTGTAACATGATTACCCTTAAAAGGTTAAAAATTTACCCAATTTAACATCTCAAAATTCACTCAAAAATCCTTCAACCCTAACAATTTAACATCTTGGAATCCTTCAATCCTAAAAATTTACCCACCCATTGCGACAGATTCCATCGCTATCACCACCATTGACGTCAGCCCACAACCGATTCCCCCATCCTCACCACCCCAAATTCCCTCACCATCACCACCCTGAATTCAGCCGTCCCACTATCCTCAATGTCAACCCATCACGAATCCCCTTGCATCAGCCTACCCCAGATTCCCTCGCCGTGACCACCCTTGAAGCCAATGCTGCTGAAATCCACCCAGCACAAGTAAAGACAGGCCGCAATCTGGTTGGAAATCACCCCCCGCCCCCACGTCAATGGTGTGGCGACGTTGCTCGGATCATCCTAGTTTGAGTGAAGCCCCCCGTGATCTAGTCGGTGGATGGCGTATAGAGATGAGAGGTATAGAAACGCAAAGATCGAGAGAGGTGGATGGCGAATGACAGAGAGATGGGGATGACAGATGACTGAGAGAGGCGTAGAGAGGTGGGTGGTGGAGCACAGATCTGGAGTGCTGAACGAGACAAACGATAAAGATAGGGGTATTCCAGACTTTTCACTCCTCAAAAAATAAAAGAACAATTTTCTCTCTCTTTGAATTTCTTAGGAAATATGGAGTACTTTTTAACACTATTTATGATATCACTCATGCAAAAACTTACAAAAGCTGATTTTTGACATGAAAATGTGTTGCCACATCAGCTTGTAAAAAAGATTAAATTATTTTTTTGTCCCTTACATATTTTGCAATACCTTATTTTGGTCCATAAGGCCAATACCGCGTTTGTTCAGCAATTAGCATACTGAAATTGATTTGTTTGGTGGTCCCCAAAGGTGGTTTTCAGGAATATCAGAATGGTTTTTCCGATATAGCCTGGGGTATTTTAGTAATTTTACTAATTAAAAAATTTTCAATTAAATTTTTTTAATTTTAAATTATTTTTTCCTTTATTTTTAGGCAAGGTCTTGGGAAAGACGGTCTTTCCATAGGCTTATGGAAAGACGGGGTTTGATTAGAATAATAAAAGATAAAAGGTGTTAGTTGCAATATTAAAGTTTTAGTATGAAACATGTAGTAGTTATAAAATTTATAATCCGGTTCATGCAACCCATAAATTTTATCTTAATTTCTTCTAATTTACACTTTAAACCTTGGTCTTTCCATAACTTATGGAAAGACCGTCTTTCAAGAGACGGACTCTTTTTTTTATTTAATTTCCCTTTCCTTCCTTTTAATATTTCTTTTTAGGGTTTCGGCGATTGTTGTTCACCAGAACGAGGACAAAGACTTTTTTTTGGCTCAAATCCAAGAACTTCACCGCCGGTAATGTCAGCACCACCGCCGGAAACCCTCCGATGAAGCGGTTGTTGCTCAGGTCGATTTCAAATCTATCACGCCGCAGAATCTGTTCGAGTTCGAATCTCTCAGCCTGAGCCTTTCATTCTGTTCTGAATTCCTCAGTCTCCCAGTCTCCGGCGATATCAGCCCCATTCCATTTGACCCCGAAGACAACCCACCGGGAAGAATTTGTCGGAGACGGCGTGCAGAACCCAGAACCCTGACCGACTTACAGAGAAGGCGCGCCCCTGCGAGGCTCACCGGGTCGAGAGGAAGAAAAACCCTGACGTAATTTGAGCTCCGGCGTCGAGAACACAGGCGATAGCCAGAGGGCAGAGAGAGCTCATGGAAATGGTCAAAAGCAATTGGCGACGATGATGACCAAAGCTACGACGACGACGATGGGGAATCTGGGAGCATCGATTTTGGTCTGGAGGCAATTGGCGATAGGGAAGAGGAAGGCCGGGTGGGATTCTCAAGTTTGCGATGTTGGAGCTCAAATTCGTCGGATTCTGGAGCCAGAGAAATGCGTCGATTCTGGTCGGACTCTCAAGTTTGAAGAATGCAAGAAAACCGATGAAAAAGACTTAAAAAGAAGCATTATTTTTTAATCTTGGGTAATGCGAAACGATCGATGAATGTGATGATGCGGATGAATACTGAGTGAGAATACAGGGGATTGAACATATGGTTTCAGACCGGAAACTGGGTTTCTTTGGCCCGTCAGGTACCACCGCCAGCGTGCCGCCACGCTGATGGTACCCCCGACGTCAACCCTTTAAAATGCTTGCGAGCTAATTTTTGCCTCTTGCTCACCATTCTATACTTTTTCTATTTTGTTTCTATGGCTGGGAGGTTTCGGAGATTCTGGGGCATCTCAGGTGATTGGGGTTTTGGGATTGGCGGTCCTCCGTATCACCATTAAGATGCTAATTTTTGACGAGTGAACTTTGCTTGATTGTGCAGCTAACGTTTGTATGCCTGAACTTTGCTAGAGCACGAAGAAGAAGGATATTGTTGTTGAGTGCAGAGGGCATGACGCGGCTCGATTCTCCAATGTGGAACATGCTCATTGGTAAGTTGCCGCATAATCTTAATGGAACTCTGATCTAGTAAGGCAGATCTCTTGGTAATGAGCATCTTGATCACTGAGGAAAATCAAGGTCTTAAATTAGTGGTGCTAAATTTGCTAATTTGTTTTGGAAGCTTTAACTTTGAGATGTCTATACATGTTCTTTGTTTACTAGCTCTTAGTCCCCCTGTCTGAATCAACCATAACTACCAAATTTGTGCACAACAGGTGGGAAGAGGATGTGGTGGACATGGTCGAACCAAAAGATGGAAAAGACAAGATTTTAGTTTCTTTTGAATGCGAGACTCTGAAATCTGATGAAGCAGCTGAAGACCACATCAAGAAGTTCATGCCCAAATTAGTTGGGATGGATGCCATTGGTGAGATTCAGATCCTTCATTTCAATACTGAGTTAATTCAATTATTTATCCTGGTTCCATTCTAGTGATATTAGTTGCTGAAGATAAGCTGGGATGACATCATATGAAATGAAACTAGAGAGAGCATGCCAGGTCAATGTAGTTCACCACGACGATCCCCTATTGTTTCCTCGTCATATATACATATGTTGCCACTAGAAGATACTGTCATTAGCTTTGATCCCAAATTGCATTCAAGACTGTTGTTTCACACTTGGCATTTCATGCTTGGAAGAGAGCGTATGTTGGTGTTTACTTGGAAGAGAGCCAGTGAACTTTTATGTTTGTCCGTCGTGTAGAAGACTATGTAATGTGTTTATAATCTCACGGAGTTGCTTGATTGTTCCGTTAAGGTTGGTCAAATGAAGATCATTGGACTTTTTCTGTTTATGTTTCTATGGCTGAGAGGTTTCAGAGATTCTGGGGCTTCTCAGGTGATGGGTTTTGGGATTGGCGGCCCACACTGTATCTGGATTGGTGGCGATCGGCGGTCGGCGTTGTTTCCCGAGGGTTCAGCGAAGAAGAGCCCTCTCTTCTTTTTAATTTTTATTTTTTTAAACATATGGGTATAATGGTCATTTTATAAATTTTGACTAATTTTGTCGTTGAATTTCCCTGAAACCACCTTTGGGGACCAAAACATATCGTTCTGAATTTGTTTGGTGCGGTCTAAGGGTTGATTTGCAAAGGGGACCAAAACATGGTATGAGATGCTTTGTAAGGAACCAAAAAAATAATTTAGTATTTTTTTATTTTTTAAACTTAGGGGTATAATGGTTATTTTACATATTTGATCAATTTTACCATTGATTTTACCTGAAAGCTGCCTTTGGGAACCAAATAAATCAATTTTAACATGTTAATTGCTGAACAAATACGGTATTTGCCTATGTAAAGGACTAAAAGAACAATTTAGTCTAAAAAAATTGAGTCAAAAGTAAATAGAAAATTAATTGTGGGACGAAAAGAGTATTTTTTTTAAAAAAAATTTAAAGGTGTTTATATTAAGGCAAAGTGTCGGGAAAGACCGTCTTTCCATATACTTATGGAAAGACGGAGTTTAATTAGAATAATAAAAGGTATAAGGTCTTAGTTGCAATATTAAAATTTATTATGCAACGTGTAGTAGTTATAAAGTTTATAGCCCGATTCAGGCAACCCAAAAATTTTATCTTCATTTCTTATTTGCACTTTAAATATTAGTTTTTCCATGACTTCCATGACTTATTGATCATGAAAATAAAATTTTTGAGTTGTATGAATCGAGTTATAAACTTTATAGCTATTGTACGTTGTATAATAAAATTTTAATATTACAGTTAAAACCTTATACTCCCTCTGGTCCACTATTTTTGTCCCACTTTCCGAAAATGGCTGGGTTTTTTTTTTGGCTCACTTACACAATTTCCATTTTGGGGGGGGGGGACCAATTTTCAGCTTTCCATGTTTGCCCCCTCAATTTCCATCATTTTACATCCTCTAATCCAGCCATTATTGGGTGCATTTTGCTGATCCAGCATTAGTATTCTTGGGTCTCCAACCCAAGTCATTAATCACTCCCTCATTTTCTCGTGTTGGGTCTCCAAGCCCATTTTCAAATTCAAAACTCTCCTTTTCCTGCACCCAATTCACAATTGAACCCAATCCAACGCAGATGTAAAACGTGGAAAACCCTAGTCACCCTTCATTCCTAATTCCATCTACCATCGCCACTCCCATCTGAAACCCGTTTCCTCTGCCTCGTCTCAACCACGTCTTAGGGTTCACTCATGAACTCACCCTCACCTTCAACCGCAGATCCGTGCTGTGCCTCGTTTTCTCTACCACCTGAGTCCGATCCGGACCGGTTTCACCCAGCCTCTCCTGCCGACTACGATTCCTATGTGGAGGAGACTCCCGTAGAGCTGCCTCAAAGCAGCGAGGAAGATGGTCGCCCCTGGGAACCATCTCCGGCCAGCATAAATGGAGGCGATTACGTGGAGTTGCAGTGGCCATCTGTGCTTTTCGTCAGTTCAGACTCCCGGACGCCTTCCTCGACAGTAAGTGGTGAATGGTCGCCGTTGAGGTCAGGTGCGTTCTTCCGTTTTTACGGCTTCCGTATGCCGCCTATTTAAACTGCTTGTTTATGCTTGTTAATGAACTCCCTTGGTGCTCCATTTCCGTAGGTGATTCGGCCCCCTCTTCGGGGAAGGGCAAATCACACTGCCGGTTGACGGAGTAGCTGCTGGAATCCCGTGACGAGCAGCCGTGGATGGGGAAGAAGCAGAGGTCGTTCTCGGTGTGGACGGAGGAGAAGAGACGGCTTCTTGAGAAGGTAAACCCGAAGTTCGTACCAATGCTACTTGGAAAATGTGGGAATGAAGCACCCACATTGTCCCGTATCAACAGTTGGATTTATTTATGTCCAAGACGTGAAAACGAATGAGGTTGAAATAGTACGTGTTGTAATAATAACTGTTATGGAACTCCTGTTGCTTTTAATTGTTCGCTGCTTTGTATTTATCGTGATTTGTTGGTCCGAAGGCTGGTACTTGTTACGGATTGTGCGCATACTGTATGTCGTACTACAGAATTTTAGCGGTGAACTGTTTTCGGGAAACCTCTGGTCTTGTTTATTTTCAATTCGTAGGAAAAGAATGGCAAAATCCTGGTGACGTGTAAGCTGTGTAGGGGCAGTCGCCGATGACGTGAATGGCGTAATCTTGTATGTATCTATGGAAACCTAAGTTTATATACTCATGTGTGGTTTTCAATCCCTTCAATAAGCTGAGTGGAGTTTAAATGTGACCTCCTCATGCATATTAATGGAGTTTGCTGTGATGCAGGTGTCCAATCTGAATACTCCACTCCAATCTGAATACTTCACATGTGAAGCTTGTAGGCACTGACACTCCACTCCTGTTCAATGGTAACTCCAAAATGCCACATCTTTTTTGGTCTGGTTTATGGTATGCAGAAACATTAAATCCGCTGTTTTATCTCATGCATGTTCTGTCCGGTCACCTAGTCCAACCTCTGTTTTCGAATAGTACTTCACAGTAAGTGGGAAATTGATAGGCTCCTTCTTTTGTTGGCAGATTAGCGAGCACCACCGGGAGCACCATCGGACGACATCTCGATTTGCATGAGCGGTACAATGACTTCATTAGTTGAGCAGGGTTCGAGAGCCAACGGAGTGCACCGCAGTCGAGTAAAATGCATGGTTTTAACCAACCGCATAAGCTTCCGCGAAAGTTTCAGTTCAAGAGGTACTGTTTCTGCATGCTTTCTTTGATAAGTTCTGGATGCCTTTTGTCCTGTGCAGTGCCCAGCAAGTTGTGTACTGTATGTCTCGAATAGGTTACTGACAGCTTCCATGTCACCTGTGGATACTTACGCTTGCCAGTCTTTCAGTTTTGATTCCATGCTATTTTTGACTAGTATGTACGTAATTGCATCGAATGCATTCAAACTAAGTCTCCATGATATGGTTGCATTCAATATTAGCTTTCATTCAATATGGTTGCATTTAAACAAGCTGCTGCAAAAATATAGCAGCATGTTTACATAATCCTACCCGTTTCCACAAAATAACTGCAACCAAACTAACGAAAACGGTAGAAAAATACATTGGTAGCATGTCTAGGGTACTTGAATGTCAGCTTCCTGTAGATCTTGAATCAGCCTGTGAAGCCCGCTCGTTACATTTCTTTGCTGCAAATATGCTACACAGGTTCTGACCAATGCATCATCCACCTCTAGGTCCATAGGCAATGCACCACTCTTCGCTAACCGTTCTTTGCTCATGTGTGGTAACTTGTACCTATTTGAACCACCACATTTCATTATCTCCACCATGCATCCTTGTAGAGTTAGGAACACGCTGTCGAGTGTCCTTGCATTCAATTCAAAAAATGCATGCTCAGTTGCTGAAATTAGGTCGTCCACAGTTTTTGACGTCGTTTGGTGTTGCAAAGATTGAATAGACCTAAAAAAACCTAGATCCAACACATTTAGATCAGGTGAAGTAGGTGGCTGGAAACCCAATCTAATGTCAAAACCATCCGCTCTAGCTACTTTTCTGAAATCAGCATCATCATCACAAATATGTGGTCGTGCATTGTCCTGTTGGATAAGAATGTTTGTGCTAGCAAGTAAGGGCCATTTTTGCTTGATTGCTGGAACTAATTTTTCCAACATGTACCTCTTAGTTACCTCTTGAGTGACTGAGTTTTCGGGGACTGTCACTAGTGTTCCAGCAGGGCGATTCTTGCTTCTGTTTTTTGCAGCCTCCTTTCTCACGATTGGCCAAATGCCAATTTTACCATCAAATAGTAGGTCACCATCTTCGCTGTACATAGGCCTAGAAACAGCACATAAGAACATAACTTTTGTAATGTACCTCTTATTTTGTACAGTCCGATGTGGCTCCATTTCTTCCGGCAGCAGATAATATCTTTCAGCAACCTTTGTCATGAAGAACCACTTCTCGTCAATGTGAATAATGTGATGCATGTCCTTGAAACTCGTTTTCTTACTCACACTGTTGTGCTTCAAATGACTAACACAAAATTGTACCCTTTTCAATTGATTGACTTCTGAGATTTGTGGTCTGATTGCATTCGAGTGGCTTCGCAATTGCTTTTCATGAATCCATCAATGCATTGTTGATTTACTTACACTCATGGCTATTGCAAATGATCTTTCTGTTGTTCTTTTGGAAAGAGGAGTGGCAAGAACCTGTTGTCGATTTATTTCAAGTGGTGGCCTCCCTTTCTTGCCTTTCATTTTTGTCTGCAAATCTACTTTCAGCCCTAATCTTTGTTGCTTTCTTTGCAGCTCCTTGTTACTGTTCTCGTGGAAATGTTCCAGCGAGATGCTGCCTCAATGCGCTTATTCCACGAGAGCTTACCGTTTACCTCATTCTGCCCGAAGAACACACTGATGTGGGTGCGCTCCAGCTCCGACAGCCTTCGCCCTGCCGCCGGACGGAGTTCTGCTTCCTCCACACCATCCACGTCACCTACATCCCCAGCACCGTCCATGATCGTAGCTTCACAATTCATGAAATGCAAACCTGTATTTTCAGTGGGTTTTCAAGACTCTTTTAGTTTCAACAGTTTTAGTCTCAAAATGGGCAGGTTTGGAGTGTTCCAGGGCAAATGTATTTATAGGGAACCTGCCCATTTACAAAGTCTGTAGGATGAGGCTGTACCCCTCTGTGGTGAATTTTAATTTGTTCTTTCCCTCCAAACTGTGTTGGGATTGTAGATTTCTTCTCTAAAATGGTGAGATCAGCATGTTTTCCCTCCAAAACCCTGCTCAGGTCCACATTTAGAGGGAAAGTTTAAGCTGAAATTTGAGGTGATTTTCGAGATTAATCAAGTGGGCATTACAACCCTTGTCAATCACTTCAGTCTCCTTTTTCAGAAAAAATGTCAGTTCAAAAAAAAGAGTGTCCAAAAGATGCGGCCAAAAAAAGTGGATCAGAGGGAGTACATTTTATTATTTAACCCCTTTTTTTCATATATTTATGGAAAGACGATATTTATCGGGAGTTTGCCTCAAGAGACGGACCCTTATAGTAAAAAAAACAAAAAATAACTAGGAATTGATAGAGATGTTCACTGACTGATTAGTGAGCATTTTGATTGATAGAAAAACAAATGATATTGCGATCGCCTGCGTCTCACGTACGATGCACCGCAAGACGCTCTCCACTATTCGCCTATAATTTATTTTCCCGCGCTTTGACCACCCTGAACCACCGTATCCAGACGCCGGAGGACATTGTTCTTCTTTCCCGCAACGTTGGAACCTTCGGATTACACGCCGAAGACGACCCATTGAACTCTCTGACGATTTTAAACCTATTGCCCGAGTTACAGCGAAATGGGTTTTTATCCCAACCCCGTGAAACCAACAAAGTCATTTCCACCTGTGCAAAAGTTGGCTCTCATTCGGTCGGGATTCAACTCCACTCACATGCTGTTAAAGTGGGTTTTAGCTCCAATGTATACATCAACAGCGCTTTGGTGGATATGTATTGTAAATGTTTCGAAGTGGAGATGGCTCACAGGGTGTTCGATGAAATGCCTGATAGGAATTCCGTGACTTGGAATTCGTTGATTTCTGGGTATTTGGAGACCTGTTGTCCCGGGATAGCGATTCGCTTGTTCGTGGAGATGTTGAGAGAGGGGACGGTTCTTACTCCACATGGTATTTCTGCAGCTCTAGTTGGTAGTTCCCAGCTTGAAGATGGCGGTCTTGGTTCCCAAGTGCATGGTTTGAGTTTAAAATTTGGTTTTGGGAGTAATATCGTCGTGGGGACGGGTTTGGTTGATATGTATTCGAAATGCTTGTGTATTGAAGCATCTAGACGGGTGTTTGATCGAATGTGTGATAAGAATGTTCGTAGTTGGACCTCAATGATAACTGGCTATGCGCAGAGTATGCTCTCTGTTGAAGCTATGGTTTTGGTTAGAGAAATGTTCCGCGATGGGGTTGCAACAAACTATGTGACCTATAATACTTTATTGTGTTCATTCCGTGCTCCTGATGACTTTGATCATTGCCGGGAAATCCACTGTCGCGTAGTTCAGCAAGGTTTCGAGTCAAATTTGCATGTGGCGGCTACGTTGGTAACTGTATATTCAGATTGTGGTGGTTGCAAGGAGGATTTCTACAATATCTGTAAAACTATCAACCTTTGGGACCAAATCTCATGGAATGCAGTCATTGCTGGTTTTTCTAATTTGGGAATAGGCGAGGAAGCCCTCAACTGTTTCACAGAAATGCGACGGGCAGGCATTTACGTTGATCTCTTCACGTTTGCGAGTGTTTTGAAAGCAGTAGGAATGATTTCGGACTTTGAAGTGGGTAGGCAGATCCACTGTCTTGTCATCAAGGGAGGATATGAGTCGAATTTCTGCACAATGAATGGGCTTGTTTCCATGTTCTCAAGATGTGGGAATCTAGCTGATGCCAAGAAAGTGTTCCATCTGATGGATGAACGTGACGTAGTATCATGGAACTCCCTTCTATCGGGATATGCTCATCACGGACATGTTGAGGAAACTGTCAAAATTTTCGAAGAAATGAAGAGAAGTAGGGCTAAAGTCCAACCAAATCTAACCACATTCTTGATTCTGCTTTCAGCTTGCAGCCATTTCGGGCTGGTTGAAAAAGGGCTAGAGTATTTCATCCTGATGAAGAAAGATGAGACCATTCCACCACCAACTTTAGAGCATTATGCCTGCATCGTTGATCTCTGTGGTCGAGCTGGCTATCTCGAGCAAGCTGAGGCATTCATAGATAGCATGGCGATGGAGCCCGCGCCTTTCATGTTGAAAGCGTTACTGAGTGCTTGTCAGGTTTATGGAAACAAGGAAATCGCTGTGCGATGCGCAAGAAGGCTCGTGGAGCTTGCTCCAGCTGATCCTGCTACTTACGTCGTCCTAGCAAACATCTTGGCGCGCGAAGGTTGTTGGAATGACGCGGAAGGCGTGCGCAGGATAATGAATGGCAGGCAAGTGATGAAGAATCCTGGTTTTAGTTGGATATGATTAGAGAAGCAATCCAAATGTTTGAGTATCTATTGAAAATCTGGTTTTTTAGCAGATTTTTCAATTCTGTACTCTTAAAAAGACCATTTTCCCGTCTTCATACGGTTGAAATATTGACTCATTTTACTAATCTCGACTGGAAAAAGAGATTTTATTTATGAGCCATCCAATTTCCAAAACTGGTACAAAAGAAAACGGTTACCACGTGGTAAAATAGTGCCCTTTGTTCTAAATTTAGGTGGTGGTTACATGATCACTGGTGCCTTCTTCCGAGGGTCTTAAAGTCCACAAAGTCCATCTCAGGACATCCGCTAATGTTGGAACCATACACAAAACAACCTTACTTAGCATCATGCATTGCCTTAGTGCAAGAATGAAATTCACAAATTGTATCCTCCTCCATGGAAGAAACTTCAGTTTCCCAAGGTCACCAACATCATTAACGCAATCGAAGAACTG
This sequence comes from Rubia yunnanensis, assembly GCA_037428765.1. Taxonomy (NCBI): domain Eukaryota; kingdom Viridiplantae; phylum Streptophyta; class Magnoliopsida; order Gentianales; family Rubiaceae; genus Rubia; species Rubia yunnanensis. The sequence continues at coordinate 132,893,196 of CM075062.1, forward strand.
AACTAATCCTCGGCTGCAATGGCCCAACTCGAAAGAAGCCGGAAAGTTTCCGACTCTTCCAAGAGCCCGAAAGGTCAGCATTCGCCAACCTTTCAACAACTCATCCAAGGTAAATGCTCATTCAAGAATTCTATGAACGACACAATATGTCTCGATCGGACAGAATGATGAGATGAATGCATTGTTTTGTTGGTGTGGCAGGTGACGTTTGGCAGTTTAGCGGGATGACTTCGTCGACGCATACCAGGCCGTTTAGCACGACGCCAACGCCTACCAGGCAGTTTAGCGCGGCGACAACTCCCACCAGGTCGCCAGCTGACCATGAAGAAGAATTCAGCCCGCCAAATAGTAGCCGGAAATCCGTGTTCACGAAAGTGAAGGAGAGAGCCAAGAAATTGCGCCAGTCGTTGAGCATGAAGAGGAGGCATGAAAGTGGGAGCCTTGGCAACAGCCCAACTACACCATCTTGGGGCGTCAGTTTGGAGGACGACACCGACGACGAAGTTGATGAAGATCCTGAGTTTCTGGGAGCTCCAAGTAATTGACATTGCATTCAAAATACTTCTTCTTTGTCTATACTTTATATACCTTCACTAAAATGAATGTATGGCATTCTTCAGTGTATGAATCAGAGCAGGCACCGGAAGCCCTGAAAGAATCCGCGCGGCAGCATCCCCGAGCAGTACCCGTGGTTCCTCAAAACCATGCTTTGCCTACGCCAGCCACCATGAAACAAGAAGATCATGAAGAGCGCGATAAAGATCACAAGAATGCAGATTCTGATGCAACTCATAACATTGCTTCCAAGATTTCCGGCCTGACTGTTTCGGTCCCGGGGCAGAAACAGCAACAAAAACAAACAGACCATAACCCAAATACTGAATGTTCTGATCATCAGGGTAAGAATAACAGTAACCTGGATAGGGAAATAGGAGAGTCTATAAGTCCACAAAAATGGGATAAAGGTGTTTCTGTTAAGGAGTATTTCTTGAACAAGCTGGAGCCTGGAGAAGATGATAAGGCACTTTCTCAGGTCATTACTGAGGCAATAAGCCCCAGGAAACCATCTGGTGAGATGGGGGTGGTGGAAAAGGTAAAAGAGGCCGTTACTTCATTTCTTAGACACGAAGAACCATCATCATCATCTTCATCATCATCCCCGTCCCAGTTATCACCAAATTATAGGTCTATGTCTACCTCACCACATCCCCCCAGAGAGACAGCTGAATCAAAGAAAAGAAGTTCTCCGTCAAGCAAATATCCCATTGCTGCAAGTAGTAGTAACAAAGTTCCTTCGCCAAATTCCATTTCCATCACTCCTGAAATTGCCAATATTGCAGCTCCGATGATGTCGAAGAAGACAACAGGCCTTTCTTTATCAAGCAGTGCCCAAAAATCTTCCAATACAGATGTTTCACCAAAATCCATCTCCAAGAAGGATAAGCCTTATGTACCCATCTCCCTTAGTTCAAGCAGTGTGGAAGAGCCCTCCAGGCAGACAACTCATTCCAAAAGCATGTCAGTTAGGAAAAATACGACACCAAATTCTATCTCGGCTATCAGAGTACAACCATCCATTTCCCACGCTGCAAGCTCTCAGGGAGAACACACCTCCAAGGCGACAATCAAGGCACCAAAAGCAGCAAAAAACACTCCTAATTCTTTTATCAAAACAGCACCAGCTCAACAGCAAAATATTGCCTTTTCAGCTGGTAAAAGTGCAACCTCAAGTGGGCCAATGTCTCGCAGTAAAAGCTTATCAGCACACATGCCTGTCCCCAATGGTGCAAACTCATCGCCCACTATTCCAGTATCTAGTAATGCACAAGAAGGTTAGTTACCAAAGCATGGATTGAACTTAATGAATATGGTATATGATATCCAAAATTTGATGAAAGAAAAACAGAAAAGGTTTGCATGCATACCTGTTCTCTTCTGGGACATCATCAACATTAGTCTCCGTCTACTTTCCTGCAACAGAACAACTGTTGCATAAATTCTTTTCATTTCATATAAACTTCTTGATAACTTTCCTTTATCTCCATCTCAAATTCTTCCACTGGATTCTTACCGCAGTTTCTGAAGAGGAAGCTCGTGGACGGATACTCCAAATGAACTGAAGACAAACTGTTATTCAGCAAGCCAGCATCAGATAACTTTGATAAATATTTTCCGAACCCCTGCTTCAGTGAGCTTTATATCTAAAATTATGAGCAACACAAAGCAACCAAGGCACTCAGAAGCTTTAGTGTTGATGAATTTATGTCACTGGCCCTACTAGGTTAAGCATATGGTCATTGCAGAAGAACATCACTATATATTTAGGTTTCTAGGCTGTTAGCTAATGATGCAATCCTGTTGATTAAACAGTGAATGATGAGCTGTAGGCATTAGATTATGGAATTCTATAAGATAGGAAAAGGAAAACAAACTAGGCCAGTACGCATTCTTTCATGTTATAGATATGCATTGTCTCCAAAATGTACTAAATTTCAGGACCAGCTTGTGGCTGTGTAAACATTTCTTCAGTTTTCTTTTTGTTTTCTTCTTGGACTTGAGATACTTAAATAGATTAAGAGGGAAAGAAACGTTAAAAAATGTTTTGCAAGGCAGCTAGCAAATGCATTGTGAGATACATGCATGTAATTGGACCAGTGCATCTTAAGATGTTGTATACAGTGCAGAGATGTGGCCTGTGATCAGAATAATACACACAAAAATAAGCTAAACACGAGTGTAAATAAACATCATAATCCTGACCCCTTAAGCTATTCACTTCAATATTTTTGATTCGATCTCCTCCAAGCTCAAGCCTTTGGTCTCAGGAACATAAACAACCACAAATAGGAGTGACAGCAAAGCTATTGCACCAAACAGAAGGAAAAGATTCTCGGCCCCAAGCAGTTCCTGCAAAAAGATAGAATGGTGTATGAATGATTTTGAACGACAAAATTATTGAATCCTATGAGAAGGTTTATATTGGGGAACAGCTTAATCACCTTTAGTGGAGAGAAAGCAAATGTAACTATGGCATTAGAACCAAAATTTGTAAGGACAGCGAGACTAATCCCTTTTCCTCTTGTTCGTAGTGGAAATATTTCAGATACCATAAGCCAGCTAATAGGACCGAAGGATACCTAAATAAATATCAGAAATAGCATCAGTAGTGAAGACTGATCAAGAGAAGCTGCTTTCACAAGCCAATCTCAAACCATTTAGGCTGTTTAGTACGAGCAGCAATATACCTGGTAGCTACCAACATATAGAAGCAGAGCCGCCACAGCAACCAGAGGGAAACCTCCAAGAAACTTGTAGTAAGCCCAAAGAAGCAGCAATGACAAGGTCTGAGTCCCATTAAGGATTAAGAAACGAAAAAACAACACATTTATGTGAAGTTGAGTTTGACTCAGTTGTAAACAAATAAGGAAAAATGCCGTGCTCATTGAAGCTTACAAGGCCACTGACGCCTGCAATCAACAAAGGCCTACGCCCAAGATCATCAACTTTCAGAACAGCAATGCCAGTCAAAACCAACTGCAGGTGTAGAAAATGAAGTCAGTTTCCTTCACAAACTAGAAATTAGTAATTCCTAAGAAAACTCACCTTAAACACGCCAATAATAACTGAAACTCGTGTAGCATCAGAAGCTGCAGCAAATCCAGCAGTCTTGAATTGAAAGTCATGTTATTAGGGTGAAGTGTAAAGAGAAGATAATGTATACTAAGAAAGAGAAAACAAGGAATTTTTGTAAATTTGAGTTACCTGAAGAATTGAACCAGCATAGTACAGGACACTTGGTTGGCCAGTTATCTACAAAAAAAATATGGTGAATATAAATATGCACATTCTCATTCTTTAAGAAGAAACCAAAAAAAAAAAATCTCACATAAGTCAAAGAGCTAAATCATACAAAGGGCCAAATCAAGAGGATATATTTTACCTGCTGAAAAAGCACCAAGCCTCCACCAATGATGAATGCTTTTAAACTAGGACCTTGAAACACCTCCCAGAAACTGCCTTCAGATTCTTCATCAGCATAAGCTGCTTTCAATGAGACAAGGGTTTCCTCAATTTGCTTTTCAGAAACTTTGTCACCAGCAGGACGGCCCCGTAGCTTGCTCAAAGCAGATATAGCTTTCTCCTTGTATTCTTCTAAAATCCCTTTACCTTGAACTGCCCTCAGAAGTAGCCATCGAGGAGATGGTGGAAGAGACAGCATGCCTAACCCCATCAACAAAGCAACTGGAGCACTTAAACCATACATGTAACGCCACCCTCCGATGGTATTAATATTAAAGCTACCAACAAAGTAACCCAGCTGCAAAAAAAAAAAAAGATCAACTATCGAACACCACCATTGTTCTTTTGCAAGCTAAATGATGCTCAGATCATAACTATAACAGTACCAGTATTCCGAGAACTATGAACAGCTCCTTTAGAGATATCAAAGTTCCACGGATTTGCGATGGACAGGTTTCTGCTATGTACAGAGGAGCACCGTGCATTGCCTGTCAGACAAAATTGATCAGAATGTGTGTCAAACTTCAGCATACTAGGCCTCAGTATACCAATTCAGAATCTCATAGCCGACGAAGCTTACCAAGCCTATTCCTAGCCCATATACGAGCCGAGCAAGTAAGAGAAGTGTTAGACCAGGGGTATAGGCAGTTAAAGAACTGCCAAGCGCATATAAAACAGCTGCCACGATTAGCTCCCTTCTCCTACCTTCACAGTTAAGGCAACATAGACTGTTCAGAATCTCCAATCCAGTCTGTCAGCCAGAAGGTGATCAACAAAACATACCCAAAAAATCTGACAGCGGATACACGAGGAGTGAACCGAGAAGAGCTCCATACAGGGATCCACTAACCTATAATTCAAGAGAAACATCATGAACATGGAACATAGGCAACATGAGATAAGAGCACTAGACTTCGCATCGGATGTTGAATGAATATAAAATATACCACAAGGCCTAGCTGAACAGATGTGAGGTTAAACCAGGTGGTACCACTGAGCTCAGGTGACTGCAAAAGTACCAACATAGATTGTCCAACACAGTCAAAACAAGTACAAATATCCAAACTAGCTGAAGAAAAGGCACATGCTGGAGAATATAATGAGTTACCAGCAAGGAGATAGTTGCACCAGAAGTTGCACCGATGTCATACCCAAACAATAATCCGCCCAAAGCCGGGAACACGAATCTGATATTCAATTCAATATGAGCTTATGAGAACACTTAATACTAAATATCATAATAAAATCAAACCATATATCTGCATATACATAGTAGCTTAAGTATTCTGGAGCAGTGATTATTTCTAAAGATACATTCCTCAAGTTATAAAAACAAGTGTACAGCTAGCATCTACAAAAACCTAGTGCATACAAAATTCACTTTGCTAAGAATAATAGATAAGGTACAATATCTCAAGGAAAATTACTGGATTTTATTACTCACGGTAAGATAACAGAGAACCAGGAAAATTCCTCTTGAATCGCTGGCTCGGAATCAGAAGGCTTTGCTCCTTCCCCAGCTGTTGCTCTAACCTTCCAAATGCAGGAATTCACAAAATTATAGTGTACTGACTACAATCGCATAATTTCGAAAAACAGCACATAATTAACTCCGATCATGCGTCAATTTACCTTCGATCTGAATTCGTTCTCCTCGATCGACGAACGCGTGGCTTTGAACGCTCTAACGGGCGAAAAACTCGAACCTCTATCCAAAACACACTTGCATTCTGAAGAACGGCGTTCGCTAGTCCACCGGAAAAGCGCGCGAGAGTTAACGGAACGGCGAATTGGAAATAACGGCGGACGCGGTTGAGTCAGTGAAGCACTGAGATTCAGCAGAGACATTCTGAATTAATTTACCGCGCTCAATAACAATGAGCTTACGATATGGTCAGTGAGAAATTGTGATGATATACTCCTTTTTTTGCGAGCATGTGATGATTGCGGTATGATTTGAGCTGAAAATACACAGTTTCCATTATTAAATTTGGTGGATTTGCAGCCATAGATGGAGATTGCTGGGAAAGGGTTATATGATGAACACGGATGATGATTAGCGTTATAAGTGGAAAAAAAAAACATGCAAATGTAATCCTATATAATTGAAGAAAGTCCAAATATAATTCTATATAATTGAAGAAAATGCAGATATAATCCTATCGATTCAAAGTTATGTACGAATAGTGGGTCTCCTCACAGGCGGTCAGTCCATAAGCTTATGGACATGCCGCTTATTTCTTACCTTATGCACGGTATTTGTTAAATTACATACAAAATTTTAAAATTTTAAAAATATTTTTTATATCATATATTTTTATATTTTTACCTTCTAATACATATAATTATCTTTTTTAACTTATAAAATTCAATATTTAAATTTTATAAAAACTTACAACATTTAAGGTAAATGTCCCTAAGTACTGTTCATAAGCTTATGAAAATGCCGTCTTTCCTGAGATATTTTCCCATGTACGAATATAACCTTTTCAGGTATGGTGAAAAGACTATTTTGCCCCTCTGTAAAAAAATTAAAAAAATTGAAAATAACACTGATTCTAATTGCCCCTCTGTTCATCCGATTCTTCTTCGTTCCCAAGCCCTCTTCCTCGTTTTAGCTCCATCTTCTCCTAACACCTTTTGGTTTTTGAGCAACATTCTTCTTGGGCATGACTGAAGATTTTATGCGGATTAAGGCTGGTTATTTTCAAAAAATCCCAGTCTAGTTCATCTATTCATCGAATTCAGAGTTGTGGATTCATCGATTTTAGGGTTGGTGGCATTGTGGATTCATCGATTTTTTCGGCGCTTAGCTGATGTAGCCGGAAAATCGATGCTTTTTTGGCTGCTGGGGCTCGTCGGAAGAGGAACCAAATCGCCGGAGGAATCAAATTGCCGGAGGAGGGAGAACGCATGACCTTCTCGAACTTCTAGGCTCGCCGGTGTTGACGGAGCTCATCGGTGCTGACATCAACTCGCAGTGGCGAAGCTTACACAATAAAACTAACTATTACACACTAAATATTAACAATTGCAACATATAACTAAACACATGCATATTATAACGTCTCAGCCACCGTACGTTATGGACTGCATCTCGGTTGCTCGTCCGCCAATCACTTCCCAGCGCATTCGATAGGATCTTTTTAACATCTTTTCAGTGTGCGGAACATGATCCTTCTTTTCATCCCAATGCCGACACGGCTATCTCTGCATAAACTCTGGGTGATCTTCTCCTTTACTCAACTGCTTCAGTTCGATACATGTTGGAGACAAATTTCACAAAGCGTAAACTTCAAGAAAATTCAAGCATAGAACACCACCCATTCAAAAAGAAGTTAAAAGGCATCAATTTACACAATAAAAAAGTATATACAGTGAGAAGAGCGACAATTAGAAGAGCGTCAAGTTATGCCTTTTGCTTTTAAGGACATCAAAATCTATGTCACAGTATACTTGTAGGATAAAGCATTATGTTTTCTACTCACCCTTCGGATCCCACCACCGTATGTCCTAAGCAAAATTTTGTGGTTTACTACTCTCTTTATCACTCAAAAGTTAGAGCAAGTTTGTCAAGTTTTATACAAAAGAACGAAGAGCCCTCAAATCACTCTACGACAGTTCGAAATTAAGGGGGAAATAAAAATGATTGTTTCAGAATAAAATAAGTTGTACCCTCACTTTTCTGCTCCACAACAAACAATCATGGATGATTTGGATAAAGAAATGGTCAGAAAAATTTGCCGGAGAAATCGTCGGAGAAATTATCTACTGCTCAGGTCTTCAAATTGCAGTTATCGCCGGAGAAATCACCGGAGAGAGAAGACGATGGAACCGAGGAGGAGAATATGACGCCGGAAGGAGAAGGAGAAGGAGGAGGAGGAGGAGGAAGAGGAAGGAGGTGGCGCTGGAAAGAGGAAGAAGGAAGCGCCCTGGGTTCTAAACTGACGCATAAGTTTTTGGATTTGAAGTCCGAATTAAATGGGCTTGGCCCACGAAAATTAATCAAATTTTATTAATTTCAATCAAGTCTCTAGCATATTCATAAGGTTATAGACATGTCGCATTTCCTGAGACTTTATCAAAATATTTTACATTTCTATAATTCTAATTCAACTTCGTCTTTCTATATGTCTATGTAAATACAGTTTTTTCCAAAACTTTGCATTCATCTTTCCATATGTCTATGGAAATATAATTTTTTCTAAAACTTTACCTTTAAATATATGACCAAAATTTAATAATTTTAAGAGAAAAATATTCGCCGTAGAACTAACTAGAACGAGAAATTAGATTGGTAATGATTTTTTATAATGGCATACACATGATTAATGATTGGAGAAATTAGTAGTAATCACGAGAAAGATATGTTTTACGTTTCTTGCTTCTTGTGGGGGTAGATGCGGCGTGCACTGCCCAGCATCATCAGTTAAAGGGAGAACATACACTAAAACCTACACCTCCCGCGCCCGTTGGAAAGCATAGTCTTAACGGTTTCATGGAATATCAAAATCAAGGCTGTATTAAGATTGGAAATTGTTATGTACTTTATGCATACTTCTAGATGCATATAACATATTGGTGGAATTTTATTTGATTTTGTACAGTTTAATTATTAAGAGTCTAATCACTTTATTATTATGAGTTTTAGTGGAATAAGGATGATGTTAGTCGTATTTTGATATTGTGATAAGATTATTATTTTTATTTGCTATAAAAGTGACAGAGACACCTAGTTATCCGACAAAAGTGATAAATCAATCATTTCATATGATTTTGATCAGTTAATTATATTTTAAATTGTTTTTTTATCATAGTGCAAATAAACTCATAACGTTCAATGTACCACAGTTTATAATCGTCTGATCGGCTTGAAACATATGTCATTTCAAAGATAACTGACCAGGGACCTGAATAAAAAGATAATTATGTCACTTTTATCAAACCAAAACAATACCCTGGTCACTTGAAAAATACTAACTTGGTGGAATATCGAACAAAAAGGACCAAAATTACACCATTTCCTCCAATAATTAGTTGAATGACAATTTTAATATATAAAAGAGAAATCCAAAAAGTTCAAAGTAGTTGTGGCAATTCTCTTTAAATTTCACATTTTAAAATCAAAAACCATATTTCACTACTTTTCCCAATGCTGAAACGAAAAATGTAATGTTGAGGATGAGTTTGTGGATGACATAATTAAAAGCAGCACCGCAACATGCAGATGCAGATGCAGATGGCAGATTCTGGTTGAAGACTCGTCAACCTCGGAACTTGGAAAAGAAGAAAAGAAAAAAATTAATTAAAGAAGAGGATTCCAGCCCAATCTTTTGTTCTTCATCCATTCGTTTATCTCGTGTCGTGTCCTCCTCGAGGTGTAACCGATCCCAGGTTTTGCGCTCCTCACACAACAATCTCGTTCCCCTCCGCCCATTTCTTGCCTATTTAATCCCCGCCGCTGTCCGAATTCTTACAGAGCTATCACAGTTTACTGCACTCATGGATCCCAGTTCTTCTTCTTCTGCTGCTTCCAGAACCAGGCTGCAGAAGCAGGCGCCGGCGGCGCTTCATCTGCAGATTAACCCGAACGCCGCCCCGGCCGCCATCCCTTTGCTGTCCCCCGTTTCTGTTGCGCCGCCGCCGCTGCAGTTCCAGCCGCAGCAGGGTCAGGTGACTCAGGTTCAGGTTGGTGGTGGGTGGCAGCATCCGGCGGCGGCGGTTTCGGGTTCGTCGGAGCCGAATTCGCAGCTGATTTCCATGTTTCAGAACCAGTGCACCATTGGCGATCCTGCTCAGAGGAATGGCTTTGGCGGAGCTCAAGCTCGTACTTTTGGCTGAATGTTGTTTAGTATACTCTTTGTTTACTGTGTTTATGTCTAGTGTGTGTTCAGTTTGTTTTCGAAACAGTGATTCTAGATGGAACTGCGTTTGAAAATTCGTCATCAATAAAACATTGGAACATTCTGATTTCATAATCATAGAATCATCTTAGCTGATACACCTGTGCCATCTGATAGCTAGACCATCACGACTAGCTTTGGGACCTTGGCCAACTGACACATTAACACTGACACATTATTTTCAACAAGTGCCCTGAATTCGAGGTCCAGTGAACTACTACTAAATTATTGTTTTTTTTATTTTGACAAACCATGTCCGATCAGTACTATAGATGAATCATTTTAGATTCACGGACCAGCTGGCCTCAACAGTTCACACAAGCATAGGAATAGACTCATGCTCAACTAGACCCCGACAAACCATTTGGGTTGAACTCAAGTACACAGAGCACTGCGCCTCAACCATATGCAACCTGGATTCAAAGTTCTCTCTTCAGAATTGCATTGCTATGACTTTAATTGAACCCCTCCTAACAAGAAAAGTAAGAGATCACTGTAAATCTTTTTTTTTAGGACAGAATCACTACGGTTCCAATTTTTTGGGACCTGCAACTTCACCGAGCTGACTGACATTCCTATTCACTGCCCATTTTTTGAACAAAGAAGACAGTAGTAGGGTCTAATTGAATTTGTTGAAGAAATGAAATATAACGGGCATAGAGGCGGAAATGGACAGGATTTGGTAATAGGTACAATGGGACACACGGAAAAGGAAAACAAACTTGGAAGCAATTTCACTGTACAATCATCTATCCATAGATCAAGGACACCCACAAAGTTGAAAAACCAAAATGGCTTCTGGAATTCAATATGGGTTTTCCAAAATGTTAAAGAGTTCACAAAACTTATATGCGATAATACTCTCATCATCAGTCCATAAGGGTTGAAGCTTGACATCATAGCAAAAGCCTCCCTCTACGACGACATTGATGAAATCATCCCCTCGAGTTTCCACCTACTAACCATTGAAACATAGGATATACTGGGTAAAAGAAAAAAATCAATCCAGAATCATTTCTGCTTTGCTCAACATCAAGGAAACGTAATGGACACCGGCAAAACAAGCAGACGGATCAGAAGTCGAATTCCCCAGTTGCCTGAATTGAACAAAAGAAAGAAAGATCAATAACATGTATCCATATACGTTTAAGAAAATAATACCGTACACTGATGAAGTTTAAGGAGGAAAAAACATGCCTTGTTGAACAGTATGTCTTTGTTGTTAATGTGCATGATACCATCCTTCAGAGTGCACTTCCACCTGCTCTTGGTGCGTGTGACCTATCAAATCCAGGACAATGAAGGGAAATCAGGGCCATGGCAGATTAATGAACAAAGCTGGAGGAAGTATGTGGCACCTAGTGCTACCTTGTCAAACTGAGCCAAAACCAAATGAGAAGTATTTAGATCGTCCCCTTGATCCACATCGTCGTACTCATCATCATCATCTTCATTCAACGGTTCATCATCATCATCTTCTTCTACATTGTCATTTTGGACAGGAGCAGCTGGAGTAGCAGCTTGTTGTATCTCTATAAGTTGAGCAGATAACAGCAAGTTTTAACATCAGAATGTAGCTAGAACAACAGTCTAGGATTCTCTGATTTACTTGGAATATCAGTTTACCATTTGTTGCAGGTGTATTAATGTGATAATCATCATTGGAACCCCCTTGATAATTGTATATCTGCAGAAAAAGAGAGCCAAAAGCACTAGTAAACAAAACTAGCATCCAAGGGCCGGTAGGGAAAATATATGCAGCATAAAAATTTGGTAAAGAGAAAGGCTGAAGTGCCATGATAATCATAGCGAACTTCCAAGAGCGTAAAAACTGCAAATACTGGGAAGGCAGCAGTTTCTGGAGCTCTAGCTTATGTGCTGACAGAGTAAAAACCACTAGCTCCACAATCATGACCAATTATTGTAAACTAATCTCTAAGGAAACATAAATCTTACGTTGGGCGTTGAAAGCTCGTCATCATAAGGATCAGCAGCTGGACCATCAACTTGTGATGCATTAGAAAACAATCTTCCTCCTTGATGAGACATCCCTGCTTTAGAGGCATTGTTTCTCAGGGTACTACTCCCCAACCCTACCTAAATAGGGACACAAACTTAATTAAAAACTTGAAAACTGAAGGTGAACAAACAAGGTAATAACAGCAGATCAACAAATCAACAACTTCCACTGCACATGAGTTGTTGGCAGTAGTGAAGATGCTTGCAGAAAATCCCGAGATTCAAAAGAAAACAGCAATATCTTGTTGTGGAAGGGAGTAGAGACTAATGTATAATGCAAACTCAGGACACCAGTTCAAGACTACTTTATAAATGGACTAAATAATTGGGAGACTTAAAGCAATTAATAATTTGCAAACAGGCTAATAAACTGGTAAAAAAACAAAGAGACATTAAAAGAAAAGAGGAAACCTTTAGCTCATCTATGCTACCACTTGCCCCATCTTGTTGTGGTATGTATCCCCCATTAGGGTATTGTGGAGGAAACTCATCCCGCTTCCGCTTTCCAGCAGCAGACATCAAGAAGAAATCCTAAGAATGTATATCATTAGATGCATCATATAAATACTGATATCTTCGACTATTTTAAGTGCAAGCAGCAGAAGTTCAATTACTATAAGACCCGGGAAAAAATCTGACACAAATAAAAAAGACACCCACAAACTGATCACTAGCCACTCTACCATTTTCTTCCAGGTTATAACAGTTAATCATGCCACTGAAAAATTTGATGAAGAATAAATCTTCTCCATCATTTATTCATAATCAATCAAACCGAGGATGAACTGTAAGTAAAAATAAACACAAGTCCCTGATCCATGACCCAGTCCTCTGATGTCTCGCAAGCATGCACAGAAGGCCATGCAATATAACAAGAATTCGTCAGTTCACATCCATTCAAATAGCTTAAGCATAACATCTTTCAGCATGGTACAACGGGCAACAGTTTAGACACCCCAACCACCATAATCATGAATTAAAATACACTGTTGGAGGCTAGATCTCTCAAAAACCCACCAAAGATCAAAAGAGTTATTGGAACAAGGATTTTACACAGATTAGAAAATGATATCAATTGATAGACTATAATAAAAATCTTAACAATGATATCAAGCAGAGATAATGAAATAAATCCTGATTAATAGAGAACGCGCTTCATTTTAAGCTTTTTTCCTTCCCCCACTTTCCTCTACCACTACATTTGTTGCAAAAAGAGAAAAAACAAAGAGCCTTCGAAAAAAACCAGCACAACATTCAGAGAATCATGCACAAAATGTCTTGACATCGAGAAATACATTCACCATCGCTCTACTACATTAGCACTAATCAATAAGCATCTCTTGTCATCACCTGCTAAATCAAACTAGTTTTTATTTGGTTTTTGCAGCCAAACATACTTGGAATGCTGAAAGCATAGAAGTCCTTTGGGTACTTCACCCGCTATGCGTATCAATTACATATGCAGCATCCATATCCTACTATACACACACACACACACACACACAAACACATATATTTTAGAATAGTGACCAGTCGCTCTAAGTGGATAGATATTATGAGCACAAAATAAGCATTAAGGTAGTATGTCTCACTACTTCAATAATCTTTTCCTAGCCAAGATTGCCAGCCTCTTTACTTCAGCCATACTGATCGACCGTAGCATGGATATTAGTTAATTCATCAAATGCCTACTAAGAATGCTAAGATACATATTCGAGACGATTGTCTCTCATTGCTCATTTAGTAGATAATGCTGACAATTTGTACACTTAAAAAATTCTCTTACAATGACCCTGTTTGACATAATTATGTCAACTGCTTGTAAAAATCGTAAGGAATATTAAGCAGATAGAGGAATACTCAAAAAATACAATAACCTATAGTATACTGTAAAATTTCTCCATCTAGCAAATAGATGACACTTAAATAGTCCCTAAATAACCTACATATAATCACCTGTGTTGTGGGCTGATGAGATCCTCCTCTGTCCCCTTCTTCACCCACATAAGCTACACAAAGCAATAATAAACAACAGTCTCAGACTCCTGAAGCTATACTTTCTCCACCACAAGCATGCATTCGATTTACTTACCAACATTTACATCAAGTCGTGGCCTCTGGTTCGCCCATGCCTGAGGTGGTTGCTGCACAGTTTCAAGAAGGGAACAATTAAGCACATGGTGAACCAGACACTCATAATCAAAACAGTCATGAATCCCAACCGATACCAAGCCTATAAGAAATTAACCAAGAGAATACCATGTATGGGCTAGGTCTTCCAGGCACAGGCTTCACATCCTGAAGCGCACCAATATCATTCGCAGACGAATACTCATTTGGTGTGATAGGCGTTCCAGTAGGTATGTTATATAAGGAACTATCTGAGGTCCCTGTCATGGGAGTCTGTGCAGTTCCGGGCAAGGGAGTTTGAGCTGTTCCAGGCAAAGGAGTCTGCGCCATCCCGGGCATTGGGGTAGGCATAGGAGTCTGCAATGGAGTCTGCATTCACAAATAAAACACCATATTATTCAACTCAAAATCTCGACTAAACACCACATTCTAGCAAGTATACAACAACTTACGGGAGGAAAGAGCATATCAGCAGTGGGAGTTTCGTATTCCTCAGTGCCTTCATAGGGTACATTAAGATCGTGCACAGGAGTTGGACCTCCGGCCCCGGACTTAGCCGCTGAGGACCTGTCGATGGGGCCCAAAATAGCCCCTGCCTGCATCATCTTCATCTCCCAAATCTATAATAACGCAAAGAGAAAGAAAAAATAGCAAATTAAAACCCAAAAGAACCGCAGCTAATCAACCAATCAAGCCCTAATTCAATCAGGCGAAATGAAACCATACCCCTTGTAGCTCACTGAGGACGCTGTCGCCGGGGCCGCCATTGGTGTTGAATTCTTCGCGGACCTTGTTGATAACGTCCTCGATCACATGGATGTAAACGTTGCTCGTAGTCGAACTGGCCATTTCCGACCAACGCACCGGAATCCCAACAGAAAATCGTGAAAGCTGAACTACGGAATCGAAATTCAATAATCGAAGAAACGACGAGCAACCGATCTTCAATCGGCCATTGATCGATGCGAACGGGAGGATATAGGGTTCGGAGTGAGGGTTTGAAGTGGGAGCTCGGAGATGGTTAGAGAGAGAAAGAGGAGAGAGAAGGGCGGAACAGAAAAGTAGAATAAAGGGAGGAATATAAATAGGTTTGCATCCGTTTTCTTGAATTTTTGCCACGTGTCGTCATCTCTTTTCTTTCTTTCTTTTCTTTTCATTTTTGCCCTCTACAATCTCTGGTTTTGGATATCACAAATCACAACGTTGGTGATAAGATTTTCATTTCTCTCTTCTTCTTCTTTTTTTTATTTTAGTTTTTCATTTCAGTAATGGGCCAAACTAACCCTAATTTCCTAGTTGTTTGTTTCAGGAGGATGGCATAATTTTTATTCCTCAACAATTTATTCTTCTTCTTGCATGCAAATTTTTGTTCTAAATCTTCACCTTTATAACAATTAACAAAGTAATGAAATAATGTGTTGAGATTGAATTACAGCACTCCCTCTGTCCCAGCTCAATTTACAGAGAGAGAAATAGCTACAATAGAATAAGTCATAAAAGTTTATGGAAAGCAGTGTTGAAGTGACAAAAAACTGATTGATGTCAGCGGAATAAATGAAAGGCTTAACGCTAATTACTGAAAATTACAACCTCAATTTTTACTAATATTACCCTACAAATTTACAAAATTATCACTAAATGTTTTAGACAAGGTACTAATTACAAATCTGTGCACACAACCATCTTCCTCGGCAATAATCAACCATCTTCTTACTCTGGGCCTAACCTTCATCGGTCCAGAGCAACATCACAAAATCTGGATTCAAATCATGATGTGAAGATTAATGCAAAAGAATTAAACATCTAAATAACACCAATACAGATTGAACACAAAAAACTTAAACACACAACCAAGAATACCAAGAACATAGCAATACAGAGTAAATGTCCAAAAACTCATATCTGACCCTCAAATCAAACATGCTTGAATAAAAATTGACAATAGGGATGAATATCAAGCTAAACCCCCCAAATCCATGAACAAGCAACCCTTAAAAAACTAATAAATCCAACGAAATGGATAGCAAACCATTTTAAAATCCACCAACGACTCAAAATAAAATAAAAATCAATCTTTCGACCATAAATTTATAGTTTAAAACCACTATTCAACCAGATCTAAAAACACGAACAACAAACACATGGTTTAAACCCAAACCAACAAAAAAAAAGATGATTGAGATGGAGTTCACAAATGAAACAAGCTTTCATGTTCTCATTTACAAAAACAACAACAAACTTACTGATTCAAGCCAAAAATTGTTAAAAACTCTTGAGTGATGCAAGAACAACATAACATCAGGGTGGCTTAGCCTTATTTCTTCGTGATTTCAGACAAATGAGAGAAAGTGAGACTTTGATAATCAAAATAAAAGAGAGGAAATGAGAGATTGAGAAGAGATAGAAGAAATGAGAGAATCCGGAAGAAAAGAAGAAAAGTTGGGAGGAAATGTGAGAGTAGTTGGGAATAGAAAATGTTAATCGAGTGATACCTTTGGAAAGAGAGGGAAAGCCCTAATTTACTCTTAATCAGCCCAAGCCTAATCGTAATTTTAGTCAAATTAAAGGGCATTTCGGGGACTTTAGACCAAATCAACTAAGCCTTTTTTTTGGTAAATTCAGGCTTTGCAATTTGAGCTGGGACATCTTTAAATAGAAAGTGTACAGTTTGAGGTGGGACGGAGGGAGTATGATTTGGATTTTTCAATAAATTAGAGAAAATGTGTAGAAAAAGAAATTAGTGTGTGAAATTTATAATAAAGTGATCTTATATTTGCATTTGTATAAGACTAAATCTTGGGAAAGACCTTCTTTCCATAAACCTATGAAAAGACGGGATTTATTTAGAATAACAAAGGGGTAAAATGTTTTAGTTGCAATATTAAAAATTTATTATGCAACATGTAGTAGGTATAAAGTTTATGACCCGATTAATACAACTCAAAAATTTTATCTTGATTTCTTCTAATTTGCAGTTTAAACCTTGGTCTTTCCATGGCTTATGGAAGCCATGGAAAGACCGTCTTTCAAGAGACGGACTCTTTGTATAAACACGATATAATTAGTTCTCAGACTAAATGATTTTTTATGTCCCTAACATATGATCTTATACCATCTTTTGGTCATCGAGATCAATACCGTTTCCTTTCAGTACCCAACAAATTCAAAATGATTTGTTTGGTCCTCAATGTGGTTTTCAAGGTGATTTTCAGTAGATTAAATTATTTTATGGTACTTAACATATGATCTTATACCATCTTTTGGTCTCAAAATCACTTGAAACCCACCTTGAAAACTACCTTGGGGACCAAATAAATCAGTTTGTATTTGTTTGTTGCTGAACAAACGCGGTATTGACCTTGAGAACCAAAAGATTGTATTGCATCATATGTTGGGACAAAAAAACAATTTAATCTAGTTCTTATAATTATGTCGATTAAGCTTCTAGTCATGCATTTAATCATGATATTTAGTTTAAGGGTAAGTATCATGGCGGACAGACTATTTTGCAAAATGTGGGTTTTTTTGTAATTAATGAAAATTAAACTTTTAATTGTAATTAAAAGCATACAACAGGTCTCTGTGATTCATTTCTTTAGTTCAGCAAGGAGGGGCTACGGTGATATCCTAGACAACATCATAAGGACGGTTTCTCCGGGCCAAGTCCTTGTCGTGCTCGGTCCTTCCGGCATCGAAAAGTCAACTCTGCTGAAGATGAGATGAAGCCTCACCTGATGATGAGATGCTTTTTGTTCATTTTCCTCAGGCGATGAGATTTTGAGAGCCCTTTGGGTCAAGTTGACAAGGGCTTCTTTTTTATCACTCTGGAACAGGTGGATGAATCTTTGGCTATCATCTTTCCTTGCAAGGATTTGGAGTGCCTCACGAGTGTCCGAATTTGGGCGAAATCATGTGCCATATGCTTAATGATGGAAGCTAAGGTGCTTACCTTTCAAACCTTTTTGAGATAGTGAGGCTTTCGGTAAGGAGGCGGGCTAAAATTTATGCCCCACGGGATATATCCACAACTTTGTTGAACACCATTCACGGTATCAATTTTCATAATCAGTAGATAGTTTCTCTTGAATCTTGAGATTTGACCTAATGTTTGATGGATTTTGGTTTATGAATGCTACATTTGGCTTTTTTTCATGTTTGAATTGAGGGGAAAACGGATTATTCTCAGATCTTGTGCTTGTATTTAAGTATCACGTGTGGATCTCATTACTTAGATTTGTTTATGTGAACGATAATTTTCTGTCTATCAGAATTCTTTCTGATTTTAATTTCTATCAAGTCTCCACCTTTTTTGTTATGAAACAGTAGCCACTTTTCTTTAGTTTGTGAATTACGGGGTGCATTAGTTTGCTTATATGTTGCAGCTGTCATATCCAACGTATACCTATTAGTTGTACTATGAATGACCTTTTTTTTCTTCTATTTTTGCTGATCGTTCGTTTTGAATTAAGAGTTACACCTGTTTACTTATATGTTGCATATGTTACCATTCAATGTGTATTTCTTAGTGTACTGTCCATGACCTTTTATTTTCATTTGTTGTTAATTGTATGTTTCGAATAAAGAGTTGCATTTGTTTACTTATATGTTGCATATGTTAGTATCTCGTGTGTACTTGTTAGTTTTGTTGTGTATGACTATTTTTTTTTTAAAAAAAATTGTTGTTGGTTGTTCATTTTGAATTAGGAACTGCATATGTTTACTTATATATTGCATCTGTTACAACCCATTATGTACTTGTTAGTTTTGTTATCCAACGTGTACATGTTAGTTATACAGTAAATAACATTTTTTCCATTCGTTGTTGATTGTTCGATTTGAATTACGAGGTGCATCTACTTACTTATATGTTGCATCTGTTAGTATTCAGTGTGTACTTGTTAGCTGTATTGTGTATGCCTTTTTATTTTCATTTGTTGTTGACTGTCCATTTTGAGTTAGGAACAACAGATGTTTACTTATATGTTGCACATGTTAGTATCTCGTGTGTACTTGTTAGTTGTGTCCTGTATGGTTTTTTTTATAAAAAAAATGTTGTTGGTTGTTCATTTTGAATTAGGAATTGCATCTGTTTATTTATATATTGCATCTGTTAGAATCCAATATGTACTTATTAGTTTTATTGTGTTTGACTTTTACTTTCATTGTTGATTATTGTTTGTTTTGAATTAGACATTGTACATGTTTGCTTATATACTACAACTGTTAATATCCAATGTGTATGACTTTTTGCATGAGTTGGATCTAAACTTGGAGTGGTTATAACTTTCAAGGAATCAAACAATTTTAAAAATTGGACTCCACAAGACATTCCAACACGAGGAAGATTTAGATGAAGATGAAATTGAAATTGAACTTGAAGATTCAAATATGATCCCATTTTGAAGATTAATAGTTGATGATTTGTTGTATTAGAGACTGTTAGTTAATTTAGATAGAAGTATTGTTGTAATTGTAAGCTCCATAATGGAAGATTTCAACCACGAGCACTATGTCTTTCATTTTTTTTAGATGTTGAGAGCCTCCTCTCGTGTTTGAAATTGACAAAATTTACATATTTTCTATACAAAGTATGGAATGCTTTATATGTGTTGCTTTCACGCCGACAATACTTTCTGTGACATATCAATGATTTTATTAAATCAGGGAAATCTGCGCATGTTTTTTTAAAAACAAACACATCTTTAAATGTAATCAGTATGTATTGTAAGGTATTTAATGCATTACATGTGAAAATATGAAAAAACTACAAAATTATGTGACATCTGTTATGTATACTAGTTGTAGACTAACATATGCATATTTTAACAAAACATAAACGATTCATAAGGTAACTTATGCACTGACTCATGGAAAAGTTTTGTTATTCATAAAAGGAATTGACATTTTTAAATCAGATGCATGTTTTTGTTTAAACAGTACATGTTGTAAAGTAACCAATGCACAGTTAATATGACAATTATAAATCAAATGCGTGTTTTTGTTCAGAATGTGGCTTCCCATCTCACGTTCCATACTTTTTGCTCGATCATGTAGTCCAGATGACCAACTCGGGGCTTTATTTTTTGGGACAAAAGTAAAAGGCACCACAATCCCCGCCAAGTGTAGTATTGGCCAAACACTAAACAAAACTATCTATTTCATTTGCCCATCAAACCAAAACAAAGCAATCATTTACACGACACACAAAACAGGCACAGAGAATTGATCTTCAAGGAAAATTTTTACCAAGAAAACAGAAAACACAAACAAAGATCCAATCTAACCATCTGAAGATCATCATCATCCATGAAGAAACCATCATCCGGATCATCCTCAAAAGTTGCTACCAGTGCCCTCCCTTACCAGACTCTGAGGCTGAGAGATAATTACAATATTAGTAAGAAACTAGGCCAGGGCCAATCCGGGACCACATATAAGTGAACAGAGAAGGCAACAAGGCTCGAATATGCGTGCAAATCAATCCCAAAAAGGAAGCTTCTGTGCAAAGAGGAGTATGGTGATGTGTGGAGGGAGATTCAGATTATGCACCATCTGTCTGAGCATCCCTACGTTGTGAGGATCAAAGTTACGTATGAGGACAACCTATTTGTGCTTACCAGTTCACTGCAAACACCATAAAAAATGCAATCTTTTGACAAGAAAAACTAAGCACACCACATACAAGATCAGACAGCACAAATCCGGGCACCAAAAACAGGCACTATACAAAATTCAAACATGCAATAAGCTACAACCTTGATCATTCCGAACAGTGAGAGAATTGACGGCGAAAGGTTGTCTATCGCCGACCAAGCACCACTTGAAGACCACTTCTCATACTTTGTCCCACAGCTTATGGTCAGAAACTCAATTTTTAGGAGGATAACTCTTGAAGTAAATTGGTTCCACGAGGAGCTGAATGAAGGCATACCTGAGCAATTGGCAGGCGAAAAGAGGCAAAGGAACCATCTTCTTCATTTATCTCAAAGTTAAATTGGTGCAAACACGCGATACAGATAACCAGTACTCTTATTATCACACAAATTAGTAACATTGATATGAGATAAAATTATTTCAATTTTCCAACTAAACAAATAACAAGCATCAATTTTAACTAAATTCATGGCTTGACAAACAATTGAAAAAACACAAAACCTGCTTCCGATGAAAAAACACAAAACAATTGAAAAGGCACAGCAGGGCACCGAAATCCCCTATCCAAGAACACGAAGTAATTACCCGATTCCGATGGAATCACCAAGTGTTGTTTGCAGAGTTGGCGGAAATAATTGGAGAGGGAATCAATCGTGTCGAACATCTATGTCCGGCATCCGTCGTCATCTCGGGCGCTGCCGGCATTTTCCCAGTCGACCTCTGCCACCGCCTGAATCTCCGGCATCAATCTCCAGTCTATCTCACCGACAGGTGTACCACCACCGTCACTCCCAAGTAAATTTTAGGTAAGAAGGGTATGAATTGGATATTTTCAATTTATCAAATTTTGTTTAATAGATATTAATTACAAATTGGTCTATGGCATGTTTATAAACTTATGACATGCCGCCTGTCAATCTTAGTTTAAAGTAGCTTATAGTCATGCATTTAATTGTCACATATGGTTCAAAGTATACACTGATCTAACATTTCTAATAATCCGCACATGATATAGCCTAAAATAACTTCCCACATTTAGTACTGCAAAAAAGTATAATGTTTTGCAAATTTTAACTATAAAATTCATATGTCGGTATTTATTTTATCTCAAAACATTGTTTGCATTTTGGTATCAAAACCAGAGGTTATCTAAGTAATTTTGACTTCTTTGCTTTGCGAAAACGACGCTTTTTGCCTTCTAATTGCCTGTTCCTTTCTGTTCCTTTTCTTCTTCGCAAATTTTTTTCCTCTACTCCTCTTCTTCTTCATAGCACCTTCGCTGTAGAATTTTATTCCCTCTGTAACTCTTCAGAGACCGGAAGAAGTAATGGATAGATAGATTGAGGGTTTGTGGGTTTGGAAGGGGTTAGGTCAAGATAGAATTAACAGGCTACAAGCAACCGAGGTAATGGTCATCGCTCGAACAACACACATCCATCATTGAAACCATAACAACCAAGTCCAACGACCGACTTAGCATTGCACTCGACTTTTAATTAAAATGATTCATTCATGCTCAAGCTTTTAAGTGTTGGCTAAATTGGGTATTTGTTCCAACTGCACACTGTTCTCCTGTCCCAGCTAATGTGTTTGTATTAACTTATGTTCTTTGTTTCCTAACGTGCACTTAAGCTTGGGTGAATCATTTGTGGTTTTCACTTGATTTCTCCTTTGTGTTTACCTGGATGAATGGTTGCTTCAATATTGGTGGCGTTTTGCTTATTCTGGATGGGTTGATATTGGCAAACATTAACGCCAATATTGAGATCAACTTTCACAAAATGTTGTTTATCGTGCCTTGAGTATTTGAGTGTGTCATTAAATGTTGTTTATGAAGGCTCAAGATCTTCATGCCCCTGTTACTAAGCATCTTCACTCGTTCTTTGCATTAAGAAACCAATAGATTGATTCACCAATATTATGTTTCAGCCCCTAAATGTTCTTTGCATGTGAAATCTGTGGGGTTTGAGTAATTTACTATTTTTAATTTGGGATTGTGCTATTTTTAGCTTATTTCTTTTGGGTTTGTATTGGATGGTAGAAATTAATTTCTACAAGTTTGTATGTGTGTGTGGAGTCAGTAGTGTCTATATGAAACGTTAAGGGGGATTTTCGCTTAAATGATAGGAATCATTGATAAGAAGCCATGATTTCGAGTGGCATATGTTAATCATATGCTACCATATATGGCCATTCTTGATACATTTTCACACTAGGATTCGTGTATGGGGGTATAAGGGATTAATTGGATCAGTAAAGGAAGAAACTTTAAACAATGATCAGATATCCATGCAATGCAGTTTCTTAATGTTTTACACTCTAGTGGAGCATGATTAAAAGATGGTGCTTTATTAATGCATCGTACATTGGTGGTTTGTCTACCTCGTGCTTGTGTCATCCTGATATGTACTTTATGTTATGTTTTCTTATTGAGTTTTTTTGAATGCTTCATGGATTCGACTATTATTTAATAGATGATGGGACAGGTGAATTTTTTCAACGAAAGTGTTCTTTTTTTATTGGAAATATAAAATAGAAATGATCATTACCTATTGCTATGTCAGAATTGCCTAATTCTGTATTTTTATGTTATGCAGATTGAGTAGGAAGATATACTTATGATCATGCCTCCACTTAAGACTTTGGATTTTGAGAATTTAAATGAAAATGTTAAGAAGTATCAATATGTTGTGAGAGGTGAGCTTTATCTTTGGGAGATACAGAGTACGACGAGTACTGAAATGGATGCCGAGTATGTGTGAAGAGAGCAGCGCAGAAAGAGAAGGTCCGAATTCTGTATTGGCGAGCTCTCATGGACACTCTCGTTGGGCTTCAACAGATGATGGGGAGTGGTTTATTGCTAGAGTTTCATCTTCTCGGTTTTCGCTCGAACAACACGCATCCATCATTGAAACAATAACAACCAAGTCCCATGATCGGCTATGCATTGCACTCGACTCTGAGCTCAGGTAAGTTCAGATATCTTAGGTTTTTACAGCTATATTATCAAATTGTTAATGTTATTTTATTCTCTTATTTAATATTTGTAGTTTCATTCTTTAAGGTGAGGCCCTTTAAATTTTCTATAATTTCCTTGCTCCATTGAGAGGTGTCCGAGATAGCCCTTTAAGTCTTTGCTATGGTTCTTGATTTTGTGTCATGACAACAGCTTCCTGGCTTGTTAGATGGCTTAAGGGCATAACTTTGGGCTTGGTAGCTTCTCCATTCATGCTCAAGCTTTTAAGTGTCGGCTAAATTGGGAATTTGTTCCACCTACACACTGTTCTCCGATCCCAGCTAGGTGTTTGTAGTAACTTATGGTCTTTGTTTCCTAACGTGCACTTAAGCTTGGGTGAATCATTTATGGTTTTCACTTGATTTCTCTTTTTGTGTTAACCTGGATGAATGGTTGCTTCATTATTGGTGGTGTTTTTCTTATTTTGGATCGGCTGATATTGATAAACATTACCGCCAACATTGAGATCAACTTTCACAAAATGTTGTTTATCGTGCCTTGAGTATCTGAGTGTGTCACTAAATGTTGTTTATGGAGGCTCAAGATCTTCATCTTCCTGTTATTAAGCATCTTCACTCGTTCTTTGCATTAAGAAACCAATAGTTTGATTCACCAGCAGGGAAAAGAGGCATTTCAACAACATCTATTCACGTGGGGGGAGAATTGTGTCTCAGCCCCTAAATGTTCTTTGCATGTGAAATCTGTGGGGTTTGAATGATTTATTTATTTAATTTGGGATTTTGCTATTTTTGGCTCATTTCTTTTGGATTTGTATTGGATGGTAGTAATTGATTTCTACAAGTGTGTATGCATGTGTGTGGAGTCAGTTGTGTCTAGATGAAACATTAAGTGGGATTTTTGATTAAATTATAGGAATAATTGATAAGAAGCCACTATTTCGAGTGGCATATGTTAATTATCTGCTACCATTTATGGTCATTCTTGATACATTTTCACACTAGGATTCATGTATGGGAGAATAAGGGATTAATTGAATCGGTACAGGAAGAAACTTTGAACAATGATCAGATATCTGTGCAATGCAGTTTCTTAATGTTTTACACTCTGGTGAAGCTTGATTAAAAGATGGTGCTTTATTAATGCATCAAACACTGGTGGTTTGTATGTCTCGTGCTTGAGTCATCCTGATATGTACTTTCTGCTATGTTTTCTTATTGAGCTTTTTTGAATGCTTCATGGATTCAACTATTATTTAGTAGATGATGTGACAGGTGAATTTTTTCAACGAAAGTATCGTTCTTTTTTATTGGAAATATAAAATAGAAATGATTATTACCTATTGCTATGTCAAAATGGCCTAATTCAGCACTTTTATGTTATTCAGATTGAGTATGAAGATAAACTTCTGATCATGCCTCCACTTGAGACTTAAGATTTTGAGAATTTAAATGAAAATGTTAAGAAGTGTCAATATGTTGTGAGAGGAGAGCTCTATCTTTGGGAGATGTAGAGAGTACGACGAGTACTGAAATGGCTGCAGAGTATGTGGTGAAGAGAGCATCGCAGAAAGAGACGGTCCGGATTCTGTACCGGCAAGCTCTCATGGACACTCTCGCTGGGCTTCAATAGATGATGGAGAGTGTTTTATTGCTAGAGTTTCATTTTCTCGGTTGTCGCTCGAACAACACACATCCATCATTGAAACAATAACAACCAAGTTCTACGACCGGCTATGCATTGTACTCGACTCTGAGCTCAGGTAAGTTCAGATATCTTAGGTTTTTACAGCTATATTATCAAATTGTTAATGTTTTATTCTCTTATTTAATATTTGTAGTTTCATTCTTTAAGGTGGGACCCTTTAAATTTTCTGTAATTTCCTTGCTCCATTGAGAGGTGTCCAAAATAGCCCTTTAAGGCTTTGCTATGGTTCTTGATTTTGTGTCGTGACAACATCTTCCTAGCTTGTTAGATGGCTTAAGAGCATAACTTTGGGCTTGGTAGCTTCTTCATTCATGCTCAAGCTTTTAAGTGTTGGCTAAATTGGGAATTTGTTCCACCTGCACACTGTTCTCCTGTCCCAGCTAATGTGTTTGTATTAACTTATGGTCTTTGTTTCCTAACGTGCACTTAAGCTTGGGTGAATCATTTGTGGTTTTCACTTGATTTCTCCCTTTGTGTTTACCTGGATGAATGATTGCTTCAATATTGATGGTGTTTTGCTTATTCTGGATCGGCTGATATTGATAAACACTGCCGCCAACATTGAGATCAACTTTCACAAAATGTTGTTTATCGTGCCTTGAATATCTGAGTGTGTCACTAAATGTTGTTTATGAAGGCTCAAGATCTTCATATTCCTGTTATTAAGCATCTTCACTCGTTCTTTGCATTAAGAAACCAATAGTTTGATTCACCAGCAGGGAAAAGAGGCATTTCAACAACATCTATTCACGTGGGGGAGTAATTGTGTTTCAGCCCCCAAATTTTCTTTGCATGTGAAATCTGTGGGGTTTGAATGATTTATATATTTAATTTGGGATTGTGCTATTTTTAGCTCATTTCTTTTGGGTTTGTATTGGATGGTAGAAATTGATTTCTACAAGTTTGTATGCATGCGTGTGGAGTCAGTTGTGTTTAGATGAAATGCTAAGTGGGATTTTTTGCTTAAATGATATGAATCAGTGATAAGAAGCCATTATTTCGAGTGGCATATGTTAATCATCTGCTACCATTTATGGTCATTCTTGATACATTTTCACACTAGGATTCGTGTATGGGGATATAAGGGATTAAATGGATCGGTAAAGGAAGAAACTTTGAACAATGATCAGATACACGTGTAATGCAATTTCTTAATGTTTTACACTCTAGTGGAGCTTGATTAAAAGATGGTGCTTTATTAATGCATCGACCACTAGTAATTTGTATGCCTCGTGCTTGAGTCGTCCTGATCTGTACTTTCATTGTTTGCCATCATCTTTTAGTGTCCTTGAACTTCTTTTAATTTTTACCCATACGGTTTGAGCCAGAGTTATTGTTGTAGTATTTGATTTCTCATGTTTGATGTTCGAGTAGACGAATTCCTTTTTTGGTTCATTGTTGTTTGGCTCAATTTTCTGGTTATTGAAGATTATCACTCATTCTTTTTAAGGGAAAAATCATCTACTATTGAAATTAACATGCTAATGAAAATTTTGTTACAGACTTTTCCACGATCATGAAAAATATGACAAGTCTTAGCAAGTTCATTGTATGGTTGCTAACACACTCTATGAATCATGTGAAGATGTTGATCCACAGGCCATAAGGTAGTTATTTCAGCCTTTCGCTCAAGTCTCTCACTTTATTGTTTAAGTGTTTATTAGATCCAGTTAATTGTTTTTGTGCTTCTGAATGTCTTTGATATTGCCTTTAGGACGGACTTTTCCTGCAAATGTCAGGTATATAACAACATTGTCCTCTTTCGGCAAAGACGTGATAACATCTCCTAAGTTATGAAGAGAGTGCATGATCCACCATATATAATGAAGCTAATGCCTCTGCTATAAATGACAGTTAAAGTGAATGAAGAACTAGCAAGCATCCTCTCCCAATGAAACCTTCTAATGCGATGAGGGTGAAGACAAATGCTAGAAAGAGGTGATGCAAAAGTAGCAGTAGGAGCTAGGAACCTCATCAATTTTATCAGTATGAGGAGGATGCTGATATCAGTGTGATTATTAACAGGAAGTGTGAGGAGTAGTCAAATTAAATGCTTAATCCTAGTTTGTTGATTGAAGGGGTAAAAATTAGAGAAGCAGTTGATGTTCATAATTTGTAGATAGCTAAAATCTAGAATTTAACAAAATTATTTATCTTTAATTTTAAATGTGAGATGCAAAAGGTAAACAAATTTCATCAATTTATAAAAAAAAAACCATACCGCGTAACGCGCGGTGGAACTCTGCTAGTCCTTATTGATTTTTAAATTGTAGCTTTGTTGTCAATATTGTTTTGTTGTTCAACTTAACATGTTAGGAGACCAAACCTATATTCAATTTGAAATAGATGACAGACTATATGTAACAAAAAAAATCACATGAGAACACTGCTTTCGTCTGAAACATGCGTAGGGAAAAATTCTATATCATGAGGACGCATTGGCAAATTCTATGTCTGAAACACTGCTTTCGTCTGAAACATGAGGACGCATTTGGTAAATGCGTTCCCAGTGCATTAATATTTTTTTTCGTCAGGGGAAGAAGATGACGCATTGCCGGAATGTGTCCCTGGTTTAATTTCGTTTTTAAAATCCACGGTGGATGAGGATGCATTGTGCTAATGCGTCCTCCCTGAAAACTTTTTTGCCAACTCAATTTCCAGAATTTGCATGCAAAGTCTTTGGCATGCAAAGTCTTTGACCGCCTGATTATTTAGACTTGGCATGAGGACGCATTGTCCTCATGCGTCCTCACTGGAAACTTTTTTTTCAGCACTCAATTTGCAGAATTTGCATGCAAAGTCTTTGGCATGCAAAGTTCTTGACCGCATGATTATTTTGACTTGGCATGAGGACGCATTGTCCTCATGCGTCCTCCTTGGGCCAAAATGTGCAGAAATCCAGAGATCCCTGACCCCTTTGCATGCATTCAGAAAAGGCTGACCTCTTTGCATGCATTCAGAAAATGGTTTGAAGAAAAGGGTGGATCCCGTGAGCCTTGAGGACGCATTCTTGCAATGCGTCCTCGGTTTTTATATAATGCAGCCCATCCGTTTATTCATTAAGCTATTTAGTCATCTGTTTCTTTATTCAGCCCAGCCTTCTTCATCTGCAATTCAAACCCTTTTCTTCATCTGGAATCCAAACCCGTTTCTTCAACTTGCTCCGTCATTGGCCGAGTTTCGTCGTCGCCCTTAGTTTCCAAAGTTGTCGGGTAATTTTCCTAGCTTTCCTATTGTTGTTTGGTTGTATGTTTTTTTATTTATCGTGAAATATTTTCGAACTTTGCAGCCCGAGCATTCTCGACCCGCCATTGACCGCCCGTTGACCTCTTTGCGAATTTTTGTAATCTTGTAAAGGTATTTAAAGAATTCATTATCATACGAATGTGTTTATTGATTATGTGCGATTTGGTCTCTTATTTTTTTCCTATTGAATTAGGCGTAAAATTATTATTTATGAAGTACTTGTAAAGTTCTTGTTGATGATAATGTTTTTGAAGATTGTACGTTGTTTGAATGATTATGTATCTTGATTCTACGAAATTGTTGAAAGAGAGTGAATATATGTGAATTGATTATGTGTGATTTGTTTACTATTGTTTGCATTAAAGTTGTAGTAATAGTTTAATTAGTGTGGTACTATTGTTTGGAAAATGAAAAAAGCATAATAGTGTACTGTCGTTATGAATATCGAGTTAAATGTTATTTATTTGTATAATGCAGTAGTTCGATGTTTTTCCTTGTGTACCTGTATCGAGGGGGTCAAATTAAGTTTGATTTGACTGTGGGTGTGTATTATGACTCTCCCATACCGGAGTGGAATGTGACTCTGGAAAGGAGGTTAAGCCACTCCGAGCTAGTTCATTTAATTTTTACAAGGCTTGGTATTGCTAGTGGGGGGTTCCAGTTGAAATTATATTATCGTTGTCCTGAGCTGATTGGTTCGGCCATATACTATCGGTGTTACAATGTGGAAAATGATGAGTCAACTGCGACATTCTTCAACATTGTTAAGCGAATGTCCTTATCCTCAGCAGAGTTGTACATCGTTCTGGAGAATGTGAGAAGCACTACTGACCGTGCGGGTGATCTTAGTTCAGGCACTTTCGTGTCGTTGTTGAGGAACATGCAGAACTTTACACCTTTGCCAACCTTACCATCCCATGTTGATTGCCAAGGTTTTGCCGTTGGTGAGTCCAGCCAAAATAATGCGTATGTTCACGTCGATTGCGCCCAGCCATCCACAAGTAAATAGGTAAATAGTATAGACGGTGGAACCTGCAGCAGGGTCCAAAAAGGACCCTACCAAATACAAAAGAGTCCAACCTTAGGTAACCTAAGGAGTAAATCCGCAAAGAAGTAGGAGGGGGGATGAGAGAGTGCAAATCCAAAAGATAAGCACTCCCCCACCCCCCCTTTTAACTATGTAAAATAACTACCCACCCTAAGCAAGATAATTGATCAAAGGGAGAACAAAGCAACCTGGAAAAACACAGGCTATAGAACAACCAAGAGAATGAGGTGAGAACAAACTCACTACCCATCAACAAAAAT
The DNA here is from genome assembly GCA_037428765.1 of Rubia yunnanensis. Lineage (NCBI taxonomy): Eukaryota > Viridiplantae > Streptophyta > Magnoliopsida > Gentianales > Rubiaceae > Rubia > Rubia yunnanensis. The sequence continues at coordinate 132,923,157 of CM075062.1, forward strand.
CCGCTTCTACCCCTAACAAACGGGGCCATCTTCATGTTGGTTCCAAAATGCAGCCGAGAGTTGTGTGTCTCGGGTCTTGGAAGAATGCAGTTGCTGGAACGATGGTGAAGTAACAAAAAATCCAATGTCGAATGATTTAGAATCCTAGTGCAGCCGAGAGTCTAACTCGGGTCTTGGATATCTCATAAAAGAGTTGAAGCCGGTGATCCAAGTAGCACCTTTCTGGTACGAATGAACATCAGCTTCTACCATACACATCCCTAAGATGAAGAAAGAGGGATGTTATTGGCCTTCTAGCATTCTCCTTTGGCACCGAAGTTGATCCTATGGGCAAAGGTTAATGAGGTCGTGCCTCCAACCTTTGTAACTCCCAATCAAATCAACCTCTTGAGGGTGTGAGAATGGATGCACTTATACCGCGTGCACCAAGCGTGGCGAGTATGTACTCGCCCACTCCATTTTGAGCAAATAGACAGCTATATGCTAGTTTAACACAGAGTGTAGCGCGAGCATAAAGCGCATAAATAACCGTTAAATCGTTAGTAAAAAACTAGGCTTAGGAGAAAGAGCATCTGAGTGTAAATCCTTACTCTAAAACCTATTGCCTCCTCCAGAAAACCAAGCTGCTATTGCCACTAGATATTCGAGAAAAACCGTAGACAAATCTGGACTCCATCGAGCGCAAAGAAACTCACTCCCGGCGCTGAAAACCGCATCAATCGGCCCACAAAAACCCAGCACCCGCGCCAGGAGATCCTAACCGTGACGCGCAGTTCCAGCAGTCAATCGCACAAACCGTCTCCCTTCCTGACGCCCTGCATCCCAGCAAGTGGCAAAATCCAGCGCAACACCTGACGCCCAGCACAGCGCCAGGACTGAAGCACCACGACCCGCAGCGTGAAGCACCCAGTGCGAGGCAGCCAGCACCCATCAACCTCCAAGCAGCTTCTCCATCTAAAACAAGTGTTCATCCGGAAATAGCCTATTCATCACCATGTAGCAATCCTTCATGATGATTTTCACCACTCTTTCAGAACTTGGTTGAGCACCATCCATAACCACATTGTTCCTTTCCCTCCAAAGGCGATAGACCGTGGTAATTAAGGCTAAAATACCAAACTTCTTTTGCATTTTTGAACCTTTAATTTGCCTCTTAACCCAAGTCATGGAACTTGGAATTGAATTCGTCCGTCTCCTTAATCCAATCCAAGTCCGTATACGCCCCCATACAACCTCAGAAAACTCACATTTGAAAAACAAATGTTCGTTCGTCTCCTCTTCCAGATGGCATAAAGAACATATCTTCTCCATACTCTCCCCTTCCTCCAATTGATGCTTATCCTTGGTATGTAGTCTCTTTATTGACGCCAACCAGGTGATAAATGAGAATTTTGGCGGGACAAAACCATGCCAAATACTGATAAAAACCTTTTCACTTGATCGACCAACATCATAAACACTCGGATATTTATGTTTATGCATATGGAGGTAAGTTGCACCAGTAAACTTCCCAGAACTAGACCATAGGCCGAGATGGGAAATTACCTCTTGCGTATTACCTTGAAACATTGCGCACAATTCATCCCTGAGCTTACAAAGATCACCAAAGTAGCTCGAATATCTTTCTCCCAATCTACCGTTTGCAATCCTCGGATTTAATCCCCAGAAATCCTCTCCCTGAAGATAAAACGAGTGAATCCATTTAACCCATAGACTATCCTTCTTCAAATGAATATCCCATAGCCTTTTAGCCATTGAAGCACGGTTCCACGTGAAGAAGTCTCTCAAACCGAGGCCGCCAAAAGATTTTGGTGTGCAAAGTTTCTTCCACGCCACCTTTGCTTTATGCTTACCTCCCCATAGGAAGCGTTTACACTTCTGTTCGAGAGCATCCATGACTGTAGATTGTATTACAAAATTCTGAATCCAGAATCCCGCAATACCTCCCACAATTGATCTCACAAGTTCCAATTTGCCTGCATATGAAAGAGTATGACCCTTCCATTTTGCAGAGTACCAAATTGTGGTACTCTCCGAATCAACTTTCCCTAGCAGAGTACCAAATTGTGTCACCTTCAACTTGCTGGAATCAAGTGGCACGCCTAGATACCGAACCGGGAATGTCGCCCAAGGAATACCCGTGAAACTCAAATCCTCCTTTATACCAACTCCAAAGAATTTCGACTTTGCAGCATTGATTCCTAAACCCGAAGTGCGCTCAAACTCGTTCAAGGCATCCATGAGTATATGTACTGAACTCGTGTTAGCCTTAGAGAAGAGCATGAGGTCATCTGCAAAAGCCAAATGCGTGATCCGAAGTGCCTCACATCTCGGATGAAAAGTGAAGTGTCTAGAGGCCGTTCTTCTTTTCAACAATCTCGAGAAATATTCCATACAAATCACAAACAGATGAGGCGACAATGGATCTCCCTGACGAATACCCCTTTGTCCCTGAAAGTGATCACACAGTTTACCATTTACTGCTATCGAGAATGTAGAAGTGCGCACACACTTCATGATTCTATTAGTTAGTCTTTCAGGAAATCCCAGTCCCAGTAAAACTTCTTCCAGGAAATCCCAAGAGACTGTATCAAAAGCTTTCTGCAAATCCACCATAATCATGCATCTAGGAGAATTACGGACCCTTCCATAACCCCGAACAAACTCCTGCGCTAACATTACATTGTCCGAGATACTTCTGCCCTTCACGAATGCACCCTGACAAGGGTCAATGATCCCTGGTAAAATACCATCAAGCCTGTTTGCTATAACTTTTGTGATGACTTTGTAGACCACATTGCAGCACGCTATTGGTCTAAAATCACCGACTTTCAGATTATCAGGCTTCTTCGGTATCAATGCCACCGAAGTGTGATTAAGCTGCGCTAAAATATCACCTGTCTGAAAGAATTCCAGTACTGCAGCCGTCACTTCCTCACCCACGATGTTCCACTGTTTCTTGAAGAATCCGGCCGTATAACCATCAGGTCCCGGAGACTTATCATCCGCCATTGCAAACAGCGTCTGCTTGACCTCAATACCCTCCACTTCCTGATTTAGATAGGCCCTATCCATGTCCGAGAGCTTGTTACCCGCTCCAAAGACATTCGGGTCAGTGGTTAGTCTATCTCTTCTTGTGCCAAATAATCCCTTGTAAAAATCCGCAAATAGCTCACCCTTGCGACTATTAGAAGTTACAATCCGATTTTCACTATCAGTAATCGCTGGGATACCCCCTCATTTTCTTTCAGAGACCATAGTGTGAAAGTACTTTGATCCCTTATCCGCCTGAGTAATATGATTTATCCTTCCCTTTTGAGCAAGAAAAGAAGACTCCGCCAGATAATACAACATAGCTTGCTTCTTTAAGTTTCGTAATGTCGAAACCTCATGATCCGAAGCATCCCTAGCATCAAATTTATCAAATGCCTTGTTATACTCCGCATCCGCACGCTTAGCCTTTTCAGAAATATGGTCAAAATCAAGCTTACCCAACTCCCTGAATGGGTTTTTCATCCGAAATAATTTCCTGGTCACCGAAAATTGTTTAGTCCCTCAACCGACGGACTCCAATAATCCTCTACTATTTGCCCACAATTCGGGTGACCTAACCACATATTCTGAAAATGAAAAGGCCTACCCTTTCCAACAATTTCTTGCGACATATCTACCACCATGGGAGAGTGGTCTGATTGAGCCGAAATTGGTAGAAAGGTTGTACGACAAGCAGCATCATCCCATCCGTGGTTCAAAAGCACCCTATCCAGGTTCCTCCAAATCTTCCAATCCACACTATGCCAGCGCCACCGGTTTTAGAACGGCAGCAACCGTTTGGAGATGATGATAATCCGATTGAGGGTGCTGGAAAATTGCCTAAGCAGATGATTCATCCGGATGCTCGAGGCTCAAAAATTCCAAGGCTGCATAGGAGCAAGAGTAAGAGTAGGCCTCCCCCCACTCCGGGGGCTTTGACTAGGTCTAGAAGTAAGAGCAGGACTCGAATTAATGAGCAGGGTGTTCAGAAACCTTTTCAGTGCATGTTATCAGCTACGAGGAGTCATTCAGATAGTTCTGGAAGTAAATCACTGGAAGGCAGCGGTCCGAAGCCAAAAGGGACCTCTGTTTCCCAATGAATACATCAGCAATGAATGTCAGGGGTCTATCGGCCCCTGTAAGGAGGAGGTGGGTGAAAAATATCATCTCCGCAAATAGGGTTGGACTGTGTAGGTTGTTGGAAACGAAAATGGAGGATAAGGTGTTGCAAATTTTCTTAAAGGGTTTTAAGGGATGGAAGTTTACGCACAATTTTGAACTGTGGCAGAACTCGAGGATACTCATTATCTGGGATCCGAAAGGCTTCTTGGTCGATGTCCTTGGTAAATCTCCGCAATGTATTCACCTGAAAGTGCGAAATCTTGCTTCTGGTATTGAGTTTTTCTGTACATTTGTGTATGGGCATAGTGAGGGACGTCTGGTGCGTTTACCACTATGGGAGGAATTGAAGTCATTTGGTGCTAAACTGAACTCTCCTTGGATGGTTCTTGGTGACTTTAATGCTATCCTTAGTGTTGATGATCATTATGGAGCTACTGTTCCTAGCTTGTATCCAATGAAGGAGTTTCAGGATGTTTGTGTAAAGTGTGGATTAAGAGATGCCCCAGCCGTCCACAAGTGGTGGTATATATGGTGGCCATGATGGGGACCTGAATGAGTTCGATGATGATTATGTGGGTGAAATTGGCTAGTATGTTGTCGGTCATGTTGGGAGCGATGAGGATGGTGAGGAAGGGGAACTTGGACAAGGCAGTGAAGATGATCGTTTCTTATCAACTGATTCGAATCCAGGGGACGAAGATGAAGAAGTGGTGTGCATGAACATTGTACCCCCGTCGTTTCATAATTTGGCGAATCCTGATACAGAGGGCTACTTTAGGGATTACGGGGGCCCTGATGAGGATGGCTATGACCCAACAAATTGTGGTGATGAATTTACTTGTTATGTTCAAGCGACTGGCGAAGTGGAATTGGGTATGCGATTCCGGACGAAGCCAGAATTGGTAAAAGCTATTTCGAGGTGGAGTTCCATGATGAATAGGGAACACAGAGTCGTGGAAATCCGGTCACGCACATGGTATGCGAAATGTAAGGATGTGGTTGAAGGAACCAGAAATTGTCAATGGGTTGCTAGAGCCAGCAAAAAGGCTTCGCATGGCATGTGGGAGATCACCAAATGGGCAAGTAGTCATGCTTGTGTTGGGGCTGGTCGATCGACGGGTAACACTAACCTGACATCGTTGATGATCTCCCGTGCAATTTGCCACCACATTGACGTTAACCATCCTATAAGAAGGCGTGGTATGCTCAACAGAAGGCTATTGATTTGGTGTTCAGAATTTGGGAGGAATTCTTCGAACAGTTGCCGACATATATGGATGAGCTAGTCAGGGCAAATCCGAGCACCGTTGTTGAGTGGGCAGATGTACCTGATAGAATACATGGGCGTGGGTTCCGAAAATTCAAGTTCATTTTCTGGGCATTTGGTTAGGCTATCGATGCATTTTGCCATTGTAGGCCGGTGATTAGCATGGATGGCACTCATTTGAGAGGTGCATACAAGGCCACAATGCTAGTTGCCGTGACACATGACTCGAACGACTACATACTCCCATTGCTTATGTTATTGTTGACGGTGAAACAAATGAGAGTTGGGACTAGTTCATGCGGAGACTACGTATCCACATGGTAGGTGGTGATAATAGGCCAATCTGTATTATATCTGATCGCCATGATGGAATTTTAAATGCAATGAGACAGACAGATGAATGGAGGGAGCCAGCTGGATACCACCGATTTTGTTTGCGTCATTTTCAATCAAGCTTCCTTAGTGCTGAAAGGGGGAAGTTCAAGAATACGGTTCTGAAGACTCTAGTTTGGAAGCTTGGTGGTGCTAAACGAGAGAGCAGATGGAGGGAGTACAAGGAGGAGTTGGAGAGCATCGAACCGTATGCTTGGGAATGGTTGGTAAAACATGATACCAGTAAGTGGTGCCTTGCATTTGATGAGGGTGATCGACGTTGGGGAATTCTAACAACCAATTTGTCGGAGAGCTTCAACAACTGTTTAAGGCACGCATGACATCTCCCGATAACTGCGTGTGTCAAAGCGACCTTTGAGCGAACAGTTGAAATGTTTGTTAAAAGGGTAATGGATGCCACGAATTGGAGGTACTTTCTAGATTCATTACAGTTCTTTATGGATTGATGTCCTAGTTTCTTGACTCTAAAATGATGTTCAAATGTTTAGGTATGTGTTCCCTTCTAGGATTTGGAAAAAAATTCAAAAGCAAGACACGTTGGCACAGGGAAATATTGTCACTGTTTTTTGGATTGTGTCACAGAATTATAGAGTTATGACAAGAACCATTGATGGCAACATTGGTGAGAGCCAGTACATGGTCAAATACCGGAGAAAGTTGTGTACTTGTCGTGAATGGAAAATTTTTTGATTCCCATGTTCACATGCATTGGCCGTCTGTAGGCATAGGCGTGACGACCCAGCTACTCTATGTGACAAGGTATATCACATGACCACTTACTTACAGCAATATAGTCAAGGTTTCATGCCTCTACGAGATCCATCACTATGGCTCGAGTAAATAGGTAAATAGTATAGACGGTGGAACCCACGGTAGAGCCCTAAAAGAGCCCTACCAAATACAAAATACGAAACATAATCCAACCCTAGGCTAAAAACCTAGGGAAAAAGATGCGGGGGGGGGGGGGGAGGTGGGGTACCCAAATGAGTACCCCCTCCCCCCCCCCCAATTATTTTTAAAGAAATGCTAACCCTAAGCTAGAAAGTACTAAGCCTATGGAAAAATAACTGCAAGTCCAGATGTGGGAATCTGGACCTATACATAGCAACCAGAAATGTGTACTGGCTCTTCATATGAAAACCTCACCGCAGCCAAGACTCGGGTCTCGGGTCTTGAAGAAAAGTGATGAAGAAGACGCCAGTGGTAGACAAAAAGCGCAGCCGAGTGTGGTGTACTCGGGTCTTGAATGGTCGCCATGATGTGCTGGTGGTGCTGAATCCGAATGAAGCTAGGACCGCCAAAGGAGGAGCAGCTTCTACCATATACACCCCTAAGGTGAAGATAGAGGGGTGTTATTGGCCTTCAAACGTTCTCGTGGTATGAACCGAGGCTAATTTAGAGGGCAAGAGTGTCGCAGGCAGTGCCAATAGCTCTTGTGAATCCCTATAAAAGTAGCCCTCCTAAGGGTGGAGAGAACGGACACAACTTATACGGCGTGCATCAAGCCTGGCGATTCTGTAATCGCCCACTCCATTTTGAGCAAATAGACAGCTTTATGCCAATTTAGCACAGAGTGCAGCGCGGGCATAGAGCGCATAAATTCCGTCAAGTCCAAGTATCAACTAGCAATGGATTAATTAATTTTGCGTACACTAATTAATTAACCCACTACCCAACTCCTATGATCGGGCAACCAAATGTAGAAAGGCTGCTCTCCCACTCTCCAAGGAGAAAATATGCAAATATCCCTCCAAAAAAATATTAGCCCAAAGAAAAGGCCACACCTTGATTTCCGCCCACATGAGTTATTTTCCACTTGGCCCATCAGCACCAAGTTTTTTGGCCCAGCAGCGCTGATTTTTTGGCCTAGCAGCGCATGGTTTTCAGCCCGGGAGCACGGCCCAGGTCACAAACCGCGTGACCTAGCCAGTTGGTTCACCCGCACGCCAACCGGGTTTTAAACCAACCCATAAATTTGGCCCAGCAGCAGCAAGAAATGGCCCAAGCAGCTCGGCCCAACAACCCTTTCCGCGTGACCCGATCCGTCCTCAATCGGTTTTCAACCGGGTTATAAGAGGACCCGAATCTTATGTCCCTATTTGGCCCAGCAGAAAAAGAAAACGGCCCATCTGCTATGGCCCAAAAGCTAGGGTTTAACTCTTGCTCCGAATTTGCTTTGATTGGGTCATTTGACCCGCGCCTCCTCTTCTTGGGTCGAAACCCTAGTTAGCCTCCAGCCCGTTTCTCCTTGCTCGGGTATAACGACCCGGCGGTGCACGAAATGGGTCGTGCTCCCAGATCCGTAGCCTCACCGGACTCGCGGTTTTCCGGCACCGGGAACCGGCCGGAATCTGGAAATTTCACTGGAATCCGCAACCATTTTGCAAAAAATTCCATCGAAATCTGAGCATTCTTCTTTCATGTAATTTCGACCGGAATTAGCACCCAAAACAAGACAATTTCATCCTTCAAAACCGAGCTTGCATAATCTGGCCGATAATTACCATACACCTCGCCGGAAATGCATTTTTCCGGCGAGCAAAAACAATGAAATCAACATCCATTTAATCTCTTTTTCCAGCCCTAAGATGTATCCCAAGCATGAACAAATATGAATCCGAGTCTATGGCCAGAGAACCGAGGCAATTTCATGCTTTTCCATCGCCGAAATATCGTTTTTCCGACGACCTCCAATCGGAAAATCCGAAAAACCAACCTCCAGTTTTACTTCAAATGCGAAATTTCCAACAACTTTTCCGATCGGATAATGCATAACAAAACGAACCGAAATCTTCAAAGCATGACAAGCATTGTAACTCACCGTAAAAAAGTGTTTTTTCCGGCGAACCCGATCAGAAAATTCAAACCATCATCATCCAAACAATCCATCCTTTACAAAAAAAATCTGCTCCTCCATTCATCTAGATCGGAATATTATCATGAGGTTGAAGCAACGGGGAAAATACCTTGGGCCTATGGTCGTTAATGATTCCGATTAAACCGATTATCTCCAAACATCTGTCTTGAATCCGACTAATCCCAAGCCATCAACCCCATCGAACAATAACATTCAAACACCCAAAATCTTGAATCCCACATGAGTGTTCGTCAGTCAAGAAAATAAATTTAAATTCTTGGCATGAAACATAGCAATCCGGTCGAATTTCCAATTAAAGCACACAATCATGGACAGTGCATCTGATCACATGAATGTCATCTCAAATAGATCCATGAACTCTTCCAAATACTAGTAAAAATTCATGCTTCAAATTCATCTCTACTCTCAATCCAACTGAACATCACGTTGACTATCACCATAACCAAATAATCTTCCATACAAATCCGCACATATTCATCATAAATAAACCCCTCATCAATCATCAAGATTAGATCTATCAACGAAAGATTAAAGCTTACTTGGAACAATGATAGATCTTCATCAACTACGCTCCATCAACAGCTTTAAGATTGAAAAGTCTGATCTTCACCCAAAAAACTCCAGATCCAAAAATCAAATCTTCAAATTCAAGTGTAAATCATACCTCGAAAGATGCCCGGCGAGGAATCCAACATTAATGTCGGATTCCTCGCTGGAAACTCTGATTCGTAGGAGAGAAACTGGAAGAAAATTGGCCCCAGGAAGTCCGGAGAAGGGCTGCGCCCTTTTTTCTCTCCAGAGAGAATTTTCCCTCCTTAATGAGAGCTCTTTTTACGATAAATTTAGTTACATTCCGGACTGATCCATCACTATGGCAATGTGCTAGTTGGAGGCTGATTCCCGATATTGAAAAGTTTCGCAATAGGGGGCGTGGACAGTATGCAGAGAGAAGGAGAAATAATCAAATGGATCAGAGGGTGCCGGGTGATTCCAGAGGCCGCCGTAGGTGAGGGCGTGATTAGTGTCAGTTGTTTGCATTTGGTATTTGTTACTGTGTATTTGGTATTTGTGTGTTCGGCTATTTTGAATATTTACGATTATGTGTACTTGTCTAAATTGAAGCTACTGTACGATTTGGTTTGAATATCAGTGCACTTGTAATTTTGTTACTTATTCATTAGTCTTGATTGTGCTTTTTTGCCAGGTGATTCTGATTATCAGCAGGGATACACCATGTATCATCCGGGTCCCATTGATCATGACTTACTGTACCTGCACCAGGAGCACCGTGCACGTGCTCTGTACAATGGTCAGTTAGAGGATTAGGCACTGCAGGTGAGGCGGTGCGATGGGGCTTGTTGAACTGGTCAAATCCCTGATCCAGTCATGCGCTACGTGCGTGAAGCTAGATTCCAAGAACTTTTGGATTCCGCACCGATGCACATTGATCATTCTCTGGTCACAGCCTTAGTGGAGCGTTGGAGACCTGAGACTCACACGCTTCACCTGCCAATTGGGGGAGGCTACGATAACTTTGGAGGATGTGGGCATGTTATGGGGTCTACCGATTGATAGCATGCCAATTACTGGAGTGGACACTAGCCGACGCATAGAGGACTGGCAGACAATATGCGGATACTACCTAAGAGCTACACCGAACGCGAGTGTTATCAGAGGAGGTCACATAAAGGCCAGCTGGTTGGGAGACTTGTTACACAGTCCATTCCCTGTTGATGTTACTGAGGTAGATTGTCAACAACGGGCTAGGGTTTTCATTCTACTGCTGGTTGGTGGAATGCTATTGTCAGACACATCCGGACACCTTATCCCTTTGCTGTATTTGTCTTTACTGATGGACCTCGGTGCAGTACATCAATATAGTTGGGGTAGTGCCATTTTGGCACACTTGTACATGTGTTTATGTGACGCTGCCATCCCACAAGTGAAATCCATATCTGGACCACTAGTCTTGCTACAGGTAACCTTGTTGGTTAATCTTGTCAGTTGTACATACTGTCGATCGTGACCTCGTATATTATATTAAATTTTATTTAATTTTTTGTCAGCTGTGGCATGGGAGAGAATCCCATCTATCCGTCCGGCCGGACGACTACCAGTGATCGCCACAATGAGTGCTGTTGGTTCCAGGTACGTATTGAATTCATCAGGAGTTAATTTTTTAACTGCAAAGCAATTACTAGGAATGACTTATAGTATTCACTTTGTTCCTAACAGGTGGAGAGCGCAGCACGATTTATCCCAATCACCTATGCATGTACTTAAAGTGTACCGCGATCAGCTAACATCTCTTCATGACAGACAGGTATATTGAAATTTGGATTTCCTGAACTTCAACTAATGGTTACAAGGGTTTCTCAGAGCTAACCACAAGACCTACCTGTTATTGCAGTTTATTTGGCAGCCGTACACAGAGGATGTCGTGCAACAACTCCCACATTATTGTACGGTTGGTAGCAACAACTGGATATTGTCTGTCGACCTCATTAGTTGGCATGTCGTAGAGTACCATCACGTACATCGTGTTCTCAGGCCGTTTGGCCTCATCCAGCCAATACCCATCCAGTTGGTCAGTGAGGATGAACAAAAACTACTTCATACTAGAGACCATCGAGGGAGGTCAGGATTGGATTGGCGTGTGGAACTGAGAAGATATATCGATGCTTGGGAACATCGAGGACAACGACAAGTTTATGTGTAAGGGCTAGCGGGTCCGTACACACCCAGTCGAGAATACATGGAGTGGTATTTCCGGAGAACAGTGACCCTGGTTGATCAGCCAAGCCAGGCCGAAACAATTACGGAGGGTTTTCATGGGGATGGGGCTACTCTGGAGTATACGATATTTCCTTAATGTCTACTAGTTTTCACAATTAATACTATTTGTTTCCTCAATATTATTTAACTAACATATTCACCTCATTGTTGTAGTTGCAAGCAATGTCTCATATGAGAATCATGTTGGATACGAATTTGGACGACTATCCCCCACATATCACGAACATGATCAGGGAGGTACCTGATGTTGCCACCCGTACTCTACAGTATGCACATGAACCCTCCAGATTGCAGTTTCACCAGCCATTTGTGCACTGTGATGAACCTCCACTGGGTGTGAGTTACACTAGCATTAGAAGCCACCGTCCAGCTCCACCTGGTTGACAGGGTGGTCGACGACCGCGTGCTCATGCCCATACAGACCGCATTGGTTCATCTCGGGCTGGAACTTAAAATGCATGTCCGACAGACGCTGGAGCATCACACGGATGACCATCACAGTATGACACTACTACGGCTGATTTTAATGCATATCTTACACCCCTTCCTAGTCATGCCGGACCGTCACATGGTGGATCCTCACAGTTTGACATGGCTATAACAGATTTCACGGCATATGTTACTCCCACTGCGAGTCATCAATACATGTCACATGCTGCTCCATTAGATACTGGTGGTGTTGCACATGTCCAGCATGGTTCATGGCAGAACACGGAAGATGATATGCAGGAGGATTTTACAGAGGGAGCGCCAGATGACGCCATCCATTTTTCTCCTAAGATGGTCGTCCCACGATGCACATCCTGCACCATACGTCCTTCACCATGTGGAACATGTGGAAAGCTTTGCAGAGGCCATCGTAAGTAGATTACATGATGACATTTAACACTAATTTACGTTTGACATGTCTCCTCCACACATTGTACATTTATGTTTAATTATATTCATTCCTACTATATATTAAATGCTCACCTATCACCTTTTTTGGTGGGTTAAAAATTAGAATTTTGGGAGAAGGGAACATTAATGGTGTTTTTGGGTTGATGAAAACATTGAATGATCTCCAATGAAAACCCTAGATGGTACCATTTAAAAAAAGTTATTTATGGATATTAATGATTTCATGGATTATTTAGGTTGTTAGAGATATATATCTTGTGTGTTTGATCATTTGATAGTGATTGAGGTAGAATTGTTGATATTAGTTTGTGATTTGTTCTCAAGGTTGATGTAGTTATAATTCCATTGATATTTATATTGTATGACATATTATGAATGTGGTAATTGTGATTTGGAATATTGGTGTTCATTGTGCATTAATGATCTTGCACGGTTTGGATGTTATCATTAAATTGTATTGTCATAAATGTGTTGAAGTTTGATTGTTGGGCATTGATTGATATGTAGAGTTGTATCGTGCCATCGAGGGGCATAAGCACATGTATGCCAACATTAGTAGGGTGATCGATGAATATATTATCTTCGTGGATGAGTTTTTGGACCATGCTTTTAGCCGTGAGAAATGAATACTATGCCCTTATCGTAACTGTGGAAATCAAAATCGTACTGATAACAAGGACATGCTAAAACTCCATTTGTATAGCCGGAGGTTTGCGAAAGATCATGTTGTGTGGACATTTCATGGGGGGAAATCACCACCGGAGGTTGAAGTTAGTAGTGAGGGGGAGTTTTTTAGGGATGCTAAGTTAGATGACATGTGTGAGAAGGTAGTTAATGGATTTAGGGGGAGGCCCGAGGTTTTGGCTAACTTTCTAGGTGAGAAGGATAGACCATTGTATCCCGGTTGCAAGAAGAAAGACACGGTTATGTCATGTTTGATTGAATTGTTTAATTTGAAAGGTCTTGGGTCATGGAGTAATACTAGCATTAATAAATTGCTTAAGTTTTTGAATGAGAAGCTTTCATCTGATAACGGGGTTCCGGATAACCTTTATGAATCTAAGAGAATTTTGTGTCCGATGGGATTGGAGTATGAAAAGATACATGCTTATCTGAATGATTGAGTCTTATATAGGGGTGACCTGAAGGATATGATTGTTTGTCCGGTATGTAATGGGTCGCGTTATAAGAAAAAGAGAAATGTGGCTGTTGATGGAGAGAATGTTGAGTCGGTGAGGAGGCGGGTGCCTGCCAAATGTATGTGATACCTTCCGATTATTCTGAGGCTGCAAAAGTTGTTTAAGAATGATAAGGATGCAAAGAACTTGACATGGTACATTGATGGGGGAGGTTGTAAAGATGATGATATGATTTGACACCCAGCTGATGCGGACCAGTGGGAGAAATTTGATAAGATGTATCCAAAGTTTGCATCTGAACCCAGGAATTTGAGAGTACCGATGGTATGAACCCATTTGGTAATATGTCCTTGAAACACAGTTCATAGTCAGCTATGCTTGAAATTTACAATCTCCCCCCGTACTTGTGCATGAAGAGGAAATATGTGTTGACTCCTATCATGATTTCAGGGCCCAAACAACCTGGAAATTATATAGACACTTATCTTGCCCCTTTGATAGAAGATTTGAAAGTGCTATGGTCGGTTAGCGCTTTAATGTTCAATGATTATCGTAGTGAAGAGTTTACTTTGAAGGCGATGCTCTTTTGTACCATTAATAATTTCCCGACATATGGTAACCTTTCTGGGTATGTAGTCAAGGGTCACAAGGCTTGCCCTGTTTAGGAGGATGAGACAGATTACCATCGGTTGAAAAATGGGCGTAAGACTATTTATTTGAGTCACTATAAATTTCTGCCTTTGAAACACAGGTTGCAGTATAACACAGTTGCATTCGTTGTGGGAAAGAGAGGAGAAAGACACCAAAACTATTGACTGGTGTAACCTTTCACAACAAGGTGAAGAAATTGACTGTTGTTCTTGGTAAGAAGTTATCAAATGATGGTGGGATTGTAGACGGATCGTGGAAGAAAATGTCAATTTTCTTTGATTTGTCGTACTAGGAGAATTTGGAGGTTTGCCATTGTTTAGATGTCATGCATATCGAAAAGAATGTTTTGTGAGAATCTGATTGGCACGCTTCTAAACATCCCCGGGAAGACTAATGATAGCTTAAATGCGAGGAAGGATTTAGTGGACCTTGGTATTTAGTTTAATCTGGCACCGGAGGTAAGAGGCAAGCGAACGTACCTGCCTCCCGCTCCTTACAACATATCAGTTGCTGAGCAAAGATCGGTATGTGAGAGCATCCAAGGAATGAAGGTACCGTCCGGTTACTCCTCTAATGTTAGTCAATTTTTGTGAATGATGAATTGCATCTTATTGCTTTGAAATTTCACTATTGTCATGCGTTTATGCAACAACTTTTGCCTGTTGCAATCCGAGTGTGTTTGGATGAGGAAGTTAGATTTTCGATTATGCGCTTGTTTTTCTTCTTCAATGCGATATGCAGGAAAATATTAGTAGGCAATAGCTAGATAAACTGGAGCGGGAGGCTGTTGTTGTTTTATGCCTTTTGGAGAAGTGTTTTCCCCCGTCATTCTTTGACATCATGGTGCACCTAGTGGTACACTTGGTTAGGGAGATACGTATATGCAATCCTGTCGGAATACATTGGATGTACCCATTTGAGCATCACATGGTTATTTTTAAGAGTTATGTTCATAATCGTAGTCGGTCAGATGCCTCGATTGTTCAAAAGTACGTCACTGAGGAGATCAACGAGTACTACACATTGAACTTGGTTGGAAAAATAGTGATTTGTGTTCAAGGTTTTTTAACTGGTTGTACAAGCGTTGCAATGTCGAAGGGATGCCCAGTAAGCTACGATCGTTTGCAAGGACACCAAACTGCACAGTAAGATGGTACCTTGGTTATGACATTAATGGCTTCCGTTTCTCAGCATTGAAGAAAGATGAGAAGAGCATGACGCAAAATAGTGGTGTTTATGTTGAATCTGAATTCATGTGGCAGGCAAACAGGAGAGATAAACATCCGGTTGTAGTTGTGATGCCTTTCTATGAGGCAACTGAGGAAATTTGGGTGTTAGATTATGTAGAGTTCAAAGTTGTTGTGTTCAAATGTCGTTGGGTGGAACATGGTTCTGATGTTGTAGTCGAAAAGCCCATGGGCTTTACGTTGGTCGACTTGGAACGTGTAGGATATGAAGATGAAAAATTCATCTTAGTTGTCCAGGCACGACATGTTTTTTTTATCAAGGACCTTTCAAATGAGAAGTTTCATGTGGTGCTACATGGCAAGAAGTTTTACTTCAAAGAGGAAATTGATCAACTAGTCGTAATTGACAGTCAAGAGTTTCTATCAGTATTTCCTGGTTTGGAGGACATTGGGGGAGCAGTGGTGGGAAGGCGTTCTCATGGTGATGGGCTGTGGGTTGATGAGAGCGGTGAAATAGTAGGCAGTGACAATGTGTTGAAGCGGAAGTGATAGATAGTGATTGCCACATCGTTGGTTTGTCTACCAATGTTTTGTGTAATACTCTTCCGATTATAATGTCAATTAGCATGAAATGTAGTTGGATCCCTCTTTGTTTTAGGATTGTATGGTATAATCCGTAATTTGGTTGGAATACATGTGAAGTGCATTGATGAAAATGTAAAGTAATACATTTTAAATTTATTTGTTTTCAATTTATGTGTATACGCCGGTAAAGTAACAAAATACAGGTGTAAAAAAATAGAGCATATACTCTGTTTTTTACAAACGCAGCGGTACCCCCTACATACGCACCCGTGTTAATACCAGTGCTATATACTTGAGCAAAATTTTAGGTTTTTCCTCTCGGGTGAAAAATGTTGAATTTTCCCATTAGAAGCAGCCTAGAGCAGCTGTGTGAGGCTATTTTTGCACCGGTACCCTCTACAAACGTACCGGTATTAATACCGGTGCTGGATAGCCAAAATTTTAGGTTTTTCCTCTCAGGTGAAAAAATATTTATTTTTTTCAAATAAAGCAGCCTAAAGCAATTGCGTTAGGCTAATGTTTGCACCGGTAACCTTTACAAACGCACCAATATTTTTACCGGTGCTGATACTTAGCCAAAATTTTAGGTTTTTCCTCTAGGGTGACAAAATGTTGATTTTTTTACCATTAAAAGCAGCCTAGAGCAGCCGTGTTAGGCTATTTTTACACAGATATTAATAAGTTGCCGGTGTTAAAAATACGGGATGCCTTTATATTCATCCTAGAACACCCACTTTCACTAAACAATATTAACATCTCTTCCTATCTAGCATCTCCTTCATAGGCATATCACTTCAAATCAGACGACGGTGCCGCTATAATTAGGTAAATCACTTCAATGCCTACTATGTAAGATTAATTAACAACAGGATCTCAACTACAATCATTGAGAATGTGATATAATGAATAACTTGACTTGCATGCAAGGTGTTTGATAAAATGCTTCAATGTGTTATATAGGAAATGACTTCTAAATCCAATTTGAAAAGGATACGCCATTCATCATTTCCTTCTTTTCCAAAAGTGTCATCGTACATTTACCCGGATGGTACCTTTGTGATCGAGAAGACGAGGTTGGTACACAAATCATACAAAGGACACCATCATCACTCGGAGAGAGGAATTGAGGCCTCTCCCCCATTCGAACACACCATCCGCACGCTTGGGTGGAAAAAATTGGTGAGACTCCACAACCTTTCAACCTAAGTATCATAAGTGAGTTTTATGCAAACATGAGGTGCGGCCCAAACCTCAGTCATGTGTATTGTCGAGGCAAAACTGTCTTTCTCACACCAGATGCTATTAATGGTTTGTTTGGATTGCTCGAAGTTCCAAACGATGAAGATTAGTTCCTTGCACTCCACGTCGATAGTGGCAACGACTATTATCTGGAAGATCCAATTGGGAAGGACATCGTCGGGATAGTTACTATGCAAGGTACATACATTGATGAGATAGTCAAACCTATTTGGACAAAAATATCGAAGAAGACTCTAACTGCAGAAATGAATGGGTGGTATCACTTCATGGCATCTAGGATTGACCCGATAATTGTGAACACGGAAGTAAAAAAAATTAACTTGGATACTTGTACGGAATAAAGAAGAAACATCGATGGAATGTTGGTCATTGAATTTGTACCACCTTGAAGGCAGAATGGATAAGATGGGGTCGCATGCTTTTTGCAGTATCATTTTGGCCCTTTGTTCAAGAGCGGGAGTTAATGCCCACCCACACGACATTTATAACCAGCCAATGGGTAAGATTTGTGCGGACTCTTTCTACAGACAACCATCAAACATGCCTGTCCCTATCATTGAAACCAGAGTCACTGCATTGGAGGTCGGAGTACTGAAATTGCTTGAAGAATCAAAGTATCAGAGATAGTGGTCCGACCACGTGGTGAAGATTACGAACTATCAATTTCCTGATGCCGTGGACGCCGTTGGAAATTTCCCTACCGTCCGCAAATTCTATATGGAGGACATAGATGTTGGTACAAGTATCCGCGGGGGGGGGGGGAGGGGGTGGAATAGGAGACAATGCTGATGTCGAACCATTTTCTCAATACTATAAGTAGTAAACATGTGGTAGTTGTACTGAATTTGTGATCTCGTAGCAACCTCGTGCTTTGTTGCACTTAGATTGTCGAACAATTACATATTATTTGAATCTAATTCATTCCAGCTTAAAAGAAAAAGGGTACGCTTGATGGGACGAGTTAGAGAGCTTATAATCTTTGGGGTATATTTTTGGGTGAAATTACTCCTGAATCTACAAATTATTTCTGAAACGTATAGTTGGGCTACAACAATTTTCGAAACCGTGTATGAAAGCTCCATTATTTGACATAAATAGGTAGAATTGTCAAAAAAATGTACAATTAGGAGCTATGGAGGTTCCCCATATAAATTTTGGGGCCATATTGTAAATTTGGGAATTATAGTGCAAACCTTCCATCTAGGTTTTAGAGGTCCTTCCGTGTAACCGTTGCACTTGGAAACACATGAACATGATCGTATTATATTTAATTTCATTTATGTGCTGCCAAATTTTTATTTTGTCACTTCCAACATTCTTGGAGGGACTAAGGTTCAAAAAGTAAAAAGTTTAATCATGCATCAAAATTAAAATCCGCTTGAACTGGATGGTACTCCAAACATCCATATTTTATTTGCAAGCTGCACAATTGGGAAAATTGACGGGCTTGGACCCTATACTGAGTTCAGGAGATAATCGTTTTTCACATTGAAACTATGAAGTAAACCTATACCGTTTACTCTAGAACTTGTACTAGCGCTTTCGAATCAATTCACCATCCAGACACATTTTTGTTGCACTTGTGATTTGAGCCTATAATATTAAATTTGGTAATTTAATTGGTTTACTAACGTGTGGTAAATGCATTTCTCATTCGGGGGACCTAATCGCAAGAAACAAATATCGGCAATGTTGAGAGACATTATTACATAGGAGGTCCTAATACAGTTCTTCTAAAGTATTATTCATCATAGAATCGTATTCGGAGCCATGGAATAGTGGTCAACGGGGTGAATAAAAATGTTTGGGGTCGAAGTTGTAATTTTATAAAGTATAATAATGCTTCGTATTTTCATCCTACGGGCCCCTTGGTTAGTCAAGATAAGGTTAAAACAACTAGCACGATGTTTAATTGAATAAAATAAGCGTCAATTTTAATAATTGGACTTGTTAAAAAAATATGTGGGGGGGGGGGGGGGAATGAAAGAGTAGAAAATTTTGTTCTATTGTCACTTTTTATATGCACAGGTATTTTTTTATTATACCGGTGTATTTCAAAAAAACGTTGGCGCCAATTTTTTTCTTCAATTTTTCAATTTTTTGAGCGCTCGAAATATTTACAATGGTAACAATTATAATAGCACCGGTATTAATACTGGTGTTGAATACTTAGCCAAAAAATTGACGAATAGCTCTTATGTGGAACATTGTTTTTAAATAAAGTGATTAAAAGCAGTTGCGGGCAGCTGCTCTTATGAATTTTGTACACCGGTATGCCAACTTTTAGCCCCTGTAATTGTACTGGTGCAGCATACTTAGCCAAACTTTTAGATCCACACTCTCGGGTCAAAAAAATCTACACGCAACTTAAGTTTTGGCACCGGTATTGACACTGGTGCTACCAAAGTCTCTACGTACGCACCGGTAATATCTATATTACCAGTGTAAAAAATGAAGCCATATAAAAAAATAAAAAATAAAAGGATTCCAGCAGCCATAATCGCCACTCCTCATAAAACTCCACGAATTTCTCTCCACAAACCACCCACCATTTCTTCATCCCTTCAAATTCCACAACAGCTAACCACCATAAATCCTCATCAATCATCATAACTCCTCATCACATCCCCTCATTTTTCCCATAAAAGGTTGCAGAAGACAGATCTCTTGGCCAAGTACAAGAGGAAGAGGAAGTACCCTAGCTTCACCAAATTTGATTTCTTGTGGAGGAATTTTGCCCATTTTTGTTGCATCGATGAAGGTACGTATTTTTGTTTTAGTTATGTATGGGTTTCCATATAAATTTCTTATCAAAGAATCATGAATACATTTATGCATAACACATGTTCAACAAAGCCTCAACGAACACAAAATAGTTAATGGAGAAAACTTTAAATGGTAGCAATGAATGGGATGTTTAAACAAGTGTGGGAATATCAAGTTCACCTTTTTTTGTTGAAATATGTTCTAATTCTGAATATATTTTTTTTGTTTGTTATGATTTTCATAGTCAAATTAGAAGAGTTTGATACATGCTCGGTTCAATGACTTTTTTTGTCTGTCGTGTGGGTTTTTTTTGTATGTTTAGGGTTGTGTTGTTCAAGTCTTATCAGCTCATATCAAGTTTAACGTCACATCATTATAATGTTATATGCCATGTTCGTTCAAGGTCTATGTCGTGTTATATCAAGTTCTATCGCACGATTTTCAAGTTTTATTATTGAATTCTTCTATTTCTATACCATGCTGTATCGAGTTTTATCATTTTGTTGTTCAAGTTCTATGCAATTAGGTGCTTTCAATGTTGATCATCAATCACATATTGTTTGGACTAATTTTGTTAGGTCAAGGGTTTAATTGACTTATTGGATTAACAATAACTATTCTATTGGCGTAGATACTGTTGAAAAGAGGGAAGTTAATCACAAAGAGGAAGCGACCTGTAGCAAAGAAGGGGGAGGTTGATGTGGTTGATAATGAGGCTGATGTGGCTGAATAAGAACCCCCACCGAAAAGGATCTTTTTGCAAATCCAATTTGAGGAAGAAGCAATGCAAAAAAATGACTCGACTAGTGCAGAAAAAGAAGACGCCCCTCATGGAGATGGGACTGAAAGGGGTGTTGAAGGAGAAGATACGGGTGAAGTGGTTGCCAAACCACCGATCGACAAGGGAAAAGGGAAGGCCACCCTCAAATCAAGACAGACTATTGATAAAGCGGATGACAACTTGTCAAAGGCTGGGGGCAAAAATGGGGGATTTGACAAGTTTGAGATAAAAAGTTATATGATGAGACGTGAAACTAGCGCATGCCAGTCTGTGATGTTGGCAAAGCATAACAAGCCTACCCTTGTGGCGTTTGAGCCGTGGGAATCAAGTTATTTGCACTAAAAATTGGACAGTGTGGCACACTTGCAGCAATTACGGGTTCAGGCGGTGCATTAGATTTAGCGCATGTGAACACTGATGCGATATGCCGGATGATGTTAAGGACGAGTCATGGAAGGAAGTTTTGGTAAGCTATTCGAGACTCGACTAGTGCAAAAAAAACTATGTCAAGTTCAACACATGATTAATGTTTGCATGTTCATATGTTTCATTTCAGGAGAGCTTCACAATTGAAAAACCATTGTCCGAAGCTCAACTACAAATGGTGAGGAAGGATTGCATGGACAGGGCAAGAGACCAGCATAGGAACTGGAAGACAAAGGTGGTAAACAAGTTCATCCACAACGTGGATAGTGGCAAAAATAAATCAGAAATTTTACCATGGGAGAAGTACAAGTGGATGGATGAAGAAGAATGACATTTGTTTGAGCGGAGGCATTAGACGCCGGAATTTCAGGTATAATTAGGTTTATATTGTGCTTATTAGAAAATATGTTGCCCATAAATTCTATTAAATTAAATTCATATTTATGGTAACTATATTTATATTTATCATGCACTTCGAGAGACAAACATTTAGCAGAACAAGGCAAGGATTACACCCACCACGCTGGGAGGAAAGGTAATCGATACGTCCTCCACAAATTGACTGAGGAGCTAAAGGAAAAGGAGAGAATCAGGTTTACCGCTGAGGAATTCACTGATGAGGAGATTGAGCAACAGCTCAATAAGAAGGAGTTCACACCGAACATATCTCTTGTCTACCTTGAGGCAGATAAGGACAAGAAAGGAAAATACACGTTGAAAGAGGCTGGGAAGATCGCACCGGACGTTGTAAGTTACACAAAAATCTCCATCTTAAATTAATTTTTACATCATTTGTTACATTATCCTTATAGAAATTTTCTTTCCTATATCCATTCAGTTGAAATTGAATGAGTTGAAGGGAAAAAGGAACATTGGTACAACATTCGAGTGAAGACATCCTCATAAAAGTTACAAAGAAGAAGGATCACCCGGTCAGGTATAGGGGAACTCAGACAGGTCTAACCACATCAAATGTTGTTCCTCATCTTTCCTGCAGTGAGTGCGATAACAATAAGCAAGTAGACCCCCCAGAGGAGACCATCTATTGATCAACCAGTTGTGAAAGCTATCGTACCTCGAGCAGTTGGTAAAGGGCATTGCATCTGCAGGCGGTGTTCAAATTCTGCTAGACCTTGACGATTCCAAGAAGTTTATCGAGAAGGCGATGGATGACACTGCTGTGGGTGCTACAAAGTCCGATGTAGAGCCCAGCAACGGAGAAGGAGATGATGAGGTATGCCTATATAAATATATGCATTTTCTTTACATTGAACTGAACGTCTTAAAATCTACATAACCATTTTATCATTTAACTTCACGTTTATACCAATAGGTTGGAGAACGAGTGACTCTATATATGAAGGACATTGTCGATAAGAAGAAAATGGTCATGCATGGGTTGCGACATATACCTCATGGTTGAGATGCCCAACAAGGAAGTATGCAAGGCAGTTTACCATTCCAGGGTGGGATTGCCCTCAGCGGACCACCGGTTCGATGACGTTGGAGACACCTTGAATAATGTCGTGGATTGGCCCTTATCTTTGATAGGCAAGGGAGACAAGCAACCAAGTGACGTCGATAAAGATGATGCCGGTATGCAAATGAACAACGACGATGATGAGGTTATGATTCTCACCACCGACGATGAGGTACAATCTTGTAACACCATAAATTTCATTCCGCACATATTACATTGAAATTCCCATAATTATTAATACTTGTAACAGGGTGATGCCGAGAAGAAATCCCACTCGAGCACTAATTACCGGCCGTCGCCGAGAACAAAATTCAAGAAGCTACCAAAACAGGTGCTTCACTAAACCGCAAACCTTTATTATTCAATGCCTATTACAGTTTGTTTCTACATACTTAAGTGAGCATTTCCTGTGGTTTTGCCTCCACAGATTATCAACATATGAGACCTGACAGACTGACCCATTATGGTGAGATTCATTCGGGAAGCCAATCTCACTATCCTAGAAATGATAAAGAGAAAGGACTGCATGTTCTTCCCAGTCTTTCGACCATCGACCTTTGGGCGCCATTACACCCGCGGTCGAGTTTGGGAAGAGACTCGGGAACATGCATTCGATGATTTGGATAGATGATGCATAAATGATGTGTGGGATGGGGTGAATTTCAAACCTTACAACCTTAATTCATATTTTTAATCGATTAAGATTTCATTTTGAGTATCATTAATGGTACTGGCACCTCTAGGAGAAAATATGGGAAAATAATGCAGCCGCGTCCAATTCTGCCCTTTCAACTATGGAAACTTGTCCAACTTCGAGCAGGAGGTCGACCAGCATTTCAACCTTATCGGGGATACAATGAAGGCAACAGAGGCCGAGTTCTACAATGTCTCATGCATTAGAATGTAAGTATTTTTCACGGATTTTAGTTTTATATTTCAAACCACTTCCATTTCTATCATTAATTAACAACCATTTTTCACCAGCGATCATTGGTACCTTATCATTATCCATTCCAAAACTGAAAAGATCTTCACACTAGACACTTTGTTGGGGGGTATAAACCAACCAACTTGTGTGAACTCAGAGTCATTTCCATGTATTACAATTATTCAAACAATAAGCCAATTTTATGAGTATACTAGGACAAGTAAAAATTTTCATTTACTTTCTTGACAGGCTTCCATGTGCATACCAAAGGAAAAAGAACAAGGAGGAGCTAGAATCCAACTACACTTGGAAAATCAAGAACATTAAAGTCTGTCTTTTTGTCATTTCATCCACACCATTTGTTATGTTAAAAATTGGTAATGACATATTCATTCAATGTACAGTACCGAACCCAGAATAGTTTGTGGCAATGTGGGTACTCCATAACTTCATGGAAGAATTTTTTAATCGCCTCTACAAACAATATCTTGGAGGTATACATTGGATTTCAAAATTAGTTATTCTAAGTTTCTATTAGACAAAACATTCTTCACTAACATTATATGTTTTAAATTGATAGATCTTCCCAGAGGGCCAAGGACCTTACCATGTGTATGACATTCAAACCGTTGCAAAGATGGTGCGGGGATTGGCTCGATGAGTACCAACATCAGGCGAAAACTTCGTTGCAACTTCTGGATGATATGAACGAAATAGTAGGTTCATAATTGATTTTCTACAGTTGATCGTATTAGAATTCTGTTGTTAGTGTTTGGTCATACAAAACTTGTGTTGTTTTTTATTGGGATATATACCAATATAACTCTATCTACTTCGATAAGTGCCAATATAACCCTCAGATAATTTTTAGTGCAAAAATAACCCTAATTAGTTGACATAAGTGTCAATATAACCCCGGAACACTTTTTCCAGCATTGACCCACGTTGACTGCAGGTAAAATGACAAAAATAGCCCTTAACCTAAAATCTATAAATAGAATAACCCTTAACCTAAAATCTCTAAATATAAGGACAATTTTTCCCTCAAGACCACAACCTCCACCACCAGGCCACCACCACCACCAGCCCTACAGCCACTACAACCACCCCTCCAGCTAGCTCCACCACCCCAACCCCTCCAACCACCACCTACGCCCGCTGACCCTAAACTCTAAACCCAGCAAGACTTTAATCATAGATCCGGCGGAAGAACAAGCCATACAAAAGAATACGAGGAACCACCGCGGAGAAGCGAAGCAAATCTAGCGACGACGGGAAGTCGAAGTATTTTTTGGGAATATGGATTAATCATACCCCCTCCACCCCTTGCCTTGCCACTACCCCTTTGGAGCTTTGCTGGAAATTGCCTAGAGGCCTCGGTCACAGAAGCATTCGAGTGCGGGGGATCTCGGTCGTGGAGGCGTCCGGTCGCGGAGGCTCTCAGTTGTAGAGGCTCTCAACCGCGGAGGAGCCGATCACGGAGGTGATGGGAAGTTGCGCTCAGTTGCGAATGGGTGGCGGTGCACGTGTCAAGGAGGAGTTGCGGTGCTCATAGATCAACCAACGGAGGACGCGCTTATGCGGTGCCCGGTCGGCGAAGGTGTGGTGGACGTGAGTCGTAGAGATTTGCAGAGAACGAAGAAAAAACTGTGGGGAAGAAAGGAAAGATATAGATTAGGTTTTGGAAGGGTATAACCGCAAATTTCTTATTTTTCTATTATTTTCATAGGGGTAAAATAGTTTTTTTTATCAAATTCCAGCCAAAATCTATCGGAATGGTACATTTGCACTTACACTAAGTATCTAGGGCTATATTTGCACTTTTAATTATCAAAAGGTTATATTGGCACTTATGTGAATTTGGTAGGGTAATAAAAACATTTTTTTCTTTTTTTATTTTATTCACATTCATGCTGAAGGTACTTTTCTTTTCATCGTTTCAATAAGTTATTGTGTTTTCGATCAATATTGTCACTAGTGTTTGAAGTTTATTACAAGATAAAGTCTTAGGAAAGACGGTCTTTCCATAGGCTTATGGAAAGACGGGGTTTAATTAGAATAATAAAAGGTAAAGGATCTTAGTTGCAATATTAAAATTTTAGTATGAAACATGTAGTAGTTATAGATTTTATAACCCGATTCATGCAACCCGAAAATTTTATCTTCATTTCTTCTAATTTACACTTTAATCCTTGGTCTTTCCATAACTTATGGAAAGACCGTCTTTCAAGAGACGGACTCTTATTACAATTTCCGAGGTTTTAATTTTATAATAATTCTGATTAAAGTATTTTTGGTTGTCGTTGCACCGGAAATGATCCGGGAGGGACCACCAAAAAAAAATTGGCCATTGCAATTTTTCCCACATCATACACTGGTATACAATATTCCTAGGTGTAAAAAACAAGTCATATTTAAATATTTTTTTTGAAAATGAAAAAAAAATTACACCGGCATTTCAGAACATTGATTAAATACCTGTGTAATTAAACATACTGGTGCAAAAATTATGTTGATTTTTCATTCAAACCGGCGTAAATTTCTAATGACCGGTGCATAAAAGTTACACCGATTTTGGCAAAGCTACCGGTGCAAATACTTTGTGCCCCCTACCGGTGCATATAACAAGTTTTACACCGGTATAAATTACCGGTGCAATTACTATGTGCCCCCCTACCTTTACCGGTGCAAAGTACTTAGTTACACCGGTATGAATTACCGGTGCTAAAAAGTTTCTTTTTTACACCGCTATATTTATGCACCGGTATTCTGGGGGGCCAAAATACCAGTGCTATTGAGGCAAAATACCGGTGCTATTGCCCTTGTCCTGCAGTAGTTCCAGCACCACATTTGTGCTGGGTTTAGAGGGCAATACTCCCTAGTTGGTGCCTACTACTGGACTATTGAAGATTTGGGTTATGGACGGGCTTACTTGAAATGACAACAGGGATCCAGTTTCAATTTTAATTTTAAT
Organism: Rubia yunnanensis; assembly: GCA_037428765.1. Lineage (NCBI taxonomy): Eukaryota > Viridiplantae > Streptophyta > Magnoliopsida > Gentianales > Rubiaceae > Rubia > Rubia yunnanensis. Next base: position 132,949,723 of record CM075062.1, read on the forward strand.
TGTTGATATGATGTTTTTGTTTTCCAAATTTACTGCTGGTGATCTTTAGACTCTGACGTCATTTGGGTGCCTCCCCACCGAGAGCAAAGAAATTTAGCGACAACATCCATGACGGATCTGAGTCAAAATTTTAGAACTACGGAGGTGTGACCAATCGGTGGGGATTACCTTAACCAACCTTGAATAAATATAGAGGCAACGCGATACCGCACTACTTTAAAAAATGGACAAGTCATGCCCCCGATACTCCTTTAACATGCATTTTCCCATCGATGAATGGAGATATCCAGCAACAACCTCACGGAAATTTTATAGCTAATGGAACCTATAGAATATGACATTAAAGTTTGGAGGTACGAGTTGAACAACAGTCAGCCAATGTGGCATTTGAACTTCAATCCATGGAATTTCTCATTGATTGACATATTCATTTGCAAGAGATTCATCCCACAATGTGTGAGCCAGACGACGTGTTCAAGTTTAGGAATATTAGTTCGGGAGTAAAGTGTCAAAATAACCCTGCATTTAGACCGAAAATGTCAATATAACCCTATAAAATCATGAAGTGTCAAAATAACTCTAACTTTATGAAGTAAGTGCCAAAATAACCCTTGGATCTGTTCACTATGATTGTCAATGCCGGAGTTGACTGATTTATTTATAAATGACTATTTTACCCCCATTTTTTAAAAATGAAAAATTAAAACAGTTGAGAAGATGCATATTTGCCCCCACTTCTTTTGGATCCCTTTTCACCTAATTTTTTCCCTCTCTCATTCTTTCCCGCTAGTTTTCGTCTCCTTCTCCAGGAGTTCAGGCCTTGTCACTGTACACATCTTCCATTTTCGTCGTTTCAGAGACGTCTGAGTTGAAGGAAAACATCGCCGGTCACCGACGACATCGTTCTCCGTTGCCGATTGTTGGTTTGAACGGAGCCGATGGCCCACCGAGTTAACCTTCCCTAGAAACACGGGAAGTCGAAAATAAGGTAATCTTCCGTAGGATGTGGACGGCGACGAGGTAGGGAATCAAGGCTGGAATTAATGGCGACCTAGGGGATGGAGCCAAGGAAGAAGATGAGAAGGATTGTCGGAGGAGGCGACTCGCGGTCGGGAAAGAGCGTCAGGAAGAAGAAAAGGATGGGTTCGCTTTTTTTCATTTTTGAATAACAAAAAGATTTAGGTAAAATATATAGATTAATTGGGAGGGCAAAAATGGAATTTTGTTTTAGCAGAAATGCTCTGGGGCAAACTAGTCTTTTTACGTCTACTCAACTGTCAGAAATATAAGTGAATGTTGGGATATGACCAGAAGGTTAGATTAGCACAATTCATTATAAAGTTAGGATTAGTTTGACACTTTAGAATTTTGCAGGATTATATTGGCACTTTCAGCATAAAAGTAGGGTTATAAAAGCATTTAACCCTTAGTTCTAATTGCTAGTCAGAGGATGTGTTGCTGAAATATGGCAAAATTATATAATGCTCTTCAAAAGAATGAGAATGAGAGCATTGTTTTAAAAATTAAAAAAGAAAGAAAAGAAGAAGAGGGATATAGTATTTTACTAGTTTAATATAAGAGTCCGTCTATTTAAAAATTGTATTTTCATAAGTCATAAAAAGATCAATGTTTAAACTAATAGTTAGAAGAAATTAAGATAAAATTTTTGGGTTGCATTAAATGAGTAATAGAACTTAAAACTATTGCACATTGCTTAATCAATTTTCAATATTACAACTAAAATATTTCACTTTTTTATTACTCTAATTAAACCTCATTTTTTCATAAGATTATGGAAAGACAAATTTTCCCAAAAAATTGCCTTAAAATAAAAATAAAAATATAATATAAATGTGTAATCTGAAAGAGTAGTGATGATTGCAGTGATAAATCACAATGAATTGAATAGTGAATGATGCGGTAATTACGAAAAGACTAAATCACCATCTCACTTGAAAATGCAACTAACCATTGATATATTAGTATTTTCATTAATGTCACAGCATATTCACTATTAATTTTCATTACTCCATTCGTCCAAGTTCAAATCGCACCCTCGTTCTTTCACGATTTTTAAAGATTATGTTTAACCGTCGATATGTCTAATTACATATAACTGTGCCGCATAAAAAGTTGATATTTCAAAAAATATATGTTAAAATAAATCTAACAATATCTCACATGGTATTTTTATTATATTAATTAAAATATACGGATAAAGTTTCTAAAATTTGACATGAGAAAAGTAAGGGTGCGATTTGATTTGAGACATATGGAGCATGATTTTTCTATGAGTATGAGTATTGAGTAAAAAGAAAGAACAACAATAGTCCAAATTAAAATTGAGTCCGTCTCTTGAAAGACATTTTTTTATAAATTATGGAAAGACCAATGTTTAAACTGCAAATTAGAAGAAATTAATATAAATTTTCTATGTTGCATTAATCGGGTCATAAACTTATAACTACTACACATTGCATAATAAATTTTTGGGATAAATACATTTATAATCCTAACTTTTGGCAGAAAGTGCCAATATAACCCTTCAATCTTAGAAAGCGTCAATATAACCCTAACTAGTTATTGTATATGTCAATCTAAGCCTAACTTTCGAAAATTTTGTGATGATATAGCCAAACTCCCTAATTACGGCATTGACCCATGACATTTCGGCAATGACAAAAAGTGGAATGACAAAAATACCCTTGACTAAGAAGCTGAAAAATTAATACCTATGATACCCTTCTGACGCCCAGCCACCCCACCACCACCCTTCGCCCAACCATCCCCATATCCCCCCACCTACCACCACCTTCCGCCAGTCATCCCCACATCCCCACCACATCTCCTTTCACCACCAAAATCCTCAATATGGTGAAGCCCCAACAATTCGATATGCTTGATTACCAGCGCCTGCATTTCCGCCCTCCCCATCCACCCGTTGACACACTGTCGCCTTCACCACCTGATCCTCCGGCAAGCTCTCCACTACCACCACCTGCAGATCAGTGGATGAGCGACATATATTTCCAACGAGCGTGATGACCTCGTCGAGCCCTCCACCACGCTCATCTCCGATGGTGTCGACCTCGTCGAGCACTCCACCGCACTCCTCTCCGATGGCGTCGACCTCTTCGAGCCCTCCATTGTGCTCTTCACCGGGGTGACTGCATCATTGAGCCCTCCACTGCGCTCCTCTTCAATGGTGAAGGCATCGTCGAGCCCTCCAATGCGCCTCCAACTATGACGGTGTCAGCAAGATCGCTCAGCTCACCCGCTAGAAAACCCTACTCACCGCCACTACAAACCCCACCCGCTCAGCCTCACCATCCGCTCCATCGGTAACCATCGTCGCAAACTCTATTCATCGTCACCAAAAACTCCACGCGCTTAGCCTTACCATTCGATCCACTGGAAACCATCGTCGCAAACCCTACCCACTGCCACCGCAAACCCCATATGCTTAGCAAGCAACTATCGTCGCAAACCCTACCCACCCCATGGCAAGCACTACCCACCACGCCGCTCGGCCTCTCTTAGCTCCACCCCGTCCCTCCACCCGCTCAACCTCACTGCTAGAAATGGAGGAAGAAAAATGTAAGTGAAAGAAACAATGGGGGAAACGATGGAAGCAGAGGAGAAAGGTGGAACCAGGGGAGAAAGGGGGAAGCAGAGAAGATAAATGGGGGATGAGGTGGGAGGAAGAAAGGAAGGAGGACGAATACACCTTTTCACATTTTTTATTTTTCCTTTTTTTAATTAGAGCAAAATTGTCTTTTCCAAAAAATTTGGACATCAGAACGTTAACTAAAAAGTCAGCGAATTTAAATGTTACTGATGTGTCCATATTATGTGTATATTTTAGGAATTTTTGGGATCATTTTAGTGCTCTTTTGTTATCAAGAGTTTTTTTACCTAGAAATTCTCTTAGGAGAGTTAAAAGCGACTTTACGCCATTTAACATTTTCTAAGTGAATTTTGTGTGACAAGGAAAAAACATCGACGCTTGAAGACCGGAGGCCATTGAAGATCATCTTTTGAAGACTTTGAATATTTGAGATTGGCTTTGAATATTTGAAAACTTGAAAAGTTGGAGGATTGTGTAATGGATTGAGGGCTGGAAGACAAGAATAAGAATCAAATATGTTCTGTTCTGGGAACCCGTCGCGAGTCGCGATGGACCCTGTTGCGACTTGTGACCAACGGGTGGCCAAAAATCCATCTTCCTTTTCTTGTACAATAAATAACACTCCATCTCTTCTCTTTCCTCACTTCTCTTCTTCCCGACTTTTCCCATCAAACCCTAGGTTTTTCTCTCCTTTTCATCTTGTTTCATCTTTGCTTTATGTTTGAATTGTTGTTGTTAATTAGCATGGGTTTTAGTAGCTAAATCTAGTTCTTGGAAACAATTGACCAAAGCTTCCAAGCCCATGTCTTAAGAACATATTGTACCATATTTAATGCCTTTACTATTGTGCATTTATGGAGCATTGAATGTGTTTGTTAATGTCATTAATGTTCTTGAAAACTTGAGTATATGAAGTACTTACATGATATGCTTGTTAGGGTTTAGGGAAATGTGTTGATTTCCCCTTTTCTTGATTGGAAATCCAAGGGTATGATTTAGAGCATTTGATTGTGTTGATGGATTGATAATTGCTAGATAAATATGAAAATGTTGAACTCTTTGTCATGTTTTTTCCTTGTAGAAAATGAGAGAAGTCTATGAACGTTGAACGCTCTTGACTAATCTTGTGCAAATGCACAGATTGGTTAAATGCTCAGACACGGTTTAGTGTTTGTAAGTGTTACCAAGCTTGTTGATTCTTCGTGTTCAAAGCCATCAATGAGATACTTTTAGTCGTGTTTTGACTAGGGGGGGTCATTGGTGAGGTTTGGCAAGAGATATCAAATTCACTCTTGCAAACTACTGTATTAGAAGGATGAAGATTAGTCTTCACAACAAGTAGTGAAAATAATAAATAGGTTGCATGTTCAATGATAGATAAGAGGCTTGGAAGTGGAAGTCAATTGCGCCCAAGGTTCCGTAACTTGTGTTTTAAATCTTATTCTCTTAGTTTGTTGCCTACTTCCTAGTTCTATCTTGCTTACTAGTTAACTTGTCTTTAAATTTGGTAACTTAGGCCCCTTATTTACATGATTTTATATGTATCTATATTTGTCTATGCCTAGTATGTTTCCACTATAGATATTCAAACACTTGGAAAGATCCCTCTTCTCGTGGATGGCCCCGACTTACCATTATCTACTTAATTGTAGATATGAAGCATTTATGGCTTAAAAATAGTAACTTTGAGAGGTACAACGATGACCTCCCAAATTTTGGCACCGTTGTTGGGGAAGAGGCATTTATTTTTAAGTGTTTGGGTATATTATGTGTGATTATGTGCTAGTTGTAAATATTTATTAGTTTGCTTTTATTTTGTTTTCTTAGTTGACTTGCCATTTTCGCTTGGCTTTGAGTACGTGATCCTCTTCACAAGAACCCCTACACTACGACCCCAGGTTAGAGTTGAATTTGAGACAGGCTAGGAGGCTTTCTTTGGAAAGTGTGAACAACACCCCTCCTAGTGACCATTTTGTGGACACCTCTACTTCTATGGAGCATCAACACGAGCATGAAGATGAGCATCCGGGAGAAGGGCCTCAATATCCTCCTCTCTAAGGAAGAGCTCCTCCCATCCAAGGAATGAAGATTCTTTTATGACAAGCCCTATTGAGGGACGTTATAGCCCCTAACCTTAGCCAACAACCGATGTACATAGAGTATCCTTTGGTTGGACCGAACTGGCACTTCGAGCTCAAGACCGGGTTTATAAACTTGCTACCTATCTTCCTTGGTAGGCAAGGGGAAAATTCCAACGAGGTTCCACTTTTTATGTGGTGGTACGATTTCCCATGGAGTAGATAAAGACTTCTACAAATTAAAGGCTTTCCCATTCACATTGATAGATGGTGCAAAAAAATTAACTCCACTACCAACTACTCAAGAGCATCAAAAGTTGGCTTGACATGAAGACGAAATTTCTTACCAAGTATTTCTCGGCCTCAAGGTCTGCCGCTTTGTAGAAGAACATGAGCAACATCGTCCAATGGCATGAAGAGTCATTTTTCAACTATTGGGAGAGGTTCAATAAACTTCTCTCAAGTTACCCTTACCATGGCTATTCGAGGGAGACTTGGTTTATTATTTTTACAATGGTCTTCTTGATGAGGACCAAGGACTAGTGAGGAGTTCTTGTGGTGGTACCCTTGGAAACAAGACTTCGGAGGAGGCTATGAAGTTATATGAGGAGCTAGCCGAGGAGTTAAGTAATTTTAGCTCAAGAACCAATTTGAGAAAAAGAAATCCAATGCCCATAAGTGACCATTCCACTAGTGGAAAGCTTGAGGACCAAGTCTTGGCCCTTACTTATATGGTAAAGTCTCTCATGATCAACTCCGAGAATGTGACACATATAAAATTTGCTCATCGGTGCATCCTACAGATGCTTGTCCTACTTTTCAAGATGATTATGTTGAGGAGGTGAGTGCTATAGGGTATTAAGGTGGGTAAGGCTATAAAGGAAACCAAGGTACCAAGGGTACCAAAGCTATCAAGCGGCCAAGGCTACCAAAACAAGCCTTCCAATTTGAGTAATCGAGATCACCCGAATATCCGGTATGGAAACCCTCAAGGAGGACAAAATGCTCAACCATATCGTCCTTATCAACAACAATACAGGCCACCACAACAACAATACCAAAGGCTTCAAGACAAACCCCATGATCGAGGGGGGATCTCGGGCTTGTTAAAGGATGAGGTAATGCAAGTCATCCATAGGTTGAGTATGTGTGTAGAAAAAGGAGAAAAATTCCAAGATGGAGCCAAGGTGAGTATCAAAAACTTGGAAACTTAAATGACCCAAATAACACAAGCGGTGAATCGTATGGAAGTGCGGGAAAAAGGTAAACTTCTGTCCCAACGAGAGTTAAACCCTAGCCAAAACGCTAGTGCTATCGCTTTGAGAAATGGTAGAGAGGTTGGAACTCCCCCAGGGTGATGAAATTGTTGAAGAGGAGCCTAGAAAGATTGAGGCGTTTGAGAAAGAGGTTGAAGAAGAGGCCGGGAACTTGGCCAGGGAGAAAGTAGGGAAGGGGAAGGAGAAGGAAGGAGAGGTCATTGTTGAAAAACCAGCCTCTATTCACAAACCTTCATCCCTTTCTCACAAGAAGGCAAAAGTGGTGGACATTCCTCCATATGTGCCAGAACCACCGTTTCCGGAAGCTTTGAAAGACAAGAGGAAGAAAGAGGACACCAAGGACATCTACGAAGTCTTTTGTAGATGTGAGGTAAATATTCCACTCTTGATGCCATTGAACAAATTCCTATATATGCTAGATTTCTTAAAGAATTATGTGTTGTGAATAGAAAGCAAAGAGCCAAGAATAAGTTGAAAATGGGGAAAATGAGCATGTGTCCGCCTTGTGTCAAAAAGAGTTACCCCCTAAGTGTAGCAATCCCGACATGTTCATAATTTCTTGCATAATATGAAACACACATTTTGAAAAAGCCATGCTTGGTCTAGGTGCATCGATAATTGTGATTCCTTACTCTTTGTATGAAAGCCTCAACTTGGGTACTTTGCACAAAATCAGAGTGGTAATCCAATTGGCTGATAGCTCTAGTGCATACCCTAAGGTCATTGTCGAGAACGTGTTGGTTAAGATTGATTCCTTAGTTTTTCCCACGGATTTTTATGTTCTTGACATGGAGCATGATAAACATGCCGTATGAACTTTATTGGGGAGGCCACTTTTGAAAACTTCTAGGACAATGATTGATGTGCATAATGGTATCCTCACCATGGAATTTGATGGGATAAAAGTAGAGTTTAACATAAATGACTCTATGAAGTATCCTAGTGAAAAATATGATTGTCATGCTTTAGATGTTTGTTGAAGATGTTGTGCAAGATGTTTTTGAGCTAAGTGGTGATGATTCCTTGTTAGTTGTTTTGCAATGTGATAGTAATAATGCATACAATTTATATTCTATGAGTACTAACTTGAAGAAAAGCTCTAGGGACTTGAACTTGATTGAGAAGATGGGACCAACCCTCTCAAACCCTCTCAAACCCTCCCCCTCTACTCTTGGAGGAACCCAAGGAACCGGAATTCGTCCCATCACTTGTGAAAGCTCCGGTGATAGATCTTAAGTCTTTGTCAAGTAACCTTAAGTATGTATTTCTTGGGGAATGAGAGACGCTCTCGGTCATCATTTCAAACAAGCTCACCCAAGAGCACGAGGAGAAGTTAATGGTGGTGTTATGGGAGAATAAAAATGCAATTGGATGAACTATTGCCGGCACCAATGGCATAAGTCCATATACTTGCATGCATATTTTGTTGGAAGAAGAGGCAAGACGTACGACAACACCAATATCGATTGAACCCACCTATGATAGAGGTGGTGAAGGAGGAAATCCTCAAGTTGCTCCAAGCGGGTTTGATCTATCCAATCTCGGATAGTAAGTGGGTGAGCCCAACTCAAGTGGTACCCAAGAAGTTTGGGGTGATGGTAGTTGAGAATGAGAAGGATGAAATGGTGCCCACTCGAGTCCAAAATGGGTGACACGTTTGCATTGACTACCAGAGGCTAAATGCGGAAACCCAGAAGGATCACTTCCTGCTACCATTCATTGATCAAATGCTCGGAAGGTTAGCAAGCCGCCCCATCTATTGCTTTTTGGATGGGTACTCAGGGTATTTTCAAGTAGTCATTGCCCCGGAAGACCAAGAGAATACCACCTTCACCTTTGGTACGTTTGCTTACCGACGTATGCCTTTTTGGGCTATGTAACACCCCTGTTACTTTCCAAAGGTGTATGGTAAGCATTTTCTTAGAATTTGTTGAAAACTTTGTTGAGGTATTCATGGATGATTTCACCATTTATGGCAATTCTTTTGACAACTGTTTAGAAAATTTAGCACAAGTTTTTAAACGTTGCATTGAAACTAATCTTGTGTTAAATTATGAGAACTGTCATATCATGGTAGAGCAAGGCATTGTCTTAGGTTTCTCCTCTAAGGGTATTGAGGTATAAAAGAAAAGATAGACATGATTCAAACTTTGCCTTATCATACTAATGTGCGCAAAGTGCGCTATTTATTTGGGCATGCAGGATTTTATCGCCGGTTCATCAAGGACTTTTCAAAGATAGCATCTTCTTTGTGCAAATTGTTGCAAAGGGAGGTGGAATTTGTGATGGATGAGGGTTATAAAGGGGTCTTCAATACATTGAAGGAAAGGTTAGTCTCGGCCCCTATCATACAACCCCCGGATTGGTCTTTTTCTTTTGAGATCATGTGCGATGCTAGTTATTACGCCATCGGAGCGGTGCTTGGTTAAAGAGTGGAGATGGCACCTCATGCAATATACTATGCATCCATGTCTCTCAATGAGGCCCAAAGAAACTACTCCACCATAGAAAAAGAGTTGCTAACGGTGGTATTTTCTTTGAAAAAATTTCAATCTTATTTGCTTGGTACAAAAGTTGATGTCAAAGAAAGAGGCCAACCCAAGATTAATAAGATGGATCCTGCTTTTGAGCGAATTTGAGTTGGAGGTACGAGACAAGAAGGGAGCGAAGAACTTTGTGGCCAACCATTTGAGCCGGTTAACTCCATGCCAAGACATTCAGGAAAATTCCTCAGTGAAGGAGCAACAACAGGAGGAGTTCCTCAATGAACAATTGTTCACAATTAGGGACCTCGAACCGTGGTATGCCGATATTGTAAATTTCCTTATCGCCGGTAAATTTCCTCCTCATTTTTCTAAGTCTCAAAAGGATAAATTGAAGAGTGATGCTAAATATTATGCATGGGATGATCCTTTTTTGTGGAGGCATTGTGTGGATCAAGTTGTTAGGAGATGTATCCCTGATAATGAAGTGCACTCAATTCTTGAATTTTGTCATTCTCATGCATGTGACGGTCATTTTGGAGCAAAGAGAACTACTAGGAAAGTCTTAGAAAGTGGTTTTTATTGGCCTACATTGAATAAGAATGCATATACATTTTGCATATCTTGTGATAAAAGCCAAAGAGTGGAAAATATCTCCTCTAGGAATGAAATGCCCCAAAAGCTTATTTTGTATTGTGAAATCTTTGATGTTTGGGGTATTGACTATATGGGGATCTTTCCCTAATTCTTGTGGTTTTACATATATTCTCCTTGTCGTTGATTATGCGTCGAAGTTGGTTGAAGCAAAACCAACTAGGACTGACGATTCTAAAGTGGTTACAGAATTCCTAAAAGATAACATCTTCTCTAGGTTTGGGGTGCCCCAAGCCTTTATTAGTAACCGTGGCACCCACTTTTGCAACCGGACCATAGAGGCACTCTTGAAGAAATATGGCGTCACTCACAAGACATCAACTTCCTATCACCCACAAACCAATGGGCAAGCCGAAGTTTCCAATCGGGAAATCAATTCCATTCTTTAAAAAAATGGTTATTCCTAACTAGGAGGATTGGAGTTCTCGATTGAATGATGCCTTGTGGGCGTATAGGATGGCTTACAAGACACTGATTGGTATGTCACCATATTGATTAGTATTGGTAAGCCATGTCACCTACTGGTGGAGATAGAGCATAAGGCTCATTGGGCAGTCAAAGAAATGAACCTTGATATAGATGAGGCTGGTTTGCATAAGAAGCTCCAATTGCAAGAACTAGATGAGATCTGAAGGGAGTCCTATGAGAATGTTGAAATCTCTAAGAAGATGACAAAGGTGTGGCACAACAAGATGCACATGAAGAAGGAATTTGACGTGGGTCAAAAGGTCTTCCTATTTAAATTCCGCCGTTGCCTATTTCCCGGTAAGTTGAGGTCTTGGTGGATTGGTCCTTTTGAGGTTGTGAAGGTATTCCTGCATGGTGTGGTGAAAATCCTAGATCGAGCTAAGTCCAATGCCTTCAAGGTCAATGGACAATGTTTGAAACCTTACCAAGAGAGTTTTGTGCTGGAAAAGAGAGAGGATGTTGATCTTCTGGATCTGATTTGTGAGTAAGCTCCAAGGAGGGGATTAAGTTGTGCTGAAGACGTTAAATAAACTGGGTTTTGATCATCCAAATTGTCATTCATGACTTTCCGTTGATGTTGCTTAAATTTGAGTTTTTGTCGTTAGTTTCATTATTTTGCTTTGTTCTTTTAATGGTGTGTTTCTCCATGATTTCATTGCAATTTGAAGAGCTTAGAGGTGGACTTGTGCAGATGGAAAGCAATGAGAAAGGAAGGAAAAGTTTGGACATTTGGTACCATTAAATTTTTTTCTGAGTACCAGGCATATGTAGCCATCGCGAGTCGCGATCGTTGCATCGCGAGTCGCGATCGTTGCATCGCGAGTCGCGATCGTTGCATCGCGAGTCGCGACTGTTGCATCGTGACTCGCGACCGTTGCATCGTGACTCACGACCGTTGCATCGCGAGTCATGACCGTTGCATCGTGACTCACGACCGTTGCATCGCGAGTCATGACCGTTGCATCGCGACTCACGATGATATCAAGGATTCCTTACAAAATGTGAGCTCTTGGGCTCAATATGTAGCAACTCGCGATAGTTCTATCATTGGTCGCGATGGGCCATCGTGAGCCACAATGGTTTGGTCATGACACACGACCAAATCAGGAAGAATTTTATAAAATATGACCTCTCAGGGTTAAGATATAGCTAGTCGTGATAGTCCTGTCGCAACTCGCGACCATATGCTGACTTGACTGATGGTTGACCTCCTTCGTCACGAGTTGCGACCAGTCCATTGTGACTCGCGATGAGCTTTCTAGGCCCTTTTAAAAATGGGCAGAATAGAACCCCTGTCATTTCATCTCCTCCTCACCCACTCTTTCCCACACTGTTATCCAATATATCTCCCTCACTCACCACCTCTTTGGCCGCCAATCACCACCGTTTCACCCTAATATCAACCCCAAACCACTACCCATTTCATCCTACCAAATCTCTACCCAAAAATCTACCCATTTAGTTGAAGAACACAAACCCTAGAATTTGAGGAGTTTTGTGATTTTGAGCGACCTATGAAGAAATTGTTTGTGGGCTTGATTCATTCTTCATCCTAAGCATCTAAGTGGTACATTACCTCACTTTATTGAGCTTGAATTGTGATTATGTTGTAGAATAGTGTGTGGATTATATGTGATGCCTTATGGATTTAAATTGTTGGGACTTTGTAGATTTTGGGTGGATATTGTTCTTATGAATTTAATTTGATTGAGATTGCAGTTGTGTGTTAACATTGTGCTTATGTTTAATTTCTTGGGTTGATATGAGCTATTGACTATGGGAGACTATTGTTCTTATGATAAGTTGCTTAGGTTGATACAGGATAATATTGTGCCTATGTTGAATTGCTTATGTTGGTGTGAGGTAGTGACTATCAGATGAAGTTGTGCTTATGTTGATATGAGATTTTGACTTAATTGGCCAAGAACATAAGTGATTGCCTAAGTTGTGATTGTTGGAATTGATTGTGGCTCATGCTATGAATTGGTTGTGTTAGCTTGTTGAACATAGTTGACATTTGTATGCAATTGTTATCGTGCTTGAAGTAGTTTAGCCGTGGGACTTAAATGCTATCATTTTGAAAAGTTTTGATGATAGCTAAACCACTTGGGCATAATTGTGATTATAGTATGTGGAATATTAGATATTTAGCTATGTGACAACCCCAATGAATTTGAAGTGTTGACATGTTAAAAGTGACATGAACTTTGTATCTATTTATGAATGATGCTTAAACTAGTTTAGCTTAGACATAAGTGTTAGAATTTTGGAAATGTTGAGGTTAGCTAAACTACTTTCGAAATATTTTTGATTCCAAAATATTACATATATTCTTGTGCGTTTGACATGTTTGTTGTGGTTGTTAGACATGGCCCTACCAAGAGACTAGGGCTCCTCCCTGAGGTTCACGCGCCACTGCTGCACCTCCACCTCTGCCACCACCACCGACTCTGAATCCGAACCCTATACGTACACCTCCTGACCGGTACATGGGTTTGACCCGGATCATTAGGTCCTATGTAGATTGGTGGGATGTCTTAGTTACCCACCAGTTGATGGAGATGAGCTTCATTGATCTGACAACACTTGATGCTCTCAGGCTACTACATGCGGTTCGTTGTCTCCTCGCCAAAAGAGGGTTGAAGGGTTTCATAGGCAAGAGTGACCCCACTTACCGATGCTACACGCTGTAATTCCTCTCTATTGTTAGGAAATATAGTATGAGATATGGTGAGCACTGCGAGAGGTACATTCATTTCCATCTGGATGATGTATCTCGGGAGATGACAGCCTCGGATGTCGAGGCAGTGTTTGGGTGGAACACGACAGAGATCCGGTAAAGGTTGGACCCAGCAGTCCTGGAGCGCCCAATCAAGGAGGAAATGTTGTTCTGTAAGAGAATCAATATGAGACAGAAGAACTCCCATGACAAGAGTAGCATTATCATCCATCTCGCACTATGTTTCATGCACTGGTTCTTATCAGGCACAATGTTATATTCGTAAGAGCCGACGAATATGCCGGACGATGATATTCATTTCCTCTAGCATCTAACGAGTGAGGGGTTGTGATATGGAGTCTGGGCTGAGTTATAGATGAAGAGCGTTGTCGAGTTGGATGAGAAGCCAAAGGGCAAGATCAGTGCAGGAGGCATGATTACACTCTTAGCGGAGCACTTGTGATTACTTGTACCAGCTAGCTTCCCACGCTTGGGGAAACATTCATCACTATGGAGAGGTTGGGGTGATTCGGCATGATCGGCACCATGTAGGTTATAGGGTTATACCACTGTAAATATAGGGTGGGAAATGTCACCTCCATGGTACTTCCTTAGCGCAACAAGACCAAGTTGGAGTTTGATACACCTTTGGAGGATTTAGCTATCCAGACTGACACTTCTTGTAAGGAGGATTTTTATCGAGATCTTAAGAACCTACCCCCGCTTCCAGCTCCGACTGACGATGGTGCCTTACCATCCACTGAGCCATAGGATGAGCAGCATTCTCCACCGCCTCCACCAGATATCGAGCCTATGTCAGAAGATAATGTGCCACCTCATTTTCCCCAGCCTCAGCCTGATTTTGATGAGCGCATGATGTAGACAGTTTAGGACGGTTTCTGCAGGCAGGATGAGCATTTCCGCAGGCAGGATTAGTACCATTGCGGACATGTTGAGTACAACCTATTCGTCTCACAGAGACTTATGAAGATGGACGAGGAGATTGAGTACCTCTCGTCCAGGATTTCAGAGCTACAATTGCAGACTGGTGGTAACCTAGGTTCCGATCCTAGTAGAGTAGCGAGGCGGAGAGAGAGGCGTCAGAGGAACACAGACTGGATGGAGCAGTATCAACCGACATATGGCAGGGACCGCAATGATAGTGCCGGGCCATCTCACTCCTGATTGTGACCTTATTGTCGTACACTCCCTATGCTTGATTTGTATGTTTTTGCCCTGTTTTGACTACATTAATGACAATGTAGCATTTTAAGTGTGGGGAGTGGTAGTACCGCTTTTACTGGTTTGCTTTTGATTTGATTTTAGACTTGGATGTTTTGGGATGCTTTGCTTTGTTTTTGGGATGTTTTTCACTTAATGTACTTCGATTATCTTAGCTTTGACATGTGAAAGCTTTTTGCTACTTTTGACGGGAAACACAAGAAAAAATGAATTTTTTTTGAGAAATTTGAAAAAAATAGAAAAGGAAAAGGAAACAAAAATAAAATAATCCCGCTAAGTTGAAGACCCGAGAGGGCAACTTAGGCAACATTTGGGGCCCAGATAGGTCGAAAACCCGAAAGGGCGACCTAGGCAAAAATGAGAGGCTAAATGTGTGGAAAAAGGTGAGTTTTGATCTAAAGAAACATGATGTGTGGCTAGGATGAAAACTCGAAAGGGCTCCTAGGAAAAATGATAGAAAGAGAGAAAAAGAGGAAAAAATGCTATGATTTCACTCATTTGTCGGCGTTGGAGTCATAAGGTTGCAGTTGCCATATGAATGGATAAGGTAGCTCAACATCTTGAGACCTCTTGGGATTGGGTAATTTAGCGGGAAAAATAAAGTAAGTTGTAAAATTCTTGATTGATGATATACTTCGTTCTTAGGATGATATATTGGTATAAAGTGAATTATGTATTTGAACTTCATGCATGCTTTTGGCTTCACTTTGTGCCATTGGATTTGAGATTGTCAATTCAGAACTTAGATGTTTTCATGGATATCAATGAATTGATAGGTTGATATGGTTTGAGTACATTTTGGTTTTGGGGATTATGGGTAACTTCTCATTTGATCTTAACTTTGGGATATGTGATATTGAGAGTTTTGTGAGGTATTGATTTTGGGGAATAGTAGTTAGAATGTGGATATGTGAATTCTTTCGTGTGCTTGAATCTTTTCTTACTCGAGAGCGAGTAAGGTTTAAGTGTGGGGATGTTTGATGTGTCCATATTATGTGTATATTTTGGGACTTTTTGGGATCATTGTTGTGCTCTTTTGTTATCAAGAGTTTGTGTTTTACCTCGAAATTATCCTAGGAGAGGTAAGAGCGACTCTACGCCCTTTTACCTTTTCTAAGTGAATTTTATGTGACAAGGAAAGAACATCGACACTTGAAGACCGGAGGCCATTGAAGATCATCTTTTGAAGAATTTGAAGATTTGAAGATTGGCTTTGAATAATTTAAGACTTGAAGAGTTGGAGGATTGTGCAATGGGTTGAGGGCTAGAAGATAAGAAGAAGAACAAATATGTTATGTTCTAGGCACCCGTCACGGGTTGCGATAGACCCTGTTGCGACTCGTGGCCAACGGGTGGCCAGAAATCTATCTTCTTTTTCTTGTACTATATATAACACTCCATCTCTTCTCTTTCCTCACTTCTCTTCTTCCCGACTTTTTTCCAGCAAACCCTAGGTTTTTCTCTCTTTTTCATCTTGTTTCATCTTTGCTTTATGTTTGAATTGTTGTTGTTAATTAGCATAGGTTTTAGTAGCTAAATCTAGTTCTTGGAAGCAATTGACCAAAGCTTCCAAGCCCATGTCTTAAGAACATATTGTACCATATTTAATGCCTTTACTATTGTGTATTTATGGAGCATTGAATGTGTTTGTTAATGTCATTAATGTTCTTGAAAACTTGAGTATATGAAGTACTTACATGATATGCTTGTTAGGGTTTGGGGAGATAGGTTGATTTCCCATTTTCTTGATTGGAAATCCAAGAGTATGATTTAGAGCTTTTGATTGTGTTGATGGATTGATAATTGATAGATAAATATGATAATGTTGAACTCTTTGTCATGTTTTTTCCTTGTAGAAAATGAGAAAAGTCTATGAATGTTGAACGTTCTTGACTAATCTTGTGCAAATGCATAGATTGGTTAAATGCTTAGACACAGTGTAGTGTTTATAAGTGTTACCAAGCTTGTTGATTCTTCGTGTTCAAAGCCATCAATGAGATACTTTTAGTCGTGTTTCAACTAAGGGAGTCATTGGTGAATTTGACAAAAGATATCGAATTCACTCTTGCAAACTACTATCTAAGAAGGATGAAGATTAGTCTTCACAACAAGTAGTGAAAATAATAAATAGGTTGCATGTTCAATGATAGATAAGAGGCTTGGAAGTGGAAGTCAATTGCGCCCAAGGTTCCGTAACTTGTGTTTTAAATCTTATTCTCTTTGTTGCCTACTTCCTAGTTCTATCTTGCTTACTAGTTAACTTGTCTTTAAACTTGGTAACTTGGGAAAAACCAATCACCCCCCACCCTCATTTACATGCTTTTATATATATCTATATTTGTTTATGCCTAGTATGTTTTCACTATAGATGTTTAAACACTTGGAAATATCCTTCTTCCCGTGGACGACCTCGACTTGCCACTATCTACTTAATTGTAGATAGGAAGCATGTATGGCTTCAAAATAGTAACTTTGAGAGGTACAACGACGACCTCCCAGTTAAATTGGCACTTTCAGATATTGCAAGGTTACATTAGCACTTTAGCTAAAAGATAGGGTTATTTTAGCACTCATCTAAAATTTGAATATTGCAACTAGAACCTTTTACCTCTCTATTATTCTATTTGAATCTCGTCTTTTCATGAGCATATGGAAATACGATTTCCCCAAAACTTGCCATTAAAATTTCCATACACAATTTATTAAAAAATTAAAATAATTAAACCATAAGCGAATGTGAATTTTTTTGGGCAAAATACTAATATGACCCTATGTTTTGAAGGTTTGTGCTCATATGCCTGTAAAGTTGAAAAGTGCTATTGTAGCCCTGTGTTTTGCATAAAAAGTGCCGATATATGTGATATTATTTCAGTGTTGACTTTGTAATTTCCATCATTGACCAAAAATAAAAAGACTAAAATACCCTTAGTCTTCAAATTACAAATCTAATGACTAAAATACCCTAGATTTCTTCCTCTTCACCACCACTATCACCACCTTTGCCATTATCACTGCCGCCGACCACCACCAACCACCGCCAGCACCACCAGCCATCGCCACCACCAACCCCCGCCTGCACCACTAGCTATCGCCACCACCACCAGCCACAGCCACTACCACCAGCCACAGCCACCACCACCAGCCACAGCCACTACCACCAGCCACAACCACCACCACCAGCCACAACCACCACCACCACTCATCCCAACCACCACCACTCGTCCCAACCAGCACCACTCGTCTCAACCACCACTGCTCGTCCCAACCAGCACCGCTCGTCTCAACCACCACCACTCGTTCCAACCACCACCACTCGTCCCAACCACCACCACCACCCGAACCTAAACCTAGCTCCACCATCACTACCAGCCATTGCCACCACCACCAGCCATAGCCACCACCACCCAGCACAACCACCACCTAAACCTAGCTCCACCACCACCACCACCACCAGCCACATCCACCACCTCCCGCCCTAGCAGAACCTAAACCTAGCTCCGCCACCACCATTAGTCATCATCACCACCACCAACCACAACCACCACCGCCATCACTCTCCCTAGCCACCGCCACCACTCATCCCAACCACTACCAACACCACCCACCCCAGAACTCGTCCCAACTACAACCATCACCGCTCAACCCTAGTCCCGCCACCGCTCGTCCCTAGCCCCGCCACCGCTCGTCCCTAGCCCTACCATTACTCGTCCCAACCACCGCCACCAACACCGCTCAACCCTAGACCCACCCCACCACCGCTCAACCCCAGCCTCGTCACCGCCACCGCTTAACCCTAACCTAGTCGCGCCACCGCACTCCACCTCTCCCCCTTGCCTAGCCCCGCCACCGCGCTCTACCTCTCCCTAGAAAGCCAATTGGAAACCCGATTGGAATGTCACTTTGATTCACCTCCACTGCCGCCTTCGACTCACCTCTGCCTACATTTCCGCCTTCGATTCACCTCCACCGCCCTTGACTCACCGCCGCCTTCGACTCACCTCCGCCTTTAATTCACCTCCATCACCACAGCTTTGCATTACCAGGGAAAAAAGAAAGCTCAAGAAGAAGAGGGAGAAAACAGGAGGGGTAAAAAGAAAGGTTCTCACGAGAAGAGAATAAGAAGAGGGGAAAAAGAAAGGTTCTGGCGAGAAGAGAAGAAGAAGAGGGGAAGAAGAAAGGTTCTGACGAAAACAGATCTAACAATGGTATAAATGTCTTTCTATTTTTTTTTAATTACAGAGGGCATAATAGCCATTTCATGTCTTTTCGGCCAAATTCAGGCCGGCAGGGTTATATTAGCACATTCTAGTAAAACACAGGGCTACAATGACACTTTCCAACTTCACATGGTCATATTAGCACAAACCCATAAAACATAGGGTTATATGAGCACTTTACTCATTTTTTTGTTAGGCCGACTCTCGATTAGATAAATCGTGAAAAACCTTGTTTCAATAACTTTTAGCATCAAACCATAATTATTTATACACTGTGATACATTTTAAAAGTTGAGTCTGTCTCTTGAAAGACGGACTTTCCATAAATTATGGAAAGACCAAACTGTAAACTAAAAGAAATGAAGGTAAAGTTGTTGGGTTTCATTAATTTGGTTATAAACTTATAACTACTGCACGTTGCATAATAAATTGCTAATATTGCAACTAAAACCTTTTACCAATCTGTTATTCTAATTAAACCTCATCTTTCCATAAGCATATGGAAAGTCGGTCTTTCTCAAGACTTTCCCTTAAAAAGGTTTTCAAAATAATAAAATAATTCATTACAATAAATAAAATAGCAAACAACTTTGATGACCCATGAACTATCACCATTGTCTACCTTTGGCCCCTTAATTAATTTTTGAACACTTTTGACCCCTCAACTTACAAAACAACTTAACCATAGCCCTTCCGTCAGGTCACCCTGCTATGGTTGGTTATCAACGTTAATTTTAAGGGCAAAATTGACAATTCCCATTATTCTTTTTTCCTTATTTTTTTCATTTTCATTCACCTTTTCCCCTTTACCCCAAATTCTGATGTCCTCCATCACCGTCATTGGTTACTGATACCGCCACCGGCCCCCACCTGTTCCTCTTTCCCGATGCCACCCCTGCTTCCCTTACCTGACGCATTGTCAAATATAAATCGGGAGAAACGGGAGACTTATGTCGTACTGCGGTGTCTGTTTGAGAAGAAGTGCTGATTGTATTGCCAGAAATGGAGATGATTCATCTTCAGTGCCGGTGGCCGTGGAGATATTCTCGTTCGTTGATTTTCTACGTTGATTCACCGGAGTTGGTCGTGGGACCCACTACTCCTCATTGAGCTAAGCTTAAACGAATGCGCCGCCGGTGAGGATGGTTTTTGGTACTCCACTGACAATTTTTTTCCGTTAGCAATAGTGATTGCTAACGTTGGGGGAGACAATGACGGCGGAGGTGAAACCCTAGCATGTGAGAACATCTTCTTCGTACGGGTGGCACACTAGCCCCAACGCGCTGTGAAATGAACGAGGAGCCAATTTCAACAACGGTGCCGAGAGAGTGGATCCGCTGTTGTGGATGAAGATGTTCAAGGTGGAGTAGTTCAAAGTGGAGTAAATCAACGGGATTGTAGCTGTTAAAGAGCAACCACTTAGTGATTTCATCGTCGAGCATGTGGTCGAGCTCTCTTGTCAGTTAGGCCTTCATATTTGGTAGCTGTAGAAAGGGAGGCGTCCACTATGTGAGGCAGTGGGTGGGTGGTAAAGGACGACGGGGAAGCGATGGGTGGGTGATAGAGGACGACGAAGAAGCGACGGTGGAATCAGAGAGGTAGATGATGAGTTAGCAACGACGGAATATGGGGGAAAGGGGCAAAATGAAAATAAATATGAATAGAAAAGGAAAAAAAGAGAAGAGAAGAGAAAAAAAAGGGAAATGTCAGTTTAACCCTTAGAATTAACACTGAAAAACCTACATTAATGGTTTGACCTGATGGAAGAGCCACAATTAAGTTGTTTTGTAAGTTGAGGGGCCAAAAGTGTTCCAAAAAAAAAAATTAAGGGACCAAAGATGGATGATGGTCATAGTTCATGGGCCACTGAAGTCGTCTGCTCTAAATAAAAGATAAAGTTTTGGAAAAGATCGTCTTCCACAGACGTATGAAAAGACGGAGTTAAATTATAATTATAGAAAAGTCAAAGGTTTTAATTGTAATATTAATATTTTATATTACAACGTTAGGTAGTTATAAATTTATGACCCGATTAATGCAATCGAAAATGGCAAAGTCTTGGGAAAGACCGTCATTCCATAAGCTTATGGAAAGACAGAGTTTAATTAGAATAATAAAAGGTAAAATGTCTTAATTACAATATTAAAAGTTTATTGTTCAACGTCTAATAGTTATAAAGTTTATAACCCAATTCATACAATCCAAAAATTTTATCTTCATTTTTTCTAATTTACACTTTAAACCTTGGTCTTTCCACGGCTTATGAAAAAACCATTTTCAGGAGACTATCTCATCGAAAATTTTATTTTAATTTTTTCTAAAATATAATTTAAATCTTGGTTTTTCAGTAATTTCTTAAAATGATGTCTTTCAAAAGGCAATCAAACGGCTCGCACTCAGCTGCCCCGCCCACCCGACACCATAGGTCTCACCGGAGAGGTAAATCATAGCACTCCCGTAGCTGAGCACATGACCCTCGAATGTGTTCGGTGCGCACAAGGAGTCCTCCACTAGAAGAACTCCCACACTGCCACTGTCGAGATTCGAACCCATGTTTCCAAATACATAAGCCATGTACCCAACCACTTGGACGTGTGGGTGTAAAATGATGTCTTCCAAGAAACGCTTGTGAACGTCCAATCACTTCACATAAAAAAGAAAAGAAAAGAAAAGGTAAACTACAAATTAGGGCTCCAGCGTCTACAACCTTCCACACTGCAAGTCTGCCACTGTCTACTTCGGTTTCTGAGCTCCTTTCACCATCTTCCGTTATCCATACAGACAGAATCACGCGCCAACTCTCGTAGAAAAGCAATCGCCGTAATTGCTCTACGTGTTCCGATTTTCAACTCACCGGGAATCGAGAGAATAGTTGCTTCATTAGCCTTCCTCGGGAACCCTAGAGATGTCGGGCGGCTTTTTCCGGGTAGTTTTTTTGTTGTTTTTTCCAGCGATTAAACGTTACTGTATTACAATTCGAAGGAGCTTTTGTTGAATTGACTGAAACGAGTTTGAAACTCGATGAAAAGATGCAGATCTCTAATTTCAATTGGCCTTTTTGTACGTGTTTATATGTTCTAGGGCACGTCGGCCGATCAGGACACGCGGTTTTCCAACAAGCAAGCTAAGCTTATGAAATCTCAGAAGTTCGCTCCTGAATTGGAACACCTTGTGAGACCATTGTTGGGATTTTTATTTGTTTTCAAGCCTAATAATTTTGGAAATTTAAGTATACATTGTTTTAGTTTAATTTTCAAATGTGAAGATTTATTTAAGTGGTGGTTCATGCATTTGTTAACACTCTATATTGACATGGCAGTATTTTGCTATTATTTTGCTTCTTTGTGAGATGTTTATGTAGTGGGAATGTACTGTATAGGAGTTTCGAGGAATCATATTTCATCCTAAGTGATGGATATTTGCCTGAATGTTTAGGTTGACGTGTCGAAGGTGAAGATGGATGTGATGAGGCCGTGGATTGCAAACCGGGTGACTGAGCTGATTGGTTTTGAGGACGAAGTGCTTATCAACTTCATATATGGTCTTCTTGATGGGAAGGTGATTCAGCTCCCATGTTGCATCTTTATTCTAATAGAATGCAATTGTTTTCTATTGCTGATTTATGCTTTGGTGGGTGCTGGTTTGAGCGAGTCATTAGGTTTTATGAATTTGCAGGGCCAATGTTTTCTGTTGCTAATTTATGCTTTGGTGGGTGCTGGATTGAGCGAGTCATTAGGTTTTATGAATTTGCAGGGTCAACAATAATCTTCACATTGGTTCAAATTGAAAGAGTTCCCTTCATGTTGGCTTTGATCCAGATCCTGTTCATTTATATTATGTGTAACCCTTAAAGTTGGTTATAGTTCTCTGGTGTAAATGTCATTATGTAGTTTGAGTGGTTCGACCTAATGTATGCAGGGCGTTAATGGAAAGGAGGTTCAGATATCTCTCACTGGTTTTATGGAGAGAAACACTGGAAAGTTCATGAAGGAGCTGTGGTCATTACTTCTCAGTGCCCAGAAGAATGTGAGTGGTGTCCCTCAGCAATTCTTGGATGATAAGGAGGAAGAGACAAAGAAGAAGAAGGTCTCTCTCTCTCTCTCTACTGTTCAATTTTTTGGTTGTAATATTATTTGCTGAAGTAATGTGTTTCGATTAATTTGTAGGCTGAGTCGGATCGAATAGCAAATGAAATTCAGAAGAGGAGAGACAAAGAGATTCAAGAACTAGAGCAGGAGAGAAAGGAAAAGATGGTAAGCACTATATGTTTCCATGCAAGAGTTAGTTTCATAGAAATGGCTCTTTCTTTCTTAACTTGCTTTGTGTTTCCATGAATTCAGCTGCTTCTGCAATTATTTGGGTTCATGTCCTTTACCTCAAACTACTGTAGGACCGTGGATATAGCTTGAAAGATGCTGATCGTGGCGTGGAGCCTGGCAACAGGCATGAACGCAGGTCTTCAGCTGCAGGGCCCGTTGAGGACAGAGAGTTCAGGGGAAAAAATGGGTCTCGAGGACGAAGCAGGTTATACTCCAGCCCTTTATTATTCCAATATGATTATTTGCGTGCTAGAGTTCCAAGGAGTTCTTTAAGCAGTTTGTGTTCTGCTTTGGCTGTTCCTTATGATTAAATTGTCTATTTATCTCCTGATTATCTTATTATTATCATTCAAATATACTAACATCACCTACATTAACACTGTAAATATTTTTTTAAAGCTTACCTCCTAGACGTAGAATTTCGAACTGGGAATTTCGTTTAGAGAATAGATAATTTGTACCCAGTCCCACAATATACATGCTTAGAGACTTATATTTGCTATTTTAAAATATTAAGTGAATGGGAATCTTAGTAACGATAAATAGATGGTCACTATTTGTGGATATCTTAAAGGCATTTGATAACTAGAGGCCATGTTTGATTCCTTCACACATTTATATGAAGGAAAATTCGTTAGTTCAGAATTGACCAACTCATATTGATTCCAGGAAATGGACTTGTATAGATTTTCATGACCACTTATTTGCCATCTTGCATGATCCCCTAAAAAATAACTTGTTTGATACCGGCTAACACTCTTATTGACAGGACTCTGACATCTACACTTGAGCTGTGCTTAGGAGATTTATCAGGAATTCTTATTTTATTCAATGACCCTTTTATAATTTGCAACACTTTAAAGTTAATGTGTGGTCCACTCTTTATGTATTGGGCATCAAGGGCTAAACCATCTTAGCAAATGGTTTTTTTTGTGTGTAGTTATTAAGTTTTCCTACTACATGCTTTTTCTCTTGGTTTGTGAAATTTACTGCTGCCTGCTAGTGTCCACTTCATCTGAGATTCTTACCAAGTGATGTGTTTCTCTATGAGACTTAAATTTTGTGACTTCATACATATGTTCTTCTCTTTTTGTTTGTCGATAGGGATTCATGTTCATGGTCAATTAGCTAGTCATTTTCCAATTCTAGAATCTATTCAAACGTAAATTATCGTCACAGCAAAAGTTTTATAATTTTGATGAGTTCCTATTTACTGTCAACTAATTAAATGTGGTATGGTCGGAATTTCTTGGACCTTTGAGGTTTTTGTGCAACCTGTCTAGTAATTGCTTTCTAATATAGTGAAAGACGCAGATCAAGAAGTTTGTCTCCATCTGATAAAAGGGAGCGGTCTAGTTCATCTGAAAGGCTTCATCGCAATTCACCACGACAATCTCGTTCTCCTCGTGGGAGACGTTCACCGCATCGCTATCTTTCTCCTAGTCGTAGATCACCTTATTCTAGAAGGAAGTCAACATCTCGATCAGATCGTAGGTCACCCTCACCTCGTCATTATAGAATCCGTCGCAAATCCCGGTCCCCGCTTCAACGAAGATCAAGATCGCCAATCTGGCGTAGGCCAAGGTCCCCTACTCGACGGTCTTCTCCTTGGAATAGATCTCGATCACCAATCAGACGCAGATCAACATCTGTTCAGCGAAAATCACCATCTCCCACACGAGGAGAACCGCCATCTCCTTCGAGGCTCAGGTCACCATCTCCAGTAAGGCCGAAGTACCGAGGATCTCCATCCACCCGTTACAGGTCTAGATCTCCAGTTCGACGCAGATCTCAGTCTCCTGTTTGGCGCAGATCTCGGTCTCCTATTCGGCGCAGGTCTCGTACTCCCATACGGCGCAGGTCTCGTACTCCCATACGGCGCAGGTCTCGGTCCCCCATCAGACGCAGGTCTCGGTCCCCAATTCGGCGCAGGTCTCGTTCCCCAGTCCGTCATAGATCACCCTCTCCTATACGCCAGAGGGTACGGTCTCCTATACGCCGTAGGTCACCATCTCCAATTGGGAGCAGGTCTTTGTCTCCCGTTCATCACATGTCTACATCTCCTGTTCGTGATGAATCAAATTCTCCAAGTAGGAGCAGGTCACCTAGAAAATCTCCAAAACGTGCCAATCTCAAGTCTCCATCTCAGGAAAGGAGTTCTGCCTCACCCATTCAAAGCAGGTCTCCATCGCCTGTTGGTGGAAGATCACCTAAAAGGCTGAGCAGATCACCTTTACAAGCTCCCAGAGGAAGAAATAGGTAATTTAGCTTCTGTATTGTAAATTTCACTGGTTTTTCTGTTGGTCAAATGTCAAAAGAGTTTCAGCGGTGTTGGTCCTTAAATTTTATGTGCATTAGTTTTAATGACATGAGATAATATTCAAGTCTGAAATGTAGGCAAATTTTATTACTTAGCCATGTTGATCCGGATCTTACTTGATTTTTTCTGAACCATAGCCGGGGCCTTGAGAAGCGGTCTCCAGTTCACGGTACTGTTGCCAGAAAGGCCATTGAAAGCCCTAAAGAGGCCCGCCAGCAATTCAACCCTTCTGTTCCGCTGAGGAATTCACATAGAAACTCAAAAAGATCATCACCTTCACCACACAGGTCTCCTTCTGTTTCAGAGCTTGAAAGAGAAAGGCATGTTATTGAGAAAAAGTATGTTAAACATCATATACCTGTAATGTGGTTTCTTTCTTCTCTGAAGCCTCCTATAGTCACATAGAGCCCGTTGATTGAATATAGTCGAAAGGAACCTTATTCTTATTTCTAAACTGATCTAAGAAAACAAGGGGAAATGACTTCATGTGATGATAATTTCGAGACTAATGGAGATGGTAAAAAAACTTAAACTGGATAAATAAAAGAATTATGGCATTCTAGCCACATTTTCTTAAATTTCTGAATTAATCATGGCTTCACATGCATAGGGACTCTACCAAATTAAAATATAATTCTTTTATCTTCATCTGATCAGCATAATCGTCCACATAGTGAGGCCATGATCATGTTCCCCTTAACAGGTTTGGCGTTCATCTTACTGTCAAACCTGTCAAAGTGAGATAGGAAAAACCAAGTACTGCATTTGATTTAAACTTGTATGACAGGGGAAACCAATCTGAAAAGTTGGAGCACCATAAGAAACCTGGCGAGCAGGAGCCACAAATGGTTAGGGACTTCCTTTCAAGTGACAAGAGAATGGAATCACCTTCTAAGGTAAGAAACAGGGCTGGTGAAAAGATTGAATCTCACTCAGGTGATACCAGGATCAGTAAACAGAATCTTGAACCTCCGCCAAAATTGCCAAAGAAAGGCATCGAAGATGGTCAAAGTCCTTCTGTGGGTTTGGACTCAGAGGATAGTGATAAGGACACAGCTAAAGTCCAGGATAAACGAAAGAGTAAAAGGTCTGGGAAAAGAGATCTGGAGTCAGATGATGAATCAAGCTATGATTCATATGCAGAAAGAAAAGAGGCTAAGAGGAGGAAGAAGGAAGAGAAAAAGTTGAAAAAGGAGGAGAAGCGTCGGCGGCGGGAGGAGAGGCGTCGAAGAAAAGAAGAAAAACGATCCGGGAGGCATAAATTAAAGTCTGGTGGAACAGTTTCTACACCTTCAGATACTGATGGAAAACATGATGACGATTTTGATGTTGATCAAGGTGTGAAAAGACAGAAGTCAGGCCAGGATGACATTGAAGAGCCATTGACTGAGCAGAAAAAGCTGGAGATTGAGCTACGAGAAAAAGCCATTGAGTTATATATGGCTAAGAAGGGCATTAGCCATTAAGTTTCTCTTCCTTTGAAATATCCAGATATCAGTTTTACTCTTTTGATCTTTTCATTGGAACTTTTTATTTTATATATTTCAATGGAACTCGGTGTTTGATTGCGTGTATCATAAATAGCTGTTTAATGTAGTCTATCTCTACTCCTGGCAGTTATGGATTAATGAGGATTTCCTGAGCTATTGTCTTGAGTTCGACTTTTTGCTGACTTCCTGCTAATGTGCTGGTAAATACTATGTCTTCCCTTTGCTGGGAATGTGTTTATGGGATAGGTTGAGCATATGGTGCATCTAACTGTGCAGGCATTACTGCAATTTTTATCATTTGTGTTCTCTTGGGTTGGGATTCATTTAGTTACAATTGGAAACTTGTTTTCTTCTATGAGTTTTAACTGATATTATTCATTGCTCTGAATTCATGAATAGGCCTGGTGGTACTATTATTATGATCCATGCTTAAATTGTCACTGAATGGCTTTCTGGTTGATTGATAGATGAGATTATTGTCAAGTACATGACTTGGTTGAGCAGATCTTGTGCATCTCCATGTTTTGAACTTACCAACAGGTGAAGTCTCTTCATCTATTTGATTGGATAACATGCATAATAGATAAAAGCTATAGGTGTAAACACTGGGATTTTCAAGATCTGTGATTTGAGTAACTCTGAGTAATAGCTTGGGAATTATCGCAGGAAATGGGTTTTTGTCTAAAGTTCTTTTTAGGTGCCTGTTGGTTGCAGCTTTTAAGAAGTACTGGTTCCTAGCTGTGCAATCATTTCTCCTTGAGTAGTGTGAGGAGAGTTAAATATTTCTTTCTTGTATCTATTTTCAATCAATTCATTATGCTTAAATTGCTATTTTGGTCAGCTATTGGCATTTGAGCTAAATAATGTGCTTGATGAGCCGCTGTAGTGCAGAACATTGAATTGTGAGGGTTTCATATAGGGTATGTGCTATGGCTTACTTTGGTGGTTTCTTTTGTTCGGCCTTGCCTTGCCTTGCCAATTTTATTTATATGTGCTGTACGAATGCTGATTATCATTTGTAATGTATGTTGCTGGAATGTGCTGTTGTACTTTTTAAGTTCACTGTCCCTACATTGCTTTTTGTGGATTCTCTTGGTCTAATAAGTTCTGCCGTTGCACGCTTAAATCTGCTGATCCATACACAATTCTGAGCCTGGTGTACTATAAGCAAAGTATGAATGTGCTTGCCTCCCGAATTAAGTAGGTACCATCCCCTTGCATACATCCTCCCAAAGTTTTGGTTTGAACTGTAACAACCTGATCGTACAGGGTGTGAAGAAATTGGCCTCCCCTTGCAATTTGAGAACAAATTTGAAACTGGGTAATTTGAATGAACGGAAGGGCATCCTTTTAAAGGATAAAACAGGCGTGATAATGGCCTTGCCCTCAAGTCACTCGAGAAAAATGCTGTGTTTCAACGTCCCATAATGTTTAGTTTGGTTGTCTGATGGAGACAATGCTGCACTTCATTGTGTGACAAGAGAGCTCGACGACAGTCAAATAACAGCCAGAGCCCAAAGGTCTGGAGTCTCTTCCCTCATCTGGATCACTCAGTTCCTTTCCACTCTCAACATATTATCCTGAATTGGAAAAGATGTCATTAGGGCATGGGCAGTGGTGGTCTCTTAAAATTAAAAGACCACTTAAGAGACCGAAAACCACCACAGTGGTGGTCTTTTAAGCGGTCTCTTGTTAAGAGACCGCCAACCGAGCTCTTGCTAAGAGCCCGGTCTCCAGCCCAATGACTTGACACAAGCACGTGGTCCACTCTTTTTGTGCGAGCCTTTGGATACCAGCCTTTGTGCGCGCCACTTTTTTTTACCAAAGTGGGACACGTGTCGCCCCCTGAGTGGGCCACGTGTCCCACTCAGCCTCCATTATTTTTTTTAAAAAAATTTTGCGGACACGTGTCACCCAGGGATTGGGCCACGTGTCCGCAACGTTTTTAACATAAAATGGATGCTGCGAAATTTTTTAATGGGACACGTGTCCCATTCTGGTGGCGACACGTGTCCCTATCGTATTTTTTCTTATTTTTTTCATTTTTTTCCAATTTTTTAAGAATTCAAAATTTAATATATTTTTGATTTTCAAATTGTAATAATTGGTCGGACTAGATCAATATTTTATTTAGTATTGTCTGTAATTTTTATAGTTGTTACAATTGATTTTTTCAATTTTAATGGTTTTTATATAATTTTAAAAACATGGAATTATCTTATTAGTTATTTTTTTATTTCATTTTAATAATTATATTAAATTTTACATTCAACTTATTTTTTGTGGACAAATTTATTTAAAATAATATTTAATGGTCAAAATAATTATTGTTATATTTGGTTTTTCGTACTGTTGTGCGGAATGGAGAAAGAACAGAAAATATGAACGAAAATAACAAGACACCAGATTTACGTGGTTCACCAAATTTGGCTACATCCACGGGAGACGGATTCACTTTTTATGGTTTCCATATTATTTTATAGAAAAAATGAATTCTCATAATATTTATTTATTTAATTTCGTTTTAATAGTTTCTTCAAAAAAATTGAAATTCATTTTATTTTTTACACTGAAGTATCGTATTGACAAGAACGGGAAAAACAAATTATTTAACGTATTTTAAAAAATGAATTTAAATTTAAATATTTAAACATTATATTAAAATAATATGGAAACGAATTTAAATTCAAAAACGTTACAAAATTTAAATTTTAAAACGAATTTAAATTTAAAAACGAATTTAAATTTTGTAACGAATTTAAATTTAAAAACGAATTTAAATTTAAATATTTAAACTTATTTTGGTGGACAAATTTATTTAAAATAATATGTAATGGTCAAATTAATGAGTAGGATAGAGAAAATCAAGTGGGTTCCATGAATAGTGTACAGTGGTCTCTTAACCATTGTGGAGAAAAAAAGAGGGTGTCTCTTAAGTGGTCTTTTAAGCTGAGGTGGAAGAGAGAGAGGGAGAAAAATAATATATTTAATTGGTAAGATACCGATAGCGGTCTCTACCACTGCCCATGGCCTTAGACGTACGAAGTTGGATTTCTGTTTATGCAGAATTGCAGATAGTTAATTTCACATAGTTGGGACAAAATTACTTATTATATGTCTCGAACAAAAACGGTGACTAAAGTAGAATTGAATGTGGGGTCCACACGACCTACATCTTGCACAGTATTGCCGTGCCGCAGCTACTTATGATCACTTTTATGAATGTCTGGTGCTGAATTTTCTCTGGTAGATAATACCTGACCCCGTGGCTTATTTTCATTGGATGTTTTTGCTCCTTCCCCATCCAGTCCCAAACAAAGATCAAAACCTTCCATTCCATAGGATACAAACACACAAAAATGTACTCTCAACAGAATCACATCATTTTATCCTGAGCCACTGAGTCGGTGGCATAAGAACTTCAGCTTTGATGGCGCCAGCTCTGTCCTCAAACTCATTCTTCCTCAACTTCAAAACGCCCTCCCAGAGGGCACCCCTCAGGAAGCCCAGGCTCACTGTTCTCGCCAAGAAAGCAGGACCCTTTTCCGGGTTCGGGAAGTCGGCCGGCGATGATTTGGATTCTGGTGATTCAGAGAACTCAGTGCCATTCAAGTTCAATTTTGGGAAGCTGCCGGATGTGAATGCTTTGGTTCCTTCCCTGAGCCGGGGCTCGGCCGGGTTTTCACTCGGAAGGACTAAAGATCCTGGGACGGTGTTTGTCGCCGGTGGCACGGGCCAGGCCGGAGTGCGCATTGCTCAAGCGCTTCTCCGGGAGGGCTTCAAAGTGAGAGCTGGAGTGTCTGATCTTGATGCTGCTCAGGAACTTGCTCTTCTTGCTTCACAGTACAAGGTAATTGGCTTCATCAACAATGTCTAATGTGTGATCGCTATCATGTTAATAATTTGAGTAATCCGCACAATGTACAACTTTATATGGACACTGAGGTACAACACTCAACATAAACGATTGATACATGTAATGTAAGGTAGGAAAGACATGGGATTGAACATTTTAAACATGTTTCTTGAGGGAACTAACCTGTGTTTGTTTGTAGATCATTTCTAGTGACGAATCGAAGCGTCTCAATGCTGTTCAATCAAACTTCACGGATGCAGAATCAATAGCGAAAGCTATTGGAAATGCTAGCAAAGTGGTAGTCACAATTGGATCTGCAGAGAACGGACCAGTTTCAGAAGTCACCACCGATGACGCCTTGCAAGTCATTCAGGCTGCAGCATTGGCCAATGTAGGCCATGTGGCTGTAGTGTACGATGATTCATCCATGTCTGCGTCGACTTACAATGTCGTGGATGGGATCACATCTTTCTTCGGGAATCTGTTCTCACGATCCCCGCCATTGACCATTCCAGAGTTGCTGCAGAAGGTGGTCGAGACAGATCTTAGCTACACCCTCATAAAAACCAGTCTCACGGAGGATTACCTCCCTGAGAGTTCGTACAACATTGTCGTTTCTGCTGAAGGAAGTGGACAATCCGACTACAAAGTAATGTAATGTATGCATTTTCTTTTTTCTTCTTCATTGTAAGATGATGGCAAGTATGGGAGTTTGCTTGATTTCTAGACTGACAAATTTTTTTGTTTGAGATTCTCAGGTTACTAGGTCGCAAATTGCTTCACTAGTTGCAGGTGTTTTCTCCAACACGAACGTGGCTGAAAATAAGGTAGGATATATTTCAGTACTTACAATTTAGAGGCATATTCGAAGGTTGACATTAATGGAAAGAAAAGAGAAATTATTGCAGCTGTTTATTTTTAACTGCTTAATTCGGCATCCTCCTCGTACCACCATCCAGGTTGTGAAAGTCTCTAGTGATCCAGAAGCCAAGTCAAAAACTACCGAGGAACTTTTCAGGTAATAGAAATTAAAAGGATTATTCACTCTTTCGATTTAGGCCCCGTTCTCCCAAACTGATGTTCTACTAAACTGAATATAGTGAAAAATATGAACAGTAGACCAAAACTAAGCTAAATAACATCAATTTAAAATTTAACATCGATTTAGGCCCCGTTCTCCCAAACTGATGTTCTACTAAACTGAATATAGTGAAAAATATGAATAGTAGACCAAAACTAAGCTAAATAACATCAATTTAAATTTAACTGAACTGAATTGAAGTGTAGTTAAGCGAGAAAGAACGTGGACATATGCTTATTAGTGTAGCAATTAAAGTTGGTTAAAGTTCATATTTAGTCTGAATGTTTCTGAATTCTACTTGCAGCATGATTCCAGTGGATGGAAGACGAAAAGCTTACGCTGAATCCCTTGAGAAATCCAAGCTGGAGGAAGAGGCTATAAGAGCGAAGGAGAAAGCTCGCAAGGCAGCAGAAGCGGCAAAGAAGCCTGAAATGCAAGAAACCAAAGCTGGTGATCTTGCAAAAGAAGCCCAGGAGAAGGCAGGAGCTTCAGTCGAGAGCCTGCTGAACAAAGCCAGAGGCTTCGGTTCAGGGATCTCGTGGGAGAAGCTGAGCGCGCAGCTGAAATCCGCTGCTAAGGAGTCTGACGAAGAACCAAAAGTGAAGGTTGCCACGGTTAGGGGGCAGGCAAAAGCTCGATCGCTGCCTGCTCAAAAAGCTGTTGTCAAGAAATCTGTTCCATTTAGAGCCAGGGAGGTGGCTTCTAAAACAAAAGACAAACAAACAGCAGAGTCCAAGAAAGAAGTGAGAAAGGTTTTTGGTGGACTGTTTAAGCAAGAAACCATTTATGTTGATGATGATTGAGTATGATCTGTGTGTATTTGCTCAACATTCGGTACGCTATTTTTGCAGTAAGATGTTTTTGACAGATATAGCAAGGGAGAAAACCTTCTTTTCTTGCCTGCTTGTGCTGATTGTAAATTGGAAATTCTGCAACCTGTTAGTGCAATTTGAGCCGTCTACACCGAAAACACAATAAATGATTTTGAAACAAAACTTGTGTAAATCTTCAGAAGCATTGGCTTTATATGTACAGCAAGATTTAGATTCATCAAAACATCTAGCTCGAGCCCATGAAAGAGAGACAATTCTATAATGATCATCCTTAGATGCAAGTGTCAACAAGTTAAAAGACGTCTATAACAAAGTAGAAAACATTGCAAAACTGAGTAATCTTGAAATGCATGACAGAAATCCAAATGTCTGAGATAACAAAGTACGCTAATTGAACTAAGAACATTCTAGCCATACATAATCCTAGGCTAATGCCTAAACATGATGGATCTGTTGATTTTAATTGGGAGATACGAGGCTCTCTCTACAGCCTCTTCCAACTACTACCGGAAGGAAACCATGATGAGTTGCGGAAACAACCAAATCCCTCCGAACCCCACTTCTCAAATTATATGCTACTTATAAGCCTTCACGCCGACATAGAAAAACTCTCTTCCTCGCCTAGAAAGCATAAAGCTTTAAACCTGGATGTCGGGAGAAAAAAATTGATGGTAAATTTGGTCCAAGAATCTTGCACACCGTAATCCTTCTTTAACCAAACTTCAATGGCGGCATCCCGTGCCTGTGACAGTCTTCAAGAACAACGAGAAGAGAATCTTCAAAACCTGTAGGATATGGCACCTGTTCAAATGCCTTGGTCGCCAAACTGAAAGCAGCTATAACATGATCATGGTTGCCTGTGACATGACCGTAGAAGCCGCCTAACAGAAGCAATATCAGATACCCAATGAAAAACACCCCAGAACTTTCGATTTGATCCTCAAGGCCATAGAAAGGCATCGCTATATCCCTCCAAGTTTTGGTTTTTACGCTAAAGACATGGACACCGTAGAGACCGCGTAACACAATTTCGCAATCATCATCGGAACTATCATATCCCAGACCCATAAAGCGGGATGCCCAATAGAGCAGCGGATATGAATTCGGGACATTTAGGGTATCTAAAGTAATGGGATTCACCAAAAGCATACCATTGGAGTCACGGGGAGCCGGAGTAGTATTTCATGGATGACATCTTCGGCCAGAATTGGGGAATTTTCAGACATTGCAGCCATTCCCGGCCGAAGAGAGAACAAATTTCGAATTGAAGCGGAGGTCTTACGTAATTTGAATTGAAATTATGAATTCGTGTTTTCATTGATAGTACAATACATGGACAATATTTACAAAGTCATAAATAAAAATGGATTCTATCTAAGGTACAATAATATTGTAGAAAATATTCACAAAATATCTCTTACACTCCTCCTCAAGTTGGAGTATGTAAATCTCGAATGCCCAACTTGCCAAGCAAAGTTTGAAATGTCCGTCGCCCAAACATCTTCGTAAACAAATTTGCTAGTTGACTAGCAATACGAATATGATAAGTAACCACATCACTAGACTGAATCAAATCACGAACAAAATGACAGTCAATTTCAATGTGCTTCGTCCTCTCATGAAACATTGGATTGGCAGTAGTATGAAGAGTTGTCTGACTATCACAATACAATGCATTAGAGTATAATGCGCCATTCCCAAGGAACGAGGAAAGGACTTGAGCCACAGCAATTCACAACATGCGATTGTGATAGGTCGATATTCTGCTTCAGCCGAAGAAGGAGACACAGTGGGTTGTTTCTTCGTCTTCCAAGAAAATGAAGATTCACCAATCATTACAAAATATCCGGTCAAAGATCGTTTAGTAATTGGGCAAGCTGCCCAATCTGAATCACAAAATGCTGTAAGCTAAAGAAAACTCTTAGCTGATAGAAACAAACCTTAACCAGGATGACTCTTTAAATAATGCAGAACTCCTAGAGCTGCATGCCAATGCGCCAAACGTCGTTTCTCCATGACCTAGGCCAAGTTATGGACAGAATAGCTAAGCTCAGGACGGGTGATGGTGAGATAAATGAGCTTCCGAACTCGTCTACGATACTGCGCATAATCGTCAAACAAAGGACCATAATCTCGCGCCCAATTGTGCTGCTGGTCCATAGGAAAATCTGTGGGTTTATCTGCCAATAATCCAATATTGGACAAATATCCAAGGCATATTTCCGTTGACACAGAAACATCCCATCAGGCCGACGAGCTATCTCAATCCTAAGAAATATTTCAGGGCCCCAAGATCCTTCATATAAAAACAAGAGCACAAATACTTCTTGAACTTGGTCATCATCTCAGGAGAGAAACCAACAACAATAAGACCATCAACATAAGCCAATGCATGAAGAGAAACACCATCCTTCAAGTAAGAAAATAAAGAGTAATCTGCCTTACACTGAACAAACCCAAAGAGGCGAAGAGCAGCAGCAAGTTTTGCAAACCAATTTTGCGAAGCCTGCCGCAGACCGTAAAGAGATTTGCGAAGCTTGCAAACCAACCCAGGCGCCAGAAGTGTATAACTAGGAGGCGGACACATGTACACCTCCTCCTCCTCCAGATCACCATACAAAAATGCATTGTGAACATCTATCTGATGAAGATCCCAACCACGAATAACAGCAACAACCAAGAAAAGAAAAACTGAACTCATCTTGGCAACATGAGCAAATGTCTTAGTAAAGTCAATCCCCTCAATCTGACGATTACCAAGCACAATCAAACGAGCCTTTTATCGTTTAATATAACCATTTGACCTAAACTTGGTCCGATAAACCCACTTACAACAATCGATTTCTTGCTAGGAGAAAGAGGAGCAAAAACCATGTATTATTCCGCTCGAGTGCATCTACCTCGGCAGACATAACTGCACGCCAATGATCATGGCGATAAGCACCGGAAAAGGTAACTAGATCAGCGGCATCCATAGCTGCAACCAAACGTCTAGAATGTGAAACTGAAAAATTACTACAAGAAACATAATCAGCAATATGGTAACATGTATATGAGGATAGTGAGTCAGATGACGTGGGATCAACAAGGGGGAGGGTTTATTGAGCGAGTAGTGGTGCAGATGTAATCTTTCAATTTAACCGGAAGCTGACGAAGACGAGTGCTAGGAGGATGAACTGGTCGACTTGACTTAGTCATAGATGACATCAGCTCAGAAGGTGGCTGTCGAACGGCTGATGGAGCCGATGGTGGTGAGGCGGGTGCCGAAAGGCTGAGCTTGGTAGGAGGTGTCCGCGGGTCGAACATCACTGGCGACGGCCGGCGTGACTCGACGATGAGCGGCTGGTGCTTGGGATGAGCTGGACGTGGACCGGTCACAGGCGGCTAAGTAGATAGATGAGCTGGCCGCGGCAGATTGAGACCGGATGGCTCTACCGGGCCGGACAGCTCAGTAAAGGAGTCGTCAAAGATGAAAGGTGACGGAGATACAGTGGATCAGTAGGTGGTGTCTTTGTAGAAATAGGTGCAAAAGGGAAACAATCTTCATAAAATATCACATCTTGGTTGTCAAACAGAGCTCGAGACTCTAAGTCATAAACACGCCAAGCTTTCTTGTCAACAGGGTAGCTAAGAAAAACACACTTCTGACTTCTAGATGCAACCTTATCACGCGGCCATGGAAGCTGAGAAGAAAAACACAATGAACCGAATACACGGTGATAATCTTTCGCCTCAGTAGATCTTTCGCTTTGCTCTGATACCAACTGATATGAATCTCCTTGCGAAGACTCACGATTGCGGAATTAATATCTTTGATCTAGTGAAGGGAGCTGCAAACCCTCACTATCTCGCATGAAATTCAGGTGTCTAGCCCTCAAGGTACGCCTAATATCGACTTGCTCTCTAACTAGCCCTCATGATCAGATTGCAAGGTTCATTGATACTTAACTAGCCCTCGGGGTTAAGCAATAATGGAAAAATCTCGCAAGCAACAAGAGTATGAACTCAAAGGTTTATATTTCTGAATGATGATAGTGGTGTTGTAATAAATTTGTGAATGACCTCCCCTATTTATAGGGTATAATTCGGCCAGTACAAATAGAAACTGGAATAACTTATGGCAGTTTTATGGCAGTTTTAAGAATCTAAAACCATATCTAACTAGAATACCTAAAATAAATGACTATATTCTTCAAAATAAATCTTGAATGAACACTGCCTTATCTAATCTTACCAAATATAATTCTAATCAAATCAGGTCTAAATATTCTAAACCCTAATTAAAATATAACCAAAACTCTTCTAAGCCAACATGGCTGAGTTAATGTGACTTATTCTAAAATAAAATATATTACAAATGATCACACTACCTCATTAAAAAATCCAATGGAAAAAGTGTATAGTGTTATCTTTTAAAAACCCTAATTAATAAAAATAAATAAAGAAAACCTAATTCGTATCATTCCCTTCAAGGTCAAAAAGTTTCATCCTCGAAACGTGAACGATCTTCAAAAAATAAATGAAGATAAACATCCCACGCCATCCCTGTAAAATTCTACTAATAAACGTTGACTATGCACAGACTAGGCAGTGACTGGAATGCTGATGTGGCAAAAACTCCTCGATCTTGCAAAACAAGAATACCAGACGAGATAATCAAATAACTCGCGATGAAACCAATATATCACGATAAAATGACCAACACACGAAATAATGACCAGCTCGTGAGTGAATGTATGGTTTTGGTGTCTCGCGCATGTCACAGATGCCCTTCAATGGAACGCGCGCGTGAATTTCACGCGCCCCCTGCTGCTGGTTCGCGCGTGCGTTCTACGCACCAAACTGGTCTCCTTCTTCACTGAACTTTTGCTAAACTTTTCTACGTCGGTGTCGCACTGAACTGGGAACTTCATACACTGCCAACGTAATTGACAACGATCGGAAACTCACTGGAGAAGAAAACTGGGAACGATGAACTTCGCCAGAGACGAGGTGGAATTCGTTGGAGAAACCTTCCCTTCTGTCAAATTGAACGAAGGAAAATGGAGCTTCGGCAGACGGCGATTAGAACGATGGGATTCTTGAGGGTGGACGGAGACGATGAAGTGAATGGTGGTGTGGCAGCAAAATTGTCGAGATGCTGAGCAGCGGCGGCGATGAGATGTCTGGCGGAAATTTGTTTGTTGCTTCTATTTTATTTTTCTTTAAAAAAATTAAACACAGATACGAAAATGGCAAAGTTTTTGGAAAGACGGTCTTTCCATAGGCTTATGGAAAGACGGGGTTTGATTAGAATATTAAAAGGTAAATGTCTTAGTTGCAATATTAAAATTTTAGTATGCAACATGTAGTAGTTATAAAATTTATAACCCGGTTCATGCAACCCGAAAATGTTATCTTAATTTCTTCTAATTTACACTTTAAACCTTGGTCTTTCCATAACTTATGGAAAGACCGTCTTTCAAGAGACAGACTTGATGAAAATGTGCAAATATCACGATAAAATGGTTTTATTTATTTATTTTTATTAATTAGGGTTTTTAGAAGATAACACTATGCTCTTTTTCTCATTGAATTTTTCAATGAGGTAGTGTGATCATTTGTAATTTATTTTATTTTAGAATAAGATCCATTAACTCAACCATGTTAGCTTAGAAGAGTTTGGTCGTATTTAAATTAGGGTTTTAAATATTTAGTTCTGATTTGATTAGAATTATATTTGGTAAGATTAGATAAGGCAATATTCATTCAAGATTTCTCTTGAAGAATATAGTCATTTATTTTAGGTATTCTAGTTAGATGTGATTTTAGCTTCTTAAAGCTACCATAAGTCATTCCAGTTTCTATTTGTACTGGCCGAATTATACCCTATACATAGGGGAGGCCATTCGCGATTTTATTACAACACCACTATCATCATTCATAAATATAAACCTTTGAGTTCATACTCTTGTTGCTTGCGAGCTTCTTCCATTGTTTCTTAACCTCGAGGGCTAGTTAAGTATCAATAAACCTTGTAATCTAATCATGAGGGCTAGTTAAAGAACAGGTCGAGATTAGGTGTACCCTGAGGGCTAGACACCTGAATTTCGTACGAGATAGTGAGGGTTTGCAGATCCCTTCACTAGATCAAAGATATTAATTCTGCAATCATAAGTCTTCACAAGGAGATTCATATCAATTGGTATCAGAGCAAAGCGAAAAATCTACTGAGGCTGAAAAAAAGGAAAAGGGTGGTTTCGAGTTTTTGTTGAATTTATTTTAAATTTATAAACTCTTTTGTGTCATATTTTAACTGTGTTTGTTTGATCTTTCTTATCAGGAGGATTGAATCTAGAGTAGAAGGGCGTCGAAGGGTCCGAGAGTTAGAATACTTCGATATTACTATCCACCTTCACCTTCATCAATCGAGTCAGGATGACGTCGAAGGGTCTGAGCATTAACAAGTATTATCTGCCTTCACCTCCCGGTCAGTTTCGTAGTTTTTAGGTAGCTTAAACAGTTTATGTGCTTGTGATATTTTTCGTAAACTCTTCTGAAAATTATTGCATACTCATAATCCTATTTGTTTTCTTTATCATTCTTTGATTCCGTGATCTTGAATTTTTCTCTGATTCTTGATTACACCTTATTCAAAAAAATATTTGAGTCTTGTGGCGTTTTTCATATATATAGTGTCATATTCTTCATCCTTATGATCTTGAATACCTAGAAGTTCATCTTAATCAAGAGGAAGTTGTCGCAGTTTCTTATTCCAAGTTTTGTATGGGCGATTTTTGTTCCAAAACTTTACAAAAAATTTTTTAGCATATTATTGGGTTTCAAATGCAGAATTTAGGATTTGAAATTGGGAATTTGGGGAATATTTGCAATTTTCAAAAGTTTTGATCTGAATTTTTTGATTTGGGGGATAAGTAAGTCATTAAAATCCTTTACCACAAGGGATTTGGATTTGAGTTCCTATTCCAATTTGTTTTCGGAAAAGTTTCTCGAATTTTCGGAACCTATTTGTCGCATATATAAAGCCTTCTTGTTTTGATCATAATTCATTCAATACAGCTCCGATTCATGTCATTTAAATTGAATTTTGTTCCTTATTCTTTTTAGAATTTGGAATTCCAGATCGTAGAGCCCAATTTTGAGTTTATATATTTTTAAATTTCAAAATAAGTTATGCAGTACGCATCTCCATAGTTTGCTTTGAATTGTGGGGAATTGATCAATTGCCCCTGCATTAGCCTTTTCCTTGTGAGTTGTGATTGTTATACACTTGGTGAGTGACCTTACTAAACAAAGGGGAAGGGGGGCATTTATTACCGATGGTTTGTTTCTTCTTAGCAGGGATGGCAGACGATCCATTTGTCCCGCCATTTGTTGGCAATCCCAAAAATAAACCTAAAATGAATTCCATGAATGTCATAAATGCCACAATGAGTGAGGTTCAGAGATTGTCTAGGAAGGTAGATGAGTTATCAAATCCAACGACACCTCGTTCTGCAAGACAAGTTGAATATGCTCCTGAAATCAAAGGTTTGAAGTATGATATTCCTAGATTTGATGGTCGACACAGTTCTGTGAAATACTTGGATTGGGAGAGGCAGGTCCAGAACTTATTTGATCTTAACAACTACCGTGAGAAAGAAAACATCAAGGTCGTAGAGTATTCTTTCACCCATTATGCCACAGAATGGTGGGAGAATTAGAAAGAATCAAGATATCATGCCGAAAGAAACCTATCTCTACCTGGGAGAGATTGAGAACCAAGCTTCGATTACATCATGTTCCACGAACATATTTGATGGAGCAACATTCGTCTCTCAGCACTATGAAGCAAGGCAACCACAACGTAGATGATTGGTGACAAGATCTTGAATTAGCTATGAGAAGAGTTGGCATGAGAGAAAATGATGTTTTTTATAAAGAATCGGTTTATTGAAGGTTTAAGAGAAAATCTGCAAGTTCTAGTTAAGCTCCAATATTATGTTTCCATGCAAGATTTATTGTTCAAGGCTAGGTTGGTTGAGTCGACATTAAGGCCCAGGGAAGCTCTAATTTCATATGACAGTCAAAGGCAAGTCTCAGATTTCAGAAGCCCAAATTCAACTATGGGTGGTAGCATTTCGAACATGGGTGGATGAGGAAACCCTAATTCGACCAAAACATACTCAAATCCACCATTTGAACCCATTGATCGAAGAATGATTGCAACCAATCAGTCTCCTAGCCAAAATAAAAGTAAATCAATTTCTACTTCGTCAAATACAGTTTCTTCTAACACTCCTACATGTTTTCATTGTAATGAACAAGGACATGTTCACAATAACTGTCCCCTTGAACGAGTTATAACAACAATGGAGGAGGAAGATGATGATGATATTCCTGCATGGTATGACACCAAAGAAGAACAATTAGATGATGAAATTATCATTGTTGACGGAGGTGAACAAGGTCTTGAAACACAAGAAGTTTTTGAGGCGTATTCCACACAAGTTTTTGAAATTACTCCCCCAAAAAGAGCAAGTAATTTTGACCAAAATAGTGTCCATTCCACCAAAAAGACAGTAAATGTCACCA
This sequence comes from Rubia yunnanensis, assembly GCA_037428765.1. Classification (NCBI taxonomy): domain Eukaryota; kingdom Viridiplantae; phylum Streptophyta; class Magnoliopsida; order Gentianales; family Rubiaceae; genus Rubia; species Rubia yunnanensis. The sequence continues at coordinate 132,990,962 of CM075062.1, forward strand.
TACACAAGTTCCAGGTTAGTCCTAAGGCAGGTAAGATAGGTAAGTTGCAAAATGATTATGATAAGTCGCATAAAGTCTTGTCTTCACGTCTTAGTCCTTTACCTTCTATTTATATGATGAGGCATGAATTATCTATTGACTCTGGTAAATTGTTTTATGCTTCAATAAGAGATGTGAATCGAGCTTTGACTAATCATTCTTTTGTTCTTATAATGTCCTTTAAAGAAAGTTACTATGCCAATGAAGATATTTCTATAGATATGCTTTCACGGTTTGTTTAGTTGTTACGGGAATTCAAGGATGTCTTTATAGGTTTTATGATTCCCATTTCGAGGACGAAACTTTTCGATCCGGGAGGGAATGATACGAATATCAAATGCTTTGATGATTCTTTAAATGGTTTGATGGATCAACTTTATGATGAAGAAATGAAGAAAGAGTCATCATCGACATCTTGAATTTATTGTTCAAGACTGTCGACGAACTGAAAACATCATGATCACACTACCTTATTAAAAACCCCATTGAAAAAAGAAGTATAGTGTTATCTTCCAAAAACCATAATAAATAAAAGAAAAAAGTGCTTTTATAACCCTACTTACTTGACATAAGTGCCAATATAACCTTTCAATATTCGAAAGTGTCAATATAACCCTATATAGTTAGTGAAAGTGCCAATGTAACCCTATAAGTTTTAAGGATGTGCTGATATAACCCAACAAACGTTATTAATGTACTGATATAACCCTACAAATATTAGGAATGTGCTGATATAACCCAATAAGATTGCATAATGTGCTGATATAACCCTACCTAATTTCAACGAACTATGGCGTTCCGGCTAACTATGAGGGTAAAATTGTCCACTCAATTTCAGAGTTAGCCTAAAGGGTATTTAGTCAATTTACATAGAGTCAACGCTGAACAATTGTGGTCAATGCCGGAAATGGGGTTTGAGGGTTATATTGGCACTTTCATTAACTAGTTAGGGTTATATTTGCACTAAAAATTATCACAGGGTTATATTGGCACTTACTCAAGTAGATAGGGTTATATTGGCAATTATCCCTAAATAAAAATAAATAAAGAAAACCTAATTAGTATCATTATGTTTTTGTTATTCAATAAGTGTGAGATTTATCTCCACAGATTAGTTTTGTTATTCGACTTGATCGATTAGTGTGTTCATGATGATAACTCGATTTTGTTGTTCAAGTTGATGTATTGTTCTCGATCTGCATGTTCAAATCATGTGCTCGTAATTCTGTTTGTGATTTTATTTTTGGGTTTCCATTAATTTGGATTCGTCAAGATCTGTGTTTTTCTAGGTGTTTACAGTTTGGACAACATAGATCGTGGTTGGATCAAGTGGTGTTACAGTGGAAGAAGATCCCTATTTGATATTGATGATACGACTATCTCTGCCAAGTGGTCATGATTTTCGCGGGAAGTAAGTTAATATCCCCAAGGGCAATGTTACAAATTTTTATTGGATTCTTGTTCTGTAATAGTACAGACAATCAGTTCAATTGACATGTAATTTATATATCCTTGCAATATATTTTTTTTATAAAAATAATCCTTCAAAGATGCCGGGGAAATGCCCAACGATAATTACAATGAGTGGAATCGACATCCAACCTAATTAACCTCTAGCAATAACAATGTATTGCAAGGATACCTAAATTACATGTCAACCAGACTGATCGTCTGTACTATTATAGATTAGAAATTCAATAAAAACTGTAACATCGTCCTCAGATATCTTAACTTGCTTCCTGCGAAAATCATGACCACTTGGCAATGAGGAGCGTATCACGCATCAATAGCACTATGCCAAACATGGATCTTCAACAACTGTAACACCATTTGATCCAACCACGATCTATGTTGTCCAAATGTATCTCCTTCTCCCCTCTCTAAAAAAACACCCTACTTTCTCTTCAATTTTCTTTTCCCCATCTTCCCATCGTGGGGAGACGGGGAAACAATAATTTTTTAATTGATATTGTTTGAGTTTTATGTTATTGAATAAGTATGGATCTATCTCTATGCATTAGTATTGTTCTTCGACATGATAGATTAGATTGTTGTGTTCATGATGCTCTATTTAGTTGTTCGCATCGAAGTTTTGTTCTTGATCTGGTAGTACAGATTGCATTGCTATAATTTTGTGTGTTTTTGGTTAGGTTTTCCATTAATTTGGATGTTTCAGATATGTGTTTTTCAATGTGTTTATAGTTTGAATAACATAGATCTGCTTCGGGTCAAGTGGTGTTGCAGTTATTGAAGATCCCTGTTTGGCAAAGAGATTGATGTATGATACGCCCCTATCTGCCAAGTGGTCATAGTTTTTGCAGGAAACGAATTAATATCCCAATGACGATATTACAATTTTTATTGGATCTTTAATTGTAACAGTACAGACGATCAGTCTGGTTGACATGTAATTTAAATATCTTTGCAATAGATTAGTAAATTCTAGAGAGTACTTAAATTGGATGTCAAATCCACTTATTGTAATCGGTGTTGGGCATTTTTCCCGGCAACTATGAATGATTATTTTTTTTAAAAAAAATCTATGTTGTCCAAATTGTGAACACCTTGAAAAACATAGATATGACAGATCTTAAATTAATGGAACCCCAAAATAAAACACAAACAAAATTATGAAAACACAATCTGTACAATCAGACCGAGAACAATATATCGACACTAACAACTAAATTGAGTTATCTTAATAAACATATCTATCTAATTAATCAGGTCGAAAAACAAAACAAATGTGTAAATCCACACTTATTCAATAACATAAAGATCAATTAAAATAAACGGTTGCTTCCCAATCTCCCCATATTGAGAAGATTGAGAAACCCGGAGAGATGCGCCGCCGGGGAAGTATATCCTTGCAATATGTTAGTTATAGCTAGATGCTAATTAGGTTGGATGTCAATTACACTTATTGTAATCGCGATGAGCGTTTTTCCTAGCATCTTGAATGATTGATTTTTCAAAAAAGAAAAAAATTTATACTCCATTTACATATTAGAATTTTGAGTTCCAATTAAACACGGAAACCACTTGCCGCAAACCCTCTCGCCGCAACCCTTCTTCTTCAATTTTTCTCCATCTTCCCATTATAGGAGATGAGGAACAATCGTTTATTTTAATCATGTTTTTTCTTATTGAATAAGTGTGCGATTTATCTTTAAAAATTAGTTTTATTCTTCGACCTGATCGATTAGATCATTGTGTTCGTGATGATAACTCCACTTAGTTGTTCATGTTGATGTATTGTTCGGATTGTGTGTTCATAATTTTGGTTGTGGTTTTATTTTCGGGTTTCCATTAATTTGGATTCATCTGATCTGTGTTATTCATGGTGTTTACAGTTTGAACAACATGGATTGTGTGGTTGGATCAAGTGGTGTTACATTTGTAGGAGATCCTTGTTTGGCGCAGTGTTATTGATGTGTGATACGCTCCTCTCTGCCAAGTGATCATGATTTTCGCGGGAAGCAAGTTAATATCACAATTTTTATTGGATCTCTGATCTGTAATAGTACAGACGATCAGTCTGGTTGACATGTAATTTAGATATCCTTACAATATGTAGCTATTGCTTGAGACTAGTTAGGTTAGATATCAATTCCACTTATTGTAATTGCCGCTACGCATTTTTTCCAACATATTGGAATGATTGATTTTTCAAAAAAAAAAATCATATTCCAATTACATATTTCGAACTGGCTCTATACACTTATATTGGAATTGGAATTGGAATTAGAATTGGAATTGGAATTGGAATTGGAATTGGAATGGGAATCGTGATGCTTAATTGCATATTGGAATTGGAGTACTCCCTTTCCAAATTTACATTTAAACTTTTAACAGTTGATTCGAAAAATTATTCATCCTTCAGTTGATATTTTAGAAAGAGTCTGTATCTTGAAAATTGTTTTTTCATAAGTTATGAAAAACCAATGTTAAACTGCAAATTAGAATAAATCAAGATAAAATATTTGAGTTGCATTAATCGGGTCATAAACTTATAACTACTGCACGTTGTCAATAAAATTTTAATAATATAACTAAAACCTTTTATATTTCTATAATTGAAATTCGCCTATAGAAAGACAGTATTTCTCAACACTTTGTCTTTTCAAAATATATGTTATAAAAAATCTAAAAAGGTATCACTCGATAGTATTTATACTTATACACTAGTTCAATTTTATGGGAGTTAATATCTTTTTACTAAATGAATAACATAATTGCACCTTGAAATGAGACAGACAGAGTAGTATAAGTTTTGAAGTTGATTTAGGCTGTGTTTCCTATATTTGAACTGAATTAAACTTAACAAAAATCACGAAGTATTGTTTTAGACTAACTAACAGTTAAATGAAATCATTTATAATTAATAGGGTGATTTGATATTAATTATTATTTATTGCAAATGACACACCTATAGCTATGAAAATGAATCCCAAAATATAAATAATTATAATCCGACCTTAAAACTTCTTGAAAAATGAGATTTTTATGATTGGTCCAACCATTAGTCGATCCAATAAGAAACATTCTTAATAACAATATAAGTGTAGTGAAAATTGTAATACTATAACAAATTTAATTTGACTTCCATCGGATCAAAATTAAACCAAAATACAGTATAGTTCAAAGAAGAGAGACTTATAACTTTAGTTTTTTTCAATTGTAAGTGAATTCTACAACTTTAAGATTTATTTAGCAATATGTTTACCATTAAAATTATAATTATAGTTAAGGATTCTTTGATTTATGTGGTCAATTGAGGGTGGTGTTATCATTTTCTGACTCTATGTTATCAAAAATACATCCCTCCTTCCTCCTACATGCATTTTGTAATCTTCATCCTCGTACCTCTATTTCGCCTTCTTCCTCCCTCGCGTGGAAGTGTGACATGTTCGCATTGGATCAGCAAATGCCACTGCAATTGAGATTAAAACCAAGCTTGGAGTTGAGGAAATTATTCTTTGATAAGAGAAACAAATTCCCAGCAGTACTTTGTCACTTTGCTGCATTTGTTCAATTTCAACTAAGTTGGTTGCTGCATGCTCCATATCTTCAATTATGACTTCGCCGCTGCATTTCTTTTGAGAATGAGCAATGGTAGCATAAACCATTCCAATGGAGTAACAGAACCAATACTGCGGTTAAGTAATTGGAATTGGATTTATATTCTTACCATAATTATAGAGGTAATTGTATCCTGTTACATTTTTCTAGCTTGTATAGGTATCATGTACTGCTATATAATGTATCCTAAATTTATGAATACAGACACACATCATTACCCTTATTTCCTACATGGTATCAGAGCCTAAAATCCTGAAACCTAAGAACCTAAATTTTCCATCTTAAAATTTATTTATTTTTCCTCTTTCCAAAAATTTTTTTTTTTTTGCTTAGTCGCTGCTCCGCCGAGAACTCCTCCGGCGAACCACTGTCTGCTACTCCTCCGGCTGCGTTTGCTCGGCCACGGTTTGTTCCTCCTCCAACGGAGTTCGCTCGGCTGCGGTCTGCTCCTCCGATGACGGCGTTTGCGCGGTTGCCAATTGCTCATATTCGCCTTCCGTTGCTCAATTGCTACGCCACCATGGTTGTTGTCCCATAGTGCTGCCCTACCGATCGTTCGTTGCTCGCCTGCAACTCTGGCGGATCCTGCTGCCTCCTGGAAGACAAGGCGCGCGTGAGATTCACGCGCGCAACCTCGCGCGTGTTGTCACGCGCGCACGGCAGCTGTGTCTTCCCCTTCTTCAGGGCGTGTAACCACGCGCTAAACAGAGACGCGCAGGTCACCTGTTTGGCGTGTGTAACCACACGCCAGCGTTTTTTTGGCTGCTTGCACATTTGGTTTGTGAGATTATTATTCTCTTATTTATTTATTTAGCACAATAAATAAATTGTGTTATGTCTCTTTTCGCCGGCGTAGTGACGTCGCCGCAAGGGTTTGCGGTGGCCGCCTCCTCTGGCTTACCTACACGATCCAATTTTGGTCCAGCTCTGTTTGACGACCAATAGAGTACGGCCATACATTTATTTAATCAGTTTGATTCGTTATCTGACCATGGGTCAGGTAAGTCTACTTTACCTTGGATTCTTGATTCGGGAGCCTCATATCATATGACTGGTGACAAAGGTTCTCTTACTGATATTACTACTGCTACCAATATTGTGAATGTTATATTGCCTAATGGATCTGTGTCGTCTACTACACAATATGAGTCTATTTTTTTTGTAATGTCACCCTTACTCATGTGCTCTACATACCTACTTTGCGATGCAATTTATTATCATGCTCTAGATTGTTATTTGCCTTAAAATGTCTAGCCTTGTTTACTGAAAATTATTGCATTTTACAGAAAATCAGTACAGGGATTGTGATTGGCGTGAGTGAACAGAAAGGGGGGTTTATTGGCTTCGTCTATTGGATACTCGCATTCGTCCTCATATCCTGCAGTCTATTCCGACAGTTGCTTCGGTTTCTTCATCTGATTTATGGCATCAACGTTTTGGTCATCCATCATCTACGGTGTTGTCTTCTATTCCAACTCTTGATTTTAGCACAAATAATACTACTATACCTTGCTCTGTATGTTATAGAGCAAAACAGACTAGACATAGTTTTTCATTGAGTTCTACAAATGCTACTACATTATTTGAATTAGTACATTGTGATGTTTGGGGACCTTATCGAACTCCATCCTCTAGTGGTGCATTTTATTTTTTGACGATAGTCGATGATTATTCTCGAGCTGTTTGGGTTTATTTATTGGTCGCTAAGTCTGAAGTAGCCTCTAGATTCTTAGAATTTAGTGCCTTAGTGAAGAACCAGTGGGGCCGAACCATAAAAAGTGTTCAGGCTGATAATGGGACTGAATTTCTGCCTTTGCAATCTCATTTTGCTGCATCTGGGATCATCTTTGAGACATCTATGGTTGACACACCACAACAGAATGGTCGGGTTGAAAGAAAGCATCGCCATTTACTCAATGTGGCGCGTGCTTTACGGTTCCAAGCCAGTCTTCCTATTGAATTTTGGGGAGAATGTGTTCTTACTGCTGCCTTTGAGTTGCTTTATGGGCAAGCTCCAAATTATTCATCCTTAAGGGTTTTTGGATGCTTGTGTTTTGCTGCTCATGTTCCCAGATATCGTGACAAGTTTGCACCACGAAGTCGGCGGTGTCTATTTCTTGGTTACCCTGCCGGAAAGAAAGGCTATCGCCTTTTTGACTTGGAATCCCGAGTGATCTTTAACAGTCGGGATGCTGATTTCTTTGAAGACCAGTTCCCGTACTCTGCAACTCCGGCATCTGCTTTATCCGATGAACCTGGCGGCGCCACCACACCACCGTCGGATTCGTCCTCCTTCTCGCTGGAGCCGCACGGAGTTTTTCTTCAGCCTTCCGCTGCCGATCCACCGCCGCCGGTTGCCGTTGACCTTCCGCTGACCACCAGTGGCCAGCTGCTGCCGACTGTTGTCTTGCCGGTCACCACCGGTCGGTCAATGCCGGTCACCGCCGGTCGGTCAATGCCGGTCAACCCTGGCCAGTTAACGCCGGTCGTCGCCGGCCAGTCAATGCCGGTCAATGTCGACCGGTCAACGCCGGCAGGTCACCGCTAGCGAGTCCTCCGCCGCCCGACGCCGGTACCACCACGCCGGCTGCTGCCGGCTAACCTTCGCCATCCGCTGCCGATTATTCTCCGCTAGTCGCCCTCGATGCTACATCCTCGGTATCTACTTTACCGGCTTCTTTGGTACCGGATAGTTCCGCTGCTGAGTTGTCACCTATCAGACAGAATGTTCGATCTCGTCGTCCTCCATCATACTTGGCAGATTACGACTGTGAAGATTATGCTTGTGCTCTTACTTCTAAAGACCCCCCCCTTCGACTATGTTCCCTCATACGTCATCACTTTCCTCAGATGTTCTCTATCCTCTTACTAATTATGTAAATTTTGATAATTTTTCTAGTATGCATTCTAGATTTTTGGGTGCTGTAACTTCTAGTGCAGATCCCACTACTTACTCTGAGGCCTCCGGTCATTCTCATTGGCGAGATGCTATGGTTGAGGAACTTACTGCCCTGGAGCAAAATCAGACATGGACTTTGTCTCCTTTGCCTGCGCATAAGAAGGCTATTGGGTGCAAATGGGTGTACCGGACGAAGTTTCGTTCAGATGGTACTATTGAACGTCACAAGGCACGCCTAGTGGTTCTTGGAAATCGCCAGGTTGAAGGAATTGAGTACACTGAGACCTTTGCTCCAGTTGCGAAGATGAGTTCTGTTAGATTGTTCCTGTCTGTTGCTGTTATAAAAGGTTGGGAACTGCATCAGATGGATGTTCATAATGCCTTCCTGCATGGTGATTTGCATGAGGAAGTGTTCATGCGTCCTCCGCCTGGCTATGTTGTACCTCCTGGTCAGGTTTGTCGCCTTTAGAAATCTCTTTATGGTCTTCGTCAGGCTCCTCGAAATTGGTTTGCTAAACTGTCTTAGGCTTTACGTGCTTTTGGTTTTGTTCAGAGTAAAGCCGATTACTCTTTATTAGTCTATTTTCGTGGACCGGTTTCTTTACATGTTCTGGTTTATGTGGATGATTTGGTTATTGCTGGTAGTTCTTCTTCGCTCATCTCTGAGTTCAAGAAATACTTAGGTTCTTGTTTTCACATGAAGGACCTTGGTTTGCTTAAGTATTTTTTGGGCATAGAGATTGCTAGAAGACCGGAGGGGATGTTTCTCTCGCAAATGAAATATGCTTTGGACATCCTATCTGATACAGGTTTATCTGCTTCCAAACCAATTGATTTTCCGATGGAGCAACAACATGATTTGGCACGTGTTGAAGGTCCAGCCTACTATGACCCGGAGCAGTATCGCCGTTTGGTTGGGCGCCTAATATATCTGACTATTACTCGTCCTGAACTTAGTTATTTAGTTCATACTCTTGCGCAATTCATGAAGTCTCCTTGTGTTCCTCACTGGCAAGCTGCAGTTCGTGTGTTGCACTACCTGAAGAGTCATCCTGGTCAAAGTTTATTTCTTTCTTCCCGTAGTACTCTACAATTGACTGCTTATTGTGATTCAGATTGGGCCGCCTGTCCAATTACTAGGCGTTCTTTATCTGGTTATTTTGTTATGATTGGTGATTCTCCGGTTTCCTGGAAGACTAAGAAGCAACCTACTGTTTCTCGATCTTCTGCTAAAGCAGAGTATCGTGCTATGGCAGTTACCTGCTGTGAGTTGTTATGGCTTAGGTCCTTACTAAAGGACTTGGGGGTTTCTCACTCTTTTCCTATGAAATTGTTTTGTGACAGTCAATCTGCTCTCCACATAGCAGCCAATCCGGTTTTTCATGAACGCACGAAGCACATTGAAGTTGATTGTCATGTTGTCCGAGATCTTGTCCAATCTGGCACTATTGTTACTCAACATATCCGTACAACAGACCAAGCGGATTTGTTTACTAAAGCTCTCGGACGTAACCAGTTCCATTCTTTACTTGGCAAGTTGGGCATTTCCGATCCCCATGCTCCAACTTGAGGAGGAGTGTTAAGGAATTGGAATTAGATTTATATTCTTACCATAATTATAGATGTAATTGTATTCTGTTACCTTTTCCTAGTTTGTATAGGTATCCTGTACTGTTATATAATGTATCATGAATTCATGAATACATACACACATCATTACCCTTATTTCCTACAACTGCATTGGAGTAACAGAACCAGTACTGCATGCTTTGCCATCTCAAGTCCATAATAGATAATTGGTTTCATAATCCTTGAGAAGGATCCAAAGGGAAAAGAGGATCAAAGTCTTGCGAACTTTATTGACATTCTCACAAAAACAATGTCAAATGCTTCCTTAAAACTGGACATCAAGGCTTGAATTTCTTCTGCTATGATTTTTCTCAAGTGTTCTGTATAAAAAAATCCTCCAAACTAAGCCAGTTCTCCAACCTCTAGTCCTGATCTGGCTGCTGCACAAGAGCATAATGTTTCAGACTCTTCATTCCAACACTGATAATTTATTTCCTCAACTGAATGTATTTGATCAATCATCATTTCACATTGAAATTCCTCCCCATTATATGTGTCAAAAGCAGCCATCTTTCTGATGGAATTGATACTCTCCTTGGCTCTTCCAATACCCTCATCATAAGAGGACTTGATCAATTTTTCCCTATTATCAAAACCCATATTAGTTACTGCAACTTTTTCATTGCCTGAGATTTTAACACTTCCACCTTCAAACAATGTTACAACGTTATCCCGTGGCTTCAAAAGATTCTTTGTTGAAATGCAACATATCAAGCTTTCTTCAAACTTCCAAAGTATGTCATTGAACATAAATAATTCAGCAGCTCTGAAATACCAATTTCCCCCATCCGTAAGGACCGTAACCACATTCATAACGAACATTCTTTCTTTTACCTTCTCCCTCAACATCACAAGATTTAAAGGCAGGCATCCTTTACTGAATAACACCAAGAATGTTTCAAAGAGTACAGTTTCTTGTTTACATGGTAAAGATATCTCATTCCTCTCAGTAGTACTCAAATTTTCACTGCTCAACCCAACATCCCTTTTTACGTCTTCCCCTAAAGTACATTCATGGATTCACATGCTCTTAGAAAAAAGACACATGAACTTTTATAGCAGCTCTCAATAACTCCTAAGTATATGCCAAAGTAATGAAGAATTTCATTTCTTACTTGGTCTTCCTCGAATGACCTGCCCTTATTTAAAGCCATAGCAAACAATTTGAAAGAGTCTGAAAAAAGTCCTTTTTACAGTCCCTCCTCTGTACTTTGTCACCGATTCCACCCATACATTAGGGACTTTTCCCACTTTCTTTACTTTTTTCCAAACGACAGCATGCAATTGATCACATTTCCAAAGTCTAGAATCAAGAATCTCATTCCTGTTATTTTCCTCAACAACACCCTCTATTTTCCAACACAATAGGGCATTCACAGAAGGTCTCAACATCTCAATTCCAGCAACTATCCCAACACCAAGCAATTTACTTTCATTCATCCATTCTGTACAACTATTTTTTCCCTCATTAATCTCAAAAACAATATGAGTGGAGCCACCTTTATTTACAGTAATACTATCATTAGCTTGAGTCAATTTCTCTCCAACCACTTTGAATTCTTTGCCACATACTTTCAACCCATGCAGAAGTTTTCCTTTATCTACTATCACGACTTCAAATAAAGGCATCCAACATTTTATCAGTTAATTTTGTATCACGACCAATGATGCTTCAAAAGATCAAAGAATCAGAATCAATATCTACTTCATTAGAAATCACAGACTGGTTATCGATCATGGCATCTTTCAACTTATTGGGGATAAAATTACCTCTGTAATCATCAAAAATATCTTCAACATAATTCTCCAACTTGATTTCCGTCACTGTTGTAATTGGAGAGAATTTAATCTTCTCGCCCAAGACACTTAACGAAATTTCTTCAAAATTCTTTTGGAATGCATAACACTATCAGAAACCTCACTGGAAATTGATTCTTCTTCAAGATATCCTTCTGAAATTAATTCCTCAAGCAGCTTATCTCCCTGTGATGAACATAAATCCTCTTCTATATTAGTTTCTGCAATATTGTCTACCCCATCAAGATCATCCAAACTTTGTTTTTTCCCAACAGCTTGATCAAAACTCGGAGGTTTCCATTTTTCGTCACTTTCATTGGCTTCAGAAGCTTTAACCAGTCGAGTAGAGAATTTCTCCCATGAGATGTTTCCCCACATTCTCCCAACAAATAGGAAAGATTCCATCCAAGGTTGAGTTCCATTCGCAAAAAGCGGATGCAAATTGGTCATCTTCCGAGAACTTAAATGGAAAATTTCTAATGTGTTCATCAATTTCCTTGAGCCACTTCCTATGATTTCTACCACGAAAAACTGAAATTACCTTGGGTTGAGAATGTACAGTCGACGAGAGATCACCTTTCTCCATTTGCATCCGCAGTTCATCGATCTCATCCATCTGCTCCTTCACAACGTCTCCAAATTCCTCATATTCAGATGCCGTCCAGATTTCAGAAAAAACACAATCCTCTACCAACTCATATTTCACGGACGTGACTAAATTTCCTTTATTTTCAACTGCAACCCAAATTTCTGAAAATTCGTAATTTGCGACTGGAAACTTCCATTTCTTCGATTTCAGCAGCACCAAATCGAGTGATAAGAAGCTCCGCAAAACTTCCCCAAGAAACTAGCCCCCTTACCAGTTGAACGACTTCAAACCAAGTTGTTGCTCACTCTTTGATCCTTTGGAGTCGAATTCACCAAGAACAGTTGATTGAACTTTTCCGCCAAAACCCTTGAATTCTTGCCACTGAAATAGGGAAAATTTTCAGCCCGTGCAGATTTGAAACAGTCGTACGCCATTTCTTCAAGAACTGTATCAATAAGGGTGTTCATGATATGGTCCGGTCCTCGATCCATGTTATTTTTAGATTTTGGGTTCGGGTCCAATTCGGTTTAAAATTGGATTTTTCTGATCTGGATTGGATGGACATTTTACTTCAATATACATATTTTAAAATAGAGTAAAGTGCTCGTATAATCCTATGTTTTGCTGGTTTGAGCTAATATGACCCAATGGAGTTGGAAAGTGCTCATATAATCCTGTGTTTTGCTAGAATGTATTAATATGACCCTGGAGGCCTGAATTTGACCAGCAATACATGAAATGATTATTATACCCTTGTTTTTTTAAAAAATAAAAATTCAGAACAAGTGAAAGGACAATTATGCCCTCATTCATGTATTTCCTTATTCTTTGTCGTGTTAGGATTAAGTGGGTGCATTTTTTTGTTTTGGTTTTTGGTTGCCAAAGAGGATTTCTTTCCTCCGCTCCGCCGCCACCACCTCCGCTCCGCCTAACTTCACACAACTCTGCTCCGCTCCACCTAGCGATTCGACGAAGACGGTGGCCAAGGCACATCGGCGATCCCGATTCTAAGCCTTCATAGCGGAGATGGCAGCGGTAAGCCCGATTCCACGGCAAGCCCAATTCCGCCCGATTCCATTTCAGTTTAGTCGGGAAGTTTGATTTCATTTCAGTTTAGGTTTTTGGGTTTTTGTTTGAGTTGGCCCGATTCACCGGAGGATACGGTGAGGGGTGGTGGTTGGGCCGAGTGGTGGCGGGGCTAGGGACGAGCGGGACTAGGGTTGAGCGGTGGTAGTGGTTGGGACGAGTGGTGGCGGTGGCGAAGCTGCGACAACGGAGGTGGTTCAAGAGGTGGCGTTCGAGAGTTACGTTCGAGAGATGGTGTTCGAGCAGCAGTAGCTAGTTCGAGTGGTGGCGGTGGCGAAGCTGCGACGACGGAGGTGGTCGAGAGGTGGCGTTCGAGCAGCGGTAGCTAGTTCGAGAGGTGGGGTTCTAGCAGCAGTAGCTAGTTCAAGAGGGGTGGCGTCGAGCTTCAGTGGGAGTATTCACCGGTGCTAGGGTTTGTTGGGGTAGCGGAGGTAGTGAGGCGGCGAGGTGAGGCAGAGGTGGTGGTGGTAGGACGAGGTGGTGGCGGCGGACGCCAGTTTACTCGCCATGTTTGGTGTTGGTTCGTTTTACTTATAAATAAAGTACTTTACTTAAACAATAAAAAAACTTTAATTTAACAATTCGCCGATGTCTTATTTGATATTCTTTTTTGTCGTCGGCGGCGGAGCAGCAGCGGTGGCTGTGTTGTAGAAAAGAAGAAGAGCTAGGGGTAATTTTGTCTTTACATTTTCAGTTTTAAGACTAGGGTTATTTTAGTCTTTTTAGTTACGGTCAATGCCGAAAAATGCCAAGTCGATGCCGGAATAGTACCACAGGGTTATATCAGCACTTTTGATGCAAACACAAGACTACAATAGCACTTTCTAACTTTACATGGTCATATCAGTACAAACCTTCAAAACATAAGGTCATATCAGTATTTTGCCCTTTAAAATATTAATGAATTGATTTAACATATTAGCTGTCATTCTTTTATTATTTTGAGGTGAATTTTTCTAATAGCTTCTATTTTACTATGTTCTAAAGAAAAAAATATTGATTTAATTTTTTTTATAGCAAAATTTAAAGTAAAAAAGATAAAGTATACTAGAATTCGATCCAACCAATCCAAGACCAGAATTATTCTAGTCCGGTCCCAGTCCAATACCCACTAACCGTTCCGGTCATGGATCCAAGGCTTTTGATGATTTCAGTTTCAGTTCGGTCCAATTTTGGACCGACGAACGCCCCTAGAGATCACAGGCCAAGAATTGACCAACTCTAATACCCATTGTTATGAACTAAAAGCTTAAATCCAATAAAATATTAATTTGCAGCAATTTAATGATGAGAAATAAGTTCTAAAAAAATCATATATGACAAGGTTTTGAACATTGCGATCTAAAAATGCCTACAAACACACAGATAATTTCAACAGGCTATGAATGAGATATTTATACAAGAGAATCCATAACTGCTTTGCCGCTTCAAGAGTCCGCTACCCAAAACGTGGGAGAAGTTGTCTGCTACCCAATACACATGAGATCAAGGTGATAACCAAGATCGTCATATTCATTCCCATCACATTCATCAACCTCACAATCTCCACACGGTGAGGAAACTAAATTAGCTCTAGATAGCTCTGTCTGAATGATGCCCACAGCTTCAGCAAGAAATGGAAGAGAAGACCATAATCGAAGATTAAATGGATCCATGGAAATTGAAAGGATCACTAACTCTTCAGATTCAGCTTTGAACATATGTTCACATACTGGAGAAGCAGAAGGGATCAACACAAAGAAATAGATCAGCAGAAGGGATCAACACAAAGAAAGCGATCGAAAATCGAAGACTGGAGAGCTGAATCTCTAGCAATCCGTATGCTTGCTAAGTGAAGGAAGATGTTTATCACCAGAACAGCTAGAATTAAACTACAGCATGCTTACGAAAGGGGATCACCACAAAACTGATTCATACCAAAAAGATTCAATAGCAAAACATTCTGAATAAATAACTAACAGATGTATTTTAATCCTTGAGGAAAAGCATAATATAATTCTTCGCAACATCACAAAATGAAGACTCGCATCTCTTCCTAAGTCATCCTTTGAGCTGCTTCTTTGGCGAGAAGCCTCTCCTTTGCCTTTGTCTTAGCTTGAGATTTGGAGCCCATGATTCCACCACCCCACTTCTTCCTGTACTCTTCGAATTTGTCGTTGAAGTTGGCCTGCAAAAATAGTAGAGAATATTAGACAGGTTTCGAGATAATTACAGAAAAGCAGGCTACAACAACTAATGAAAAGCAGGCTTCACCTTAATAGCCTCCAAGATTTTGCTGAACTCCATCTTGTCTTCATTCTTAACAGAAGTCAGGCACAAAACCGAAGCAGTTTTCTGGTGAACAATCTGCAGGAAACGTGAAAATAGCAATACAGTTACTCCTGAACCCCAAAAAACACACCAGCAAAAACCCACTAATTTCGAGAACTTACAGCACCCAATCGTGACTTGCCCTTGACAATACAGTAGGGAATTTCCATCTTCCTACACAGAGCAGGGAGCCAAACAACGAGCTCGATTGGGTCAACATCATGAGCAATGACCACCAGTTGTGCCTTGTTCTGCAGGAAACAAATCTCAGTTGGCATTGCACATAATCACGAAAATGAAAGCAGAAAAGCACAAAGGGAGAAGCATAAGCAACCTGTTCGATAAGATAAGTGACATGCTTCAAACCATATTTGACAACAATTGGTTTCTTGGTCTCGGTAGTCTTCCCCTCAGCCTCAGCTTGGGCTCTCTTGAGGAGGCGCTCCTTCTTAGCTGCCTTGTCCTCCGGCCTGTACTTCAGGAGCATCTTGAAAAGACTGGTTGCTGTGAAAATCAATAGATTAACAACTGTCAGTAGCTGAACAAACTGTCCACAAAAGAATAAAACAATCAAACCGTCCGATAAATTGCCAGCCTACTTCATAACAGAACAAAACCAAGCCCCACATACAAGCTAACATGTTCGACTCTTTTTGCAAAGCAGAAGAAAAAAGCTACAACAAGTGAAAAAATGGTTCTTTCCATTATCAAAAACTAAGCATTTGGTACAAACAAAGCCAGATTACAACATTCTGAGCATCAATCCAAGTACTGAATGAACAACCTCTACAGTTTAGCATATCAAAACAACCACACTATGTTTCTACTTCAGAGAAGGAAACATCCCCAGCAGCTACGTTCAAAAATGAATCTTCTCCACAGGGAAGTAAATAGAACAACAACAAAATCAAGCCTGCCGAACAAGCACTTAATAAAACCTAGTTTCATAACAACCCAAAAACAGTGTAATAAAAAGATTGAAGTGAGGTTAACAGACCGAGATTCTTGTCGAGGGTCTTCGAGAACTGGTTCAACGCCGGTGGGACCTTGAGGCGCTGCCTAAGAACCCTCTTCTTCCTCTGGATCCGCACGCTGAGCGGCCATTTCACGAAGCGGGTCAAGTCCCTCTTCGGCGGCAGAGCGCCTCCGATCCCGAACTGCTTGGGCCGCTTCTCGAAGAGCGGATTCGTCGCCTTCTCGGCCTTCTTCTTCGCGGCAGCAGATGCGGGCTTAACACCTCTCTTGGGAGCCTGCAAAACATGGGAAAATAGATCGATATTATACTGTGAAAGTGTTGTGTTTATCAGATTTGTGAGTGAATGGAGAGAGAGTACTAACCATTTTTGAGCTCTGAGGTTTGGTAATGGCGGCAGACGATAGCTGCGGCGGCGAGAGGAGGGGTTAATATAGGATACCAGGGTTTTAGGGTATTGGGCCGTCTTCTTTTTTTGGGCTGTTTCCATATTGTTTGTTTTGGGTTTTATTGAATTTTGACCACTCAATTGCTGCTTTAGGGTTTAGCATATCGCCAAAGTTGTGGAAATTTTCTTTTAAAATTTTGGTTTGAGTAAAATGTCAAAATAACACTAACTTTAGGCTAAAAGTGTCAATATAATCCTTAAAAATGAGAAAGTGTCAGAATAAACCTAACGTTATGATGCACTCCCTCCGTCCCAGCTATTTTTGCACTCTCTCTTTTTTGGGACGTCCAAACTGTTTTTACACTCTTCACTTTATTTCTTTTTTGAGCCAGCTTTTATTCATTTTTATATTGAAAAGGGATGAAATTAAATGGAAAAGGAAAATAAAATGAAGGTACCCCACCAGTACATGGGCAAAAAAGCATATAATAATGGATCCTTAAAAAACTTCCTCTTTCTCTGTCCGCAAAAATAGTTGGGACAGAGGGAGTATGTGTCAATATAATCTTCGAAGTCGTTGACTACAATTTTTTATGCCAGAATTGGCCAAATTTTATTTAAATGACAATTTTACCCCTGGTAAAAAATGATAAATTGATACTACCTCTACCCCTTTCTCCTTCCCTTCACAACCACTTCATTCTCCTTCCATCCACCGCCGCTCCATTCTCTTCCCCTCTGCGTCATTCTTCTGCCTTTTCTTCTTCCACTGTGTCATTCTTCTTCCTGCCACCGCGCCATTCTTCCACGTCGTCGTTCTTTTTACTTTTCTCAATCGATCTAGGAGGTTTGGAGCGAGGTTGGTGTGGCATTCATCTCCGTCGTGGCGGCATGAGTCTGGACGGTGGAATCTAGGCTGTAGAGATGTCAAAATCCTAGGTGGTGGAGATGTTATAACCCTGGACGGTAGAGATGTTGAAATCTTAGGCGGTGAATCTGAGCGTGGAGCAGCAGTGGGAGAAAATCGAGGCTGCGACAGAGAAAATTTGAGGGGTGGTGGCAGTGGGGTGGTGGCTGGGAGGCCGATGTAATTCTGGGGTGGCTAGCAGTGGTAGCTGGCAACGGGAGGTGGTGATGTGGTGGCGGAGGTGGTGGTTGTGGTGGCCATAGAGAGGGTGGTGGGTGCTGGTGGCCAGAGAGGGTGGTTGTGGCTGGTGGCAACAGGAGGGGTAAATTTGGAAAAAAATTATGTGAAAATGGCCAAGGGCATATTCATCATTTTGGGTTCGGTCAACGGCCCAATTGGTGAGTCAATGCTGGAATGTGGCCTGAAGGCTATGTCGGCACAATTCATCATAAAGTTAGGCTTAGTTTGGCACTTTTTATTTTACAGTGTTATATTGGCACTTTCAGCCTAAAGGTAGGGTTAGAAAAATATTTAACCCTTTTGGTTTTTTTGCAAGAAGGCTATTGCAGTAAAGAGTATGCATAAATAGTTGAAAGTGCTTTTATAACCCTACTTAATTCACATAAGTGCCAATATAACTTTTTGATAATTGAAAGTGCAAATATAACCCAAGATAGTTTATGTAAGTGCAATTTTACCCATTATGACAGTTTAAGGCCGGATTAGATTGAAAAGATAATTTTACCCTTTGAAAAAATAAAATAAAAAATAAAATTGTGAATTGACTATTGCACCCCTAACCTAACCCATTATTCTCCCCTCTTCTTCTTTACCATCGTTTCTTTTCACTTCTCCATAAAGGCGACGGAGGCGGAGCGTCCTTGAAGTTTTATTCCTTTGGATTAAGAACCTCCATCTTCGTTGTCAAAGTTTATTCCTTTGGAATTTGCAACGACCTTGAAGTAGTGAGCACATAAGACCAAATCGAAGAGCTGGTGGAAGACAAAAAAGGTTAATGAGAATTCATCCTTAAACTTTATTCCGCTGGGTGGCGGCGGAGCATCACGGAACCTCCACCTCTCTCCTTCATTGCCACCGCTGAAGATGTTTATTCCTCCTCTGTCGAGCATAAGAGTGGCAACGGTTGTTGCTTCAATGAGGAAGACTTTGATGATTTTGGCTGAGGCATTTGAATCAGAGGTTACAAAGAGCTTGGGGGTAGGAATGGAATTTGAGGAGGGGAAGGGGTAGCGAGTGGACCTGATGACGGTGGAGGTTGGGCTAGCACCGGTGCTAAGGTTGGGCTTGACAAGGCGAATGAAGAGCTGGGTGGTGGTGGAGGTGGTTGGTGGTGGTTTATAGCGGAGAGGTGGGGTCAGGGGTTGTGGTAGGCGGGAGATAGTGGTTTTGGTGGTGACCGTAGGTTGTGTGGTGGCCATAAGTGGTGGTTGAGGTGGCTTGGTGGTGGTGACCGATGACTAGGGTAAGATAGGGGTATTAACAAGAAGAATAAGAAGAAAATGGGTAAATGGGAAATTAATTTTCAGCTTTGGCACAAAGGGTATTTTGGTCATTTCCAGTCGGTCAATGGCTGGAAATGGCAAGTCAATGCCAGAATATACTCCAGAGGGTTATATTAGCACTTTCATTAAATAAATGTGGTTCTTATTTTACTAAAAGTTATTTGAGGGTTATATTGACACTTACTCAAGTAAAGGATTTCATAGTACCGGTAGACGTCAGTAACATTTAATAAAAAGTTGGGTGGAGTAAATATAAATCCCAGTTTTTCAAATGTACATATATAACCCCGATTTGGTCTGTAATCATTGAGAAATGATTTGGTCTGATGTTTATCAAATATAAATTCCAGTTTTTCAAAAGTGCATAGATAACCCCGATTTGGTCTGAAGTTTTTCTCAACGATTGTCTTCATCTATATTATGTGAAAAGAACAAAATGCCTCTCTAATTTAAAATAATATAAATTAAATTAAACATAAAATAATCGTTTCACACTCCCATAGCCCCAAACTTATTACAATTTCTAATTTGGGTTATCTTTCCTAAATCGACCACACTGTTTCTCAAGGGCTTCGTCGCTATATGTAACTGCCTCTAAGCTTCAACTCACTGTGGCTCATCCAGAGTGCTAAATCATGTGGTGGCGGAATATCTTCCGTTCAATCGGTGGTGGCAAAATCTTCCCAAATCTCAAGCCCAAACTCGTCGGAACCCCTAGAAGGATTTGGCCCACCATAGTACTTCGACAAGATGGATAGATTGGTATCTTTTGTTTTAGTTTTTATTTTTGGGGTTCAACTTTCATGATGTCATTTTCTCTCTTTGTCTTGTTGCGCCTTCTTCTTTCTTATGTTGCTGGCTATTGGCCTCGACTCCTCTAACTTTATTCCTTCACGAGAGAAATAAATTTGTTTATTTTTTTCATTTGTATTTCTGAAAATTATTTGAGGAGATCGAGTATTGAATGGATGTGGTTTACTGTTACTAGTCAATCAAATGTAGAGAAATTTCACTTTTTATCATGCTTTCAATTTACTAGCAAAAGAAGTAGAGTGGGTGGTGGAAGAAAAAAGGAGGCCACTGGAGGATTATTGTGTGAATTGTAGTATCGGCAACCGAGGACGATGGAAGAAGGAGGTGGCGGGTGAGTGTATTTCAGGACCAAAAGGTAAAAGGGCCAACATAGATTTATAAATGAAACTGTGATTTTTTTTACTATAAGTCAACATCGGAATATTCTGGGTCAACATCGGAATATTCTGGGTCAATACCAGTCTCCGATGTCAAAGTTATGAGTTTATGAGTCATACTGCTAAAGGTTTGAAAATTGAGAGTTATATTTGCATTTATCAAAGAACTGAGAGTTATCAAAACATTTAACCCTATTTATAGTTACACGATTTCTCATGACCCGCAATCGAATGAGATACTGAATAATTCATTCTTAATACCCAAAAAGGACCTAGGGAAGGGTTTTTAAAGGATTTTGTAGGCAACCAACCAACTATCACCGAGCACAACTTCGAGCAAGGTATTTCTCATCTTGCCATGAAATGGAGATAGCATGCGATGCAATTTATTTTGTCTCAGTGCAACAAGATAACGTGTGTGGCGCCTTTTAAAGGTGTTAAATGGCTACAAAACTTGATTATTTGCTTTGAAATAGCAGGTGGTTGTAAAGACTGCCATGTGGCATGTGCTTGTACAAGTAACGCCTGATCTCATTATCATCAGAATGATATTTTTAGGTGAATATTCATAATCCTGAACATAGTCACATTTGCTCATGACCACTAGAATATAACCTCAACACCCACATGGGATCGTTAGTGAAGGCCAACAACACATTTATTTTATCACTTAAGGTGTGCACGTGGTATAAATTTCCCCTCATTTATGGTTTCTCGCACTTCTTTGCTGCAAACAGTTGTCAGCATGCATGGTTATCAAAGATGAGTAACCTCAGTTTCAAAGGCCTTGACAACATTTTCAAGGTAGAAACCAAAGTTGAAGGTCTTGCATTTTCATTAGGGTTATGCATACTATAAGAATAGCTGAGACACCTCTCGATATGGATTATAAACCTCAAAATTGAAGACACACCCACAAATAGAAGGTCAAAAATCAAACTTTGGTTTCACATCATTTGAAGGCCTCTACTGTTCGAGGTAAAACGGACATGGGCAGGTAAGGGAATATATTTTTCTTCCTACCTGGAGTACCAATGCTTTAGGAAATGCATTGAGACCTCAACCTTAGAAGGCGCGTTCCACACTCAAAAGGCCCAACTACATCCCTCGGTCCAACACTTCTAGAAGGCCTCATCTTATTCTTTGGGGTAGAAGCTTCAGTAGGGTTGATGATCTTAGATCGGTTGAACAATTATTAGAAGGTCTCCTTTGTTTTGATGTAGAAGCGGATTGAGGTTGAGCATATTAGAAAATATTCTCTTGCCTATTTGTAGAACTGTATTTTTCAAAAAAATTTATTGCATTTTCCCCCACAAATATTTTTAGGGGTTTGTAGTTGGTGTGGTCGCCACCGGATTCTGACCCTCTCGATAGAACAAATAAGGAAGTATCAGCTGAGCTGCACTAAAAATCAAGTTGTGTAAGGTAGCTGCTAAACCGCTGGAACCAAGCTTGAGGAGCCTACTTAAGACCATAAATGGCCTTCCGTAAGTGGCAAACAAAATCCATATGAGAAGAATCCTGATAACCAATGGGCTACTTCATGTAGACCGGAGTATTGAGAACACCATTAAGAAAGACGTTCTTGGCGTCTAGCTGATGAAGTGGCCAAGAACACATGGTGGCAATGGTGAGAACTATCCGAACAATGGAGGCTTTTACCACAGGACTAAAAGTATTGTCAAAGTCAAAGCCTGGAATCTGCGAAAAACCTTGTGCCACAAGTCTGGCTTTGTGACGCTCAATAGTATCGTCCAGATGATACTTGAGCTGATAGACCCATTTGGAACCAACGATGTTGGCATCCGAATGCCGAGGCACCAAGTCCTAAGTGTGCTGACTATGAAGAACAGTCATCTCATCATCCATAGCGGAAACCCAGGTTGGATTATGAAGGGTAAAGCGATAATCAGTGGGCTATGTCTGAGAAAGAAGTGCAACAGTAAGGCCATGAGCAATAATGGTAGAATAATCTTGTCGCTGGATGGCACCACTGGATGACCGAATGACCATCCGATGAATACGAGGCGGTGGCGGCGAGGTTGGAGGAGTCGAACCAGTTGATGACGCCGGAGAAGACTCGACCGAGCTGGCCGATGGACGAGGTCGGAGAAGGGGCAGCTGATACTGGCTGAGGTATCGTGACCGGCGGCTAAGAAGCCAGTTCCGGGTCCATCGTGCAAATGGTGCATGGTGGCAAGGGAGACGATGCTGGAATGGGCATAGGGGCTGTAGAGTCGCTATCAGAAACAATACAAGCAAAGACATCAAGAGCAGATACTGGAGAGCCCGAGGTCGAAGAAGTAGCAAATGGAAAGTGTGTCTCATCAAATCAAGCATGGCGAGTGATGTAGACTCTACCTGTAGAAGAATAAAGACACCAAAAACCTTTGTACTGTGAGTCGTAGCCAATGAAGACATAAGGATTGCTGCAGGGAGATAATTTGTGATCTGCATATGGTCGAGCAAATGGAAAGACCCGGCACCCGAAAGGATGAAAATTCGATTAAATAGGGTCACAGTCATATAAAAGCCAATAAGGAGAACCATGCAGTACATGAGTAGGTAATCGGTTTATCGTGTATGTAGCTGCGACAAATGCATCATCCCAGTAAGAAATAGGCAGATGCAAATGAAAGAGCATAGTAAAACCCATCTCGGCGACATGCCTATGTTTGTGGTTTGCACGACCATTTTGTTCCGGAGTTTAAGGACAATATTTGATGGTGAATGCCCTTAGTGGCAAAATGGGTCCATAGACGAGTGTTCAGAAACTCTGTACCACCATCACTATGAAAAACCTTAATTTTGGATGAGAACTGACTCTCTACAAATGCCTCAAACTGTAAGTATGCATAAAAAAGTCCGACTTGTGACGAAGTGGATAAAGCCAGGTGAAACGAGAATAATCATCTAAAAATAAGGCATAGTACAAAAAGCCATTCATAAAACATGGGAAGGTCCCCATAAGTCACAATGAATCAAATCTAGTACATGCATAGCACATTTATGGTTCTCAACAAAAGCCAACTGTTGACCTTTTGCCATAACACAGGGGGCGCATATCACAAGTTTAGGCAACAAAGAAGAAAATGTAACTAGACCAGACTTCTGCAAACTAGAAATAACTATTGTCAGTGCATGGCCCAAGCGAGCGTGCCAAAGCTCGTAAGATGCCCATCCTTTATTCTGCTGTAAATGCAAAAAAAGTGCTGCCTCGCCTCTATCCAAAACATAGAGACCACCCTCATTGTGGCCCTGCCCACGACTGCCTTGGAAACTTTGTTCTGAATGACAAAGTTACGATCATCAAAGGTGACAAAAGCATTTAAATCTCTGGTTAGTGTAGTAATAGATAACACATTCTTAGTAATATCAGGAACAACCAGAACATCATACATGTATAAATCATCAGAAATCTTGGTATCACCAACATGAGAAATTTGAATAGAAGCACCATTACCAACAAAGACATGAGAATTACCAGCATATAGAGCTACTGACTCCAAGCTAGTGGCTGAGGATGCCATATGACTGGTGGTGCCGGAGTCAATACACCAATTAGAAGATCGTGCAGTAGGCTCTAACTACAGAGATGACTAAAAAATTTCAGCCAGATGAGTGGAGTTTGTACGATAATTTGGACCCTGAGAACCAGTCTAAGCAAGCATCCTGTAGCAAGTTGTAGCACATCAAGTGCATTGCGGCCACCAACGACCAGCCCCAACCGAGAATTGACCACCGGACCTGCCGTCTCGTTTACCGTCGACATGGCCACCTCTGGTGGCGCGTGAGTCATATGCGCGGCCGATCGAGGGGTTTTCATCTGCTGTGAATGCGGCGGGCCCCTTGACTGGGGCTGAATGGTCCTGTAAATTTTTCAAAAAAAGCTTTGTGTTTTTTGGCACGAGATAAAACATTGGCATACAACAGAGTAAGCGAAGAATTAATTAATGGCACAAAAAAATCCTTAAAGTCAATTCCAAGGGCAGTCAAAAACCAAATAATCTTATCATCATTCGATACAAGGGAACCCATCATAGACAACTGTTCAAAAATCTTCTTAAATTTAAGATGGAGTTCATGAATTGTACCAGTCTTACGTATACCGTGGGCAGCAGCATGAAGACAAAGGATGGTTGATGCACTGCTGTCATGATAAATGGACTGAAGATTGTCCCATATCTCCCTGGAAGTAGTGCAGTTAGGTAAAACCGCCAAAGCCTCCGGCGTGAGAGATGAAAAAAGAAGGTTGCACACACGTTGATCTTCATCAACCTATAGATCATAATCATATTTGGCCTTCAACTAGGCCTCCATGAGATTGGGCTTGATGGTGGCACCACAACTGGGGGTAGCGTCGGCGGCCTGAGCATAGGTGACGGTGAAGTCTTCAGCAGGAGGAAGAGGAGGAACAGTCTGGCAGGGCTTGGAACCGTCAAGAAATCCATACAACTTCTAGGGCTTGAGAACATAGCCAGCTTGACACTTCCACAAAAGATAATTGGATGATGACAGTTTGATGGTCATCATGTAAAGCAAGGTATTGTAGGATAATTTCTCTTCAGACATGATGAGAGAAGAAAATTTTGCAAAGAGGGAGAGGAGAGGGTGGGAAGTCAGCGACAACAATAGGGAGAGGAGGGGGGCACAAAAAAAAAGGTTTAGAAGCTGGTTTCCTCTGATACCAACACATGTTTTTTGTACTCCTCCTCCTTATCTTACCCTTTTGTGCATTCAATTCTGCATCAGCGGATTCTAACTATGAAAGCTTTGCAGCCTGTCTAAAAACAAGGAATCCCACACAAATCTCAAAAATTCTTTACAGTCCCAAAAATACTTCGTTTGGTGATGTTTTGAAAGCATATGTTCGAAATCTAAGGTACAACACTACAAGTACAAAGAAAACATCAATAATTGCTGCTCCACTGGGTGTCAACGGTGTCCAGGCTGCGACTCTATACATAAAAGAAGCCGGGCTGCAGTTTAATATCCGAAGCGGCGACCATGATTACAAAGGTGTTTTGTATATTTACAACAATGTTTTTGTTGTTCTTGATTTGTTCAACATTAGGAACATCAATGTGGATATTCCGAGCCAAACTGTGTGGGTGCAAGCCGGGGCGACACTAGGGGAGCTTTATTATAGGATCTGGGAAAAGAGTAATGTGTTTGGATTCCCTGTTGGCATTTGTTCAACGGTAGGGGTTGGCAGGCACATCAGCAGGGTGGTTACGGTCCAATGTTGCAAAAGTTTGGGCTTACTATCGATAATGTTGTGGATGCACACATTTTTTATGTCAATGGCACGGTTCTTGATAGGAAGGGGATGGGAGAAGACCTGTTTTGGGCTATCAGGGGCGGTGGCGGTCCTAGTTTGGAGTTTTTTTTGTCCTATAAGATCAATTTGGTTCCAATACCTCCAGTTGTTACCGTTTTCAGTGTTCAGAGGTCTGAGGATCTTAATGCAGTTGTCATTCTTGTCCAATGGCAGAATGTTGCAGACAAATATGATGACAACCTCTTCATCAGGGTTCTTATACAACCGACTACTAAAGACAACAAGAAGTTGATTCGCCTAAAATTCAACACATTGTACCTGGGAGATTTGAAGAGCCCTCTAGCCTTATTAAGTGATCAACTCCCACAACCGAGGTTGGAAAAAAGTGTCTGTCTAGAAATGATTTGGATCCAATCAATGTTGTATTGGACAATCGACAACACAACTACACCAGAAGCTTTCCTCAACAGAAGACCTGATTCCATCAGATTCTTGAAGCAAAAGTCCGATTACGTGGTGACCCCAATCCCTAAGGAAGGGTTAACCTTCATCTTCGCCAAAATGGCCGAGCTAGGGAAAGTAGGGCTAGTTTTAAACCCGTATAGCGATAAAATGGGTCGAATTAACGAGAGTGACACACTATTTCCCCATGGGGAGGGGATCATTTACAAGATCCAGTATTCGGTTAGCTGGGCAAATGCAGGACTCAATTTCACCCAGAAGTACCTCGGAGAGACCAAAGAGCTTTACAGCTTCATGGAGCCGTATGTGTCGAGCAATCCCCGACATGCTTTTCTCAACCATAGATATTTCGACATTGGGACAACTACTAATGGGAAATTACTTTATATGGTGACTAGTCTAAATATTTTTAGCCGTACGCGCCGCTGCCCCTCTCCGACGCGTGATCTTACGAGCGGTCGGCCGAGGGGTTTTTGCCTGCTGCGGCAGGCCTATTGGCTGGGGCTGAATAGTCCTGTAAATTTTTCAAAAAAGTTTTGTGGTTTTTGGCACGAGATAAAACATCGGCATACAATGAAGTAGGCAAAGACTTAATTATTGGATCAGAAAAATCCTTAAACTCAGTTTCAAGGACAGTAAAAAACCAAATAATTTGATCATCATTCGATATAGGGGAACCCATCATAGACAAATGCTCAAAAATTTCCTAAAATTTAAGATGGAGTTCATGAACTGTACCACTCTTACGTATGCCGTGGGCAGCAGCACAAAAAATGAGGAATGGTTGATGCACTACTGTTGTGATAAATGGACTGAAGATTGTCCCATATCTCCTTGGAAGTAGCGCAGTCAGGTAAAACCGCCAAGGCCTCCGGCGTGAGAGATGAAAAAAAAGGCTGCAAACATGTTGATCTTCACCAACCCAAGATTTGGCCTTCAAGTAGGCCTCCATGAGATCAGGCTTAGTGGCGGCGCCAAGACTGGGGGTAGCGTTGGCGGCCTGAGCATAGGTGACGGTGGAGTCGCTGGCAGGAGGAAGAGGAGGAACAGTCGAGCAGGGCTTGGAACCATCAAGAAATCCATACAGCTTCTGGGGCTTGAGAACATAGCCAGCTTGACGTTTCCACAAAAGATAATTGGATGATGACAGTTTGATGGTCATCATGTGGAGCAAGGTATTGTAGGATAATTTCTCTTCAAACATGATGAGGGAAGAAAAAATTGCAAAGAGGGAGTGGAGAAGGTGGGAAGTCGGCGGCAACAAAAGGGAGAGGAGGGGGCACTCCGAAAAAAAAGGGTTTAAAACCAGGTTTGCTCTGATACCATGATAAAGTAATTTTCCATAATGATTCTGATTAATGATGAAGAGTATATATATATATATATATATATATATATATATATATATATATATTACAAAGATAACTAATTTAAATATAACTTTATCCCTAGTCAACATGAAATAAATATTATCTACTTAATAACTTACTTTATTCTATCACAGAGTTATAACAAGGGCAGTTTCTTTTTGTCAGATTTTTTTTGTTGTCACCCCCATCAGACATGACGGCATTTTATTCTATTTACCATATTTACTATATGTTTTAAAAAATCACATGATAAGCTAAACTTAACTCTTTATTTGTTTTCAATGAAAAGTGAAACGAGGATTTCAACAAAAAAGGTGAAATGAGTGATGATAGAAATATTGAAAATTAAGCGTCCTAATATTGTGTGACATATATTAAAAGTGTTCATATAATATTAAAATTAAGATAAAGTCTTGTATAAGACCGTCTCACGATGAGGCCGGGGATTAAATTGCAAAGATTTCAAGATTGAGTTTCATATTAATGTTTTAAAAGTTCAGAAATTTAATGTGTAATTGTGATAATTTGCAATTTAGTCCAGTTCAATTAGTTTTTTGCCCCCGAATTTAGTTTGCTCTTTTCCTATTTTGCCTTTAGTCTCTGGTCTCACCATGAGACGGTATCACAAGAAACGGACTCTAACATTAAATGTTTAATATGTGTCACACAATATTAACACAATACTAGGACGTTTTATTTTATAAGTGTCATAATATACATTTGTTAATGTGCTTCTTATAAAACATCCCTATATAAGAGCCTTGATATAATTAGGACATTACAAAGCGATCAATATCAAAACTATTAGAATATTTATAGTATCCTAATAGATATATATTAGGATGCCTATTATTTAAATATCCCAATACATATTTAATTAGTACATTAAAAAGAAATCTAATATAAAAAGATGCATAAAAGCAATATTATATCTTCCCTATATAATCGCTTACCCAAGATCTGCGTCCCAATAAAGATCGGTTAAGGTCCTTTTTAGTGTTCTAGTGTTCTAGACTCTTTGAAAAATACTCCATATTCTACATGCATTAGTCCCAATACAAATAGTACGGTTAATTTTTGAAGTTAAAGTGAGCTAAATTAGATCATTTTATTCTATTTATATATTAGAATCTTATCAAATAATATGTTATTGAATTCGTCATTACATATATTTTAAAATTGTTAAGTTTTCCAGAAAATTTTCACATATATAAATTAGAAAGATATACTAATGAAACATTAATTCAAGTTGTTAGGCCAAATTTTATATATATATATATATATATATATATATACATATATATATATATATAATTGCAATACTCCTCCGCTCCACTAAAATTGGCATAACAACTTGAATTAATATTTAATTAGTGTATATATATATATCACAAAGTCTTGTTTTAGTCAGTCTAAAGTTTAGCTAGGAGTTGTTATGCAATTATTAAACATTTTGATTGAGACTAGGTTCTTTTAAAAGGCGTAAATAAATTTGGGAAAGATAAAGTTTTGTATTGGTTTTTACAGAAATACCCCTACCTAAAGTTTAACTTGGCTAACAGGAGACCATCTTATAGCTTATTTATAGTTATATTATTACTATTTTCAGCTAATTTAATTCCATTCAATTTAAACCAATCTGAAAGAGTCTGTTTCTGTAAAGACGGTCTTTCCATAAGCCAATGAAAGGCTAAGCTGGTTTAAACTGCAAATTAGAATAAATAAAAATAAAACTTTTGGGTTGCATTAATCGGGTCATAAACTTTATAACTACTACACGTTGCATAATAAATTTTTAATATTGCAACTAAAACCTTTTACCTTTTTATTATTCTAATTATTAAACCCCATATTTCTATAAACTTATGAAAAGACGGTCTTTTCCAAGTCTCTACCAATCTAAAATAAAACAATGCTTTTGTCAATAACTTATATGAAAATACTGCATTTCACCATACATTGCTCTAGTGTTAACTATTAACTAAGTGAGAGAAAACGAGAAAAGATGAAGTAGTATCTAGGGGAAAATATTCTCTTCCGCCGTAATTTGAAGCACATAACTATAGAAAGGGTGGGATAATCCTATGAGGCCTAGTTGTCAACATGCAAGTTTAGTTCTACAGAACTCTTCCATACTACACACACTCAAGAACCAAGAACCAAGAACCAGTAAGCTAGCAGCAGTATTTCAGTCCGCCTGATCTAAATTGAAATGAGCTAAAGTTAAGTGAATTGAACTGAAGTGCAGTCAAGATGACAAGAACAACGCATCTCCTAGAGGCTCTAAGAAAACAATGCATCACTTCAATGTTTCTTAACATAATATGAAAAACAGGCAAATGCCTTAGGCATACAATGAACAAGAAAAGCGAATCAGCTAGCTCCAACATACATCTCTCAGAAAAGAAGAAATAGAAGGACCGTTAATTGACTAGGCTTCACTCAAGCAAACAAAACGAAGAACATGCCCTCAATCCACGTTCCAGAAGCAATTGTAGTAGAAATTGAAGAAAAAACAGTAGACTATATTCCATAAGCATAAATAATACTCGCTCTATACCATTTATAGTTGCATAAACAACGAGTAAACATGTATGTTAATATGTGTAGCTAGGTATAATAACGATGATGTATAAAAGTTGATACAAAGAAATTACCTGACATGATAATCTTATTGCTTTTACACCTATTTAGATATACTATCAAGGTTTTTTTGTGCAACTTTAACTGGGACGGGGAGTACCATGAAACCAGGAAAATTGGAATGATCCGATCAGAAGAACTTCCTTGTTCCCAAAGCCACCGCAGGTTCGGTGTGAGGCTCGTGTACTCCCAGCCTCAGCTCAAGATCCAACTCCGGCGGCCCAAACGATCCCTGATTAATCATCGGTTGATCTTGATCACGAGTAGAATAATATTCGATATTTCTTAAAGTATCACCGGTTTCAACAAACAATGGCCGCAGTTTGAACTCCGCTAGCGCCACTTGGCTCTCATACGAAAGCTGGTGACGATGATGATGGTGTTGTTCATGTTCACGAAGAACAGAAGAACTAGGGTTTGAAGCGGTCGACGGGCTGGTCAATTTTTGTTGACCAGAAACATCCCTTTGATTACCCTCCCTAGCTGCTTGTTTCAGCTTAGCCTTATCCTTCCTATGGATGTTCATGTGCCCTCCAAGAGCTTGGGCGTTTGAAAATCCCTTCTTACAAAAACTGCACTCGTATAACCTCGTTCCGCTCTGAGCTGCTGCTGTTGCTGCGGTGGTTGTTGTTGACGTTGCTTGTACTTGTAGTTGATCGCGATCTTCTTCCGAGCTGTTCTGTTGGTTTGGATTCGATGATATTGAACTAGGTTGTTGATGATGATCAGTGTTTTCCATTTGGTTTTTGGGAAGATTGGAGAGAGATTTAGAGAGAGAGAGTCAACTGAGGAGATGAAATCAAGAAAGGGACAATTTTTGAGGGAGAGTGATGGCCTGCTTAGTTAGCTAGTTTCTGGACCATGAAACGAGAGTTCATGTATGCTATTTATTTATGAGGTAAACTTAATAGTTTGAATAAGTTAACTTCATGGTGATTCTTGATTTGATCCAGTAGGAAGTGGTCAACATCAACAGGTACTAAGGGGCATGGTTCAATCCGGGAAAGAGAAAGGAATAAAGAAAGAGAAAGGAATTGAATAGCCTATTTTTTACGGTTTAGTTCATACTATGGGAAAATATTAATTTTTAGTATTATTTATAAAATTATATATATATACATATAAGTATAAATATTTTAAATGATCAAATCTATTAAAAAATTATAAAAGTATTTCATGAACCATTGTCATTTCTAGTTCATATACATTACATGATAATAGTTTTATGTATATAATAACTGAACAAAATGGTCAAAATTGGCTCGGTTTGACTCCTAAAATCAAATTCCACCATTTATTATGGGACATGGGGAGTACATAATTTTTTTAGCTTCTATAAAATACATGTTTGACTGTTTATATCTTTAACTACCTATAGTATGGCGAATTCAATAACATTGCCAAAAATAATATGAATTTTTGTTTGTATAAGTATTAAATATCCAGTTATAGTTTGACAACTTTAAATTTTAAAAAAGCAATTAGTATGCAATTTAATTTGGCACCGAGAGAGTAAGACTATTTGAAATGTGTTCTCTCCAATTTATTTATATTTCAGTTTAGTTTAATTCAGTCCAATAACATTTTAACTTCTATTTATCCTAATTTTAATATATTATTTTTTATTTTTAATATAACTAATTTTATTAAGTTCAATTCAATTCAGTTAAAAATCAAGTCATGAACTTTATTTTTAAAAATATACTTCATTTTCTCACAAAAATCCCACAGTACCTTATTTTTGATAATTTCAAACTTTAGAAGTAAACATAAAGACTTGTGGTCTAAAATTATTTATAACCAAGACTTTATGGCAGGAACAAGAGAGAAAAAATCACTTGTTTGGACACTGTTATTTTTATTTAACTTATTCAACTAAATTCATTTCAATTTATTTGATTTACTTAAGAGTCCGTCTCTTGAAATACCATCTTTCTATAAATTATGGAAAGATCAAGGTTTAAACAGTAAATTAAAATAAATTAAGATAAAATTTTTGGGTTGCATTAATCGGGTCATAACCTTATAATTATTGCATGTGCATATTAAAATTTTAATATTGCAACTAAAACATTTTAACTTTCTATAATTCTAATTCAACCTATCTTTTCTTATACATATGGAAGGACGGTATTTCCAAAGATTTTGCCTTTAATTAATATTAGTCCATTTCAGTCCAAAAGAAAAAAAAAAGGATGTTACTTTCGTAAACTCGCGATACTCCCTGATTATAGGTGTATATATTTTGAAGAGTGGGTCTCATTACAAGCGGTCTGTCCATAAGCTTATGGACATACCACTTATTTCTTACCTTATATACTGCATTTGTTAAATTACATACAAATTAAAAAATTTTGAAAATATTTTTTTTATATCATATAGTTTTATGTTTTCACCTTCGAATACATATTATTACTTGTTTTAACTTATAAAATACAATATTAAAATTTTATAAAAAAATTACAACATTTAAAGTAACAGCCCCTGTGCACTATCCATAAGCTTATGGAAATGCCGCATTTCCTGAGACTTACTCTATTTTGAAGAATAGGTCTCCTGACAAGCGGTCTGTTCATAACTTTATGGACAGACCACTTATTTCTTACCTTATATGCTGCATTTGTTAAATTACATATTAAATTTAAAATTTTAAAAATATTTTTTATATCATATATTTTTATATTTTCACCTTCAAATACATATTATTACTTGTTTTAACTTGTAAAATATAATATTTAAATTTTATAAAAAATTATAACATTTAAAGTAAATGTCCATATGAACTGTCCATAAGATTATAGAAATGCCGCATTTCTTGAGAGTTTCCCTATTTTGAAATATATTTAGCTCCACTTTTTAGCGTTGGCATTTCTCATTTGTTTTTCCCTTAGGGAGATTTAAGTAAACAAGCATACACTTTATTCCGAAAGATATTTGTTATTTTGTTTTTGTACCTACAACCAAATTATTCTAGAAACGTGGCCTCAAAATTTTGTCAAATTTAGAATGTTTATATAATAATTTAAGGACAAAGAAAGTAGTATAAACTGTTAAATTTTCTCTCTTATTTTCTTGGTTGATTATACTGCAGAATTTAATTTTTGTGCCGTTTGTTCTGGGGACAATGTCTCTAATATCTTACTCTATACATTTGTTTAGTATGCTCTTAATAAATTATTCACTTATATTAGCTTAAGCCGGTTTTTCCCTGGCGATTAATATTAATAAATCTAGTGAGAAAACCAAAATCGAGTGCTGCTAAAATTTGACTTTTGGCCATCTATACACACGAAATTCAAAAGGAATTGTTGTACAAAAGAAAGACCATCTCCCCTCATAAAACGAGATTAAGGTTTTTTTTTTAAATTTCAGAATAGAATATTCAATATTGTTACGAGAAAGATAGTCTTTCCACATGCAAAAATCAAGATTTAAATTTTGGGTTGCATTAATCGGTCATAAACTTATAACTACTACACGTTGCATAATAAATTTTTAATATTGCAACTAAAATCTTTTATCTTTCTATTATTCAAATTAAACCACATATTTTTATAAGCCTATGAAAACACGGTCTTTCCCAGGACTTTTCCTATTATTATTACATTTTCTATAATAAGAAAGACAAAGTCCTAGGAAAGATCGTCTTTCCATAGGTTTCCGGAAAGACGGAATTTAATTACAATAATAGAAAAGTAAAAGATTTTAATTGTAATTTAAAAAATTTATTATGCAACATGTAGTAATTATAAGTTCATGATCCGATTAATGCAAGCCAAATTTTTTTTTAAATTTAAAATATAAATCTTGGTCTTTCCATAATTTATGAAAAGACCGTCTTTCAAAAGGCTGACTCGATAAAAAAACCTCATTCAATCACTAACCTTTTTACTCCCCACTTATCCTATGTTCTATCCAACTTATCTTATATGCAGTTCCATTCCATTCAGTTCAATATAATTTCAAATTAATATTATTTAGCATAGTGTTGATATATTATTTTTTATTTTTTACTATTTTAGCATGGCAAAGTCTTGGGAAAGACGGTCTTTCCAGAGGCTTATGGAAAGACGGGGTTTAATTCGAATAATAAAAGGTAAAAGGTCTTAGTTGCAACATTAAATATTTAGTATGCGACATGTAATAGTTATAAAATTTATAACTCGGTTCATGCAACCCGAAAATAATTTCTTCAAATTTACACTTTAAACGTTGGTCTTTCCACAACTTATGGAAATACCGTCTTTCAAGAGATGCACTATAGTGTTATGCTATGATCTATTATTTATTATTTTAAATTAATACTATTCAGTATAATTCTAGTATGTTTAATTATGATTTTGCTCGCTGTATTTAAGTTCAATTCAATAAAAAAATCAGATTGAGAGTGCAGATCTTATAGGGAGGGTGTAGGCTTGAAGAGCTGGTGCAGGGCGAGGAGCAAATATGTTTGTCAGCATATGAGTTGGCTTCAGCCGTCCGGGGTTAATCTGCAGCCTTGTTGGGTCAAAGTATTTGTGGTGACACTTCCAAAACTCCCTCTCCTTTTCCATTTGGAGACTGCTGTTATATGATGTACTGGACACAGTTTAGTCCTACTTTTATTGTTATTATATTATTAGTTATACAAAAACAATGCTCACCTTTTATATATGTCAAATGGAGGTTACAGTGGTTTGATTTTGATTCCTAGTTGAGTTCATGATGTGAGTTATGGATGGTAAAATTAATTTTTGAATTCATTTTGTTTTTGTGTGTTATTACTTCGCGAGAAAGTCTTTTGTTAGATCGACTAACGGTTAAACCAATCATGAAAAACCTCATTTTAATAAGTTTTAAGGTCAAATTATAACTATAACTATTTATGCATAGCGATATATTTTAAATTTTTTTCAAACTTATCATTGCAATAAATAAAAACAAACATCAAATCAACCCATTAGTTACATCAATTACAAACTAACTCTGCCTACCAGTTGGTCTGTCTAAAACAAGACTTAGTGTTACTTTGCAGGTTTTTTGAATGTATAATTTTTCGTAGGTGTTGGAAAAATTACATAGTATCAGTTACAATAAGTGGAATTAGCATCTCACTACTAGAAAACCGAATTACATAGTATCAGTTACAATAAGTGGAATTAGCATCTCACTACTAGAAAACAGGTACTTATGCACCGGTTTGTGGCCTGGAGGACTCCAGAACCTGTGCTGACTTCAGGTCTAGCATCGGTATTTCAACAAAATCGGTGCTGAATTCAATGTTGAGCACCAGATTTTTGAAACTGCTGCCATACATAAAAAAATAGCACCGGTATCGTACATGGGTGTACACATAACCGGTGCTTGAACACGACAACAACTAATAAATAGTTTATTTGGCGCCAAAAAGAGGAGGGAAACTATTAGCACCGGTATTGAATAAATTTCAGCACCGGTTTATCTATATCAACACACCGATGCTCAAAATATTAATGTTCGCGGGTACCGTTGAACATTGAAAAAATAGAGTACGTGCTCTGTTGCATTTAAGGCACCCGTTTATGTCTTAACAACACCGGTATCGTACATAACCGGTGCTTGAACATGGCAACAACTAATAAATAGTTTATTTGGCACCACAAAAAAGGAGGGAAACTGTTAACACCAGCATTGAATAAATTTCAGCACCAATTTATGTGTATCAACACACCGGTGCTCAAAATATTAATGTTCGCGGGTACTGTTGAACGTTGAAAAAATAGAGCACATGCTTTATTGCATTTAAGGCACCGATTTATGTCTTAACAACATCGGTTTTTTGTTGTGTACTTAGACAAAATATCTCAGATTAACCCTCGGGTTGGGTGATTGATTTTAAAAAAATCAATCAAGGCAGCCATAAGCAGCAACTTTTTTTTATGGCTGCACCGGTTTTGATAACTATCAGCACCGGTTTCAATACCGGTGCTGACCCATTAGTTTGCTCTCGGATTGGGAGAAAAGGCTGAAAAATTAATTCAACACAGCCTCAAGCAGCTGTTTTTACTAGTTCTAGCACCGGTTTACGGTCTCGATACCGGTACTAGTAAATTTAAGTTCTAAAATGTATACAGATCCACAACGGGTTGTTCTTCCTTTTCTAAAATTTGGAGAGAAAATCCAACCTATCTTCCCCATCAGTTCAGACTCCCAAGCTCTCTAACGGATTGAGGTGAGTTCTCTTTCAAACACTGCTCTTATATTCTACTAGATTATTAATCATGAACCTAACGTTTTTAGAAAAATAACAACTTTTTTCAATGTTGGTTCACTTTGCTCTCCAACTTTGTTCGATGTTGCAATCTTGTACATAGCGTTAATGTCTAATAACTACATATACATATATATTGGATTTAATTGACTCGCATTGAGAGTTTGTTGATGTTCATAAAAGCAAGTACTCTATAGGTTTTTTTTGTTGCATGGTAGGTGTTTGTGTTGAAATGCCTCATTGACATCGTAGGATATGATACCAAAAAATCCCTACAAGAGGGCACATGGTGCATCCCCTTCCTCTCCGGAGGTACAATCCAATATTGAACAACAGGAGACGAGGTTCATTTCGGAGCAGGCAAAATTAATTGTACAAACGTACAAATTAAGGTGACACTTTCTGGAGAGAGGAATAAAAAATGCTTCCCCTTTTGAAGAAATTATTTGGGCACTTGGGTGGGAGAAATTGTGTGACGCGCCTCCAATGTTCAACCTTAGCATAATGAGTGAGTTCTATGCTAATTTGTGGTGAGGTGCAAGGTGGATTGAGGCGTTCTACCGTGGGAAAATGGTGAAATTAACTGAAGAATCCATAAACGAGTTGTACGGGTTGCCAAATGTTCTCCCCGAGGAGGATGAATTTCTTGCATTCCACTACTATACCGATGAGGGTTGGGATTTTGACGATCCCACAGGATGGGAGATCGTGAGGATGGTAACTAGGGAGGGAACCAATGTCGAGTCTATTGTGAAACCAAGTTGGAAAAAGATGCCAAAGAAGCTACTCAATCCCAAGATGAATGAATAGTATCATTTTGTAGCATCCAGAATTGACCTCGTCACAATGAACACTGAGGTTCACAGTATGAGGTAGAGACATCTGTGCGTCATTAAAAAAAACTACGATGGAATTTGGGTAAGCAAATAGTGAACAAATTGATACATGGTGCAGAGAGAATAGGTTGTTACGGTTTCTGCAGCATAATCTCCGAACTGTGCAGAAAATCAGGACAATGTGGGTCCTACTTTGGAATCTAGAGTCACAGCATTGGAGGTGAGTGCAAAAAGTTTGCTGATGGAATTACAATATCAAAGGTCCTGGTGCGATCACATGGGAAAGGTATTTAAACACCAGTTCCTGGACAGAATGAAAGCAGTTGGACCTTTCCCTACATATCCAGGAGCGACATCGGGACCAGCTCTGAAGATGCACACATGTTGGATGAAGAGCCGCTTGTTAGATATTATTCATGAATTTCGATCCTCGTTGTCCTTATAATACTATCATTTTAGTTATTATATTTTAGAGTATGGCTTGTGGTGCGTCCCAATATACCGCAGTCGTTGCACCTCCGTCCGTGGCCTAAATATGTAGAACAAAGCCCCCGGGGGTGTCTGAGGGGAAGATGCTCTAATGGCTAAGTAAGCAAATAGAATTATGAGAGTGTAATTAAGAAGAAATAGTTGAGTGTGTAGGGTTACCTTTAGCCTTTATACAGATAGGCAAGTAGGACAACTGTTTTGTTTGCTTGTGGAGCAAGTACTCCTCCCCTGGGCCGGCCAAAGGTCATTATCCAAAGGGTAATGTTATGGACCTAGGCTGGCCATACTTAGGCACTTGAGCCCAGTATGGATTTACACATTATCAACAAGCCCCTGGAAAGTTGAGGGTTCGCCCTTCGAAATTATCCCAAGGTCCTGGGTTCGAATTCGTGATTGCATCTGCGGATTTGATGTTTTACGCTTTGACGGGGTTGCTTTGGATCGGTGATTGAGTGAGGGTTTACCCCCGGAGATCCCATAATGCTCCAGGGGTACGATTTTTGTGCCCCTGCGATGCGCTAAGGGTTTATTCCAAGTAAGCTTTGAGTCTATTGTTCAATCAGATTAATGTGTTGGGGGGTTTGACCTTAGCTTTCTAATCTGTGTCAGAGCTCAAGGGCCTGGATCCAGCCTCATTAACTTTTCAGGGGGCCTTTGGGTCCTAGAGGTTTTGAGTAGGGGGTTCGGCCGTCGACCTTCTAATCTGTGTTGGAATCTGAGGGCCCTCGAGCCCCAATAGTCAGAAGTAGGGGATTTGACTCTCAGACTTCTAATTTGTGTTAGAATCTGAGGGCGTTTAAATCCACATATTTAGGAATAGAGGATTTGACCTTCGGCCTTCCAATCTGTGTTAGAATTTGAGGGCGTTCAAATCCCAGTATAGGGGATTTAACCTTCAGCCTTCTAATCTATGTTAGAATATGAGGGCGTTCAAATCCCAGTATTTAGGAATAAGGGATTCAACATTTGGCCTTCTAATCTATGTTAGAATTTGAGGGCATTCGAATCCCAGTATTTAGGATTAGGGGATTCGACCTTCGGACCTCTAATCTGTGTTAAAATCCAAGGGTCAGGTTTCAAAGTGAGAAGTGAAAAGGTTACGAGGGTGTGATACTCACTCTTATTTATGAGCGCGTGAAGTCTAGGTTGGGTTCCACGCGCGCCACTTTCCCCATAAATGCCTTGAATTTCTCATCCACATGACCCATTTACCTACGTACTTACTTAATACGTGGCGGTCCGAGGTAATCATTACCCTTTATTCTTTCCTATATATAAGGTGCTCCTCACCGAAATACTTCACTTTTTACTCAAAGCATTTTTCAAATTTCAAACTTCCTTTCTCTCTTCCAGAGTAGTTCAAGGTGTTTTCTCCTTACTAATACTTTCAGAGAACTCTGGCCAAACTCCGGCTAAGAACCAGTAAGTCCCCCCTTACTTGATCTTCTTTCTTTCTCTTACTAAAGAATGTCGCAAACACTACTAGTGGGAAAGAAATCCATCCCAGCCTACTTTTCAGCCATGCCCTCCACTGATGGTGTCAAGAGTTCCCATCTCCAGGATTCTGGTGTCGTTCCCTTCTCGACCGGTGGTTCCCATTAAGTTGATATAGAAGGCGGAGAGAGCTCTGCAAGTTACCCGACGCCACCCAAAGGTTACCGTTGTAAGTAGGTTACATCGAGATCTCATTTTCCGAGAGAGGCTAGGTTTCAGGAGGATAAGGAGGTCCGCCCTTTCTTCTTCAAGAAAATTATGACCACAGTTCTTGAGAGCTCCCAGCCAATTGCTAAGGAGATCTCCAATTTGGTATCTTCTTTGCCCCTTTGGATTAGGGTTCCAGAGGACTTGCAGTTGGAGGTCCTCCGTGAATATGAAAACCCTAGGGAGAGGTGTAGTAGGTGCGCCATCTACGAGCACCGTCCCATATTCAGGCTTTATTTTCCCTTGCCCCTATCCTCTCTCATCTTCTCGAGGAGTATTCGGTTAACCTAACCCAGCTCTATTTGAACGTCACACTCTTAATTATGGAATTTATGACTCGGTGAAATAGCTTAGGTATAACCCCTAGCTATGAGCTTTCTAGGTCTCTGTACTATATTTCTACTAGCAGACCCGTGGTGTACACAGTCAGTGCCAAGGATACGAAAATTATCGGAATTTTAACCCTTAGTAACAGGTTTTCAGAACACCCCATAAAGATCTCCTCGAACTACAAAGAGTGACACAAAACCCCCATACATACCTTCAAGAATGAGGCAAAAAGAGTACTACATACTGTGGTGGAATTCAAATCCAAAGTATGAGAATGCTGCCAACTACGTTGCTCCGGAAAGTGTAGTGACAGATAGGGATAAGATATTTAGTGAACCCCTTGACATCTCATTATGTTTGGTCAGAGGATTTTTACGAGTGGATCTACAGTCAGAAACCTTTTATGATTAAATCCCTCCCTCCGGCAGAGTCTTCAAGGCCCCTTTCAGGCAAATTGAAAGGAAAAAAGAAGGTGGTTGAGGGTGATAACCCTAAGAAGACTAAGAGGAAGGCCCCTTTGGTTACTGATGATGGGGTCCCAAAAAATCCAAAGAAAAAGAAGGCAAAAGTTGACCCCTCGAAGCCTGTCGAGCCTATTTCAAAGACTTTCGAAACTGACTCGGAGCCCTTAGAGGCAAAAAATGCCGAGGAGGCCCTAGGAGTTCCTCACCACCCTGTGAAGGTGTTTGAGGCATCCTAGCTTTTCACTTTGATTACTTTTACTTTACCCCCACCCCCTTTGTCTCTTCTCTTTACTTATCTTTCTTTTGCGTTATCCAGTGGACTTCGCTACCTTGCTCACTCTTGGAAATGAGGAGGAGGTGGAGATGGTTTTTGAGGAAACCAATCAGGAGGTTCACTCCGAGCTCCCGGTCCAGGTGCCAATCCGAATGGAGCCCCTTTTGGAGGTCCGGATGGGAGCCCCGGATAACTCCACGAACAACAAGCGGAATTGAAAGGGTGTTTTTTTGCATAGCCCCCCTCAGAGGCAGCGAATGGATGATGTCATTGAATCCCAAATCGGTGGGTCAAAAAATGTTGAGTATTAAGCGGGGTATATTTTGGGAGGTAACCCCTTCCCTCTGGGTGCAACTGATCGTACCATGGCTTCCGTTTCGAAGGCGACCATCATCTCGGCTGATCTGGACTCAGTTTTCCAGACCTTTATGGCGAAGGCCAAGGAAGCCCAAATGGCTATTGCCAAATCCAAGGCTTCTGAGGCCAGGGTGATTGAGCTCGAGGAAGAGCTGGAGAAAGCTGCCTCCGACTATAAAGTAGAGTTGGAGAAAGTGGCCTCTGATCATGAAGCAAAATTAAACAAGGTAGCCTCTGATCATGAGGCGGAACTGACAAAGATAGCTTCTCAGCTTAAAGAGGCGTTGGAAAAACAAGGGCTCGAAAAGGATGGCCATCTAAAGGAGCTTGAAGTTAAGATTTCAAAGGCTAGGCCTCTAATGAAACCCTGGCCAGCAAAGATACCAAGCTGGCCAACCTTTGTTCTCCTGAACAACAAGCCTCCGTCATCGAGGCCTACACCAACAAACTTGTGAAGACCCAAGGGTTCCGGGAATTCTTCTCATCCCTATCCAAAGTCTTGGTGAGGGCTCACTCGGAACAATCTGGCCCATTCTATCTGCAAGGAGCTCCCCGCCGAGTACGCAACTATGATGGATGTCCACAAGAACAACACTGAGCTGGAGCAGCTGAACCATCTCTGGTGGAAGTCCGTCCAGGATGGGGGTATCAAACTCCCGCTGCTCGATCACTTGAAGGCTTCTGAAAAATTCTTTTCAGTGGAGGAGGTCCGCTATCTTAAGGTGGATGAAGACAAGAAATAGAGCGAGTCAGACCCCTTGACCCTTCTAAAGACCCAACGTAGGCCCACCTCTTCGAGCTCGACCCATGCAGATCATAGCTTAGGGGGAAATGTATGAATCATTTCTTTAGGAACTCAAATGTACTTTTTACATTTTCAATATCAATGAAAGCCTTTGTTTCTTTTCTTATGTGTTTCTACTTTTTTGTCACTTGTAGATCCTAGACTTGGTATTCTATCGCCCCCCCTCCATCTGCAAAAAGGGGTACCTTTTTCGAGTTCTTTTTCCAAGTCATATAAGAGTGGTATCACCAAATTGAAGAATGGGTATGGGAGCACCAAATCAAAGCCTCTTGATTTCGGTATAAATCTACCAGGCTCGAAGAGGAACTTCGAGCTGCCCATGAAGAGCTTAACTTATGGCGCAATGGTATTCATGAGAGACAAAAGGAACTCCTCGATGCACTTAGCCATTCGGAGGAGGAAAAGGACTTCCTAGCTGCAGCTAAGGATGAGATTTTGGGATACTATTGCTCCCTCGAGTCTCGGCACAACGAGGTCCTCAAAAAGATTACTACCAAATCTAGGTTCATTTCGATGCACGAGTGCATTACTGCTGCTAAAGCTTTTAAGGCTTCCGGGGGAGCATCATCTTCTCTGGCCAACGAGACCATTAAGCGTTATCGCCGTGAGGCATAAGGGCATTAGGAAGCTGTAGAAAAGGCTCGTGTGACCCTTGTAATCACCAATGCCAAGCTAGAGGAATGGAAGATGCAGAATAAGGATTACCACCATCGTCTAATTCCTTCTTTAGAGTAGACCATCAGGGATAATCAAGGCATCATTGCGGTTTCCTTTAAAGATAAGGAGAAGGTAGAGAGGGACCACGCTGAGCTATATCATACTTACATAGTTACTGTTAATATTATTTGAGTGTATAGTCTTCGGCTCGGGACCATCGAGGCGCCTCTAATTGAATATTTTGAAGTGTTTCTCATAGACACCGTTAAATCATTAATCTTATGGAGAGAAAACATATCATGGGGGATCCCAAGTATCAGAATGCCTATAAAGATGCTAAGGAGTGGCTAAAAGATTTACGGAAGAAGAAGAATAAAAGTGGGCCTTCGAGCTCCCATACTTCTCTCAAAAGGAGTG
Organism: Rubia yunnanensis; assembly: GCA_037428765.1. NCBI lineage: Eukaryota > Viridiplantae > Streptophyta > Magnoliopsida > Gentianales > Rubiaceae > Rubia > Rubia yunnanensis. The sequence goes on from CM075062.1 coordinate 133,033,689, forward strand.
AGGCTCCGGACCCCACAGCGGGTAGCCCCTCCGGAACTTCTCACGGAAAGGAAGGCTCAATCTTTTCTCGTTTAAGTCGTTCTTCTAGGATCCCTGCCTCTCAGTTGGATCCCTCCCAAGTAGAGGCCCCCGACCCTCGTCCTCTACCTCTCGAGGCTCCGATCTCGAGGGTTAACCCAACTGGTAACTAGGCCAGCACCTCCGGCCAAGGGAGGGGTGGTCTCACTCCTGCCATCTAGTAGATGGGGTAGTGTTACTGGTTGTCGAAACAAACCAACCCCTCCCAATACTAAGGATGTGCTGGTTGTCGAAACCAACCAACCCTTCCCAATACTGAGGATGCCGAAGATGTACCCCTGGTGAGGAGACTGTGGCGGTAAATTCCACAGACCTTCAAGCTCTGCTTGAAGATTAGAGGTTGTAGACCTGAAAGAATAGGAGTTTTATTAGCCCCTAGGCCTTGTGATAGTTTTTCCCTAGCTGTATATAGATAGATAGTTGTTGTAACTCTATCATTTTACTTGTAGGCCATTATGGCATTTTGTATCATCGAAATAAAAAATTTTGGCCCTTTTTCGAGCATTCAAAAAATTTTCCACGTGAGAGGGGTTTAATCCCTTCTAACAAAGTTGAATGCTTCAAATTTTCTTTTCCTTGCAAAGCTTTGCTATGCCTATAAATCGTTTGAAGGACTATGTAGGCCTTTCGAATGCATACAAGGTTAGAGCCTTGGATGCTTGATGCGTGTTAGGGGACTTCTACCTCCTACTCAAGGCTCAACGCTGACCTCCAGAGTTCTTGGAGGTACATCAGCTGCCATCCGAGAACCCTTCGGCCTCCTTGTTGCCGAGATCTTGTCTCGGCCCACCTTTAGGGGTTCGTTGCCGGTGCTTGAGGGGGTAGGGTCCGATTTCATGTTGGACCTATGCCCTCTCCTTCTCCAGTAGGGGGATTGCACTTCTTCCCCGGTGCCTAAAGTCTTGCCTTTTAGCCGCTCACTTTTACGTAAGGCACTTGCTGTAGAAGTGGACATAAACAGCAAGGGAACACAAATCTGACTAACAGTCCCACTGGGCCTGCCAACTTGATGCACCCCAATATACCGCCATTGTTGCACCGCCGTTCGTGGCATGAATCTGCAAGACAAAGCCCTCGGGGGTGTCCGGGGGGAAAGGCTCTGATGGCCAAGTAAGCAAACAGAATTACAAGTGTGTAATTAGGAATGAATAGTTTAGTGTGTAGGGTTACCTTTAGCCTTTATATAGGTAGACACGTATGACAGTTGTTTTATTTTCTTGTGGAGCAAGTACTCCTCCCTTGGGCCGGCCTAAAGGTCATTACCCAAATGGTAATGTTATGGACCTAGGTCGGCCATACTTAGGCACTTGGGCCCAGTACATATTTACACATTATCAGCTTGAAACAATTCTATGTTATTTTATAGATGAAATATAGTTAATATAGTTATTATCCACTACTTCGAGTATTATCATGCTTTTACATTAATCGCATGGTATTAAAGAAATATGATTTTCCATTTATAATTCCAAACCTTTTTGCACAATTTAGTCTAGGACATGTACTATTACTTTGAAATTTATACATTAAAAAATTCCATTAATTAGAATTCATATATTTAGGAAGTAAAAACAAGAATCAAGTGTTTCAAATCAATGCTCAAGGTGAAACTTAGTTTTGGGTAACACTGCAATTAATGAAAATGTAGCACTTGTTTTCTATGATTAGTTTTGAGGATGTTCCATTTACCCAATCAAGCCGTGATCGCATAGTTATGATCATACAATACTCAATTGAACTATTGAATCGCCAATTTCGTGTTTTGACAATTCCAAGATTCTTGGAGGGGCCTAAGTGCAAAAAGAAAAAACTTCATTTGGACCTCCAAATTCAATTCTGCTCGGATGCAATCCTACATTCTTGGACCCAAAAGTGAATTCCTATAATGAATCAGGTTTTAAAAAAAAATATTTGGTGTAAATAAATAACAAAGAAAACTTCTTGTTTGGACTTCCTAACTTCTAAGTCATCTATAGTCAGATACTCTAGGACATATACTACCGCTTTACCAAATTCTAATAAAACATGACATTCTTTTTAAAAACATATGCTAACCCAAGAATACACAATATCGGAGGGTTTTCGGGTATCCATCAGACACAATTTTGAAACACGAGCTCTATTAAGTGTTGAATTGAATATTTTTAGTCCAATTGCATTAAAAACAATGGACAAAACTACCCCCCTCGAGAGAGACTTCAATTGAATATTGCAAAATAGTTGAACCAAAAACCAAAATCGGTTTGGTGTGTTGATTAACCGGTGCTAAGATTTTTGGATGTACTAGATGAAAAAATTGGTCAATACGTGAGCGGGAAATTCAAAATTCCGTATTTTAATTTTGCAGCACCGGTTTGTCTTTTCCGTAGGCACTGGTATTGAGAAATGGTGATAGGATTCTACAACGCGTCGGTATTAAACAGCTCCACGCAGCTGCTTTTTCATTATTTTAGCATCTGTGGTGTGTTCCAGCACCGGTTCTACAACCGGTGCTCCGTAATTAGTCAAAATTTTATGTTTCTGCTCTCGGGTTGTAAATTTTTTTTACTACCCACGCAGCATCAAGTAGCTGCTTTAACCAAAGGTTAGCACGGGTTTAGGGACTAAAGAGCACCGGTCACAATAATTAATAAAGATCCCATCTTGGTTTAATTTGAACCCTTGATTTCTATGTGTTGATTTAAACTGATCGATTCAAAATTTGTCTATATATAGTAAACTTGAAACCCTAGATGTAATCATCCCTCATTGTCCTCTCATCCTACCTTTCCATCCTCTCCCTCCTACTCCACATCCTCTCCATTACCGCCACCGCCTCCTAAACATCAAACCATTACCACCACCGCCTCCCCCCCTCCCTCCATATCTGTCGCATTCCTCTTCCTACCTCTCCATATCCGCCGCCTAACACCACCTCTCCATTCTTTTTTTTCTTTTTATATATTTGTGTTGGTCATTATTTTTTTTCCTGATTTGTTGGGTGTGTTGGATTTTCGATCATGTTTTTTTTATGATTGTGTGTGAGATTTTTTCTAATTTGGTAATTTTTGGGGTGTGCAAGATTTTTTGCATTTTGTGATTCAATTGAAAGTGTATTCACACACACACACACATATAGTTCATCGTGTATGGTTTGATGTTTAGGTGTTTTTGCCTAAAATAAATTTTGTCCCTCTGTGATATAGATGATTGTGTTATGTTTAGGTGTTTGTCATAATCAGAATTTGTTTCATGTTATAAAATGTATGACATTGTTGTTTGTGTTAAGTTGAAGTGTGATATAGTTGATTGCGTGATTTTCTAGATATATAATGGGTGAGATATGTAACTGTGATGTTCTATTTAACTATGTACGATGTTGAAGGTTTTTTCTAAAATTAATGTGATATAGTTTATTGTGGGATGTTGATGTGTTCATGGTTTAGTTTTAAATGCGTCGAACAACTACAATGTTTTGAATGAATGACGAACTAGATTAAGGTTTACATGTCTTTTTGCTTTTTTTGATGATTTCAAGTTGACGTTTAAACTGTGGAGATGTTATAGTCTATCAGCACCAAAAAAAGTGACGTGTTTGACATGGTTTGTTTATACACACCATGTTTCCCTGGTGCTGTAAAAATGCTTCATTTCGACATTTTAAATGGTTTTCTATGCCAACTTGTGTTATGCACAAAATTAACGGAAGAAGCATTAGTTAAAGGGCACTGCATTGATTGCTTTCTATTCATGTATTGCCCTCTAACTAAGTAATGCTTCTTCCATTACGAAAAGTGTTGTAACATTTGTAGAACTCCACAATTTAAAATGTGGATATTTTGTAGTGTATAAGCACCTAGTAGCATAGTGTGTTTATCTGTTGAACATGGTGTATTTAACATTAAATCATTGTTTATGTTAAATGCATAGTTAAAACATAGTTATACACGCCATGTTTCCTCGGTCCTTGAATGCTGCAACATTTCGACATTTTAAATCGTTTCCTATGACAAATCGTACTCCGCACAAGCTTAACGGAAGAAGCATTAGCACCAGTTTACATGCCTTTTTGCTTGTTTTGATGTTTAAACTGTGGAGATGTTGCAGTCTATCAGCACCAAGCAAACATAATGTGTTTCACATGGTCTGTTTATACATGTCATGTTTCCTTGGTGCTGTAAAACTGCTTCTGTTCGACATTTTAAATGGTTTTCTAGGCCAAATCGTATTGTGCACAAGTTTAACGGAAGAAGAATTAGTTAAAGGGCACTGCATTGATTGTTTTCTATTTATTTAGTGCCCTCTAAGTAAGTAATGTTTCTTCCATCATGAAACAGTGCTATAACATTTGTAGAACTCCACAATTTCAAATGTGGAGATTTGTAGCGTAGAGCACCAAGTAGACATAGTGTGTTTATCATTATGTGTTTAACATTAAATTATTATTAATGTTAAATACATAGTTAAAACATAGTTATACACACCATGTTTCCTTAGTGTTTAAATGCTGCATCTTTTCGACATTTTAAATTGTTTTCTTCGAAAAATTGTAGTGTGCACAATCTAAATGGAGCAACTAAGGCTTGAAAGCGCCTCTACAAATCTTAATCTGTAGGTTAGTTGACATATTAAAAATTAAACGTTACTTATTCTTACTTATTGATTACTTTCACATTATTAATTATTGAGTTAATTTGTGCACAATAGATATTTCCCCCGTCAAGAGGAGCGTACAATGGCAATGAGATAATAAACGTCACGGACACAAGGTGTGAAGATTGGGTGAACGTGTCTTCCTAACAATCCAAGACTTCGGCGGACCTAGTGTATTTCTACGTGTATTTGATTGGGACGTAGATTTACCTTTTTTCTTAAGTTATATCAAATAGATGGATTGCTTTTTTTTCCACTTAAGATTCTTACATTTTCAAATGTTCTTGCTTACCATCAATTTAATTTTTATATTGTGTTCTTTTTTTGTCTAAATTTCTTCTATGAGTTTTCCTCGAGTTTCAATTCCGGGAGGGCCTGGAAAAATTTAAAAATAAAATTTCAATTTTTTTAAAACATAAGCACCAGTTTTACAAATAATAGTACCGGTGCTTAAACATCCATCTCCAAAGCAAGAGCACAAAAAATTAGAAAATAAACTGGCGCTTGCATTTGTAATCTGTCTGGTTTTAGGCACTGGTTTATGTTCGTATACCGCTGCTACGTAAGAACCGGTGATCATTAACAAGGATTCGACAGGTAGTATTGGCATTTTATATACCGGTGCTGTAATAAAAGTATCCAACACCAATTTTATTAACCGATGTCATAGTATCTACATTTCAGCACCACCCTACTTAGGCACCGATCGACTGGAGGCACAAAATACAGGTGCCATTGCCCCCAGCGACCGGTGCCATAGGGGGGTACCTGCAGTAGTGTCTAGCTCGATCAGCCTATAGCAATAACTAATATATTGCAAGGATATCTAAACTACATGTCAACCAGATTGCCATCAAGATATTAACTCGTTTCCCACAAAAACCATGACAATCACTTTGCCAAACAAGAATCTTCAAGAACAGTAACACCACTTGTTCAAAATACGATCTATGCTGTCAAAATTGTAAACACATTAAACAACAGAGACTGGTCCTCCAAACAAATAGAACTCCTAATAAAAAAACACAAACGACATCACGAATACACTACATTCAGGTGAGATAAAATGAGAAAATGTCAATCTAATCCTGGATTGGACAACTTATTAGTCAATGGCAGGTTTGGCCTAAATTTATTATAATGACAATTTTACCCTGAATTTGAAAATTTGGAAAATATGAAAAGGCTAAAAGAAGTCCAATATAGGGTTAGATCACACCTTAATTATAGCAGATACTAATTAAGAAAGTAATAATGTATGTGCACAAACCTTAATTAAGAAAGGAGAGCTAGCTAAATGCTGGCAGATTAGCTAGCAGAGTTTGATTACGTACGGTCTGTCCGGCAGCTGATGATCATCTAAATGCCACATGGAATTTTGTCAGGCTGCCACATTTTGATTAATTACTCTGGTTTGTTGTCTCTTCTCTTTGCTCGTTCATCACATTTTCTTCTATCCTTTTATTTCGCAAAACTGAAGAAAATTGACGATGACAAGGTTTGTGTTAAAGTACACCACCATTTGGAATTTGGCCATATTTGTAAAGAAAAACCTTAAGAATCAGGGTTACAATAACTTATCACAAAAAATAATACTGTATATCACTTCACACTAAAAATAAACAATTTAGCACTAAATAACAGTAAATTTTGCATTTCTTACAATCATGAATTAATATCATTTACAAATAGGTTGTATTGAAATTTTTTTTTTGAAAAATCAATAATTCCAAGATGTTGAGAAAAACGCCTAACGCGATTACAATGAGTGAAATTGACATCCAATCTAACTAGCCTCTAACAATAACTAACATATTGCAAGGATTACATGTCAACCAAATTGATCCAATACAAATTGTAATATCGCCCTCGGGATATTTACTTGCTTCCTGCGAAAATCATGACCACTTGGCAGAGATGGGCGTATCATGCATCAATGTCACTGCGCCAAACGGGGATCTTCTACAACTATGACACCACTTGATCCAACCACGATCTATGTTGTCCAAACTGTAAACACATTGAAAGGCACATACCTGACGAATCCATATTAATGGAAACCCAAAATAAAACCACAAACAAAATTACGAACACACAAACTGAACAAGTAGATAGAGAACAATACATCAATATGAACAACTAAATTGAGTTATCATCATGAACACAACGATCTAATCAATCAAGTCGAAGAACAAAACTAATATGTGGAAACAAATCTCACGCTTATTGAATAACAAAAATATAAATTAAAATAAACTATTATTCCACATCTCCCCTACTGGGAAGATGGGGAAAAAAGATTGAAGAAGAAGGGTTGCGGTAAGAAGAGGGGTGCAACAAGGGTTTATTGAGAGAGAGGGGGTTTTTCCCATGGTAGTTGTGAAACTAAAAATGTTATGAACAATCGTGGATTGAGAAAATTGATCATAAATAGTGTAAATAGAATTAAGACAGAGGAAGTGCCAAATTTGATGTTTCATTATTCGTACTTGATATTATAATCAAAACTTGTGTTTTTTTAGATTCTTTTTCCACTAAAATTATGTATTTTAAAGTTAAATTTTGGCCTTTTGATGTAAAATCTTGTGTTTACATGTTAAATTTTTTGACCAAATACTTTCTTTTTCACTATTTTACATGATAAAGAGAATCCAAATTCAAGATTCAATAAAAAAATCAAGTTAAAAATTATTTATAAAACACCTAAAATGCAGATTTTATTTTCTTGCCAGCAATTTTCAATTTAATTGGTGAAAGTTAAAGTTTGCTGTTTTGAAATGTGACAGAGCAAGTATGAATATAATCTTTGAAAATCTTAGAGTAAAGTGCCAAAATAACCCTGACTTTAGGTCGAAAGTGCCAATATAACCCTATAAAATCAGAAAGTACCAAAATAACCCTAACTTTATAAAGTAAGTGCCAAAATAACCCTGGAATCCAATGACTCTGATTGTCAACGCCGGAATGGGCTGGTTTTATAGTAAATGACGATTATACACCTTATTTTTTAATTTTTTTTTAGAAAAAGATGAAATATGTGATTATCCTCACTCTTTTATACAATCTGTTTTCCCCATTTTATTTTCATTTATTCCCAATCTTTCCTGCTAAGTTTTCTCTTCCTCTCCCAAAGTTTGCCACTGTTCACCATGACCGCTGCCATTGTTCCAGGCCTTCGGACTCGAAGTAAAAGCATTATCGATCACCTGTGGAGGAGGATTGATCTGCTGAACGGTGGAATGAAGAGAGTCACCGGTCGAGCCTAAGTCTCTGAGACAAAGACTCTAAGTTCTTCAAGCCCTGTAGTTGATAGAAATGTTCGTCTGAGTAAATCCCTTGACGTGCACCATATTTCATGCGTTAACCAATGAATTTGACATAATAATTGGCTTGTTTCACTTTTTGGATTGCTAGTGTTAGTTAGGTTTACACGACAAAGGGTTTAGATAGCCATATTTAGTTTTCCTGTCTAAATCTCTAGTTTTGCAGATCTAATTGATACTAATGGACACCTTGTATCCACAGGCACGTAGATCTTCCTTTGTGAGCTCATTAGTACAAGCTCGTGGGTACTTTTCATCATCTTTGTATAGAAGGCCATTTGTAAGGACGGTAGAAGATATCAAAGGCCATTCAAAATAATGGTAGTAGATGGAGGACACAAACTCCAAAGCGTGGTAGTAGAAGGACTGAGCTAAAGAAAGGTGGATTTGAAGTTCAAAGAGGTCAAGGAAGAAACAAAGGAGTTGTTGTCTGAAAGTTTCACACGTTTTGGGAAAGATCTGAGAAGATTCAGTCCTTGAAGGTGGCACCATTGGATTCATCTTCTCGAGCACTATGAAATCAACTATAGAACTCTCAAATTGGACCAACGGTTCATCCGCAGCAGAGCAAATAAGTCAGCCAGACGAACCAGCCACGAGCAGCACGAACCGTTCATAGCCAACACAAGCCTCAACCACGCACAACCCGTGTCAGGGGCCTTTGGAATGAGTCGTGCCAACCAACATGGGTCATGCTAAGCCCCACCATGCCAATCTCGGTTGACCGTGTCTACAAGTCCTCTTTGCACTCCAATATTTGGCTAAGTATGAGCGCAGATTGTTCCGTTTCACATGGTCTGCATCATTTTAAGTCACAAATGTCAAGACCATCCCACAAGGTGTGAAGAATGATGCAGTGCGTATCAAAATACTGAGCAAAACAAGGATTTGGTTAACAGCCCATGCCAAATGACATGTGGTGCTGATCAAAAGGTTAAGAATAGAGCTCCAGCCGATGGTCCGCGTCAGTTGACACGGACTGTGCCAGCACAGCCATGCCAAGACAGACAACTCGCATTAGCACGAGCCACACGGCTCATGCTAACGCGAGCCATATGTCTTGGCATGGCCGTGCTGGTAAAGTCTATGTCAACCGGTGCGGGCCATCGGCTAGAGCCATATGTCTTGGCATGGCCGTGCTGGTAAATTCTGTGTCAACTGGCCGTGCTGGTAAAGTTTGGCACATGGCTTGTGCTAGGACTGACGCTGAACAAGCAGAGGCCACATCGGCCAGCACGGGCCGTGCCAAATGCCACCCCTAGTGTCAATTGCGGCTGCTAGGGTTTTTGACCTATTTTGGGCCTATTTTTAGGCCCAGTCCCCTACTACTATATATATTGACCTTTGTCCACTAGAGTTTATGTTCTAGATCAGATTTTAGATTTCAAGAGTAGTGTAAAGAGAGAAAAACACTCTACCTTCTCTCTAGGTTCTTTTTTCTTTCTTCTCTTTATTTTGCTTTGCCCAAAATGTGGAATCCAATGAAATACTTGGATTTCATGTTTAGGGAGTAGTTTAATAGCTTGGGGGATAATATTTGTATTCATGTTTTGACTTATGTTTTGTGAGATTTCCTATATCTATCTATTTTTATGTGTTTGTGATATTATGTTGGCTTGTTCTTAAATTGTTATGAATTGCATGAATGATACTCTCCATTAGCACACACACTTGTCTACATTCATGTTGGTGCACATATTGATACCCCATGGGGAAGAGAAACATGGATGTGATATGGGTAGCGAGGTCCGGGTCCACGTGGGTTTGTGGACGTATGTCTTTTCCGAGTCAGTCTTAGTGGACGAGTTGGTCTGAAGGGTAATAGGTAGAGATAGCATTTAACAACAAAACTAGAGTTTAGCGACCCTAGTGCCATATATAAAGTTCCCAATCCCCTTTGCCTCTTTAGGCATAGGGATAGAGCCTCCGTGGTGTAGTGCCCGGGACGTAATTGTACGAGGGAGAAATAGATCTACACAATGGTAGATCCGTTGTTGCTCTCCCCTAATTATAGATGCGCTGTCGATGGAAGATTGCAAGAGCACCCTACGTGACAGGTATGAGGAAGTGCTGACCATCAACCACACCATGTCCTATGATATTAGATAGGCTTAGATATCTTGTATGTGATGGAATCGAGGATCGAAACATTTAGTCAATCATGTTACGCAAATATTCCCCTAGTGCTTGCATATATAGTTTTCACTTGTGTTATCTTTTATGTTCGTAGTTGTTAATTGAAAAATCCAACCCCCCATTCTGCAATGTTAGTTATTCCTAGCACACAGATGGATTGACAACCCGTACATGGTTGTGTTTAGTTGACTATTAGACCCTATTATCTTTGTGGACAAACCCACCCTTGCCACTAACTACCCCATAGGCAGCTTAGTAGTGAGATTAAGAGCAGAATATAAATTTTATCTTTGACCTTCCTTAGCCATCTCTCGGGTTAATTTAGCTATAACTTGACAACCCCGAGTGGAGGTGGGTCATCCCTCTCGAACCCAAAACCGAACATTAATCCAAAAAATTGACAGAATAGTCTTTGTGAGGTCGGATTAGTCTTTGTGGTGGCCCGTATGTATCTTGGGCCAGTCGGGACTCCGTGAGGCCAAAGTAGTCATTGTGGTGGGCCCTGGTCAAGGAGGTGCATGAGTGGAGAAAAATTGAGTGCAGCGCTGAGGAACGGTTGGTGCTGGAGAGAATTTGGTGGGGTTTTTGAGTGGAGGATGAAACATGGAGGATAAAAAAGATTTAAGTAAAACGTGTAGTATAATAATAGGGAGGGGTAAAAATGAAAAAAAAAACTAGCTGAAATGCCCAAGGGTAATTTTATCTTTTTGTGCTTGGTCAATTGTCAAAAATTTAAGTCAACACTAGAATGTGACCGGAAGGTTAGATCGGCACAATTCATCATAAAGATAGGGTTAGTTTGACACTTTTTGATTATGTAGGGTTATATTGGCACTTTCAACTTAAAGGGAGGGTTAGATAGCATTTAACCCCAAATCTTAACCTATTCTGCATTTTAAGGTGTTTAATTAAGAGCATGTTATAGATAAAGTGTTGGAAAAATGAGTGTGGAACTTGAATTTAGTCAGTTTTCATTTTATTATTACAAAAGAGATTCAAAATGGGTATAATTAAGGGTGTCACTTTCAGATTCTCTTCCGCGTATTATTAAATTGACTATTACAACTATTAAAATGAATCAAAAGTGAATGAGATATTGATAGAATGTAAAATCCATAAATAATTGTGGCTGTGTGTATTCATATATATAGTGAGTACAAAGAGTATACAAAGCCTAAACAAATATGGAACATGTTGTACACAAAACCAATCAGAAAGGATATTCCTTTCTTATTCTTATTTTAATTTATTTACATCTCTATTACCCCCCTCAAGTGAAGCGTATGACTGGTCACAATGCAAATATTGGAATGTAAAAACTCAAACTGAGGGCGAGTTAACCCCTTTGTGAAGATGTCAGCAAGTTGCAAGTCTGTAGAAACATGAGCAACCTTGAGCTTGCTTGAAGACACCATCTCACGCACAAAATGATAGTCAATATCAATGTGCTTGACTCTCTTGTGTGAAACTAGATTGTGAGCCAGAAAGAGAGACTGTAGGCTGCTTCTTAGCACCCCAAGAAACTAGGTTGCCACCAAGGAAAATGGCATAACCATATGTAAACCTACGAGTTTCAATACAACAAACCCAACAACATTAGAGTAACCAAGAACGGGTAAAGCAAATGAATTTGCGCAATATTGAAGACCATAGTGGTTAGTACCACACACATAGCGCAAAATTCAAGTAACAACTTGGAAATGATCATCAGTAGGAGCCTGCATATACTGACTGACCGTGTTCATAACATAGGACAAGTCGAAACATGTAATCGACAAATACTGAAGTACATGAACCAAAGAAAGATAAAGTGTGGAATTTATGAACTACTTACCGGGAGAGCTAGAAAGCTGCAAAAAACCACAAATGGGATAGCAACTAGAGTTGAATCCTGTATGCCAGCTCGCAATAAAATGTCCTCGGCATATTTGGTCTAACAAAGGAATAAGCCTTCGAAAGTACGAACAACCTCCAAATCCAAAAAATATTGCAGAGTGCCAAGATCGGTAATCTTGAATTCCTGATTAACTCAATCAATAAACTTCTGAATGAGATGACCATCATTCCCAGTAAGAATAATGTCATCCACATAAACCAACAAGTGTAGCAGGCACCCTGTGAAAATACAAATAAAGATGTATCAGAGGAACTGCATACCAAACCCATGCCAATAAAAAATTAACTAAAACACTGAAACCAAGCACGGGGAGCTTGCTTCAAACCATAAATGGCCTTGCGTAGACGACAAACAAAATCAGGACTCATCGGATCTTTGTATCCAGCAGACTGATCCATTGTCAACTGGAAGTCAAGAATGCCATTTAAAAAAGCATTCTTAACATCAAACTGTCGTAAAGGTCAGGTTCAAGTGACAACAAGAGACAAAATAGTACGAACAATAGATGCCTTCACCACTGGACTAAAAGTATGATCGTAATCAAAATCAGGCAATTGCAAAAAACCTTGAGCAACTAATCATGCTTTATCCCAGTCAATAGAGCCACCAACCTTATATTTTAATCGATAAACCCATTTTGAACCAACAACATTGGCTTTTGAAGGACGAGGAACCAAATCCACCTCCGTTGAATGCGAAGGATATCCATCTCTGAGTCCATAACAGCAACCCATTCAAGATCCTTGGCAGTCGGCCGATGATTGCGAGACTCGGTCTTAGAAAATAAAGCACTCAGTAAACCAGAAATATCATACTCAGAAAAATCCGTGTACTGGAGCAAATTAGTGTGCGATCGAGTAGCCATCGAATGATGAGAAAAGAGACATGGCATCAAAGATGACATAATTCCCGAGGTAGGCACAAAACTTGAGGTAGGTAATGGTGGCGAGCCTGGAGAATCGATAAACGATAACTGCGCTGGCGAAGCAAGGGACACTAGGATGACCATTGGAGCTGCTGGAGTAGCGGTAGGTGGTGCGTGATGCACACGTGTAGCCAGAGTGGTCGGCGCGTGGACACTTGGTGATGGTGTGTGAGACTGGACTGGGAGCGTATGCATCGGTGGAGCAGACTACTGATCATTATGTGGCAAACAAACACAATTGTCAAATAAACTCTAAGCTCCTTGTACATAATTGCCAAAACAATAGGCAATTCGGTTGAAAAAGAAGGCTCAAATACCCCCGAAAGGATTGACAAAGGCTTAAAAAATGCAGAAACATCCAGTGATGATAAATCTGTGATAGAACCAGTACGAGTAGCTGGAAAAAAATATCTCATCGAATCGAGCATGTCGAGTGATGTACTCCTTAGTAAGAGGATCAAGACAATGACAACCCTTGTACTGTGAACTGTAACCCAAAAATATGCAAGACATACTCCGAGGAACCAATTTATGGGCAACATAGGGCCTCAAATGCGGAAAAACTCGACAGCCAAATGGATGAAATTTGGAGTAGTCAGGCGTAGTACCAAAAATTACAGAGAGTGGAGACTGACCAAATAAAACCAGAGTAGGCTGTCTGTTGATAATGTAGACTGCTGTCAAAAAAGCATCATGCTAAAATGAATGATATAGGCTAGAATGAAAGAGTATCGATAGACATGTCTCAGTATTATGACGATGCTTCCTCTCTGCCCGACCATTTTGTTCAGGAGTTCAAGGATAAGAAAGCTGGTGATGAATTCCCTTAGACGCAAAATGAGATCGCATGCGATGATTCAAAAAATTATTTCCACCATCACTTTAAAATACTTAATAGTGCTGGAAAAATGATTCTCAACAAGTGCTTCAAATTGCATATAAGCCTCCACAAAATCAGACTTTCGTCGAAGAGGATATAACCAATTAAACCAAAAAAACCATCAATAAAAATGACATGATAAAGGTACCCGACATGAGAGCCAACGAGTGAGGGTCCCCAAAGGTTATAATGAACTAAATCAAGTAAACGTGGTGCACATTTTAAATTATCATTAAAATAAATAAGCTTGTATGTAACCATCCCACAAGAAGAACACAAATGAGGCTTAGGCAGTAAACTAGTAACTGACAAACTACCAGTTCTACTCAATGATGAAATAACAAAAAAGGGAATATGTCCTAAACGACTATGCCATAGCTCAAATGAGATCTTGGCTTTATTTGAATTAACAAAAGAAACTAAAGCAGCACCACCATAATCTAAAATGTAGAGACCTCCCTCACTGTCTCCTCGGCCCACGAGCTCCTTGGTAACCTTGTTCTGAATAGTGAAAGAATTGCCATCAAAACAAATAATCATTTAGATCCTTGGTTAACTTGGAAATCGATAATAAATTCTTGGGGATTTTTGGAAAAACCAAGACATAAGATAAAGTGAGTGAATCATAAATTTGTGAATTGCTAGTGTGAGAAATATGTAAAGAAGAACCATTTCCAAAATAAATACGACAATTACCATTATAAGGAGCGACGCTATCGAGATTGGATGCAGAGGCAGTCATGTGATTGGTAGCACCAGAGTCCATGTACCTATCAGGAATGGCATTATATTGATGTGGCTGTGCAGTATCTGCAAAATTTACAGCATCATCACAAGATACATGAGAGAACTTGTAGAAGTATTCAGTAAGATGACTGGGACGATGACACCACTGGCAAACATAGGTGCCACTGCCATAGCCACCTTGAGGATTGGAGTCGCCGCCGCCTGGAGCCGTTAACCGGTCGATACCTTTTCCATGGTTGTGGCCTTGGACACCCTTGCCACGTTCATTTCCGTAGCCTCTCATGCCGCAGGGCGGACTGTCTAGATGATTTCTGAGATGCGGAAAAAGTAGCAGGTCTAGAAGCATAAGTCAATCTAGCTTTGCAAGAATACTTTAAAGCTTCAGCATAAGCCACAATAGTAAATAGCTTTGGCGGTGGATTTTTAATCATTCAAGCTTGTGAAAACTAGAAGAAGTTATCACTCAAACCACAACAAAATAGCAGAATAATGTAATCATCAGTAAGGGTGTGACCCATAACACACAATTCATCAAGAATATCTTTAAAGCAATAGTAGTAATCCTGAATAGATCGATCATCTTGACGAATGCCATACAAACGATCACAGAGATGAAGAAGATGAGCACAAGAATTGTTATGATGTTTAGTTGATGGTATGATCGCACCAAACACACAACAAACTTGTGAATGACAGTGCGTGGAATTTGGAGCAGCAACAGACAGCTAAAAAAACTACAGTAGACGGAAGCCGGTTGATGGGCGACGCATGGATGGCACATGGAGACGGTATCTGAGAGGTTTCGATCGACGATTGATGAAAGCTGGGTAGTGGAGGCCATCGACGTGAAGACGTCGGGTGGGCGCAACTGAAGATCGGAAACAGGAGGAAAATTTTGGCAATTTTTAGGAAAAACCAGAGAATATTTAGAGAGACCTTACTGATACCATGATAGTATGTAAAACCCACAAATAATTGTGACTGTGTGTATTCATATATATTCACATATATAGTGATTACAAATGGTATACAATGCCTAAACAAATATGGAACAGTTGGGGTGTTCAAATGCGGGTTCGCACAATTTTGGGTACCCGCATGTGGGGGTAGTTGAATATGTGGACCGTGGCCCGACCCAGTAAAGCATTGTGGGTACCTGGATTGATCGGGCCAGATAACAACGTACCCATTGACCCGTTTAAAATTTTAAATTAATGAGATAAATTATTATTTTATTATATTACATAAACTTTTTTTTAATAAACTCCACCTGTGATGGTGGGGGGTTTGGCAAGACCCCTACCCGTTTATTAATTAAAATAAAAGATACATAGAAAGAGGGGGGCATAAAACCGTACCTCGGAAAGAACAACTGTCGATCTTTGATAACTATTACATCGGCCTATTGCTAACCTGAAGATCGGACAGTTACAGCATGGAAAGAAAATACATCTGCAGTTTACATGGAGTCCTAAATTACACTTTTCTGAAGTTAGGGAAGCCTTCTGCGTCAAGCTTAATATGAGCAGCGATTAGTGGTGGTAAATTAGCTGGACCGAAGATTTTGCTTACCTGATGTCGACTAGCCATCTTCGCGAGTGAGTCTGCTGCGCCGTTTGTCTCTCTGTATACATGAGTCAGTGAGTAATTCAGTTGGCGGAGAAGGTTCCAGATCTTCCTGAGGATAGTGAGTAGTGTCCATGGGATCTTGAGTTGCCGTTAAATGATTCCAATCAGAACCAGCGAGTCAGATTCGATTTCCATTGAAGTGAAGCCTCTATCCAGAGCGAGATACAGACCAAGTAGTAGTGCAGAAGCTTCAGCCTGCAACACAGAGTCAACAACTATCGATTTTGACAAGGCGACAGTTACCTTTCCCATGTGATCTCTAATTATGCAGCCTGCACCAGCGCCGGAGGGACAGAATGCACCATCTGTATTTAATTTAAAAGTTGCAGGTTTCAGCCATTTTAGAATCTTTATTGGTCTATGTCTCACTTTACTTTGGTTCAGGAGTTTCGGGGTGGGGTACAGAGACCATATGAGATCCAATTTGAAGGTCAAAGCGGTGTCGTTAAAATGGAGGAGGATCTGCTTAAAGATGGCCGGGATGTTAGGTCTGGAGCCCTCAAAAAGGAAGGTGCATCTGGCTCGCCACAGGAACCAGTGTACGACACATGGGATGGATCTGATAAGCTGTGTGGCCGGGCCGTAGGAGGGAGGGATGTTCCAGTAGAAGAAGAATCTGTCCCATATCAGTTGGAATTGATGGTTAGGAAGACTGAAAATCAAATTTACCATTTTCCAGAGTTGGCTGACCTTGGCACATGAGTTGAAGCTGTGGTGGAGTGTGTCTGATTGAAGAAAGCAGAAGCAACATCTCGATGGGAGGTGGAAATTGAAGTCTTCGAGCACATCTGGAATGGCTATGAAACGGTTTAGTAGTTTCCAGTTGAAGAGACTGATTTTCTTTGGCATAAATTTGGTCCAGAGGTGAGAGAAGGATTGGATTTTGATCTTTTTGGCTCTGATCAGTTCGTATGCAGATCGGACAGTGAATAGTCCATTCGGGGTGGGTTTCCATATGAGCGAATCGCTGTAATCAGGGAAAAGTGTATGTTCCAGGTTCAGCGATTCGAAGATGTGGGCAGGAAGGCAGTTCCTAAACTGTTGATTGTAGAACTCCTTGTCTTGTATATAGGCTGCCACTGATAAGTCTTGGTTAGGGTAATCCATGGGGTTGAGCAAGTGATCCGACAGTGGACCGATCGATGTCCAGTTGGAATTCCAAAAGGATATCGAGCCCGATCCGAGGATGACTGTAGAATTATTTAGAGCAATGTCTTCTATTTCTTTGATTCTTTTCCAGGTTCTTGATGTTTTGTGTGTGTCACTCATAGAACACATTACAGTAGCCCATAAAGAATTCCCAGATTGGAGTTTCCACCACAATTTGATCGAGAAGGCATCAGTTAAGGTTTTCAGGTTTTTAAAATTGAGTCCGTTTTCAGTTACGGGGAAGCAGAGGCTATTGTAGGATCTCCAGATCCTATTTTTGTGATTGTTTACTGAGTTGTTCCTCCAGAAGTAACGAGCTAGAGTTTTGTGAACAAGGTTGATTATGTGTGAGGTCGGTTTAAGCACTGTGATTAGGTGTATTTGCATCGAGGACAGAACATGTTTAATTAACGTTGCCCTACCCGCTGGAGAGATGAATTTGTTAAGCCAGTGATTTATTTTGTTTTGGATTGAAAGAAGCATACCCTGAAAGATGGAGTTTTTAGCCCTTCCTGTGAAAATTGGACATCCTAGGTATTTAAATGGGGTTAACCCTACCAACATGGATGTGTCTCTTTTTATTTGGGCTGTGATTCTATTTGAGGAATGCTTAGATATGAGGAAAGTAGATTTGTCAAAATTAACCTTTTGACCGGAGGCCATTTCGTAAGAATGTAGGAAGTTCATGATAGATTTCAGCCCCTGTCTGGTATATTTCAGAAAAATGGCTGTGTCATCAGCATAGGAAAGGTGTGACGATGGTTTCATCCCCCGGGGAACCTTGAAATTCTGAATGTTCCTGAATTGATATAGAAAATTGAGGTTATGGGAGAAGGCCTCGGCCATGAGAATAAAAAGCATAGGGGAGAGAGGATCCCCCTGTTTAAGACCCCTTGAAGCTGGGAAGAAGCCCACTGCTTTTCCATTTATCAGTATAGAGAAGTGAGCTGATTGGATGTTTCTTAAAATTAACTGAACGAAAGAGGGGGAAAAGCCTTGTTTCAGTAGAACATGAGTTAGGAAGGGCCACGAGACTCTATCGAAAGCTTTCATCATGTCAAGCTTGATTATCATGTTTGGGCCTTTGGTTTTTGTGTTCAGGTGATTGGTGTATTCCTGCATGAGAAGAACATTATCTGCTATTTCTCTTCCGGCTACAAAAGCTGATTGTTCTGGACTTATTATGTCGTTTAGGTGGGGTTTGAGTCTGGTGGAGATAATTTTGGAAAATAATTTGTTGGTGAAGCTGCATAAACTGATTGGTCTGAAATCTTTGAAAGTGGAGCACACGTCTTTTTTAGGGATTAAGATAATCTGCGTTGAGGATATGGCTTTAGGAATCTCATTCCCAGCAAACAAGTCATTCACAGCCAGCAATACATCATGTTTAATAATATCCCAGCATTTTTGGAAAAAGAAACCAGAGAAGCCATCCGGGCCAGGGGCTGAATGGCTATTCATGGAGAAAACTATGTTGGTCAATTCATCCATGCTGATTTCTCGGAGCAGATTTTCGTTCATGTCGTTTGTGACTGCTGATGGAACATTCTCTAAGAGCCAAGCTGAATTAGCACCAGAGGGATCTGAGTCTTCAGCAGTTAGTAGGGTGGAGAAGAAATCAACTGCTTCCTTTTCAATGTCTTCAATGTTGTTTATCCAAATTCCTTCGTTGGATTTGATGAGTGAGATTGATTGTCTTTTATTTTTGTTAAGGATTGATTGATGGAAAAGTTTTGAGTTGGCATCGCCCTCCTTGAGCCATTGCAGCCTGGATTTCTGTCTAAGGAAGGTTTCCTGGTTACTGATGGCTAGACGTAGCTTGGCTTTAGCCAGGTTTAAAGCTTGAATGTTTTCATTATTTTCCTGCTGCTGGAGGTCATTTTCAGCCCTGATTAACTGTTCTTCGCACAGCTTAACAGCATCGAAAACGTTCCCAAAGACATTTTTGTTCCATGTTTTAATTGACTGCTTTACCAGTTTAAGTTTGGATACCAATCTTTGCATACCTTGGAGGCTGTTATGGGTCGTCCATGTATCCTCGACTAGCTTAATGAATGTTGGGTGGCTTACCCAGCACTCCTGGAATTTAAAAGGTTTGGGGGAAGTGTTCGGTGGAGAGTTAGACACATATAGGATTAAGGGGGTGTGGTCCGAGCCTTCCCTAGGAAGAGTTTTAATTTTAGAGCTTGGGAAGGTAGACCACCATAGGTTGTTGGATATTCCTCTATCTAGGCGTTTCCAAACTCTCCCCTTTGTTCTCATACCGGTCCAGGTAAACAGGCTTCCAGAGGTAGGGATTTCCGTGAAGTTTTGCTCATTGAGGAAGGAATTGAAGTTCTGAATGCCGTTTTGATTAGGTATAGATTGACCTAGATATTCCTCTGTTTTCGAGATGACATTGAAATCGCCAATTAAGCTCAATGGCTCTTTGTTCAAGGTTTTTAAAAACTGCCACAGTTTATTCCGTTCTGGGATGGTATGTTTGGCGTAGATAAAGCCGATCTGGCAGAAACACTGTGAGTTTACAGGTTTAATTTTCGCAATGACCACCTGTTCCTTCACCTGAATTATGTCTACTGTGACGTCATTGTCCCACAGAAGCCAGATTTTATTAATAGGGTTGGAATAGGATTGGCTGAAACCAAGCTTCCAGGAGATGTGGTTAATTTGGCAGGGATCCAGCATAGGTTCAAAAAGGGCAAAGAGTTGAATCGAGTTCCTTCTTTTAATGTTTTTTAGGCGAATTTGGGTGGGTTTATTTCCTATTCCTCTGATGTTCCATGCGCAAATATTTATGTTAATCATGGATAAACTTTGGAGAGAGTCAATGAGGAACGGGTGAACACCGTTTTCGGGGTAGAAGAATAATCCTTTTTAGTATATTTTCTCTGAGTGTTTTTGGGTACTGGTTGGTTGGTTTTTAGGATTTTGTTTAATCTTAGGTGATCTTTGATAAGATCTGCCTTGGTTTGTTCAAGGTTGAGGGATTGGGGTTCCACCAGGAGTTCATGTTGATGGACCGATGTGTCAGTATTGATCCAGTCTAAGTTGTGGATGGGGTTATTGGTAATGTGGTGGTGGGACTTTTCTGATATGAGAGTTGGTCTTTTTTTGAGCGAATTTCCTAAGCAAGGATCAGTCTTACCTAAAGCTGACTCTACTCCTAACATTGAGGTGCTAGAAATTGGAGAAACATCATTAGAAGCGCTGGGCTTGGGGGCCTCAGCACTACCACACTTTAGAGAGACATCATCAATACTAGCTTTTAAAGGGGCCAGAGCAGTATAGTGGGACTTGTGAGCCTCAGCATTATCAGAGGTGAGGAGGGTGGAAACTTTTTCGGAAGTTAAAGCAGCAACAAAATTTCCACAGTTTAGAGAGACATCAACATGTTCAGAACTCAAAGAAGCAACAACATTATCATTAACATTATAGCCACCAGAGCTATCAACATTTATATAGTCATCAGCATTCCCAGATTTTAAACAGGTATCAGCAGAATCATGTAGTACAGAGATGCTATTAATATTTTGAGTTTTAGGGGGAACCTGGGAACCCTGCCTAGGGTTCGAAACTTCAGTACTTGTGTCCTTGTTCAGTTTTGGAGCATCCAGAAAGGGGATGTCAGTCTGGGAAGGCTGGGGAGCGAGCTTATCCTGTTTACTTTTATAAACCAGGGTAGTCTTAGGGATATAAGGAACTGTAGGTAAGAAACCATTCCCTTTACCTTTGGCCCTTCCCTGTTCATCCATGGGAGAGATTTTGTTACCTTCTCTGTGTGCATTGCCCTGGGGCTTCCAAGGGATGAATCTTGATGAGCTTTTGTCGAATCTGCACGCTGTGTCTAGGTGTCCTAGTTTCAAACAGTTAGAGCAATAGAAAGGGACTCCTTCGTATTCGATATACTGCCAGAAGCCAATGTCCCTAAAACTAAGCCAGACTCTCTCTAACCTCGGTTTGGTGACATCCAGTTCTACACATACCCTTGCCACATGTGGTCTTGTCCGATTAAGGGAAGCTCTATCCACCCGAACTGGGGTTCCAATTATGCTACCAATGGACATGAGGACATTGAAATCGAAAAATTGCTGAGGCAGGCCATATAGGGCAATCCAAATTGGGACTATGGGGGAATCAGCATTTGGATTAAAATTGGGAACCCATTTGGTGATTCTAATAGAATACGAACCGAAGTTCCAGATTTTGTGCAACCAACAGCGATAGTAATCGTCAGGGAGAGAAAAGGAAATCAGAACCTGCTTGTTGTCCATCAGCGTGATGTTATTCTGGCCCTTGAATCCTGCCGTGAGAAAATCCCTTCGGAGCTTCTCCAGCTGAGGACGGCTTCGCGAAAACTTCCCTACCAGGGTCCATTTGAGAGGGGCTTCCAATTTGATGCATTCTTCCTCTGAGAAATGGAGCCCCGGTTCGCCCAGGTGGTCAATTTTTGCTTTTGGGACGAAGGGAGAGTTGTGGATATCGCAGGGGTTTGAGTTGGGCAGGTTTAGGGCTTCCCTGAGTTCATCGCGAATGGCCTGGGCGTATGAGATATGAGGGTGGGTGTTAGCTGGCGGTGGCTCCGCCATAATGGCGGCGCCGGAGAGCGAGGTAAACGAACGCGCAAGATCTGAGAATCGCACACTGAGTGTGTGAGAATCGCACACAGTACCGTTGTGCTTTTTGATACATAAACTTGTATTAGCGGAAGAAAAAATAATAACGGTGATGGAAATGTAGTTTTACAATTGAATTCTCGTGAAATTTTTAGTACAAATAATTACCACCTTTTATTATTTAAAAGTTCACCATACAATGATCATGAAGAGTAATAAGTTCGTAATCATCATCACCATTCCCTAGTTTGGATGAACTTAACAAAATATGCTGTAATGACGAGAAAAAAAATCATTGTGTTAATTTTTTTTATTTTAGTGGAGAGGTTACGAAAGTTTGATATGAAATTTCTGAAGATCAAATGTAAAAACTTTCAATTGGATATACAACTAAATAAGGTTGTGGTCCTGGGCCCGATTGAAAAGTTGATGCTGAAAAGGAAAGGACGGTACTCATAACTCAGAAGGAACAATTGAAAATTTTGGGATTGAAAGAGAATAATTTAATATTTAGCACTTAAATATTATGTTAATTCACATTATTTAATAATTAATATGACATATGTATGAACTAAGAATTGAGAGTAGGTATGTAGAAAATATTATAATATATTAAAATTAATTAGATATATTTTAATTTTATCAGGTATCCCGGGTACCCAGAAATAGTATTTTTGCGGCCCTGACCCGAACTCGGTAAAATGTAAAAGGTCTGGGTACGGTTCCCCGCCCTGAAAAATAAAAAGTACCCGATTATTTTAAACCGGGTCGGTAGATAGACGTGCCAGGTAGTGCGGGCCGAGTATTTTTGAACACCCCTATGGAACGGGATATACACAAAACCAATCAGAAAAGATTATTCATTTCTTATCATGATTCTAATTGATTTAAATCTCTATTAGATATGAAATCTCAAATTGTTACACTTGAAAGAGAAATGAACAAATCTGCACTCGATATTTCCTCTCTTTTCTCGAGAAATTTCTATGTTTGTGGCTACAGTAGCCACAAACAGCAACAATATATGGAGGACGCATTATGTAAATGCGTCCTCTCCATTTTTAATTTTTTTTTGTTAATATCCCGGTCAAACATGCCAGGCGGTGAAGGGGGTGTTGCCACGTGGCGAGGACGCATTTTCGTAATGCGTCCTCTTTTTTTTTTCTTTTTTTAAATACCAGTCAAACATATCAGGCAGCCAAATGGAGCTATGCCACGTGGCGAGGATGCATTTTCGTAATGCGTCCTCTGTGGCTTTTAATTTTTATTTTTTTAAACCTATCAAACATGGCGGTCGAATGGAGCTATGCCATGTGGCGAGGACACATTTTCGTAATGCGTCCTCCAATTTCTTTAAATCCCACCCGAATTCCTCCACTTCCGCCATTGTTCATCTTCTTCCTTCGACATTGTTCATCTTTTTCCTCCACCATTTTTCACTTTTCTCCTTCTGTTAGCCTCCATTCCGCCAGTGTTCTGCCATCCCGAGAATTCCCCTCCACTCTTCTCCGGCATTGCGCCACTTATTCACCGGCATTCCGCCATTTTCATCCGCAGTTCGAATTTTTTACAAGATCCGGTATGGTTCCCCATTTTCTATTTCTCTCGAGTTTTGTTTAGGATTTTTGTAATTACTATTGAATTTGTAATGGAATTTTGCTTCTAGAGATCGGATTCGGACTGAAGTGTACGCTGTTGACCCGCCGTGGACCGCGTTGACCTGCCGTGGACCGCATTGACCCACCGTTGACCGCGCTGACTGCCGCTGACTGTCACCTTTGTCACTTTCTCCGTAAGTCTCAGGCTCCCACCCACTGTGTCATCCATTTTCTTGTAGTTAATTGCACCCTAAATAATTATACGAATGTATTCCAAGATTATGTCTGTATTGCTGTGGACAGTTTGTTGTTGCTTTTTTGGTTAAATTATAATCTGTGGAGAATCCAAAGTAATTTAGTTAATTTGATTGTATGTGTATGATTGTGTTTTCTGATTGTGTGTACTTTTAATGATTAAGTTTGGTCTAATTGTATGTGTATGATTGTGTTGTCTGATTGTGTGTTGCAGTTGTGCGATGTTTTTGACGGTGTATATGTATAGAGGGGGTCAGATTAAGTTTGATTTGACTGTGGGTGTGTATTATGATCCTCCAATACCAGAGCGAGTTTTGACTCTCGAGAGGAGGTTGAACCACTTAGAATTAGTTGATTTAATTGTCACGAGACTGGCCATTGTGAGAGAGAGCTTTTTGTTGAAAATGTATTACCGATGTCCCGAACTGATTGGTTCCGCGGTATACTATCGATGTTATCATGTGGAAGATGATGAGTCAACCACGTTCTTCTTCAACATTGTTGATCGAATGTCATTGTCTTCTGCTGATTTTTACATTGTTATGGAACAGTTACCAATCGCTAATGATGGGGCTGGGGCAAGCACGTTCATGTCATTGTTGAGCAACGTGCAGAACTCCGCCGCTGTACCTAGTATACCACCACCTGTTCGTAGCCGAGGTTTTAAAATTGGTGAGTCCAGCCAACCTGGTAGGTATGCCCACGTGGATTGTGCCCACCCGTCCACAAGTGGTGGTATGTATGTTATAGACCATGGCGAGCAGATTGTCTTCCGCAATGATTACATGGGTGACATTAGTGACCATATTGTTCGGCATGATGGTAGCGAAGATGATGGTGAGGAAGTTGAACTTGACGGTGAAACTGAGGATGATCGTTCCTTATCAACCGATTCGAATCCCGGGGACGAGGAAGAGCAATTGGTGTGCATGAACAATGTACCCACGTCATTTCATATTCTGGTAAACCCGGATACACAGGCCTACTATAGAGATTATGGGGGCCCCGATGAGGATAGCTACGACCCTACCCATTTTGGGTCCGAAGTTTCTACCTATGTTCAAGAGACTGGTGAAGTGGACGTGGGTATGCGATTTCAGACAAAGCCGCAGTTGGTTGAAGCTATTTCTCAGTGAAGTTCTATGATGAACAAGGAACACAGGGTCGTGGAGAGCAGGTCACGCACATGGTATGCGAAATGCAAGGACGTCGTCGAAGGAACTGGGAATTGTCTTTGGGTTTGCAGAGCTTCAAAAAAGGCTTCACATGGTATGTGGGAGATCATCAGATGGGCTAGTAGCCATGGGTGTGTTGGGGCTGGTCGATCTACAGGTAACGTGAATCTGACGTCGGTGATGATCGCCCGTTCAATCCGCCACCACATTGATGTAAACCCTTCATACACAGTGAAAGATGTACAAGCTCAAGTGAATGATGAGTTCAATGTCACAATTTCCTACAAGAAGGCCTGGTATGCTCGACAGAAGGCATTTTCAGTCCAACTTCTTATCACATGATCGCGGAAAGTTCAAAAATGCGCTTATGAAGACTCTGGTGTGGCAGCTTGGTAGTGCCAGGCGAGAGAGCAGGTGGAGGGAGTACAAGGAGGAGCTGGAGAGTATAAATCCATCTGTCTGGGCTTGGCTGGAACGGTAAGATAGGAGTAGGTGGTGTCTTGCTTTCGATGTTGGTGATCGGCGTTGGGGAATTTTGACGACGAATTTGTCAGAGAGCTTCAACAACTGTTTACGGCGCGCACGTCATCTCCCGATAACAGCGTGTGTCAAAGCGACGTTTGAGCGAACGGTTGAAATGTTTGCACAAAGGCTTACGGATACTACGACTTGGAGGTACTTTGTCACTTAATTACAGTTTCAGATTTGTTTGTATTCCGGTTTGCGGATTCTAAGATATTGCCCGTCTATCCAGGTCCGTGTTTCCTAAGAGGAACTGGAAAAAGTTTCAGAAGCAGGATACATTGGCACAGGGACATATCGTCACCTTGTTTGGCCATGCGTCACAGACTTATAGGGTTGTGGCGAGGAACATCGATGGGAGCATTAGCGAACAACATTACACGGTCAAATACCGAAGAAGAGAGTGCACTTGTCGCGAATGGCAAATATTTTGTTTCCCTTGTTCCCATGCCTTGGCCGTTTGTCGCCATAGACGTGACGATCCTGCTAGTCTATGTGATAGGGTGTATCACATGAGCACATATGTCCAGCAATACAGTCAGGGTTTCATGCCTGTGCGAGATCCATCACTCTGGCAGCGTGCCCGTTGGAGGTTGATTCCTGATGCAGAAAAGTTTTGCAACAGGAGGCGTGGACAGTTTGCGGAGAGGAGGATAAGGAATCAGATGGATGACAGGGTGGCGGGTGAAACCAGCGGCGTGCGTAGGCGTGACCGTGCTTAGTATCGTGGTGTCATATGGTGTATGTAATATTACCTCTATCTTTCATATGGTGCATTGTACATCGATAGGAGAGGGCATGCTTAGTCTGTTGTTCGTAGTGTGATGTGGTATTACTTTTATTACTTGATATATGTAGCACATTATGTAGTATTACTTATATTTGGCAAATATGTGTCACATTATGCAATATTACTTTCATCTGTGCTATTATTCCAAAAAAAATATCTAACTCGGGTTGGTATTTGCTCGCAGGGAAAAACAATGTATCATCCAGGACCCATTGAGGAGGATTTATTGTACCTCCATCAGGAGTACCGTGCTCGTGCCCTGTACAACGAACATTTAGAGGACGAGGCACTGCAGGTGCGTCGGTACGATGGGGCATACTGGACCGATCGATTGCCAGTACAGGTTATGAGGTACGTGCGTGAAGCAGGATTTCAGGGACTCCTGGATTCTGCACTAATACAAATTGACCATTCCCTCATCACTGTCCTAGTGGAGTGTTGGCGTCCGGAGACGCACACATTTCACCTACCGATGGGGGAGGCTACGGTCACTTTGCTGGATATAGGGATCCTGTGGGGTCTACCAATCGATGGCATCCCAGTCATAGGTGTAGACATTGTTAGGCGTACAGAGGACTGGCAGCTCATTTGCACAGACTACTTGGAAGCTACACCAGACCCCAGTTGTATCAGGGGGGTCGCATTAGGGCCAGGTGGTTGGGAATGCTATTGCACAGTCCGTTCCCCGCTGATCCCACTGATGTACAATGCCAACAGCGGGCTAGGGTTTTGCTTCTGCTGCTTCTTGGGGGAATGCTGATGTCTGACACGTCCGGCGTACTGATGGATCTAGGTGCAGCACATCAGTACAGTTGGGGGAGTTCCATTCTTGCATTCTTGTACCGGTCCTTATGTGACGCGGTAATCCCACAAGCTAAATCCAGATCTGGGCCACTTGTCTTGCTACAGGTAAAATTGTAGGTCAATCTAGTCATTTGTACATAACGTGCTTAATATTTACGGGCAGTTCTATTGCATTTATTGGCAGTTGTGGGCATGGGAACGCATACCATCCATCCGACCTGCCGGTGCACTACAGGTGACAGTGAAGATGAGTGCTCTTGGCTCCCGGTATATGTCGAATTCCTCAATATGCAGTATTTTTAAAACACATGCAATTTCATATTCTGGCTAATGTAATTCACTCGGTTCCTCATAGGTGGAGGGCCCGTTACGATTGTTCACAATCACCAATGCACGTTTTGAAAGTGTACCGTGATCAACTCACGTCTCTCAATCACAATCAGGTATAGGAATAAATGCATTTTGATTTCTGGACTTTGTGGGAAAAATGGTTTCAGTTACCTAACCGCAACACATTCATGTTGTCTCAGTTTATTTGGCAGCCATATACGGAGGATGTCCTGGAACAACTCCCGTGGTACTGTACAGATGGTAGAAACAATTGGCTACTTTTCGTCGACCTCATCTGCTGGCATGCCGTAGAGTATCATCATGCACATCGTGTTCTCAGGAAGTTAGGCCTAATCCAGCCAATACCCACCCAGTTGGTCAGTAAGGATGAGTACAACTTACTTCATACTAGAGACCGTCGAGGAAGGTCTGGCATTGATTGGCGTGTCGAACTAAGAAGATATCTCGATGTTTGGGAACATCGATCCGATCAACAAGTACACACACTAGGGAGTGCGGATCCATACTTACCCAGCCGTGATTACTTGGAGTGGTACTTTCGCAAGACGGTGTTCATGATTGATCAGCCAGGACGGCCTCTAACAACTACAGAGGGTTTCCATGGAGACGGTGCAACTGCGGAGTACTTGGTATTTCCTAAATTTCAAATATTGTTAAGAAAGAATACTTCAGAGCTCCTCAAAATTATATATCTAACATATTCATCTCGATTCTGTAGTTGCAGGCAATGACATAGTTGCATAGCATGTCAGACATTAATTTGGATGGTTGCCCCCCACATTTTGCGGACGTTATAAGGGGAATGCATCGTGTTATCACACGTAGTCTACAACATGCGCATCAGCCCTCCGGACTGCTGCACTATCAGCTGTTTGTGCACTGTGAGGAACCGCCCCCTGGTGTGAGATATACTGACCTCAGAAGCCCCTGTCAGGCCCCACCTGGTCGACAAGTAGGTCGGATGCCTTGTGCTAGGGGGAATACAGAACACATTGGTTCATCACAAGCTGGACCCTCACATGCGAGTCCACCGATTTGCGGACCATCAGCCGGGGAACCCTCACAGTACAACATGAATGCATCAGATTACAATGCATATGTCACTCCAACATCTAGTCATCCATACATGTCGCCTACCGCTCCATTACATACAGGTAGTATTCCACATGCCTATTGTGATTCGAATGAGGAAGCGGGATACGAAATGGAGGAGGACATACTAGGGGGAGCTCCACATGAGGAAGTACATGTACCTGCACAGATGGCTGTACCACGACGAACATCCAGGACCATACGTCCTCCCCCGTGTGGAATGGGTGGAAAGCTATGCAGAGGTCATCATTAGGACAGTACATGCTATTCAACACTAATTTGCATTACATTTCACTCGTACTGTTCGACATTGTACATTTATGCTAATTTGTATCCATTCTAACTATGCAATACTTCGTTCCTGCACCTACATTCAAGACTAGTTAAAAAAATTCAAATAACATGACCCTAAATTATCGTTTGACTTTTTTCCAAATTATCATCAAACAAACACAAGTCTGCTTATGCACAATCTTGACCGAAAACAGGTGGATGAGAAATAGTAAGTTACACATTGCAGCAACCCACGATAATTTATTACTCAAATTCACGACTCATTTTGAAGACCACACTCTTGTTGAATTCAGGGCAGGATTTTATAATAAGCTTTCTCCCCAATAAATAAAATTCTCCAAACGCTTAATTTGCCAAAAAATAATGAACATTATTTCATTTACAAATTAAATTAGCACCGAGATTAATTACAAATCTCATTTCCAACATTTTCAAAAAAAAATTGTTAAAACAATATGCATTCCAGGACTCGTTTGAGGAGCTCCCAAGAAATAAATTTATGCTAATTTCTACTAATTTCGAACATTTTGCTAATTAATTTCCCGAGAAATAAAATTAGGCAGCTTTCCAGGACTCGTTTTAAAAATGAATCCTCTACATAATTTCCCGAAGAGCTAAATAATGCCTGATTTGAGGACTCTTTTAAAAAACGAGTCCTCTAAATACTTTCCAAAAACAAAAAATTATTGCCAGATTTGAGGACTCGTTTAAAAAACGAGTCCTCTAAATACTTACAAAAAAAATTTGCCAGATTCGATGACTCGTTTCCAAAATGAGTCCTCTAGATAACATTTTCGGGAAAAAAATGGCCAGATTTGAGGACTTGTTTCCAAAACGAGTCCTCTAAAAAATATTTTCGGGGAAAAAAAATTATGCCACCTTAGAGGACTCGTTTCCAAAACGAGTCCTCAAAATGATTTTCGGAAACAAAAAATTCTGAGGACTCGTTTCCAAAACGAGTCCTCTAATTGATTTCAGAAAAAAAAATTCCCCCTAGAGGACGCATTACCAAAATGCGTCCTCCACCCTCAGCGTCCAGAATAAAAAACAAGCACACCAGCGTCCATTTTTTGATTTTCTTGCACACTAAAATCATGAACTCCTCTTTTCTCTCGAGTATTTTCTTCTCCCTTTGAGTTTTTTTAAATAGTTAACCGATCTAGTTGGTGATAGTCTCTCCTTCTCTCGAACTCCGTACATTGTTTACCTTGATGATTTTAAAGTAATTGGAGTCATCCAACTTGATTGAGAACAGGTTGATCATTATGTTGAACGGGAGGAAGGAAGACGCCATGATTAGGAGTTTCCTGGAAACTGAGAGCACCATGCGAACAGATAATTTGAGAGAAAGATCAACAATGACGGTGACAAAGCGAAGCTCGGTGGCAACAAAGGTGGAGCTTGGTTGCGAAAAAAAAGAGGATCTACGACGGCATACTTTCGATGTATAGTTTCATGTTTTGTAGGTTCGTTAAAAGTTCTCCAACACCAGTTATTCTCAAGTGTAATGCAACAATATATACTAATAGGGTTGAATCCAAAATATTGTATAATAAATACATTAAAAATATATTCGTCCTATAAAAAGTTGAAATACTACTTTTCGAACCCAGTCATTGAAAGTGAAGTGAATGAACACTTACCCTAACTTTTTTGAAATGTAGTTTTTGGGTCTCTCCGTCATAAAGACAGTTAAAATCCAACTCTACAAGAGTAATTTAGTCATTTTAATATCCCTCACCTTCCCCCTTACCCCTTACCTACTCTTAACCTACTATCTGACTCAATTCGGTGATAAGACAGACTTTACAAGAATTCGATCTGGCCTAAGGAGACATACATCAACTTAGCCCATTTATAACTCGTTATAAAATGAGTTTCAACCCGATTCACAAGTAACCAAAACTACTTATGACCCGGCATAAAACGATCGAGTTAAGTCATATATTTGTTTTTCTAACTATCCAATTGATAATCAATATGTCCGCACATTTATCACCCTTCCTGTGTATATTTCCACTACCTTGATCATAATGGACCATTCTTTTCTAGACAATGGGCCGTGTGCCCAGAATGTATTCAAAATTCAGTTTACAGTCTGCTAAAGTGGTAGCAAAAATTCAGCTCCGACAACAAAATGTATTCAACTCAGCTCCGGCAGCCACACCAAACACCGCCGCCGAAGAACGCCGCCATCGCCCTCCCGGTACTGTCGGAATCCGCATTTCGTTCACGCATTCAACCTGCGAAGCTCTCAGTCACCAACAATCTCTCTCTACGACTCCAAGCATCAGCCCCCCCGCGTTCAAGCAACTCCAGATGGTCCCTCCACGGCATGAACGCCATCGTCACCGGCGGCACAAGAGGCATAGGGTAATACAAAATCCTTAAATCACCTCTTTGTCCGAAATTCCGGATGATTTATTTGTTTGAAAACGTTTGTGTTCAAAATGGGCTAGGCATGCCATTGTGGAGGAATTGGCTGGGCTCGGCGCCGCCGTACATACCTGCGCCCGCAACGAGGCGGAGCTCCGTAGATGCCTCGAGGGATGGGCGGATAATGCGGATGGGTTTCGGGTCACCGGGTCGGTTTGTGACGTGTCTTCTCGAGCTGATCGCCAGAAGCTTTTCGATGCTGCTGGTTCTGTGTTTGAAGGGAAGCTCGATATTCTTGTGAGTGTTTTTCTTTCATTTTCAGCCTGTTTTAAAATTTTAATGATGGGGTTTGTTGATTGAGGACCTAAATAGCTATGCATGCAAAGTCCGTTCTTGTATTTGGCATTTGTAAATTTTGCTGATTGTAACTTCATTTAGGTCATGTTCTCCTAAGCTTATCTGTTATTTAGTTCAATTTAGTCCGGTAGAAATTTGGTTTGATGAACTTTGGCTTAATCTCGTTATATTGCTCCTATTTTTCAATACTAGCCAGTTTAATTCAGTTTAGCAAAAATTAGCTTGGGGAACAGGGCCTTAGTTGTACCAGACTTCCTGTGATCAGATGATTTTCTCTAGACTTGCTCTTTTTCTTGTGAATGCGATTGAGGACGGCGAGTGAAATGAATGGGAGTGTTGGACGTCGTGTCCTTGTTTTCAGTTACCATTTTTAGACCTTGCTCTATTCTAAGATAGATGTTGATGTTTCCTGATGTTTTTATTCGGAATGTAATAGACTTCATCTTTGCTATTGTCTTGCTGGAGTAAACTAACGAGCTTGTTCTGGATCAGTAGGTAAACAACGCTGGTAAAAATTTACAAGTTTGGCATGTGAGTGGGCAGCGGACAATATCCGATGCAATGCAGTTGCTCCTTGGTATATCAAGACCTCAATGGTGGAGCAAGTAACGTTCTTTTTATTTTATTCTCCTTTAATATTTCATAATATTTCCAAGGATGTGAAGGCTGATATTCATATGTCATTAAAAAGAGAGTCTTTTTTGGAAATAAATTCTGCTAATAGTCAGTAATGATCCCTAATGATCTGGAAAGTAGTCTCTGAGATTAAAAGGCTAGCTTGTTATAGCATGCATGCTGTGTTTCTGGGAAAGAAAAGATAGATTAGCCCAGAACAGAGTTTTTGTCAAAAACCTCTTTCACATGCTCTTTTCTGAAAAAAGCACCACCTTGATTGGGTTATGGCTACGTATATGTTCATTCAAGCTGAATAGAAGTATAGTAAAAACAAACATCTAAGATATCATTTTGTTCTTTCCGTTAATCAAATGGAAATGGAAAGAAGGATGAGTGAATGCCTATTTCAAGAACCGTGGCAAGAACTGCAGAAGATACTCGTTAAAGGGAGTCTTCTTAGTTTCTGTATCTTGCACTTTTGAATTTCAGGTGTTGAGTGACATTGAATATCTTGGCGAGGTATATGATCGAACTCCACTCCGGCGCCTTGGAGATCCTGGTGAGGTTTCATCTCTTGTTGCCTTCCTTTGTATGCCTGCATCGTCTTACATTACAGGCCAGATAATATGCATCGATGGAGGGATGACAGTGAATGGTTTCTATCCTAATCGACATTGATGGTATCCACTTTTCTTTCGTCACTAGACTTACCTATCTAGGATATATGGACTAATTCTCTACTGGTGTGGATGAAGCTATGATTTTTGTTTGAGAAAAGAATGCTCTTAAGAACGTTAAATTATTCTACATTTCCATGATCAATGAAACTGACCAGTTGATCCTAGATTAAACCACATTTTCGTAGGGTACAAAGAGTGTTTTGCATATGTGTATGTTCAGAAGATCCTTTTTAACTTCAGTGCCGAGGTTCCATGTCATGTGATCACAATGTTCGAGCATGCCTTGAAAGAATTAGTGTTAGAAGCAAAGGATCCAAAGTTACTTCACAGAATCATGGTACATAAGCAGATTTCTTCTTGCTTTTGCTGAATAACTGTGTCATGAAGCATCAACCTGCAGTTCGGAATGTATTTCAGCCCGATTTAATGTTCCTTCAGGGCCGGAATAAGAGTCGATTTGTAACACACAAAGTGGTGTTGATTTGATATTGCATCTCCCATGTAACATGTTACAGAGAAAATATTGCATCAAGGTGACTGTAAATGTACGCCTTTTTATTACCACTTGAAAATGCTCACAGGTAGTACTGGAAAATGTTGTTAGAGAAACTAGTTTGAGGTTATTTCAGAGGTTATACTTTTGGTTGAAATTTATTATAAGAAGCATAAACTTAAACTTGTGTTAAGGAGATATTTTGTTATATTCTATGTGTATCTTGTACCATAGTTAGAATCCTTTTCCATTTATAATTCTGTATATGGTACCTTTATATAGCACCCTTGTACAATCAATAAAATCACACATTCATATTTTACAATATTTTACATAGTATCAGAGCTAAAATCCTGAAAACCTAAATCCTAAAATTTTTCACCACCATAACCGCGTCGATCTTCCGCGCCTTCGCGCGCCACCGCCGTCGCTCGCCGCCGTGCAAGGCTGTCCGACTGTCGCTCCTTTTCCTATCATCATGGATCCTCTTGATTACATTGAAATTGAAGATATTGCCGTTGCCCTTAATCCTGTTGTTTCTGATGTCGCTGCCGTCGGCCAACGGATTCTGTGCTGCCGCCTTCACCTCGTTAGAGCTGTTCCGCCTCCCGCCGATGACGTCGACGCTGCCGCATCCATCTGCCTTTCCTGCCTCAGATTCTGCCATCTTCCAGGCAGCCGTGCAAGCCGCAGCGATGGCCGCTGTTATGGCCATTCGCCAGTCCTCTGGTGACTTTTCTCATGCTTTGCCTACTTATCATTCCTACTACCTTCATCTGTCAGATCATCTAGGTTTGAGAATCTGTCCTGAGATCTTTAAGGGTGATAACTATAATGAATGGAGTGCTTCCCTATTTAATGCTTTTTCTGCAAAGCATAAGGAGAGTTTTCTTGATGGTTCTGTTGTTAAGCCTTTGCCTACTGAACCTTTTTATAATGACTGGAATAGTGTGAATTCTATGCTTGTTGGTTGGGTGGTTCAAACTCTTGATCCATCAATTTGTTTTGGTATTACTTATTGTGCGTCTGTTAAGGATCTTTGGGATGATCTTAAACAACGTTTTGCCCTTGGTAATGGTCCACGCATGTGTGAACTTCGTGCGGCCATTTATACTTGTCTTCAGAATGGTCAATCTGTTGCTGCATATTATACTAAATGTAAGAAGTTGTGGGATGAATTGATTACTTACTTGCCTGCTCATACTGCTACTAAATCCCGTGAAATGGAGATGATTCATCAATTTCTCATAGGATTGGATGAAGAATACCATTCGTTGAGATCTCACATATTGACACTTGACCCTTTGCCTCCTATTGGTCGTGTTCACTCGCTTGCCATTCAGGAAGAGCGTCACAAGACTATTGTTCATGCTCGTGAGTCTGCCTCGGACAATATGGCCTATGTAGCGCGTCGACCTCAGCCACAGTCGAAGCCGCTCACCGCCGAAAGTCCCGGCACGCCCGCCCCTTCCGTTGATTAAAAATCTCTCATTTGTACTCACTGCTACCGCAAGGGTCAAGATGCTGCTACCTGTTTCAAAATTCACGGTTATCCCGAATGGTTTGAGCAACAACGACAACATAATTCTGGTCAGAGAGCTCAGCCCTAACGAACTCGCGCCCCAGCTGCCGCGCCATTCACCGGAGCCGCACCTGCAGTCGCCGTCGCGACTCCACCTGCCACCAACGCCGCGACCGTTCTCTCCGATGCTAATTGGATAGCTTTCGGTCCCGCCTTGTCCAAAGAGCATTGGAACTCGGTTATTAAAATGTTCTCTAAGATGACTAGTTCTGATAATGCGTCAGGTAAGTCTGTTTTACCTTGGATTCTTGATACTGGTGCGTCATATCATATGACCGGTAGCAAGAATCTTCTACATGATATTGAACCTGCTGATCATGTTGATGTTATTCTTCCTAATGGCTCTGAAATTTAGTTTTACCACTTTTTCTAGTACTTACTAGTGTGTTCCAACATAACTAATCTAACCAAGTGCATAATAGCGTAAAACGTAAAGGACACATGACTTGGTTATGCAATTCGGTGTAATCCACCTACATCTGCAGGGCCTGGCCCAGTTCAGACTGAATCCACTAATTAGAAAGATATAGTACATAGTACAATTTACAAAATACTTATCTTTACTAACTATATTGTGTGAATTCTGCTAGCTCCCATAGCTACCGATCCGCCTTGATCAGGCTCCCTCTGATCTCGAACTCCGTCGACGCAGGATCTCCTCCTCCCGAGGAATTAAGGTTTACGATTCTGAACTTTGTGCAGCAGGTCAGGTATGTTGGAACACAGTAATCTGACTCTTTGCAAATCTCAAAAGTCTCAAAAATCTGTATGCAGATTTTTGCTCTGTAAAATCCATGAGCATGCAGCCGTGTTTGTCCCAATTTATATCCACGAACAGATTGGAATACTCCTTGATTATCTCCACAATATTTTTATTCCAAATATGCTTCTTGAAGCATATCCAAATCCCATAAATAAATGAATTTACCTTATATCAATCTATCCCATATATTCGAATATATCATCTCCTTATAAGTAGGGATTTTCCATAAATCAATTATGCTTCACACGCCTGATATACTTAGTCAGATATACGAATTCCATATATCACAAAATACTACAATATTCTGACTTTGATTTCCATAACTCCTTGGCGTAAGTATTCTGAACACAGCGTGTTCCAACATGAAAGGATTTTCGGTTCAAAATAAGTTCACACAAAATTGCCAATTAAATATTCACTTGCAAATCCCTTGACTTTACAATCTCCCTCTTTGGCATTTTTGTGGACCCATAATATTTTGGACATGTAATTCCCAACGAAAAACTTCCAGCATAAAAAACATAAGCTTTCATCAAAATAGCAGAACATAATACCAGAATTCCCTTAAACATGAAATCCGAAATCCAGAAACCAGAAATCCAAAACATAAATGTCATTACAGCCAAATTGAACAAAACAACATCCAAAATTACTCCCTCTAGGACCACACATAGGCCAAAGGCAACATAAAAAACATCAAACTAACAGCATCAAGTAAGCTCCCCCTGCATCAGACATCAACTCAAGCTTCCAACCGTGACTTCTCTGCCTCCAGACTAGTTTTTCTGCCTCCAACGCAGCCATTTGTATACCTATAGCTCCAGGTCTAGCATTCAGAACAATCAGCCTAGCCTCCTTTTCTGCTACTGATGAAGAAGTCGATCCAGATGGTTTCCACGGGAGATCATGCACATGCCTTAACCCGAACGTCTTCTTGTTGGGCCTCAGAAACTCTGTATCAATCACAACATCCGAGGCCTTCCCTTTTACTTTTTCACTCTTGGCTAGTGCAGAGATCAGAGCAGGGTAAATAATGGCATCATTGACCTTGGGAGCAGTAGCTTGTCTAACTAAATGCTGCTGAATAAGTAGTCCTAGGTTGACATCCTTCTGTGTTCCAACACAGTACAACAATTTAGCCATTTCCCTTGTCAAGGCTGTGGTATTAGTAGAGGGCAACCAACAATGTACAGCTACCTGATATAATCCAAAGAATCTCGAAGATAAGCAGGATGCTTGTGAATATCCAGTTGCCGGCCATTCAACCTTATACCCACCAGAAATAACAGCCAATATTTGATTTTCAGAAACTCCCAAGTCTTCAGGAAAAACCCCCTCTATCTCAGGTGTCTTAAGACCCAGCAATTTGTTAATCCTGGTAGCAGAAATATCTATGATCTTCCCCCGTACATATACCCTACCATACCATGGGGAACTTATCTCTAAATTACCAGTCATAAGGTTATAATATACCTCAAGTACAACCTGCCTGTTGTACTGTAGCTGGATCGTGGCTGCAGTAGTCATGCCAATTGCTTTCAGATAGTCCGAAAAACCACTCTCCTTGTAAGCCTTTAAATCCATAGGTCTTTCAGCAATGACCTTCCTTTCTGAGAAAAATTCTCCCATCTCTTCACCCTTTGAGTCAAAATATAAAACAAAATAATCCTTGCTTACAGAGGGAGGAGGTAGTACTTTCTTCTTCGTGCATCCATGCCTTCTCTTGCTCCTCTTTGCATGAGCAGAAACCTTAGCTTTAGAAGCCTTTCTCTTGCCTTTAGCCATATGATAGAATTCGTCAAGCACCTCATCACTTGAGTATGCCAGATCTGGAATTTCCTGTGTTGGAACACTTCCTGAACCTTCAGCCTCATTCTTCTCCTCAGATTCTCCTTCAGGCTGATCATCTTGATCCAAATCCTCATCAGTCTCATCATCACTCTTAGAGACATACTTCTGGTTAGAAAAATCTTCATCCGATGACTCAGTATTCAGATTATCCTGCATCTCATCATCTGCACCCCCCAGATCAGCATTCGACCCCAAATCCATATCATCATCATGTTCACCCTTCTGTGTTGGAACACTGTCATCACTGTCTGACAGCTCAATGATGATGGGCTTTCTTAATTCTTCCATCCTTTTGGCAGAATTCGAATCATAGAATCCCACCTACAGTTTGTCTCTGTTTCTCACAACTTCACTTCCAGCCACTTCACTGTCATTTATTTCTCTCAAAGAAACAAAACTCGGCAATGGAATATAGCAATGCACATAGAATCTGTCTTTTTCTCTAAATTCAGCATATCTTCCCATCACAAATTTCACATTATAATTCTCAAGCCTCCTTATTCCACCTATGTTACCCGTCACTAACTCCTTAACTTTAACATTCAGATATTCTCATGTTATCCTCTTAATCTTTGTTAAATCTATGTCAACTCTATTTGCCTCAAGCCATTCAAAGATTTCATCAACACTCTTACATTCAATGCCCATGAATTTTAATGGAGTAGGATTAGGACCAGTTACCGTGAGTTTCTTCTTCTTGGTTCTAGAGGATTTTTCTTGAGCATCGGGTTCAACTTCGGATTCCCCACTCTGTTTACTGTTGACGGGAGCTTCTTCCTCTTCCCCTTGCTCTTCGGCTTCATCAGGCTCTAGTACAACTGTCTCCTCAACCTCATCTTTATCCATGCTTCCTTCAGCCTGATCATGATTTTCTTCCTCATCTGATTCTCTTATTTCTTGGTCAGCATAATTTCTCTTTCCATCTGACAAAACCAATTCCAAATTTGTTGAACATTGATCTTCCTCCATAATATCTGGCACCTCTGGTTCATGCGTGAGAGAGTTTGGAGTAGACATTCTTTAGCACAATGCAGCGATGGAGAAGAGTTGTGGAGTGCCAGAATTTTTCGGCAAGGACTTGGAGAGGAAAATATCGGCCGAGAGTAGAGGGATACGAAAGGATTTTTGGGCAAGTTTGAATCTCACTTTAACTCTTCATCTATTGACCTCTTTTCCCGCAAAGCCCCTTTTTGGATTTCCCAAACGTGTAATGATGGTACTTTCTCCTCTTGTCAAATCAAGTTGTCATGCCACAATTAACTTCCAACACACCATACTAAGCATCTCCTATTTTTGTACAACCTTGCTACCTTCCATTTTTTGTTCTTTTTCGATTTTGATAAACAAAAATAACCAAAAAAAAATATTTACAGGAGAAAAAATTTCGGTAAAAATTACCTCAGATTTGACACACACCTAAATATTGTCGAAGGCTTTCAAAAGAGGTGGCATCCAACGGCTTCGTAAATATATCAGCAAATTGCTCGTGTGTTGGAACATAGACTACTTCCACTTCCTTTCTTTCAACCAGATCTCTAATAAAGTGATGCCTTATGTCAATGTGTTTGGTTCTCGAGTGCTGAACTGGATTTTTTTAGATATCAATAGCACTTGTGTTGTCACATAGAATCTTCAAGGGGCCTTGATGAATTTCATAATCTTTCAACATTTGTTTCATCTATAATAATTGTGCACAACAACTCCCTGCAGCAAGATTCTCTGCTTCTGCAGTAGATAGAGAGATCGAGTTCTGTTTCTTACTATACCAAGACACCAAATTTGTTCCAATAAAGAAACATCCACCTGTGGTACTTTTTCGATCATCAGCATTACCAGCCCAATCAGAATCACTATACCCAACCAACTCTGAATCTTGACTCTTAGAATACCAAACACCATACTTAGAAGTCCCACTTACACATCGAATAACTCTTTTAACTGCAGTAAGATGAGATTCCTTAGGATCAGCTTGAAACCTTGCACATATCCCAACACTGAAACATATGGTCTGCTTGCGGTTAAATACAATAAGCTTCCAATCATGCCTCTGTATAATTTCTGATCGACCGCAACTCCTTTTTCATCCTTCACCAATTTATCAGAAACACCCATTGGAGTTTGAACTGCTCGAGCATTACTCAGACCAGACTTCTTAACTAGATTCAACGCATACTTACTTTGATTTATGAATAAACCGTTTCTTCCTTGATTGACTTGCAATCCCAGAAAGTAAGTGAGCTCACCAACCATCCTCATTTCGAATTCAGCTTGCATAATGGTAACAAAATCTTGTACCATAGAAGGTGAAGTAGAACCAAATACTATATCATCCACATAAATTTGAGCAATTAAAAACATTGAAGTCTTGTCAAGCACGAACAACGTGCGATCTACTCCCCCTCGACGATAACCTTTCTGAAGAAGAAAGGTAGTAAGTCGTTCATACCATGCCCTAGGTGCTTGCTTTAGACCATATAAAGCCTTCTTAAGGCGATATACATGATGTGGATAATGAGGATCTTCAAATCCTTTAGGTTGTTCCACATATACTTCTTCATTCACCACTCCATTTAGAAAAGCACTCTTGACATCCATTTGGTACAAAGTAAAGTTCATAGAGCAGGCAATAGCTAGTAAAATCCGGATATATTCTAACCTGGCAACAGGCGTGAATGTTTCGTCGAAGTCGACACCTTCCACTTGTGTATAACCCTGAGCGACAAGTCTGGCTTTGTTTCGAGTGATTAATCCATCCGCATCTGATTTATTCTTGAAGATCCACTTTGTACCAATGACATTAATGCCTTTAGGGCGAGGAGTAAGGTACCAAACATCATTTCGTGTAAACTGACCTAGTTCATCTTGCATTGCAGCGATCCAATACTCATCAAGTAAGGCTTCTTTGTAGTTCTTGGGTTCAATAAGGGAGACAAAACAGTGCAATCCAGCTAGCCTACGATAATCCACTCGAGGAACTGATCGAGTACTTCTCATGGTGGATTCCGATTGGTCCTGTGTTGGAACAGGGGGGTCTGTAGTGGGGGACAGTGTTCCAACATGGTCAGCTTTGGCAGAGTTAGGATTCTTTTGCTCAGTTGTTCCAGCACGTTGGTGAAGGTCAGATTCGACTGATGGATCTGCCTTGTCTGAGTTTCGAGATTGTGTTGGAACATGAGTGTTGCTAGGTTCTTCCTCTACACCTTCTGGTTGTTGTTCCTTCTCTGAATCATTCACAATAACATTTATGGATTCTATGAGAGTATTGGTTCGATGATTAAAAACTCTATAGGCACGACTATTGATGGAATACCCGAGAAAAATTCCTGTATCACTCTGATTATCAAATTTTGCCAACTGTTCTCTATCTCTGAGAATATAGCATGTGCTCCCGAACACATGAAAATATGAAACATTTGGTTTCCTGCCATTCCAAATCTCGTAGGATGTCTTGCTGGTGAATGGTCGAAGATACACTCTATTGATTGTATAACATGCTGTATTGATTGCTTCTGCCCAACATTTCTTGTGAATATCTTTTTCTGCCAACATAACTCGAGCCATCTCCTGCAAGGTTCTGTTCTTATGTTCTAGAATACCATTCTGCTGAGGAGTGATGGGAGCCGAAAATTCATGCTAGATTCCAAGCTCATCACAGAAGTCACTGAATTGTACATTCTCAAATTCTCTACCATGATCACTTTGAATTCGAATTATCTTCCTTACTGGACTCCCTTTTTCAGTTTGTAACTTCACTACAAGGCTTCTAAATACTTCTAACGTATCAGATTTTTCTTTCAAAAAAGCTACCCATGTAAATCTGGAGAAATCATCAACACATACAAAGATATATTTCTTCCCACCTATACTAGGTGTATTGACTGGACCCATCAAATCCATATGCAATAATTCCAAATTTCTAGATGTAGTAATATATTGAACTGAAGAGTGAGGAGCTCCAATTTGTTTACCATTTTGACATGGTCCACATACAATTCCTTCCTTGCTGGTTAAGGCAGGCATTCCTCGTACAACTTTCTCATTTGCGATTTTCACCAATGTTTTGTAAATGATATGGTCGAGCTTCCTGTGCCACGTAACTCCTTCATCTTGCTTCAAAATCATGCACCGTACTCCTTGTTCCAGTAGATAGCAATTGTCTGTGGATCTTATTCCTGAAAGAACCGTGTTTTCACCATGCTTTACTATACATTTATCCTTCTGAAATTCCACCACCATGTTATCGTCACACAGCTGGCTTATACTTAACAAGTTTTCCTTTAGATCTTCAACAAACAATACACTTTTGAATACTGGAAATCCTTAAATTTTCAATTCACCTTTTCCAATTACTCTTATTTTCTTTCCATCACCAAAGGTTACATATCCGCCATCATATGGAGTAATGTTCGTGAGATATTCTGGAGTGCCAGTCATGTGGTGAGAACAACCGCTATCGAAGTACCACGAATATCTGGAATAGGCTATGAGAGAAGTGTGTGCAACCAGACATGAGTTAGATCGTTTAACAATCCATACTTTTCTGATCGATTTTACTGTATGAATATTGCTTATGTTGGAACATGGCAGAGGTTGTTGTCCTGTCAATTGATCTCTGAACAGTCTTCTGCACTGTTTTTCAGTATGTCCTTGATACGTACAATATTTAAAAATGAGTGGCTTTCTTTGATGAGGCATCCCATACTTCCGTTTCACTTCTCGGATCTTAGCCTTGAGGGTTACGGGTTTTTCATGTGATTCAGTCTTGGGTTCTTTCCCGTATCCAATCCCGTGTCAATCACCAAAGTTTCTTCTCATATCCAGAATATCATCAAGCTTTGCCTTTCCGGAATTTAATTTAAATATAGTTGCTTCAGACATCTCAGCCCTCTTGACTGCTGCTATCAGTTTACCATTCAGTTCTTCATTACTCTTTTCAAGTTCTGCAATTGTGAATCGCAATTTTCTTTCTCTTTCAATTAACTTCCTTTTTTCTTTGATCAGCTCTTTGTTCGTGTCGGCTAATTGAACCCATATAGCATACATTTTTCATAGGTGCTGTAGATTTCTTCATCACTTACAGACAAATCATCATCTTTGTTGCTGTGTGCATCGTTCAGATCTATGTTGGAACATACAGCTTTACCTTTGTTCAGTGTGTTGGAACATTGATCCTCTGATGTATCATGAACCTTTGCTCCAAAACCTACGTAGTTACTGGTAAGTTCATCT
This sequence comes from Rubia yunnanensis, assembly GCA_037428765.1. NCBI lineage: Eukaryota > Viridiplantae > Streptophyta > Magnoliopsida > Gentianales > Rubiaceae > Rubia > Rubia yunnanensis. The sequence goes on from CM075062.1 coordinate 133,076,525, forward strand.
TCGTCCTTCTCATTATCTTCATCTTCACTCCAAGAGGTGACATATGATTTTCCTTGTTTCTTGCGAGTGTTAGCACATTCAGCCTGAATATGACCATATCCTTCACATTCTCTGCATTGAATTCGTCCAGCCTATTTTGGTTCGTTGTTCTGATTTCTCCTACACTGCGGATTCACGTGTTCAAATCTCATTCTGCGATTATTACTCTAGTCTTGTTGTCTTCGTCTATTTCCGCCAAACCTATCCTGAGATTTCTTGTTGACCATCTTCTTTAGCATTCTCGAGAAATTCTTTGTGATAAGTGCAAGTTTTTCAGTCTCATCATCGCTGTCAGACTCGTGATTGTCCTTAGTTGGAGACACTTTGAACGCCAATTCCTTAGAGACTCTTTTTTAGCTTGCTGGAATGTCATCTCATATGTCTGTAACGAACCCATCAGTTCATCTAGGCTCATGGTGGCTACGTCTCTTGCTTCCTCTATTGCTGCTACTTTCATTCCAAACCTTTTGGGAAGAGATCTCAAGGTCTTTTTCACCAACTTAGTTTCTTTATACACCTTTCCGAGTTAATAAGCCATGTTGGAGATGTCCCTGAGTTTTCCATTGAATGTAGCAATAGTGTCATCCTCCTCCATTTTGAGTTCTTCAAACTTAGTAGCCAGCATCTGTAGTTTCGATTCATGCACTCGACTGGTTCCTTCGTGAACAGTCTGTAGAATATCCCATGCTTTCTTTGCTTGGTGACATGTAGATATAAGCTTGAACTGATTTTCATCAACTGCAGTGAAGATTGCATTAAGTGCCTTAGAATTCGCCAGAGATTCTTTGAGGTCATCTGGAGTCCATCTAGCTTTGTCTTTGGGTTTCTGCTTCCTTTGACTTGACTCTCCTTCTACCGCCTTAGAACTTGTATCAGCATCTTCTGTAGGATGATTTCATTCATTCTCAACATAAAACCATGCAAGTTCATCCAGTGAATTGATGAAGACCCTCATGCGTGCCTTCCAATAGTTGTAGTTGTTGCCTTCTAGCAGGGGAGGTCGAGAAACTGAAGCTCATTCTCTTGTCATCATGGTAAAACTGGATCTCACTTTCCTTGAAACAACCAAGGGAATAATAAGTGACCACGCTCTGATACCAAATGAAATTTAGTTTTACCACTTTTTCTAGTACTTACTAGTGTGTTCCAAATGACTAATCTAACCAAGTGCATAATAACGTAAAACGTAAAGGACACATGACTTGGTTACAAAGTTTGGTGTAATCTACCTACATCTACGGGGCCTGGCCCAGTTCAGAATGAATCCACTAATTAGAAAGATAGAGTATAGAGTACAATTTATAAAATACTTATCTTTACTAACTATATTGTGTGAATTCTGCTAGCTCCCCTAGCTACCGATCCGCCTTGATCAGACTCCCTCTGATCTCGAACTCCGTCGACGCAGGATCTCCTCCTCCCGAGGAATTAAGGTTTATTATTCTGAACTTTGTGCAGCAGGTCAGGTATGTTGGAACACAGTAATCTAACTCTTTGCAAATCTTGAAAGTCTAAAAAATCTGTATGCAGATTTTTGCTCTGTAAAATCCGTGAGTATGCAGCCGTGTTTGTCCCAATTTATATCCACGAACAGATTGGAATACTCCTTGATTATCTCCACAATATTCCTATTCCAAATCTGCTTCTTGAAGCATATCCAAATCCCATATATTCCATATATTCGAATATATCATCTCCTTATAAGTAGGGATTTTCCATAAATCAATTATGCTTCACACGCCTGATATACTTAGTCAGATATACGAATTCCATAGATCACAAAATACTACAATATTATGACTTTAATTTCCATAACTCCTTGGCGTAATATTCTGAACACAGCGTGTTCCAGCATGAAAGGATTTTCGGTTCAAAATAAGTTCACACAAAATTGCCAATTAAATATTCACTTGCAAATCCCTTGACTTTACAGGCTCTATATCTACTGCTTCTCATCATGGGAACCTATATTTTGGAGACATACTTGTTACTCATGTTCTATTTATTCCAAAATTACGTTGCAATCTATTATCTTTTGCTAAGTTAACTGCAGCCCTAAAATGCTTAGTCTTCCTTACTGAAAAATTATGTATCATTCAGGATATCAGCACGAGGAAAGTGATTGGCGCGGGTGATCAGCAGGGTGGGGTTTATTGGTTGCGCAGCCTTGGGAGATCGCCAAAGCCGTTGCTGCCGTCCTCCTTTACTGCCGCCGCCATTTCCCTGACATTATGGCACCAGCGATTTGGTCATCCTTCTAGTTTGGTGTTGTTTTCTATACCAGATATTTCTTCCAGCCATAGTTATTTAAATAAACCTGTTCCTTGTTTCGTTTGTCATCGGTCAAAACAGTCTAGATCTAGCTTTCCTTTAAGTACTTTTAAGGCTAGTTATTTGTTTGAACTTGTTCATTGTGATGTTTGGGGACCTTATAGCTCACCATCTTCTAGTGGAGCATTTTCCTTTTTTACTATACTAGATGATCATTCCCGAGCTGTTTGGGTTTATTTATTAGTATCCAAGATTGAAGTACCTGCCAAGATGAAAGAGTTTCTTGCTCTTGCTTAGATACAGTTCCGTCGGTCAGTTCAGAAATTTTGCGTTGACAATGGAACCGAATTTCTTCCTCTCAGATGTTACTTTGATAAGAAAGGAATCCGGTTCGAGATATCCATCGTCTACATGCTGCAACGAAATTGGCGTGTGGAACGAAAGCACCGCCGTATTCTAAACGTGGCTCGTGCTCTTTGGTTCCAGGCCCATTTTCCTATTGACTTATGGGGAGAATGCATTCTTATTGCTGCCCTATCAAATGCTTCATGGCCGCGTGCCCAGTTCCAGCCATCTCCGTGTGTTCGGTTGTTTGTGTTTTGCACCACAACTTCTAAAGCCGCGAGATAAGTTTGTATCCAGTAGTCGAAAGTGTGTCTTTCTTGGATATCCTCTTACCAAGAAAGCATGACGCCTCTATGACTTGGAGTCCTGCAATGTGTTTGACAGCCGAGATGTTGTGTTTTATGAAGACTGTTTTCCATTTGCTCCGGTTCTTGAAAATCTTGTTCCCGTCGAGTCCGCTGAGGAGCAAGCCGAGCCGCCGCCTCTTGAGATGCCCCCATCGGACCCTACCACCTTCATATCATTGACCGGCCAGATTTAGGAAAGCCAGCGGGTAACCAGCCAGATTCTGGCTGCCCCACCGGTGACCGACCAGATTCTAGCCAACTCACCGGCGATTGGCCAGATTCCAGCCTACTCACCGATGATCGGCCAGATTTCGGCCAACTCACTGATGACTTGCCAGATTTCGGTAGCTCCACCGGTGACCGGCTAGATTTTGACTAACCCACCGGCAACCCGCCAGATTCCAGACAACTCGCCGTTGACCGACCAAACTCCGGCTAGCCCATCGATGATTCACTGGATTTCAGTCGAGACATCTCTGCAGGCCTTCCAGCCGGCCTCTGCCTCTGCGCCGCCAACACCTACAGTGCCGCGACTGTGTACGTTCGAGCCATAATTGGACTTTATTGCTCCACCAATCGAGTTGATCTCGCACTGGAGCCTACTTCCATAGATTCTGAGTCTCCGCCACCTCTTTGACCACCGAGTACTCGTATCCGTTCTGATCCAGTTAAATTACAAGATTATGTCCGCACTACTACTCAAGAAATAAACCCCCCCTCTGCTGCTCTCGCTACTCCGCCTGATCTTTCCTCAGGTACTCGTTACTCTATTGCTGATTTATCATAATTTTTTTGGTTTTGCATACTGCTTTTTGGCTGCAGTGACTGATAGCTCAGACCCTGCTACCTATTCCGAGGCTTCTCGTCATCCCCACTAGTAAGAGGCCATGTCTGATGAACTTAGTGCCCTTGAGCGGAACAATACCTGGGTTCTGTCTCCTCTCCCTGCTGAAAAACATGCCATTGGTTGCAAATGGGTGTATCAGACCAAGTTCAAGTCCGATGGCTCTATTGAGCGCTATAAAGCTCGCCTTGCTGTTCTTGGAAATCGATAGATTGAAGGAATTGATTTTACTGAGACTTTTGTCCCGGTCGCCAAGATGAGCTCTGTTCATTTATTCTTAGCTGTTGCTGTAGTTCGAAACTGGGACATTCATCAAATGGATGTTCACAATGCTTTCTTACATGGTGACTTGATGAGGCTGTCTATATGCCTCTTCCACCGGGTTACTCCATTTCTATCCTGGGTTTGGTCTACAGGCTTTGCAAATCCTTGTATGGTCTATGCCAGGCTCCCCGCAATTGGTTTGCGAAACTTGCTACCGCTCTACGTACTTTTGGGTTTGTTCAGAGTAAAGCAGATTACTCTTTGTTCACTTATTTGCGTAATGGTGTTACCCTGCATATATTGGTTTATGTTGATGATTTGATTATTGCTGGATTTTCCTCGGACTTGATGATCAAGTTCAAGAAGTAACTCAACTCATGCTTCCATATGAAGGATCTTGGTGCTCTGAAGTATTTTTTGGCTATTGAGATTGCTAGGAGACTTGATGGTATGTTTATTTCACAACTTGACATCTTACATGAAGCCGGATTGTTAGTTGCAAAGCCTACCAATTTTTTGATGGAACAACAACACAATTTGGCCCGTTCGACGAGTCCTCCACATCCCGATCTTGCGCAATACCGTCTTTGATTGGGAAAGTCATTTATTTGGCTACTACACGACCGAAACTCAGTTATTCGGTCCATACTTTAGCACAATTTATGGAGAAGACGCGCGCCACACATTTGCATGCTGCCCTCCGCGTCTTGCACTATTTGAAGAGTCATCATGGTCAAGGTTTATTTCTTTCTGCTCAGAGTTCTCTACAGCTGTCAGCTTTCTGTGACTCGGATTGGGCTGCTTGTCCAATTACTTGACGTTCCTTGACAAGATATTTTGTTATGCTTGGTGAATCACCCATATCGTGGAAGACTAAGAAGCAACCAACTGTTTCTCGTTCTTCCCCTGAAGCTGAGTATCGAGCCATGACTATAGTTTGTTGTGAGTTGATAAGACTTAAGTCCCTTCTTCAAGATTTGGGGGTTGGTCATTCTTCTCCAATGCGTTTATATTGTGACAGCCAGGCTGTCCTCCATATTGCAGCCAATCCTGTGTTTCATGAGAGGATGAAGCACATTGAGATTGATTGTAATTTTTGTTTGTGATTTGGTACAGTCCAGAGAAGTTGCTACTCATCATATTCGCACTTCCAGTCAACATGCAGATTTATTTACTAAAACTCTTGAACGGTAGTCATTTCAGACTCTTCTGGGCAAGTTGGGCATTCTTGATCCACATGCTCCAACTTGAGGATGAGTGTTAAAGAGATATTTTGTTATATTCTATGTATATCTTGTACTATAATTAGAATCTTTTTCCATTTGTACTTATGTATATGGTGTCTTTATACGCTCCCTTGTACCATCAATAAAATCACACATTCATATTTTACAATATTTTACTACTTGTAATTCAGTTTGATTTACGGTATTTTTAAACAAGAAGCATCAACTTGCATTTCGATTAGTATTATTTTTGTAAAGTCAAGAGATTTGCAAGTATATTTAATTGGCAATTTTGTGTGAACTTATTTTGAATTGAAAATCTTTCCATGTTGGAACATGTTGTGTTCAGAATATTTACGCCAAGGAGATATGGAAATCGAAGTCAGAATATTGTAGTATTGTGTGATATATGGAATTCTTATATTTGACTAAGTATATCAGGCGTGTGAAGCATAGTTGATTTATGGAAAATCCCTACTTATATGGAGGTCATATATTTGAATATATGGGATAGATTAATATAAGGTAAATCCCTTTATTTATAGGATTTGGATATGCTTCAAGAAGCAGATTTGGAATAGGAATATTGTGAAGATAATCAAGGAGTATTCCAATCTGTGCGTGGATATTAATTGGGACCAATGCGACTACAGAACTCACAGATTTAATTGAGCAAAAATTTGCATACAGATTTTTGAGATTTACAAAGAGTCAGAATACGGTGTTCCAAAATACCTGACCTACTGCACAAAGTTCAGAATCATAAACCTTAATTCCTCGGGAGGAGGAGATCCTGCGTCGACGGAGTTCGAGATCAGAGGGAGTCTGATCAAAGCGGATCGGTAGCTAGGGGAGCTAGCAGAATTCACACATTATAGTTAGTAAAGATAAGTATTTTGTAACCTGTACTCTGTACTGTATCTTTCTAATTAGTGGATTCATTCTGAACTGGGCTAGGCCCCACAGATGTAGGTGGATTACACCGAACTGCGTAACCAAGTCATGTGTTCTTTACGTTTTATGTTATTATGCACTTGGTTAAATTAGTCATGTTGGAACACCCTAGTAAGGACTAGAAAAAGTGGTAAAACTAAATTTCAATTGGTATCAGAGCTTGGTCACTTATTATTCCCTTGGTTGTTTCAAGGAAAGTGAGATTCAGTTTTACCATGACGATAAAAGAAGGAGCTTCAGTCTCTCGACCACCCCTGCTAGAAGGCAACAACTACAACTATTGGAAGGCACGCATGAGGGTGTTCATAAATTCACTGGATGAACTTGCATGGTTCTATGTTTAGAATGAATGGAATCATCCTACAGAAGATGCTGATACAAGTTCTAAGGCGGTAGAAGGAGTGTCAAGTCAAAGGAAGCAGAAACCCAAAGACAAAGCTAGATGGACTTCAGATAACCTCAAAGAATCTCTGGTGAATTCGAAGGCACTTAATGCAATCTTTACTGTAGTTGATGAAAATCAGTTCAAGCTTATATCTACATGTCATCAAGCAAAGAAAGCATGGGATATTCTACAGACTGTTCACGAAGGAACCAGTCGAGTTTGTGAATTGAAACTACAGATGTTGGCTACTAAGTTCGAAGAACTCAAAATGGAGGAGGACGACACTATTGCTACATTCAATGGAAAACTCAGGGACATCTCCAACATGGCGTATCAACTTGGAAAGGTGTACAAAGAAACAAAGCTGGTGAAAAAGACCTTGAGATCTCTTCCCAAAAGATTTGCAATGAAAGTAGCAGCAATAGAGGAAGCAAGAGACGTTGCCACCATGGGCCTAGATGAACTAATGGGTTCGTTACAGACATATGAGATGACATTCCAACAAGCTACAAAAAGAGTCTCTAAGGAATTGGCGTTCAAAGTGTCTCCATCTAAGGACAATCACGAGTCTGACAACGATGATGAGATTGAAAAAATTACACTTATCACAAAGAATTTCTTGAGAATGCTAAAGAAGGTGGTCAACAAGAAATCTCAGGAAAGGTTTGGTGGAAATAGACAAAGACAACAAGACTCGAGTAATAATCGTGGAATGAGATTTGAACGAGGAATCCGCAGTTCGGGAGAAATTAGAACAACGAACCAAAACAGGATGGACGAATTCAATGCAGAGAATGTGAAGGATATGGTCATATTCAGGCTGAATGTGCTAACACTTGCAAGAAACAAGGAAAATCATATGTCACCTCTTGGAGTGAAGATGAAGATGATAAGAAGGACGAAGAGGAACTTACCAGTAACTACGTAGCTTTTGGAGCAAAGGTACATGATACATCAGAGGATCAATGTTCCAACACACTGAACAAAGGTAAAGCTGTATGTTCCAACATAGATCTGAACGATGCACACAATAATGAAGATGATGATTTGTCTGTAAGTGATGAAAAATCTACAGTACCTATGAAAAAATGTATGCTATGTGGGTTCAAGTAGCCGACACGAACAAAGAGCTGAACGAAGAAAAAAGGAAGTTAATGGAAAGCGAAAGAAAATTACGATTCACGATTGCAGAACTTGAAAAGAGTAATGAAGAACTGAATGGGAAACTGATAGCAGCAGTCAAGAGGGCCGAGATGTCTGAAGCAACTATCTTTAAATTAAATTCTGGAAAGGAAAAGCTTGATGATATTATGGATATGGGAAGAAACTTTGTTGATCGACACGGGATTAGATATGGGAAAGAACCCAAGACTGAATCGCATGAAAAATCAGTAACTCTCAAGGGTAAGATCCAAGAAGTGAAACGGAAGTATGAGATGCCTCATCAAAGAAAGACATTTATTTGTAGATATTGTACTTATCAAGGACATGCTGAAAAGCAGTACCAAAGACTGATCAGAGATCAAATGACAAGACGACAACCTCTGCCATGTTCTAACATAGGCAATTTTCATACAGTAAAATCGATAAAAAAGGTATGGATTGTTAAACGATCTAACTCATGTCTGGTTGCACACACTTCTCTCATAGCTTATTCCAGAGATTCGTGGTACTTCGATAGCGGCTGTTTTCGCCACATGACTGGCACTCCAGAATATCTCACGAACATTACTCCATATGATGGCGGATATGTAACCTTTGGCGATGGAAAGAAAAGTAGAGTAATTGGAAAAGGAGAACTGAGAATTGAAGGGTTTCCAGTATTCACAAGTGTATTGTTTGTTGAAGATCTAAAGGCAAACTTGTTAAGTATAAGCCAGCTGTGTGACGATAACATGATGGTGGAATTTCAGAAAGACAAATGTATAGTAAAGCATGGAGAAAACACGGTTCTTTCAGGAATAAGATCTACAGACAATTGTCATCTGCTGGAACAAGGAGTACGGTGCATGATTTCGAAGCAAGATGAAGGATTTCCGTGGCACAGGAAGCTCGGCCATATCAATTACAAAACATTGGTGAAAATCGCAAATGTGAAAGCTGTACGAGGAATGCCTACCTTAACCAGCAAGGAAGGAATTGTATGTGGACCATGTCAACAAGGTAAACAAATTCGATCTCCTCACTCTTCAGTTCAGTATATTACTACATCTAGAAATCTGGAATTATTGCATATGGATTTGATGGGTCCAGTCAATACACCTAGTATAGATGGAATGAAATATATCTTTGTACGTATTGATGATTTCTCCAGATTTACATGGGTAGCTTTTTTGGAAGAAAAATCTGATAAGTTAGAAGTATTTAGAAGCCTTGTATTGAAGATACAAACTGAAAAAGGGAGTCCAGTAGGGAAGATAATTCGAATTCGAAGTGATCATGGTAGAGAATTTGAGAATGTACAATTCAGTGACTTCTGTGATGAGCTTGGATTCCAGCATGAATTTTCGGCTCCCATCACCCCTCAGCAGAATGGTATTGTAGACCGTAAGAACAGAACCTTGCAGGAGATGACTCGATTTATGTTGGAAGAAAAATATATTCACAAGAAATGATGGGCAGAAGCAGTTAATACAATATGTTATACAACCAATCGAGTGTATATTCGACCATTCACTAGCAAGACATCCTACGAGATTTGGAAGGGCAGGAAACCAAAATTTTCATATTTTCATGTGTTCGGGAGCAAATGCTATATTCTCAGAGATAGAGAACAGTTGCCAAAATTTGATAATCGAAGTGTTACAGGAATTTTTCTCGGGTATTCCATCAACAGCCGTGCCTATAGAGTTTTTAATCATCGAACCAACACTCTCATGGAATCCATAAATATTATTGTGGATGATTCAGAGAAGGAACAACAACCAGAAGGTGTAGAGGAAGAACCTAGCAACACTCATGTTCCAACACAGCCTCGAAACTCTAACAAGGCAGATCCATCAGTCGAATCTGAACTTCACCAGCGTGCTGGAACAACTGAGCAAAATAATCCTAACACTGCCGAAGCTGACAATGTTGGAACACTGTCCCCTGCTACTGACCCCCATGTTCCAACACAGGACCAATCGGAATCCACCATGAGGAGTGCTCGATCAGTTCCTCGAGTGGATTATCGTAGGCTAGCTGGATTGCACTATTTTTTCTCTCTCATTGAACCCAAGAACTACAAAGAAGCCTTACTTGATGAGTATTGGATTGCTGCAATGCAAGATGAACTTGGTCAGTTTACACGGAATGATGTTTGGTACCTTACTCCTCGCCCTAAAGGCATTAATATCATTGGTACGAAGTGGATGTTCAAGAATAAATCAGATGCAGATGGCTTAATCACTCGAAACAAAGCCAGACTTTTCGCTCAAGGTTATACACAAGTGGAAGGTGTCGATTTCGATGAAACATTCGCGCCTGTTGCCAGGTTAGAATCTATCCGAATTTTACTAGCTATTGCTTGCTCTATGAACTTTACGTTGTATCAAATGGATGTTAAGAGTGCTTTTCTAAATGGAGTGGTGAATGAAGAAGTATATGTGGAACAACCTAAAGGATTTGAAGATCCTCATTATCCACATCATGCATATCACCTTAAGAAGGCTTTATATGGACTAAAGCAAGCACCCAGGGCATGGTATGAATGACTTACTACCTTTCTTCTTCAGAAAGGTTATCATCAAGGGGGAGTAGATCGCACTTTGTTCGTGCTTGATAAGGCTTCAACGTTTTTAATTGCTCAAATTTATGTGGATGATATAGTATTTGGTTCTACTTCACCATCTATGGTACATGACTTTGTTACCACTATGCAAGTTGAATTCGAAATGAGCATGGTTGGAGAGCTCACTTACTTTCTGGGATTGCAAGTCAAGCAAGGAAGGAACGGTTTATTCATATATCAAATAAGTATGCCTTGAATCTAGTTAAGAAATTCGGTCTGAGTAATGCTCGAGCAGTTCGAACTCCTATGGGTGTTTCTGATAAATTGGTGAAGGATGAAAAAGGAGTTGCGGTCGATCAGAAATTATACAGAGCCATGATTGGAAGCTTATTGTATTTAACCGCAAGCAGACCAGATATATGTTTCAGTGTTGGGATATGTGCAAGGTTTCAAGCTGATCCTAAGGAATCTCATCGTACTGCAGTTAAAAAGAGTTATTCGATATGTAAGTGGGACTTCTGAGTATGGTGTTTGGTATTCTAAGAGTCAAGATTCAGAGTTGATTGGGTACAGTGATTCTGATTAGGCTGGTAATACTGATGATCGAAAAAGTACCACAGGTGGATGTTTCTTTAATGGAACAAATATGGTGTCTTGGTATAGCAAGAAATAGAACTCGATCTCTCTATCTAATGTAGAAGCAGAGTATCTTGCAGCAGGGAGTTGTTGTGCACAATTATTATGGATGAAACAAATGTTGAAAGATTATGGAATTCATCAAGGATCCTTAAAGATTTTATGTGACAACACAAGTGCCATTGATATTTCGAAGAATCCAGTTCAGCACTCGAGAACCAAACATATTGACATAAGGCATCATTTTATTAGAGATCTGGTTGAAAGAAAGGAAGTGGAAGTAGTCTATGTTCCAACACTCGAGCAGTTTGCTGATATATTTACAAAGCCGTTGGATGCCACCTCTTTTGAAAGTCTTCGGCAACACTTAGGTGTTTGTCAAATCTGAGGTAATTTTTCCTGTAAATATTTTTGTTATTTTTGTTTAGAAAAACGGAAAAGAACAAAAAAATGGAAGGTAGCAAAGTTGTACAGAAATAGGAGATGGTTTGTATGGTATGTTGGAAGTTATTTTTGGAGTGACAACTTGATTTGACAAGAGGAGAAAGTATCATCATTATAATTTTGGGAACTCTAAAAAGTGTTTTGCGGGAAAAGATGTGAATAGATAAAGAGTTAAAGTGAGATTCAAACTTGCCCAAAATCCTCTCATATTCCTCTACAATCGGCCACTCCTTCCTTTGTCAAATCTTTGCCAAAAATTTCTCTCTTCACAACTCTTCTCCACCGCAACATCGTGCTAGAGAATGTCATCCCCAAACTCTCCCACGCATGAAGCAAAGGTGCCAGAAATTAATCAACCAGTGGAAGTTATGGAGGAAGACCAATCTTCAACCAATTTGGAATTGGTTTTGCTTGATGGAAATAAAAATTATGTTGACCAAGCTAGTGGAGAACCAGATGAGGTCAAGAAGACATCTGATGAAGAATCTGATCAAGTTGAAAAACAAGGGGAAGAGGAAGAGGCACTCAGCAATGATATAAAGAATGGGGAATCTGGTGTTGAACCCGATGCTCAAGAAAATTCCTTTGGCACCAAGAAGAAGAACCGCACTGTAACTGGTCCTGATCCTACTCCATTAAAATTCATGGGCATAGAATGTAAGAGTATTGATGAAAATTTTGAATGGTTGGAGGCAAACAGAGTTGCCATAGATTTAACCAAGATTAAAAGCATAACAGGGGAATATCTGAATGTTAAGGTTAAGGAGCTAGTGACGGGTAGCATAGGTGGAATAAGGAGGCTAGAAAATTATGATGTGAAATTTCTGTTAGGAAGATATGCCGAATTAAGAGAAAAAGATAAATTCTATGTGTATTGTCGTATTCCCTTGCCAAGTTTTGTGTCTTTGAAAGAAATAAATGAAAGAGAAGTAGCTGGAAGGGAAGTTGTGCAGTATGGAGACAAACTACAGGTTGGATTCTATGACTTGAAGTCTGCTAACAAGATGGAAGAATTAAGACGACCTGTTATAATTGAACTGTCAGACAGTGATGACAGTGTTCCAACACAGAAGTGTGAACATGATGGTTATATGGATTTAGATTCTGATGTTAATCTAGGGGGTGCAGATAATGGTGATTTTCATGGTGATCTGAATGATGAGGCACCTGATGAAAATTTGTCTAACCAGAATGATGTTTCTGAGTGTGGTGAAGAAACTGATAAGGACTTGGATCAAGATGATCAGTCTGAGGAAGAATTTGAGAAGGAGAGTGATTTTGAACGTTCTGGGAGTGTTCCAACAGAGGATATTCCTGATTCAGCATATTCGAGTGATGAGGTACTGGATGAATTTTATCGGATGGCAAAAGGCAAGAGAAAGGGTGCTAAAGCTAAGGTTTCTGCTCAAGCAAAAAGGAGCAAGAAAATGCAGAAGTGCAAGGAGAAGAAAGTACTGCCTCCCCTCGCTGTAAGTAAGGCATTTTCCTTTCTGTATTTTGATCCAAAAGGTGAGGAAATGGGAGAATTTTTCTCTGAAAGGAAGTTTATCCCTGAAAGACCTGTTGATTTAAAAGCCTACAAGGAGAGTGGTTTCTCTGATTATCTGAAGATGATTGGGATGACAACTGCAGCAATGGTCCAACTACAGTACAATAGGCAGATTGTACTTGAGGTATGTTATAACCCCATGATTGGAAACTTGGAAATAAGTTCCCCATGGTATGGCAGGGTTTACGTGCGGGGGAAGATCATTGATGTGTCTGCTGCAAGAATTAACAAAGTGCTTGGTCTCAAGACACCTGAGATAGGGGGAGTTTTTCCTGGAGATTTAAGAGTTTCTGATAATGAAATATTAACCACTATCTCGGGTGGGTATAAGGTTGAGTGGCCAGCAACGGGGTATTCACAAGCTTCTTACTTGACCTCGAGATTCTTTGGTTTATATCAGGTTGCTGTACATTGTTGGTTGCCCTCAACTAATACCACTGCCTTGACTAGAGAGATGGAAAAATTGTTGTACTGTGTTGGAACACAGAAGTATGTTAATCTTGGGCTCCTCATTCAGCAACATTTGGTCAGACAAGCTACTGCCCCAAGGTTAATGATGCCATTATTTATCCAGCTCTGATCTCTGCACTAGCCAAAAGCGCGAAAGTGAAGGGAAAAGCTTCAGATGTGATTATTGACACAGAATTTCTTAGGCCCAACAAGAAGAGTTCGGGTTAAGGCATGTGTATGATCTCCCATGGAATCCAGCTGGATCTACTTCTACATCTGCAACAGCAGAAAAGAAGGCTAGGCTGATTGTTCTGAATGCTAGGCTTGGTGCTTTGGTCATTCAAATGGCTGCGTTGGAGGCAGAGAAAACTAGTCTGGAAGAAGAGAAGGCCCGGTTGGAAGCCTGAATTTTATTCTTGTTTTTGTATTTTGATGTCTGATGCAGGGGGAGCAAACTGTTTTGCTGATTTTGTTATCTTTGGCCTCTGTGTGTTCCCAGGGGAGTAATTTTGGGATTTTGGATGTTTTTGTTCAATTTGGCTATAATGACATTTAGGTTTTGGATTTCCTGGATTTCTAGTTTTCGGATTTCGATATTCATGTTCTGGGAATTCTGGTATTATGATTGTTATTCTGCTATTTTGATGAAAGCTTATGTGAATTATGCTGGACGTTTTTCGTTGTAAATTACATGTCCAAAATATTATGAGTCCACAAAAATGCCAAAGGGGGAGATTGTAAAGTCAAGAGATTTGCAAGTGAATATTTAATTGGCAATTTTGTGTGAACTTATTTTGAACCGAAAATCTTTCCATGTTGGAACATGCCGTGTTCAGAATATTTACGCCAAGGAGATATGGAAATCGAAGTCAGAATATTGTAGTATTGTGTGATATATGGAATTCGTATATTTGACTAAGTATATCAGGCGTGTGAAGCATAGTTGATTTATGGAAAATCCCTACTTAAATGGAGGTGATATATTCGAATATATGAGATAGATTAATATAAGGTAAATTCCTTTATTTATGGGATTTGGATATGCTTCAAGAAGCAGATTTGGAATAGGAATATTGTGGAGATAATCAAGGAGTATTCCAATCTTTTCGTGGATATAAATTGGGACCAACGCGAGTGCAGAACTCACGGATTTAATTGAGCAAAAATCTGCATACAGATTTTTGAGATTTGCAAAGAGTCAGAATACTGTGTTCCAACATACCTGACATGCTGCACAAAGTTCAGAATCATAAACCTTAATTCCTTAGGAGAAGGAGATCCTGCATCTACGGAGTTCGAGATCAGAGGGAGTCTGATCAAAGCGGATCGGTAGCTAGGGGAGCTAGCAGAATTCACACATTATAGTTAGTAAAGATAAGTATTTCATGTACTCTGTACTGTATCTTTCTAATTAGTGAATTCATTCTGAACTGGGCCAGGCCCCGCAGATGTAGGTGGATTACACCGAACTGCGTAACCAAGTCATGTGTTCTTTACGTTTTATGTTATTATGCACTTGGTTAAATTAGTCATGTTGAAACACCTTAGTAAGGACTAGAAAAAGTGGTAAAACTAAATTTCAATTTTTGTTTCTAGGATTTTACTGGAATACAGTTGAGAATTGGGCTGCATTCTCTTTCAATTTTTGCAAAATAAAGTAGCTGAGATTTAAATTGTCTTTCTAATTTGGTTTGTTTAAAAATATGATATGATCTCTACTCTTAGTGTGTTCAAAAATAAAATACTTCCTCTCTTTTCTTGAAACTTATATCTTACTATATTGATCGGTACAAATTGAAATAGGCAAAGTCTTGGGAAAGACGGTCTTTCCATAGGCTTATGGAAAGACGGGGTTTGATTAGAATAATAAAAAGTAAAAGGTCTTAGTTGCAATATTAAAGTTTTAGTATGAAACGTGTAGTAGTTATAAAATTTATAACCCGGTTCATGCAACTCGAAAATTTTATCTTAACTTATTCTAATTTACACTTTAAACCTTGGTCTTTCCATAACTTATGGAAAGACCGTCTTTCAAAAGACAGACTCATTGAAATATATGAAAAAAATTGAGTGAAAATAGTAAAAAGATTGAGTAAATAGTCAAAGGATTTTATCGAATTATTTTATACCGGATTTTTTCCTCAAACTCTAAGAAAATACTATCCCCTCATAATATACAGAAGAAACGTAGTTGAAAAGAAAATCAGAACGAGCATTTATCTTACTATATTGATCGGTGCAAATTGAAATATATGAAAAAAATTGAGTGAAAATAGTGAAAAAATTGAGTAAATAGTCAAAGGATTTTATCGAATTCTTTTATACCGAATTTTTTTCTTATCCTCTCTCATAATAGACGGAAGAAACGTAGTCGAAGAGAAAATCAGAACGAGCATTTATTGATTTTGTTTTTTAAGCTTAATCATTCATAAAGTTATGAGTCCGTCTCTTGAAAGATGGCTTTTCGTAAGCCATGAAAATGTCAAGAATTAAAGTGTAAATTAGAAAAAATGAAGATAAAATTCTCGTGTTGCATGAATCTGATTATAAATTTTATAACTTTTATACATTGCATAATAAAATTTTAATTTTGCAACTAAAATTTTTTACCTTTTATTATTTTAATTAAACCCCATTTTTTTCATAGACTTATAAGAAAACGATTTTTCCCATAATTTTACCTAAAATAGTTAATGTGCAACATAATTAGTCCATTGCAATAACTAACATAATCAAAGAATAACTGAACTACATCTACATATAGTCATGTACGAATTATTGTTACATCTTACAAATGAATTACTGAATCAGTCAAACGTTGCAGTCAACTCAATAATTTAAAAGTACGAAATTAAAGTAACCCTTTCTTCATATCTCAATATATAAAATTATTTTGTTTATCAAATTTACAGATCCAGAAAGTTCGAACTTGTTAAACATGGGTGAGCAAAGCATTTTCTTAAAAATAGGCATTCTTTCAACGTCTAAATATAGAAATTCTATAATATTAGCAAGCCACAGAGTAAAATGTCCTTATTCAAAGTGTGACCTTCACGGGTCACGTGGTGGGTGGGCTCCTGGTGAGCGGTGAGTACGGGTCCTGATGATTGACCACCGTGACTTACCTCTCACATGATAGCTGTGGTGTCGGCTGGTGTGGACTGCTGAGTGCGAGCAATGATCGCCTTTAAGAGAAGAAACCAAAGGCTTGAACCGCCCACTAAGCTATAATCCTATGACCGAAGACGTTTTATACTCCGCCCCATTATACATTTTCACCTTGTGTACCATTAAACGAAAATTTGTATAGGGTTTATGCATCTAAACGGGTGGTAAAATGATTAAATATTTGATTAGGTGTTTTAATAAGAGTTAGTCTCTTGAAAAAGTGTAATTTTTATAAGTCATGGAAAGATAATGTTTAAAGGGTAAATTAAAAAAAATGGAGATAAAATTTTGAGTTGCATTAATCGGGTCATAAAGTTTATAACTACTACACGTTGCATAACAAAATTTTAATATTAGAACTATAACATTTTACCTTTTATTATTTTAGTTAAACCCCATCTTTCTATAAGCCTATGGAAAAATGATTTTTCCCAAGATTTTTTTCCTTTTAATAATTGCGGTTTTTAAAGTATAACAATTTTAGTGTGTAAATTTTCATAAGTGAAAGGAATGAGTTTACGCAAAATTTTATCTAGAGTGAATTTTCTTATGAGTGGGTCTCGTGGCAGGAGATCTATCCATAAACTTTTGGACATGCCACTTATTTTTTTACCTTATACACTGCATTTGTTAAATTACATACAAAATTTAGAATTTTTTGAAAATATTTTTTATATCATATATTTTGATATTTTCACCTTCAAATACATATTATTACTTGTTTTAACTTATAAAATACAATATTTAAGGTAAAGACCCCCGTGGACTGTGCATAAACTTATGGAAAAAATACCTTTCCTGAGACTTTCTCTTTTCTTATAGAATATGAAGTAGATAACGTTTCTTGTTAGACTGACTAACTGTTAGACCAATATTTAAAATCTCGTTTCAATAAGTTTTAATGTTAAATTATAACTATTTATAATTATGATACGTTTTAAATTATTTTGAAGTCACATTAATGATGGAGATGCCAAGACGATTACCACCATAAATGAAGATATTTCACGACTTGATCAAACATTTAAAGGATATGTTCGGGATCGTCTAAGTGACATGGCAGTACCTATGACTAGGTCAAGGACTAAGCTTAGGGATGCTGCTTTACATGCTTTGATTGATCGCCTTTATGATGAAAAATTGAAGGAGTCATCATCGACATCTTGGATTTATTGTTCAAAACCGTTGAAGAAGTGAAGACATCAATAAGAACACTATACTCTTTTTTCCACTGAGTTTTTTTAATGAGGTAGTGCGATCACTGTAAAATATTGTAAAATTATGTCATTTTGGGTTTATTGGACTAATAGCTTGGCCATGTGGGCTTTGAAGAGTTGAATTTCAAAAATACAGTCCATTAGAGTTTAGTAAATTCAGTT
Source organism: Rubia yunnanensis (assembly GCA_037428765.1). Taxonomy (NCBI): domain Eukaryota; kingdom Viridiplantae; phylum Streptophyta; class Magnoliopsida; order Gentianales; family Rubiaceae; genus Rubia; species Rubia yunnanensis. The sequence continues at coordinate 133,094,538 of CM075062.1, forward strand.
TTATTCTGATTAGAATTAGATTTGGTAAGATTAGATAAGGTAATATTCTTCAAGGTTCTTTCTTGAAGAATTCAACTAGATTACCTTAGATTACCATTTATTTTAGGTATTTTAGTTAGATTTGGTTTTAGCTTCTTAAAGCTGCCATAAGTCAATTCAGTTTCCAGTTGTGATTAGGGTTTGGGGCAAGATTGTAACCCTATAAATAGGGGAGGCCTTTGGACAAATTTGACACCACTTTTATCGATCAAAATAAAACCTTTTAAGTTCATACTCTTTGCTTGCGAGCTATTCCATTGTTGCTTAACCCCGAGGGCTAGTTAAGTGTCAATAAGCCTTATAATCTAATCCTGAGGGCTAGTTAGAGAGCGAGTCAAAATTGAGTGTACCCCGAAGGCTAGACCTTGAATTTCGTGCGGCATTGAAGGGCTTGCAAGTTCCCATATTTTGTCAAAGATCTTAATTCCATAATCCAGATTCTTTGCAAGGGGATTCATATCAAGTAATCTTGTTGAATTAAATAAAAACAAACATAAAATGAACCCGTGTAACAATTAGATTTTGGAGTATTCTTTTAAGCTCACTTATGGATAAAATTTTGAAATAAGTTCTGCAGTTCTTATCTCCATAGTTTGCTTTGAATTGCGGTGAATTGATCAGTTTCCCTCGCATTAGCCTTTTCCTTGTGAGTTGACTTGGTGAGTGACCTTACTAAACAAAGGGAAGGTGGGGGGACGATTTTTTTAACTAACTGTTTGATTTTCTTAGCAGTTTAACGAAGATGGGGGACAAAAATCCATTCGTCCCGCCTTTTATTAGCAATCCTAATAATTTTCCATTGACGAACACTTCTAATGGCGGGTGTGGTAGTCATCCACGTGAAGAGGCTCTAGATAGTTGGGAGCGACATTGAATTAATCTAAATGAAGCCAATGATCCCGATCGGTTTGCTACCGCAATAAATGAACTTATGAGTTAGGTGCAAAGGTTGGCGAGAAAAGTTGACATCATAGCACCGTTTACACCTACATCATCGGTCAAGAGGGAAGAAACCAAGAGATATGTCCGTTAATTCAATGGTTCTGGGTGTTCAGATGATTATTCTGATGATGGATATGAAAAGAGATCACACCGAGGGTCTTCTAGAAGGCATCACCACAGTAAACCTCATTCCCAAAGGAGAGTGAAGAGTAATTCAGGATCTGAGTCAGGTGCTGATGAAGCTCGAGACATCAAGGGTTTAAAATATGACATCCCTCGATTTGATGGTCAACACAATCCAGTAAAGTATCTTTATTGGGAAATCCAGATTGAGAATCTGTTTGATCTTAACAATTATCGGGAGAAGGAGAAAGTCAAAGTGGCACAGTATTCTTTCACTCACTATGCGGCTGAATGGTGGAAAAATAAAAAGGAGTCGCGATATCTTGCCGGAAAGAAACCTATCTCCACATGGGAGAGATTGAGATCCGAGCTTCGCCAATATCAAGTTCTGCCTACTTACTTGATGGAACAACATTATTATCTGTCCAACATGAAGCAAGGAAATTGCACAGTTGATGAATACTGGAAGATCTTGAGTTGACCATGAGAAGTGTTGGAATGGAAGAAGACGACACATTTATCAAAAATCGATTCATTGAAGGCTTGCGTGAAAACCTTCAAATGCCAGTCAAGATTCAACATCACATATCTATGAATGATTTATTGGTGAAGGCAAGGTTGGTTGAGAGTACCCTATGACCAAGGAGGCCACAACCCAGTTTTCCAAGTCAACGACCAGGGTTTGACTTCAGAAACCCTAGTTATGGCCGCAGTAGGGGCACTCCCATGGGAGGACAAAGATCAGTTCAGACTTATTCAAATCCAACTTATAATTCTATTGAGAGGAGGGCGGCACCACCAACCCAACATGTTAAAAAAATTCCAGGTAAGTCCACTACTTCTTCATCAAATTCAGTTTCTTTTAACTCTCTTACTTGTTTTCATTGTAAAGAAAGAGGACATGTCCACAACAACTGTCCTCATGCACGAGTGCTAACAACACTTGATGAAGTAGATGAATATGATGATATACCACCATTGTATGAAAGTGGTGAAGAACATGTAGATGAAGAGATCATCATAAATGATCATGGTGAACAAGGTCTAGAAACACAAGGTAACTTCGTGTCATTAAGAGTTCTAAACTCTTAAATGGATGAAACACAGATACAAAGGATTAACATTTTTCATACCTGTTGCCTTGTGAAAGATAAGAATTTTTTACTGATTATTGATGGCGGTTCTTGTGCTAATACTGTGTCTAATCTTCTTGTTAAATCATTGTCTTTGCCCGTGACTACTCATCCATCACCATATAAACTTATTTGGTTAAATGGTAGTGGTGAAATTAGGATTAAAAAACAATGCATGATTAACTTTAAGATTGGAAAATACCATGATTCTATCTTATGTGATGTTATACCTATGGAAACTAGTCATATTTTGTTAGGGAGACCTTGGCAGTTTGATTGTAAATCCATGCATGATGGTAACACTAACAAAATTACTGTGATTAAGGATAGAACAAGGTGTACTTTGGTTCCATTATCTCCAGTGTAAGTTTTAGAGGCACAGAGACGCATGAGAGTCGACAAAGGGAAGTTTGCGACTGATGTGCAAATGGCCGACCAAAACCCTAGCCAGGGCTTGAAGGAAATTGGCCACAAGGTGAACAATGGAGGCAAAAACCTTGATAATTTCAACCAAATATCAAGGGACGCCGTCCTAGGTAAGCCAGGTAAGTCTAAGAATGATTCTGACAGGTCTCCTAAAATCCTATTTTCATATCTTAGTCATTTGCCTTCGATTTACATGATGAGACATGAACTTCCTAATAATTCTAGTGGATCATTTTATGCATCAATTAGGTATGTGAATCATGCTTTTTCTAATCATTCTTATGTGCTTATCATGCATTTTAAAGAGAGCTACTTTGCTAGTGATGATATTCCTGTGCATGTTCCTCCATTGTTTGCTCATATGCTACAGGAATTTGAGGATGTCTTTCCGGAAGCCTTACCCGCGGGTTTACCACCTTTGCAAGGTATTAATCCCCATATTGACTTGATTCCGGGTTCGGTCATCCCAAATCGTCCGACATATAAAGCAAACCCTGAGGAGACAAAGGAACTACAACGACAAGTCAAGGAGTTAGTTCAAAAAGGTTATGTACGAGAATCCCTATCTCCTTGTGCCGTGCCTGCCATTTTAGTTCCTAAGAAAGATAAAACTTAGCGTATGTGCATTGATTTTCGTGCTATTAACAAGATTACCATTAAGTATCACCATCCTATCCCTAGGTTAGATGATATGCTTGAAGATTTGCATGGATCTGTGATTAATACTAAAATTGATTTGACTCAGGGTTAACATCAAATTCGAATTAATGAGGAGGATGAGTGGAAAACTGCATTTAAGACTAATTTTGAGTTGTATGAATGGATTGTTATGCTTTCCGGTTTAACTAATGCACCTAGTACTTTTATGCGGTTGATGAATCATGTCTTAAGAAAGTTTATTGGTCAGTTTGTTGTGGTCTATTTTGATGATATATTGATTTATTCTAAGTCAACTGATGAACATATTGCGCATGTTAAAATGGTTCTTGTTGCACTCTGTGAGTCTTGTTTGTATGCAAACATCAAGAAGTGCACATTTTGCACTTTGAAAGTGTTGTTTCTCGATTTTTCAGTCTCTAAGGAGGGCATAAAAGTCAACAAAACCAAAATCGAGGCCATTAAGACCTAGCCAAGACCTATTAATGCCAACCAGGTACGTTCCTTTCATGGTTTAGCTAGTTTTTATAAACGGTTTGTGCGTGATTTCTCATCTATTGCTGCACCTCTAAATGAACTAGTTAAAAACAATGATAAATTTGTTTGGAATGAGAGTCAAGAGAATGCATTTAATGAATTGAAAGTACGATTATGTAATGCTCCTATTCTTGCTTTACCTGATTTTAATGGTACTTTTGAGATTCATTGTAATGCTTCTAGTGTTGGTATTGGTGCTGTTTTGATGCAAGAGAATCGACCTAGAGCTTACTTCAGTGAAAAGCTAAAGGGTGGTGCGCTAAACTATCCTGTGTATGATAAAGAATTTTATGCAATTGTGCATGCATTAGAAACTTGGAAACATTATTTATTGCATAAAGAATTTGTCATTCATAGTGATCATGAATCCTTGAAATACTTTAAGAGTCTGATGAAGTTGAATAAGCGTCATGCTAAGTGGTCTAGTTTCATTGAATCTTTTCCTTATGTGTAGCATTACAAAAAGGGTAAAGAAAGTGTTGTTGCTGATGCTTTGAGTCGTAGACATGTTTTTCTTACACGATTGGAATGTATTATGTTAGGGTTTTCATTCGTGTGAGATATATATGCGACTGATTTTGATTTTTCATCTATTTATGTTGCATGCAAAAATGGTGCTTATGAGAAATTTTTTTTGCATGATGGTTTCTTGTTTATGAATAATAGGTTATGTATTCCTCAATGTTCTATGCATGAATTACTTTTTAGAGAAGCTCATTCAGGTGGTTTAATGGGACATTTTGGTGCATTTAAAACTTATAATTTGTTGCGAGAACACTTCTATTGACCGAAAATGAGGTTTGCCACGATCTCAGTCAGGTAATAATTCTATCTTTGTGGTTGTGGATAGATTTTCGAAAATGGCACATTTTATTTCTTGTAGGAAGACAGATGATGCAAAGCATGTGGCAGATCTATTTTTGAAGGAACTAGTTCGGTTACATGGCATTCCTGTGTCCATTGTCTCTGATCGCGATGTTAAATTTTTATCCTACTTTTGGAATACCTTGTGGTGCAAGTTAGGGACAAAGTTTCTATTTTCGACTGCCAATCATCCTCAAACTGATGGACAAATAGAAGTGACCAATCGAACCCTAGGGGTTCTCTTGCATGCACTTGTTCAGAAGAACTTAAAGTATTGGGAAAAATGAATTCCGATTGCAGAGTTTGCTTACAATTGCACTATTCATTCTACAACTTCTTTATCTCCATTTAAAATTGTTTATGGTTTTCTACCTATAACACCTCTTGATCTACTTCCTTTGAATTTTAAACAGGTTAAAAACCTTGATGGGGAACAAAAAGCTGATTTTGTGAAGAGAATCCATGAGAAGGTGCGCATGAAAATTGAACGGACAAATGCACAGAATGTTGATAAAGATAATCAAAGCCGCAAGTTGATAAGGTTCAATGTGGGAGATTATGTTTGGGTTCATCTGCGGAAAGAGAGGTTTCCAAATGCTCGGAAATCTAAGTTGAGGCGACGTGGAGATGGTCCTTTTAGAGTGTTGGATCGCGTGAACGACAATGCTTACAAGATTGAGTTACCAGATCATTATGGTGTTAGTGCAACCTTCAATTTTTCCGATTTATCTCCATTTACATTTGAAGATGATTCAGTTTTGAGGGTGAAACCTTTCGACCAGAGAGGGAATGATGGAAATGCCAAGACGACTACCACCATAAATGAAGACATTTCACAACTTGATCAAACATTTAAAGGATATGTTCGGGATCCTCTAAGTGACATGGTGAGATCTATGACTAGATCAAGGACTAAGCTTAGGGATGCTGCTTTAAATGCTTTGATTGATCGCCTTTATGATGAAGAATTGAAGGAGTCATCATCGACATCTTGGATTTATTGTTCAAGACTGTCGAAGAACTGAAGACATCATGAAGAACCCTATACTCTTTTCCCACTGATTTTTAATGAGATAGCGTGATCACTGTAAAATATTGTAAAATTATGTCATTTTGGGTTTATTGGACTGATAGATCGGCCATGTGGGCTTTGAAGAGCTGAATTTCAAAAATGCAGTCCATTAGAGTTTAGTATATTCAGTTTTATTCCGATTAGAATTAGATTTGGTAAGATTAGATAAGGTAATATTTTTCAAGGTTACTTCTTGAAGAATTTAATTAGATTACCTTAGATTACCATTTATTTTAGGTGTTTTAGTTAGATTTGGTTTTAGCTTCTTAAAGCTGCCATAAGTCAATTCAGTTTCCAGTTGTGATTAGGGTTTGGGGCAAGATTGTAACCCTATAAATAGGGGAGGCCTTTGGACGAATTTGACACCACTTTTATCAATCAAAATAAAACCTTTTGAGTTCATACTCTTTGTTTGCGAGCTATTCCATTGTTGCTTAACCCCGGGGGCTAGTTAAGTGTCAATAAACCTTATAATCTTATCTCGAGGGCTAGTTAAGTGTCAATAAACCTTATAATCTTACCTCGAGGGCTAGTTAGAGAGCTAGTCGAAATTGAGTGTACCCCGAGGGATAGACCTTGAATTTCGTGCGGCATTGAAGGGTTTGTGAGTTCCCTTGTTTTGTTAGAGATCTTAATTCCGCAATCCAGATTCTTCGCAATGAAATTCATATCAAGTAATCTCTTTGAATTAAATAAAAACAAACATGAAATGTACCCGTGTAACAATTAGATTTTGGAGTATTCTTTTAAGCTCACTTATGGATAAAATTTTAGTTTCTTTACATTAATTTCTTTGTGGAAGTTATTGAAAATGGAAAAATCTTGGAAAATACCACATTTTCATAAGCATATGGAAATGCAGAGTTGAATTAAAATTATAAAAAGGTAAAATATTTTAGTTGCTATATTAAAAATTTATTATGCAACGTGCAGTAGTTATAAGTTTATGACCGCTTAATGTAACCCAAAAATTTTATCTTAATTTTTTTTTCTAATTTGCAGTTTAAATCTTGATCTTTCCATAACTTATGAGAAGACCGTCTTTCAAAAGAAAAACTCATTGAAAATACAACTCGTTAAATATAAAAGTGCTTAATTATTATTTTTAAAATTAACTTTATATATTAATTCGAATATAATTATTATGATGTCATTAGATTATCACAATATGTATTTATAAAACACCATCTTTTATTAATATTTTATTATACAAAACTAAAAATACTAATTAATAATTATTTTAAGTTAATTATCCAAACTTAATGAATGCCTTGACCCGGGAGAAGTATTTAAAATAAAATAGTAGTAATATTTATTGGTTTAAGATGAATTTAGACCTGTATCCTGGTTTCGTATGTGAGTTTTCTTTTAAAAAAAATCATATATGGAGTAACCTTTTATAATTGCACATAGTTATGTTTTATACCGACTAACTATTAAAAGAGATCCTTTTATAATTGATGTAATTAATGGATCATTTAATATTATTTTTATTTATTGTATCGAGATTTATGTAATTTTTAAATTTTTTAAAAATATATAACATTGTTTAAATAATTATAATTTGACCATAAAAATATTTAAAATGAGATTTTTTTTATAATTGATCCAACCGTTACTTTCGTTTAGTAGTGATATTTATGTTAAAGAAATAAGAGAAAATCATTGAAGTAAATAATATCACAATCATAATCTTTTGTCGGTATTAGTATTGTTGATGTAATTAATGCTTATTGGATCACTCCTTCAACTTGTTATCTAAATTTATACATTCAATCATTTACTCCAATTATGGAGTACTTTGATTTCATAGCATCTAAAGTTGGACTTCCAATTATTTACTTTATCTCGTAGCATTTGAATTTAGACATTCTTTTCTAAGGTTGGAATTGACTGTAACATTTGATCAATTTAAGAATTCATTTGTACTTTTTAAAAATACGAAATTAAAGAAATACTTTCTCCATAATATGAAGTGTCCGACTCTTGAAACACGGTCTTTTATGGAAAGACCAAGATTTAAATTGCAAATTAGTAAAAATAGAGATAAAATTTTTGGGTTGCATGAATCGAATTATAACTACTACAAGCTGCATACTAAATTTTTAATATTGCAACTAAGATATTTTACCTTTTATCATTCTAAATAAATCCCATCTTTTCACATGGAAAGACGATTTTTCCAAAGAATTTGCCTAATATGAAATCACTTCATTCAATAATTTTATAGATCTAAAAAGTCCGAGCTTTTCAAACATGGGTGAGCAAAGCATTTCCTTACAACAGGCATACTTTGTTCAACGTCCAGCAGGGATATTCTATGTTACTACCAACAAGTTGAAGCCTCTAATAAAATTGAAAATTGATGAGATGAAATTTAACTTCATTTGATCACATTATTTACTATTTTCAGTAAACTTGTTTTTAGTTCAACTAATTTCAATTCAGCTCAATTTAACAAAAAATAATTTTAGAGAATAGGGCATAGAGCTTATATGCACTTCAATTCAATTCAATTCAATTCAGGTCAAAATTTTAATTAATGAAACTTAGTTTAAATTAAAATGACAAATCAAATTCGGTGGTTAAAACACAATGATTAAATTTTCGATGATTGTAGGTGCGATTTCACACACCTAAGGTGCGATCACATCAGCCATGAAGCGTGGAAGGGGAAGGCCAAGGAAGAAGGTGACTCTTTCCAAGGTGAAATGGGGTGGCTCTGCGAGGGAGGATAGCGTGGAAGCTACCAGTCTCGATTTGGAGTTGGATCGGGAGGAGGAGAGGAAGATGAAAGAAGAAGGAGTTGTAGAAACAAACCGGGAATGAGTAGCTCGAAGGGGAAATTCAGAAGTAATTAAGGAACCGGTAAGACCTGATATCCCTGGTCCTGTTAATACTGTGAACCGAATGGATAAGGGTAATCTATGGGTTGATGTGATTAGGGGAAATAGGGTACCAATGAATGGTCTGAATATGGAATTTTCTGCTCCTAAAATTGTGAATGGGGAAATTGACGTGGAAATTGAACCTGATGATGTAGAGTCTGAATTGAAGTACTGGGAGACTGCTCTGATTATGTACGTTATAGGAGAGGAGCTAACAATGAATTCAGTTAAGAGATTTGTGCTAAATCACTAGGCATTTGTTGAGACTCCTGAATTGTCGTATAATGATAAAGGTTACTTTGTGATTAAATTCAAAAGTAAGAGGGACATGGAGGAGGTCATGAAGAAGGGTCCTTATACAATCTATGGAATGGCCATGTTTATGCATTTATGGAAGACTGGTTTTTCCATGGAGAAGGATATGCTGAGAACAGTCTCGGTATGGGTGAAGCTACCTAGGCTACCACTGCACCTGTGGGGGGTTAAAAGTTTGGGTAAGATAGGAAGTGTGATTGGGAAGCCTTTATTCACAAATGAGTGTACAACTAGCAAGCTAAGGATATCTTATGCAAGGATGATAGTGGAGATAGATATATCCCAGGAAGTGCCAGAAAGTGTGAAAATCGGAGATGTTGATGGAAGTATACTCAGTTAGAAAATTGAAGTGGAGGGTAAGCCACTATTCTGTGAGAAGATGTGGAAAAGAAATAAAAAAGGTGACTCAACAATGGAAAGAGAAGATACAGGAGAATCCCAAGGAAAACAGTGAAGTGAAGGGGAATGATGGAAAAATGGAAACATGGGAAGCACAGGTAGAAGAGGAAATAGAATCTGCTCAATGGACCCTAGTGCAGTAAAAAAACAAGGGAGATAAGGTAATGGAGCTTCAGCAATTGGGGATTATTGAATTCCACAATGAAGCAGGAAGCAGTGTAGGAGGAAATTTTGAACATCCTATCAGGATTTGGAAAGATCATGAGAAGGATCAGGGCATTAGCCTATGATAGGTGCTTGGAATGTTAGGGGGCTAAACAAGGCAGCAAAGGGGAAGGCGATTAGCTCCCATCTCATTGGCCTGAAAATAGATGTTGTTGTGCTTCTAGAAATAAGGGTGAAACAAGATAAAGCTGAGGATATAAGGAAGAAATTTGGGGATACATGGAAGTTTACTGATAACTATGGCAGTCACTACAATGGAAAGATTTGGGTAATGTGGGATTTCAGGAAGTTGGAGATTCTGACCCATGAAATGTCTGATCAGATGATGTTAGTGGAGGTGAAGGACAAACATGGAGATAGGATGTACTGGATGATTGCTGTATATGCTGGAAACAAATTGAAAATGAGGAAGTAGCTGTGGAAGGAGATAGGGGGAGCTAACTCAAAGTTGAAAGGGCCAGTACTGGTTGTTGGAGATTTTAATAATGTGCTTACACTAAAAGATAAAATTAGAGGAAGTGAAGTAGTGGTGCAGGAATACTGGGACTTGGAGCAGATGATGTAAAGAGCAGGTATATTTGAATGTGAAAGCAATGGAGATTATTACACATGGTCTAACATGCAATTGAATTGAGTGATCTACTCTAGAATAGATAGAGCAGTAGCAAACCTGGAGTGGTTTACAAAATACCCTAAGATGGTGGTGGATAACCTGGAACCTGGGGTTTCTGACCATGCCCTGGTCAGGATCACTCTACAAAAGGAGCAGAAACCAGTGCATAAACAGTTCAAATTCCTGAATTGTTTGTTGGAAAGGAAGGAGGTACTGGAGGATATAAAGAAGAGTTGGCAGAAGGAGCTAAATGGGAGGCTAATGTTTGTGGTCTGGAAAAAGCTGAAAAGGCTTCAAGGAGACATTAAGGAGCATTCTAAACAAGTCAATGGAGCAAAAAAGAAACTGGAAGAGGAAGGGAGAAATATGGAAATGGCTCAGAAAGCTTTGGGGCAAGATAAACTAAACAAGAAGAAAATAGAGGCAGTGATAAAGGGGATTGAACTAGTTCAGAAATAGAGTGATATTGATGAAGGCATAGCCAGGCAGAAGGCAAAGATAGATTGGCTAAGGCTGAGAGATGGCAATAATGCCTATTTCCATGCCACTGTAAAAGGAAAAAACAAAATGGTGGGATTGGAGAGACTGGAAACAGAATCAGGGGGACTGATCAGTAAGCAGGAGGATATGGAGGGAGAGATACTAAACTTCTATAGGAAGCTGGTGGGTGAAAAAGCTGAAGGCTTAGAGGGATTAAATATTGAAGTCATAAGAAACTGGAAGAGGTTGGGAGTGGAAGCTAGGAAAATGCTGGTTCAGGAAGTTCAGGAGAAGGAGGTATGAGAGGCTCTAAAGAGCATTGGAGATCTGAAAGCTCCAGGCACAGATGGGTATGGAGCAAAATTTTTCAAAACAAATTGGCAGTTGATCAAGGCTGATGTAATGGAGGCTGTACATGAGTTTTTTTTAAACAAGGGAGAATGTATAGAGCAGTAAACATCACCCTTGTTACTCTGATCCCAAAGCATACTGCTGCCAGAAAGGTAAAGAACCTAAGGCCTATCTCCTGCTGTGTAAGATCATTTCAAAGGTCTTAACAGGTAGACTGAGTAGGGTCTTATCAGAGGTGGTTCAGGAGAATCAGGCAGCCTTTGTGCCAGGAAGGAACATACATGACCACATTATGCTTACATATGAACTGGTCAGATACAACAGGAAAAGTGGAAGCCCCAGATGCTTAATCCAAATGGACATACATAAGGCCCATGATACTATCGAGTGGAAGACTATGCAGGTGATAATGAGTGAAATAGGAATACCTCAGAAATTTGTGGCGTGGGTTATGTTATGTGTATTCACAGTCAGCTATAGATACAACATAAATGGAAAACTGACCAATTTTATTACTGCTGAAAGAGGTTTAAGGTAGGGAGATCCAATCTCGCCACTGCTATTTGTGCTGGTGATGGAGTATATGTGCAGGTGCCTCCAAGCAGTGGAAGGAAGGAAAGAGTTCAAATACCACCCACACTGTCAGGAAATCAGATTGATTAACCTTAGTTTTGCTGATGATGTGCTCTTACTGTCAACAGAGGACCCTGAATTAGTGACAGCCCTGATGCAGGCTTACAAGAAGTTTGAGAAGTCCACTGGCTTGAGAGTGAATGCTGCAAAATGTAAAGTATACTTCGGATCAGTGGAGGAGGCACAAAAACAAGAGATATTAACCATAACTGGCTTTGAAGAAGGTATGCTTCATTTCAAGTACTTAGGTGTTCCACTGTCTAGTAAAAAATTGACAGTGCTGGTATGTCAGCCATTGGTAGATAGGGTGATTGAAAAACCGAAGCATTGGAGTTCCAGATTGCTTAGCTATGCAGGTAGATTGCAGTTGGTGAAAAGCGTTCTGTTTGTCGTGGTTAACTACTGGTTGCAGTGCTTTCCAGTACCTAAACATGTGATCAAGCATGTGGAAGCAATTTGTAGATCATTCTTGTGGAGTGGAGGTGACAACATTACCAAGAAAGCACCTGTGGCCTGGGAGAAGGTATGTGACTTGAAAAAGACTGGAGGACAGAATGTCACAGCTTTGCAGGAATGGAACACTGCAACTCAAAGTAAGAATCTGTGGAATTTGTGCAGAAAATCGGATAGGCTGTGGATAAGATGGGTTCATGCCATATACATAAAAGGAAGAGAGGTGATGGAGGTGGAGTTTCCAGCTTTAGCCTCCTGGATGCTGAAGAGCCTAAGCAAATGCAAAAGTCAAGTAAAGATGATGAATTCCTAAAGAGGCAACTGGACAAGGACAGATTTAGTACTAGGGAGGTGTACAAAGAGCTAAAAGGGGAACAAAGGAGAGTAGAATGGAGTAAAATCTTCCGTGGTAACTTAGCTAGGCCAAGGACACAATTTACACTGTGGTTGGCATGTCATGGAAGACTACCAACAAAACAGAGGCTGAAAAAGTTTGGATTACTGACTGAGGACAAGTGTGGCATGTGTGGTGAAGTAGAAAACATTCAGCACCTGGTTTTTGATTGTGTAAAAACAAGGCAAATTTGGGCTGGTGTGTTGCAATGGGCGCAAATCTGGAGGAGGTCGCATCAATGGGATAAGGAGCTGAAGTGGCTTATTTGCAGGTGCAAGGGGAAAGGATGACGAGCTACTCTAATGAAGACACTGATTGCTGAGACGGTGTATGAAGTGTGGAGGGTAAGAAATGAGGTATGTTTTCGGCATAGTGAGATTGTAAATGTAATAGAGGTGACAAAAACAACTTTGGATAGTGTGGTGTATAGAGCATGGATGAATCCTAAAGTTATGAAGCATTGTGCACAACTTATGGTAGCAGATTTGTAGGGTTGAAGAAAAGATGCAAAGTTGGTATATTCAAGATGAAATGAAAGCCAGTTTATCCCAAAAAAATAAAACTTAGTTTAAATTAGTCTTTATTAAAACTATTTTCCAATAAACTTAGTTTAGTTTAGTTTAGTTAAGTTTAGTTTAATTCATTTCAGTTCAAATCAGGTCGAATAAATTATAGAGGACATGCCGGAATACACCAATTTTTTCAAAAAAAGGGTTATTACATTTATAACCTTGACTTTAGGATGAAAGTGCCAATATAACCCTACAATCTCAGAAAGTGTCAAAATAACCCTAACTAAATATTGTATGTGCCATTATAACCCTAAATTTCCGAACATTTGTGCCAATATACCCAAAATTCTTATTTCCAGCTTGACCCTCTGAATTCCGACAATGATAAGAAAGTGAAATGACTAAAATAGCTATAACTTAAAAGTTGAAAATTTTAACTTAAAAGATAAAAATTTTAATCCAAAAAACCCCTTAACCTATATTTCTTCTTCAGATGCTACCGCCACTACTGCCGTCCTCCGCTGCCGCCATGCTCCGACTAGCCACCTCCGCCGTACTCCGATCAACCACCTCCCCGTGCCGCCTCCTCACCTCTTTACCTCCCTTCCATAACACCCAAAACCCTACCCCCACCATTGCACAACCACCACCCTCGCGTGCGTCCCGTCCCCCCTACTGAAGAAATTGGCTTCGAATGAGCCATGAACACCAACGTTGTTGATTAGAAGTTCAACACCTACGGCATCGCCGGCACTGATGGTGGCGGAAGCTTCCAGAGCTACAACAATAATGCCAACCAGCCAAGTTCACATTCACAGCCTACTCCGATGGTGTTCTACGGTCACCCGAACAACCCAAATTCTAGATGCTCCAGTCCCCCACCGCTGCCTTTTCACAACCCCCTACAGCTGCCCTCAATTCACCACCCCACCGCCGTGCTTTGTCGCTAAGGGATTCACCGCCCTCGATTCTCCACTCCCTATGCCCGCTCGCCGCCCGCACAGTCTCACACCACCTCTGCCACTATTTCTAGCGCCACTCAGCCAAGCATCAAAAAATTGAGAACCACCACCGGGGCCGTCAGTATGCTAAGGTGAAAATGACGACGGCGAGATGAGCTCTGGTTGGTGTGGCAACGATCGATGGGGAATGATGGTCTAGGCTTCTGTGCGAGAAGAAGGAATGAGAACAGGGGTTCGAGCGGGAAACCCCAGTTTTATGGGCTCTTGGCAAAAGTAAAACGGCACCGACGACAACGCCTAGGAAAAACCAACGATGGTGAGAGGGGCACCGGTCGGTGGGGAATGATGGTGTTGGGTTCTGTGCGAGAAGAAGAAAGGAGAAGACGGGTTTGAGCGGGAATGAGAACATGCCAGAGGAAAAGGAGAATAGAAGAAAAGAGAAGAAATAGGTTAAGGGTAAATCTATCCTTTTGTCTTTATTTTTTTTTCTTTTTTTTAAAAGGGCAAATTAGTCTCTTCATATAAATAAGGCAATCAAGCTGTTGACTAAAAAGTCAACATAGTCAAATGTTATATTGACACTTTCTGAGATTGAAGGGTTATATTAGCACTTTCAGAATAAAATTAGAGTTATTTTAGCACTTTACTCAAAAAAATATTTGAATAGATAAGGGTAAAAACTATTTTCCATTTTTTAAAAAATTGAAAGGACTCCTCTTCTTTTTTTTTGTACTATCCATTCTTGAGTCAACCTCAACCTTAGAAGCCTTGTGTGATGGACACGTGTCTTAATTTTGGAGACAAATTATATGATATTTTTAGAATATTAGGATCACTGCTTGTCCAAAGGTATGAAATAATATGAGCACCACACGCTTAAGAATATTTTGTGTACTCCCATATCCTGGTTTAAATTGTAAGAAATTTTCTTATGGTTATCAAGAATCATATTTGACCGTTAATATGTTTAATACGTATAATATCGGTAAATAAAAAGTTTTTTTTAAACACTATTTGTTATGACAAATTCAACAATATCACATATAATAATATTATTGCTTATATACCTATTTAAATATGCGGTTAAAGTTTGACAGTAAATAATGTCAAATAGTAAAATATCCAGTTTAATCTGGGACAGAGGAAGTATTAAAAATTGAGTTCGTCTTTTGAAAGACGAGCATTTCATAAGTTATGGAAAGATCATAGACTCAAGTGCAATTTTATCATAAAATGATGAAAAAATTGCGGTTTAAAAGCAATTAAAATTTGGGTCAAATTTGGGTTATAAGCTATTTGGGTAAACTCACATGTAGACCTGGCAAACGGGTCTCTTCGGTCGGATACGGGTGAGACCCAATCGGTTCAGGTATGATTCGGTAGATTGTTTTATCTTTGGGTATCGGGTCTTGATCGGGTGTGTTCAGGTTCGGATGTCTTTCGGTAGTTTTGAAAAATATCCGAATGGGTCAGGTTTGGTTCTAGTTGTTTCAATTTCAATACAATTTGGGTATCATTTTTTTGAATCGAGTTCGGATCAAATTTGGTTCAGGTTGTTTCAGTTTCAGGTACAATTCAGTTTTACATTTTTTTAATCAGGTTCGGATCGGGTTTGGTTTGAGTCAGTTTAGTTTTGGTACTTTTCGGGTACATTCTCTTTTGGGTCGGGTTTGGTTGGATTCCAATATATTCAATCCAGGTCTTGTTCAAATAAATATAGCAAATTGTCATTATAATGAGCATAAAATTTTAATATATTAATTTTGTAAAAATACTGTAGCTGAACTAATCTATTATATATATATATAATTTTACTAGTCACTTTTTTAATGTATACTTTCAATTTTTTGAAATGAAAAATTATTTCTTTTGTAAAGAACATGACATTTATGCAAATTGCAAACATTGAGCTGTATACGTTACCGCATAAAGATTATATTAGTATGTAAGAACAAAATAGAATAGTTTGTATTTAATTTTTTTCTATTTTATGTTGTCGATCATAACTCACAAAACCCCTAACTTGCAAGTTATAATATATATATATAGTAGTTCTCCTGACAGGCGGTCTGTCCATAAGTTTACAGACAGACCATTAATTTTTTACTTTATACATTCACATTCAAATACATATTATTACTTGTTTTAACTTTAAAAATACAATATTTAAATTTTATAAAAAAAACTTACAACATTTAAAGTAAAAATCACCGTGAACTGTCCATAAACTTATACAATATTTAAATTTTATAAAAAAACTTACAATTCATGATTGCTTGTGATACATTTTAAAATATTAGCATATTAAATTAAGATAAGAAAACATTCATAGAAAGACATGCTCATTTTTTCTTAATTAGGTGAAATATTAGTATATTACCAATAAATCCCTTTAGAACTATTTAACTTTACATAAACAGCCTTGGCCGACTTTATATATAAATTAAATATCCCCTATTTACTAATTATAAATTATGAGTTTCATAAACAGTCTTGGCCGACTTTGTGCACAATCATTCATTCAAATTTAGAATACGGAGTTTGCAGATTTCTACTACTCCTTCCATCTCATTCAAATGTGCACATAATCTTTTTTTACTCAAAGTTGTCAAACTTTAACCATATATTTGAATAGATATATGAACAATAATATTAACGTATGACATGATACTTATGTTTTTGATATGCTATGGAGGAGTAATTATACTAATTAAGCATATTTTAAATAAGCATTAGAGAAAAATAGATCGTAAATGCAATATTATTTTAGATGTAATTTTATATTCTTACAAAAGAATTGGATGATTGAAAATATTTATTTAAAATATTTTGCAAAAATTTAATGAAAATAATTTTTCCGAAAGAAAATAATAATAATGAAAAGTTAATATTGTATGAAATTTTTTCTAATAATAAATAAAATAACTAATCAATATTAATTTTAGCTTATAAAATAATTTTAAATTAATAATTTTCAATATTCTTTTATTTAATACATAATATACTCTTAAAATAATTTCATCTAACTATGCTATTAATCCACATTTTAAATTTATAAATTTAATTGATTATGTGATATTTTAATATTAAATAACTATCAACACTGTTTATAATCGTAATGTTATTTTTAAATAAATATGATCAAGTTAAAATTTTAGACAGTAACAATTGTAACACACTATTCAATCATATTCGGGTTTTGTTCGGTTTGAGTTAACATTAATCCGGATGTCTTCAAATTTGGATTAACATCAATTCGGTTCATTTCGAATCGAGTAGTAGTTGGGTATGATAGGTTTCTTTCAGGTACGGGTCCTTTTCAGGTTCGGGTTCAGGTTCGGTCCAAGTGCGGGTCCTTTTCGAGTTTCGGTTCAGGTTAGATTCGGGCAGGTGTTATTCGAGTTTGGGCACCATCAGGTCTAGCAATTTAAGTTCGGGTACGGTTCAATCGGGTGATTTCGGTTTCCGGTTATTGATTGGGTCTCACTATTTGGATGTCAGTTCGTTTCGTTTCGGTTATTTATTACCGGATTTTTGGGTTCGGTTATATTTTTCCAGGTCTACTCACATGCCTATTTTATTTTTCACATTAAACTTTTTTTCCAAATATGGAAGTTAGACACTAATAAAGGGATACCAAATAAGGCAAGTAAGACACTTATAGGGGAACGGAGGGAGTAGTTTAAATGTTTTACTCTAAATATATAATGTTTCTAATCAAAACTCATATGTTTCACTTGCAGTTACTGCAGAGTATAAACCCCCTAATTTCATATTATTCTAATTAAGCCCTATCTTTTCATATAACCTATGGAAAAATAGTCTTTCTCAATACTTTGTCTTTAAAGCTATAAGAATATGTATCTCTTATGTGATATAAAGTCTTATTTCATACCGACTAAATGTTAAACAAGACTATTTTATAATTGATGTAACTAACGAGACAATCAATAAAATATATTAACGTGCGGCGGGACAATTTGATATTTGTTTTTATTTATTTCAATGAGCTTCTATAATTTTAAAAAACTTTTATAATGTATCGTAATATATACATAATTATTATTTGGCCCTAAAAATTATTCAAATGAGTTTTTTTCGTGATTGGTCTAACCATTAGTTGGCCTAACATGAGAATTTCTCCAAAAGATTTTATCAAATTCCCTATTTACCTTTTTTTTTTCTCAAACTCCAAAATTAGTCCTCTTAGGCTCCGTTCTCTTAAACTTATTTTATTCAACTGAACTAAATTGATTGAATTGAATTGAACAAAATTAAAAATCAGTGTATTAAAAATAGTAAAATTAAGCTAAGCTTCATCAATTAAATTTACACTGAATTGAATTGAATCAAAGTGCATATAAACTCTGGAGAACAAGGCCTTACAGTATCCGGAAGAAATGCAATTAAAGGGGGAAAATAAAAAAGAACATTTATTTTTTCTTTTTTTAATAAAAAATAATCATTCATAGAAATTCTGGATAAAAGGGCATAATTACAATGAGTAGAATTTATATTCAATTATCTGTACTGTTACAAATTAGAGATTTAGTAAAAATTGTAATATCGCCCTCAAGGATCTTAACATGTTTCCCGCAAAAATCATAAATGCTTGGTGTAAAGGAACGTCTCACACATCGATACGACTATGCTAAACATGGATCTACTATGACTCTGTTTGGCAGAGCTTTTAAGCTGTTGTGCTTCTAAGTAAACCACTTTTTAGTGTTGGTAAAGTGCAAAAAAATAGCTTTTTTGAAAGCATAATCTATTTTTGAGGGAAAGCAGAAGCTGGTCTCTCTGTGCTTTTAAAAAAGCCAGCTTTTCTTATAAGTACAGCTCTACCAAACAGATCCTATAACTATAACACCATTGGATCCAAATCACTATTTAATACTCTATTATAACCTTATACCGTAATAGTTTTAACTGTAAACATCTTAAATATACAAATATATGTATGCAAATAAATTGAGTCTCTAACACAAAAGCACGAACAAAAGCACAAATGCACGATTTATACAATCAGATCAAGCATAATACGTCGATGAAACAACAAAATCGAGTGACAACCATGAACATAATAGTCTAATAATCTAATTGATCAGATAAAAATATACAGATGTATGGAGATAAATTTCACACTTACTCAATAACATAGACAATAATGAAATAAATTAAAATAAATTGATATTTTCCATTTCGAAGTGATGGGCAGACGAACAAGATTTTTTTTTGAAAAAGTAAAAGCATCCACAATGGTAGTTGACATAAGGAGCACTTCTTAATTGCCACATTATCAATTTTGATAAAAAATAAGTAAGAACCAACTGCCAACAGTGGAATGATACTTGAGAATCACTTCTTTATCGCCATATCACCATTTCTAACAAAAAATACTTAAGCTTTTATTTATAATTTATAAAATACAATATCATGCAAATAAAAAATTATATTGTGTTGACTATATAAATATAAAACAAACATGTTTATTTTCGCATTCATATAATGTTTTATATAAAATTTATATGATTTAAAATTATCAATATTGATCAACACCATAATATTTTTAAAACAAACTACATTTGAACCTTATTTCCAAAACGTTTGGAAATATATTCAATGATGTCGCTCTAAGTTGATGATGATGTATTGATCCTGAATCTCCAAGTGTCGATGGGTTGAAGTTTGAAATTCTTGAATTAACCCTTCAGTGACTTGCATGTTTGGAATTTGATCTTCCATAGTCCAATATAATAGATTACGTGATATTAAATAATATTAAATACATAAATAAAAATATTAAATATTCAATTTTAAAAAAACAAATAATCTCATTTTCAACACATGTTTGATCATCAATAATTTTAATTGCATACAATAACATAGATCATTTGAGTTGTCTTTGAATTCTCCATAATGTGTAGTTTCTAAGAATTAAAATTTGATAGTCCGTTGTTGTTTAAGATTAGAGTTATAAGTGGTCAAATATACATTGAAAAAATTTTCAAAAAAAAAGAAGTTGATTGTTAAGAGACTAGAGGAAGTACTAATACCCGCTTTCAATCAAAATTCAGTTTAGTAGATAGGGTACCAACTCTCTCTCTAAAAAATTGGGTAATAACTCAAATGAGCCCCAAATAAAATCCCTCTCCTCCCTTGCCTCGGTGGAAATTGAACCCATGACCTCATGGTAGTTGCACTAGACTTCAACCGCTAGGCTAACATTCAACCAACTCTCTCGTTTATGTCATGAAAATATATATTTTTAATTAAAATTAAGAACTATTTTATTACCATTTTAATTCAAAATAGTAGTACCTAATTTTTACATAAATATATTTTTACATGAAATAAATGAGAGAAAGTGAGTGTAGTTAAATGAAAAATTCAAAACACCAAATCATAAACTTTATTTAAAACTAAGTGAAAGTCTTAGGAAAGGCGGCATTTCTATAAGCTTATACACCGTCCATAGGGATTTTTACCTTAAATGTTTATTTTTTTATAAAATTTAAATATTGCATTTTACAAGTTAAAAAAAGTAATAATATGTATTTGAACGTAAAAATATAAAAATATATGATGCAAAAAATATTTTCAAAAATTCTAAATTTTATATGTAATTTAACAAATGTAATATATAAAATAAAAAATAAGTGATTTGTTCATAAGCTTATGGAGAGACCGCATGTCAGGACCTCTCACTAATTCTTAGACGGGAACATTATTTTACTATATGTTCAACGTCTAAACATGGATATTCTATAGTATTACGAAGAGAAGAAGAAACCAACAGATTTTCAAGATATTAAATCTCAGATCATTAAATGGGCACAAAATATTTTGAGGGATGATGCCTTGTGTAAAAAAATAAAAAATAATCATTCGTAGTTGTTGGAAAAAATGTCCAACAACGATTACAATAAGTTGAATTGACATATAACTCAACTACCCTCTACTAATAACTAATTTATTGCAAATTTGCAAGGATATCTAAAGACTAAATTGTTTTTTTAGTCCCCCCTACAAAGTATCTTATACCATGTTTTGGTCTCCATTTGCAAATCAACCCTTAGACGGTACCCAACAAATTTAAAATAATTTATTTGGTCCCCAAAGGTGGTTTTCCGGTAAGACTAAATGGTTTTCCGGTATAGTCAGGGGTATAATGATAATTTTACTAGTTAAAAATATTTTCAATTAAAAATTCTTAATTAAAAAAATTTCTTAATAATTCCTAATTAAAATTTTCCTTCCTCCGCCACCGCAGCCTTCTGCCGCCACCGCCGCATGCAGCCGCCGAATGCCACCTCCGCTTTCCACCGCCGCCTTCCATCACTGCGAAGGACATTTAGAATGGGCGGCAGCAGCAGCAGCAGCTGAAGGCCGCCGCCGTCGCCGTCGTCGATTTTGGTTCAATGAAGGACTTCCCGGAGGAGGACGCCAGCGCGCACAGTGGGTGTCGACGGCGGCGACGGACAAGAGCGAGTTCGATGGGCAGAGATCTTTCCTGCATAAGTCGTCAGTGATTAAAAAGGTTTTAAAATGGAGAATGATTTGATGGGAAAATCATTCGACGGGCAGATCTTTCCGGCATCAGTCTCTGGGTCAGGGCCGTCGCGGACCCGAATCCGGTGTTCGCGCCAATGAGACGAAGAGGGAACTCGCGGAGAGCTCCAACAGGAGGTCTATGTCGCCGGCGAAGGGTTGCAGGCACAACGGCGAAAGAAGTCAAGTTCAAGAAGACGAAGGTTTTTTTAAACTCAGGGGTATAATGATTATTTTACATATTTTGACCAAGTTTACCGTTGACTTTCCCTGAAAACCACCTTTGGGGACCAAACAAAAGTTTTTGAATTTGTTGGGTACCTTCTAAGGGTTGATTTGCAAATGGGGACCAAAATATGATATAAGATACTTTGTAGGGGACTAAAAAAATAATTTAGTCATATCTAAATTACATATCAACGAGACATCCAACTCAATCAATCTCTAGCAATAACTAATCAATTGCAAGGATATCTAATTACATATCAACCAGACTGATCATTTGTACTGTTACAGATTAAAGATCCAATAAAAGCTGTAATATCGATATCGGGATATTAACTCGCTTCCTGCGAAAACCATGACCACTTGGCAAACATGAGGTATCACACATTAATCACTTTGCCCAATAGGGATCTTCAAGAGCTGTAACACCACTTGATTCAAAACACGATCTATGTTGTTCAAGCTGTAAACACCTAACCAACATGGTCTGACATGGTCCAAATTAATTAAAAACCTAACCTAACCTGTTTTCAACATACAACTACTGTCCAATCTGCAACATCAACAAGGTGGTGATCCAAGAAAACTCACGAACCTGCCTTCATTTAGGTTCTGATATGATCTTAGTAAACCTTTTTCTGGGGAATAGGTTTGCGAGGAGATATTATGGGAGGCCATCACTAACTGTCACACTGGGGGTGGAGGCAGTAAAATGGTAGGCCATAATAGACTTCGAAAAGGGATTAAGGGCCATATCTCTATTAGCATGGGGATGTTGGCAGAAGGTATGGATTTCCACGAGGGTAGATTTCCTCTGCATAGCTCTTTCTCATGTACAAGTCTCCAAAATCTTATTTTGCAATTCGTTTTTGGCTTGGGGAGCCTAATATACACCTCCTCACCTTGGTGAGTTTTCTTTTAAAAAATAAAAATAAAAACCTAACCAAAAACACGAACAAAATTACGAAAACATGAGCTGTACAACCAAATCGAGAACAAAACATCGATGCGAACAACTAAATCGAGATCATCATAAACAAAACAATCTAATCAATCAAGTCAAAAAATTATACTATTGTATTGAGACAGATCCATACTTATTTAATAACATAAATCTCAAAGAATATCAATTGAAAAATTACCGTTTCCCATCTCCCATGATTGAAAAATGGAGAAAAGAAAATTGAAGAGAAAAGTTGATTGTTTTTAAGAGAGGGGAGGAAGAGAGATGCCTTGTGTTCCTAGATCCCTCTCTATTGGGGAAAATACAAGAAATATTATGTATATGTTACAATACAATATTTTATCGTATCCTTCTTATTTGGATTCAATTTTTTTATGTGTTACAATTTTATTGATATGAATCTTCTTGTGAAAACTTTAAATTGCAAAATTTTGAGAAGCATTCGATATCAAAGGATCTGCAGCATTGCCTTTCAATCGAAAACAGCACAAAATAACGTCGGATATAAGATACAACTTTAAGAACTTCACTAACATAAGAGACTAATTCACGAATCCAAGCATTAGTTGCACCAAGTTAATACAAAGAACTGCAACGGTTCTAAGCACTAATTTTTAATGGAAACAAAGGTTTAAAAATTAAGAAGCAAAGAGTATAAATTCAAATTCTGAATATATGATGTATAAAAGTGTGGAATTCGTTAATGGCACTCTATTTATAGAGATAGAGTTCGGCCACTACAAACAGAAAGTAGACATGAATTGATAATTCCTATTAGAAACTAGAATGACGTGTGAAAATTTTAAGAAGGTAAAACATATCAAACTAAAATAAATAATCTAATATAATGAGAGATTGTCCGGAATGATACCCACTTTTAATCAAAATTCACAGTTTGGTACCCAAATTTTAAATTTGTCCTTTAAAGGTACCAACTTTTTCATTTATGTCTCAAAATAGTACCTTTTAGCAAAAAATGAGTACCAATTTGGAACAAAATTGGGCTACAATGGTACCCACTTTTAACTAAAAAGTACCTTTCTGGGACATTAATGAAAAAATGGGTACCTCTCTAGAACAATTTTAAAAAATGGGTACCAAATTGTGAATTTCACTTAAAAGTGGGTACCATTATGAACACTTTCTCCTAATCTAATCATAATTGAGTTCTTCAAGCTAAATGCTTGAATGAATATTATCTAATCTAATCTAATATAATTAATTCAGAAATGAATATTCTAAACCATAAATTAGGATATGGCCGAAACTCTTCTAAGCAAACATGACTGAGTTTATGGACCTTATTCATAATAATAAAGGAGTGAGTCTCTTGACAGGTAGTTTGTCCATAAGTTTATGGACAGTCCACCGTATTTTTACCTTATACATTGCATTTGTTAAATTACATACTAAATTTAAAAATTGAAAAATAAATTTTATATTATATATTTTTATATTTTCACATTCAAATACACATTATTACTTGTTTTAACTTTTAAAATATAATGTTTAAATTTTATAAAAATTACAACATTTAAGGTAAAAAGTACAGTGGATTGTCCATAAGTTTATGGACACACCGCCTTTCTTGATACTTTCTCATAATAAAAATAAACAAAAATGATCACACTAACTCACTAAAAAACCCAGTGGTAAAAAGAGTATAATGTTCTTAATGATGTCTTCATTATTTTGAAATTCTTGAACACTTAATCCAAGACAATTTTGAATTACTCTTCGGCTCTTTATCATGAATGTGGATCACTCAAAGCATTCAATGCAGCATCTTTAAGTTTCTTCCTTGCCCTAGTCATAGGACCAACCATGTCTCTTAGTGGATCCCAAACATAACCCTTGAAGTTTTGATCCAGTTGAGGCACGATCGGTGTGGGTGACATGGTCCGTGCAAGTGCGTTTGACACAGCTCATTCTGAAGACACGCTCCATGTAGGTGAGGTTGGTATAGAGGATGGCACAGTCCGTTCAGAAGACACGGTCAATGTAGGATCTGGATTCATATCAATCCATCTCTGGTCGAGACGTTTCATCCTCGAAACTGAATCATCCTCAAAAGTAAATGGAGATGAATCAGCAACATTAACATCATAGCCGCCAGGCAAATCAATCTTGTAAGTATTATCATTCACAAGTTTAGTACTTGAAAAAGACATCACCACGTGGACTAAATTTAGACTTATGAGATTTGGTAAACCATTCCATGCAAAGATGCAACCAAACCCAATCCTCTTTTTTGAACCTCATCAATTTTCAGCCTTGGTTTGCTCTTTCCGTATTCTTAGCATTTGCCTGTTCAATCCATTATCTCACCTTTACATGTGATTGCTTAACAAAATCAGCCATTTTTCTCCACCAAAGCTCCTAACATTTTTTAAATTCAAAGGAATAAGATCAAGAAGAGTAATAGGTAGGAAGTCATAAAAATTTCAAAAGGAGATTAAGAAGTAGTAGAATGAGTAATGCGATTATAAGCAAACTCCGCTATTGGAATACACACTTCCCAATTCTCCAGATTCTTCTGTACTAAGGCACACAAAAGAGTACCGAGAGTATGGCTGGTGACCTCCGTTTGCCCATTAGTTTGTGGATGATTTGCAGTTGAAAACAGTAATTTAGTACCTAGTTAAGGCCATAGTGTATTCCAAAAGTAGGATGAGATTTTGACGTTGTGATTAGACATTATGCTAGCAGGAATCCCACGTAGTCAAACCACTTCTCTAAGGAATAAGTCGGCCACATGCTTTGCATAATCAGTTTTCCTATAGGGAATAAAATGTGTTATTTTCTAAAATTTATCAACCACAACAAAGATAGAATCGTTACCTGATTGTGATCTTGTAAATCCTAGGACAAAGTCCATGAAGATATCAACCCAAGGATGTTTGGGAATAGGTAGTGGCGTGTAAAGTCCATGAGGCTTAGTAGTTGACTTAGCCTTCAAGAAATCAATACAATTCCTGCAAATCCTATCAATGAATAGTGCCATCTCCAACCAATAAAAATGCTCATGCAACAAATTATAAGTTTTAAGAGCACCAAAATTATCCATAAGACCACATGAAAGTGGTTTTCGAACAAGTAATTCACGCATAGAACATTGAGGAACACATATTTTATTATCACGGAACAAGAAACTATCACGCCTATAGAACTTATTAAAATCACCATTTTCACATGCACGAAAAACATATGAAAAGTCAGAATCAGTTGCATATAAATCTTGCATAAATGCAAAGCCTAGAAGAACACAATCAAGACGTGTAATCAAAGCATGTATCCGACACAAAGCAGCAACAACCACATTATCTTTACCTTTCTTATACTTAAGAGCATATGGAAAAGTTTCAATAAAGTTAACCCATTTAGCGTGACACTTATTCAACTTCAACTGACTCTTCAAATATTTCAACGACTAGTGATCAATGTGAATAACAAACTTACACAGTAACAATAATGTTGCCGCATTTCCGTACAACAACATTGAATTCCTTGTTATAAATCGGGTAATTAAGAGTACCTCCCTTTAGCTTTTCACTAAAGTAAGTTATTGGTCGATTCTCTTGCATAAGAACAACACCAATTCCTATGCTAGAATCATCATAGTGAATCTCAAAAAACTTCCGAAGCACAGAGAGTACATTTACGATGGCTCATCAGGAGCTAGATGAAGAAAATAACAACCCTCTTCTTTCTACTTTTCTGAATTATATGACAGATGCATCCTTCAAAAAATAAAGACCAGTTTCGGTTGGTGCTTGGTTGAAAATGGAAGCTCTCTCAACTCATCTTGATTCTAGTTACAAAATGGCAATTGCCCACATCGATTCAAGCAGAACTGCTGGCTATCATAAATTATTTGGAATGCATTCAAGGAAAAAAGATGTCTCATATTTGTGTATTGACATAATCAATTTCAACTACTAAATTCTTTAGTGGAGAAAAATTCACCAGCAGATGTTCTTAATGAAGTCTCAGATGTAAAAAATTTTCTGAATCCCTTTCACGTAGCTTATGTTAGGATAACACCAAGGATTTTAGTTAAGCAGACCCATGATTTGACCCAATGTGAAATGAATTCTATTTTGTAAAAATTATCATGTTACGTGCTAAGAAAAAAGAACAAGCAAAAATACAGTATTTCCTCCAAACTCAACAAATCTAGACAACTCAATTTTTAGTCAGAGGGGCTTTCTCTTTGTAAAAACTCTCTCTAGGATGTTTCGCTCAACCATAAACTTCCTTCATCTTCTTAGATCCTAGTATTAATCTTGGTGTTTTCTTCTAATGAGTAGATCTCGGAAAATCAAGAAACTTGTTGGTGAGAATTTGCAAATTTCTAATACTTTAAGCCAAAAAATGAAGTTCCAAGGGATAGCTTGTTTTGTACACATGATGATATACAATATTGTTGTTACTTACACCTCCATCCTACTAATCCTTTATAGAAACTGTATCCACTTCCACTCCCTCAGAGGCTTCGGGATCCTGAGTTGCACTGCAGGATAATCTGTTTGCTAGAAAGGTGAAAATGTAAGCAAACAATTGTCACTGGGTCAACAAGTAGAAGTGATGGAAAAGGGAGGCAGATCTGCACTAGTTGTTGCAACTCGTTCTAGTCAGACAAAAGAGGAAGCAACAGAGCTAGAGAGGATACGAGGTAATCTCCAAACTTCTTGGAGTAGCTTTTATTAAACAACCTCCTAGAGTTAAAATATTAATGACAATTGGGATAGATAGAGTTAAGATAAAAAAAAAAACTTAGATCCAAGGTATAACGGAGCAATACAAATTTGGATTATGTAATTTTTTGCTAGATTTTAAATGGTAGTCCTCATTTCCTATTATGGATAGATTTTTCAGAAGAATATGAAGTGGTCTTAGAATTCAAAAGGTCATGAGGCTAAAGCTAGGTATATTAATGGTCAATTTTTTTTAAAAAAATCTAGACATATGGTTTTGAAAAAAGATAGTTATTCTATTTGATAAGAAACTTGTTATGCTAAAACCATGGAGGCTTGATGTTAACTTTGACGAGCCTGTAATTGTACCTATATGGATAAAACTACATGGTCTTAACATTTTGATTTGGGAGCCTGAATTATTATGCTGAATAGTTTCACTCGTAGAAAAACCTTTGATGATAGATAGGCTACCTTAAACTATGGCGTATTATCTAATTCAACAGTGCAAGTTGCATTGTGCGGGTGGGGGTGTGGGTGGGTGGGGGTGTGGGGGTGGTTGTGGGTGGGTGGGTGGGTGGGGGTGGGTGGGTGGGTGGGGGTGGGTGGGGGTGTGTGGGTGGGTGGGTGTGTGTGGGTGGGTGTGTGTGGGTGTGTGGGGGTGTGTGTGGGTGTGTGTGTGGGTGTGTGTGTGGGTGTGTGTGTGGGTGTGTGTGTGTGTGTGTGTGGGGGGGGGGGGATGGGGGGTGCGGCGTAGATGAGGAAAATACCAGAAGTTTGAGAAGAGAAGCTAAGCATCCTATGATTTATTGATGTTAAATTCTATTCTTAACTAGACTAGTTGGTTCTGAGCATATTTTGTAAACAATATGGTATACACCTCCCCTAACCATATGAAACCCACAGTAAAGATAATATAGCGAGCCTAGTGAAATAGATAAATAAGTAGCCTCGTCAAACCTTCCTCAACCTCGTGAAACCAAAGGCTGAAATAACACCCTGCCTTTAGCAAACTGTTTGTAGCGAACCTAGAAGGAAAGATGACTCTCACCCACGATCATATCACCCGTGCCACCGAAACCACGATCTAGGAATATGGTCCACGATCAACAAAGATTACGGTAAATACCAGCTATAAACTGAAGATCTGAACAAATGGCATTTTC
Source organism: Rubia yunnanensis (assembly GCA_037428765.1). NCBI lineage: Eukaryota > Viridiplantae > Streptophyta > Magnoliopsida > Gentianales > Rubiaceae > Rubia > Rubia yunnanensis. The sequence goes on from CM075062.1 coordinate 133,123,159, forward strand.
CCCAGATACTATTCATACATTGATTATACATTGATTTAGGCATCGAAGGTGGTTCTCAGGGACTTTCTCGGTACCTTGTTCTGCAGGTTTCATGAAGTAGCATGAAGCATTGTGCTAATTCCAGACATTATGTTGGTTCAGAAGGAATTCCCCGCACCGTGAGGATCAATTTTTTTTTCTTTTCAGGTCTTCATAGTATCTAGAGGAGGCCATGTTTCATGCTAAAAGAGGAAAAATAATACGCTTGGAAGCATCTAAGAATAATAGAAAAATAGAACACGATGGGTAGTCGTAGTGTAAATAGATTACGACCGACCATAAAAAAACACAAGATTAGCAATGGCTATAGAACAAATTGGAAAGTCTCGAACAGGAGGGATTGGACGAAAGTGGCAAAGCAAACTAGACTTAGTCACATTGCATCAATATATTGCAATATTAAATTGTCATAACTAAGGTACGTTTACATCCAGGTACGCTTCAAAATGCCCAACCTCGCATATGTAGGAATTTTTTATACATACGTGGTAACATGCATTATTACATAAAGATTAAAAAACATCCAGGCTATAAAATGCCGGTAAAATAAAATTTGGTTTTAGGATCCATTAACCCAAAACAAAAATTGTATACAAAGAAATTATAACAATAAGATACTCATATTAATCTATCGGATTACATCGAGAAATATTGCACAATGTTTACAGCAAAATTCAATTCAAAATAACTATCTTCTGAATTATGAACTACCTAGCCTATAGGGTTGGGTGGTGAAAGAAACAACAAAAGAGACTGGCCGTGAGCTCCGAGCGAGGTGTTGGAATATCATCCAATTCACGATCATGTCTCGTAATCCGTAGTGCACCCCGGTCGTGGGTGCACCAACTTGAAAGTATGCAAGTATACTCCACCCCATTCTAGCATAGCCAAATCCACACCTGAGAAGTACCAGGTGTGTTTGGTATCTATGCAGCATATCGTCCCCTTAGAGCCAAGCCACCGCAAGTTTAGGCTTCTCCTCACATCAGTTCCTCTTGACCCCTGTACAATATGGCCGATTCATGGAGATTCACCACCATCCTCCACCCTCTTGTTCGCTGATCTCTATTGCTGATCCTAGACAATACAATACCAAAGGTCTCAATAATCATACAAATAATTCATAGTAAATAACAACATACACTACACACTTACAACCTGCATGAGCTTTCCCAAAAGATCTCGTCAGGGATGCTATACCAATCTGTGTCATCGATAATAGAATTAATCTCATCGAATAACTCATCCAATACAGATTACCACTAAACTGGTAGGGTCTCCCGCATAAAAGACAACCACTCCTAGAGTCCCAATCTGTGTTAGCCATTAGCCTGTTAAAACGTACGCACATCCGCAACACAAATTACACTTACAATATAAGCCAAAAGGCAAACCCAAACACCAAACTAGTCATACACAAAATTAGATGAGAATACTCTTTGGCATAGCCACTTTATATAGAAAGGAGATGAGCATAGAATTAAACAAAAAAATAACTAAGATAATGTATTTAAAATGTCAAGACTATGCGCTTACCCATAACCACCTTAATTATTACCATGGCCTTGGAAAATAAAAAAGTCACACATAATTACCATGGTAAGTCAAAACAACATGGTCATGTGGCATAATTATCTCCTAAAACCACGCCCACTACCACCCCATACAGTAAACACTTAAATAACCCTCTAACTGCCGTCCGCGACACAAGTGGGAAAACCACCTATAGATTCACTTGGTAAGCGAAGAAACAACCTAATAACAAAGGGGTAAAGGATAATGCAACTTTGTATACGCCTGGAAAACCACTAGCCTCGCTACACAAATGGACATCCCACCTCTCTTGCTTAAACCATAGAAGAGAATATTGCGACTTCACATATGTCTGGAAAATCATTAGCCATTCGACACAAGCAAACATTGAATTTTATCTCACTATATATCACCAGACATAACAAAAAATTTTACCACGGAGAGGGGATCACAGCTTTGCATATGTATGCAAAATCTCCATCCTCGTGACATAAGCGGACCACGACCCATTCCCTAGTTGATAACACACCCCCATTACATCCCAAAAATTAAATAACCACAAAATAATCAAATATTATTTAAATCATTACAACTCAGATGACAAATACATCAACAAAAGATAACATAAAAAACCAATACAAACTATGATAACTAATGACCCATTCCCTTCACAATCCCAGCTTCTGCATTTAGAAATTTCTCTAGTTTCCACTGCATATGTAGATAAACTTCATCTCATGTGGAACCAGAAACTTCCATAAAATGCACGTGCTTCACATAATAAGATTTACGACCAATAATATGTCCACATTCTGATCCACCTAGCTGCATACTCATTAGATATATGAAATATGCATAAGTCTCTAGGTCCCATTTCAAATTAATTACTTCCTATTCTAAACAATGAACGCGGTCCTTCAAACATCTCTCATGGAAATTCTTACGTCAAAGCTCACTAATCTCAGCATAAAGTTTAGTATTAACTTCATACTGACCTCTTAGTATTCCCTCCAATTTTTGACACCTTCGCTTCAACCAGACATAGCAAACTTCCCCAACACCAAGCTGGCCCTCTAGTTTCTCATATTTAGATAGAAGTCAAGCCAAGAAATTGCATTCTTCATCATAAAGCACCCTCCATACCTACACCTCAGTCGTCAATCGGTGGAATTCAGCCTCCAGTTTTCCCTTATGATGAGTGAGTTTATTAAGATAATTAGTCTGCTTCGACAATATATCTTCCAATCGATCACTTTCCTGACATTTCCTAGTTAAGCACTCTTACCACTTATCTTCGCATCGCTTAACAGCTGTTAGCTCCCTCTTCAACCTTTGAATATGAAATCTCCGCTTAGATTGATGAGCATCATACTCATGCAAAAATGAAAAATTATGTCGCATTTGTAGTTTCCACCCCAAAAATAGCGCCAATAATTGGTTTTTATAAATCTTTACCCAAAACCATCTCACACTCCTCAAGATATCTCCGAGCATTAAGAAATCAATAAACTTGGTCCAGATCCAACATACATAGGTTGTGTTTGGCAGGGCTTATAAGTGGTAAAGTTCTAGAGGACAACTTATTTTGAAAGAAAAAATTATTTTTGGGGAAAAGCAGAAGCTGGTTTTCCCCTGCTTTAAAAACAATCAGTCTTGCTTATAAGTACAGTTTTGCCAAACATACCCATAGAGTAATATAGTTAGTTCAATCAGTATAAGATTCATCCACATAAGTAACACTCTTAAGACCCGTTCGAGGTAACCCTGTAGACTAAACCAATGCTTTAGGTTTAACAAGGGCCACAAAGTCCCCTACAGATGGTTCCCCTGCATATATACCATGAACACAAAAATAAGGACAAATCCAAATAAAAGCAATAAGATAGATTCAATGGATTAAATAGAAATCTAAGGATATCAATATACACAACCTTATATTAAGAAAGTTAATCTTTTTCAACAAACCTATCAGCAAAACCTACACTCCGCATTTCAACCCCAATAGATTTGGTAATAGTCCTGATGTAGTAGTCCGATCAGGCAGGTCAATCATTGTTCACCTTGGAAATCCCCTTCCCTGCAAAACAAGTCCCAGAAGCAATTCTGGGAGAGAGGCTCCGACAATCAAGTCAGTCGTTCTTTACAAGAACTGGAATTTCTTAGTGTAGTGACGCTGACCTTAGCTTGTTCTGATCTTCTTGTATTTATAGGCTATTGTAGTCGTGGTTCCATGTTATTAGGAGTTGAGATCGTGGGTCGTGCCACGATCACCACATTTTTGGTTCATGGTCAGTGTTTGTTCCTTGCTCCGTGTTTCTTGGCTCACGATCTATCCCACAACTACAAAGTTCCACGTATACTGGTTCTTGGTCGATCTGCATACTGGGCTGAGTGGCTTCGTCTTATTACAAAGTGAAGTTGGCTGGGCCTAGATGCCAACAACCTTTTAGTTATTGGGCTAGATATACACCATAAGCACCCCAGCCACGAAGTTAATACTACACAAAACTATGATCATGTTCAGGAGCTGCGTGCAAAATGTTATTTCATCCTCAATTGATGCTGTAATAATATGTTCATTTTTTGCCGCAATATGAAAAATTCTCGCAAAGTGTTATATGCTTCTTGGCTATGTTTCACTACCCAATTGAATTGTGTAATCTTTGAAATTTGAATTCAAAATTTTAACATGCAAGTATTGTGTAGACATCCAGCTGTTGCGATCCTGTAGTTGATATTTTCTCATTTGTATTCACTATCCATTCCGAGATTTCCTCTTCGGCCATTACACTTTATTTCTTTTATAGATGCCTTGATTTTTGAGATTTGAAGTCTGTTACTATTCAGTGTACTCGTACACCGTCTCCTTCTGGGATTCCTAAAAACGTATTTCACTTTTTGTCAGGCCATCATAATTACTTACTGTTCACCTTTTGTCTTTTGGCTTTTTTTACATTCTTTAATTAAAACCAATTGTTTAGACTTCTTTATCTTCCTCATTTCTTCTTTATTGTTCCGATCCTCCGTTGTACCACATTAATCTCGTAAGTTCTCTTTTTCTTCTTATTTTTTCCTTATCTGAAGCGATTTCCGTAGCTTTTCATTTGTAGGGCATTGTTTCCATAGTATTTTTCTATTTTCCTCCTGGTTTAGGGGTTATTTTTATTTCTCCGACGTGCTGTTTGTGCTCTTCTTTTGGAGTTTGGCTGGAATCTTCATTTCTGGTTTTTGTTGTTTTAATTTACAGCACCTTCATTTTAATTTTAGGGACCTTCACCGCTTCAATGTCTACTTCTAACGTTATTGAAACTTCTTCACCAAATGTACCCGAAAACAATGTCAATTTTGGGGAGGATTCCTACCACCTCGTCAGCTCTTCTACCATTAGTAGCATTTTCTCTGATTCTTATGTTGAGGAGTTAAAGCATAATTTCCCTCTCTTGTCTTCGTATGAGATTAGGGCTCACGAGTCCTTTGAAAGCATTTGCACCCTTCATTCTGGTTAAATCTCCAGTTACTTAGACTATCTCAAGTTTAGACTTTCATTCCCTTTGCCTCAACACGTCCTGGACTTGCTTTCACATTATCGGGTTGCTTAATGTCAGCTGCATTCTAAAGCCATTTCAATTTTTGTTGTCTTCTATCATGTGTGCGAAACAGCTGAGGTGCCTTTCTCCATTGACTTATTTTGTAACCCTTATCTTCTAAAAGTGAAAAACTCCTATGATGAGTTTACCCTTTACCCCGTGATTCTAGCTGTTGAGTTTGTTAGTGGGTTTCCAAATAATTGCAAAGTGTGGTGTGGAATTTTTTTTCTATATAAAACTTAGTAATGATAGTAGACCGGATTTACCATTTTGGAACTATGATGTTCCTAAATAAAACTAAGGTTGGGGCTTGTCTTAATGCCGAGTCCAAAGTTGTACTGTTGCTCAACCACCTTTTCATCCGCCTTCGCCCTGCTGGCTCTTTGAGCAAAGGTGTTTTACTTGTCATTAATTTGGTCACTTCCACTTTGTCTAACATGTTTTTCTCTATTGTTGTTCTCGATGGCCTTCTATATTTGTATGTTCACCTAACTTTCTTTGTGTGCTAAGTTGCAGATATGGATCTAGCCAAGCGCTCTACTGATAGAAACTTCATGAGAATAACAATTTAGAGACTTCAACGACAAAAAATAATGACAAAACTGAGCTTGTTATCCCCTTGGAAGTGATTAACGAAGCTACCGCTTAGCCGACAACTTGTGGGGCCATAATTAAAGAAGGTAAGGAAGGGGGTAGTCACAACTCCAATGAGATCTCCTATAGAAGAAGGTGAAAGGAACGAACTGACGGCTCTACAACTACCTTGGAGCCATTTAAGAAGAAGGGGTGTGTTAGCCATTCTCTTCCTAAACTTCTGTCTCAAAGCCACGATTTAATGGTGGAAGGAACTGTTCCTGCTACCCTTTCTAAGTTGCTGCTTCTTGAGACAATGGCTGCGGTATATTTTTTTTTGGAATGGTATTGTGAATTAATCTCCTAATGTCTAACAATTGAACGTTTTTTTCCTTATTTTGAAGACAAGGTTGGTGAAAGTCTTCAACTCGTCAGTATACGGGTTGCTAAGTTTGCTACGGGAGATGTGACGATGCTGGAAAAGTGGCAAGCCAATGAAGCAAAGTGCACTACCCTGAATGTTTCTCTTGAAGCCGCAGAAGAGCGAGCGTGTGCTGTTGAAGATCGTGCCTTTGCCAGTGAGGGTGAAATGAAAGAAAGCGTGTTCCCAATGCGTACTACTGACCCCACTTCTCCTAGATATCTTCAGGTTCTGGCTGATCGACTTGTGAAGACAAAATCTTTTAATGCTTTATTTAAAGAGGTTACAACTTGCATTGGCGACGTTGGATACTACGAGGCTCTGGTTGAACTGCGGAAGCTGAATCCTACTGTGAAGATTGAGAAGCTACCCAAGCTGGCCAATCTAAGAAGGTTTTGGAACAACAGAAGGCTATTCTTAACAAGGGGTTCATTAGCAGCATTTTTTATGGTGGCCATCCTTACGCACTGCTATCCCATCTTGCCAGTCTTCCTAATCTGCCTTCTGTGGCTGAGTTGAGGTAGTGTGCGGTTGATTACTTTGAGGATATACCATTTAGCTCTTCCGCTTCTGAGCTTTAAATTCCCAAGTCTATGTCCAATCCTAATGTCAATGTGAACCCTGAGGGTAATCTGAATGTTGAAGGCTCCGCTCAGCACGCAGGCAAGGAGGATGCTGCTGTCGTTGCCTGGATTCCATCTGCTTCTCCTTCCATAGTTAATCAATCTTAATGCTATATATTTTAAGAATTTTTTTTGTAATTGATGGCAATATTCTGAAGTGTGTTTATACTATTTTTGATTATCAAGGATGTTATCTATTTTGGTGGTCATTCTAATTTGATCGTTCTCCTCGTATTTATTTATATACAGGGCTTTGATATTATGGTTGATCAATTTTTTTTGAAAAGTGTTGAATATATGAGATATTATGTTCATTTTCCTCATCTGCCTTGGTTTTTGTCTCCTCACATATATTGCCCTATTGAAGCTGCTAAGTGTTTGTCCAAGGAATATCAACAACTTATCTCTTCTGATCTCCTTTCCCGTGTGGAATGTATTCCTTTACATATTGGATGGGAATTTCCTATGTTCTCATCAACTCCATCTTCTTCCACAACATGCCCTTGTAGCAAGTTTAATCCTGATGGTTACAATATCGAATCGCTGGATAAGGATATTGTTCGTAGTTTGGTCGATCTTGAATCCGTTGGTGTGTACATATGTCTGCTTAAACTTCCTTCCCGTGCCTAAGAATGGTTGTTATCCTTAGGTATTTTTTTGAAGTATATGTTACTGGGCATTAATGACCTTGACGTGAGGTGGAAGAAGACCGTAAAAGACATACATAATTCTGTGCATGAACTAAGATAGTTTGTGCTAAGCAGGACAACCTTACACACCATCAACAGGTGAGTACGGTGAAGATGATTTGACAACAGGAGGAAGCTAAGAATTTTTCTGCAAGTAAGACTCGCGAAGTTCATTAGAAGACCTTGATCATTATTAAGCAACGTGTAGACTTGTAGAACCGGTTAAAGAAAAAACAAGATGAGTGTAATCACCTTTCTTCTTCTGCAATTGATTGGAAAAGTAAGTTTGAGAAGTAGTTTGCTATAAATATGCAGCTGCAAAGTGAAAATGATTAGCTTCGGGCTGAGTGCAATCGCCTTGATTCGTCTGTGCACCAAATTGAGCAAGCTTGTATTGATTCAAAGATAGGCTTCAGGCCCTCTCATCATTATCTCGTAGCTCTGCTGGTCGTAGAGATCTTACTATAGAAATTGGCGAGCAGAGAATTAACTTGTCCAAGGTAGTTCGTTAGCACATTCGGTGTCTAGATAACGAAGTGAAAAATTTGATGGCTAAGAATTAGAAGTATCAAGAAACTGTTGATGTTATGAGTGTGCAGCTGGATTGCGAGGAGTTTGGCCCTAAACCACTTTGGGCATAGATTTCCCCTTTCTCCTGCTAGGCTTGCCTAATTCTTTCTTAACACAAGATTGCCAATCTGAAATCGTGTTTCTCGAACTTTCTGGTTGTAAGCTCTAGCTATTTTTTCCTTGTACTTAGCCGATGTTATCGTAATAATTTCTCTTTTTTCTTCAACTTCATCTAAATCTAGTCTCATCATGTCCGGATTATTGATCTCCTTGTAATCGTCTACTCAAAGACTTAAATTACCGATTTCCATCGGTATTACTGCCTCATGACCATAGACCATATTGTATGGTGTCTCTCCTGTTGGTTCTCAAACGGTTTTTCTGTATGACCATAGGGAGTTAGGTTCTCCTCCACCCAGCTGGTTAGCTTTCCCTCCAATCGCTTTTGAATACCCTAAACTATGGTTTTGTTTGTTACTTCTACCTGGACGTTAGTTTGAGGGTGAGCTACAGATGTAAACTTTTGAAGAATCCCTAGCTTTGAACACTATTCAGTGAAGGTACCACTTGTGATCTGCGTACCATTATCTATAACGATAGTGTGTGGCACTCCAAAGTGACACGCTATATTCTACCAAACAAATTTTCTTGTTACCTCACTTGTGACTCGTCATAATGGCTTCGCTTCCACTGACTTTGTGAAGTAATCAATTGTAACAATTAGAAATTTTGCATTGCCCACGTCCTTTGGGAAGGGTCCCACTAGGTTGATTCCCCATTTATCAAATGACCAAGCCCCGTATACTCCTGTCAAAGTGACTTGTGGTTTATGCGATAACGAAGCATTAATCTGGCATATTTTGCACTTCAGAACGATGTTATGCGCATCATTAAACATGGTTGGCTAATAGTATCCTACTCGAATGATCTTTTTCTCCACTGTTCTAGCTCCTTGGTGCATTCCACTTAACCCTTTGTGAACTTCCCTTCGAATTTCACCTGCTTGCGATAGTCCTACACATTTAATCCATGGAGATAAGAAAACTTTCTTGTATAAGATTCCTCCTTCATCGACATAGTTGTGAGATCACAATTCCAACTTCCGGGCTTGTATCTTATCTGTTGGCAATATTCCCTTCGCGAAGTACTCTATAAGCGGTGTCATCCAATTAACCCCTTCTCTCTGGATTGTTGACACAATTGTCATTATTGTACTTCTGACTGGAATAACCTCCACTATCACATTATTATGCTTGATCAAAGAATCAAACCCGGCGGTTACCAGCTTGCTTAGAGCATCTACTTTTGTATTTTCACTTCTCGATACATGCTGGATGTCAAAGTTTTTGAGTTACGCAATGAACTGATGGACCCTTCTTAAATAATTCACCAACTATTCCTCTTGCACTTTGTAATCATCCCGCACTTGCTGAACTACGATATGTGAATCACTAAATCCCCAAACACTTTTGACTTTCATTCTGATGGTAAGGTCTAGGACACATATTGATGCCTCATATTCGGCTACATTGTTCGTTAGTGGGAAGTCAAGGCGAAGTGAATATATGTGTTCCCCTCCTTCCGGATTGACTAACAGTAATCCGGCACCACATCCTTCTTTGCTAGATGCTCCATCCACGAACAATTTCCATGCGACATCTATCCACTTTGATTTTCGTTTGTCGATCCCAAGATTCTGGCATGTGTTCGCGTGTTGTGCATCTTCACTTGTCATCTCCGCGATGAAATATGCTAAGGCTTAAGCCTTGATTGTGGTCCTTAGTTAAAATTGGATCTCACGTTGCCCTAATTCAGGAGCCCATTTTGTCATTCTACCATATGCTTCAGGCTTGCTCAGGATAATCTTAATTGGGAAATCAGTGTAGATAATGATCCGATGACTGTGGAAATATGTTCGCAACCTCCTCACTGAGTATACCAAAACCAGGGTTAGCTTCTCAACTGGAAAGTATACCCTCTATGCACTTTGCATTATTCTGCTAATGTAGTATACTGGAACTTGCTTTCGCCCTTCATGACACACAAAAACTGAACTTACTGCGTTATATGAAATCGCTAAGTACATATATAGAGTTTCTCCAAAAACTGGTGATTTCAATGTTGGCAATGTTTGAAACTTCTCCTTCAGGCACTCGTACGCCTTTTGACATTCTTTGCTCCAGGTAAACATTTTTTGCTTTCTTTAGGACTTGGAAGAGTGGGAAATGTTTCTCCGCTGCCTTTGAAACGAACCTACTAAGTGCTGCCAATGATCCCATCAATATTTGCACTTCTTTGACTGTTCGTGGCTGGGGAATATCCACTATAGCCTGGATTTTCTTTGGGTTGGCCTCGATCCCTTTGGAGGATACCTTGTATCCCAAAAAATTTCCTGCACCTACTCCAATTACGCGCCTTTTGGGATTAATCTTCATCCCAATGGTACTCAGTGTATCCAAAGTCTCCTTTAAATCCGCAGCAAAACCATCCACCTTCATGCTCTTTATGACCATGTAGTCAAAACATGCTTCTGCATTTTATCCTATTTGATCACGAAATGCATCATCGACCACTCTCTGATAAGTAACTCCTGCATTTTTTAATCAGAACGATAACTTTACTTAACAAAACGTGCTGAGGCTCATTTTGAATATCGTCTTCTCTGCATCTTCTAGATTCATCAATATTTGGTGGTATCCCTAGTATGCGTCTAAAAAATTTTAGAACTTCATACCCTGAAATTGCCTCGACTAGCTGATCAATTTTAGGCAAAGGATAACAATCCTTTGGACAATCATTATTTAGATTGGTGAAATCTATGCACATTCTTCACCTCGCGTATGATTTCTTTACTATCACCGGGTTCGCTAACCACTTTGGATAGATTACCTCTTTTAATATACTGGCCTGAAGCAGTGCTGTAACTTCCTCGTTAATTGTTTTTTGTCTGTCGCTAGCGAAGCTATGCTATTTTATTTGACTGGTTTAACCAAGTCACTAATGTTCAAGGAAAGGGCATCGATTCCCATGTTATGTACACTCCAGGAAAGTGTATCTCTGTTGCTTTGTAGGATTTGTATGACCCTTTCCTTTACCATATGTGGAAGGTGTTTCCCGATCTTAACACATTTAGCCCCGTTTTCATCATCCATATGAACTAGCTCTGTCTCTTCTCTAAGGTTTATTGTTGATATGGTGGCTGAAGAAGTCCACCATCTAAGATAGTGCTAACCATTTTAGTCTTTTCCACACTTCTTCCTACCTTCATTGCAATAACCATGCACTACCTCGCTGTTTGTCAGTTTCCTCTTATTGTCGCGATGCCAGCTGGAGTTGGGAACTTCACTAAGTGGTATGGGGACCATATCACTTTGGTCGTGTTCATCCAGGGCCTTCCGATAATGGCATTACATGGGCTTGGAGCATCCATGACCACAAAGTCACACATGATGGTACCATTTCTTTCATTGTCTCCAATGGTGACAGACAACTAATATTTCCCAAAGGTGTTTCTGCTCGCCCTGCGAATCTTACAAGAGAGGATGTGAACTTTTTTAGGCTAGTTCTCTTGAACCATAGTCTATCAAAGAAATCAATGAATAGTATCTCAATAGCACTTCCATCATCTATGAACACTCTGCAAATCGATGCATTTCCAATTTTAGTGATGATGACTATGGGATCGTTATGAGACAAAGCATTAGGCCATGCATCCTTCTCACTAAAAATGATTACTTCATTTGAACATAGTATTTTATGAATAGGCTCTTGTGGGGGAGAATATCTAGCCTTAGCCTTCCAAACATTGTTTGATAACGGCTCAGTTGACCCATGTATAGATAATATTATTTTTTCTGGAACTTCAGCCACTATATCGTCATTGTAATCCACTATCATGGTCATTTTTTGATTTTTGGAATGTGTGCTTGCTGTTCCTTGGTTTCTTGCCACAGAGTTCCCTATTTTGCTGGCTTTGCCATACTGGCTTCCTCCTTTCTTGTATTGGCTTAAGTAGCCATTCTTCAAGTTCTCTTCAGTTTGTCTCCTCAAATCTCTGCAATACTTTATGTCATGGCCATGGTCCTTGTGTAAGGCATGGTAATATCTCTCTAGACCTCTTATCTGGCGGTGCTATTATAGGTGCCGACTCACAGAATAGCTCCTTGTTCGCTTGCCATATTTCTTTTATTTACTTTGTTAGAGGCGTGTCTTGGAATGGTACACCTTGCATCGCTGGCTCTTTTTTTTAAAGGTATGTTTCCCTTACCTTTCTTTATGAACCCCTTTTGCGAATCTTCCATTGTTCGTTTTTCGTCTTGTTCCCGCTCTATCTTGCAGTTGTTCGCTTCCATTCGCACGTGTTGCTTAATAATCTTTTATAGCTCTATTGGGTTTTCCAGCATGTTTTTTGTTAATTCCTTGTAGAAATATCCTAATTGCATGCCTCCTATGAATGCCCCAAGGAAGATTGAAATGACAAGTTGCGAACCTGAAAACTCCCCGTGATGAGCCTATTATGATACTCTATAAGACTTTCGTCACTTTTCTAAGTAATGTTGTTCAAGTCTGCGATAGTTTTTGTGAGCTTTTGTTTCTGATAAAAGCAACCCAATTTTTTTTGACAATTGTGCCAAGGACTTAATACTTCCATTTGGGAGATCCTCATACCACGTGATCTTTGTTCCCAATAAGAAAATGGGGAAAAGCCTTGCATACCTATTCAATGTTCGCGTTGCGAAATCTCATGCTATTTCCATCGTAGATATTAACATGTAAAGGAAATTTAAAGACCTTTAGAATTTTGAAATCTCGCAGATGTTGTGCTAAGGGTGATTTATCTGCATCATCGTCTGTGACTATGTCCATTAACTCTTCTTCGTACTTAAGGTTCTCACGGCCTTTACTGATTATATTTTTCATTCTCGGGGGGTTGGGCTTGAGCGTGGTTAAAAACTGGTTGTACAAGCTCTCCCCATTTGCTTCTAAGAACGTTGCAAACACTCTCCTTTCTTTTTCTTGGTTCGTGTTGAGAGATTCTACATTTTCCTCTTCATCCTCTGTTTCTTCTTTATTACGCTCTGTTTCTTTACTAGGGACATATTCCTGGTCCTAGCTATGGTGCACAGTTATGTTGTGTCCAGGTGTGCATTCTTGTGTCTGGTGGTTATGGCTCTTCTCGTTTCTGGTGAACACCATTGTTTATCTGAATAACTGTGAAACATAAAATTATTCCCGATTCCCCACAGTCGGCGCCAAATGATGTGGTAGTCCGATCAGGCATTTGAATCATTGTTCATCTTGGAAATCCCCTTTCCTACAAAATATGTCCCATAAGTGATTCCGGGAGAAAGGATCCGACGACCAAGTCAGTCTTTCTCTACGAGAATTAGAATTTCTCAGTTTAGTAACACTTACCTTAGCTTGTTCTGAGCTTCTTATATTTATAGGCTATTGTAGTCATGATTCCATGTTATTAGGAGTCGAGATCGTGGGTCGCACCACGATCACCACATTTACGGTTCATGACTTAGTTTTTTTCCCTTGCTTCGCATTTCTCGACTCACGATTTATCCCACAGCTACAAAGTTCTGCGTATACTGGTTCTTGGTCGATCTGCATACTGGGCTGATTGGCTTCATCTTATTACAGAGTGAAGTTGGGCTGGGCCTAGAGGCCAACATTCTTTTAGTTGTTGGGCTAGATATACACCAAGTCCCATCCCATAGCGTTTCACCAACCCTACAAGAAGTAGAAAGAGCCCTATTTCGGTCAATATACCACCCCTCGAACTCCACTAAAGTAGAATGTGTACCCATTTCCTCTAGTACCCTAATTAGTAAAAAAATTTCATCCCCAACCCACATAATTTAAAGAAACTCATCATCAACAATAGCTCTAGATATATGTTATACCTCTTCCAAAACATGCGCCTCACTCAAAATAGTGATCTCTAACTCAGGGTTTTGCCCATAAAGTCGTAGCAAAGCCTCACTTTGCCTAACCTCACCCATTTTAACATACATATCTCCGAATAAACAGTGAAAATCTGAGTACCTGCAAGTTTGTTAAGCAGTACAAAGGGATAGCTTGGACAAGTAGGACAACTCTCTTTTAAACCCTAAGCTTCTCACTTAGGGATGCAATATTTCCACCCTTCTCCTTACAAACCATATGCAACATATCTATTTCATCTCTTGATCCATTGTTAAATTATGCCCTCGGCAAATCTATCGATCCCATTCTCCTTTGTCAATTTATTCACTTTATTAGCACACTCAACAATAAGTTGAGTTGTCCTGGTTAACGCCTCACCAACCTATACCATTACACTAAAGGTAATAACATAGGTTTCAAACCCCATAACAGTTGTGTAGGAAACCAACACACCTCTCTCGCAAAATCATCAACCATAGTTAAACTACGGGAAGTCTTGATTGTCGAAATAGTTATGATTAACTACATTTTTATCAACTTCAGAGGACCCTTATTAGATTTCTCTACTTCATTGACCTTATGCTTAGTACCTCTGTGATTTTCCCTCAATATTTTGGCTTCATGGCAGATAACAGATGTGCTTGCATCTTGATCATGAGATAACAACTTTGTTAAGACACAAAACCTTGCGAATGCAAAAAAAAATAAACCTTCCACGAAATGGCATAGGTGTGAATTGACAAACTTTTCCAAGGTTAATACCTTCCCCACTAGTATGGCGTCCTATTTCTACAATGTTAGTGCGAATTTTTCTCCAAAAATTGAGCTTTTTCCTCCACTTTAGTTGAAAAGACAGCTAGGAAGAATTACAAACTCGCTAGGGAGAGGAAGCTGAAAGCTACCGCAGACCCTCTGCTTGGCCAAACAGAGGCTGTTTCCGAGACAGAATCCGAATCAGAGTTTAAATCCGTTCCTGATACTGTAATGGGGGACAAAGGAGAGGCAGATCCCAATGCTGACAATCCGTACATGTGGGAATTAATGGGGCATAGTGAAGAAGACCCTCCCACACCAATTTCTTTGCCAGCAACTGCGACTCCTGTGGAGATTAAGTTGGCATTGCTGAACGTGCTTCCGAAGTTCTATGGGAAGAGTAACGAAGACCCTTACAATTTCTTGAACGAGTTCATCAAGATTTGTAAGGTTCAGAAAAGACCAGCTGGTGTCACAGAAGATCAGTTCAAGTTGGTGGCTTTTCTGTTCAGCATGTCTGGAGCAGCGAACCAGTGGTTTTCAAGCTTGGCTCCTAACTCCGTTACTTCATGGAGTGCTCTCAAGAGGCTATTTTTGGACTATTTCTTCCCAGCCACTAAAACGGATGCCCTGAGGAAAGAAATTTCGAGCATCAAGCAGGAGTATGATGAGCCGCTGAGTACATTTTGGCTGAGGTTCAGACGATTGGTAGATCATTGCCCTAACCATCGATACACCGAGGGGCAACTGCTACAGTATTTCTACCAAGGATCCATATCTGCGAACAAGGATTTGCTGAATACCGCAAGCAATGGTGGATTTTCGAAAATCAGAGTCAATGAAGCAAAGGAGATAGTGAAGAAGTTGATCAATTCCAAGAAGGAGTATGACACTGATGAGATCCGAATCCTGAAAAGAGTGGCACAAACAGAGCCCTCAAGCCAAGATGATTTTAAGGAGAGGATGGACAGGATGGAGAGGGTACTATCCAAGTTGGTGGATAAGGTCACCGTTGCTAGCACCTCAGTTGGTCCTCAAGAAAAACCATGTGACATCTGCTGCAGTCCAAGCCACGTCACTTTACAATGCCCTTTTGCAATGGATGAACAAGCTAATGCCATGGGGAATTGGAATGAAAGGCAGCCAAGGAGGGACCCGTACTCAGCTACCTATAATCCGGGATGGAGAGATCATCCCAACTTTCAATGGCGAGATCCGGGAAATCCAGTACAACAACCATATGCTCCTCCCCCTCCATATGCTCAGAATCCACCACCTCCGCAAGGGAAGTCTATGGATGAAAAGATAGACATGATGATTGGCATGCTTCAAAACCAGATCCAAAGTTCAAAAAATACTGAGGCCACCTTGGAGAAGCACACACGTCAGATTTCACAGCTATCAAACTCGATGAATGAGCTCCGAATGAAGCAACCTGGATTAACATCTCAAGTGCAACTCAACCCCAGAGAGACAGCCAATCAGATCACGTTAAGAAGTAGAAAGGAACTTGAGCCACTACCTCCGAAGACCGCAGCAAAAGGAGCTAAGGAGCAGTCGGAGCAGTCTACAGGAGGCCCCTGTTTGGCCAAACAGAGGCCCCCGACAGAAACAAAAAGTGAGGTACAAGGGCATTTTGATGAAACCAAGGAGTCAAATCCAAGGTTGGGTCAGAATGATCCTCCAATTAAAATTCTTCCCCCTTTTCCTCGTAGTTTAGCTAGAAAGAAAGATGATTCTGTTGATTTCCTATCTATCTTTGGAAAAATGGAGATTAACCTACCTTTCTTGCAGGCTATAAAGCTTCCACCTGTGAGCAAGTTTTTGAAAGATTTTATTGCAGGGAAACCTAAAGACTCAAGCAAGATCATGATGAGTGAATCTGTGTCAGCTGTGATCCAAAAGAAAATGCCTCAAAAGTGCAAGGACCCAGGTATGTTTTCCTTACCTTGTTATATAGGAGATAAGAAGATCAATGCTGCCATGTGTGACTTAGGAGCATCTATCAATGTGATGCCACTATCTGTTTACAATTCTTTGAAAGGGGCAGAAATGGTAAATACTAGAGTAATAATCCAATTGGCAGATAAATCTTGTGTATGTCTTGAAGGGTTGTTGGAAAATGTGCTTGTGCGAGTCAATAACTTTGTGTACCCAGCAGATTTTTATGTGGTAAAAATGAATCATACCAATGATAAGGGAACACAAGGAGTATTGTTGGGTCGTCCATTCTTGAAAACTGCAAACACCATTATTAATGTTGGGAATGGAACTATTTCACTTGATTATTTTGGCGATAAGTACACGCTCAACATTGATAAACCCATGCAGAAATATATAGATGCTGAGAATGTAAATGCAATTTATCATACTGACCCATTTGTCCAAGATTCTCTTGAGACTAAAGTTTTGCAGGACAAGTTGGGAATTCAAATGCCTACAAGTCCGGAAGAGGAAAATGTTCAAGTTTCAAGTGATTATCAAGAAGATGATGATACTCTTCCAGTGAGTATGGAGTCGCTCAAGTATGAGGAAGAAACAAAGTTCCAACTCCAAGAATTGAGGGATCTAAGATTGAAAGGGTTTGATCAAGCTATGCGGTACAAGGAGCGCAATAAGTTGTGGCATGACAGAGATTTGAAGCCTAAGAAATTTGTGGTTGGGCAGATAGTTCTTATATCTGAGTCAAACTTTCAACATATGTCATGGAAATTCAAGTCTAAATGGACTAGACCATTCGAAGTGGCTTATGTTTGGCCTGATGGGATGGTAGAGATTATAAGCATGGACGCAAAAAAGGCATTCCTCGTCGATAGTCATCGCCTTACTCCGTACTATGATACTTCTCAGGTGGCATTAATGGAAGAAATTCCATTGTTCCTAACAAATATTCATTAAAGGCATCTGAAAGTCTAGCCAAAGACTATAAACAAAAGCGCTAGTTGGGAGGCAACCCAATTTTCTTAGTTTTTTGTTTTCTTTCTTCTTTTAAGTTTTTATTTTTTATATTTTAGGAATTTCAATTTCTCATCTGATCTCAATTCTTGATCTACAGATTTGAAGTACTTGAATTTGCACCATGGAGAATTCACACATTTGGAAAGCTGGACTCACAGGGTTCCATTTGGCCAAACGGGAGGCCAGCGGCAGAACCTGATTATGATCAAACAATTTCCTCTTGTTTGAGAATTTCTCCGAAACCCACCATTATAAGTTCCCTCTTTCGCTTTTATTTTTTTTATGATGTTGAATATGTGTTAAACCTTTTCTCATAAGAGCTTTGCATTATTTGCTTGAGGGCAAGCAAAGTTTAAGTGTGAGGAGGTTTCTTGTGTGTTTTATTTTTATATTTTTGAAAAATAAAAAAAATATTTTTTATTTCAGTTTTTTTTACAGTCAAACATGTGTTTTTTGTGTTGTTTGAGTCGATAATTTGACATGAGAAAATTCTAGTGGCTCTTGATAAAAGTACCCTGCCGGTTGTAAATTTCATTGTAACAAACTTGGTAAATCTAATATGCCTTGAAGTTATTGAATGAGATTTTCTATGATTTGTGAAATTTGATTGATATGATTTTTGGGATGACGAAAAAGGACGAGTTTAATTGAATATTTTAGCCTACTAAAGTGAGGTTTGAGCTAGAGTAGAGCACTCTCTACATCAATCTTTGTTCTGAGATATCACATTGTTATAATTAGAGTTGTTATGTGTGAAAGTGATGGAAGGCACTAGGATGAACCACACAGCTTAAATTGCCTACCAATTACATTAACCCCTAGTGAAACACTTTGAAGCTTTGACTATGTTCTTTGATATGAGTTACTATATATTTAGCCAAAGCCTTGTTTTATCCTTTCTCTTGGCCCTATTATGCATGTTCTTGGAGTTAATGATGAATTCATCCATTGTGTTCTCTTGAGTGGATGATATTACTGAGTATGTGTCCAGTTTACCCAGACAGAACGGTTTCGAAAAAATGAAGGCTGAATTTTATGATGAATAGTGACACTGGGGTTCCGTTTGGCCAAACTGGAGGAGCGTAACAGTGAAAAAAAAATCGAGAAAAAATCTTATTTTTGTGTTGTGATTTTCTCTCAAAAAGTACCAGTTTTGGACTGTATTGAAGAAGAATGGTGCTGGAAAAAAAAGAAAAAAAAGAAAAAAAGAAAAAATATATAGCACCTACTTTGATGTGATGTTGGCTTTCTCTTAATAGCCATGAGATGAAGATTGTTGGTGAATGTCTACTATACATGGATGATGGTTGAAGGAAAAAAACATGCATAATATTTTGATCGATATTGTTTGAGCTTAGAACCCTTAGGATCTCACCAATCTGAATGGTCCCTAGCCCCGTTACAACCCTTGAGAAAGACCTTCCTGATTTGCATATTAACTTCTCTATGTTATAACTTGTGAATTATTTGAGTGATTGTCCTTCATATATTGAGAGTGATTGAGCGAAACCGTGAGAAAATATTCATTGCTTGTCCGATTTTGACTAAATTGATGATTAGATTTTCTGATCTTGAACATTTTATTCCAATTACTTTAAGGGTTGATGATTTCCAGGTGCGTTAACGTGATCCTTTACTCCTTGGCAGGGGAAAATCTATCGTTATAAGAGTAGAATCTAGAAATTTTTGAATGTTGAATTTTTATCTGTTTAGTTGTGTGATTTGTGTTTCTATCTTACATTTTCTTTTTAGGGTCATTTTAGATAGAGTCATATGAGGGAATGAGAACTTATGAACATTGTGGATTGTTGATTACTCTTATATTCTTCACTTCATACTTGAGGGCAAGCATGATTCAAGTGTGAGGATATTTGATGTGTGTTATATTGTGTTCATATTTTGTGGGATTATTATGATTTTATTGAGATATAATTTGCACTTTAAGGTGTTTTTGGTGCAGGAATTCATTGATGCGGAGAATTGAGAGGGAGCTATACATTGTACTCTTTTTCCCCTAACCAACGGTTTTTTCCCACTGGGTTTTCCAGGTTAAGGTTTTTAATGAGGCGATGTGCTCCAATGGAAAATGTTCTTATTTTATAAGACATTTTTCCAGGGATGAAGGAAGAGAGGCAAAAGCAGAATTGCTGAAGTTATGGGGTGAAAAGTGAATGATTGAAGAGATTTGGATTTGAAGAATTAAATATATTCACTGACCATATTGATAAAGATTGTATTATCTCCTTCCATTTGAAATTCCTTAATTGTAGGAATTAGTTATTTAGAATTAGAATAGATATTATTTTATTTCCTTATTTCTTGCATAAGAAGAAAAGTAATTAGAAGTTGATTTGGATTTGATTTTGGTTTGGTGTAAATACACGGCCGAATAGTTGGGAGAGGAGATTATTATTTGGAGAGGCGAACATATTAATACAGAGAGAAGTGCTTGGTTTTGAAGAATTATTCACGCAACTTACATTGTTTGCATGAAATCATATCCCTGGTTTGTTATCTGTTTTCGTTAGTATATTATTATTTTGATTATGATTGATTATTATATTATTTATTTGTTTAGTTTAATTATTATGAGTAGCTAATTTATATATCGGCATGGAATAACAAGCATTAGTTTATGAATCGTGAGGCCTAATTGTTTTATAATTAATTCTTATGTGTTCTTGATTGTTCTTGGTTAAATTTATTTCTGATGTGTTTAAGCCTGATCAACTTGAATATTATTGGGATAATGCTATCTAATTATACCAATACGTAATCGTTGGAAAGGGTTAGTAAGTAGCGAGTTCTTGTGAAAAACAGCTAACTAGCTAAGATTGTAATAGCAAGATGGGGAACAATTAAGTGTGCATTACTACTTGCGAATACTTGGGTAATTGCTATATCAGGTTCTTTTCATTCTTAATGCTATCGAGGTGTGTATCTGGTTCAGCGAATACTTTCCGGGATCATCTTAGTAAGAGAAACAATTAATTAATTATAATTGGTTAATTGTCGATAAAGTACGAAAGAATTGGGGAGGTTAAGCGTACCTACTTTCCTATAACTGATAGATGCATATGAATGATTTATCTTTGCGCCTATGATCGATGTTTAACTAATGTGAGTTATTCCGAGCCGATTGCATTCATCATATATTTGCTAGATTTTTATATTTGTTAGTTGCATTATTATTTTATATTAGTTAGTTGCATTATTAGTTGTTAGATAAATCTGAAAATTAAGGCGCGGTGGCTACACCAGAAGTGCTCTATATTAGTAGGAATTTTATTATAGTTATTGCTCCGTTCCTCGTGGGATCGACTCTGCTTGCTACTGTACTAATTTCATCATTAGAGTTTGCAGATTATTTTGGTGAGTAAAACGACGTTCACCATTTAGCCCTCGATCCAGGTCAATGTTCTCATTCCATAGTGACACTGATCCTTGGTTAGAATATCTCACATCTTCCCAAACTCCATAATCATCATGAGAGATTCTTATAATTCCAACACTTGCAATAACTGACTTGAAAGATATCAAAGACTCACCGACATCCATATCAGGTAACCTGTAAGCACTAAACAACGTCACACTGAAATCAATGGAAATTTCATGACACAAACATATAAAACTTGTTAGTATGGCTACTGCCTGGGGATGTATCTGAGCAAGAGCAGCACCATAAGCCTAAAAAACTCTCATAAAATAATTTGGTACAGGGAGTGACAGACCATACTACAACTGACATTACTATACATTAAACATATCAGGCAGCAACCTCATCACGACATCCCCAGTAGGGGAAACATAATCTCACATGAAGATAAACAAGAATGATACTTTTTTAGCATAGCTAAATCATCTAAAGTAAGAACACAATTGCAACACAACATTTTTTAATAAGACAACTAAAATTATACAATCAGATAGTTAGTGATTGGTTAAATCTGAACCACTTTATGTTTGAAAAATTATCCTACATTCTCGGTCCACTAACAACGACCTCCAAAAAAAAGTGGTAAGCAATTACACTTTCTCATTTTCATCCAACCAACCAATGACTCCACAACCAATATCTTACTATCACTTCGCCAAAAATACATCCAATAACCATGATTGTTTGCCTTTTAACTACGAAGCCCACAATAAAGATAATATAGCGAGCCCAGTGAAATAAATATGGAAGTGACTCGTCAAACCTTCCTTAACCATGCGAAACCAATGGCTAAAATAACACCTCGCCTATAGCGAACGTAGAAAGAAAGATGACTTCATCCACGAACGTGTCACCCATTTCATTGAAACCACGATCTAGGAACATGGTTCACAATCAGGAAAGATTACGGTAAATACTAGCTAGAATTAGCTAGAATTCTTTTAACAATTACAAAGGTAAGGCCATTTTCCCCCGATACTAATTATACATTGACTATATACTGATTAAGGGTGATTCCCGGGGACTTTCCCGAGATCCTGTACGGCAGGTTTCATGAAACTAGCATGAATCATTGTGTTAATGGCAGACATTATATTGGTGCGAAAGGAATTCCCGCATCACATGATTGGTTTTAGGAAGTAATGCAGAAAATCTCATGAACCATCCCTAAAAGTTCCAACTTGAACTTGTTCTCTTTCCTTGCTGTATCCATATCTTTGTTGCCGAACCCGCATCATGTTAGCCCAAAATACGGGCATAGCCATTGTTGGATTGAAAGTGATTATTACTATTTTAAATGACTTTTACTATTTTTTAATATTTATTTTATGCATATATACGAAGGTATATGATTCATATCCCAACAAAATAAATATTCATAACTAATGTATAAAATAGTAACAATTAAGAAATTATTCATCAAGGCAAAGTTTTCGGAAATAACGTTTTTCCATTGACATAAGAAAAGACGAAGTTGAATTCAACTTATAAAATGTAAAAGATTTTAGTTGCAATATAAAAAAATTATTATGCAACGTGCAGAACTTATAAGTTTATGACCCAATTAGTGCAATCCAAATTTTTTATCTTGATTTCTTCTAATTTGCAGTTTAAACCTTGGTATTTCCATAACTTATAGAAAGACTATCTTTTAAGAGACAAAATCATTTAAAAAAAATTAAATTATAAGCTTTTATGAATTCTTTGAATTGAATTTTAAAAAGTGTATATATATTTTTTTGAAAAAAAGTGTATATATATAGTTCATCTAATAATTATTTTTGAACTTATTCCACCAGGTAAATCCAATTAAAAGATGCATGGATATGTATTTTCCATTCTATGTGATTTTTGTTTGGATTAAAGTAAACATTTAAATTTTACAATTGAATTAAAAATATTTATATACAATCATTATAACTAATTAAAATAATAATTATTGTTTAAAAATATATTAGGATAATTCTTATCTCATATAATAATATTCTTATTTATATATTTATATGGTAAATATAAATATAAATTTTAAATTAAATGAACAATCAAACTCTACTAAGTAGCTTGAGTTCGGATTAACTTGTGCTCGAATATGTATATTATAAAATGGTAAAACTTATTAGAGTGATTATACTGTAATGATATAGAAAATGATCTATATCATTTTTTTAATCATATAGAAAATGTAATGATATAGAAAATCATACTGTAATGATATAGAAAATTATCTATATCATATTATCTAATTTTCTATATCTTTTTTTTTTACCTTTTGAAAAAAAAAAAGATATAGAAAATTATCTATAATCCTATTCACTTTGTAACAACTTAATATATTAACAAAACAGCATGTAAAAAATAACATCATGTAATAATATTAAAATAACATACAGAAATATTCACATATATATATATATTATTTTCAAAAATTGATATTACAATCCATTATATATATTATCACATGTAATTAAAAATTTAAATTCAAACCGGTCAAAATTTACCGTATTAAATGTTTGAGGATGAAGTTTATATAAATGGAATACCCTACGCAAAAATTACAAAAGTATAAATCGTTACTGAGTGATTTAAACACGTAGGTGACACTTACGTAATCACTGTATACGTGTCAGATTTATATGGAATAGTGTACTAGCACCACCGTTCTGAATGTGCGAGAGAGAGTGAACACCAACCCAGAGGGTTAATAGCAACATCTAAAACATTGAAACGACATGCAAGTGGTTTGTTTTATATAAATAAAAAAAATGCATCTTCCCATCCGTTTCTATAAATTTCATTCGGTTGTGCATTAAGCATATACAGTGTAGTGTCTCAATTCGGTTAGAGTGTAGTAGATGGAGTACATACCTTTAAATAAATCTGAGAATAATAGTCGTGTTAGATCTGTAGCTAGTTTACGTGAATATAAGGGGAGGAGGCTGAAGATGGAATCTAATCAAGCTAGTGAGTTAAAATAAATCTGAGAATAATAGTCGTGTTAGATCTGTAGCTAGTTTGCGTGAGTATGAGAGGAGGAGGCTGAAGATGGAATCTAATCAAGCTAGTGAAACATGGTTCTAGGCGGTCAAGATCGGGACGAATTTCTTGAAAATCAAAAATGCAGAATCATGTAAAGAATTTCAATACCATTTCATCGTTCGAAATCAAATATAGTAGCTTTCCTAAATTCGAATCCAATACCATTTCATCGTTCGAAATCAAATATCGTAACTACAATGGTTTCCTAAATTCGAATCCACATTGGTTTGTGACAAGTAGAAAATTTCAACAGTTCTTCAAAGTTAATACTTCAAATATTTGTTTCCCACACAGGGATATGGAGGATGCTGTAGCAACCCATCCATCTTTCTACCAAGATGAAAATCGAAACAGCTCTGCAACTGCTGACGGCAAACACTGAGGAAGTGATATATTTTTGTGTGATTGATACTTCAAATTTGGATGCAATTTAGCATCATGTGGAAGTTGGAAACGATGGTGGTTACATTTTTTTTTCGCAAACTTTTTAGGGTACGCATTCTCATTGTTCATATTTTTTTAAAAAAAAATTCTGTTTAAAGGAATGCATCCTCATGCTGTAATAATATTTTTTTGGCTGACTTTACCGGGGACGCATCTTGGCTTCTTTGATAATTTTTTTTTCGGCTGACTTTCCAGAGGACGCATTTTGGCTTTTTTGATAATTTTGAATTGGATCCTATGATTTCAATGTCATCTCCTAGATGCCTCCAAATGTAAATAAACCTTAGCATAGAGAATTGCTGCTAACTGTGAAACTCCAAATATAGGAAGAACTGAGGGTGAGCCGATTAATCGCCAATTATAGGAAGAAAAATGTCCATCCACCACCGAAATACCGCATTTCACAAACAATTTCAAGAATACTAATTTACTTCAACTTCAAGAATATGAGTTTTTTCTTTTCCTCTATATTTGTAATTTCCAAGCTGATTGGAAGGCTCTTGAGACCATCTCATTTAATACATAAGACCAGTCATAAGAAACTCCATGTAAATATCAGATTTATTTTCTATAAAAATAAGAGACACCATGATCAACCATACATCATGATCGGGAAACAGTTCCAAACTTCCAATAACTAAATCTACAAATCGAATTATATTATTATATGATAAACATTAATCTTAACTACTGAATGATGTTAAAAAAAAACTACTGAATGATGTTACTATATCATTATTTCATTGAAGATAAATCTAAATAACTATTGTAAAAAATATTTAAAAGTCGAGATCCCAATTAAAATTTTCAAAAAATTATTCACAAAAACCACATTTCACTTTTTATTAAACATATTTTTATTTTTTAGTTTGAAATGTTATAAATCTTTGAAGTTACTATGATTTTATTATAAAAAATAAACTAATACTAATATTATCAATATTATTAATTATAGAATATATTATATTCAATTATAAAAATAAAAAATAGTAAAAAAATATATAATGTTTTTAAATAATGTGAATATTTAACAGTAACAACATTTAAATAGTATATAATAATATAATATATATTTATTTAATTCAAAATTATATATATTTTTGAGTCCGTCTCTTGAAAGACGGTATTTCCATAAGTTATGGAAAGACCAAGGTTTAAAGTGTAAATTAGAAGAAATGAAGATAAAATTTTCGGGTTGCATGAACCGGGTTATAAATTTTATAAATACTACATGTTGCATTCTAAAAGTTTAATATTGCAACTAAGACCTTTTACCTTTTATTATTCTAGTTAAACCCCGTCTTTCCATAAGCCTATGGAAAGACCGTCTTTCCCAAGACTTTGCCTATATTTTTTACCTAATTACAAAAAATATTCATTTAGTAAAAATTACTATTACTTTAATCCTACTTCTAACCAAGGATACTTTTACCATTTTCTTAAAAAAAGTGAAATTAATAGTAATTATTTATAATTAAAATCGTTAGGAGTATACAGTTTTTGATTAATTATATTTATATTTCTTATTTGTATCAGTATATTCTTTATAATTAATAGTACAAAAAGTTTATTTTTGTTACTTGTAAAATACATATATATTTTTATTATATAATATTATTTTAGTTTTGTTATTTTCTTTTAAAAGAACCGTAATTTTATAACTTTAATTAATATTGATTCATTTCAATAAATATTTCATATTTTTATCACTATATATTTTATAATGTAAAGTATTTCTATATAACCGTTAATATGTTTCTATATAAAATACATATATATTAATTTTGGTTTAAATACAACATAATTAATTACTATATATCACCGAGGATTGAGTTAATTTTTTGGTTTAAAATTAAACATATTATAATATTAATAAATATATTAATTTATTTTAAATATTACATCATGTATAATTCTCATATATATATAATAAAAATTTATTCGATACTACTTATTACTTATTAGAATTATAAATTATATTACATTCCCTTTCCTAATTCGTGCATGGTACATGTGTTTCTAAGAAACTCCACGTATTCAATCCCCATACATATAAAATTTATATAACTTTCTAATGCATTTACATAGTCATCCATCCAATGGTATTTGACTTGCAAAACATGAAATCAATTAAAATCATATATAATAGATAGTGAACATCAATTTCTTAAAATTAGGATGAGCCTTTTGATGCTCTACCACTCCTTAAACCAAGCATGTGAAGATGTAATGGAACTGCAAAATACAAAAACTCATAACCAGAGTTACTATATATATATATTATAATATATATTATAATATATATATATATATATATATATATATATGGCAAAGTCTTGGGAAAGACGGTCGGGGTTTGATTAGAATATTAAAAGGTAAAAGGTCTTAGTTGTAATATTAAAATTTTAGTATGCAACATGTACACGTTATAAAATTTATAACTCGGTTTATGCAACCAAATTTTTTTTCTTAATTTCTTCTTATTTACACTTTAAACCTTGGTCTTTCCATAACTTATGGAAAGACCATCTTTCAAGAGACGGACTCTATATATATAGCATGCACCCTAAGTGACAGTCTTATTCAACACTAATCAATGATAGCTTTTAGTGACAATTAGGGAGTCGAAAATGTGGCGGCAATAGTGGCCAGGATGCGGATTCTGATTCACCGCAATATTCCAGAAGAACATCACTTTCTTGAGCATTGATGCCAACCGAACTAATCATGGAAGGCCAGCAATGTCCCTGAATGGTCCACGGCTCTACAACAATTCAGATAGATAAAGCGGTAGTGTATAGAATGCGTCCTAGTCGATGTGGCAGCATAGAATTCATCCTCGTCGACGTGGCAACACAGAAATTAGCACGGATTGGAGGACGCATTTAACGAATGTGTCCTCGGTGATGGGGTGGCACGGAAATCAGTGCCAGATAGGAGGAATGCGTCCTCTTCAATCCCAGACCAAAAAGAAAAAAGAAAATTAACGCATTTGGCAAATGCGTTCTCAGAAAATCACAATAAAAAAATTCAAAAACTGTGAGGACGTATTTACCAAATGCGTCCTCCACAACAGCCTCCAATGTGTACTACTGTAACCACAGTAATGGAAAATCTCCTATTTCAAGTATACCATAGTCATATATGTTCATATGTATGTAAATTTACCGAAGTGCACTTATAAAAATGTGTTTTTTAATATGAATTTTCATTTTAATTTATGGTTCGAGCATCCATTTTAAGCAGGTGGCCATCATATGTGAAAATTTTCTGCATGAGCTGGTGAAGGAGGAGATGCTCAATGACAACATGAGAGGGGTGGGTTTGAAATGGGAGGAAGAAATTAAAAGAAGCTTCAAACACATGGATGAAGAAGCCACCACACTTGAGACGAATGTAAATTTCAATGGTGATACTCCACGTCGTTGCCTACTACAGAGTCTTGTATTTGATGCCATTGGATCAATTGTTATAGTAGCCGTCATCACCCCAACTTAGATCTGTGGGGATTGTAGGGCTGTTCCAAAATGGTACGCCAATTCCCTTGTCCATCGATCACAAGGTAATTAACTAAGTTGATGTTGTCAATAATTTAATTATTAAACTAAATATGATGTGATTTGAAGGATATTTTTTAATGTTTAATCAATAGCCCGATCGTCCCGATGAGCTAGAGCGAATCCAAGCTACAGGTGGACGTGTTATATCATGGGATGGACCCCGTGTTGAAGGTGTCCTAGGCATGTCAAGTGCAATAGGTAGTGAGTTATTTCTTCCATTTCTAAAAAGCATAAATCGTTTATTTTTCTCATATTAATTAAGAGTGGTTGATTTGATAAGGTGACACCTATTTAAAACCATTTGTGATTTGTGAGCATGAGGTGACTATCCTTGATCGAATCGACGATGATGCGCACCTGATACCAGCTAGCGACGGGTTATGGGACGTCGTCTCCAATGAAACCGCATGTAGCATAGTCCAGACATGTTTTAGGCTTGAGGAAGGATAGAGAATGGCTGTTGTAGTGGGAGATCAGATTTATGATCGGACCTGTTTTAAGGCCTTCTCTCTTTTAACAATGTTAGCCATGACTCGAGATAGTAGTGACAATATCAGCGTCATCATTGTTTGACCCAAAAGAACTAAATATGGTAACTATGGTATGGAGACAAAATAAACATTACCAATGTCGGAAAAGAAGGATGAATGATGGCATGTATAATTAAACTCTTTTAAGATTTGAATTATTTTATGAGTGATTTATGTTTTACAAGCTTTTGTATATTATGCTGGTCGACTCGTTACATGTGAGTTGTATGTTTGTTGTTTTTAATGAGAGTGGGAGTTGTATCATGTATGTTGTTTTGAATATGAATTCATGTATACAATGGTTCTTTTGTCCACCCTTCTTAAACTCTTAACGCCTTTATATATTTTTAAGAAAAAGCTCTCATCCTAAAGAAATGACTAATTACATACAGTATGTGGTTTGGTCGTTTTTCATTAGCCTCGGAAAACACAAGAAATGATTAATTACATACGGCATGTAGTTTGGTCGTTCTTCATTAGCCCTCAAAAACACAATTTGGAAAGCTTTTGAAGAGGTGAGCTTCTTCGTTTTACAAGTGAACTGCTATATTACTTCTTGTATTTTACTAAGTTACAATATATATACTACTTTTTTTTTTAATAATTCGTGTTTTGCTCATTTAATTTTTTTTTTGGGTACAGTGGGCTCGGCTAAGATGGTTTGGGTGGTGGGCTGGTGGTAGGGGCGGTGCCAGAGGTGGGTTGGTTGTGAGCAGCTAATGGTGGGGTTGGTCGCTTGCAAGATGGGGTAGGGTTCTCTTGTGATGGGGTTGGGGTGGTGTTTCTCACGAGTGAGCAGGTGGTGCCTCCTGTGAGGTGGTGTGGTGGTGTTGCTACTGTTGTTCTCTTGAGGTTAGGGAGAGGCAGGGATGGGGTGGTGTCATCGGAGGGTTAGGGTAGTGGCGGGGTTGGGTTGGTGCAGGCTAGAGTTGGCAATTGCTATTGGGATGGTCCTTAATGTTTGTATGAATTGACCATGCGAACTTTTCTAAATCACTTCCTTAACCACAAATTCAACATATCACATTGATCTTTTATTTGATTGTTCAATAATATATTAACATTAAATTGGTTATATTTTTAAAATAATCAATTAAATCTTTCACCAATACATATTTAATTCATTAAGTATGACAATATATTGTGATAAAATGTCATTAATTGTAAGATGAAATTGTTATAATATTATAAATCAAAATTTTAATATACATTAAATCAAATCAAATTAAATGAACAATATAATAAGCACCTATGCATGGATAAATGAACAAAAATAACTTAAAATTTTCAATTTTTTAATTTCTAACTCAAAAATGCAACTTATGTTATTTTTATATCAATTCCAACTTATAATATTTTAAAATAGGCAAAGTCTTGGGAAAGACGGTCTTTCCATAACCTTATGGAAAGACGGGGTATAATTAAAATTATAAAATGTAAAAGGTCTTACTTGTAATATTAAAATTTTAGTATGCAACATGTTGTAGTTATAAAATTTATAACACGGTTCATGCTACCCAAAAATTTTATCTTTATTTGTTCTAATTTACACTTTAAATTAATGATAATTTAAAGCACGGATATAACATCACCACCGCTAATTTACACAACAAAACCCACAACCAAAAAAAAACCCATCAACAAATTCAGAGCAATGATAAAAATGACTAAACGAGATTGAAACAACCTCATGATCTATTGACTACAAGATGCATAAATGGATTGATGTGTTTCATAATTAACTAGTCAAGAAGTCCATTCACCACTTTGACGGTTTCACCACAGATACAAGTGACCACGCAATACTGCTCACACTCACATTCCATCCCAATGCAAAACAAATTGAAGTTGAAAAGAAACACATATTCGGATAGCAGCTCCATGATTTCATAATATTATTACTAAAACTTTAAGCGCTTCTACTCTAATCAATCGAGTCAGTAAATCACAAAAAAAATTGCACCTTTTACTGTTCAGATCCAGTTCTCATGATAGCAGCATGGTGTTGTGCTTGATAGGGACGCAGTTCTTGCAGTGGCAACAAAGATAGTTGCCAATCACCATACGACATCAACTAATATTGCCCTAACATCAAACAGACATAACATCAAACATCTGAAGTGCTCGAATATTTCCTTACATTTCCACACCAAATTCCAAGAATTAAGAGCATGAAAAGCAATAAACCGATCCGTGGCTCTGGGATTAAGCCATTTTTTGCCCCTCGCAAACACAATCCCATGCTCATACAAGCATACATATATTGTTTATTCTCTCCCTCCAGAACCTTCAAACCGGCGGGAGCGAGCGAGGTGGCGGACGGGTGCTTCAGGGGTATAATCTTGACATTCCAGGAAATGTTGGACATGGAGCTGACAGCGGAAGAGGAGGAATCGGCTCCGGCAACACCCAAGTTTTGAATCAGCGGTGCGTTGAGGAGAAGGAAGAAGCGCAATTAACCCAGAAGTTAGATGGATCTATCCGCAAATTTTTTTATATCCTATAATTGCATATTAGTCTCTGGCTTGTCCATAAGCTTATGGACAGTCTGCCTATCAGGATATCCACTCTTTTCTAACTTACAGTTTAAACCTTACTTTACTTATGAAAATACCAGTTTTTCAAGAGATGGAATCTAACAAGATTATAGTTCAATGTCTTAAACAATGAGACTAAAATAAACAAACAACAAATCAATACATACTAAAAGAGAACTTTAAAAGATTCCAAACACATGCTTGATGCTACAACACGGCTTCAAAGGACAAAGACACAGCTGCGCACAACAAAATTTAGGAATTTGCACTCAATAATTAATGTAACACTTCTAAATTCATAATTTGCACATTAGATAATCAACAAAATTAAGAATTTGCACAACACTTATGGACACTGAAGGGTTTTGCTCGAGTTTTCCTCTTTTTTCTTATTTAGAATCTTAATTTAGAATTTTTTTTATTCAGGTTTAATTGGGTACAATGTACCCAAATCGTACTCATGCATCTTGACCGTACTCTTAATCGTAATCGTACTCGGTCAAAGTACCCAAAAAGTCAAACTGTACCGAGGACAACTGACGCAGTGGAACCCCGATTTCAATTGTGGATTCGACGCACAAATATCCAATTGGAAACCCTTCTGAAAATCTATTGATTCAACACAGGCGAATGCTAGATTCAGGCATAAAAAATCGAATTCAACAGGAACCCGAATTTGGAAAAAAACCTGAAAGGAAAAGCTTCTTATGTATTATGTTTTTTTATTCAAACGAAATGAGGCTATATATAGCCCTGCCCCTAGAAGCCTAAAGGTTTTAAACTGAAAACCTTCTCAATGGGTTTTAAGAAGGCCACTTAAAACAAAAACCCAAAAGGTTTAAAACTGAAAACCAAGAAAACCAAAGGTTTAAAACAGAAGGTCCGCATCAATGGTTCATCAATGATTTGTTCATCAATGGTCCGCATCATTCCCTCCGGGGTGCAAAGAGTTCGTCCTCGAAGTCTGGTCGGCGTCGTCATCGGAGGAGTCGCCATGGAACGGGAGAAGATGCTTCACGTTGAACACATCGGTCGTGCAGATGTGGCTCGGGAGTTTCAGTCGGTAAGCATTGGGGTTTATTTTCTCGGTGATCTCTATAGGGCCAATCTTCTTGGCAGCAAGTTTGTTGTAGTCACCAATGGAGAAACGCTCCCTTGTCAAAATAGCCCAAACAAAGTTGCCTAAGTCGAATTCGACATGTCGACATCGTTGATCGGCGTGCTGCTTGTAGCGAGCATTAGCGGCAGACAGATTGTCGTGCACCATCTTGTGTACATCGAGCAGCCCCGAAACAAAATCGGAAGCTTTCCCATAGACCTTGGTGTTGTCGGGCAGGGGCAACAGGTTAAGCGGTCCGCGAGGCTGGGCCGAGTAAACTATCTGGAAGGGACTGAAGCCCGTGCTCCGGTTGACGACATGGTTATGCGCGAACTCTGCTTGACTTAGCTTGTGATCCTAACTTTTTGGATTGTCCCCAACTAGGCAGCGGAGAAGGTTACCGAGGGAACGATTAACCACCTCTGTTTGTCCATCGGTCTGCGGGTGATAGGCGCTACTAAAATTGAGCCTCGTGTGCACCATTCTCCACAAACTACGCCAAAAGTGGCTAAGGAATCTTGTGTCGCAGTCTGACACGATGGAGACGGGAAGGCCGTGGAGACGGTAGACATCACGGAAGAACAACTGTGCCACGTTCACGGCGTCCGTCGTCTTCTTGCAAGGAATGAAATGCGCCATCTTGGAGAACCGGTCGACCACGACAAAGATTGAATCGTTGCCACGCTGAGTACGGGGTAGACCTAACACGAAATCCATACTAATATCAGCCTACGGTCGGGAGGGGACGGGTAGCTGCATATATAACCCGGCATTAGTGGCAATCCCTTTCGACATCTGACAAATACGACATCGCTGCATGAACTTCTCGACGTCGCTACGCAATCTGGGCCAAAAGTACGAGGACTGTGCGAGCTGCAAGGTCCGATCTCGACCCACATGACCCTCACCGTGAAGCTCTTGGAGAATCTGCAGACGGAGAGAACATTGAGGCACACATAATTGATTTCCGTGGAAGAGAAACCCGTTGTGAAGCAGAAAATCAGAACGTTTGCCGGATTTGACATCTTCGAGGATTGCCGAGAATACGGGTCTGTGAGGAACAAATCCTTGAACGAATCAAACCCGGGTACCTCGACTCTCATGGTGACTAATAAACTGGACCGGCGACTGAGGGCATTGGCAACGCGGTTGGTGATACCCGCCTTGTGCTTCACGACGAAGGTGAATCCTTCAAGGAAAGCAACCCACCTCGCGTGCCGAGCTGATATTTTGTCCTGACGGTGGAGGTGTCGGAGGGAGTCATGATCGGTGTGAAGCACAAGATAGGCGCGGTTGTCAGGCGTTCTTTGATCCGAATGAAAGCTACCTCGGCTTCGCTTGTCCATCTGAATCGGGTGCCTCGCATGCAATCTGTGAGCGGAGCCATGAACTCGCTGAAGTGTGGGACAAAATGCCTATAAAAGGAGGCGAGACCATGAAATCTCCGTACCTCCGTGATTGACGTCGGTCTAGGCCACTCCCGAATTGCCTCAACCTTCGCCCTATCAACTTGCAATCCATCACCCGAGATAATATAGCCCAAATCTGATCCAGCAAATTGTCGAGGCGTGGAATGGGAAAGCGGTACCTCACTGTAATTTTATTGACTGCCCGGCTATCCACGCACATCCGCCAAGAACCGTCCTTCTTCAGCATCAATAAAGCAGGAACGGCAACAGGGCTCATGCTTTCCTGAATGTGCCCCTTCGCGAGCAACTCCTCAACTTGTCTCTGAAGCTCCTCGTGCTCACTCGGACTCATCCTGTAGTGTGGTCGGTGGGGTAGAGTTTCTCCTGGTTCCAAGTCAATACGATGCTGAATATCACGGAGTGGAGGAAGTCCGTCAGGCAGCTCGTCGGGGAAGACGTTCGCAAACTCAGTGAGTAATGGAGCAACCGCAGTCGGGATGGGCTTACCTCAGGAACTTCCTTACCGAGAAGCACATATAGCACGTCGGAAGTCTTCATCTCTTCACCGAATTGCGCCATTGTTAACAGGGTCGTAGACTTCCCGCTTGCCCTCTCCCCGGAGCTGCTTGGAACCGCTCTCTCAATGGGCTTACTTGGCACCAAAACGATCTTCACCCCGTCAAACACGAAGCTGTAAGAGTTAGCCCGACCGTCATGAATCACCTTCCTGTCAAACTGCCATGGCCGACCAAGCAACAAATGACACGCATCCATGTTCACCACATCACACCAAACCTCGTCACGGTATTTCGCCCCAACAGAAAACGAGATCAAGGCGCATTTCGATACTATCACCTCACCACCACGCTTCAGCCAAGCAAGCTTGTATGGTTTCGGATGCTGCTCGGTTTTGACATTCATTGATGAACAAATCATTGATGAAGAAGCACCTCTGGGCGGCGTTCCTCCCCCACAATTATCAAAGGCTAATGTATCAACGCTTGCAAAATTTACGGCAAGGAACTCGTACGGTCGATGAGTACACTTCCGAATTTTATGAGTTGCTAGCGCGGAATGACGTGCAAGAAACCGAAGATCAGCTTGTCGCGCGGTACATCAGTGGTCTAAAGCTTCAGCTTTCAGAAACCGTCAACATGTTTGATCCGGTTTCTATTGCCGCGGCGTTTCAGCGAGCCCTCACAGCAGAGAGACAAGCACGCCGCAGCACCACGGTCCAATTTACCAACCCGTTTGCTAACACCCGGCGGAACGCGCCTGTGATTCCCGGACCGACCACATCCGCTACGGAAAAGCTAGCAAACCCTGGCTTCACGCGTGGGGCAGCGAGTGCAAGCGCCATCAAATGCTTCTCGTGTGAGGAGCAAGGTCACCGACAGGCCGATTGTCGGAAGGCCGGAAAAAGAGTGCTTATTCTTGACGAGCCCGGCGAGGATGTGGAAGCCGACGAACAGCCCTTGTCTGACCAGCCCGTTCGTTGAGGGAGACGTGGGATTATCATTGGTTGTGCGTAGATCGTTCTTAACGCCCAAGGCACCTGAAGAGGATTGGCTGCGACACAACATCTTCCAATCGACATGCACTGTTCTTGGTAAAGTGTGCCGATTTGTTATCGACGCGGGGAGTTGCGAAAACATTGTCTTAGAGGAGGCGGTGACGAAACTGAAAGGAAAAGCTTCTTATGTATTATGTTTTTTTATTCAAACGAAATGAGGCTATATATAGCCCTGCCCCTAGAAGCCTAAAGGTTTAAAACTGAAAACCTTCTCAATGGGTTTTAAGAAGGCCACTTAAAACAAAAACCCAAAAGGTTTAAAACTGAATACCAAGAAAACCAAAGGTTTAAAACAGAAGGTCCGCATCAATGGTTCATCAATGATTTGTTCATCAATGGTCCGCATCAACAACCCCGGACCAAATTCACACCAAATCTGTGCTCGATACATATCCGGTACAGGTACCATGACCTAATTACCGTACCCGTGCTTCATAGTTTCACTGTTGTTATCTTCTTATGGGCGCGGTCCTTGTAAACTTTTAACATGTGGAATTAAAGTTCATTATGTTTAAGTTATTTCAGAAATGGCGTTTCTCGTGGAAACTCAAGTTCATTCTCCCATGTTACAGAGAAAATATTGCATCTCGGTGACTATGTAAATGCGCGCCTTTTAATTACCACTTGAAATGCTCACAGGTAGTACTGGAAAATTTTGTTAGAAAATTTTATTACTCCCTCCATCCCACACCAAAATTTACATAATCTTTTTAACGATCTTCAAGAAGTATGTTTCACTATTAATAGGTTTAACTACGTACAATAACGGCAAATAAAAAGTTGACATTTAGAAACTACTTACTACAACGAATTCAACAATATTACATACGATGATATTATTGTTTATATATCTATTCAAATATGTGGTCAAAGTTTGATGATGCTAATTGTCAAATTGCAAGTGTGCAGTTTAGTATGAGACAAATGGAGTATAAGACGCATCAACTCGTAATTCAGTTTGATTTACGGTATTTTTTAACAGGAAGCATCAACTTGCATTTCGATTAGTATTATTAATGTTTCTAGGATTTTACTGATTTGGGCTGTATTCTAGTTCAATTTGTCCAAAATAAAGTACTGTAGCTTAGGCTTAAATTGTCTTTCTAATTCGGTTTGTTTAAAATATGAAATGATCTCTACTCTTAGTGTGTTCGAATTAGATACTTCCTCAATTATTCTAAAATCAATATTTTACTAATGTGTCCGTCCCTTGAAAGACGGTATTTTCATAAATTATGGAAAGATCAATGTTTAAATAACAAACTAGAAGAAATCAAGATAAAATTTTTGGGTTGCATTAATCTAACATAAACTTATATGATATGAATCTCCTTGCGAAGACTCACGATTTGCAGAATTAATATCTTTGATCTAGTGAAGGGATCATCAAACCTCACTATCTTGCACGAAATTCAGGTGTCTAGCCCTCGGGGTACGCCTAATCTCAACTTGCTCTCTAACTAGCCCTTAGGATCAGATTATAGGGTTTATTGATACTTAACTAGCCCGCGGGGTTAAGCAACAATGGAATAGCTCACAGCAAAGAGTATGAACTCAAAAGGTTGCATTTTGATTGATAAAAGTGAGGAGAAATTCGTCCAAAGGCCTCCTTTATTTGTAGGGTAGATTTCGGCCATAAACCCTAATCAAAACTGGAAACTGAATTGACTTGTGGCAGCTTTAAAACCTAAAACCATATCTAACTAAAATACCTAAAATAAATGGTAATATAAGGTAATCTGGTCGAATTCTTCAAGAAGTAACCTTGAAGAATATTACCTTATCTAATCTTAACAAATCTAATTCTATTTAGAATAAAATAGAATATACTAAAACTTAATGGACTGTATTTTCAAAATTCAGCTCTTCAAAGCCCACACGGCTGAGCTATCAGTCCAATAAACCCAAAATGAAATAATTTTACAATATTTTACAGTGATCACACTACCTTATTAAAAATCCAGTGGGAAAAAAAAGAGTATAGTGTTCTTCATGATGTCTTCAGTTCGTCGACAATCTTGAATAATGAATCCAAGATGTCAATGGTGAAACATTCTTCAATTCTTCATCATAAAGGTGATCAATGAAAGCATTTAAAGCAGCATCCCTAAGCTTAGTCCTTGATCTAGTCATAGGTCCCGCCATGTCACTTAGAGGATCCTGTACATATCCTTTAAATGTTTGATCAAGTCTTGAAATGTTTTCATATATGGTGGTAGTCGTCTTGGCATCTCCATCATTCCCTCCATGATCGAAAGGTTTCGCCCTCGAAACAGAATCGTCTTCAAAGGTAAATGGAGATAAATCAGCAACATTGAAGGTCGGACTAACACCATAATGATCTGGTAACTCAATCTTGTAAGCATTGTCGTTCACACGACCCAACACCTATACATGGACTCAACTTAGATTTCCGAGCATTTGGTAACCTCTCTTTCCGCATATGAACCCAAACATAATCTCTCACGTTGAACCTCATCAACTTGCGGTTTTAATTAGCTTTATCAGCATTTTGTGCATTTGTCCGTTCAATTTTCATTCACACCTTCTCATGGGGTTTTTCCCCCCACAAAATTAGCTTTCTTTTCTCCATCAAGGTTTTTAACCTGTTTAAAATTCAAAGGAAGCAGATCAAGAGGTGTAATAGGTAGAAAACCATAAAAAATTCAAATGGAGATAAAGTAGTGGAATGAATAATGCGATTATAATCAAACTCTGCAATCGGAATACATTTTCCCCAATTCTTTAAGTTCTTCTGAACTAGTGCACGCAGGAGAGCCCCTAGGGTTCGATTGGTCACTTCTATTTGTCTATTAGTTTGAGAATGACTGGCAGTTTTTGTCCCTAACTTGCGCCACAAGGTATTCCAAAAGTAGAATAAAAATTTAACATCGCGATCAAAGAAAATGGATGCAAGAATCCCATGTAACCTAACTACCTCCTTCAAAAATAGATCTGCATCATGCTTTGCATCATCTGTCTTCCTACAAAGAATAAAATGTGCCATTTTAAAATAATTCATCCACAACCACAAATATAGAATCATTACTTGACTGGGAACGTGGTAAACCTAGGACAAAATCCACAGAAATATCAACCCAAGGATGTGTAGGAACATGTAAGGGAGTATAAAGACCACGAGGCTTAGTTTTAGACTTAGCCTTCAAGCAATCAAGACAATTCCTACAAACCCTGTCAATAGGAAGTGCCATTTTTGGCCAATAGAATTGTTCTCACAATAAATTATAAGTTTTAACTGCACCAAATTGTCCCATTAAACCACCTGAATGAGCTTCTCTTACAAGTAATTCAAGCATAGAACATTGAGAAATACATAACCTATTATTCATGAGTAAGAAACCATCATGCCGAAAAAACTTCTCATAAGCACCATTTTTGCATGCATCATAAATAGATGAAAAATCAGAATCAGTCACATACGAATCCCGCATGAATGAAAGCCCTAACAAAATGCATTCCAATCGTGTAAGTAAAACATGTCTACGACTCAAAGCATCAGCAACAACATTTTCTTTACCCCTTTTGTAATGCAGCACATAAGGAAAATATACAATGAAACTAGACCATTTAGCATGACGCTTGTTCAACTTCATCTGACTCTTCAAGTATTTCAAGGATTCATGATCACTATGAATGACAAATTCTTTATGCAATAAATAGTGTTGCCAAGTTTCTAATGCACGCACAATTGCATAAAATTCTTTATCATACACAGGATAGTGTAGAGCACCGCCCTTTAGCTTTTCACTGAAGTAAGCTATAGGTCGATTCTCTTGCATCCAAACAGCACCAATACCAACACCAGAAGCATCACAATGAATCTCAAAAGTACCATTAAAATCAGGTAAAGCAAGAACATGAGCATTACATAATCGTACTTTTGATTCATTAAAAGCATTCTCTTGACTCTCAGTCCAAACAAATTTCACATAAGCTTATGGAAAAGCATTCTCTTGAACACACGTTTCATAATAAAATCTGAGTAGGTCTCCTGACAGGCGGCTTGTCCATAAGCTTATGCAGGGGCGGAACCAATGGTATGCGAGGTAGGGCTCCAGCCCTACCTAGATGCCGGCCGGAGGTAGAAGGAGTCGGTCCGGCCGTCGAGCGCACCTTCCGGTAAGCTTGGCGCATCTCCAATGACTGGTAGGCATCTACTCGGAGAAGAAGGCCGCGTCGCGGCCTTCTCTTTTTTTTATGCTTATGTAATAAAACGACGTCGTTTTCACGTTAGTGAAACGACGTCGTTTCATTTGTAATAAGAAAAAATAAAAAATAAAAACGAAATGGAGAAATGGAGAAATGGATTGGGCCAAAACTGAACCCAAACCATGAAACCAATGATCCATTTCCGCAAAATATTAGAACGAGAGCAGAGCAGCAGAGCATCCTCCTCAGCTGAGAGCAGAGCATCCATCCGCCACCGCCACCAGGTCTCCGCTGCGGCGCCGCCGGAAGCTGCCTCGTCCCTCCGCCTCTGCACGCCGAACGCCGCCTCTCCAAACCACTGGTAAACTACTCCTCTTTATGCTAAGATTTATTAATTTTAGGGTTTATTCTCTTTTTTATTTTTTGCTTCAAAACTTAAATTTATGTGAACATGATTTTTAGATTGGATGTCGAATTGAAGTTATATGGTTGTATGATTGTTGAAATTTAGTTGAATTGCATATTTGAATTTAGTTGAATTGCATATTTAGTCGAATTTAGTTGAAATTATAATTGTTTGATTTATTTTGTATAATTGTATGTGAAAATGAAATTGTCATAATTGGTTTATGGAATTATCAATTAGGGATATTTGTTAAATTGAATTTAGATGAATATGATTTTATAAATTTTTTGTTATCTCAATTTGTTATTGTTTCACAACTCTTTTAGATTTTTAAAAAATAAATCAATTTACATATTTTCCCTATATGATATTTAATAGGTTATGGATAAATTTTTAATTCAAATAGCGGATCTCCATCTTTAAAGAGATCGAATGAATCTAATGAACAAATGCACAATGAAGGGGGTAGTAGTACAAAACAATCTCGTGTAGAATTCAATCAGAATGATGTTATAAGTGATCCCGGGCTACGTAAACCTATTGAAGAGAATGAACCGATTATGAACTAGGAAAAAGTAGAACCGATTATGCAACGTTATCAAGCCATGGAGTCTCATAGATATCTGTTGCCCCCACTTTTTCCTAGTTCTACTTCTAATAATTCAAGCATTATAAAGTAGTTATTTTAGTAGTTTAGTGAACTTGTAAAAATATTATTGTATGGTACTCGATTTATTATATTATGCAGTATTTTTCATTATTGTTGAGTTGAATTTTTAAAATTTAAATTTCATTAATATTTATCAGCCTCCCCTGGAAAGTTTTTCTTGTTCCGCCACTGAGCTTATGGACAGACCACTTATTTCTTACCTTATATACTGCATTTGGTAAATTACATACAAAATTTAAAATTTTTGAAAATAATTTTTATATCATAGATTTTTATTTTTTCACATTCAAATACTTATTATTATTTTTTTTAACTTATAAAATGCAATACTTAAATTTTATAAAAAAAATTACAACATTTAAGGTAAATGCCCATGTGGATTGTCAATAAGCTTATGGAAAGACCGTCTTTCCTGAGACTTTCCCATAAAATCTTTATATTGCAACTAAAACCTTTTACATTTGTATAATTCTAATTTAATCCTATTTTTCCATATTCTTATAGAAAGACGGTCTTTCCCAAGATTTTGCTTTTACTATTTTAAACGGTGCAAGTTGAAATATATGAAGAAAACTGAGTGAAAATAGTGCAAAAAAAAAAAAACAAGTCGATAGTTAAAAGGATTTTATCAAATTTATTTGTTACCGTATTTTTTTCTCAAACTCTAAGAAAATAACCAGAAGAAACGTAATTGAAGAGAGAAAATCTGAACGAGCATTTATTTATTTTGTTTTATAAACTCAATCATTCATAAAATTGTTGGAAACGTTCAGCGATGATCACTAGAATTCATATCTAACCTAAACAGTATTGCAATAACTAATCTAATATAAGAATAATTGAATTACATGTATCGAGTATCGCTTGTTGTTATATGTTACAGATGAATTCTTTAATCAGTTGAAGGAAATAAGAGTAATAATTGTGTGTTTATTCATGAACTCAAGATACATTATATAGTAGTACATGATACCTATACAAGCTAGGAAAAGGTAATAGAATATAAATACAATTACAAGTAATATTCTAATTCCTTAACACCCTCCCCCAAGTTGGAGCATGGGGATCAGAAATGCCCAACTTGCCAAGTAAAGAATGAAATTGGTTACGTCAGAGTGCTTTGGTAAATAAATCCGCAGGTTGATCTGTAGTGTGGATATGATGAGTAACTATAGCACCAGACTGCACAAGATCCCGGACAAAATGACAATCAACTTCAATATGCTTCGTACGTTCATGGACACTGGATTTGCTGCAATATGAAGAGCAGATTGACTATCACAAAACAAACGCATAGGAGCAGTATGTGCAACCCCTAAGTCTTTCAGTAAAGACCTAAGCCATAACAACTCACAACAGGTAACAGCCATAGCACGTTACTCCGCTTCAGCAGAAGACCGAGAAACTGTAGGTTGCTTCTTGGTCTTCCAAGAAACTGGAGAATCACCAATCATCACAAAGTAACCGGAAAGAGAACGCCGGGTAATAGGGCAAGCAGCCCAATTAGAATCATAGTAAGCAGTCAACCGTAACGTACTACGAGAAGAGAGAAATAAACCTCGACTAGGATAACTCTTCAGGTAGTGCAACACACGAACAACAGCTTGCCAGCGAGGAACCCAAGGGGACTTCATGAATTGCGCAAGAGTGTGGACTGAATAACTCAGTTCAGGACGAGTAATAGTCAGGTAGATTAGGCGCCCAACCAGGCGTTGATACTGCTCCGGGTCATGGTAGGCAGGACCTTCAACACATGCCAAATCGTGTTGTTGCTTCATCGGAAAGTCAGTCGACTTAGAGGAAGATAAACTGGTATCCGATAAAATGTCCAAAGCATATTTCCTTTGCGAAAGGAACATTCCCTCCGGTCTTCTAGCAATCTCAATGCCCAAAAAATACTTAAGCAGACCAAGATCCTTCATATGGAAACAATAACCTAAGTATTTCTTGAACTCAGAGATGAGCGAAGAAGAACTACCAGCAATAACCAAATCATCCACGTAAACCAGAACATGTAAAGAAGCTAATCCACGAGAAAAGACAAACAAAGAGTAATCGGCCTTACTCTGAACAAATCCAAATGCTCGTAAAGCCTGAGCCAGTTTAACAAACCAATTTCTAGGAGCCTGTCGAAGACCATAAAAAGATTTCTGTAGGCGACAGACCTGACCAGGCGGTACAGCATAGCCAGGTGGAGGACGCATGAACACTTCCTCATGCAAATCACCATGGAGGAAGGCATTATGAACATCCATCTGATGCAGTTCCCAACCACGAATAACTGCAACGGACAGAAACAAGCGAACAGAACTCATCTTCGCAACCGGAGCAAAAGTCTCAGTGTAATCAATTCCTTCAACCTGATGATTCCCAAGAACCACGAGGCGCGCCTTATGACGTTCAATAGTACCATCTGACCAAAACTTCGTCCGATAAGCCCATTTGCATCCAATAGCCTTCTTGTGTGCAGGCAAAGGAGACAAAGTCCATGTCTGATTTCGCTCCAGTGCAATAAGTTCCTCAACCATAGCATCTCGCCAATGAGAATGATGGGAAGCCTCAGAGTAAGTAGTGGGATCTGCACTAGAAGTTACAGCACCCAAAAATCTAGAATGCATACTAGAAAAATTATCACAATTTACATAATCAGTAAGAGGGTAGAGAACACCTGAGGAAAGTGATGAAGCATGAGGGAACGTAGTCGAATAGGGGGGTCTTCAGTGGTAAGAGCACAAGCATAATCATCACAATCATAATCGGCCAAATACGATGGTGGACGACGAGATCGAACACTCTGTCTGGTAGAAGGTGGATCAACGGTAACTGGCGGAGAAGTACCGGTGATGGACGGTGTAGGTAGACCGACAGCGGCCGGCAAAGAGGAACCTACGTCGGGCGGCGGAGCACGGCCGATGGATGTCGGCGTCGTGACGTCGGAGATGACCACCAGGAGTTGGTTGGTGACTATCGTCGGTGAATCGACGACGTTGACCGACCGGCATTGACCGGCGTTGACTGGCCGGCGTCGACCAACGGTGAATGGCCGGCGGTGATCGGAAAAAAAAACAGCTAGCATCGGAAAGCTGACGTTGACTGGTAGTAGTTGATCGGCTGCAGAAGGCGGATCAAAAAATCTGTGCGACTCGGGTGAGAAGGAGGAGGAATCCGACAGTGTTGTAGTGGCGCCGCCAGGTTCATCGGATGAAGCAGAGTACAGGAACTGGTCTTTAAAAAAATCAGCATCCCGGGTATTAAAGATCACTCGAGACTCCAAGTCGAGAAGGCGATAAACTTTCTTTTCGACAGGATAACCAAGGAACAAACACCGTCGACTTCTTGGTGCAAACTTGTCACGGTATCTGGAAACACGAGCAGTAAAACACAAACAACCAAAAACCCGTAGAGAAGAGTAATTGGGCGCCTGGCCATAGAGTAACTCAAAGGGAGTACGAGCGTTGAGAAGCTAAGTCGTGGTTCGGTTGATCAGGTAGGCAGCAGTAAGAACACATTCTCCCCAAAATGCAATAGGAAGATTGGCTTGAAACCGTAAAGCACGTGCCACATTGAGTAAATGACGATGCTTTCTTTCAACTCGACCATTCTGTTGCGGAGTATCAACCATAGATGTCTCAAAAATGATCCCAGATGCAGTAAAGTGAGACCGGAGAGGCAAAAATTCAGTGCCGTTATTAGCCCGAACTCGTTGAATTGTTCTTCCCCACTGGTTCTTGACTAAGGCACTAAATTCTAAAAATCTAAAAGCTACTTCAGATTTAGCTACTAACAAATAAACCCAAATAGCTCGGGAAAAATCATCTACGATTGTCAAAAAATAAAATGCACCACTAGACGATGGAGTTCGATAAGGTCCCCAAACATCACAGTGTACTAATTGAAATAATGCAGTAGCATTTGTAGAACTCAATGGAAAACTATGTCTAGTCTGTTTTGCTCTATAACATACAGAGCAAGGTATAGTAGTATTATGGGTGCTAAAATCAAGAGTAGGAATAGAAGACAACACCGTAGATGATGGATGACCAAAACGCTGATGCCATAAATCAGATGAAGAAACCGAAGCAACTGTCAGAATAGATTGCAGGATATGAGGACGAATGCGAGTATCCAACAGACGAAGCCAATAAATCCCCCCTTTCTGTTCACCCACGCCAATCACAATCCCCGTACTGATTTTCTGTAAAATGCAATAATTTTCAGTAAACAAAGCTAGACATTTTAAGGCAGATAACAATCTAGAGCATGATAATAAATTGCATCGCAAAGTAGGTATGTAGAGCACATGAGTAAGGGTGACATCACCAAAACAAATAGACCCATATTGTGTAGCAAACGACACAGAACCATCAGGCAGTATAACATTCCCAGTAGTGGTAGCAGTAGTAATATCAGTAAGAGAACCTTTGT
Organism: Rubia yunnanensis; assembly: GCA_037428765.1. Classification (NCBI taxonomy): domain Eukaryota; kingdom Viridiplantae; phylum Streptophyta; class Magnoliopsida; order Gentianales; family Rubiaceae; genus Rubia; species Rubia yunnanensis. Next base: position 133,168,134 of record CM075062.1, read on the forward strand.
CACCAGTCATGTGATATGAGGCTCCCAAATCAAGAATCCAAGGTAAAGTAGACTTACCTGACCCATGGTCAAATAACTAATCAAACTGATTAAATAAATGTACGGTCGTACTCCATTGGTCGTCAGACAGAGCAGAACCAAAATCAAATCGTGTAGGTAAGCCAGAGGAGGCGGCCACCGCAAACCCTTGCGGCGACGTCACTACGCCGGCGAAAAGAGCCATAAAACAAATGGCAAGTACAATTAAAGTAAGAGAAGAGAGAAAATATGCTGAACCAAAGCCAAAAAAATAAGGCAAATGCGCGCCTCCTGTTAGGCGCGTGCAGATCACGCGCTGTGAAGGCAAAGGTGCGCGTTTGGTGCACCCGCGCGTGGACTCACGCGCTTCTAGAAGGTCGAGCGTGTGAATCTCACGCACGTCTCACTTTGTCGACGGCGTCTCCCTCTGCCCGGTCGAAGCTGACGAAACCCGACCATAGTCGAGAACGGAGTAGAACTAGCCGGCCGGAGTGACGAGTAGACCGGGCGAATTGAAGGCCGGAGTGGAGATAATTGAAAAGTATTAAAGTCAACTACAATAATTGAAAAGTACGAAATTAAAGTAACACTTTCTCCATAACTCAAATATATAAAATTATTTTGTTCATCAATTTTACAGATCCAGAAAACTCGAATTTGTTAAACATGGGTGAGGAAAGCATTTTCTTAAAATAGGCATTCTTTGTTCAACGTCTAAATATAGAAATTCTAAAATACTAGCAAGAGAAGAAACCAATGGCTTCAACCCATAAAAGGTAAAAATTCTTGGTTGAAATATTAAAAATATATTATTCAACGTATATTAGTTATAAAGTTTATAATCCGATTTATACAACCCAAAAAATTTATCTTCATTTATTTTAATTTGCACTTTAAACCTTGGTCTTTCCATAACTTATGGAAAGACCGTCTTTCAAGAGACGGACTCATGTATTTATACCTTATAAATACAAAATGTATTAAAAATTAAAATTAAAATATAGATACAGTTTAATAGAAAGTTTAATTTTAATTTTTTTAAAAAAGATTTATTTGTGGTGGTCCGGCGGAGGCAGGTGGTGGTCCAATGGTGGTCCAAAAACATTTTTCGGCTGTGGTCTGGCCAAATTCCGACCAATTTCTATCCACATTCTAGCCAAGTTCCGACGATCGGTCGACGAAGTTCCGGTCGGTGATGGTTCTCACTGGTAGTTCTCATCACATGGTTCTCATTGAAAAATTGTACTCAGGGTTCTCATCTCATGATTCTCACTTGAGGTTCTCATCCCATGGTTCTCATTTAAAAATTTGTGCTTGTGGTTCTCATCCCATAGTTCACATCCAAAAATTTGTACTTGTGGTTCTCATTCCATGACTCTCATCTGGAAATTTGTACTTGTGGTTCTCATTTCATGACTCTCATCTAAAAATTTGTATTTGTGGTTCTCATCCCATGTTCTCATAAAATTTGTATTTGTGGTTCTCATATAGGCGTGAATTTCGTCCAAAATCCTAGTCCTAATCAAGACAGGATTTGGTAATTCCTATCAGAAACAAAATAGAATTATGGCAGGTTTAAGAAGCTAAAATCATATCTAACTAAAATACCTAAAATAAACTGTCTATGGGAAAAATTCATCTAGATTACAACTTGGATGAATATTGTCTTATCTAAACTTACCAAAACTAATTCTAATCAGAATAAAACTCAATATATTCGAAACCCTAATGGACTGGTTCGAAAATCAGCTCTTCAAAACCCACATGGCCGAACTCTACAGTCTAATATCCAAAATAAAATAATTTTACAATATTTTACAATGATTACACTACCTCATTAAAAACCCAGTGGAAAAAAAGAGTATAGTGTTGTTCTTCATGATGTTTTCAGCTAGTCGACAATCTTGAATAATAAATCAAAGATGTCGATGGTGACTCCTTCTTCAATTCTTCATCATAAAATTGATCAATCAAAGCATTTAAAGCACATCAAAGCATTTGATATTCGTAACAATATCAACAAATATAATATTTTCTAGGTATTGTTTAAGTCTCAGGAAAGACGGTCTTTTCATAAGCTTATGGATAGTCCACAGTGGTGTTTACCTTAAATGTTGTAATTTTTTAAATAAAATTTTAGTATTGTATTTTAAAAGCTAAAAATTGTAATAATATGTATTTGAATGTGAAAATATAAAAATATATAACATAAAAAATATTTTCTAAATTTCTAAATTTAATGCTCCCTATGTCCCAAACTAAGCTGCACTTTTACTATTTGACAATCAACGCGGTCAAACTTTGACCACATATTTGAATTATATAAACAATTATATTATCATATATGATATTGTTGGATTCATCGTAATAAGTAATTTCTAAATATTAACTTTTTATTTGCTGTTATTATACGTAGTTAAACCTATTGACGGTCAAACATGTTTATTGAATACCGTGAAAAAGATTCTATGTATCTTAGTCTGGGACGGATCGAGGGAGTATGTAATTTAATAAATGCAGTGTAGAACGTAAAAAATAAATGGACTGTGCATGAGCTTATGGCCAATCTGACGGTTATGAAGCCTACTTTTGTTTATAATGTTTGACGTAAATATCACAATTATAAGGGAAAGTCTTTGATGCATAGTTCAAACTAACCATATTCTTTAGAGCTGATCTAAAACGTTTGAACTGAACTGAACTAAAATAAATTTGATGAAAAATGGTAGTATTATGACTAAATTAAATTAATTTTTATTAATTAATTTTTTTATTGAACCAAACTGAACAAATTTAAATAAATTTAAATTGAATTAAATTAAATTGATATGCATATTAGGTCAGGATAACGGGACCTTAAATAAGGGCCATGTTTTCAATTACATTTATTGCAAATATCAGGAAAAAGAAGACTCAAGTTCAAACTCAATAATTTTTGCACTCAATATTTACAGTTTACTATTTTTTGTTAATGTACTACATTTAAAAGGTTTGTCTGGATTTGCAATTCCTTCTCTAGAGAGTTCGTTTGGTATGCGTACCATACACGGTGATTATAAATTCTGCGTATTTTAGGATTGGTAGAACTGTTTGGTTGACGGAAAGTAGTAAATACATGGGAAGTTGTAATTCGGAGGAAATTAAATTTCCCACATAACGTGGGAAATATGTTACCGAGTACCTCCTCGGTCGAATGCAATTCTGCGATGCTTTTGTGTGATATTACACTTTTATCCTAACTATGGCGCGTAAAACGTTATGGTTTCCCTCCTTCACGCGGCAATTTTTTACAAAATCGTTAGATTCCAAGAAACAAATGAAGTCAACCAAACAACATGCAGAAAATTAATTCATAGGAAATATAGAATCCGCATGTGCAACCAAACATATCCTAGAAATTTGATCACGGAAACAACTTCCCATGAAATACAAATTATCGCAGAATTGAATTCCCACATGAACCAAACGACAGCATCAGTATTGTTGATGTAATTAATGCTTATCGGATCACTCCTTCAACTTGTTGTCTAAATTTAGATAAGAATATTTAAATTCAAATGCTATGATATCTCATAGCATTTGAATTTAGATATTCTTATCTTACTCAGATAATCTAAGGTTGGAATTGAGTACAACATTTGATTAAGAGAAAAACTCATATGACATCTCATTATAATTTATGGTGAGATGAAGAAGTAAGTAGAGTTTTAAAAATTACAGAAAATGCCATATATTATCTCTCATTTTAAAATAATTATGTTTAAATTTTTGTCTCACCAAAAACATTAGGTGAGACGATCTCTTCCAAATTTGTTTATTTAATTAATTTAAGAATTTATTTGTACTTTTTAAAAATATGAAATTAAAGAAATACTTTCTCCATACCTTAAATTATAAAATCACTCCATTCAATAATTTTATAGATCTAGAAAGTCCGAGCTTTTCAAACATGGGTGAGCAAAGCATTTCCTTACAACAGGCATACTTTGTTCAACGTCTAAATGTGGATTTTCTATGATATTACCAAGTTGAAGCCTCTAAACTATAAATTTACAACTGATGATTAGTATGGGTTTAATATTTATTCCAGATCCCTAAGGTTCATATTTATTAAATTGAGTATCGGTCTAAGGAATCTAGATTTCAAAAAATATGTCTGGATCTTGATTTTTCATATGTCAAGGCTCAAACTCGAACGAATTCAATCCGTAAATTTGTATAAAGCTTACCATTCATATAACTTTATAAATTTATGATAAATCACATGAAGAAAGGCATAAATACTATTTAGGCAAAGTATTGGGAAAGACGGTATTTTCATAAGTTTATGGAAAGATGAGGTTTAATTCAAATAATAAAAGGTAAAAGATCTTAGTTGTAATATTAAAATTTTAGTATTCAACATGTAGTAGTTATAAAATTTATAACCCGGATCATGTCACCCAAAAATTTTATCATCATTTCTTCTAATTTACACTTTAAACCGTATTCTTTCCATGACTTATGGAAAGACCGTCTTTCAAGAGACGGACTCTATTATTTATATATCAAATAAATAGATAGAAACTTTCAACCTTAGTAATTGTTTGTACTCCCTCTGACTCATCTGTATTTACACTCTTTTTGGTAAACTTTCTCAATTCATGTTTGACCACCAATAACTTTAGTTCCATATATCGACGACACATAAAAATTTGATATTTAGATTATACATGATGTAAGTAATCTAACCATATTTCATATGATGATAATGGAGCTTGTATACTAATTGAAATTTAAGGTCAAACGTGACTTGAGAAAGATGATAAAAAATAGTGCAAATATAGTTAAGACGGAGGGAGTAACTCTAATGGATAAATTAAACAGTTTTATCGCATCAGTCTTCAATTTATAAGTTGGGATAAGTGCCAATATAACCCTATCTACTTGAGTAAGTACCAATATAACTCTATGATAATTTTTAGTGCAAATATAACCCTAACTAGTTAATGAAAGTGCCAATATAACCCTCAGACCCCATTTCCGGCATTGACCTCAAATTTCTAGCATTGACTATATATAAATTGACCAAAATACCCTTTGGGCTAACTCTAAAATTAGGTGGACAATTTTACCCTCATAGTTCACCGGATCGCCATAGTTCGTTGAAATTAGGTAAGGTTATATTAGCACATTATGCAATCTTATTGGTTATATCAGCACATTCCTAATATTTGTAGGGTTATATAAGCACATTTCTAATATTTGTAGGGTTATATCAGCACATCCTTAAAACTTATATGTTATATTGGTATTTTCACTAATTATATAGGGTTATATTGGCACTTTCGAATATTGAAAGGTTATATTAGCACTTATGTCAACTAGGTAGGATTATAAAAGCACTTTTTTCTTATAAGTTTTAATATGTTCACATCTTTTATAGTTATTTCATTGCTTTTTTATACCGTGTATAAATTATGTATTTTAAAATTTAAAATAATATTTACAATGTTAATGAGACTTGATATGTATCTTATATCTTAATCACGAGATTTTGTTTTTCATAAAATCTCAGTCACGAGATTTAAAAAAGAAAGGGCGATATGAGGTGATAAAAAAAGAGAATGAAAAGTCTAAAACTTATTCAACTGAACTTATTCTCCAAAATTTATTTTCATTTCATTTTGAAATTTAGCTTATTGAATCACATTATCTACTATTTTTCAATAAACTTTTTCTAGTGCAGTTAAATTTAATTCAATTCAATTTAGCAAAAATAAACTCAAGAGAACATGGCTAAGAGCTTATATGCACTTCAATTTAGTTCAATTCAGGTTAAAATTTTAATTGATGAAACTTAGTTTAAATTAGTCATATTACTGTCATTTTTCAATAAAAAAAATTTAGTTCGATTCAATTGAATTCATTTTACTCTAAATCAGATAAATTATAGAGAACAAGATTGGAATACATCAATTTTTACAAAAAGATATTTGAATAAACTAGCGGAGTACCATCGCGCATTGCACAATATTATTAATTAAAATATTAGGATTAAATTTTATATATATGTTATGCATTACATTTAATTTTAAAATAAAGAATTTTATTTAAAATTTTAAATTTTAGTCATCTAAGAAAAATTATATGAGATGATTAGAAATCGTTAAATATTGAATACAATAAAATTTGATTATTTTTATAATATTTTATTCAAGTTATTTAAAAATTAATTATTTATATGTTGAGTTTTATTTTAAAAGGCTGTCATAATTATATATATATATATATATATATATATATATATATATATATATATATATTTATATCTCATTGCAATAAGTAAAAGTAAATATCAAATGAACTTATTAGTCTCACTAATTATAAAATGTCCTCATTTAATAGTTAGTCGGTCTAAAATAAGAATTTTCATATGTATATATATATATATATATATATATGTATACATATTTATATCAAAAGTACTCTATCAATTTATAAAAAAATCCGAACATTTTGTTATTTTAGATTATGTGTTTCTTTGAATTTTCTTTAGTGACACACACATATATATATATATATATATATATATATATATATTACAATGTGATATTTATATTTTTTTAATTATATCTTATGAAGTTATACATTTTAACAAATTATGATTGATTATATATTGTAAATAATCAAAATTAGTAACATACTATAATATTAGTATGTTATTTTAATACAACTTAAGTTTATGTTAGTTAAAATGATTCAAATATCCCCGATTGATAGCACCATTATAACAATTTTTATTATATAGTGCTTGGGATAAGGGTAAACCGTTTTTATTTTTCAACTTACTAATTACTAATTTTCCATTTTTCAGAAATTGAAAGGACTTCTCTCTTTTCTTTCACATTCCTTTCTTGAGTCAACCTCAACCTTGTGTGATAGACACGTGTCATAAGTTTGGAGACAAATAATACTCCCTTCGAGATGCTAAATATTCACACACTTTCTTTTTTCTTTTTTATTTTAATATTGATACTTACCTTTTCTTTTAAATAAAATTAAGATTATTTTTTATCCATTCAATCTATTTTTTACTCTCTTAATACAGTTTCCTCCATCCAATTTACTTTAAGAAAATATGTCTATTACTTTGTTGCCAATATATTATGAGGGAGTATGATGTTTTTAGAATATTAGGAGCACTGTTTGTGCATAGATCTGAAATAATAGGAGCACCAAACGTTTAAGAATATTTGTGTATTAAAAATTGAGTTTGTTTTTTGAAAAACGATCATTTCATAAGATATGGAAAGAATAGAGATTCAAGTGCAATTTTATCATGAAAAGATGAACAAATTGCAGGTTAAAGCAATGAAAATTTGGGTCAAATTCGGGTTATAAGCTATTTGGGTAAACTCAGACGCCTATTTTATTTTTCACATTCAACTTTTTTTTGCCAAAATTGAAAGTAAGACACTAATAAAGGGACACCAAATAAGGCAAGTAAGAAACTTTTAGGGGGAGGGAGTAGTTTACTTTAAATATGTAATGTTTCTAGTCAAAACTCAAATGTTTCACTCGCAGTTACTGCAGAGTATAAGCATCTAACTTCATATTATTCTAATTAATTCACGTCTTTTCATATGACCTATGGAAAGATGATTTTTCTCAATACTTTGTCATTAAAGCTATAATAATATGTATCTCTGTTGTGATATAAATTCTTATTTTTGACCGACTAATTGCTAAACAGGGTTATTTTATAATTGATGTAACTAATGAGGCGCTTTGATATTTGTTTTTATTTATTGCAATGAGCTTTCTATAATTTCGAAAAACTTTTAAAATTTATTGTAATGTATAAATAATTATAACTTGACCCTAAAATTTATTCAAGTGAGATTTTCATGATTGATATTTTAATATGAGACTTTCTCTAAAAGATTTTATCAAATATCTTTTAATTTTTTTCCCTCAAACTCCAAAATAAATAAGTACTACCCTCTTAGACCCCGTTCTCCTAAACTTATTTTATTGAACATAAGTAAATTGATTGAATTGAATTGAACAAAATGAAAAACAAGTGTATAGAAAATAGTAATTTTTTTTTACGAACACCCGAGGGTGGGGGTATATATATATTTGGCGCCCCAAGCCAATAGGAAACAGAGTATAGAAGGTTGATTTTACAAGAAGGCAACGTCATTGCCCGCAAAAGTAATCCTAATCTAGAGACTGTACATGAACTGGTGAAGATCCAGTTATGTTAGTTGCATTTTCAAAGCTACGAATCTCCACACCCCGTGTTAATTCGAATTTTGGCCAGGCAACTAACATGGATATCAGTGCACTATCAGTATGAGACATTGCCAAGCAGTGTAGTAGATAACTGCAGTAGTGTAGCTGAGTAAACGGTGCAGCAGTGTAGCATCAGCAATGCAGTAGTGGCTCAGAAGCAGCAAGAGTCATCATCGGAGGAGAGGTCCACAGTCAGCTGGCCAAAACAGTGGCCACCGAGTATGATCATCAGGACAGCAAGTTGAATTCAGTGAGAAGTGACCTGCAAAGATAAAATCAAGCCATCAGCAGTATCAATCCTATCTCAAGTCATGTAAAGGGGTTCTAATTTGGGGTATTTGTAATCTATCAAGGGCAATGAGGCCCTGGATTTGCAGAGGCAGGTTATTAAGGTCCAAAGAAATGTTATGAGCAGCATGATGTTGTTTTGCTATTGCATCTGCAACCAAATTACCTTCCCTAGGAACATACTTAAGAGTAGCACCACACAGAAGCATTTGAATTTTATAAACCTCATCAAAAAGTGTCCAATGAGCAGTATAAGGCTCACAAATCATCTTAACAGCAAGTAAAGAATCAGACTCAATAATAACCGAGGCATTCAGGTTGATAAATGACTGACAAGCAATTTTTACTGCAAGTATTTCAGCATGCAAGGATGAATTAGCAGAGATGGAAACCGATTTAACCAGTGAAGGTGAACCAGTGCAATCCCTAATAATTACCTCAACAGAAGCCCTATCTGGGAACCACGATGCATCAGTGTTAATTTTTGTGTAATGTTGTGGAGGTCTATCCCATGAAACAAGTCTAATGATTGGTTTTGGAGGAGGTCTTGACAGTGGGAATAGATTCTTTATGAACTGGGGCATGCTACATGTGGATTTCAGATAAGAAGGGTTAGAAAACATAGCTAGCCTAATAGTGTCTATAGCCTCCTTAATGATGTAGTCAGCAAGTAGAGGAATCTGATCATAGAGGAATCTGTTCCTAGATTTCCAAAGGCACCAGCAAGTGATGGTAGGGATGATATGGCAAAGTAGCTGGAAGGCCTTAGGCAAATCACTAGTATTCCAAAAGGTGAAGAAGGTTTGGGTTAAGGTTTGAGGTTCAGGTAGATTGAAATTAACCAAAGAAGCCATATATCTCCATACAGATTTAGCCAGGGTGCATTTTATAAAAAAAAATGTTCAAGAGAATCTCTATGGCAACAGCAAGGACATTTTGAGGCAAGACTAAAACCACATGTAATGAGGACATTATCAAATGGAAGTAAAGATTGGAACATCCTCCAAGCAAAAATAGATATCTTTTTTGGTAAAACTCTGTGCCATAACAGTTTGAAAATCAGAGAATTACCTGATGAACCAGTTATGGCATGATATGCAGATTTAGATGTGAAATTACCAAATGGATCTGGTTTCCAGATAAGCATATCCTCCCTTGTGTCTTCAATTTTGGCTTCCTGTAAAAAGGAGAGAGTATCATTTCCTAAATAAGGGCAAATAAACGGCAGAATGTTAGACTTATTGAGGATAAAATCAGCCACTGTGAAGTGCAGAATTGGAGCAGAGATATGTTGAGGAACATGACCAATAAGTGGTCCAATGTTGCCCCAGTTTGAAGTCCAGAAGTTACACAGCCCTTTACCATGAATTACTAAGGAGTGTTGTTCAGCAAACTGGTTAACTGAACAAATCCTTTTCCATGTAACAGATTTTTTATGAGACTCAGGAAGTGACCATAACAATTTTGCCCATAATGAGTTTCCAATTTGACTTTTCCACCACAGCTTTAGTGAGCATACCTCTAGGATATCATTGATTGATCTAAAGCCTAAACCACAGCTGGAGATAGGGGTAGCTAAGTGAGTCCATTTTTTCCAGACTTTATTTCTTTTTTCCATCAGTCTCACCCCATAGAAACCTAGAAAGTCTTTTTTCTAAGTTTTTGATTACTGATTTAGGTGGTTTGGTCACATTCCAAAGGTGTTGAGGCATTGAATACAAGCAGGATTGAATCAAAACTAGTTTTCCTCCTGAACTTAGCCACAGATTTTTCCAGTTTTGAAGTTTTTTATCATATTTCTCCATTAGAGGTTGGAAATACCTAGTGAGGGTTCTTCCTGTAAAAATTGGGCAACCTAGGTACTGAAAAGGTAATGAACCCTGCTTCATTTTTAGAATAGTCCTCATCTGATTTATTTTTCCAAGTGAAGCCCTGTTACTAATATAGAAATCAGACTTGTTGAAGTTAAATTTCTGGCCAGAAGTATATTCAAACACATCCAGAAAAGCCTTAATTCTAACCAGATTAGCTTTAGAAGCTTGCATAAGAATAATGGTGTCATCTGCATACATAAGATGTGTAGCAGCAGTAATTGAAGAAGGTATCTGATAGTATGCAAGTTTATTGTTCTGAAAAATGAAGGATAAAGATCTAGAGAATGCTTCAGAAAATATATTAAACAAGGAGGGGGAAAGGGGATCACCTTGCTTAATCCCTCTTGTTGCCCTAAAAAAACCAACAGGATTACCATTGATAAGAATAGAAAAGCAAGCTTGAGAAAGGTTAGACATAACAGCATGTAGGAATTTCCCTTGAAAACCAAATTTCAGCAAAATGCTTCTCAAAAAGTGCCAGTTCACTCTATCAAAAGCTTTCTGCAAGTCCAGTTTGAGAATACAGTTAGGAGTCCTAGTTTTCTTATTTAAAAAACGAATCATTTCCTGAAGATAAATGATATTGTCTGATATATCCCTATTTTTCATGAAAGCCGATTGATTGGGGGAGATCAGTTTGTCCATATGTGGTCTAAGCCTTTCCATTAGCACCTTGGAGCATACTTTATTAAGAACATTAGACAAGCTGATAGGTCTGAAGTCATTAAAAGAACTAGGAGTGGGTTTTTTTGGGATTAAAGTAATCCAAGTACTAGATATTCCTTTGGGCAGAGGAGTACCATCTAGAAAATCATTAACTGCCATGACTAGATCAGTTTTAATAATAGGCCAGCATTTCAGAAAAAATTTAGGTGTAAAGCCATCAGGGCCCGGGCTGCTATTTTTATTTAAGCCTTTTATAACAAACTCAACTTCAGATTCAGTTACAGGCTTAGAAAGATCATTATTATCAGCATCAGAGATGATAAGAGGTATTTGATTCAGAAAATGTGGGTAGTATGTATCATTAGGTTCAGTGTTAGGTTCCTGCAGCAGATTCGTAAAAAAAGAAATGGCTTCAGAGTTTATATCAGTTTGAGAGTTAAGCCATTGATCTTCTGTATTTTTGATCTTACTTATCTGAAGTCTACAATTTTTCTCTTGAACCACTTTGTGAAAATATTGGGTGTTGTTATCCCCTAATTTATTCCATTTCAACTTTGCTTTTTGTTTCCACAGCTTTTCCTTTTCCTTTTGAGCTCGCAACCGTAAAGCCTTAAGTCTATTTAACTCCATAAGTTCAGTATCAGAGGGATTAAGATCAAATCTAGATTCCTGGAGTCTAAGGGATTCTTCAGCATTTAACAAATTAGTGTCAATGTTCCCAAAACACTCTCTGTTCCATATTTTTATCTCTTTTTTTAGTCTGACCAAAATGGTTTGACTCTATTTAACAGTAAGATATGGATTATGTGGTCGAACTCAATCTCAGTCTCTCTACTAGCATCCCATGAACAATTCTTATATGTGCACATAGAGCATCTGTCATTTAATTTTCATTTGAATGCTGTCTTTGTATATGCACTTAGGAATAGAGAAGGTAGGAAGACTTTATGGGAAGATCTAGCCCCCATCTCCAATGGAGATACTATTTTCATTGGTGATTTCAACACTATCACCTCCCTTTCTGAATATAGGGGTCCAAGCACACCATCCTTAGGCAGTATTAGGGATTTTAATACATGGATAAACTCCTTGGGCTTGCAGGAAATTAATACGGTTGGCAACTTATTCTCTTGGTGCAACTCTAGACTTAGAAATCCCACATCCAAAAGGCTAGATAGGGGTTTAGCTACTATTTCCTGGAACCTTAAGTTTCCATCCTCATCCATTCAGATTCTAAACAGGCAAACCTCTGACCACTCACCACTGTTACTGCAAATATCTGATTTAACCATCACTAATCCTAAACCTTTTCGGTTTCTGAATGTATGGTTTAATCGTCAGGATTTTATCCCCCTCATACAGGCAAGTTGGGACAAACAATTGAATGTTAAGGGCCTGCTTGGTTTTTATAGAAAATAGTAATAGTATAAATAAATTAAGCTAAAATTCATCAATTAAATTTTCACTGAACTCAATTGAATCGAAGTGCATATAAACTCTGGAGAACAGAGCCTTACAGTATCGGGAAGAAACACAATTAAAGGGAGAAATCAAAGAGAACATAGAGTTGCTGGATAAAGGGGCGTAATTACAATAAATAGAATTGATATTAAGTTATCTGTACCGTTACAAATGAGGGATTTAGTAAAAATTGTAATATTGCCCTCAAGGCATTAACATGTTTTTCACAAAAATCATAAATGCATGGTGTATAGGAATGTCTCACACATCAATATTACTTTGCAGCGGCGTATCTAGCATTGTGCAATTGTGCAAGGTAGGGCAATTGCCTTACCATTTTTCTTTAAAATATTTATTTTAAATTTTTTTAGTTAGGTTACTCATGATTTTTTATTAGTGCACTGATATATTTTTAACTTTAAACCTACCTTATCCTCTTAAATTCTAAAATTTTTCAAAATTCTAACATTATCAAGGCACCAAACTAAATTGTGACCCACCAAATTAAAATTCATAGATCCGCTCCTGATACTATGCTAAACATAGATCTACTGCAAATATAACACTGATTGATCCCAATCACATTTTAATACTGTCTATTCTAACCTTACCCTAATTTTCTTAACTAGTAAACATCTTAAAAATACAAATCAATATATTCTAATAAATTGAATCTCTAACACAAAAGCACGAACAAAAGCACAAATAAGCGATTTATACCGATCGAGCATAATACGTCAACGAAAATAATAAAATTGAGTGATAATCATGAACATAATAATCTAGTGGATAAGATAAAAAATAGTACTAATGTATGAAGATAAATTCCATTCTAACTCAATAACACAAAATAAATGAAATAAATTAAAATAAATTGGTATTTTCCAAGAGATGGGAAAATGAAGAATTTTTTTTAAGAAAGAATATATATATGTTTTTTACAGAAGATGAAGGTGTGCGGTTGTACGAACGTTTGGTTAGGTAAATGAGAGCGAGTAACTAGTATTGATACCTATTTTCAATCAAAATTTAGTTTTATAAAAAAATACAACACTTAAAGTAAAAAGTACATCGGGTCCATTAATAAATTAATGGACGTGCCACATTTTCTGAGACTTTTTCATAATAAAAATAAACTAAAATAATTACACAAGTTCTCTAAAAAATCTAAAAAATGTAGTGGGAAAAAAAAGTATATTGTTCTTCATGATGTTTTCATTATTTTGAAATTTTTGAACAATTAATCCAAGACAATTTTGATTTACTCTCCGGCTCTTCATCATGAATCTAGATCAATCAAAATATTCAATGCAACATCTCTAAATTTCTTCCTTGCCCTAGTCGTAGGACAACTCATGTCACTTAGACGATCCCGAACATAACCTTTGAAGTTTTGATCCAAGTGAGTCACAACTCGTGCGGGTGGCACGATCCATGCAGGTGCAGTTGACACAACTCGTTCTGAAGACAAAGTCTATGTAGGTGAGGTTGAGACGGAGGATGACACTGCCTGTTCTGAATACACGGTCCGTGTAGGATCTGGACTCTTATCATTCCATATCTCTCATATATGTCATGAAAAGATGTTTTATAACTAAAATTGAGAACTAATTTACTACCATTTTAATTCAAAATAGTACCCAATTTTTACATAAATATATTTTTGAGAAAGTTACAGAAAAGACGGCATTTCCATATATTTATATACAGTCCAATGTGGATTTTATCTTAAATATTGTAATTGTTTTTATAAAATTTAAATATTGTATTTAAAAAGTTAAAATAAATAATAATATGTATTTGAATGTGAAAATATAAAAATATAAAATACAAAAAATATTTTTAAAATTTCTAAATTTAGTACTCCCTTCGTCTCAGGCTAAACTTCACAGAATCTTTTTCATGATCATCAAGAAACATGTTTGACCGTCAATATGTTTAACTATATATAATAACAGAAAATAAAAAGTTGATAAATAGAAATGAGTGGATCTCCTAACAGGTGGCCTAATCATAAGTTAATGGACAGATCACTTATTTCTTACCTTAGATACTGCATTTGTTAAATTACATATAAAATATAAAATTTTTAAAAATATTTATTCATAACATATAGTTTTATATTTTCACCTTCAAATACATATTATTACTTGTTTTAACTTATAAAATGCAATATTTAAATTTTATAAAAAATTATAACATTTAAGGTAAAAGCCCATGTGGACTGTCCATAAGCTTATGAAAATGCTGCATTTCCTGAGACTTTCTCTACAGAATTTACTTACTACAACGAATCCAACAATATCACATCCGATAATAGTATCATTTATATATCTATTCAAATATTTGGTCAAAATCTGATCACGTTGACTATCAAATAGAAAGTGTGCAGCTTAATCTGAGACAGAAGAAGTATGTAATTTATCAAGTGTAAAAGGTAAAAAATAAATGGATTGTCCATAAGCTAATGGATAGACCATCTGTCAAGAGAGCTACTCTATATTTTTACATGAAATAAATAAGAGAAAGTGAGTGTATTTAAATGACAAACTCAAAACACCAAATCATAAACTTGAAACTAAATACCATTTTATTATTATATGTTCAAAGCAGAGCCATGCAAGAGCATTATTAGAACCTCATCTTATACGAAGACGGGAGATCAAATGGCCTTAAATCATTTTGATAGAATTTATTATATAGTTTTATGTAAAATTTTATAAGAGGTATTACATTTATTTATAGGCCGTTGAAGCTGATTGCAATATTTAATCATTTGAAAATTTATTTTCACATTCTTAAAGTACGAAATTAAAGTAACATTTTTTCCAGAACCCAAAAATATAAAACTATTCTGTTCATTAATTTTACCGATCCAGAACGTCCGAACCTTTAACATGGGTGAACAAAGCATTTTCCTAAAAATAGCCATTTTCTCTGTTCAACGTCAAAGATCATTAAACGGGCACAAAATATTTTGAGGGATGATGCCTTGTGTTCTTTTTTTTTTTTTTTAATAATCATTCATAGTTGTAAAAAATGTCCAACAACGATTAAAATAAGTGGAATTGACATCCAATTTAACAAACCTCTAGCCAATAACTAGTCTATTGCAAGGATATCTAAATTACACTGATCGTTTGTACAATTATAGATTAAAGATCCAATATAATATCGTCATTGAGATATTAACTAGTTTCCCGCGAAAACCATGACTACTTGACAAATAGGAGCATATCACGCATCAATCAATTTACCAACATGGATCTTCAAGAGTTGCAACACCACTTGATTCAAAGCACGATCTATATTGATTAAGATGTAAACACCTTGAAAAATACAGATCTGACATAGTCCAAATTAATTAAAATCAAACCTAAAAAACGAACAAAATTACGAAAACATAATCTGTACAATCAGGTCGAGAACACAATGTTAAGGAAATATAAACTGTTAAGGAAATAGAAACCATTTCCTTGACATAAAACATCAACGTGAACAACTAAATCGACATCATCACGAACACAACAATCTAATCTATCTGGTTGTAAAACAATATTAATGTATGGAGACACGTCCATACTTATTTAATAATATAAAAACTTAAAAAATATCAATCGAAAAATTATTGTTTCCCCATCTCCCCATAATTTTAAAATGAAAAAAAAAATTGAAGAGAAAAGTTGGATTTTTGTAGAGAGGGGAGGAAGAGAGATACCTTGTGTTCCTGGACCCCTCTGTAGGAAAATACAAGAAATATTATGTATATGTTACAATCAGTATTTTATCGCATCGCACTTCTTTGAATCCAATTTTTTTTATCTGTTACAATTATATTTATATGAATTTACTTGTGAAAAATCTAGATTGCGAAATTTTGAGAAGCACACAATACCAAAGGATCTGTAGCAATGTCTTTCAATCGAAGATAATACAAACGAACGTCGAATATAAAACACAAATTTAAGGACTTCACTAACAAAATGGACGAATTCATGAATCCAAGCACTAATTGCACCAAATTAACACAAAAAGCTGCAATGGTTCTAAGCACTAATTTTTAATGGAAACAAACCTAATGGTTTAACGCTTAATAAGCAAAGAGTATAAACTCAAAATATGAATATATGATGTATAAAAGTGTGAAATTCGTTGATGGCATCCCTCTGTTTATAGAGATAGAGTTCGGCCATTACAAATAGAAAGAAGACATGATTTGATAATTCCTGGCAGAAACTAGAATAACTTATGACAATTTAAAAAAGTTAAAAACATATCAAACCAAAACACCTAATTTAATATAATAAGAGATTGTTTGGAATATACCCACTTTTAATCAAAATTCATAGTTTGGTACCCAAATTTTAAATTTGTCCTTTAAAGGTACCCACTTTCTCATTTATGGCTCAAAATGGTACCTTTCACCAAAAAATGGGTACCAATTTGGATCAAAATTGTGCCACAATGGTACACACTTTTAGCTAAAAAGTACTTTTTTGGGACATTAATGAAAAATGGGTACCTCTTCAGAACAATTTCAAAAATTGGGTACCAAACTTTAAATTTCACTTAATAGTGGTTACCATTCTGAACAATTTCTCTTAATCTAACTATAACTGAATTCTTCAAGTTAAATGCTTGAATGAATATTATCTAATCTAATCTAATCTAATCAATTCATAAATGGCTATTCTAAACCCTAAATTAGGATATGGACAAAACTCTTCTAAGCCAACACGGCCGAGTTTATTGACCTTATTCATAACAATAAAAGTGTGAGTCTCATGACAAGCGGCCTGTCAATAAACTTATGGACAGTCACTGTATTTTTTCACCCTATTCACTGCGTTTGTTAAATTACATACTAAATTAGAAATTAAATAAATAAATTTTATATTATATATTTTTATATTTTCACTTTCAAATACACATTATTAATTGTTGTTGTGCGGAATGGAGAAAGAACAGAAAATATGAACGAAAATAACAAGACATAAGATTTACATGGTTCACCAAATTTTGGCTACATCCACGGGAGACGGATTCCCCCGTACCAACCTGTCGAAGCGGCTAATACATATTCAAGGCATACCAACAAATCTCCACCTTGACTTGAATCCTCAAAGCAGAAAACTCCAGACGCACCATTACAGTGCTAGATGAGCAGACTTATCCCTCCACTCCCGGGACTGCCCATAGAGCACCTAATCAGCTCTGATGTTCAGCAAGTCCAAACAATGTTGAAACTTGCTATGTGGAACAGGTTTGGTGAACATATCAGCGGGGTTGTCAGTAGTTCACACTTTCTTCACCCTGATTCTCTTCTCAATCCTCAGGAAATGATATCTGACATCAATATGCTTGGTCCTCTCATGATGGACCTGATCATTGGCTAGGCAGATTGCACTCAGACTGTCACAATACACAGTAGCCTGATCATGATGTAGACCAAGATCACTAACCAGCCTGTTCAGCCATATTCCCTCCTTTGCAGCCTCTGTCAGAGCCATGTACTCTGCTTCCGTAGTAGACAACGTCACTGTAGGTTGCAAAGTCGCCTTCCAACTAACCACAGAACCTCCCAAAGTGAATACATAACCAGTCATCGATCTCCTCGTGTCAACATCACCAGCATAATCAGAATCAGAGTAGCCTGTAACTAAGCACTCGGTATCGCCTCCATAAATGAGATCCACATCAGACGTACCTCTAAGATACCTGAAAATCCTCTTCACAACTTGCCAATGTTCCTTTCCCGGTTGCTCCATGAACCTGCTCACAACACTGACTGCCTGTGCTAACTCTGGCCTCGTGCAAACCATATCATACATCAAACTCCCCACCACGCAGGCATAAGGAACCCGAGACATGTACTCCTTCTCCTCGTCTGACTGAGGAGCAAACATGGTGGTGAGATGGATATTTGCAGCACTAGGAGTGTCTATAGGCTTCGCTGTAGACATGCCAAACCTAGCCAACATTTTCTGAATGTAGCCTTTCTGTGACAAGAAAAGCTTCCGCTGACTTCGATCCCTAAGAATCTCCATTCCTAGTATCTTCCGAGCTGCACC
The DNA here is from genome assembly GCA_037428765.1 of Rubia yunnanensis. Taxonomy (NCBI): domain Eukaryota; kingdom Viridiplantae; phylum Streptophyta; class Magnoliopsida; order Gentianales; family Rubiaceae; genus Rubia; species Rubia yunnanensis. The sequence continues at coordinate 133,186,792 of CM075062.1, forward strand.
CAGATCCTTCATCTCAAACTCAGCACTAAGAAGTCCTTTCAACTTCTGAACCTCATGCTTACTCTTTGAGGCTATCAACATGTCATCTACATAAAGCACCAGATAAATGAATGACTCATCTCTCAACTTGCTGTAGTAGACACAACAATCATATGAACTCCTTGTGTAGCCCAACTCAAGCATGTAGCTGTCAAATCTCTTGTACCACTGCCTCGGAGACTGCTTAAGCCCATATAAGGACTTCTTCAACTTGCAAACATATTTTTCCTTGCCAGGAACTTGGAAACCATCTGGCTGAGTCATGTATATCTCTTCCTCCAACTCTCCATGTAGAAAAGCGGTCTTCACATCAAGTTGTTCAAGCTCCAAATCCTGATGTGTCACTATAACTAGCAACACCCTGATGGAAGTGTGTCTGACCACTGGTGAGAAAATCTCATTGTAATCTACTCCCTCTCTCTGACTGAAACCTCTAGCAACAACTCTACCTTGTACTTGACTCCCTCTGTAGGTGATATCCCTTCCTTTTCTTGAAAACCCATTTGCAAATGATAACCTTTCTCCCTTGAGGCTGTTGAACCAAATCCCATGTCTGATTCTTCTGGAGGGACTCCATCTCATCTCCTATTGCTACAAACCATTTGTCAGCATCAGTACCTGAAACAGCTTCTCTGTAGGTGGATGGCTCATGAGTATCCACCTCCTTAGCAACCTGTAGTGCATAACCCACCATATCCTCAAACCCATATCTCTTGGGCGCCCCAACTCCAACCCTCCTGGGTCGGTCCCGAGCTAAACTGCGGACTATAGCTCCTGATGGTTGAGGATCTGGTGGTGGAGATTCCGGTATCTCAGATTCTGTCTGTGGCTCTTGATCCACCTCAAATTGTTCCAATCTATTTTCACCTTCAGTGACTTCAAGCTCTACCTGTTTATCAACTCCACTAGTTTCTGGCACAACTGTGGGCTTCACTATAGATCTAAGCAAAGAATTTTCATCAAAGACAACGTCCCTGCTCAGAATAACCCTATTCTCAGATGGAGACCATATCCTGGAGCCTTTAACTCCATCTCCATAACCCACAAAAACACCCTTCTTGGCTCGGGGCTCTAACTTACCATCACTAACATGATAATAAGATGTACAACCAAAAAATTTTAACTTGGAGTAATCAACAACTTTACCTGACCACAACTCCATAGGTATTTTGCACTCTATACCCGTGTGAGGCCCACGGTTGATCAAGTAACAAGCTGTACTCACCGCCTCTGCCCAGAATCTCCTTTCCAAACCAGCATTAGAGAGCATGCACCTCGCTCTCGCCAGCAATGTCTGATTCATCCGCTCAGCTACACCATTCTGCTGTGGCATATTCCTGACTGTATGATGACGAGCAATCCCTTCATCCCTACAAAACTGATCAAACTCAGACGAGCAGAATTCCAGCCCATTATCAGTTCGAAGCCTCTTGATCTTCTTCCCGGTCTGATTCTCCACCAAAACTTTCCACTCCTTGAACTTCGAGAAAGCTTCACTCTTATGTTTCATCATGATAACCCAAGTCATACTTGAGTAATCATCAATCAAAGAAATAAAGTACCTGTGACCTCCCAGTGACTCAACTCGGGAAGGTCCCCAACAATCAGAATGGATGTAATACAATGTGCCCTTTGTTCTATGAATCGCCTTAGGAAACTCGCTGCGGTGATGCGTTCCAAAAACGCAATGCTCACAGAAGTCCAAGCTCTTGATCTTGTGGCCACCAAGAAGATCATATTTCGACAGAATCTGCATCCCTCTTTCACCCATGTGACCAAGCCTCATATGCCATAACTTAGTCATATCATCATGGTGAACCTCCGAAGATGCAACATTAACAGAATCCATAACCGTGGAACCTTGTAGAAAATACAAAGTACCATGCAGAACACCTTTCAGAGCTAGCCTAGAACCTTTGCAGACACACAGAACTCCATCACTCCCTGAGTAGATGAAACCCTTTCTATCCAACGTAGGAAGAGAAATCAGATTCTTTGTCATCGATGGAATATGCCTGACATCGTTCAAAGTACAAAAACTACCATCATGCATCCTGATCTTGATTGAACCAATCCCAACTACCTTGCACGCAACACCATTTGCCGTAGTAATGATGCCCTCAGCTTGCTCATAAGTTGAGAAATAATCTCTCCTTGGGCATATATGGTAAGATGGCCCAGAATCAAGAAACCATGCATTAGGATGATTATTTTGCCCAGTAGCAGCTAGAGCAAAATCATCTTCTGAACTGAAATCCCTTTCAGCCATAGCAGCAGTACCAGATGTACTCCCAGATTTACTAGCCTTCTTCGGACACTCCTTTTTCCAATGCCCCTTCTCCTTACAGTAGTTACAAACATCATTGGCCTTGGGACCCTTTGAAGATGACTTCTTGCCCTTCTTCTTACTGCTGGTTCCCTTGCCCTTTGTATTTCCGTCACTAGCAAACAAGCCAGAGGCCTGACTTTCTGTACCTGTACCGTTTGCCTTATGTCGCAAATCTCTACTATGGAGAGAGGATCTAACTTCCTCCAGAGACACGGAATCTTTACCAACAATAAATGACTGAACAAAATTCTCATACGAAAGCGGTAAAGACACTAGCAAAATCAAAGCAGCATCTTCATCTTCAATTTTCACATCTATATTTCGCAATTCTAATAACAAAGTATTCAATTGCTCTAGATGGTCTCTGAGTTGCGTACCTTCCTGCATTCGGAGATCGAAGAGGCGTTGTTTCAGAAGCAGCTTGTTGGTTAGAGATTTCGTCATATACAAACTCTCCAACTTCAGCCACAGTTGTGCAGCAGTCTCCTGATCTGAGACCTCAGTGATAATTTCGTCCGCGAGACACATCATAATCGTCGAGTGTGCCTTTTCTTCCAGACCCACCACATCGCCAGAACTGCTCGCGAAATCCTTCGTCAGCGGAGTCCACAAACCTTGCTGTTTCAGCAAAGCTCGCATCTTGATCTGCCATAAACTGAAACTGTTTCTCCCTGTAAACTTGTCGATCTTCACGTTCAACCCAGACATCTTTCTCCCCGATCAGCCTCGATCGGATGAGCCCAGAATCCGATACACCCACTACGGATCTCACCGGAAAAAGAAACCGCTCTGATACCAGTTTGTTGTGCGGAATGGAGAAAGAACAGAAAATATAAACGAAAATAACAAGACACAGGATTTACGTGGTTCACCAAACTTTGGCTACATCCACGGGAGACGGATTCACTATATCAGAATTAATGTTTACAGAGAGAAGAGAGACACTTTATATGCTGTCTCCACTAAACCCTAACAAACTGGGCCAAAACACAATTCGGCCCAAATCAACAGCAGTCCAATAAAGAGACAAGCTATACCGTCGGAACGGGGGCGACTCCGCCCCCCCGGACCCCCAGGCCAGGGTGCGCTCCGCCCCCCTGGACCCCCCGACTTGCTGACCGGGCAGCGAGACCCCCATACCAACCTGTCGAAGCGGCTAATACATATTCAAGGCATACCAACAATTGTTTTAATTTTTAAAATACAATATTTAAATTCTATAAAAAAATACAACATAAAAGTACAGTGAACTGTCCATAAGCTTATGAATAGGCCGCCTTTCCTGAGACTTTCTCATAATAAAAATTAACTAAAATGATCACACTATCTCACTTAAAAACCTAGTCGGAAAAATAGTATTGTGTTTTTCATGATGTCTTCATTATTTTTGAAATTCTTGAACAATTAATCCATGAAAAAATTGAATTACTCTTCGGCTCTTCATCATGAATCTAGATAAATCAAAGCATTCAATGAAGCATCTCTAAGTTTCTTCCTTGCTCTAGTCATAGGACCAACCATGTCACTTAGAGGTCCCAAACATAACCCTTGAAGTTTTGATCCAGCTGAGGCACGATCCGTGCGGGTGACAAGGTTCGTGCAAGTGACATGGTTCCTGCAGCTTACATGGTTCCTGCAGGTGCGGTTGACACAACTCGTTCTGAAGACACGGTCCATGTAGGTGAGGTTGACACGAAGGAGACATAGCCCGTTTTGAAGACACAGTTCGTTTAGGATCTGGATTTGTATCATTGCATCTATAGTCAAAAGGTTTCGTCCTAAAAACTGAATCATCCTCAAAAGTACATGGAGATAAATCAGCAACATTGAATGTAGCACTAACACCATAGTCTCCAGGCAAATCAATCTTGTAAGCATTATCACTCACACATTTAAGCCCTTGAAAAAGACATCACCACGTGGACTTAATTTAGACTTATGAGATTTGGGAAACCATTCCTTGCGAAGATGTAACCAAACCCAATCCCTTTTTAATAGAACCTTTTCAATTTTCGACATTGGTTTGTTCTCTTCTCATTCTTAGCATTTGTCTGCTCAATCCCTTGTCTCACCTTCTCGTGCAGTTGCTTACAATTCCTGACATTTGTTAAAATTCAAACGAATAAGATCAAGAGGAGTAATATGTAGGAAATTATAAACAATTTCAAAAGGAGAAAAAGAAGTAGTAGAATGAGTAGTGCGATTATAAGCAAACTTTGCTATTGGAATACACACTTCCCAATTCTCTAGATTCTTCTGTACTAAGGCATACAGAAGAATGTCAAGAGTATGGTTGGTAGCCTTTGTTTTCCCATCATTTTGTGGATGAATCTTAGTTGAAAACAATAATTTAGTTCCTAGTTTGCGCCATTGTGTATTCCAAAAGTAGGATAAGAATTTGACATTGTGATCAGACACTATGCTGGCAGAAATTCCATGTAGTCGAACCACTTCTCTAAGGAATAAGTCTGCCACATGCTTTGCATCATCGGTTTTCTTACAAGAAATAAAATGTGCCATTTTCAATAATTTATCAACCCCAACAAAGATAAAATCGTTACCTGATTACGATCTTGGCAAACTTAGGACAAAGTCTATGGAGATATCAACCCAATGATGTGGAGGAACAAGTAGTAGGGTGTAAAGTTCATGCGGTTTAGTAGTCGACTTAGCTTTCAAGAAATCAATACAATCCTACAAATCCTATCAACGAATAGAGCCGTATTCAGCCAATAAAAATGCTCGTGCAACGGATTACAAGTTTTAAGAGCACCAAAATGGCCCATAAAACCACCTGAAAATGCTTCATGAACAAGTAATTCACGCATAGAACATTGAGGAACACATAGTTTATTATCACGGAACAAGAAACCATCAGGCCTATAAAACTTATTAAAAGCACCATTTTCATATGCATGAAAAATAGATGAAAAGTCTGGATCATTCACATATAAATCTTTCATAAATGCAAAGCCTAGAAGAACACAATCAAAATGTGTAATCAAAGCATATCCGCGACTCAAAGCATTAGCAACCACATTATCTTTACCAATCTTATACTTAAGAGCATATGGAAAAGTTTCAATAAAGTTAACCCATATAGCGTGATGCTTATTCAACTTCAACCGACTCTTTAAATGTTTCAACGACTTGTGATCAATGTGAATAACCAACTAACGCAGTAACAAATAATGTTGCCACATTTCCGAAGCACGCACAACAACATATAATTCCTTATAATAAACGGAGTAACTAAGAGCACCTCTGTTTATCTTTTCACTGAAGTAAGCTATATGTCAATTATATTGCATAAGAACAACACCAATTACTATACCAAAATCATCACAATGAATCTCAAACAACTTCTGAAGCACAGAATGTACACTTACAGTGGATCATCAGGAGCTAGATGAAGAAAATAACAACCCTTTGCTTTCTCCTTTTGTAAATTATGTGGCAGATGCAGCCTTCAGAAAATAAAGACCAATTTCGGTTGGTTGAAAATGGAAGCTCTGCCGACTCATCTTGATTCTAGTTACCAAATGGCAATTGCTCACACCAATTCAAGCAGAACTGCTGGCTATCATAAATTATTTGGAATACATTCATGGAAAGAAGCTCTCTCATATTTTCTAATTGACATAATCAATTTTAGCTATCAAATTCTTTAATAGGGAGCAAAATGCAACAACAAATGTTCTTAATAAAGTCTCAGATGTAAAATATTTTCCGAGTCTCTTTCAAGTAGCTTATGTTAGGAAAGCAACATGGAGTTTAGTTAATCAGGCCAATGATTTGGCCTAATGTGAAGTAAATTATATTTTAAAAATTATCAAGTTTTCTGATAAGAAAAAAGAACAAGCAGAAAGACAGTATTTCCTCCAAACTCAACAAATCTAGATTATTAGAGGGGCTTTCTCTTTCTAAAAAGTCTCTAAGATGTTTCTCTCAACCATAAAATTCTTCATCTTCTTAGATCCTAGTATTAATCTTGATTTTTTTCTTCTGATGAGTAGATCAAGGAAAATCAAGAAACTTGCTGGTGAGAACTTTCTAAAAATGAAGTTCCAAGGGATAACTTGTTTTGTACATATGATGATTTGTAGTATTGTTGTTACACCTCCATCCTACTAATCCTTTATATAACTTGTATTCACTTCCACTCCCCAGATGCTTCAAGATTCAGAGTTGCACTACAGGAAAATCTGTTTGCTAGAAAGTTTAAAATGTAAGCAACAAAGCTAGGTGTAGAACAAATTGGAAAGTATCGAACAAGCGCGATTGGAAGAATGTGGCAGAGTAAACCAGACTTAGTCACATTGCGTCAATATATTGAAATCTTACACCGTCATAACTAAGGTACGTTTACATATATAGGAATTATTGATACATATGTGGTAACATGCATTACTACATAAAGAATAAAACAACATTCCAACTACAAAACGCCTGTAGAATAACATTTGGTTTTGGTACCCATTAACCCAAAATGCAAATTGAATACAAAGAAATTATAGCAATTAGACACTCCTTTTAATCTATCAGATTACATCGAGAAATATTACACAATTTTAACAACAAAATTCAATAAAAAATAACTAGTTTCTGAATTGTGAACTACCCAGCCTATAGGAGTGGTGAAAGAAACAACAATAGAGACTGGTCGTGAACTCCAAGCGAGGTGTTGGATTATGATCTGATTCACGATTATGTCTCGTAATCCATAGTGCACCTCGGTCATGGGTGCACCAACCTAAAAGTAGGCAAGTATACTCCACCCCATTCTAGCATAGCTAAACCCACACTTGAGGAGTACCAGGTGTGTTCCTTGTCTATGCATCCTATCATCTCCTTAGAGCCAAACTGCCGCAAGTTTAGGCTTCTCCTCGCATGAATTCCTCTTAACCCCTGTAAAAGGTGGCCGGATTCATGGAGATTCACCACCATCCTCCATCCCCTTGCTTGCTCATCTCAATTGCTGATCCTAGACAATACAATATCAAAGGCCTTAATAAACATACAAATAATTCATAGTAAATAAAAATACATACACTGCACACTTACAGCCTACATGAGCTTTCCCGTAAGGGATGTTACCCCAATCAGTGTCATCGATAATAGAAATAATCTCTTCGAATATCTCATCCAATACAGATTACCACCAAATCAATAAGGTCTCCCGCATAAAAGACAACCACCCCCAGAGTCACACTCCGTGTTAGCCATTAGCCTGTTATAACGTACGCATAACCGTAATACAAAACACACTACCACTATAAGCTCAAAGCCAAACACCAAACAAGTCATACACAAAATCAGTTGAGGATACCCTTTTGCATAACCACTTTATATATAAAGGAGAGGAGCATAGAAATAAACAAAAAAACATTAAGATAATGTATTTTAAAAGTCAAGAATACGCGCTTACCCACAACCACTTCAATCATTACCCTGGTTGTGGAATATGGAAAAGTCACACGTAATTACCCCGATAAGTCAAAACAACATGCCCATGTGGCATAATTATATCCTAAAACTACGCCCACTACCACCCCATATAGTAAACACTCTAATACACCCTTTAACTATTGGACGCAACACAAGTGGAAAACCACTTACATATTCGCTTGGTAAGAGAAGAAACAACCCAATAACAAAGGGGAAATGATAACGCAAATTTGCATACACCTGAAAAATCACTAGCCTCGCTACACAAATGGACATCTCACCTTCCTTACTTAAACCAAAGAAGATAATATTACGGTTTTGCACACGTCTAGAAAATCACCTGCCACGCGGTACAAAAAACGTTCAATTTATCTCACCCTATATCACCAAGCACAACAAACATTTTTTTACCACAGAGAGGGGACCACAGCTTTGCATATGTATGCAAAATATCTATCCTCGCGACATAAGCGGACCCCGACCCATTTTCTAGCCGATAAAACACCCACCCCCATTACATCCCAAAAAATAAATAACCACACAAATGATCAAATATTTTTTTAAAATCATTAAAACTCAGATGACAACTACATCAACAAAAGATGACATAAAAAATAATACAAACTACGATAACTAATAACCCATTCCCTTTACAATCCCATCTCTGGCATCTAGGAATTCCACTAGCTTCCACCGCATGTGTAGATAAACTTCATCTCATATGGAACCAACAGCTTGCATACGACGCATGTGCTTCACACAATAAGATTTACGATCAATAATAGGGCAACATTCTAATCTACCTAATTGCATACTCTTTAGATATACAGAATATGCATAAGTCTCTAGGTCCCGCTTCAAATTAATTACTTCCTGTTCCTAACAACGAACGCGGTCTTTCAAACATCCCTCATGGAGATTCTTACGTAGAAGCTAACTAATCTCAACACGGAGTTTAGTATTAACTTCGTATTGACCCCTTAGTATTCCCTTCAATTCTTGACACCTTTGCTTCAACCAGACATAGCAAACTTCCCCAAAATCAAGTTGGCCCTCTAGTTTCTCATATTTAGTCAGAAGTACAGCCGAGAAATTGTATTCTTCATCATAACGCACCCTCCATATATCCTCAATCGTCAATCGGTGGAATTCAACCTCTATTTTCCCCTTATGATGAGCGAGCTTATCAAGATAATCTGTTCGCTTCGACAATGTATCTTCCAATCGATCACTTTCCCAACATTTCATAGTTAAGCACTATTTCCACTCATCTTCATGTCGCATAACAAATTTCAACTCCCACTTTCGACTTTGAATGTGAAATCCATACTCAGATTAATAAGCATTATACACATGCATAAATGAAAATTTATCTCTCGTTTCTAGTTTCCGCCCCAAAATAGTGCATATAATTGTTTTTAAAAAAATCTTTACCCGACTACCCAAAGCCCTCACATAGTCCTTAACTTTAGTAGATATCTTTGAGCCATTAAGAACTCAATAAACTTGGTCCAGATCCAACATACATAGGCTGTGTTGAGCAGGGCTTATACGTTGTTTACCTTATATGCTAAGAACTTTTTAGTGTTTGGTAAAGTGCTAAAGAACAATTTATTTTGAAAGAAAACGCTATTTTTGGGGAGAAGCTGGTCTCCACCTGGTTTAAAAAAATCAGCCTTGCTTATAAGCACAGTTTTGCCAAACACACCAATAGTGTAATATAGCTAAACCAGTATAAGATTCTTCCACATAAGTAGCACTCTTAAGACCTATTTGAGGTAACCCAGTAGATAAAACAATGCTTTATTTGGTAGAGCTTATATACTGCTTTGCTTATAAGAAAACACTTTTTAGTGTTTGGTAAAGTGTTAAAAAATACGCTATTTTGAAATCAAAAGCTATTTTGGGGGAAAAGCAGAAGCTGGTCTCCCCCTGCTTTCAAAATAAGCCAGCTTTGTTTATAAGCACAGCTCTGCCAAACACCCTAACTCCCTTACAAGTGGTTCCCCTACCTATATACCACAAAAAAAGGACATATCCAAGTAAAAAAAATAAATTCAATGAGATTACATAGAAATATAAGGATAACAATCTACCCAACCTTATATTAAGCAAGTTCACCCTCTTCAACAGACTTATCAGCAAAACCAACACTCTGCATTTCAGCTCCAATAGATTAGGCAGCAATCTCATCCCATAGCGTACCACTAATCCTATAAGGAGTCGAAAGAACCCTATTCCAGTCAATATACCACCCCTCCAACTCCATTAAAGTATAATGCGTACCTATTTTCTCTAGTATCCTAATTAATCGAAAACTTTCACCCCCAACCCGCATAATTTGAAATAACCCATCATCAATAATATCCCTAGATATATCTATACCTATTCCAAAACATGCGTCTCACTCAAACCAGTGACCTATAACTCGAGGTTTTTCCCACAAAGCCGAAGCAAAGGCTCACGCCGCCTAACCTCATCCATTTTAGCATACATATCTCCAAATAAACGGCAAATATTTGAGTATCCATAAGTTTGTTAACCAGTACAAATGTATAGCTTGGACAAGAAGAATCACTCTCTTTTAGAGCCCTAAGCTTCTTACGTAGGATTCAATAATTCCACCCTTCTCCTTACAAATGACATGCAACCTATCCATCCCATCTCTTGATCCATTGTTAAATGATGCCCTCGGCGAATATATTGATCCCATTCATCTATTTAATTTCTTCACTTTGCTGGCACACTAAGCAATAAATTGAGTTGCCCTTGTTAACGCCTCACCAACCTATACCATTACACTAAAGTTAATAACATAGGTTTCAAACCCCAAAATAGTTTTTTAGGAAACCAACATACCTCTCTTGCAAAATCATCAATCATAGTTAAATCACAAAAAGTCTTGACAGTCGAATAAGTTATGATGTCCTGCATTTTTATCAACTTCGGAGCACAATTGTTAGATTCCTATACTTCATTGATCTTACGCTTAGTACCTCTGTGATTTTCCCTCAAAATTTTGGCTTCATGACAGATAACATATGTGCTTGCATCTTAATCATGAGATAGCGGTTTTGTTAAGGCACAAAACCTTGAGACGGCAAACAAAACCCTCAATGAAATGGCTTAGGTGTGAATTGACAAACTTTAAATAGGTAAATACCTTTCCAACCAGTAAGGCGCGCTATTTCTACAATGTTAGCCCATATTTCCCTCTAGAAATCAAGCTTTTTTCTCCACTTTAGCCCTTGATCCAGTTTAACGTTCTCATTCCATAGTGACATTGTGCTGTAGGCCCATCAAATGGGTCGGGTGACCCGTTGGATAACCGTTACCCATATACTATTTTCACTTATTGGATAATGACCCATTCGGTTCATGTCTTAATCAATTTTAATTTGAACCAAGTAAAAATTGATAAAAGATCTCGACGAAAGAAGTAGAAGTAGTATTTAAGAAACTTTTACTAAATTTGAAAAATCTCCCCCATGAAATATGAAGATTTTTAAAAATATTTTCTTTTATTGAACATAAGAAAATAATAAATGAAATCCTCACATTTAGCCACTCGAATAAATATTTCCTCTTTTGTAGTTATGTACACGATTAAGCCTATATCAAAAAATGATTAGAGTTAATCGTAATTTTTCACATCAAGTAAAATGTTACGTGACTTATCCATTTAAAGTTTAAATGGTTGAAAACACCAATTATCCATTAAGTATATACTGAATTATCCATTGGGTATATACTGAATTATCCATTGGGTATATACTAATTATCCATTGGGTCTATACTAATTATCCATTGGGTCTATACTAATTATCCATTGGGTCTATACTAATTATCCATTGGGTTTATACTAATTATCCATTTGGTCTATACTAATTATCCATTGGGTCAAACTAAATGACCCATTGGGTATAGGTTATTTATTTGGGTGAAATGTGAAATACTCATCAAGTCCGTGTTCTTTCTCAGTTCTTGTTCTCAGTTCTCACTTTCCAGTTTGCGTTTTGTTCATCAATCGGTCTGTGATTTGTTCATCAATCGGTCTGCATTTTGTTCATATTCGATTCCATAATATTATATTCCATAATAATACCTGATCCCATTGGATAATGATAACTTGTAACCCAAATCGATAGAAAATGTTTAATGATAACTTATTGGGTTAATTATATAATGATTTATTGGATAATATATTTTAACCCATTGGGTCATATGAATATTTCATGGGTTATCGAATGGGTTATCCATTTAATGACCCAACTCATTTATGACCCAACCCATTATGACCCATTTAATAAACGGGTTAATTGGATAGTGATCCATTGGGTTTGGATAATGGGTTTATCCAATTAACTCATTTGACGGGCAATGTGGTTAGAATATCTCACATCTTCCTAAACTCCATAATCATCATGAGATATTCTTACCATTTCAACACTTTCAATATCTGACTTGAAAGATACCAAAGACTCATCTACATCCACTTTATGTAACCTATAAGCACTAAACAACGTCACACTGAAATCAATGGAAATTTCATGACACAAACGTTCAAAACCTGTCAGTATAGCTACTTCCTGAGGATGTATCCGAGCAAGAGCAATACCACAAGCCTCCAAAATGCTCATAAAATAATCTGGTACAAGAAGTGACAAACCATACATCAACTAACATAAATATACATTAAACTTATCAGGTGGCGGCCTCATCACGCAATCCCAAGTAGGGGAAATTATAATCTCACATGAAGATAAACAAGAATGATAATTTTGTAGCATAGCTAATTCATATAAAGTAAGAACACTATTGCAACACGACATTTTTTAAGAAGACAACTAGAAATGTACAATCAAATAGACAACGGTTATTGCACTTCTGATTGGTTAAATATGAACCATTTTTATATTTGAAAAGTTACCCTACATTCTCAGTCCACTAACGACGACCTCCCAAAAAAAAGGTAAGCAATTATACTTTCTCATTTTCATCCAAGCAGCCAATGCATACTCCGTTGCCAAAATGTTACTATCACTTCATCAAAATACATCCAGTAACCATGCTACCATGATTGTTCGCATTTTTCCTATGTTTTAAAACGAATTATGACAACTCCATACGCAATAAATCCTTGCCGGGGGGGGGGGGGGGGGCTTATGGTATATACCTCTCCTAACCATATGAAGCACACTATAAATGTAATATAATGAGCAGTGAACCAGATAAAGAAGTAAACTCGTCACACCTTCCCCACCTTGCGAAATCAAAGACTGAAATAACACCTTGCCTTATCGAATCGTTCTAAGCAAACCTAGAAGGAAAGAGGACTCTCACCCACAACTGTGTCACATGTGGCACTAAAATCACGATTTAGGAACATGGTCCACGATCAACAAAAATTATGGTAAATACTAGCTATAATAGATGATCTGAACAATTACAAAGGTAAAAGCATTTTTCCTAGATACTAATTATACATTGATTATATACTAAATTTAGGCATCAGAGGTGGTTCTCGGAGACTTCCCCGGGACCCTGTTCTGTAGGATTCATGAAATCAGCATGAATTATTGTGCTAATTCAAGACATTATATTTGTCTGAAAGGAATCCCCGCATCAAATATGTGCTTGGTTTTGTGAATTAATGCAGAAAACGTCTCATGAACCAATCTAACCAACCACTACAATCACCAAAAGTTCAAACTTGAACTTGTTCTCTCTCCTTTCTTTATCCATATCTTTGTTGTTGAGCTCTAAAGTTGCAGTGTGGTAGCCTAGAATATGGCCATGGCCACCTACACTGTCGTCGTCTTGGGTTGAATGTGATTATTACTATTTTAAATGACTAATACTATTTTTATTTTTGTTTATTTTATGCATATGTAAGAACGTATATGATTCATATCTTAACAAAATAAATATTCATAACTAATGTATAAAATAGTAACAATTAATAAATTATTCATCAAATACAATCATTCAATCTAATTTATAAAGAAAAACAAATGACTTGGTGGTCCCTTAAATATCACCATCGTCCACCTTTGCCCAATTATCTTTTTATGAACACTTTTGACCCTTCAACTTACAAAACAGCTCAGTTGTAACACTTTTGTCCGATCAATCCGTCAGCTTTCGGTCAAAGAGTCAATCTTAAGGATAAAATGGTCATTTTCTCCTTTTCCTTTTTTGTTTTTCCCTTTTCACTTTTTCATTTTATTTTTCCTTACCCCTTCCCCTTATCCTTTCTCGCTCCCCCACTCAAAACCCAAACCGATGCCGACAGCCCCAACTCCACCACCCCACGACCTCACTTCATCGCACTTCACCTCACCGCCGACTCCACCACTCCACCACTCCACCACCCTGTTTCTTTCTTCCCCCGTTTCTTTCTTCACCTTGTTTATTTTCCCTCATTTCTTTCTTCCCCTTATTTTCTTTCTTCCCTATTTCTTTCTTCACAATCATTTTCCTCAGTGGCGGTGAATCGGTGGGGGCAAATTGGTGGTTATATGGTGGTGGGGGGGAGAGGAAAAGGAGGTGGGTGAAGGGAAAACAAAGGTTTGGGGCGGGTGACAGTAGAATCAGAGGGAAATTAGAGGTCGGAGGTGACAGGGAAAATGGAAGATGACGGCGGCTGAAACAGATTCAGAAACGAAGGAAACAACGGCTGCAGGAGGAGCGAATTCGACAGCTAGATGAAGTGGGGTGGTGGGTGGAGCTGAAACGATGGGAGAAGCTGAATCGATGGTAGGGGGTCATTTGGGTCCAATATCGCCGAAGTCATGTAACAATGTCCTATTGCTTATGGCTTATGGCGTTGAGTTTCCAGTGATGGGGGCAGTGTCTGGCGGTGGAGGTCGGTTCGTGGTAGTGGAGGGTGGTGGTTTCAGGTGGAGGGCGGCGGTTTCAGATGGGTGGGCGGAGTGGGGGAAGGGGAAGGGGAAAAGGGAAAGATAAAAAATAGAAATGTCCCTTTTGCTCTTAAAATTAACGTTTAAATGGCATGCGAGGTAGGGCTCTAGCCCTACCTAGATTTTTGGCCGGAGGTAAAAGGAGTCGGTCCGGCCGTCGAGCGCGTCTTCCGGCAAGCTTGGTGTGTCTCCGGCGACTGGTAGGCATCTGCTCGGAGAAGAAGTCCGTGTCGCGACCTTCTCTTTTTTTATGCTTATGTAATAAAACAACGTCGTTTTCACGTTAGTGAAACGATGTCGTTTCATTTGTAATAAGAAACAATAAAAAATAAAAATGAAATGGAGAAATGGAGAAATGGAGAAATGGATTGGGCAAAAACTGAACCCAAACCATGAAACCAATAATCCATTTCCGCAAAATATTAGAACGAGAGCAGAGCAGCAGAGCATCCTCCTCAGCCAAGAGCAGAGCATCCATCCGCCACCGCCACCAGGTCTCCGCTGCAGTGCCGCCGGAAGCTGCCTCATCCCGCCGCCTCTGCACGCCGGACGCCGCCTCTCCAAACCACTGGTAGACTACTTCTCTTTATGCTAAGATTTATTAATTTTAGGGTCTACTCTCTTTTTTATTTTTTGCTTCAAAACTTAAATTTATGTGAACATGATTTTTAGATTGGAAGTCGAATTGAAGTTATATGGTTGTATGATTGTTGAAATTTAGTTGAATTGCATATTTGAATTTAGTTGAATTGCATATTTAGTCGAATTTAGTTGAAATTATAATTGTTTGATTTATTTTGTATAATTGTATGTAAAAATGAAATTGTCATAATCGGTTTATGGAATTATCAATTAGGGATATTTGTTAAATTGAATTTAGATGTAAATGATTTTATAATTTTTTTGTTATCTCAATTTGTTATTGTTTCGTAACACTTTTAGATTTTTAAAAAATGAATCAATTTACATATTTTCCCTATATGATATTTAATAGGTTATGGATAAATTTTTACTTCGAAGTAGCGGATCTCCATCTTTAAAGAGATCGAATGAATCTAATGAACAAAGGAACAATGAAAATGGTAGTAGTACAAAAAAATCTCGTGTAGAATTCAATCAGAATGATGTTATAAGTGATCTCGGGCTACGTAAACCTATTGAAGATAATGAATCGATTATGAACTAGGAAAAAGTAGAACCGATTATGTAACGTTATCAAGCCATGGAGTCTCGTAGATATCTGTTGCCCCACCTTTTCCTAGTTCTACTTCTAATAATTCGAGCATTAGAAAGTAGTTATTTTAGTAGTTTAGTGAACTTGTAAAAATATTATTGTATGGTACTTGATTTATTATATTATGTAGTATTTTTCATTATTGTTGAGTTGAATTTTTAAAATTTAAATTTCATTAATATTTATCAGCCTCCCCTGGAAATTTTTTCTAGTTCCATCACTGGTTGAAAACATAACTTAATGGTCTTATCAAACGGAGGGGCCACAATTAAGCTGTTTAGTTGAGAGGCCAAAAATGTTCAAAAAGAGATGATGGCAAAAGGCGATCAATCCGCTCGCCCTCAGCGGCCCATACCAGCCCACACCCAGGCCATCGTATGAGAGGTAAATCACGGTAGCCCAGCACCAGGACCCATGGGCTTGGCATTGCCTCGGTGCGCACAAGGGAGCCTTGCAAAGCAAGAACTCCCCACACTGCCGCTGCCGAGGATCGAACCTGGGATTATTGGCTTACCCACCCATGTCCTAACCACTGGGGTACACCCGTGGGTGTCAAAAAGAGATGATGGGCCAAATGTGGACGATGGTGATAGTTAAGTGGCCACCAAAGTCATTCGCTCAAAAAAGAAATTAAAAGCTTTTATGAATTCTTTGAGTTGAATTTTTAAAAAGTGTATACATAGTTCACCTAATAATTATTTTTGAACATATTCCAACTAAGTAAATCCATTTATAAAGATATATGGATATGTATTTTTCCATTATATGTGATTCTTGTTCGGATCAAAGTAAACATTTAAATTTTACAATTAAATTGAAAATATTTTTTTACCATCATTATAACTAATAAAAATAATTATTGTTGTTTTTAAATATGAGAAAATCTAAGGAAATGCGGCATTTTCATAAGGTTATGGACAGTGTACAGTGGCTTTTACCTCAAAGTAAATTTTTAAAAGAAAATTTAAATATTGTATTTTATAAGTTAAAACAAGTAATAATATGTATTTGAATGTGAAACTATAAAAATATATGAAATAAAAAAATATTTTAAAATATTTAAAATTTAGTATGTAGTTTAACAAATGTAGTGTATAAGGTAAAAAATAAGTGACATGTCCATAAGCTTATGGAAAGACCCTTTGTCAGGAGACCTACTTTTAAAATATATTATCATACTTCTTATCCCTCATATAACAATATTTTATGAGTTCGTCTCTTGAAATACTTTCCATAAGTCATGGAAATGCCATGCAAATTAGAAGAAACAAAGATAAAAATTTTGAGTTGCTTGATTGGTTATAAACTTTAGAACTACTACACGTTGCATAATAAATTTTTAATATTGTAATTAATACCTTTTATCTTTTATTATTCTAATTAAACTCTATCATTTCATAAGCCTATGAAAAGATGGTCTTTCCTTTTTTTTTAAATTTATATATTTATATTGGAGTCCATCTCTTGAAATACGGTATTTCCATAAGTTGTGGAAAGAACAAGGTTTAAAGTGAAAATTAGAAGAAATGAAGATAAAATTTTTGGATTGCTTGAACCGGGTTATAAATAATATAACTACTACACGTTGCATAGCAAATTCTTAATATTTCAACTAAGACATTTTACATTTTATTAATTAAAACCCGTCTTTCCATAAGCATATGGAAAGATGGTCATTCCCAAGACTTTGCCATATTGGAGTCCGTCTCTTGAAAGATGCTCTTTCCATAAGTTATAGAAAAAACAAGGTTTAAAGTGAAAATTAGAAGAAAGGAAGATAAAATTTCCGATTTGCATGAATCAGGTTATAAACTTTATTACTACTACATGTTGCATAATAAATTTTTAATATTGAAACTTAGACCTTTTACCTTTTATTATTTTAATTAAACTCCGTCTTTCCATAAGCATATGGAAAGACCGTCTTTCCAAGATTTTGCCATATATATATATATAATCACATGTATTAAAATAATAAAAGGTAGGCAAAGTCTTGGGAAAGAAGGTCTTTCCATAGGCTTATGGAAAGACGAGGTTTGATTAGAATAATAAAAGGTAAAAGGTCTTAGTTGCAATATTAAAGTTTTAGTATGAAACATGTAGTGGTTATAAAATTTATAACCCGGTTCATGCAACCCGAAAATTTTATCTTAATTTCTTCTAATTTACACTTTAAACCTTGGTCTTTTCATAGCTTATGGAAAGACCGTCTTTCAAGAGACGGACTCTAAAAGGTAAAAGGTCTAAGTTGCAATATTAAAAATTTATTATGCAACATGTAGTAGTAATAAAGTTTATTATTCTAATTAAACCCCATCTTTGAAACTCACACAATTTCTCAAGTCACTCCATATTTTAAACTTGAGTCTTCTTTATGTCTTTCCCGAAGTTTCCATCCATTCCTCTGTCGAAGTGATAGTCCTTCGGGCCTTGCATGAATCCGAGGTAACTCTTACGTGTTAATTGTTACCTTCGATGGTTTTACCCTATGGAACGATGTCCACAACGGGAATCATTCGTTTCAAGGGTAGCGAGTTTACTCGTGACTCCATTATCACTTTGTAATTACTTGAAACGTGCTTTATGTTTTGATTATTTGTAATTTAATCTTTTTTATTGTATACTTGAATAATTAATACAAGTTTATTATTCTTGCATGTGTAATTAATTGCAGGATCAAATTTTTTTATTTGATTTTTTGCATGATATAGTCAATATATGTCCAACACACTCAAACCATAAACAAAAACAAAAATTTAGATGAAATCACACATAAAAATAAAACATAATGCATAAATGTAAATTTACATACATGTGAACAACCGTGACCAGCCAAAGTAATGGATGTGCTCGGCACTTGCACTGTTTTCATATTCACTTTGGCACAAAGACTACTGCATCCTCCATGTCCCTCCGCCTCCCACAAAGAAAGGTGGCTCCAAATTTAGGAAACCCTGGTTATGGTACAACTACAAAATTTGAAATGGTGTTGAAACTCATCCGAATTTAGGAAATTCTGGTTATGGTGTAGCTTTGGATTATGAACGTTGAAATGGTATTTAAGTTCTTTACCTGATTCCGTATTTCCTGATTCGTGAGAAATTCGCCCTGATTTTGACTGCCTAAAATCCCCTGACTCATCCGCCTGACTAGAATCCATTCTCAGCCTCCCCTCCTCCTAGCTGGACGCAAACTGGTTACAGATCTAACACGATTATTGTTCTGAGGTATATCCTCCATTTACCGCACACTCTAACCTCCCTATGAATTTAGACACTGCACTACATCATTAATGCACAGACAAACTAAATTTTCAGAGAAAAAAAAGGATGAAAAAAGCAAAAGTTTTTTTTATTTAAAACAAACCACTTGCATATCCATAGACGTTTCAAACTTTCACATGTAGCTGCTACATATACATTCGATGCTCTGTACACTGCAAACAAATACGAGTGTTACTGTTGTTTCTATCTAGTACCTTTAGAAGCGGTGTTATTCCATCCAGACCATTCAAAAACTTGCATGATCGTGTTAGATTGATATATAATAATTTGACACGTGTATTGTGGTTTCATACGTGTCAACTACGTGTACAAATTATTTAACAATTTTTTAATAAATCTGTATTTGGTGTACAGAGTGTTTCATTTCTTACCCATCCCTTTTAAACATTTTGACTACGGTAAATTTTGAGCGGTTCTGAATACCTGTATGATCGTGCTAAATTGATGCATATAAATTGGACACATGTTTGTGGTATCTTACGTGCCAGCCACTTGTACAAATCATTTAGTATTTTTTATACCTTTGTATTTTGCGTGTAGAGTGTTCCATTTATAACAAATTCCTTTTTAAGAGTACGGTAAATTTTGAGCGGATGTTTTTATGTAATAGATGATAACCGTCATTTGTAAAATTTAATGTAAAATTAGAGGTAAAAATAAGGATGACAGTATGCGGGGCCAGTACGGATTATCATATCTCCATATTTATGCCCATCAAATATTTTAATATTTGTATCCACCCTCATCACTCCTGGCGGTTACAACATTACAATTCATTTCGCTCGAAAGGTATTACAAAAAATTCATCCCCGACCCATCATTCACTTGAGCCTCCCTAGTCACTTCAAATCCACCGTACTCACTCCACTTATATTAACAAAAACAAACACCTAAATTATGTTTTATATGTGAATAATAATTAAAAAAAGGTGTTTTTATATAAGATATGTGCATTTGATACGAATATCAAATGCTTCGATGGTGCTTTAAATGGTTTGATGGATCAACTTTATGATGAAGAATTGAAGAAGGAGTCACCATCGACATCTTGGATTCATTATTCAAGATTGTCGACGAACTGAAGACATCATGAAAAACACTATACTCTTTCTTCCCACTAGGTTTTTAATGAGGTAGTGTGATCACTGTAAAATAATGTCATTTTGAGTTTATTGGACTGATAGCTCGGCCATGTGGGCTTTGAAGAGCTGAATTTTGAAAATACAGTCCATTAAGGTTTAGTATATTCAGTTTTATTCTGATTAGAATTAGATTTGGTAAGATTAGATAAGGTAATATTCTTCAAGGTTACTTCTTGAAGAATTCAGCCAGATTACCTTATATTACCATTTATTTTAGGTATTTTAGTTAGATATGGTTTTAGCTTCTTAAAGCTGCCATAAGTCGATTCAGTTTCCATTTGTGATTAAGGTTTGAGGCAAGATTGTAACCCTATAAAAGGGGAGGCCGTATGGACGAATTTAAGAACCTTTCATCAATCAAATATACAACCTTTTGAGTTCATACCCTTTGCTTGCGAGCTATTCCATTGTTGCTTAACCCCGAGGGCTAGTTAAGTATCAATAAACCTTGTAATCTAATCCCGAGGGCTAGTTAGAGAGCAAGTCGAAGTTAGGCGTACCCCGAGGGCTAGACTCCTGAATTTCGTGCGAGATAGTGTGGGTTTGCAGATCCCTTCACTAGATCAAAGATATAATTCCGCAAATCGTGAGTCTTCGCAAGGAGATTCATATCAGTTGCAGATCCCTTCACTCGAAAATAGATGATGAAATCATCATTGTTGACAGAGGTGAGAAAGGTCCTGAAACACAAGATGTTTTTGAGGCGTATTCCACAGATGTTGCTGAAATTACTCCCCCACAAGGAGCAAGTAATTTCGACCAAAATAGTTTCAATTCCACCAAAAAGACAATAAATGTCGCCAAAGACAAGTTCCAGGTCGATCCTAAGGTAGGTAAGACAGGTAAGTTGCAGAATGATTATGAAAAGTCGCATAAATTCTTGTCTTCACATCTTAGTCCTTTACTTTCTATTTATATGATGAGGCATGAACTATCTACTAATTCAGATAAATCATTTTATGCTTCAATGAGAGATGCGAATCGATCATTGAATAACCATTCTTTTGTTCTTATAATTTCCTTTATAGAAAGTTACTATTCCAAAGAAGATATTCATGTACATATGTTTTCACGGTTTGTTAAGTTGTTACAGGAATTCAAGGATATCTTTCTAGGTTATATGCTTCCTGTTTCGAGGACGAAACTTTTCGATCCGGGAGGGAATGATACAAATATCAAATGCTTCGATGGTGCTTTAAATGGTTTGTTGGATCAACTTTATGATGAAGAATTGAAGAAGGAGTCACCATCGACATCTTGGATTCATTATTCAAGATTGTCGACGAACTGAAGACATCATGAAGAACACTATACTCTTTTTTCCCACTGGGTTTTTAATGAGGTAGTGTGATCACTGTAAAATAATGTCATTTTGGGTTTATTAGACTGATAGCTCGGCCGTGTGGGCTTTGAAGAGCTGAATTTCAAAAATACAGTCCATTAAGGTTTAGTATATTCAGTTTTATTCGGATTAGAATTAGATTTGGTAAGATTAGATAAGGTAATATTCTTCAAGGTTACTTCTTGAAGAATTCAGCCAGATTACCTTAGATTACCATTTATTTTAGGTATTTTAGTTAGATATGGTTTTAGCTTCTTAAAGCTGCCATAAGTCGATTCAGTTTCCATTTGTGATTAGGGTTTGAGGCAAGATTGTAACCCTATAAAAGGGGAGGCCTTATGGACGAATTTAAGAACCTTTCATCAATCAAATATACAACCTTTTGAGTTCATACTCTTTGATTGCGAGCTATTCCATTGTTGCTTAACCCCGAGGGCTAGTTAAGTATCAATAAACCTTGTAATCTAATCCTGAGGGCTAGTTAGAGAGCAAGTCGAAGTTAGGCATACCCCGAGGGCTAGACTCCTGAATTTCGTGCGAGATAGTGCGGGTTTGCAGATCCCTTAACTAGATCAAAGATATAATTCCGCAAATCGTGAGTCTTCGCAAGGAGATTCATATCAGCATTATAGATAAATAATAATTTATTATACACTAAATTAGTGAGCATATAGCAAGTTTAATGGGGCTGGACGGTGACGAAGTGGATGCGAGCTAATATCCATGCCCGACCCACTACCCATGATGGGTATCATTTTTATATCCATACCTATCTCACCCCATCAAAACTACCTCCATGCCCCTTCCATTGGGATGGATGTTGGGGGGACCTCCACCAAAATCACTACCATCCCTAGATATGAATAGGATCTTATTTAAATTTGAGGTCGAAACTTGAAATTTTATGTTCGAAGTTAAATTTGAAACGAAAAAAAACTTCAAGGGCCACCTTGCAAAATCTCAAAAGAGGGAAATTCCCCACCATTGTTCCTCCTTCAAGTCTCACCGAACCCTAACCTCCAACTCTCCTCGTCTGTTCGTTTTCAGCAGCACCTTGGGTGCTCGTCCGTCCATTCTTAATTAGCAATGAGTTGAATCAGAGCTTAATTAATGAGTTGGCCAAGCTCTCTAATTCCAACATTTCACCGTATCTGAAACTTTGCAACGTATTGGTTATTTTGCTTGAGAATCTACTTAATTACCAAATTTTGGAATGGTTGTTGCGAATTAGCTTATCGTTTAGTCGGCACACTTCTACACCTATATTTCCTTTTGAAATGACCACAACTTTCATCCGGGGAGAGATATAAGAGCATGTACAATGGTAGTTTTAGAGTGGTTCCAGTTTGAAATTGGAACCACTCTAGAACTGGATTGGAACTTTGGAACCCCACAATGGGGGTTTTAAAAGGGTTCCACGTCTCTCGGTTCGTGAAAATGAAAATCAGCCAATTAGGTTTTATTATTTATTTTTTATTTATTAGGATTTTCAGAAGATAATACTATACTTTTTTTTCCAGTGAGTTTTTTTAATGAGGTAGTGTGATCATTTATTTTATTTTAGAATAAGGTCCATTAATTCAGCCATGCTGGCCTTGGAAGAATTAATGTTTCAGTCATGCATTTATTTTCGGGTTTAGAATATTCAGTTATGATTTGATTAGAATTAGATTTGGTAAGATTAGATAAGGCAATATTCAATCAAGATTTATCTTGAAGAATATAGTTATTTATTTTAGGTAATCTAGTTAAATATGATTTTAGCTTCTTAAACCTGTCATAATCCTTTTTAGTTTCTTATTTGTATTTTTTGAAGACCATACCTATGTACTATAAATAAGGGTGGTATTCAACATTATTTTTACCCAACCACTTTTATCAATCAAAATACAACATTTTGAGTTCATACTCTTTGCTTGCGAGCTAATCGATTGTTGCTTAACCCCGAAGGCTAGTTAAGTATCAATAAACCTTGTAATCTGATCCTGAGGGCTAGTTAGAAAGCGAGTTGAAATTGAGTGTACCCCGAGGGCTAGACTTTGACTTTCGTGCGGCATTGAAGGGTTTGCGAGTTCCCTTGTTATGTCAAAGATCTTAATTCCGCAATACAGATTATTCACAAGGGGATTCATGTCACACTGGCATTTGTGCAGAGGCCATGTGAAGGTTGGGGCCCGCACTGACCGCATGCCATTTTCTTTGATCCACACTACCACGTGACAACCCTTGATTGGGCTACTTGACGACAACAGTCCCCTTTTTTAAAACTTTCTTTTGGGCTAATTGGGACATGTGGCCAAATCATGTGGTGCCATGTGTCATAACATAAAATTTAAAAAAACCAATTTTTCTAAAATTTTAAAATAATTTCTGCAATTTTTGGAAATAAAAAAAATCTGATTTGTTTTTTAAAAAATTGCAAATCAAATTTTGGTTCTTTTTAAAAATTGAAATTACATTCTTTTAAGAAAATATGGTTCATTTTAATTCTTGTTAAAATTTGAAATGAGTTTTAAATATGAAATTTTAAAAAATGAAATTCAATTCAAAAATTACAAATGTATTACTCCCTCCGTACCACGGGAATCTGCAAACTTTCCTTTTTTGGGTGTCCCAGACAAATCTGCACACTTTTCTCTTAAGGAAATATTTAACATTATAAAAATAATATTACCCTCATAAACTCAAAATTTTACCAAACTCAATACCCATTTCACACAAACCCTACACCATCCCTATTTTCTTCTTTTCTAAAATTGCGCCCGTCATGCTCTCCACTTTCATCTTATTTTCTTCTTTTCCACCATATCCCAAATTCTGCCACCACTTTCATCTCACATTCCGCCACCACTTCCACCTTCACCACCACTTCTGCCTCCACCTACTATCCCTTCCGCCTCCAACTACGCCTACTCTCTCTTCCGATCGACGTCCTCTCCCACTTTGTCCTTTGCAACCAGATTTGTCCTCCGTTTCTCCTCTGCCTTCCCGATGCCAACCTCTGTCGCCCTTCGACGCTGATCTCCTCTACCGCTCACCTCTGCCTCCCTCTCTTTGCCACCAGATCCCCCTTCCCGACTCCGTTACAATTCACCTCAGTTCCGCCGCCAAACTAAGTCATTTTCGCTGTTATAAAAAACTAAGCCATTACAATTCACCTCAATTCACCTCAACGAAGATGGACGGTGGTGGTGATTGAGGGCGTAGATCGTTGGTAGTGTTTGACGATAGCCAAAATGGTGGAAGAAGCCGTGGGAAGAAGAAGGCGGAGGTGCGGCAAAAATGGAAGTGGAAGCTGTGGGAAGAGGAGGTGCGGTGGAAACGAAGGAAACGTGGTCGTATCTTGAAGACGAGGCACCAGAAAGAGTGTGCAGATCTTGAGGTTGAAGAAGACAGAGAGAAAAGCAGGGTGAAAAAGACAGAGAAAAGCAAGTGAAGAAGATAGAGAAAAACAAGGGCATTATAGACCTTTCACGTCAGTCAAATTATAAGGATAAGTTTCTCTTTCTGCAGGTTTCCCTGGGACGGATGGAGTATTAAATTTCACATTTCAATTCATTTTGGAAGGAAAATTTATTTAAATTAAGTATTAAATGTATAAGTAATAAGTAGGTTTAAGAAAATCAAGTGGGGTCCATGAAGTGGTTGCAAAGTGGTTTTAAGCATTTTGGAGAGTAAAATGATGTGATTTTTTTTGTGGTTTCAGTTGATGAGGTGCAAGAGAGAAATTGAATGTTTAATAAAAAGAAATCATAAGAGCGGTTGCAGATCAGTTTTACCATTGTACATTGTCTAACAAATTGAATGTTTAATAACTGAAATCATAAGAGCAGTTGCAGAGCAGTTTTACCATTGTACACATTCTAACAAATTTAGCACTTCCACTTTCCACATGAACTGTTGTTATGGAAATAGTAATCCTTTCCTTGTAGGAAATGTTATAAATGGTAGTTACCTTATAGAATTTGTTTATAGAATTAGTTATAGATGGTAATTCCTTATAGAATTAAAATCATATTCTTATTATAGTTTAGTTTGTTCCCCTATATATTGTAATCTTCATCGTTGATGAGATGTGTCATTGATGTGATATCAATGAATCATAATGAAGTCTTTTCTATTTTATCATGGTATCATAGTGAGTTCGATCTGCGACCCCTTATCTTTAGCTGTATCCGCGCTACCGCCCTTACCTTCTCCGCCGCCGCCGTGATCCACACTTCTGCCACTGGAAGATCCTAGAGCCGCCGCCGCTTCGCTTTATAATCCATACGTGCCACTACCATGTTCAGTTGCTGTCCTCATGCACCGCCGCCGCCGCCCACAAGGATATCTACAAATACTGCTCTTTATGAAGTTGAATACTACTCTACTGCTACTACTACCATTAATAAAGCTGAATATTGTTGTACCGCTGCTACTGCTACTGTTGGTGCTACTACTTCTACTGCTATTGAAGTTTAATCTCGTTCTATAGATTGTTTTTTTAATGATTAGCAATTTCATAATCTTCTTCACAAATTGGGCATTCTTGTTCATCATGGTCAAACTTGAGGGATGGTGTTAAGGAAATAGAAACTCTTTCCTTGTAGGAAAGGTTATAAACGGTAGTTACCTTATAGAATTAGTTTCCTTATAAGATTAGTTATACATGGTAATTCCTTATAGAATTAAAATCATATTCCTATTATACTTTAGTTTGTTCCCCTATATATTATAATACTCATCATTCATGAAATGTGTCATTGCTGTGATATCAATGCACCATAAAAAAGTCTTTTCTATTTTATCAATTGTTATCATTGCAAAGAAGTCCAGAGATATCACCCTTATTGCATAATGATACATTAAAAACAGACTTTTGATTCTGTTACTTATTTGGCCAGGATATTTGGCCCGAATCAAGGCTACTGGAAATTCAAGACTAAGAAAACCTGTCCCAGTGCCAATCCTACCAGCGCCTGTATTAGAGTTAACTTCATGCCGTGCTCGTGCCATTTTCGTGTTTATATAATTAAAGGCTCACTATCGTGTTCGTGTCATTTTTGTGCCTATATAAATTAAGTCTTATTATCGTGCTCGTGACTATCGTGCTTCGTGCCGTTCTTTGTCGTGCTGTCAAAATAAAAGCCTGTCCACAGCCCGCACACGTGCTTCGTGCTTTTTATGCTTGGTCGTGTCCGTTCCACGTATTGAATTGTGCCTTGATAGATTGGATTAAGTTGGCGAACTAAATTTAATACTTTGTCTAATTTTTTTAAAATATAAACATGAATGACAAAGTCTTGGTAAAGACCGTCTTTCCACAGACTTATGGAAAGATGGGGTTTAATTAGAATAATAAAAGGTAAAAAGTCTTAGTTGCAATATTAAAAATTTATTATGCACCATCATTGGCGGAACTAGGGGGCGAGGGGGTGCTAGCGCCTCCCCTAAGATCCGGCAGCCCGGAATTTAGGCCTAGAGCCACCGGAAGCCACCGGAAGCCACCGGATTCCGCCCCCCTTGAGTCGTCGGCGGAAGGAGCAAGGAGGCCATGACTCCGTCACCGTGAGGCGCAGCGGCTGTGAGGAAGAAGATGAAGTTTTTTTGTTTTTGTTTGTTTTTTTTGGTATAACTAAACAAAACGACGTCGTTTTGGCTTAAGTGAAACGACGTCGTTTTGTTTAGGTGAAAGGAAAAAAAATATAAGGGCCAATTGGCCCAAACGAAATTTAAATGACTAAAGGCCATTTTGGCCTAACCTAATAAACGAAATTCCTTTCATTCTAATGACTAAAGGCCATTAGAGGCAGCAAAGCAATATACATACTGCCTCCAACAGTCCAACTCCAAGCAGATCCACGTCCACCGCCGCCGTCAGCCACCGCCTCCTTCCGCCGCAGCCCGCCGCTGCCTGCCGCCGTCCCTTCTACAACCATTATCAGCAACCAAGGGCAAGGTATGAAGTAATGAAGGAGCCAATATATGTTTGTTATGTAATTTATGCTGAATAACTTGAATTTGTATGAAATTGTGAATATTGAATATAGATATGAATAATTTAGTGATTGTGTTGAAATTGTGAAATTGTGCTAAATATAGATTTGAATAATTTGACATATTTTTGACATATTTAATTTGACATATTTTTTAGACATATTTAGTTAGACATATTTAATTAGACATATTTTTGAGACATATTTAATTAGACATATTTAATTAGACATATTTAATTAGACATATTTAATTAGACATATTTTTGAGAAATTGTGAATATTGAATAGCATATACATATTCAAGACTGATTTACGCAACAGAATGAGAGATGAATGGATGAATGATGTTATGACAGTGCATATTGAGAAGGCGATTTTTGTTGGGATTGATAATGAACCAATTTTGCAACGTTATCAACGTATGCAACATCGCAGGACACAGTTGTCTCATGCGGTTAGTGTTTCTAGTTCTAGCAACCCAAGTATTGGAACGTAGTTTTTTATGCAGTGATAGTTTTTTGTTGTAAAAATCTAATTATTATGTATTCATATTATTATGTAAGCGTTGTTTGTTAAAAATTATTTTATTTAGCACTGAAAAAAAATTTAACCTCATTTTCGCCCCCCTAATATATACTCCTGGTTCCGCCACTGTACACCATGTAGTAATTATAAAGTTTATAACCCGATTCATGCATCCCAAAAATTTTATCTTCATTTCTTCTAATTTGCACTTTAAACCTTGGTCTTTCCATGACTTATGGAAAGACCTTCTTTTAAGAGACATGCTCAACATAAATTTAAGTACATATACAATAAAATTTTAAAAAATTACTCAAATAAGATATTTTATTAAAATTTTGTAAGTTAGAATTGATATAAAAATAACATAAGTTATTTTATTCATTTATCAATGCATCAGTATTTATTATATTGTCCAATTAATTTAATTTACTTAAATCTATGTTAAAATTTTAATTTAAAATATTATAAAAATTCCTACTTACAACTCATGGCATTATATCACCATATATTTCCATACTTAATGAATTAAATATATATTTGTGAAATATTTAATTGATTATTTTTAAAAGATAACTTATTTAATATTATTATATTATTAAACAATCAAATAAAAGATCAATGCGATATGTTGAATTTGTGGTTAAGGAAGTGAACTAGAGACGATAAGGTCTTAGGTTCAATTCCTAAAAACCCCACATTTTATTTAAATTATCTCATGAACTCTCGCAGCCTTTCAGACCAGCTCAATAGCACTCAGGCCTGGATCAGGGCTGCCCCTTATTGCAAACTCTATCCTGCACCAAGCCATCCTGCCGTTACCCTAGCCCTCTGGCGAAACCACCCCATCCTTGCCTCTCCCAACCCTCAGGATAGGCACCACTCCAGCTCACTAGACCAACCCCACCATTAGCTGCTTGCAACCAACCCAACTATGCCACCGTCCCTTCCACCACCTCACCACCCAAACCACCTCAGGCGAGCACACTTTCCCGGGAAAAAAATATAATATAATTGAGCAAAACATGATTTTTTATATATTAAAATCTAATCTAATTTAATTGAGCAAAACAAAAATCTATATATTTTTTAAATATTTTTTTATATAATTGAGAAAAACACAATATATATATATATTGTAACTTAGTAAAATTTAAGAAGTAATATAGCAGTTCACTTGTATAACGAAGAAACTCGCCTCTTCAAATGCTCTCCAAATTGTGTTTTTCGGGGCTAACCAAAGTACATACCGTATGTTTTTAATCATTTCTTTGGGATGAGAGTTTTTTCTTAAAAATAAATAAAGGGTTAAGAGTTTTAAGAAGGGTGGACAAAAGAACCCTAGTATATGGATTCTCATTAAAAAGAACAATGGTCAAACATTACCAGAAAAATAAAACAAGGGTCAAACAACAAACACTCCCACTCTCATTAAAAACAACAAACATACAATTCGCATGGAACGAGTCGACCAACATAGTACACAAAAGATTGTAAAACAGAAAACATTCACAAAACAGTTAAAATCTTAAAAGAGTTTAATTATACATGCCATCATCCATCCTTATTTCTGCGCATTGGTGATGCTTATTTTGTCATCCTCCATAAGCATGCAGCTTTATTGTAAACACCATACCATACTTACCACATTTAGTTCTTCTTGAGGTCACAATGACGATGCTGATATTGTCGCCACTGTCCTGAGTTATGGCTAGCATTGTCAACAGAGTGGAGACCTTAAAACAAGTTCGATCATTAATATGGTCTCCCACTGCAACGGCCCATCTCTGCCCTTCCCCAAGCCTGAAACTGTTCTGGACTATGCTACATGCGGTCTCATTAGAGATGATGTCCCATAACCCGTCGTTGGCTAGTATAAGGTGCTCATCATTGTTGGTTCGATCATAGATGGTCACCTTAGGCTCACAACTCACAAATGGTTTCAAATAGGTGTCACCTTATCAAATCAACCACTCTCAATTAATAAGATAAAAATAAGCAATATAGTTTTTTTAAAATAGAAGAAATAACTAACTACCTATTGCTCTTGACATGGCTAAGACCCCTTCGACACGAGGTCCATCCCATGTTATAACATGTCTACTGGCAGCTTGGATTCGCTCTAGCTCATCGGGACGACCAGGCTATAAATTATGTTTTAAAAAATCCTTCGAATCACATTGTATTTATTTTATAATAAAATAATTCATAATAATAATTACCTTGTGGTTGAAGGACAAGGGAATTGGTGTACTATTTTGGCAAAGAATAGCCCTGCGATCCCCACAGTTGGAGACAATTATCTGAGTTGGGATGACGATAGCTACTATGACAGCTGATCCAACGACGTCAAATGCGGGGTTCTGTAATAGGCAACGACAGGGAGTATCACCATTGAAATTCACATTCGTCTCAAGTGTGGTGGCTTCTTCATCCATGCCTCTGAAGCTTCGTTTCATTTCTTCCTCCCATTTCATACCCATGCCTCTCATGTTGTCATTGAGCATCTCCTCTTTCATCCGCTCATGCAGAAAATCCTCACATCTACTGGCCACCTGCATAAAATGGATGCTCAAACCATAAATTAAAATGAAAATTTAGGTAAAACACATAATATGTTTTAAAAAAAGAGTGCACTTGTGTAAATTTACATACAGGTTCAGTCGTGACCGTCGTATTCCCAAAATAATGTATGCCGTCGGTAGTTGCAGAGCTGTTTTGTTTTTCACCTTGGTAGAAAGATGGATGAGCTGTGGCATCCTCCATATCCCTCCGCCTCCTACAAACAGAAGTGGCCCTGAATCTAGGAAACTGACGGATGTGGTGCAGCAACAATGTTTGAAGTATTAACTTTGAAGCGCGATTGAAATTCTCTACTTGTCACAGATGGATCCGAATTTAGGAAAAATGTAGCTACGATATTGGATTATGAACCAAATGGCATTGAATTTCTTTACTATCTTCTTATACACGAGAAATTCGCCCTGATCTTGACTGCCTATAACCCCCTGCCTCATTCGCTTGATTAGATTCCATGATCAACCTCCTCCTTCTAGCTGCATGCAAACTAGCTACAGGTCTAATAAGCCTATTATTCTCAGCATTACTATTAGGTATCTCCTCATTTACTACACTCGAACAGAATTCGGGCACTACACTGTATATGCTCAATCCACAACCGAATGAAATTTATATAGAAAAATGGTTCGGAAGATGCAATTTTTTTATTGATATAAAACAAACCACTTGCATGTCCATACATGTTTCAAATGTTTTAGATGTTGCTACTAACACTCTGTACTCTGCACACGAGTATTTGTGTTGGTGTTTTTTCTCTCCCGCACCTTCAGACTGGGGTGGTGCTAGTAGCTATCAAGCAATTAAATTTGGACCATCAAAACCTGCATGATCTTATTATACTGTTCCATATGACACGTATACTGTGTTGAAACTGAAATTAACAAAACAAAACACAAATTTTGGTGCTGTCAAAACTTACAGCTTTTTTTGCCTATCTACATCTTATTTATAACTAAACCAAAACCAAAACAAACGATTCTAAAATCTTGTTGGACTACCTCAACTACAAACCTATATTGTAGGAACTAGTACCCAAGAAAATAAACAAATCGAACTAACCGTTACTACTACTACAGAAAGCTTATTGTAAAGACCAAGTCTTCAACTACAACTCTACTACTTAACAAACCATAAAATGCAGCAACTTTATTCCAACAATTCTCCCCCTAAACTTTACTGTATCAATCAACTTCAACCACACCAATATTGAACTTCAACTCAACGAACTTGGAACGCCCCAAAGCCTTCGTCAATATGTCCGCTAATTGAACATCTGGTACTGCTGCTGTGGCTGAATGGGATTTCAGTTCTGAAGATGATTTTGCTCTAGCTGCTACTGGATAAAATAATCATCCTAATGCGTGGTTTCTTGATTCTGGGGCATCTTACCATATATGCCCAAGGAGAGATTATTTCTCAACTTATGAGCAAGTAGAGGGCATCATTACTACGGCAAATGGTGTTGCGTGCAAGGTAGTTGGGATTGGTTCAATCAAGATCAGGACGCATGATGGTAGTTTCTGTACTTTGAACGATGTCAGGCATGTTCCATCAATGACAAAGAATCTGATTTCTCTTCCTACGTTGGATAGAAAGGGTTTCGTCTACTCAGGGAGTGATGGAGTTCTGCGTGTCTGCAAAGGTTCTAGGCTGGCTCTGAAAGGTGTTCTGCATGGTACTTTGTATTTTCTACAAGGTTCCACGGTTATGGATTCTGTTAATGTTGCATCTTCGGAGGTTCACCAGGATGATATGACTAAGTTATGGCATATGAGGCTTGGTCATATGGGTGAAAGAGGGATGCAGATTCTGTCGAAGTATGATCTTCTTGGTGGCCACAAGGTCAAGAGCTTGGACTTCTGTGAGCATTGCATTTTTGGGAAGCATCACCGCAGCAAGTTCCCTAAGGCAATTCATAGAACAAAGGGCACATTGGATTACATTCATTCTGATTGTTGGGGACCTTCCCGAGTTGAGTCGCTGGGAGGTCACATGTACTTTGTTTCTCTGATTGATGATTACTTAAGGATGACTTGGGTTATCATGATGAAACATAAGAGTGAAGCTTTCTCGAAGTTCAAGGAGTGGAAAGCTTTGGTGGAGAATCAGACCGGGAAGAAGATCAAGAGGCTTCGAACTGATAATGGGCTGGAATTCTGCTCGTCTGAGTTTGATCAGTTTTGTAGGGATGAAGGGATTGCTCGTCATCATACAGTCAGGAATACGCCACAGCAGAATGGCGTAGCTGAGCGGATGAATCAGACATTGTTGGCGAGAGCGAGGTGCATGCTCTCTAATGCTGGTTTGGAAATGAGATTCTGGGCAGAGGCGGTGAGTACAGCTTGTTACCTGATCAACCGCGGGCCTCACACGGGTATAGAGTGCAAAATACCTATGGAGTTGTGGTCAGGTAAAGTTGTTGATTACTCCAAGTTAAAAGTTTTTGGTTGTACATCTTATTATCATGTTAGTGATGGTAAGTTAGAGCCCCGAGCCTAGAAGGGTGTCTTTGTGGGTTATGGAGATGGAGTTAAAGGCTCCAGGATATGGTCTCCATCTGAGAAGAGGGTTATTCTTAGCAGGGATGTTGTCTTTGATGAAAATTCTTTGCTTAGATCTATGGTGAAGCCCACAGTTGTGCCAGAAACTAGTGGAGTTGATAAACAGGTGGAGCTTGAAGTCACTCAAGGTGAAAATAGATTGGAACAATTTGAGGTGAATCAAGAGCCACAGACAGAATCTGTAATACCGGAATCTCCACCACTAGATTCTCAACCATCAGGAGCTACAGTCCACAGTTTAGCTCAGGATCGACCCAGGAGGGTTGGAGTTGGGGCGCCCAAGAGATATGGGTTTGAAGATATGGTGGGTTATGCACTACAGGTTGCTGAGGAGGTGGATACTCATGAGCCATCCACTTACAGAGAAGCTGTTTCAGGTATTGATGCTGACAAATGGCTTGCTGCAATGGGAGACGAGATGGAGTCTCTCTAGAAGAATCAGACATGGGATTTGGTTCAACAGCCTCAAGGGAGAAAGGTAATCAGTTGCAAATGGGTTTTCAAGAAGAAGGAAGGAATATCACCTGCAGAGGGAGTCAAGTACAAGGCAAGAGTTGTTGCAAGAGGTTTCAGTCAAAGGGAGGGGGTAGACTATAATGAGATTTTCTCACCAGTGGTCAGACACACTTCCATCAGAGTGTTGCTAGCCTTGGTAACACATCAGGATTTGGAGCTCGAGCAACTTGATGTGAAGACCGCTTTTCTACATGGAGAGTTGGAGGAAGAGTTGTACATGACCCAGCCAGATGGTTTCCAGGTTCCTGGCAAGGAAACGTATGTTTGCAAGTTGAAGAAGTCTTTGTATGGACTTAAGCAGTCTCCGAGGCAGTGGTACAAGAAGTTTGACAGTTATATGCTTCAGCTGGGATATACGAGGTGTGCTTATGACTGTTGTGTCTACTACAGCAGGTTGAGAGATGGGTCATTCATCTATCTGGTGCTTTATGTAGATGACATGCTGGTAGCTGCAAAGAGTAAGCACGAGGTTCAGAAGTTGAAAGGACTTCTTAATGCTGAGTTTGAGATGAAGGATCTGGGTGCAGCTCGGAAGATACTAGGAATGGAGATTCTTAGGGATCGAAGTCACCGGAAGCTTTTCTTGTCACAGAAAGGCTACATTCAGAAAGTGTTGGCTAGGTTTGGCATGTCTACAGCCAAGCCTATAGACACTCCTAGTGCTGCAAATATTCATCTCACCACTATGTTTGCTCCTCAGTCAGACGAGGAGAAGGAGTATATGTCTCGGGTTCCTTATGCCAGCACGGTGGGGAGCTTGATGTATGCTATGGTTTGCACGAGGCCAGATTTAGCACAGGCAGTCAGTGTTGTGAGCAGGTTCATGGGGCAACCAGGAAAGGAACATTGGCAAGCTGTGAAGAGGATCTTCAGGTATCTTAGAGGTACGTCTGATGTGGGTCTCATTTATGGAGGTGATACCGAGTGCTTAGTTACAGGCTACTCGGATTCTGATTATGCTGGTGACGTTGTCTACTACGGAAGCAGAGTACATGGCTTTGACAGAGGCCGCAAAGGAGGGAATATGGCTGAAAGGGCTGGTTAGTGATCTTGGTCTACATCATGATCAGGCTACTGTGTATTGTGACAGCTTGAGTGCAATCTGCATAGCCAAGGATCAGGTCCATCATGAGAGGACCAAGCATATTGATGTCAGATATCATTTCCTGAGGAGTGAGAGAAGAATCAGGGTGAAGAAAGTGGGAACTGCTGACAACCCCGCTGATATGTTCACCAAACCTGTTCCACATAGCAAGTTTCAACATTGTTTGGACTTGCTGAACATCAGAGCTGATTAGGTGCTATATGGGCAGTCCCGGGAGTGGAGGGCAAAATCTACTCATCTGGCACTGTAATAGTGCATCTGGAGTTTTCTACTTTAAGGATTCAAGTCAAGGTGGAGATTTGTTGGTATGCCTTGAATACTGTAATAAGCCACTTCTGCGACACTGGCCTGGGGGTCCGGGGGAAAATAACGGGGGTCTCGCTGCCCGGTCAGAATAGGAATCCTATTCCTATTAGGAATGGTAGTTCCTATTCCTATTAGGAATGGTAGTTCCTATTCCTATTAGGAATGGTAGTTATTTTCTTATTCCCAGTTTGTTAGGGTTTAGTAGAGACAATATATAAAGGGTCTCTCTTCTCTTTGTAAATTTTGAATTCATGAATTTTGTTCTGCACTTAGATAGGTAGAAATCTGGCCAATTTCTTGGCGTCTGTAACCTGCTATCTATTATAGTGAATCCGTCTCCCGTGGAGGTAGCCAATCTTGGTGAACCACGTAAATCTTGTGTCTTGTTATTTTCGTTCATACTTTCTGTTCTTTCTCCATTCCGCACAACACTTCTTGCTCAACTTCAGCCCATTTTCCATTGACGCGTGACATGGATTGCATCCTAGCATTCCCGAACTTTCAAGAATCTTGCTAGCATAAGCACTTTGACAAATAGTTATTTCACCATCACTTTGATTCACCTCAATCCCAAGATAATAACTTAATAAACCAAGATCACTCATATCAAAAGGATTTTTCATCTGACCTTTAAACCTGGAAATATCATCGATGCAAGCTCCTGTGATGATTAAATCATCCACATAGACTCCAACCAACAAGAACGCCGCACCTTCAATCCTCCAGTACACCGTATGCTCCAACGGACTCCGTTTGAATCCAAGAGACATCAGCGAAGTATCTAACTTAGCGTTCCATGCCCGTGGTGCTTGGCGCAACTCATATAACGCCTTACTTAACTTGAGCACCTTTTGTTCATTTTCATAATCAACAAACCAGGTGGTTGCGTCACATATACATTTTCGGTGAGGCCTCCATTCAAAAAGGCCGATTTAATGCCCATGTGGTGAATCTCCCATCCTTTATGCGCAGCCAATGCTAGCAAAAGTCGAATCGTTTCCATTCAAGCTACTGGTGCAAACACTTCATCATAATCGATTCCTTGGCGCTGAATGTACCCCTTCGCAACAAGTCACGCCTTATGTTTTAACACATTTCCCGCTGGATCTTTCTTAACCTTAAACACCCACTTGAGTCCGATTGCTTTGTTCCCGACTGGAAGTGTAGCAAGCTCCCAAGTTCCATTTTTATGAATGGATATCAGTTTTTCATCCATTGCTTTCTTCCAGTACTTCTCCTTAAGAGAATTCTCCAAGTTTGTGGGTTACAATAGCATCAACTTCTTTAGTTGTATCATAGATGTCCGTCAATTTTTGATATCGTCGCCCAACATCTCCCGTGTCTAGTGTGGAGTCTTTAGTTGGAGGTGTTGCTCATTTCTTCAAAGTCTTTGACACAGAGAACGAAGTCGAGATTGAACTAGAGCTGCCCTGCCACGTACTATCCAGAGCTTCTTCTTTCATATTCAAGCTTGCACCCGGTTTGTCGACGTTCACCGCATTATTTTCAAGATAATATGCCACCGTGAAGGTTGTGGCTAGTTCCTTTTTAAGACCTCTTGCTGTCCAATCATTAGATTTGTTTTCTTCAAACAATACATCTATTGTCACATGAAGCTTCCCTTCTACCGGATCTTAAACTCTGTATGTTTTTGCTCCTTCTTCATAATAGATAAACACCATCGACGATGAACGGTTTTCTAGTTTATCCACACCAGGGCCAATCTTCTTTACGTGTGCCAAGCATCCAACATTCGAAAGTGACATACACTTGGTTTGCGTTTATGCCAAGCTTCGTATGGTGTCTTTCCATCGAGACTTCGTGTTGGTGCCCGGTTTAGAATGTAGACAAAATTTTTTACTGCCTCCCCCCAGAACATCCAAATGTTCATACTTTTCATCAAGCAACGTGCCATCTCCAAAACTGTTTGATTACGCCGTTCAACCACTCCATTTTACTACGGCGAATATGGTGCGATAGTGAAGTGTTTGATTCCGTGTTCATAACAATGTTCTTGAAACCCTTGAAACTCATTAGAGTTGAATTCACCGCCACGATCGGAACGAAATGCCATCAGCTTGCCTTTGAATTCAAGTTCAGCCCGTGCTTTAAACTTCT
The DNA here is from genome assembly GCA_037428765.1 of Rubia yunnanensis. Classification (NCBI taxonomy): domain Eukaryota; kingdom Viridiplantae; phylum Streptophyta; class Magnoliopsida; order Gentianales; family Rubiaceae; genus Rubia; species Rubia yunnanensis. Next base: position 133,224,219 of record CM075062.1, read on the forward strand.
TAAAGTATTTGAACGCCTAACCTTTTGTTTTCAAGACTTCCAACCACATGTACCTGCTGTAATCATCCACAATTAACAAGAAATAGCGACCCCCTCCTGGTGTGATTAGTGTGATCGAGCCACAAAGTATATGAACGCCTAACCTTTTGTTTTCAAGACTTCCAACCACATGTACCTGGTGTGATTAGTGTGATCGGGCCACAAATATCCACATGTACTAACTCCAAACCATCTTTGGACCGAAAGCTTGAGGCTTGTGGGAATGTGGCGCGATGTTGTTTACGGATGGCGCAACCATCACAAAATTAATCAACATGGTCGATATTTGGAATTTCTTCCATCATAACACCTTTTTCCAAGTTTTGCAATGATCGAAAATTGAGATATCCATAGCGTGCATGCCATAGCCACGACAACTCATCCACCTTTGAGAGCAAACACACGAGATTTTCCAAGTTCATCTTCAAGGTGTACAACCTATTTTTATTCCGGGGCACTCGTGCTAAAAAGCATACTTTCTCGATCAAACAAATGCAACTCTCCATCTCCTATCACCGTCTTACAACCATTCTCATCTAGTTGCCCGATACTAATGATGTTGCTTTGCAATTGGGGTATAAAATACACCTCTGTAAGTACTTGGTGCTCCTTAGTTTTGCATAAGAGTATCACATCACCACGACCACATATTTCAACCACTGTACCATTACCAAGCTTGACATTTCCCTTCACGTTTTCATCAAGTGACGTGAACATGTCTTGACAGCCAGTCATGTGATTACTTGCTCCCGTATCAAGATACCACACTCCATCCTATGTGTTAACTGGAAATACATGTTCCTCATTGAGAAATACATATTTAGTTTTGTCCGAGACTACCTGAGGGCTTTCATTGCATTCATCTGATGTAGTCACAAGAAGTAGTGCTGGCTGATCATCCTCCAATATACTCAGGTGCTCTTCATCCTTGTGCCCTCGTCGTGGTTTTCGGCATTCTCTTGCAAAATGGCCCAAAAAACCACAGTTGTAGCACCTCTCTTTAGATGGAACTGTGTCATGAGAGTTTCCACGATTAGGGCCCTTTGATTTGTTGATCCCCTGCGACCCCTCGTCATTTTCTTGATACTTTTGGCATGTTTGGCATTCTTCCTCCGTAAGAAGGAGTTGAGAACCTGATTTTGTATCAGATTCACCCATTCTGTAACGCTCCTCTGCTGAGCATAGCCTCCCGGTTAGCTCATCAATTAAGAGAGTACTCAGGTCGAGTAAAGTCTCAATTGCCATCGCTACTTGCGTGTACCATGGTGGTACAATGATTAGGAACTTCTTGACAATCTGTTCCTCCTCCATAGTGTCTCTTAGAGCCTGCAAATTATTAACGAGGCTTGTTATCCTCATGGAGAAGTCATCAACACTTTCTCCATCCTTGAACGTGACTGACTCAAATTCCATCCGAAGCTTCTGTATATTAGCCTCTCTAACACGATCTACACCAATTCGTTGCATTTTGATCATGTCCCAGGCTTGCTTTGCCGTGTCCTTCACATCTAGTGTTGACGACATTTCTAGTGGCACCGCTTGTAAGTTTACGGACAAGGCTTGCCTATCCTCCCGATAATCTGCATCTCCCTCTTCAACTGCCCGCCATAGGCCCTGAGCCTGCAAGTTGACCCTCATTACCAAGGACCAGTCTGCATAGTTTGTGCGAGTAAGAACGGGATAGACCATCGAACCACTTGCTTCCCTAACCACTTACTGCACCACAACATCGCGTCCACGAGCTTGTGATGGGCTGTGTCCACGAGTTCGAGGTGGCGTTCGTGATCCATTTGTAGACATTGTTCAACCAAGCTCTCATACCAAATGTTGAAACTGAAGTTAACAATGGCTAAAACAAAACACAAATTTTGGTTCTGTCAAAACTTACAATTTCTTGCCTATCCACATCTTATTTATAACTGAACCAAAAAAAAAAACAAACGACCCTACAATCTTGTTGCACTACCTCAATTACTAACCTATATTGTAGGAACTAGTACTCAACAAAAAAAAACCAATCGAACTAACCGTTACTACTACTACGGAAAGCTTATTGTAAAGACCAAGTCGTCAACTACAACTCTACTACTTAACAAACTATAAAATCAAGTTTATTCCAACATACTGTGATTACGTACGTCCCATCTACGTGTTTAAATCACTTAATTAACTAACGTTTTATACCTTGTATTTTGTGCGTAGAGTATTCTATTTACAAAAACAATTATTCCTCAAACATTTAAGACAACGTTGTGGGAAATACTGTGTTTCCATAAACTTATGGAAAAATGTGATTTGATTAGAATAATAAAAGGTAAAAGGTCTTAGTTGCAACATTAAAATTTTATTATGCAACGTGTAGTAGTTTTAAAGTTTATAACCCGATCCATACAACCCAAAAAATTTGTCTTCATTTCTTCTGATGTGTGATTTAAACCTTGGTCTAAACTATGCCTTATGGAAAAACTGTCTTTCAAGAGACGAACTCAACATTTAATATAGTTTGAGTGGTTTGAATTTGAATTTGAATTTTAATACATGTGAGAATATATATATATATATATATATATATATATATATACATGGAAAAGTCTTGGAAAATACCTTCTTTCCATAAGCTTATGGAAAGACGTGATTTAATTAGAATAATAAAAGGTAAAATGTCTTAGTTGCAATATTAAAATTTTATTATGTAACTTGTAGTAGTTATGAAGTTTATAACCCGATTCATACAATCCAAAAATTTTATCTTCATTTCTTATAATTTTCAATTTAAACCTTGGTCTTTCCACGACTTATGGAAAGATCGTCTTTCAAGAGACAATCAACATTTAATACATTAAATTTTGAGCGGCTTGAATTTAAATTTTTAATTACATGTGATAATATATATGAGTCCGTCTCTTGAAAGATGATCTTTCCATAAGCCATGGAAAGACCAACGTTCAAAGTGTAAATTAGAAAAAATGAATATAAAACTTTTGGGTTGCATGATACGGGCTATAAACTATATAACTACTACACGTTGCACAGTAAAATTTTAATATTGTAACTAAGAACTTTTACCTTTTATTATTCTATTTGAACCCCGTCTTTCCATAAGCCTATAGAAAGACGGTCTTTCCCAAGACATCATGATATAGGATCGCAAGGTGTGATAGCCTTCATCGAGACCATAGATGTATTGATAAATCAAATCCTTCCCTCTCTCTAGGGAGGCGTGTGCAACAAGATTACAAGTGCACATCAATTTACTAGCTTCACAGTCGCAAACTAACGGAGATTGTACAGAATTATAGTCTCCAAACAGCTTCTTCAGATTGTCAAAGTAGATGGCGATGGTCTGACCATTCTGCCTACAATTCTTAATATCTTTGCGCATATGCAGAATTTTCATACCATTACCAAGAGTAAAATGGGCCTTTAAGTCATCCCACAATTCCTTAACTGTGGCAAAAGAACTTGTAGAAGATCGCATTGCCGGATTTAGGGTTATCAAGATCCAGCAGACAAGTGTAGCATTAACCCCAGGCCAATTGGCAGTATCAGGATGATCATCCTGGGGTTCGGTAATGGATCCATCAATGAATCTAATCTTATGCTTAGCAAGCATAGCACGACAATATCCATGAGACTATTCAAGGTAATTCTCTTGACCCTTCAGGATGGTGGGTGCAATAACCAAACCAGGACAGCAAGAAATGCCAATAAAGTATGGATCGTTAAGTAAGCGACCAACAGGGACAAGTGAACGAGGGCCAGATTGTAATCGCAACTGTTTCAGTAAAGTCGCAATTACCTCATAGTCGTTCCTGTTCTGCAGCATGGTGGCCTCGGATTCAGCATCGATGCGAGCCTGTTGATCAGCATTAGGAGTAGATTCAGAAGTAGACATAGTGCATAATGCCAAAATCAGGTACAGATCAACGACAAATCAGAAGAATCAGCGGCGGATCGGGTCGGTGGGCAACGACGCGTGATCAGACGGTGGCAGCGCATGGATCGTACTGTCGATGCGTGGACAACACGTACGGACAAATATAGGTAGGTTTGGTCACTGTAATTGGAGAAATGGCGGCGACGATCAGCGGATAGTAGTTGGGCAGTGGCGAAAACTTGGACTTGTGCGTGATAGGGACGCGTGACTGACGTTTGGAAGCGGCGACGGCTCGAGCAAAGCAGGGAAAATTTTCTTTAGGTTTCAGGATTTTAGGCGCTGATACCATTTAGATAATAAGGGTAATATGTATTCATGATCTCAGGGTACATTATATTGTGGTACAGAATACCTATACAATCTAGGAAAAGTAATAGAATCTAATTACATTTACAAGTAATATCAACAATCCTTAATATGAATTGATGCAGTAATTCAGTTTAGTGATATGTGCACATGTCACAAATATTTAGTGATGATAGAAGTTGGAGCAAATATTGTGACATTTCCTTAACTGTCGCAAAATATGCATCACTACTGAACTTTTTTTTGTGCTGTCAACAGCCTTATAAATAAATGTAATACCTCTTATAAAATTTGACACAAAACTATATAATACTTTCTATCAAAATGATTTAAGGCCCTTTGATCTCCCGTCTACGTATAAGATGAGTTTGTAATAATGCTCTAGGATGGCTTTGCTTTGAACAAATAATAATAAAATGATATTTAGTTTCAAGTTTATGATTTGGTGTTTTGAATTTGTCATTTAAATACTGATATGAATTATATATTTTTTTATTTTTATTAATTAGTGTTTTTAGAAGATAACACTATACTCTCTTTTTTACTGGGTTTTTTTAAATGAGGTAGTGTGATCATTTGTAATTTATTTCATTTTAGAATAAAGCCTATTAACTCTTCCATGTTGGCGTTAGAAGAGTTCAATTTCGGGTATGCTTTATTTTAGGGTTTAGAGTATTCTTTTATGATTTGATTAGAATTAGATTTGGTAAGATTAGATAAGGCAATATTCATTCAAGATTTATCTTGAAGAATATCGTCGTTTATTCTAGGTATTCTATCTAGATATGGTTTTAGCTTCTTAAAACTGCCATAAGTCATTCTAGTTTCTATTTGTACTGGCCGAATTATAACCTATAAATAGGGGAGTTCATTCATGATTTTACACACCATCTTTATCAATCAAATATACAAACCCTTGAGTTCATACTCATGTTGCTTACAAACTTTTTCCATTGTTATTTAACCACGGGGGTTAGTTAGGTCTCAATAAGCCTTGTGATCTGATCCTGAGGGCTAGTTATAGAGCAAGTCAAAATTAGGCGTACCCTGAGGGATACACACCTGAATTTCGTGTGAGATAGTGAGGGTTTGCAAATCCCTTCACTAGATCAAGATATTAATTTCGCAATCGTGAGTCTTCGCAAGGAGATTCATATCAAATACACTCACTTTCTCTTATTTATTTCATGTAAAAATATAGAGTGAGTATCCTGACAGACGGCATGTCCATTAGTTTATGGACATGCCATTTATGTTTTACCTTTTACACTGCATTTGTTAAATTACATACTCCCTTTGTCCTAGACTAAGCTACACACTCACTATTTAACTGTCAACATGACCAGACTTTGACCACATATTTGAATAGATATATAAACAATAATCTTATCGTATATGATATTGTTGGATTCGTCGTAGTAAGTAATTTCTACATGTCAACTTTTTATTTGTCGTTATTATACGTAGTTAAACATATTGACGGCCTAATATGTTTCTTGAAGATCTTGAAATAGATTCTGTGAAATTTAGTCTGAGACGGAGGGAGTACTAGATTTAGAAATTTTAAAAATATTTTTTATTATAAATTTTTATATTTTCACATTCAAATACACATTATTATTTGTTTTAACTTTTAAAATATAATATTTAAATGTTTTTAAAAAATTACAACATTTATGGTAAAATCAACTGTGGGCAGTCTATAAATTTATGAAAATACTGCATTTCCTGAAACTTTCTCAAAAATTTATTTTTGTAAAGATTAGGCAGTATTTTGAATTAAAATGGTAATAAATTAGTTCTCAATTTTAGTTATAAAACATCTTTTCATGAAATAAATGAGAGATATGGAATGATAAGAATCTAGATCCTACACGGACCGTGTCATCAGAACAGGCTATGTCATCCTCCGTGTCAACCTCACCTACATGGACCATGTTTTCTGAACGAGTTGTGTCAATTGCACCTCCACGGACGTCTCACCTGGATCAAAACTTCGAGGGTTGTGTTTGAGATCCTCTAAGTAACATGGTTGGTCCTATGACTAGAGTAAGGAAGAAACTTAGAGATGTTGCTTTGAATATTTTAATTGATCTAGATTCATGATGAAGAGCCGGAGAGTAATTCAAAATTGTCTTGGATTAATTGTTCAAAAATTTCAAAAATAATGAAGACATCATGAAGAACAATATATAATCTGTTTTCCCACTAGATTTTTTAGTGAGCTAGTGTGATCATTTTAATTTATTTTTATTATGAGAAAGTCTCAGAAAATGCGGTATGTGTATAAACTTATGGACAGTCCATTGTACTTTTTACTTTAAATATTGTAATTTTTTTTTATAAAACTGAATTTTAATTGAAAATAGGTATCAATACTAGTTGCTCTCAATTACCTAACCAAACGTTAGTACAACCGCACACCCTCATCTTCTGTAAGAAAGACTTCTTTCTTTAAAAGATTTCTTCATCTTCCGATCACTTGAAAATGGAAAATACCAATTTATTTTAATTTATTTTATTATTGTTTATGTTATTGAGTAAGTATGGAATTTATCTCCACAGATCAGTATTATTTTTCATCTTATTAACTAGATAATTTTGTTCATGATTATCACTCGATTTGTTGTTATTGTTGATGAATTATGCTCGATCTATATAAATTGGCATTTGTGATTTTGTGTTAGAGATTCAATTTATTTGAATACATCGATTTGTATTTTTAAGATGTTTACCAGTTGAGACAATTAGGGTAAGTTTATAATAGACAGTATTAAAATGTGATCATTGGGACCGAATTGTGTTATATTTGCAGTAGATCTATGTTTAACATAGTAATATCGATGTGTGCGACGTTCCTCTACACCAATCATTTATGATTTTTTGCGGAAAACATGTTAAGATCCTTGAGCAGGATATTACAGTTTTTACTTACATCCCTCATTTGTAACAGTACATATAATTGAATATCAATTCTATTTATTGTAATTACGCCCCTCTATCCAACAACTCTATGAATGATTTTTTAAAAAAGAAAAAAGAACTGTTCTTAATAGAGATGTAAATCAATTAGAATAAGGATAAAAATGAATACCCCTTCTGATTGGTTTTGTGTATATCATGTTCCATATTTTTTAAGTCTTGTATACCCTTTGTATTCACTATATATCAATACACACATCCACAATGATTTGTGGGTTTTACATTCTATCATGGCACTAGTCCGGTTTCACTAAAAATACTTAACTTTTATCTCTTTTTACCATAAATTACGAAATTAAATTCCTATATCTTTTTAGATCGGTCGCCGCCCACCGCCGCTGCTGTCTTCCCACCGTCCGTATTCTTCCACCGTTTTCTCTATCCTTTAGCCGTGGTTCTTCCAGTTCCAATCGGTGTTCATCAGCTCGACCAGTTCCTCTTTGTCGTCTGCCATTCGTCTCCGGTTTTTTTTTCGATCAAGCTGCTCTTCGCCAATCTTGAAAGTTCATTTCCAGCGTCCGCAAAAGCTCTTCTGGCCTCCCCAAACAACATCATATCTTATCATCAAGCCTTCCTATCGCTGCCTTTCTGCACGTGAGTAACACGCGCCATCACTCTACCGCGTGTGCATCTTTGCGATTGCTCCTTCAAGCGCATGTGCACACACGCCTCGTCATCAGGGGGCTTTCTCATTTTCACCATTTTCTCGCAAGTTGAAAATATTCTCGCGAAAGAAAGAAATTCTCGCTGGTTGATCTTTTGTCTCACGAGTTTTTACTCCCAGTCAATAACTCGTCAGCAGCCCATTTAGCGTCGATTAAAAAATAGGTTGGCTTTATTTTGTATTATGGCTCTTTTCAATCAACCAAAGTGTCAATGGTGTTATGGTTTAGGCCATGTTTCTTCTTCTTGCTCTAAGTTGCAAGGTGAATGGTCCCAGTTGCAGTGTTAGTGGTGTAAGAAATTTGGACACTTTGTCTTGGCATGTCCTCACTTAGTCTCTCGGGCTCTTTCTCCTGGCTCTTTACTGCATGCTCGCTAGATAGCTGATTCCGACGCAACCAACCACATGACCTCTTCTCAGTCCGCTCTTAATCGCGTGACTCCTTATTCTGGTAACAAGGGAGTTATTGTTGGTAATGATTCTGCTCTTAACATTACCCATGTTGGTCATTCTTGAGTCTCTGATTCATTATCCTTGTCTGATGTTTTGGTGGTTTCGTAAATTACTAACAATTTACCGTCTATTAGCAAGTTGACTCGAGACATGAATGTTGTTATTTGTTTTGATGATTTTTCTTTCACTATTTCAAAAAAGTTTACTAGAGATATTATTGGTAAAGGCCATCGTGATGATAGCCTATATGTTTTAGACTATGGTGGTGCTGATTTATCTAATTTCGTTGCATCGAGTGCTTCTAAAGCATCTTTTGAACTTTGTCATAATAGATTGGGTCATGTGCCTCACAACATCATTTTGTCCTTGAGCAAGTCTAGATGTTTGTCAGTTTCTAGTTTGCTGCTAAAGCCTCATTTATGTCCCACTTGTGAGATGGCTAAAGGCAAGCGTCTTTCTTTTACTGATAATTTAAAATGCGCACCACGCATACTTGATCTGGTTCATTGTGATCTTTGGGGACCCTCTCCTGTTGTCTCTCGAGCTGGCTACTCATATTATGTCATTTTTGTTGATGATTGATGTGTGTTATATTGTGTTCATATTTTGTGGGATTATTATGATTTTATTGAGATATAATTTGCACTTTAAGGTGTTTTTGGTGCAGGAACTCATGGATTGTTAAGAATTGAGAGGGAGCTATACATTGTACTCTTTTTTCCTTAACCAACGGTTTTTTCCCACTGGGTTTTCCAGGTTAAGGTTTTTAATGAGGCGATGTGCTCCAATGGAAAATATTCTTATTTTATAAGACATTTTTCCAGGGATGAAGGAAGAGAGGCAAAAGCAGAATTGCTGAAGTTATGGGGTGAAAAGTGAATTCTTGAAGACATGTGGATTTGAAGAAAATAAAGATATTCACTTCCCATATTAATAAGGATTGTATTATCTCTTGCCAATTGAAATACCTTAATTTTAGGAATTAGTTAATTAGAGTTAGAATATATTTTACTATGTTATTTATTCCGCAAAGAATCCGAATTGCATTTGGACTCGGTTTCATGTATTGGACAACCGCACGGAGGTGTATAAATACACCAATATTGCGGAATACGGAGGTTCAGGTTTTGTTTTTCTTAGTGCAGTTTTCTTAGGGATTAATTAGGGGATATATATATTGGCATTACAATATACTGGAGTTGGGAGCCTATGCATTCGATTTGATTACGGTTTGCTTTTGTTTTATTATTATTCCGTTAGTTAATTATGTTTATTGATTATATTGTTTATTTGTTTACTTTAATCATTATGAGTAACTAATTTATATATCGGCATGGAATAACAAATGTTAGTTTATAAATCGTGAGGCCTAATTGTTTTATAATTGATTCTTATGTGTTCTTGATTGTTCTTGGTTAAATTTATTTCTGATGTGTTTAAGTCTGATCAACTTGAATATTATTGGGATAATGCTATCTAATTCTACCAATACGTAATCGTTGGAAAGGGTTAGTAAGTAGCGAGTTCTTGTGAAAAACAGCTAACTAGCTAAGACTGTAATAGCAAGATGGGGAACAATTAAGTGTGCGTTACTATTTGCTTTTACTTTGGTAATTGCTATATCGGGTTCTTTTCATTCTTAATACTATCGAGGTGTGTATCTGGTTCAGCGAATACTTTCTGGGGCCATCTTGGTAAGAGAAACAATTAGTTAATTATAATTGGTTAATTGTCGATAAAGTACGAAAGAATTGGGGAGGTTAAGCGTACCTACTTTCCTATAACTGATAGATGCATATGAATTGATTTATCTTTGCGCCTATGATCGATGTTTAACTAATGTGAGTTATTCCGAGCCGATTGCATTCATCATATATTTACTAGATTTTTATATCTGTTAGTTGCATTATTATTTTATATTAGTTAGTTGCATTATTAGTTGTTAGATAAATCTGAAAATTAAGGCGTGGTGGCTACATCAAAAGTGCTCTATATTAGTAGGAATTTTATTATAGTTCTTGCTCCGTTCCTCGTGGGATCGACTCTGCTTACTACTGTACTAATTTCATCATTAGAATTTGCAGATTATTTTGGTGAGTGAAACGACGTTCACCAATGATTTTTCATGGTTTACTTGGTTTTATCCTCCATGCCGAAAGTCAGATTTTGTAGAGGCTTACATGCAATTTGAAGCTTTTGTTGAGAACCAGTTTTCTACCACCATTAAAGTATTTCAAAGTGATGGCGGAACCGAGTTTGTTAATCATCGCATGCGGACTCATTTTGCGTCTAAGGGTATTCATCATCAGCTTTCCTGTCCTTACACTCCTGAGCAAAATGGTCATGAAGAGAGGAAGCATAATCATATTACCGAGACAGGTTTGTCGATGCTCTTTCATTCTGGCCTTCATCATTCATTCTGGTATGATGCTTTTTATACGACGGTTTACATCATCAACATACTGCCTACTCCGGTTTTATCTGGCCAGTCTCCACTCTCTGTTATTTTTGGTACTACACCTAACTACTCCAATTATCATCCATTTGGCTATTGAGTTTTTCCTTATTTGAGGCCATATGTTGTGCATAAAATGACCCCTCAGAGTATGTCTTATATATTTTTTGGGATACAGTTTTCAGTACAAGGGTTATCGATGTCTTGATCCTTTTACAAATGAGTACATCACTCGCCATGCTCGGTTTGATGAGTTGTTTTTTCCATCTACTCGTACTGGCACTGTTACAAATTCTTCATCACTGGATGTTTATGATTTTTTAGAGCCTTCATTGGTTCCATCAAAGGTGTTTGAGCCATCTTTTACAGCATAACCACCTATTATGTTGGAAAATTCAAAATTTCCAACTGTACTGGAAGCTCAGGGTTCTTCAGAATATTGCATTTGTTTGCCACAAGGTGACCAGCAGCGTGTCCGACACCAGCCAGTGCCGCCAGCACATCCGACAATGCCGCTATTGCCAACTCATGCTCCGGCTACCCTGGCCGCACTTGGACCCCGCACGCTGCCTTCTCAGCCACTGGCATCTTCACCAAATTTATCGGCCACCCTTGCTTCTCCAGTGCCATCATCACCGCCACCCGCTGTATCGCCTCTAATTGCCTTGGGTTCCATGCCTGCTGGGTCAGATTCTACACCATCCTCAGGATCCGTTCCTTCACTGGTTGTGGGTCCCTCCTCTCAGCATCCGATAATTACTCACCTGCGCACTGATTCTCTACGGTGCAAGAATTTTTCTGAATATGATATTTCTTGTTTACTGAGTGCTTTATTTTCTAAGACTGAGCCTCAGAGTTATCGCTCGACTGTCAAAGATCCTGAATGGGTTGCTGCAATGGACTCAGAGATGAATTTATTGCGCACTCAACATACATGGGAGCTGGTTCCTTATCTTTCACGTGCAAATTTTATTGGTTCAAAATGGGTTTACAAGTTGAAGCATAAATCCGATGGTTCCCTTGACCGACAGAAAGTGAGGTTAGTTGCTCAGGGTTTTTCTCAATTGCCTGGTTTTGATTATGATCGTAATTTTAGTCCAGTGGTGAAGGTCTCTACTGTTCGTACTATTTTATCCATTGTTGTTCATCGCAATTGGCCATTGTGTCAGCTTGATGTGAAAAATGCTTTTTTAAATGGCATTCTGGAGTCTCCAGTTTAGATGAGCAGCCTGCTGGATACAAAGACCCTATGCGTCCTGACTATGTTTTTCGTCTATGCAAGGCCATTTATGGTTTGAAGCAAGCTCCATGCGCTTGGTTTCAGCGTTTCAGTTCCTTTTTTATTGGCCTGGGTTTTGTATGCAGTTCTTCAGATACCTCGTTATTTGCTTTTTCACAGGGTGCCTTTTTACTCTATTTATTGGTTTATGTTGATGACATTATTCTTACTGGGAATGATGGTCATCTTATTCGGAAGTTTATTGATCGGGTTAATCAGGAGTTTAAGATTACCGATCTTGGTACTCTGCAATTTTTTTGGGATTGGAGGTTGTTCGTACTTCCAAAGGCTTATTCCTTGGTCAAGCCAGATATGCCTGGGACATTTTACTGTGAGCTGGCATGCAAGACTCTGTGCTTGTTGATATTCCATTTGTGGCATTTTTGCAACTATCTAGCTCTTTCGGTAAGCCATTTGGAAACCTCACACTTTATAATTATTTGGTTAGTGTGTTATAGTATCTATCGGTCACACGTCTCGACTTGTCCTATGCTATGAATACAGTTAGTCAGTATTTAGTAGGCTCTTACTGATGACCATTACCAAGTTGTCACCCAGATTTTGCACTATGTTCATGGTACACTCCACTATAGTCTTCAGTTTTGTGCAAATTTCTCTGCTTTACCAGTTTCTGGTTACTCCGATACTGATTGAGCTCGTTGTATAGAGACTTGTAGGTCTACGTATGGTTATGCCATTTTCCTTAACATGGTTTCCTGGAGTTCTAAGAAGCAGCCTACAATTTCTCGTTCTAGTTCAAAATCAAAGTATCGTGCTATGGCAAATACTGCTGCGGAGTTAGCTTGGTTGTTGAATCTTCTTTGAGACTTACGTGTGACGTCGCGCGCCCTGCCCATTTTGCTGTGTGATAATAATAATACTCTCTTCCTGGCTCAGAATCCTGTTTCTCATAAGAGAGCTAAGTACATTGATATTGACTATCATTTTGTGCGTGAGATGGTGTCTTTTGGAAAGCTCAAGATTGCTCATGTTTCTATGGACTTACCGCTTGCTAACATCAGTTTGAGTTTCTACATTCAAGGCTTTGCACTACGACCAGTCCTACGCTTCGCTAGAGAGGGGGGGTAATAGAGATGTAAATCAATTCGAATCAGGATAAGAAAGGAATACCCTTTCTGATTGGTGTTGTGTATATCCTGTTCCACACTTGTTTAGGTCTTGTATAACCTTTGTACTCACTATATATATATATACATATATATATATATATATCAATACACACAACCACAATGATTTGTGGGTTTTACATTCTATCAGTTTTCTTTGATTTTCTCCCTTTATTTGTGTTTCTTCCGGATACTGTAAGACCCCGTTCTCCAGAGTTCATATGCACTTCGATTTAATTGAGTTTAGTGAAAATTTAATTGATGAAGTTTAGCTTAATTTAATTATATTATTACTAAATTCTATACATTTTTTTTGTTTTGTTCGATTCAATTCTATCAGTTTAGTTCTGTTCAATAAAATAGGTTTCGGAGAACGGGGTATAAGAGGGTAGTACGCACTTATTTTAGAGTTTTAGAAAAAAAAGATAAAAAGGGAATTTGATAAAATCTTTTGGAGAAAGTCTCATGTTATTAAATCAATCATAAAAAATTCATTTGAATAAATTTTAGGGTCAAATTATAATTATTTATGCATTACGATACATTTAAAAAAAATTCCAAAATTATAGAAAGCTCATTGCAGTAAATAAAACAAATATCAAACCACCTTATTAGTTACATCAATTATAAAATAACCTTGTTTAACAGTTAATCGGTTAAAATAAGATATCACACAAAAGATACATATTATTATAGCTTTAAAGACAAAGTATAGAAAAAAACCATCTTTCCATAGGTCATATGAAAAGAAGGGGTTTAATTAGAATAATATGAAGTTAGAGGTTTATACACTGCAGTAACTGCAAATGAAACATTTGAGTTTTGATTAGAAACATTACATATTTAGTTTATTAAAAGAGAAAGGAGAAATAACTCACTACCTAAAGCTCTTGACATGGCCATGACACCTTCAACTCGAGGCCCATCCCATGATATAACACGTCCACCGGAAGCATGGATTCGCTCAAGCTCATCGGGACGATCACACTATTGATTAAACATAAAAAAAATTCCTTCAAATTACATCGCATTTAGTTTAAAAATAAAACACATAACAACATCAAGATAGTTAATTACCTTGTGGTCGACTAACAAAGGAACTGGCGCACCATCTCGGCACAGAACTACCCTGCAATCCCCACGGGTATAGATGATTATCTGAGTTGGGGTGATGATGGCTACTATGACAATTGATCCAATGGCATCAAGTGTGATGGTTTCTTCATCCATGCGTTTCAAGTTTCATTTCATATCTTCCTCTTGATTGCAACCCACATCTCTCATGTTGTCATTGAGCATCTCCTCCTTCACCAGCTCAAGCAGAAAATCTTCACATCTGCTAGCCACCTGCATACAATAGATGCTTATTTATTTATATTAACCCAAACCATAAAAAAATATAAATTGAGATGAAAACACACATAGAAAATTAAACAAAATGCATAAATTTAAATTTACATACATGTGAACAACCGTGACCATCAAACACACCAAAATAATGGATGTGCTCGGCACTTGCACTGTTTTCATTTCCACTGAAATTTAGTTTTACCTAATTAAATCAATAACTACTACCGTGTTCCAACATAGCCTATCTAATCAAGTATGCAATAAAATAAAGCATGAACACACGAGACTTGGTTACGTAGTTCGGTGAAATCCACCAACATCTGTGGGGCCATGGGCAGTTCAGAATGAATCTACTAATCAGAAAGATACAGTACAAAGTACACCATACAATATACTTAACTAATTATAACATGTGAATTCTACAAGCTCCCCTTGCTACCAATCCGCCTTGATCAGACTCCCTCTGAACTCGAAACTCGTCGATGCTGGATCTCCTTCTCCCAAGGAATTAAGGTATACGATTCTAAACTTGATCAACAGTTTAAGTTCATGTTGGAACACAGACGAATGGCTCTGTAGTACCTCTCAAAAGATAAAAACTGGATGCAGATTTTTCTTCAATTATTTTGTGAGTGGCATGGCCATGATGTCCATCAATATATATATATATCATGAGCAGATTGGAATTCTCCACATTTGTCTTCAAAAGATTCTATTTCCAAATCAGCTTCTGAAGCATATTCAAATCTCATAAATAAAGGGATTTTTCTTATCTCAATTATCACATAATATTACAAAAATCCAAATCCATAATTATAGGGATTTTTTATAAATCCAATATGCTTCAATCACACGCCTAAAATAATATATTGCATAACTCAATATTCATGCAATATCTTCAACTGATTAAATCCTTTTTGGTTTCACCTTTCCATTTGTTTCAACATGGAAAGTCTTCTTACGCTTACAGTCTTATGCGTAAATGCTTCCTTCCCATATAATATTCTTATTACAACCAAATCCACTGAAGAGAGGAATTATCAAAGCTAATCAATTAAAGAAAGGAAGTAGAATATTTCGTCCTAATCTATTCCATAACCAAAATCTATCTCAATTCTAACTCTTCAAATCTTAATCAAATCCCACAAATATAGGAATTGATATATTATTCAAATCAAATTACTCTTGGACGAGACTTCTGCTTCTCAGATTCTTTCTTCAAGCTTTCCTTATCCTACCAAAATTCATTCTTTGATGTTACAACATAATAATACCATATTTGCATGATTACCGAAAATTGCCAATTAGCCAAATCTAGACTTTACAATCTCACCCTTTGACATTTTATGGACCCACCAACCTTTTGGACTTTCAAAGCAACTACTATGCAAATATATATACATCAAATAAACCACATATGGATGTTGGAACATGAGCCAGAAAAACTTTTAACTCCCCTTGAATTTCACAGCTCCAAATCATCAAGACTTCAACATCCTTGTTGGAACATCAAATTTACATAAACTTCACAATCAGTACTTAGCTACCCAGAAAACCATGTTGAAACATAGGACCAACATAAACACATAAGTACTGAAATCCCTGAAAATCAAGAAATCCAAAACCTTTTCCCCCTTGGGATTATAAACATGCCAGATGCATTAGACACAAAAAACCAAAAAATATATCCAATAACTGTAACTCCTCGTAAAGAAAATATCTGGCGTATGTTGGAACATTGCCATAGCAGAACCTTCAAACCTCTTCAGGAGCAGCTATATGTGCCTCATCTAATCTGGCATTTTCTGCCTCCAAAACTTCCATATGAGTGGCTAGAGCTCTTAAATTTTCATTAATGACCACAAACTTGACCTTCTTCTCATCAACATCAGAAGTTGTTTCCTCAGGATTCCATGGCAGATCATGCATATGTATTAAATAAAATGTCCTCTTGTTTGAACTTTTCTTGAGTTAGAGATGTAGTATTTCAAAAGGGAATCCAACAGTTTACAACAATTTGGAATAGATAGAAATACCTGGTAGTGAAGCTAGATGCAACATTCCCTTGAGTGGCCACTGAGACTGAAATCCTCCAGTAATTTCTGACAGAATCTAATTATCCTGTCTCTGATGTAAACTCTGTTGTACCACTCAGAATCTGGATCAATGTTGCCTCCCATTAAGCTTGCTTAAAATTCTTCTACAATTTCTCGGTTGTACTCCTTGTAGATTGAGGCAGCAGTCTTGAGATCCAAATAGTGTAAGTAGGATGTAAATCCACACTCCTCATATACACCCACATTAGTTGTCTTCTTAGCTAATATCATATCTCTCATGGCAGTTGGATCAGAAGTACATTCAATAATATGCTCAACTTGTGTAGGAACATCAATCACTGATGTTGGAACATAGCAGCTCTCAGCTTCACCCTCTTTCTCTATGTTGGAACATAAGATTCTTTCATTGCTTTATAATCAACACCTCAAGTTTATATCGATGTTGGAACATAATCTTCTCAGCTTCCTTCACTTCATCAGTACTTTCTCCCCCTATCTCCCTGTCTGGTGTTGGAACATATGTTTGTTCACTACCCAGATCATAATCTTCTCTAACCACATTTACCGATGTTTGAACATCAGAATCTTTAATCACACTAGGCTCATCTATTTCCATATCCAAATTTTCTCTATCTGTCTCAATACTCTATGTTGAAACTTGGCCAGCATCACTGCCTTCCAACTTCTCATTATACTAATCCAGAATACCAGAAGGAACCATCTCTTATGCATCTCATTAGTCACCATAATGTCTTCAACACCAACTTCCAACATGTCCAACTACGCCTCCATTTTTTTGTATTTTTCTAATGTATGTACAAAATAAAATCACACAAAGCTTGAGAAAATAATAAATACCTCAAATTTGACAAACACCTAAGTGTTGTTTGAGGATTTCAAAAGTTCCAGAGTCCAAAGGCTTTGTGAAAATACCCGCAAATAGTCCCAATGTTGGAACAACGTCAACTACCACTTCTTTTCTCTCAACCAGTTCTCGAATAAAATGAAGGCTTATATCAATGAGCTTTGTCCGAGAATGCTGTATTGGATTCTTTGAGATGTTATTAGCACTTTTGTTGTCACATCACACTTTTAGAAACCCTTCTTTAGTTCCATAATCAATCAATATTTGTTTCACCAATAATACTTGTGCACAACAACTTCCACCCATAAAGAAACATCCACCGGTGGTGCTTTTACAATCATCTACATTATTGTCCCAATCAGAATCACTATAACTAACCAGATGGGAGTCTTGATTCTTAGAATACAAGATTCCATACTCATAAGTCCCACTAACATATCGAGTTATCCTTTAGATTGCATCAAGTGAGATTCCTTAAGATCATCCTGAAATCTTACAAATACTCCCACCACACTCATCTTCAATTCAACTTGCATCAAAGTCACAAAATCTTGTACCAAAGATGGTGAAGTAGACCCAAAGATTATATCATCAACATAGATTTAAGCAATCAATATATTTGATAATTTTCGAAAAACAAGCAAGGTACGATCTACTCCCCCTTGACGATAACCTTTCTGAATAGGAAAGGTAGTGAGTCGCTCATACCACACTCTTGGTTCTTGTTTTGATCCATACAAAGCTATCTTGAGTCGATGATATACTTCCTCATTAACCACACCGTGTAGGGGAGCATTCTTGACAACGTTTTGGTACATCGTAACATTCATAGTGCAAGTCATTGCAAGGAGAATGCAAATAGAATCTAACCTGAAAACTGGTGCGAATGTCTCATCAAAATCAACTCCTTCAACTTGAGTGTAGTCCTGAGCAACTGACCTTTCTTTATTTCCATTGTGTTTAAATTTCCCAAGTTCTTCTTGCATTTCTACAATCCAATACTTATCAAGTAGAACCTCTTTCTAATTCTTGGGCTCAATGAGGGGGAGAAACAATTGTAGACCAGCAAGATCCCTGTAATTGATCTGAGGGATTGATCAAGTCCTTCTTCTGCTTGATTCAACCTGCACTGATGTTGGAACATGGGAGAGTTCTAGAGAGGATGGTGTTCCAATATCGCTATAGTTATGTAAGTCATCAGCTTCATCTGTAAGATCTACCTTATATGATGTTCCAATATCGTTACGTCCCTCATCAGAGAAATCATCCGATGTTGGAACATGGTCACCCGCATGATCTAACTCATCATATTCAACACTCAAGTAGTTCACTTCTTGTTCCACCAAGTAACATTTGTCTGATGACCGAATACCAGTAAGCACTGTGTTGTTTCCATGTTTCACCATGCACTTCTCCTTATGGAATTCCGCGATCATAGTATCATCACACAACTGGATAATACTTAGGAGATTATCCTTTAGATCTTCCACCAACAGAAGCCTAGTAAAGGTTGGAAATTCCTTTGTCGATAGCTCACATATTCCAACTACCATGCTTTTCTTTCAATAGCCAAATGTAACAAATCCACCATCATAGGGTTTGATATTCTTTAGGTACTCTTGTGATCCAGTCATATGTTGAGAACATTCACTATCAAGGTACCAAGAATACCTAGGGTGTGCAATAAGGGACGTGTGAGCAACAAAGCACAATTTAGAGGTTTTAGGGATCCATACCTTTCTGGCCATCCTTGACTGTTGCACTTGATCCATGTTTGAACATGCTACGGGCCGACGTCCATTCATAATATCTCTGAAAAGCATAAAACACTAATCCTATGCATGACCTTGATAGGTACAGTAACCACACATTAAGGCTTTTCATGGGCGTGTTTTGACAACTTTTCTCTTCATAACTTAAACCTCAGGTTTAAATACTTCAGTGCTGGTAGATGGTTTTTTATAGCCTATCACTTGTCAATTTCTAGAATTCTGACCCATGGTAAGAATGTCATCCAATTTTTCTTTTCCATAATTCAATCTTCTAATAGCTATCTTAGGAACTTCAGCCCTCTTTGTTATCGAACTTAGATTTAATTCCAACACCTTAATTTCCTTTCGGAGTCCTTCCACTAGGGATGTTATCTCTTTTTCATCTTCGGTTAAAAGGTTTTTCTCACTTTTTAAGAGTATGTTAGCATCAGTAACTTTCAGCCACATTTCATACATATTTTCATAAGAAGCATAAACATCCTCATCACTCACAATCTCATCATCACTCGAGGAGTATTCTTCACATATCTTCTTTGTGTTGGAACATCGGACTTCAGTAACCTGAACCATGTTGGAACACTGATCCACTTCTTCTTGTCTGATGTTGGAACATTCAGTACCAAGTTCTGAGGCTCCTTGAAGTTTTGCTCCAAAAGCCATATAATTGCTGGTCAATTCCTCTTCGTGATTCTTCTCTTCTTCATATTCACTCTATAAGGGTGCATATGATTTTCCATGCTTCTTCCGAGTGTTGGCACATTTATCTTGGATATGTCCATACCCTTCACATTCTCTGCATTGTATTCTTCCTAGCCGCCTCAATTCTCCATTTTGATTTCTTGAGGATTTCTGAGTGGTTTGCTCCCTCCTTGATCCATGATTATTGCCAAAGTCTTGAAACCATGATCTGTTCCCATTAAAACTTTCCTGGGAATTATTATTTACCACTTTCTTAAGAATCCTTGAGAAATTATTTGTGATAAAAGCATGGTCTTAATTTTTATCATCGCTATCCTCCTTCGTTGGATGTTCTAACATCATTTCATAGGTTTGTAGTGATTCCATGAACTTATCCAAAGTCATTGTGGTTACGTCCCTTGCTTCTTATATTGCTGTTACTTTCATGGTAAATCTTTGGGGAAGTGATCTCAACATGTTCTTCACCAACTTAGACTCTTTGTAAATTTTTCCCAATTGATGTGCCATATTTGTGATGTCTTTCACTCTTTCATTGAATACTGCTATAGTCTCATCTTCTTCCATTTTTAGCTCTTCAAATTTTGTGGCCAACATTTCTAGCTTTGATTCACGAACATGAAATTTCCCCTCGTGTACAGTTTGTAGGATATCCCATACTTTCATTGCTTGTTGGCACTTAGAGATAAGTTTGAAGTGATCTTCATCTACTGCACTAAATATGACATTTCATTCTGTGGAGTTTGCCAAGCCGCCCATTTTTTCAGCTGGTGTTCACTACTCTTTAGGTTTAACTACTGACTCTTTAGAACTAGATTTTCCTCCTTCAGAACTTCCAACAACTGGGGGTTTCTATTATGTTTCAACATAGTGCCAAGCCTATTCATCCAGTTAATTTATAAACACCCGCACGCGAGCCTTCCAATAGTTGTAATTTGTTTCTTCCAACAGTGGTGACCGAGACACAAAAGCTTCTTCTCTGGTCGCCATTGGTAAAATCGGATCACACTTTCCTTGTCAAAACTAAGGTAAAATAAGTTACTTAGCTTTGATACCAATTGAAATTTGGGTTTACCTAATTAATTCAATAATTACTATCGTGTTCCAACACAGCCTATCTAACAAAGTATGGAATAAAATAAAGCATGAACACACGAGACTTGGTTACGCAGTTCGGTGAAATCCACTTATATCAGTGCGGTCATACCTAGTTTGTATGAATCCAATAATCAGAAAGATACAGTACAAAGTACACCATACAATATACTAATCTTAACTAATTATAACATGTGAATTCTGCAAGCTCTCATTGCTACCGATGCGTCTTGATCAAACTCCCTCTGACCTCGAAACTCGTCGACGCTGGATCTCCTCCAAATCAAATTACTCTTGGACAAGACTGCTGCTTCTCAGATTCTTTCTTCAAGCTTTCCTCATTCTACCAAAATTCATTCTTTTGATGTTGTAACATAATAATACCATATTTGCATATTACCACAAATTGCCAATTAGCCAAATCAAGACTTTATAATCTCCCCCTTTGACATTTTGTGGATCCACCAATCTTTTGGACTTTCAAAGCAACAACTATGCAAATATATAGACATTAAGTAAAGAACATATGGATGTTGGTACATGAGTTGGAAAAACTTTTAACTCCCCCTGAATAGCACAGCTTTAAATCATCAAGAATTCAACATCCATGTTGGAACATCAATTTCACATAAACTTCACAATCAGTACTTAGCTACCCAAAAAATCATGTTGGAACACAGGACCAACATAAACACATAAGTACTGAAATCCGATAATATC
Organism: Rubia yunnanensis; assembly: GCA_037428765.1. Lineage (NCBI taxonomy): Eukaryota > Viridiplantae > Streptophyta > Magnoliopsida > Gentianales > Rubiaceae > Rubia > Rubia yunnanensis. The sequence continues at coordinate 133,246,016 of CM075062.1, forward strand.
CAGAAAATCCAGAAATCCAAAACCTTCTCTCCTTTGGGACCAAAAACATGCCAAATGCATTAGACATAGAAAAACAAAAAATATATCCAATAACTGCAACTCCCCCTGAAGCAAATATCTGGCGTATATTGGAACATAGCTATAGCAGAACCTTCAAACCTCTTCAAGAGAAGCTATATGTGCCTCATCTAATCTGGCCAAAACTTCCATCTGAGTGGCTAGAGCTCTTAACTTCGCATTAATGGCTCAAACTTGACGTTCTTCTCATCAACATCCGAAGTTGTAGCCTCAGGATTACATGGCAGATCATGCACATATCTTAAATCAAATATCCTCTTTTTTGGACTTTTCTCGAGTAAGAGTTGTGGTATTTCAAAAGGGAATGAAAAAGTTTATAACAATCTGGAATATATAGAATTACCTGGCAGTCAAGCTAGATGCAAGAACATTCCCTTGAGTGGACACTGAGACTGAAATCCTCTAGTAATTTCTGATAGAATCTAATTATCTTGCCTCTGATGTAAACTCTATTGTACCACTCAAAATCTAGATCAATGTTGGCTCCCATTAAGTTTGCATAAAATTCTTCTACAATCTTTCAATTGTACTCCTTATAGATTGAGGCAGCAGACTTGAGACACAAATATTACAAGTAGGTAAATCCACACTCCTCATATACACCCACAAATTGCCAATTAGTCAAATCTGGACTTCACATCCACCCTGGCACAAAGATGGATGAGTTGCTACAGCATCCTCCATATCCCTTCGTCTCTCACACATGGCTCCGATTCCGAATTAAGGAAACCTTGGATAGGGTACAACTACTGTATTTGAAGTATTACACTTGAAATGATGTTGAAACTCTTTATCTGTTTAGTATTTGAAATATTGCACTTAAAATGATGTTGAAACTCTTTACCTGTTACAACTAGGAGTGGATCTAAATTTATGAAATCCTGGATATGTTGTAACTTTCGATTATGAACATTGAAATGGTATTGAAATTCTTTATCTGATTCTGTATTTTATAATTCGTGAGAAATTTGCCCTGATCTTGACCACCTAAAATCTCCTGACTCATGCTCCGCCTGATTAGAATCCATGCTCACCCTCTCCCTCTTCTTAGCTGCACACAAACTGGCAACAGATCTAACCCGAGTGTTGTTCTTAGGATTAATGCACAAACGAATTAAATTTATAGAGAAAAAGGATGTGAAAATGTAAATTTTCCGTTCATTTAACACAAACTACTTGCATATCCATACACGTTAGTAGCTACTATGTATACATTTAACACTCTGTAGACTGCAAATGAGTACCAGTGTTACTCTTGTTTTATCCATTACCTACAGAATTAGCTCTTGTCATCCAAACCGTTCAAAAACCTGCATGATCGCGTTAGATTGATGCATAATACATTTGACACGTGTATTGCAGTTTCATACGTTCCAGCTACCTGTACAAATCATTTAACAAAATTTTTTTATATAAATCTTTATTTTGTGTGTGGAGTGTTTCATTTATAACCAATTCCTTTTTAAACATTTTCAATATGGTAAAATTTGAGCAGTTCGATTTCATGCATAATCGTGTTAGACTTATGGGTATAAATTTGACACATTATTGTGGTTTTTTACGTGCCTGCGACGTGTACAAAACATTTAACAATTTTTTTATACATTTGTATTTTGTGGATAGAGTGTTCCATTTATAACAAAAATTCCCTTTCAAACATTTTGAATACGGTAAATTTTGAGCGGTTTGAATTTGAAATTTTAATTGCATAGTGTAATATAAGAGATGGTAAGCGTCATTTGTATATATAGATTACTTTTAATATATATTAATGTAAATTAATTTAGAGGTGAAAATAGGGGAGACAATAGGGCGGAACGAGAGCGGATTATGATATCTACACATTTCCCACCAAATATTTTGATATCCATATCTGTCCCATCACCTCAATCATCACCCACTTGAATCTCCCTCTAGTCACTTCAAATCAACTACATTCATCCTACTTATATCAACAAAAACACCTATATTATGCTTTTATGGATAAATAATAATTCAAAATTCCAAAAAGTATTTACATATAATATATGTGCATTTAGATAAATAATATATTATTATATGTTAAATTAGTGGGTATATAGCAGGTTTAGGGGACCTCCACCAAAATCCACCCACTGCCATTTCTACCAGCGCGTTCGTGCCATGCTCAATCGTTGAGCTGCCTCCTCCCTAACAGAGTGTCTGCGATCGTCACCCTCCTCCTTACCTGGATGACTATGTCTATGGTTATTATGTTTGTGCTGTTACTAATGAAGAACCTCCCCCCCACTGCTACGATCACTCATGCGCCATCACGATCCTCAGGTGTTCTCTATCCTCTTACTGATTATGTATTTTTGATAAATTTTCTAATACGTATTCTAGATTTTTGGGTGCAGTAACTTCTAGTGCAGATCCCACTAATTATTCTGAGGCATCGAAGCATGCTCATTGGCGTGATGCTATGGATGATGAGATTAATGCTCTTGTGCACAATCAGACTTGGACAATGGCTTCTCTACCTTTGGATAGGACTACAATTGGTTGCAAATGGGTTTACCGTACCAAGTTCAAGCTTGATGGTACCATAGAACGTTACAAAGCTCGTCTGGTGGTTCTTGGGAATCGTCAGATTGAAGGGATTGACTATATTGAGACATTTGTTCCTGTTGCGAATATGAGTTTAGTTCTCTTGTTCTTATCTGTTGCAGTCATTTGTGGTTGGGAACTAAATCAAATGGACGTGCATAAGTATTTTCTACATGTTGATCTGCATGAAGAGGTCTTCATGCGAGCTCCCTCTGGCTATCATGTCCCCCTTGGACAGGTAGGTCACCTTCAAAAATCTCTTTATGGTCTTCGACAGGCTCCATGCATTTTGTTTGCCAAGTTAGCTCAGGCTTTACGTGCATTTGAATTTGTTCAGAGTAAAGCAGATTACTCTCCTTTTGTATTCTCCCATGGTTCAGTATCTTTACATGTGCTTGTTTATGTGGATGATTTGGTTATTGCTAGTAGTTTTGTCGCTTATCTCTGAATTCAATAAATACATGGGCTCTTATTTTCACATGAAACATCTTTGTCTGCTTAAGTATTCTTGGGTACAGAGATTACTAGTCGACCAGATGGGATGTTCTTGCACAACGGAAATATGCTCTGGACATTTTATATGACATATGCTTATTAGCTTCTAAACCAACTGATTTTTTGATGGAGCAACAACACGATCAGGCGCATGTTGAAAGTCCACTTTACAATGATCCTGAGCAATACTGGTGCCTAGTTGGACGCCTGATATACCTCACTGTTATACGTTGTGAGCTTAACTATTCAGTTCATACACTTGCACAGTTTATGAAGTCTCCTTGTGTTCCTCATTGGCAAGCTGCAGTTCTCGTTTTGCACTACTTGAAGAGTCATCCTGGTCAAGGTTTATTTCTCTCTTCCCATAGTGCATTTTAGTTGGCTGCTTACTGTGATTCTGATTGGGCTGCATGCCCTATTACCTAGCATTCTCTTTCCGGATACTTTGTGATGATTGGTTATTCTCTGGTTTCTTGGAAGAATAAGAAGTAGACTTTGGTTTCTCAATCTTCTGCTGAAGCGGAGTATCGTGCTATGGCTGTTACCTGTTGTGAATTGTTATGGCTTATGTCTTTGCTTAAATACTTGGGGGTTGCACATACTACACCTATGCGATTGTTTTGTGACACTTAATCTCATCTTCATATTGTGGAAAATCCGGTGTTCCATGAATGTACAAAGCATATTGTAGTTGATTGTCATTTTTTCAAGGATCTTGTGCAGTATGGTACTATTGTTACTCATCATATCTGCATTTCAGATCAAACTGCGGACTTGTTTACCAAAACTCTCGGATGAAACCAGTTTCATTCACTAGTTGGAAAGTTGGGCATTTCTGATCCCCATGCTCCAACTTCAGGAGAAGTATTAAGGAATGTAAATACTAATTGTAATTGGAATTAGATTCTATTTTATTTTCCTAGTTTGTATAGGACTTTTGTACCACTATATAATGTACCTTGAGATCATGAATACAATCACACATTATTACCCCTATGACATAATTATTTTTTTTAGTCTCTTACATATTCACCAATACCTTCTTTTGGTCCCCGAGGCCAAAACCACGTTTAATCGTCCAGTAACATTCTAAAATTGAATCTTTTGGTCCCGGGAGGCGGTTTTCAGGTAAAGTCAATGGTAAAATGAGTCAAAATATGTACTATGGCCATTATACCATTGAGTTTAAAAAAATCAAAAAAGAAAATTAGAACCCTCACTGTCTCGTCTGTCTCCCACCACCGGTGACACTGCATACCTCGCCGCCTCCTCCATCTTCCACCACCGATGACACCAAAACTAAAACCCTCATCGTCTCCTCAATGTCCTACCACCGGAGATGCCAAGACCAAAACCCCCGTTGCCTGTTGTTAACCACCAAAACCCGACACCGAAGGAGATCTGCAACTGCGATGCCTTCATCGAGCCCGTCGTGAAGCTCAACAACAGGAAGACCAGATTGTGCACCGCTCACATTGTTTGACTGGAACGAGGTGAAGCCCCATCAAGTCGAAAAACTCTTTTCATTCTCGTTGGCATTAAACCCTCGATGGAGACGACTCGATGAAGAAGATAACTTAATGGGGACACTGGAGAAGACAGAGAAGACGAATAGATGGTGTTTCACGATGTAGATGATGCAGAAAGACGGTGATTCGCTACGCATAAGACGAATCGATGGTGGCGCTTGAGAAACCATGGCTAAGGTAAGAGGAATATTGTGAGTGGGCTTCACGTGCTTTGTCTTTAGCCCAAAAGAATTTCAGCGCGTGGCTTCTTGCGCTTGTTCTTTTAATTGTGATTATTTTATTTTTTTAGGTTTTTAATTAGTGAAATTACGAAATACCCCTGTATCGAAATTACGAAATACCCCTGTCTATACCGGAAAACCATTTCTGCCTACCTGAAAATTGCCTCTAAGGACCAAAAGATTCAATTTTAGAATGTTACTGGCCGATTAAACATGGTTTTGGCCTCGGTGACCAAAAGAAGGTATGAGTGAATATGTAAGAGACTAAAAAAATAATTTAGTCCACCCTTATTTTCTACATTCTCTCTTGACACAGATGATGCTTATTTTGTCATTCTCCATAAGCATAATTTATTGTAAACACCATACTTATCATACTCAGTAAACACCATACTTACCATTACCATACTCAGTTCTTCTTAAGGTTAGCAATGACCACACTAATGTTATCGGTACTGTCCCAAGGCATGGCTAACATTGTCAACAGAGTAGAGGCCTTAAAGCATGTTTGGTCATTAATCTAATCTCCCACTGAAACAGTCATTCTTGGTCCCTCCTCAAACCTAAAACAGGTGTGGACTATACTACATGCGGTCTCATTCGTGACCACGCCCCATAAGCCATCGCTGGCTAGTATCAAATAGTCATCATCATCAGTTTGGATAGATTTAGGGTCGGTGGATTTCATTTTGGATTTTCCTCCGCAAGTACTATAAAATCGACTATTTAAACTCTCAAAAAAGATCAAGGGTGAATGAGATATGGATGTTTGAAATGCCACTCTTAAAAGACGAAAATTGGGTGGAAATTGGCCTAGATTCATTTTTCTCTGGACTGTCCAAAATTTGTATGGACCGTGTGGAGGTCTCTGGAAGGCCCAACTGCATAATATATATGGAATTGCTCGTGTGTGATTCTTAAGAGATAAGAACAAAATACTTCCATATTTTGTGAGATATCTTGTCTTAAATGAATAAACGGTTTACCATGTTTAATACGCTGAAGAATATTGTGCAAATATTTCTTCCATTTCCAGCCGATTTAATTTAAGTATTCTTGGAATGATCTCAAATTTGATGAGTTGGTGATTGATAAGTATTCTTTATGTTTTGATTATTTGTAATTTTAGCTTGTCGATTGTATGCTTGAATAATTAATAAAAGTTTATTATTCTTGCATGTCTAATTATTCTTGAGATGAAAACACACTGTAAAGTCAAGGAATTATTTAATCGGCAATTTTGTGTTAAGTATTTGTGAACTACAGACCATGTTGGAACATGGTGCTGGAGCAGAACTGGAGCAGGTTTCACGCCATAGGGTTTAACGGATTCAAGCCGAAACATTGACGTGTTTTAGAATTTATTGTATCTGTATATTTGGCTATATATATTGGGCGTGTGAAGCATATTTGGTTTATGGAAAAGTCCCTACTTATATGGAGAAGATTTATTCGAATATATGGGAGAGTTTGAGATAAGGTAAATCCCTTTATTTATGGGATTTGGATATGCTTCAACAATCAGATTTGGAATAGGAATATTGTGGAGATAATCATGGATATTCGGATCTGATTCGTGGATATAAATATGGGACAAACACGGCTGCAAAACTAACGATTTTACGGAGCAAAATCTGCGCTCAGATTTTGAGATCTTAAGAAACTTGCAAGAGCCAATATACTGTGTTCCAACACTGTCCTGCCGCTCTAAGTTCAGAATCGTATACCTTAATTCCTCGGGAGGAGGAGATCTTGCGTCGACTGAGTTCGAGGTCAGAGGGAGTCTGATCAAGGCAGATTGGTAGCTAGGGGAGCTAGCAGAGTCCACACGTCATAGTTAGTAAAGATAAGTATTTTGTAAACTGTACTCTGTACTCTGTACTGTATCTTTCTAATTAGTGGATTCATTCTAAACTGGGCCAGGCCCCGCAGATGTAGGTGATTTACACCGAACTGCGTAACCAAGTTGTGTGTCTTTTACGTTTTACGTTATTTTACACTTGGTTAAATTAAGCATGTTGGAACACACTAGTAAGTACTAGAAAAAGTGGTAAAACCAAATTTCAATTGGTATCAGAGCTGAGTCACTTATTGTTCCCTTGGTTGTTTCAAAGAAAGTGAGATCTGATTTTACCATGACGACAAGAGAAGGAGCTTCAGTCTCTCGATCACCACTGTTGGAAGGAAACAACTACAATTATTGGAAGGCACGTATGAGGGTCTTTATCAATTCACTGGATGAACTGGCATGGTTCTATGTTGAGAATGAATGGAATCATCCTACAGAAGATGCTGACACAAGTTCTAAGGCTGTGGAAGGGGAGTCAAGTCAAAAACCCAAAGACAAAGCTAAGTGGACTCCAGATGATCTTAAAGAATCACTGGCAAATTCGAAGGCCCTGAATGCAATCTTCACTGCTGTTGATGAAAATCAGTTCAAGCTTATATCTACATGTCACCAGGCAAAGAAAGCATGGGATATTTTACAAACTGTTCATGAAGGAACCAGTCGGGTGCGGGAATCCAAACTTCAGATGCTGGCTACCAAATTTGAAGAACTAAAAATGGAGGAGGATGACACCATTGCTTCATTCAATGGAAAGCTCAGATATATATCCAACATGGCTTATCAACTGGGAAAGGTTTACAAGGAAACTAAGCTAGTGAAAAAGACATTGCGATCTCTTCCCAAAAGATTTGCAATGAAAGTAGCAGCAATAGAGGAAGCAAGAGACGTAGCCACCATGAGCCTAGATGAACTGATGGGTTCATTACAAACTTATGAGATGACGTTCCAGCAATCTACAAAAAGAATCTCCAAGGATCTAGCGTTCAATGTTTCTCCGGTCAAGGCAAGTAATGAGTCTGATAGCGATGATGAGTTTGAAAAACTGGCACTTATTACAAAGAATTTCTCAAAGATGCTGAAGAAGGTGGTTAATAAGAAATCTCAGGAGAGGTTTGGTGGAAACAGACAAAAGCCACTAGATTCGAACAATAATCGTGGAATGAGATTTGAACAAGGAAACATGCAGTTCGGGAGGAATCAGAACAACGAACCAAAACAGGCTGGACGAATTCAAAGCAGAGAATGTGAAGGATTTGGTCATATTCAGGCTGAATGTGCTAACACCAGCAAGAAACAAGGAAGATCATATGTCACCTCTTGGAGTGATGATGAAGATAATGAAAAGGATGAAGAAGAACTTACGAGTAATTATGTAGCTTTTGGAGCAAAGGTACATGATACATCAGAAGGTCAGTGTTCCAACACACTGAACAAAGGTAAGGATGTATCTTCTAACAAGAATCTGAACGATGCTCGTAGTGATGAAGATGATCTATCTGTAAGTGAAGAAGAGATCTATAGCACATACGAACAAATGTATGATATGTGGATTCAAGTAGCTGACAAAAACAAAGAGTTGAATGAAGAAAAAGGAAAGCTAATTGAAAGTGGAAAGGAGCTACGATCCACTATTGCAGAACTTGAAAAGAAAAATAAAGAACTGAGTCAAAAATTGATAGCAGCAGTCAAGAGAGCCGAGATGTCTGAAGCAACTATCTCTAAATTAAATTCCGGGAAAGCAAAGCTTGATGACATTCTGGATATGGGAAGATCCGTTGGTGATAGACACGGGATTGGATACAAGGAAGAAATAAAGACTGAAGTCTTCGAAAAACCAGTTACTCTCAAAGCTAGGATTCGAGAAGTAAAACGGAAGTATGGAAAGGCATATCAAAGAAATCATCTAATCTGCAGATACTGTACATACCAAGGTCATGCTGAACATCAGTGTAAAAAACTGATCAGAGATCAAATGACTGGAAGACAACTGTGTTCCAACACAGTCGATATTCATGCAAAAATCAGGAAGGTATGGGTTATTAAAAGGTCCAGTAAGTGTCTGGTGGCACACACTTCTTTATCAGCATATTCTAGTGATTCTTGGTACTTTGACAGTGGTTGTTCTCGCCACATGACTGGGACTCCAAAATACCTTACAAACATTACTCCATATGATGGCGGATATGTAACTTTTGGTGATGGAAAAAGAAGCAGAGTAATTGGCAAAGGCGAATTAAAGATTGAAGGGTTTCCAGTTCTCACAAGTGTACTATTTGTTGAAGATCTAAAAGCAAACTTGCTTAGCATAAGTCAGCTGTGTGATGACAACCTGATAGTGGAATTTCAGAAGGACAAGTGTGTAGTGAAGCATGGTGAAAATAAGGTTCTTTCTGGAATACGATCTTCAGACAATTGTTACTTGTTGGAACAAGAAGTTCGATGCATGCTTTCAAAGCAGGATGAAGGAATTCTCTGGCACAGGAAGCTTGGACACATCAACTATAAAACACTGGTGAAAATCGCTAATATGAGAGCTGTACGAGGAATGTCAATCTTGACTAGCAAGGATGAAATTGTGTGCGGACCATGTCAGCAAGGTAAACAAACTCGTTCTCCTCATTCTTCAGTTCAGTTTATTACTACTTCTAGAAATCTGGAATTGCTACATATGGATTTAATGGGGCCAGTTAATACGCCTAGCATAGGAGGAAAGAAATATATTTTTGTGTGTGTTGATGACTTCTCCAGATTTACTTGGGTAGCCTTCTTGAAAGAAAAATCTGATACGATTGAGGTATTTCGAAGCCTTGTAGTAAAGTTACAAACTGAAAAGGGAAGTCCTGTTGGAAAGATAATCCGAATTCGAAGTGATCACGGCAGAGAGTTTGAAAATGAACAATTCAGTTCCTTCTGCAATGAGCTAGGAATCCAACATGAGTTTTCGGCTCCTATCACTCCTCAACAGAATGGCATTGTTGAAAGAAAGAACAGAACTTTACAGGAGATGGCTCGAGTTATGTTGGCAGAAAAGGATGTTCATAAGAAATGGTGGGCAGAGGCGATCAATACGATCAACCGAGTGTATCTTCGACCATTCACTGACAAGACAGCCTATGAGATCTGGAAGGGCAGGAAACCAAACGTATCGTATTTTCATGTGTTCGAAAGTACATGCTATATTCTCAGAGATAGAGAATAGTTGGATAAATTCGATAATTGGAGTGATCCAGGAATGTTTCTCGGGTATTCCATCAATATCCGTGCCTACAGAGTTTTTAATCATCGAACCAACACTCTCATGGAATCCATAAATGTTATTGTGGATGATTCAGAAAAGGAACAACCTCCAGAAGTTGTAGAGGAAGAATCTGCCAACACTCATGTTCCAACACAGTCTCAACCTTCAGACAAAGCAAAGTCTTCAGCCGATTCTACTGAACCAAGTGATCACCAGAACCCTAACTCTACTGAAGCTGACCATGTTCCAACACACGACCATGTTCCAACACAGTCCCCTCCTACTGACGAACATGTTCCAACACTCAATCAATCTGGATCCATCATGAGAAGTACTCGATCAGTGCCTCGAGTTGATTACCGACGACTGGCTGGTCTACACTGTTTCATTTCTCTGATTGAGCCCAAGAACTATAAATAAGCCTTACTTGATGAATATTGGATTGCTGCAATGCAAGATGAACTCGGTCAGTTTACCAGGAATGATGTTTGGTATCTTACTTCCCGTCCCAAAGGCATTAATGTCATTGGTACGAAATGGATCTTCAAGAACAAGTCCGATGCAGATGGCTTAGTCACCAGAAACAAATCCAGACTTGTTGCTCAAGGATATACTCAAGTGGAAGGTGTTGACTTTGATGAAACCTTTGCACCTGTTGCCAGGTTAGAATCCATTCGTATTCTACTAGCTATTGCTTGCTCTTTGAACTTTACTTTGTATCAAATGGATGTTAAGAGTGCGTTTTTAAATGGAGTGGTGAACGAGGAAGTTTATGTGGAACAACCTAAAGGTTTTGAAGATCCCCATTATCCGCATCATGTATATCGTCTCAAGAAGGCCTTATACGGACTAAAGCAGGCACCTCGAGCATGGTATGAACGACTTACTACCTTTCTACTTCAGAAAGGTTATCGTCGAGGGAGAGTAGATCGCACTTTATTTGTGCTTGACAAGTCCTCAAAGTTTCTAATTGCTCAAATATATGTTGATGACATAGTATTTGGCTCCACTTCACCATCTATGGTACAAGAGTTTGTCACCACAATGCAATCTGAATTTGAAATGAGCATGGTTGGAGAATTGACCTATTTTCTGGGATTACAAGTGAAACAAGGACGGAATGGTCTATTCATCAATCAAAGTAAGTATGCCTAGAACGTGATTAAGAAATTCAGACTCAGTAGTGCTCGTGCAGTTCGAACTCCTATGGGAGTTTCTGATAAACTAGTGAAAGATGAAAAAGGAGTTCCAGTCGATCAGAAGTTATATAGAGGCATGATTGGAAGCTTATTGTATTTAACTGCAAGCAGACCAGATATATGTTTCAGTGTTGGAATATGTGCGAGGTTTCAAGCTGATCCTAAGGAATCTCATCTTACTGCAGTGAAAAGGGTTATTCGATATGTAAGTGGAACTTCAGAATATGGTGTCTGGTATTCTAAGAATCAAGATTCAGAGTTGATTGGGTACAGTGATTCCGATTGGGCTGGTAATGCTGATGATCGAAAAAGTACTACAGGTGGATGTTTCTTTATAGGAACAAATTTGGTGTCTTGGTATAGCAAAAAATAGAATTCAATCTCTCTATCTACTGCGAAAACAGAGTATCTTGCAGCAGGGAGCTGTTGTGCACAACTGCTATGGATGAAACAAATGTTGAAGGATTATGGAATTCATCAAGAACCTTTGAAGATTTTATGTGACAATACAAGTGCCATTGATATTTCAAAGAATCCAGTTCAACACTCAAGAACCAAACATATTGACATAAGGCATCATTTTGTTCGAGATTTGGTGGAAAGAAAAGAAGTGGAAGTGGTCTATGTTCCAACACACGAGCAGTTTGCTGATATATTTACAAAGCCACTTGATGCCACCACTTTCGAGAGCCTTCGACAACACTTAGGTGTTTGTCAAATCTGAGGTAATTTTTACCCCTGATCAGTTTTTCGTGTAAATAATTTATGTTTCTGTTATTTACTTCAAAAATTAGAAAAACAAAATTTTGGAAGAAAGTAAAGACTTACCACAATAGGAGTAGTTAAGAAAGGAGTGTTGGAAGTTAAAAGAGGAATAACTCGTTGATGTGACCAGAAGAGGAAGGGATATCATGACAATTTTTAGAAATCTAAAAAGGCACTTCGCGGGAAAAGAGGTAAGTTCATGAAGAGTTGAAAGTTGATTCAAATTCTAAAATCCCTTTTGTATCCTATCCCTCTCGGCCCGAACTCTTGCTCTCCAAAAATCTTGCCAAAATTTTTCTTTTGCTCTCATGAAACCCTCCTGTTATCAAAGAAAGAATGGCAACCACAAGCACTCCTAGTTTTGAAGCACAGGCGTCGGACAATGATGTAGAAAACACAAAAAGGAAGGAATCTGGTGGCAATGTCGGCGAGGAAAATTATGAAGCCGAGAACAGGGGTCCATATGGAAAGGTGTCTGGTCCAGATCCTCCCCTGATAGAAATTAATGGTATGAAATTTAGATCTTTCGATGATATTTTTTAATGGTTGCAAGCAAATAGAGCTTATGTTGATCTTAGCAAAATCAGAAGCATAGATAAAGAGTTGGAAGTTATGCATGTGAAAGTTAAGGAGGGTGTGTCTGGTCACTTTACTGATGTCTGGGATATTGAGTATAAGACTGTGAAGTATCTGAGAGGGATGTACGGTCAGCTGAATGGTAAAGGGAAAGACAAATTTCATGTTTTCTGTCGTATGACTGCTCATAGTTATGTGTGGATAAGAGAAATTAATGAGGAACAAGCTGTTGGGATGAAGACAGTAAGGTATGGAGACAAGCTACAGGTTGGATTTTATGATGAGGAGAATTCAAAGAGGATGAAGAAATTGAGAGAACCAGTGATTATTGAACTGTCTGATGATGATGACAGTGTTCCAACACAGGAGGAAGAATCTGTGTATATGGAGGAAGAATCTGATGCTGATCTGGGGGGTACACAGGGTGAAGAGGTTCCAGAAGAGTTGAATGATGGAGCCCCTGATCAATCTGATGATGAAGGGAATCAGGAGAATGAAGAAGCTGAAGAAGATCTGCAGGATCAAGGTGTTGAGTCAGAAGAAGAACAGGTAGGAAGAGCTGACAGTGTTCCAACACAGGGTGCCCCAGATCTGACATACTCTAGTGACGAGCTTCTGGATGAATTTTTCCAGAAGGAAAAAGGGAAAAGAAAGGTTGGCCCTGCTATTGAGACTGGTGTAGCGAAAAGAAGCAAGAAGAAACAGGATAGCAAGCCAAGGAAGGCTCTGCCACCCCCATCTGTCTCTCAGGCTTTTTCTGTAGTTTATTATGACGAGAAGGGAGCTGAGATGGAAGAGTTCTTCTCTGAGAAGAAGTTTATTGCTGAGAGACCCTTGGACTTGAAGGCTTACCAGGAGAGTGGGTTTACAACTTTCCTAAAGGCAATGGGAATGGTGAAGGCGGCCACAATTCAAAGGCAATTCAATCAACAGGTGGTTCTTGAGGTATATGCTAATCTCATGCCTGAGAATCTAGATATTTCTTCTCCGTGGTTTGGTAGAGTATATGTTCGGGGAAAGGTTGTAGAACTGTCTGCTACTAGAATCAATATGTTATTTGGGCTGAAAACTCCGGAGATAGGGGGAGTGTTTCCGGACGATTTGGAGATGACTGATGATGGAATTTTGGCTGTGATTTCTGGAGGATATAAGAAGCAGTGGCCGGCAGTAGGATATTCGCAAGCATCATGCTTGACCTCCAGATTCTTCGGGCTGTATCAGATAGCTGTTCACTGCTGGTTACCATCTAGCAATACTACTGCATTGACCAGGGAAATGGCCAAACTGCTCTACTGTGTTGGAACACAGCAGGAAATCAATCTCGGGTTATTAATTCAGCAACATATGGTTCGACAGGCCACAGCGCCTAAAGTGAATGATGCAGTAATATATCCATGTCTGATCTCAGCGATAGCCAAAAGTGGAAAAGTGAAGGGGAAGACCTCAGACGTGATAGTTGACACTGAGTTCCTGCGGCCGAACAAGAAAACTTTCGGACTCAGACATGTGCATGACCTTCCGTGGAAAGCTTCAAGCTCAACCTCCTCATCAGCAGCAGCAGATCAAAAGGCTCGATTGTTGGTTGTCAATGCCAGACTAGGAGCTTTGGGTATCCAAATTGCAGCCTTACAAGCAGAGCAAGCACGGTTGGAAGAAGAAAAATCAAGTCTGGAAGGTTGATTATTTCAGGGGGAGTTTTAAAGACAATGTTTCATTTTTTATGATTTTGTGATGATGTTTCTTTGGCCTCTGTGTGGTCCCAGGGGGAGTAATTTTGGATCCTGGATATTTGGTTTTCAATTTGGTTGTATAATTTTTGGAATTCTGGCATTCTGGATTTCGGCTTTCACTATTTGAATTTTTCTGGTATTCTGCTCGTTGAATGTAGTTGATTATGTGATTGCAGTCCAAAATATTATGGGTCCACAAAAATGCCAAAGGGGGAGATTGTAAAGTCAAGGAATTATTTAATTGGCAATTTGATGTTAAGTATTTGTGAACTACAGACCATGTTGGAACATGGTGCTGGAGCAGAACTGGAGCAAGTTTCACGCCATAGGGTTTAACGGATTCAAGCCGAAACATTGATGTGTTTTAGAATTTATGGTATCTGTATATTTGGCTATATATATTGGGCGTGTGAAGCATATTTGGTTTATGGAAAAATCCCTACTTATATGGAGAAGATTTATTCGAATATATGGGAGAGTTTGAGATAAGGTAAATCCCTTTATTTATGGGATTTGGATATGCTTCAACAATCAGATTTGGAATAGGAATATTGTGGAGATAATCATGGATATTCGGATCTGATTCGTGGATATAAATATGGGACAAACACGGCTGCAATACTAACGATTTTACGGAGCAAAATCTGCACTCAGATTTTGAGATCTTAAGAAACTTGCGAGAGCCAATATACTGTGTTCCAATACTGTCCTGCCGCACTAAGTTCAGAATCGTATACCTTAATTCCTCGGGAGGAGGAGATCTTGCATAAGTTCAGAATCGTATACCTTAATTCCTCAGGAGGAGGAGATCTTGCGTCGACTGAGTTCGAGGTCAGAGGGAGTCTGATCAAGGCAGATCGGTAGCTAGGGGAGCTAGCAGAGTCCACACGTCATAGTTAGTAAAGATAAGTATTTTGTAAACTGTACTCTGTACTGTATCTTTCTAATTAGTGGATTCATTCTGAACTGGGCCAGGCCCCGCAGATGTAGGTAATTTACACCGAACTGCGTAACCAAATTGTGTGTCTTTTACGTTTTACGTTATTTTACACTTGGTTAAATTAAGCATGTTGGAACACACTAGTAAGTACTAGAAAAAGTGGTAAAACCAAATTTCACACACATTAAAAATAAAACGCATAAATGTAACTTTACATACTTGTGAACAACCGTGACCATCAAACACACCAAAGTAATGGATGTGCTTTGCACTTGCACTGTTTTCACTTTCGCACGAGGACGGATGGGTTGCTACTGCATCCCCCATAAATGTAAATTACATACACGTGAACAAGCGTGACCAGCCAAAGTAATGGATGTGCTCGGCACTTGCACTGTTTTTATTTTCACTTTGGCATAAGGACGGATGAGTTGCTGCTGCATCCTCCATAAAAGGTGGTTACGAATTTAGGAAACCCATGATATGGTACAACTATAGTAATTGAAATGGTGTTGAAACTCTTTACCTGTCACAAACTGGAGTGAATCCGAATTTAGGAAATCCTGGATATGGTGTAGCTTTGGATTATGAACGTTGAAATGGTATTGAAAATTCTCTGCCTAATTTTGTATTTCTTGATGATTTTGACCGCCTAAAACCCCTCGACTCATCCGCCTTACTAGAATCCATGCTCAGTCACGCAAACTAGTTACAGATCTAACACGAGTATTGTACGCAAACTAGTTACAGATCTAACACGAGTATTGGACGCAAACTAGTTACAGATCTAACACGAGTATTGTTCTCAGGTATATCCTCCATTAACCACACACTCTAACCTCCCTATGAATTTAGACATACACCCACGGGTGTACCCCAGTGGTTGGAAGATGGGTGGGTAAGCCAATGATCCGAGGTTCGATACTCGGCAGCGGCAGTGTGAGAAAAAAAAGGGAAAATGCAAAAGTTTTGTTTATTTAAAACAAATCACTTGCATATCCATACACATTTCAAACTTTCACATATAGCAGCTATGTATAAATTCGATGCTCTGTACACTGCAAACGAATATGAATGTTACTGTTGTTTCTATCTAGTACGTTCAGAAGCGGTGTTGATCAATCATGACCATTCAAAAACCTGCATGATCGTGTTAGACTAATATATAAAAATTTGACATATTTATTGTGGTTTCATACGTGTCAGCTAAGTGAACAAATTATTTAACATTTTTTTTATAAATAGGTACTTGGTGTATAGAGTGTTTCATTTCTTACCCATCCTTTTTTATAAACATTTTGACTTTGGTAAATTTTGAGCGGTTATGAATTCCATCGTGCTAAATTAATGCATATAAATTGGACCCACGTATTGTGGTATCTTACATGCCAGCAACGTGTACAAATCATTTAAAAAAATTTATACATCTGTATTTTGCGTGTATATTGTGATTCAAATAGCCACTGTTATAACATGTCCACCAGCAGCTTGGATTCGCTCTAGCTCATTGGGACGATCAGGCTATAAATTATGTTTTAAAATATCCTTCGAATCACATCGATTTTATTTTACAATAAAATAATTCATCATAAAAATTACCTTGTGATCGAATGACAATGGAATTGGTTTACCATTTCGGCAAAGAACAGCCCTGCAATCCCCATTGTTGGAGACAACTGTCTGAGTTGGGGTGACGATGGCTATTATGACAGCTAATCCAACGGCATCAAATGCGGGACTCTGTAATAGGCAACGACAGGGAGTATCACCATTGAAATTCACATTCGTCTCAAGTGTGGTGGCTTCTTCATCCATGCGTTTGAAGCTTCGTTTCATTTCGTCCTCCCATTTCATACCCATGCCTCTCATGTTGCATCTCCTCTTTCACCAGCTCATGCAAAAAATCCTCACATCTGCAGGCCACCTGCATAAAATGGATGCTCAAACAATAAATTAAAACGAAAATTTAGATAAAACACTTTTTTTTAAGGGTGCACTTGTGTAAATTTACATATAGGTGAACAGTCGTGACCGTCGTGTACCCAAAATAATGTATATGCCATCGGCAGTTGCAGAGCTGTTTTGATTTTCACCTTGGTTAAAGAGGGATGGGCTGCTACAACATCCTCTATATCCTCCCGCTTCCCACAAACAGAAGTGGCCCGAATTTAGGAAAAGGTGCTACAATGTTTGAAATATTAACTTTGAAATGTTGTTGAAATTTTCTACCTGTCACAAACGGAACCGAATTTAGAAACCCGTAGATACCATATTTGGATTATGAACAATTGTTAAGGAAATAGAAACCCTTTCTTATTCTCCCCTCTGATGGGATCCATGCCCCCATGCCCCCCCCCCCCCCCCCCCCCCCATTTGTCCCACAAAGGCAAAGAGCCCTCCCAGAGGGTAGCCATTTTCCTCCGGGAACAACCCCATGTGGGAATTTGGCAGAACTGGTAAAACCCCATCTTTTTTACACTCTAAAGATTGCATTTTTATCTTCCCTTTTTGCCCATCTTTTTTACACTCTAAAGATTGCATTTTTATCTTCCCCATTTGCCCAGAAAAAACTCACAGGAATCTCAGGTTTCTAAGCGGTTTGGGAGAGTTGTGGGAATGAAAGATTCGATCTTGAGCAAAAAGGGTATGTGAAAAATCCATTCTTGATCACTAATTATTACAAAAAAAATTATGGAGAATATCTCTATGGAAAGCTTTATGAAAAAAGGATTTCTATCTCCTTAACAACAATGAAATGGTATTGAAATTCTTTACCTTCTGTATTTTATGATACTCGATAAATTCGCTCAGATCTTGACCTCCTAGAACCATCTGCCTCATTCGCTTGATTAGATTCCATGATCTATTCCATGATCAACCTCCTCCTTCTAGCTATACGGAAACTAACAGATCTATCACGACATGATCAGCCTCCTCCTCCTAGTTGCAAGCAAATTAGCTACATATCTAACACGACTATTATTCTCAGAATTATTCTTAGGTATGTCCGCTATATAGAACCGAATTCAGGCACTACACTGAATATGCTTAATGCACAACCGAATGAAATTTATAAAGCAAAACAGGTGGGAAGATGCAATTTTTTTATTGATATAAAACAAACCACGTCCATACACGTTTCAATGTTTTAGATGTTGATACCAACACTCTGTACAATGCAAATGAGTATTAGTGTTGGTGTTCTTTCTATACCGTACCTTCGGAACGGTGGTGCCTATCAAGCAATTAAATCTAGTCTGTCAAAATCCACATGATCTCATTACACTGTTCCATATGAATCTAACATGTGATTATGTACGCCCAACTACATGTTTAAATCAATTAATTAACTAACATTTTATACCTTGTATTTTGTGCGTAGAGTATTCCATTTAAAAAAAATTCATCCTCAAACATTTAAGATGGGAAATATCGTATTTTCATATAAATTTATGAAAAAATATAATTTAATTAGAATAATAAAAGGTCAAAGGTTTTAGTTGAAATATTAAAATTTTATTATTCAACATGTAGTAGTTTTAAAATTTATAAGCCGATTCATACAACCCAAATTATTTGTCTTCATTTCTTCTAATTTGTGATTTAATGTTGGTGTTTCCATGCATTGTGGAAAAACCATCTTTCAAGAGACTAACTCAACATTTAATATAGTTTGATCGTTTGAATTTAAATTTTTAATACATGTGATAATATATATATATATATATGTATATGGCAACGTCTTGGAAAATACCATTTATTCATAAGCTTATGGAAAGATGTGATTTAATTTATTTATAATAAAAGGTAAATGTCTTAATTGCAATATTAAAATTTTATTATGTAACTTGTAGTAGTTATGAAGTTTAGAACCCGTATCATATAACCCAAAAAATTTTATCTTCATTTCTTCTAATTTGTAATTTAAACCTTGGTTTTTCCATGCCTCATGAAAAGATCATCTTTCAAGGGACGGACTCAACATTTAATACATTAAATTTTGAGCAATTTGAATTTAAATTTTAAATTACATGTGATAATATATGAGTTCGTCTCTTGAAAGACGGTCTTTCCATAAGTTATGGAAAGACCAAGGTTTAAAGTGTAAATTAGAAGAAATGAAGATAAAATTTTTGGGTTGTATGAACCGGGTTATAAATTTTATAACTACTACATGTTGCATACTAAAAGTTTAATATTGCAACTAAGACCTTTTACCTTTTATTATTCTAATCAAACCCCGTCTTTCCATAAGCCTATGGAAAGACCGTCTTTCCCAAGACTTTGCCTAATATATATGAGTCTGTCTCTTGAAAGACGGTTTTTTCATAAGCTATGGAAAGACCTAGGTTTAAAGTGCAAATTGGAAGAAATAAAGATAATTTTTTTGGGTTGCACGAATCGGGTTATAAAATTTATAACTTCTACACGTTGCATAATAAAATTTTGATATTGTAACTAAGACCTTTTACCTTTCATTATTATATTTAAACCCCGTCTTTCCCAAGACTTTGCCATACATATAGATACTAATCATAAATTTTTAAAATTAATGTATATATATATATGTATGTATGAGTCCGACTCTTGAAAGACTGTCTTTCCATAAGCCATGGAAAGATCAAGGTTTAAAATGTAAATTAGAAGAAATGAAGATAAAATTTTTGGGTTGCATGAATCGGGTTATAAACTTTATAACTACTACATGTTGCATAGTAAAATTTTAATATTGCAATTAAGACCTTATACCTTTGATTATTCTAATTAAATCTCGTTTTCCCATAAGCCTATGGAAAGAAGGTCTTTCCCAAGACTTTGCCAATATATATTATTCTTAGGCAAAGTCTTGGGAAAGAACATCTTTCCATAGGCTTATGGAAAGACAAGGTTTAATTAGAAGAATAAAAGGTAAAGTGTCTTAATTGCAATATTAAAATTTATTATGAAACATGTAGTAGCTATAAAGTTTATAACACAATTCATGTAACCCAAAAAATTCATCTTCATTTTTCTAATTTGCACTTTAAACTTTAGTCTAATGATGGTTTATGGAAAGACATTTTTTCAAAAGACGAACTCATAAATATTTTTGTATGTTATTTTAATATTATTATATAATGTTATTTTTTTACATGTTGTTTTGTTATTATAATAAGTTGTTACAAAGTGAATAGGATTCTAGATTATATTTTGTATCATTATAGTTTTATCACTCTAAGTTTTACAATTTTATAATATACATATACGAGCATAATTTGATCCGAACTCAAGCTACTTGGTAGATTTGATTGTTCATTTAATTTATAATTTTATATTTTTATTTACAATATAAATATATAAATAAATAAAAAATGGAAAAGACCGTCTTTCCTAGACTTATGAAAAGATGAAGTTTAATTAGAATAATAAAAGGTAAAAGGTCTTAATTGCAATATTAAAATTTACTATGCAACATGTAGTAATTATAAAGTTTATAACTCAATTCATGCATCCCACAAATTTTATCTTCATTTCTTCTAATTTGCATGCTTTTTCCTTGACTTATGGAAAGTATTTCAAGAGATGAACTCATAAAATATTGTTTTATGAGAGATAAGAAGTATCATAATATATTTTAAGAGTAGGTCTCCTAACAGACAGTCTATCCATGAGCTTATGGATATGCCACCTATTTTTTACCTTATACACTACATTTGTCAAATTACATACTAAATTTTGAAAATTTGAAAATAATTTTTATATCATATATTTTTATATTTTCACCTTCAAATACATATTATTACTTGTTTTAACTTATAAAATACAATATTGAAATTTTGTAAAAAATTACAACATTTAAGGTAAAAGCCACTGTGGACTGGCCATAACCTTATGGAAAGACCGTCTTTCCTGATACTTTCTCATATTTTAAAACAAAAATTATTATTTTTATTAGTTATAATGATGGTAATAAATATTTTCAATTCAATTGTAAAATTTAAATGCTTTCTTTGATCCGAACAAGAATCACATATAATGGAAAAATACATATCCATATATCTTTATAAATGGATTTACTTAGTTGGAATATGTTCAAAAATAATTATTAGGTGAACTATGTATACGCTTTTTAAAAATTCAACTCAAAGAATTCTTAAAAGCTTATAATTTCCTCTCTCTTTTTTTTTAAAGCAAATGAGTTTGGTGGCCACTTAACTATCACCATCGTCCACCTTTGGCCCCTCATCTTTTTTTAGCATTTTGGCCTCTCAACTAACAAAACAACTTAATCGTGGCCCATCTGTCTGATAAGACCATTAAGTTATGTTTTCACGTTAATTTAAGGGCAAAAGTGACATTTCTATTTTTCTCTTTCCCTTTTCCCCTTCCCCATCCCCCTCTCCGCCCACCCATCTGAAACTGCTGCCCTCCTCCTGAAACCACCACCCTCCACCACAGCGAACCGCCCTCCACCACTATAAACTGCCCCCCATCACCGGAAACTCAACACCCAGAAGCCATCTGCAATAGGAAATTGTTTCATGACATCAGCGATATTGGACCCGAACAACCCGCCGCCGTTGATTCAACTCCTCTCATCGTTTCAGCTCCACCCACCACCCCACTTCACCTAGCTGTCGAATTCGCTCCTCCAGCAGCCGTTGTTTCCTTCGTTTCCGAATCCGTGTTAGTCCCCTCCGTCTGTGATTCCCCTGGAGTACGTTATAACAGGCTAATGGCTAACACGGGGTTGAACTCTGGGGGTGGTTGTCTTTTATGCGCGAGACCCTACCAGTTTTGTGGTAATCTGTATTGGATGAGATATTCAGAGAGATTATTTCCATTGTCGATGACACATGTTGGGGTAACATCCATTACGGGAAAGCTCATGCATGCTGTAAGTGTGCAGTGTTTTTTTTACTATGAATTATTTTTATGTTTATTAAGGCCTTTGATATTCTATTGTCCAGGATCAGTAATTGAGATTAGCGAGCGAGGGGATGGATGATGGTGGTGAACCTTCATGAATCCGGCCATCTTTTATAGGGGTCAAGAGGAATGGATGAGAGGAGAAGCCTAAAGTTTCCGCGGCATGGCTCTAAGGGGATGATAGGCTGCATAGACAATGAACACACCTAGTACTTGACAAGCGTTAGTTTGGCTATGCTGGAACAAGGTGGAGTATACTTGCCTACTTTTAGATTGGTGCACCCACGACCAGGATGCACTACGGATTACAAGACATGATCGTGAATTGGATGATAA
The DNA here is from genome assembly GCA_037428765.1 of Rubia yunnanensis. NCBI lineage: Eukaryota > Viridiplantae > Streptophyta > Magnoliopsida > Gentianales > Rubiaceae > Rubia > Rubia yunnanensis. The sequence continues at coordinate 133,268,449 of CM075062.1, forward strand.
TCCAACACCTCGCTTGGAGTTCACGACCAGTCTCTAATGTTGTTGCTTTCACCACCCAACCCTATAGGCTGGGTAGTTCACAATTCAGAAGCTAGTTATTTTGCATTGATTTTTTTTGTTAAAATTGTGAAATGTTTCTCGATGTAATCTGGTAGATTAAAAAGAGTATCTAATTGCTATAATTTCTTTGTATTCAATTTGCATTTTGGGTTAATGGATACCCAAACCAAATGTTATTTTACCGGCATTTTGTAGTTGGGATGTTTAAATTTTATGTAATAATGCATGTTACCACATATGTATCAATAATTCCTATATATGCAAGGTTGGGCGTTCTGAAGCGCACCTGGATGTAAACGTGCCTTAGTTATGACGGTGTAATATTGCAATATATTGATGCGATGTGACTAAGTCTGGTTTGCTTTGACACTTTTGTCCAATCCTGCATGTTCGAGACTTTCCAATTCGTTCTAAAGCTAGCTTTTTAATCTTGTGTTTTTTGATGGTCGATCATAATATTTTACACCGCGACTACCCATTGCTTCCAAGAGTATTATTTTTCCTCTTTTGGCATGAAACATGGCCCCCTCTAGATAATATGAATACCTGAAAAGAAAAAATTGATCCCCACAAACGACGCCACTGATGCGGAGGATTCCTTCCAGAACAATATAATGTCTGGAATTAGCACAATTCTTCAGGCTAGCTCCATGAAACATGAAAAACATGGTCCTGAGAAAGTCCCTGGGAACCACCTCTGATGCCTAAATCATTGTATAATCAATGTATGAATAGTATCTGGGAAAAATGCCCTTTACATTGTAACTGTTCAAATCATTAATTCATACCTGGTATTCATTGTAGTCTTTGTTGATCGTGGACCATGTGTATGGATCATGGTTTGGGTGACATGGGTGGCACGATCGTGGGTGAGAGTTATCTTTCCTTCTAGGTTTTCTTCAAACGGTTCGCTAAAGGCAAGGTGTTATTTCAGCTTTTGGTTTCGCGAGGTTGGGAAAGGTTTGGCGATGTTACTTCTTTATCTATTTCACTAGACTCTCTATATTATCTTTACTGTAGGCTTTATATGTGATATGAATATCAAATGATTTGATGTGCTTTAAATGCTTTGATGGATCAACTTTATGAAGAATAGAAGAAGGAGTCATCATCGACATCTTAGATTTATAGTGCAAGATTGTTGAAGAGCTGAACACATCATGAAAAACACTATACTCTTTTTCCCACTGGGTTTTTAATAAGGTGGTGTGATCACTGTAAAATATTATAAAATTATTTCATTTTGGGTTTATGGACTGACAGTTCGGCCATGTTGGCTTTGAAGAGCTGAATTTTGAAAATACAGTCCATTAAGGTTTAATATATTCAGTTTTATTCTAATTAGATTTGGTAAGATTAGATAAGGTAATATTCTTCAAGGTTACTTCTTGAAGAATTCAACCAGATAACCTTAGATTACCATTTATTTTGGGTATTTTAGTTAGATATGGTTTTAGCTTCTTAAAGCTGCCATATGTCGATTCAGTTTCCATTTGTGATTAGGGTTTGAGGCAAGATTGTAACCATATAAAAAGGGAGGCCTTATGGACGAATTTTAACACTTTTCATCAAACAAATATACAAACTTTTGAGTTCATACTCTTTGCTTGCGAGCTATTCCATTGTTGCTTAACCCTGAGGGCTAGTTAAGTGTCAAGAAACCTTGTAATCTAATCCTGAGGGCTAGTTAGAGAGCGAGTAGAAATTGAGTGTACCCCAAGGGCTAGACCTTGAATTTCGAGCGGCATTGAAGGGTTTGTGAGTTCCCTTGTTTTGTCAAAGATCTTAATTCCGCAATCCAGATTTTTCGCAAGGGGATTCATATCGATATGTATAGGGGAGGTGTATAACAATATTGTTTACAAAATATTCTTAGATGCAACTAGTCTAGTTAAGAATAGAATTTAACATGAAGAAACATTCTTAGAAATTCATAAGATACTTACCCTCTCTTCTACAAGTTCCGGTATTTTCCTCATCGCCCCCTCCCACAATTGTTAACACCTGGATAAGAGAGCAACAATATTTTTAGTTTTTTTTTTTTTAACAATTTTCAACTGATCTTTTTTGCAATTTCCTTTTTCATGTCCCATCAATGTACAATTAGTACACAAGATGGGTTTCCACTCAAAATGCAACTCCTGATGTTGTATGATATCATCTTCATCAATGTAAGCCACTTGATATGGAACATAATCTCCAATATTCATTGCAACTTGCACTGTAGAATTAGATAATATGCCATAGTTTAAGGTATCCCTATCTATCATCAAAGGTTTTTCTACGGGTGAAACTATTTTGCATAATATTTCAGGCTCTCAAAAAAACACGTTAAAACCATGTAGTTTTTGTTATTTGGTATAATTGGGATGATACCTGCTGCTCTGTATTCATCAGTATAAATAGAAGGAGTACAACAATATACGAGAGTCTTACGGAGAGGATGACTCCAATCCTAACAACCTTGACTAAGTGTACTAACTAACTGTGCTGACTAATTCTACTAACACACCCCCGTAGTCGAAGCGGGAGCAGGGCAGATGCATAGAGTAGACCGAAAATCCAAGAACAAAGGAGACGGAAGTCCCTTAGTGAAGATGTCAGCATATTGATGAGCAGAAGGAACATGGAGGACACGGACTTGACCAAGAGCTACCTTTTCTCGAACAAAATGCAGGTCAATCTCGACATGTTTGGTGCACTGATGTTGCACAGGATTACACGAGAGATAGACAGTGGAGACATTGTCGCAGTAGACAAGGGTAGCACGATGGAGAGGAACACGAAGCTCACAAAGGAAGTTCCGTAACCAACATGTCTCGGCCACTGCATTGGCAACACCACGATACTCGGCCTCGGCGCTGGATCGGGAGATAGTATGTTGCCGCTTTGAAGACCAAGAGATCAAATTGTCTCCAAAATAAACGTAGTACCCAGATGTCGAACGACGAGTATTGGGACACCCACCCCAATCGACATCTGAGTAGGCGGTGAGAGCCGTGGTAGAAGATGGCTGAAGCTGAAGACCATACTCAGTGGTGCCTTGGAGGTAGCATATAATCCTTTTGAGTGCCTGAAAGTGTGGCTCTCAGGGATCATGCATGAAAAGGCAAATTTGCTGTACAGCATAAGCAATGTCCGGCCTGGTAAATGTAAGATACTGTAGTGCGCCAGTAAGACAACGGTAAACAGATGGATCAGGTAGCGGTAGGCCAACTCCAGCAGCCAGCTTAGACTTGGTGTCGACGAGCGTAGTGGTCGGCTTGCATGTAGTCATCTTGGCACGGGCAATGATTTCCCGTGCATACTTCTGCTGTGATAGGAATAAGCCGGACTGATTCTTTGTAACAGATACGCCAAGGAAGTAGCTTAAAGGACCAAGATTTGTCATAGCAAACTCTGCGCCAAGCATGGTGGTGAGGCGTTGAAGAAGAGCCGTCGATGAAGCTGTGAGGATGATATCATCAACATATAAGAGCAGGTAGGCAGTCTCACCACCAGAACTTAAAATGAACAAGGAGTGATCACTCTGACTGCTAATGAATCCAAGCTGGTGAAGATAGGTAACAAACCGTTGGTACCAAGCACGTGGTGCTTGTTTCAAGCCATAGAGAGACTTGCGCAGGAGGCACACATGAGCAGCATGGTGCTTGTCTGAAAAGCCAGGGGGTTGGTGCATATAGACGGTTTCCTGCAATTGACCGTGGAGAAATGCATTCTTCACATCAAACTGGTGAATAGGCCATGAATGAGACAGAGCAATGTTGAGAATCAACCGGATGGTAGCCGGTTTCACGACAGGGCTGAAAGTTTCATCACAATCAATGCCCACCTGTTGTGACTTGCCGTTGACAACCAAACGAGCCTTGTGTCTTTCCAGTGTGCCGTCGGACCTGTACTTATGTTTAAATAACCACATGCAGCGAATAACATTAGCACCAGGTGGCCTCGGAACCAAGTCCCAAGTACCATTTTTATTAAGAGCACTATATTCATCTTCCATAGTGGCTTGCCAGTTAGGGTCCTGCAGGGCAAGGATTGGAGATTTTGGGAGAGGAGAGACATAAGAAGATGATGCTAGAAGATTGAATATGGGGTTTGGTTTTTGAATGCCATCGCGAAGATGAGTGATCATCGGATGACGAGGGGGTGGCGGTGGTGGTGGCGGTGGCGATGGTGGTGGAGTAGAGTGAGGTGATGGTGGATGGTATCTGGTGTGACAGAAACAGACTGATCATGAGGTGGTGATATGTGATGCAATAAGTCAAGTAAAAGAGGTGACGGATCAGTGGATGGTGTGTCATTAGGAATCGAACAGTGGAACTCGTGTGATTGGGCAAATGGGAATGTCATTTCATCAAACACGATATGTCTAGAGGTGATAACTTGGTGGGAACCGAGAACCAAGCACCGAAAACCTCTATGGTCGGAGGATGGGCCAAGATAGAGACATTTGACTGACCGAGGGGCTAATTTATGAGGGGCTGTGGCGGAAGTGTTTAGGTAACAAAGGCAACCAAACATGTGGAGATGATAGTAGGTTGGATGTTTGTGGTATAAGATGTAGGTGAGAGTGTTGTTGTGTATGGCTTTGGAAGGTAGGATATTGTGAAGATATGCGGCCATGTTAAGGGCTTCAACCCAGAAACGAGGTGGTAGAGAGGCATGAGTGAGTAGTGTGTGGGTAATATCATTGAGAGTGAGAAGAGCTCGTTCGGCTTTGCCATTCTGAGGTAAGTGTGAGGACACGAAAATCGTATGAGCATGCCAGTTTGTTCACAGAAATTGCGAAACTGCTGATTCGCAAACTCACCACCATTATCACATTGAAAGGTTTTGATGTTGGTGTGAAATTGTGTTTGGACCATGGTATGGAAAATCACGAATTTGGAATAAGCATCAGATTTGTGTTTGAGGGGAAATATCCAGAGAAAATGTGAGAAATCATCCATAAATAATAGGTAATATTTAAAACCATAAGGGCTAGAAACTGGAGAAGTCTAAATATCACTGTGAATAATATCAAATGGTTTAAATGTTACACTACGAGAATGGGAAAAAGGAAGTCGCTTATGTTTTGCAAGTTGACAAGAATTGCAAATGGCTGAACAAGTGTCTTTATTAAACATAGAGTCCCTACCCCTGAGAATATCCAAGACGTGATCACCGGGGTGACCGAGTCGAGCATGCCAGGGTCGTAGTTGTAAGGCGACAAAAGCGATGGCTGGAGAGTTGGTGACTAGGTAAAGATCCTCATCATGGCTAGTACATCTCGTTTTGATTTTCCCTGTGGTGAGATCCTTTACAGAAAAACCAATAGGATCAAATTCCACACTAACATGATTATCTCTGGTGAATTTTCGAACAGAGATCAAATTTGCAAAACATTATTCAAGGAGTACGGTGGGGAAGTATTTAGAGTTGCAGAACCTTTACCAACAACAGGAATAGAATTTCCATTTCCGGCATATATAGGTGAAAAAGTGCTCAAATTAAAATAGGTACGAAGGGTACCTGAGTTTGCAGCCATGTGAGAGGATGCTCCGCTGTCCATGTACCAATTATCTGAAGGTTGTTGCAGCGATGTAGTGTTGAATGCTGCTGGGCCTGGGCCTAAAATGGAAGAGGACTCATTTATATTGTGGTTTTCGTGTCCAACTAATCCAAAACTTGGATTCGCTATGTGAGCGAAACTGCCAGGGGCCAACGTTGACATCAGCTAGCGATTTCCTGGCGGCGGTGCAGCGGTCGGATACGGGCATGGCGGTGGTGCAGCGTTCGGGTTCTGGTAGGGCGGCAGTGACGGAGACCACGCGGCCGACCAGTGGTGGGATGGTGGCGGTGGATACCAAGGAGATGTGCCGCCGCCACCTGTAAATCGGCGATCTGAAAATCCACAGCCACCGTTGCTATTATGCCTACCATGACCACGGGATCGGCCGGTGGTGTGCCACTGATGATGGTAGCCCGAGGCCCCAGCCGGCGTTGTGCTCTGTCCGGCGCCGGCGACAAGATCATGACCCGGTTCGACGACGACACAGTTCCGACGAGACTCTTCTCGAGTCAGCATACTCCGAGCGACGGAGAAAGAGGGAAGAGGCGACATTTGGCTGATGATGCTTCCGATGGTGTCATAGGCTGCAGAGAGACCGTTGATTAGCTGGAGAACGAGCCTCTGATCTGAGACGGGGCTTTCTACGTCTCTGAGCTGATCGGCCAGCGACTTGAGATGCTGACAGTATGCTGAGACAGAGGGAAAAGAATCAAGCCGAGCGTTGATGAAGTGGCTCTCAAGGTCGGCAGCCCAGGCGGTGTGGTTGTCGTGAAAGATTCCTTTAACGCGAAGCCAGGCGTCGCGGGCTGTTGATCCTGTCCGTATCCCGGTGAGAAGGAGGTCATCACTTAAAGTGCCATAAATCCAGCTGAGAACGATGGCATCCAATTGCTTCCATTTGGATTTCGAGATGTCGGATGGACGAGTAGAGCCATCGATGTGGTCTAAGACATTATGTGCGCGAGCTGTAATTTGGAAGAGCTCGGCCCAGGTATGATACTGAACTTTTTGAAGATCCAGAATAAGGGGTATTTGGTTGCGGATATTAGTAACCGACTGAGCCGAGTGAAAACTCAAGGCTTTATTGTTGTTGCTGGGAGTTTCATCATCGCTAGAAGAGGTAGAAGAGAATGACATTGTAGGAAGAAATAGAGGGGATCGGAGAGAAGGGAGTAATAGATGAAGGAGATAATTTTAAGGCTTTGATACCATGTTATTTGGTATAATTGGGATGATCCCTGCTGCTCTGTATTCATCAGTATAAATAGAAGGAGTACAACAATATACGAGAGTCTTACGGAGAGGATGACTCCAATCCTAACAACCTTGACTAAGTGTACTAACTAACTGTGCTGACTAATTCTACTAACAGTTTTATCCAGATAGGTACAGTTACAGGTTCATGAAAGTTAACATCAAGGCTCCATGGGTTTAACATATCAAGTTCGTTATGAATAGAATAACTTTTTTTTCAAAACCATATATCTAGATTTTTTTAAATTTTTTTACCACTAATATAAAGCCTTGCTTTTTCCCCCCAAAATTGTCATGACCTTTTGAACTCTAAGAGCACTTCATATTCTTCTGAAGAATCTATCCATAATAGGAATAAGGACTACCACTTAAAATCTTGCAAACGATGACATTAGGAGGTTGTTTAAAAAAAAAGTTACTCCAAGAAGTTTGGAGATTACCTCTTTTCCTCTCTAGTGTTGCTTCCTCTCTTTTTTCTGACTAGAACGAGGTGCAACAACCGTAGTCTATCTCCCTTTACCATCGCTTCTACTTGTTGATCAAATGATAATTGTTTGCTTACATTTTTCAATTTTCTAGCAAACAGATTTTCCTACAGTGCAACTCTGGATCTTGAAGCATCTGAGGGAGTGGAAGTGGATACAAGTTCCATAAAGGACCAGTGGGATGGAGGTGTAACAATAATACTGCATATCATCATATGTACAAAACAAGTTATCTTTTGGAACTTCATTTTTAGAAATTTCAAATTTCTCACATGCAAGTTTCTTGATTTTCCAAGATCCACTCATTAGAAGAAAAAACCAAGATTAATACTAGGATCTAAGAAGATGAAGAAATTTTATGGTTGAGAGAAACATCCTGGAGAGAGATATTAGAAAGAGAAAGCCCTTCTAACAAAAAATTGAGTTGTCTAGATTTGTTGAGTTTGGAGGAAATACTATCTTTCTGCTTGTTCTTTTTCCTTATCAGAAAACTTGATAATATTTATAAAATACAATTCATTTCACATTGGGCCAAATCATTGGCCTGATTAATTGAACTTCTTGGTGTTTTCCTAACATAAGCTACATGAAAGAGATTCAGAAATGTTTTGGCATCCGAGACTTCATTAAGAACATTTGCTGGTGAATTTTGCTCCCCATTAAAGAATTTGATAGCTAAAATTGATTATGTCAATTAGCAAACACGAGAGAGCTTCTTTCCATGGATGTATTCTAAATAGTTTATGATAGCCAGCAATTCTGCTTGAATAAGTATGGGCAGTTTCAATTTTGTAACTAGAATCAAGATGAGTCGAGAGAGCTTCCACAAAATCCAACCAAAACTGGTATTTATTTTCTGAAGGCTGCATCCATCATATAACTTACAAAAGGAGAAAGCAAAGGGTTTTTATTTTCTTCATCTAGCTCCTGTTGATTCACTGTAAGTGCACATTCTATGCTTCAGAAGTTGTTTGAGATTCATTGTGATGATTCTAGCATAGGAATTGGTGTTGTTCTTATGCAATAGAATCGACATATAGCTTACTTTAGTGAAAAGGCAAAGGGAGGTGCTCTTAATTACTAGGTTTATGATAAGGAATTCTATATTGTTGTGCATGCTTTAGAAACGTGGCAACATTATTTGTTACCGCGTCAGTTTGTTATTAATATTGATCACAAGTCATTCAAATATTTGAAAAGTCAGTTGAAGTTGAATAAGTATCACGCTAAATGGGTTAACTTTATTGAAACTTTTCCATATGCTCTTAAGTATAAGAAAGGTAAAGATAATGTGGTCGGTGATGCTTCAAGTCGCGGATATGCTTTGATTACTCGTCTTGATTGTGTTCTTCTAGGCTTTGCATTTATGAAAGATTTATATGCAACTGATCCCGACTTTTCATCTACTTTTCATGCATGTGAAAATGGTGCTTTTAATAATTCTATAAGCATGATGGTTTCTTGTTCCGTGATAATAAACTATGTGTTCCTCAATGTTCGATGCGTGAGTTACTTGTTCAGGAAGCACTTTCAGGTGGTCTTATGGGTCATTTTGGTGCTCTTAATACTTATAATTTGTTGAACGAGCATTTTTAATGGCGGAATATGGCACTAATCGTTGATAGAATTTGCAGGATTGTATTGATTTCTTGAAAGCTAAGTTGACTACTAAGCTGCATTGACTTTACATGCAACTACTTGTTCTTACACATCGTTGGATTGATATCTCCATGGACTTTGTCCTAAGTTTTCGAAGATCACAATCAGGTAACGATTTTATCTTTGTTGTGGTTGATAAAATTTTGAAAATGGCACATTTTATTCCCTGTAAGAAATCCGATGGTGCAGAGCATGTGGAAGACTTATTCCTTAGAAAAGTGGTTTGACTACATGGAATTCCTGCTAGTATAGTATCTGGCCACAACGTCATGTTCTTATCCTACTTTTGGAATACACAATGATGCAACTACTAAGAACTAAATTACTATTTTCAACTGAGAGTCATCACAAAATGATGGGCAAATGGAGGTCACCAACTATACTCACAACACTTTCCCATGTGCCTTAGTACAGAAGAACATGGAGAATTGGAAAACGTTTATTCCAATAGTAGAGTTTGCTTATAATTGTACTACTCATTCTACTACATCTTTATCTCCTTTTGAAATTGTTTATAATTTCTTAACTATTACTCCTATTGATCTTATTCGTTTGAAATTTAAAAATGTTAGGAACCTTGATGGTGAAAAGAAAGCTTTTATTTTAAGAAACTACACGAGAATGTGAGACAAATGATTGAACGGAAAAATTCTAAGAATGAGAAGAGAGTAAACCAATGCCAAAAATTGATAAGGTTCAGAAAAAGGGATTGGGTTTGGTTACATCTTCCCAAGGAATGGTTTCCCAAATCTCATAAGTCTAAATTAAGTCCACGTGGTGATGTCCTTTTCAATTGCTTAAACGTGTGAATGATAATGCTTACAAGATTGATTTGCCTGACGAATATGGTGTTAATGTTACGTTCAATGTTGCTGATTTATCTCCATTTATTTGAGGATGATTTAGTTTTGAAAACAAAATCTTTCGATCAGAGATGGAATGATACGTATCTAGATCCTACACGGAACGTGTCTTTAGAACAGACTGTGTCATCCTTTGTGTCAACCTTACCTACATGGACCGTGTCTTCAGAATGAGCAGTGTCAACCTTACCTGCACAGACTGTGTCACTCGCATGGGTCGTGCCTCAGCTAGAACAAAATTTCAAGGGTTATGTTTGGGATTCTCTAAGTAACATGGTTGGTCCTATGACTAGGGCAAGGAAGAAACATAGAGATGCTGCATTGAATGTTTTGATTGATCCAGATTCATGATGAAGAGCCGAAGAGTAATTCAAATTTTTCTTGGATTAATTGTTCACGAATCTCAAATAATAAAAACATCATGAAAAACACTATACTCATTTTCCCACTAGCTTTTTTAGTGAGCTAGTGTGATCATTTTAGTTTATTTTTATTATTAATAAGGTCTATAAACTCGATCGGCCATGTTGGCTTGGAAGAGTTTCGTCCATATCCTAATTTAGGGTTTATAATATTGATTTATGAATTGATTAGATTAGATGAGATAACATCCATTCAAACATTTAGCTTGAAGAATCCACTTTTAAATGAAATTCACAGTTTGGTACCCAATTTTTAAAATTGTTTTGAATAGGTGCCCATTTTTTCATTAATGTCCCGAAAAAGTACTTTTTAGCTAAAAGTGTGTACCATTGTGGTACAATTTTGATCCAATTGGTATCCATTTTTTGGTGAAAGGTGCCATTTTGAGACGTAACTGAAAAAATGGGTACCTTTAGAGGACAAATTTAAAATTTGGCTACCAAATTGTGAATTTCGATTAAAAGTGAGTATCATTTCGAAAAATCTCTCATTATATTAAATTAGGTATTTTAGTTTGATATGGTTTTAATTTCTTAAAAATGTCATAAGTTATTCTAGATCTTCCAAGAATTATCAAATCATGTCTTCTTTCTGTTTGTAATGGCCGAACCTATCTATATAAATAGAGGAATGCCATCAATGAATTTCACACTTTTATACATCATATATTCAGATTTTGAGTTTATACTCTTTGGTTATTACGCATTAAACCATTAGGTTTGTTTCCATTAAAGGTTAGTGCTTAGAACCATTGCAGTTTTATGTATTAATTTGGTGCAATTAGTACTTGTATTCATGATTAATCCATTGTGTTAGTGAAGTTCTTAAAGTTGTGTCTTCTATGGGAAGTTCATTTGTATTGTCTTCAATTGAAAGACAGTGCTACGAATCCTTTGGTATCGGGTGCTTCTCAAAGTTCCACAATCTAGATTTTTCACATAAAAATTCAAATCGGTATAATTATAACCCATAAAAAAATTGGATTGAAATATGTGGGATACGATAAAATAATGTATTCTAACATATACATAATATTTCTTGTATTTCCTCAATAGAGAGGGATCCAGGAACACAAGGCATCTCTCTTCCTCCCCTCTCTTAAAAAAAATCCAACTTTTCCCTTCAATTTTTTCCCATTTATTAACTATGGGAAGATAGGGAAACACTAATTTTTTAATCGATGTTTTTTGAGTTTTTACATTTTTAAATAAATATGGATTCGTCTTCATACATTAGTATTGTTTTATGACTAGATAGATTAGATTGTTGTGTTCGTGATGATCTCGATTTAGTTGTTCGCGTCGATGATTTGCTCTTGACCTGATTGTACAGATTGTGTTTTCGTAATTTTGTTTAGGCTTTTGGTTAGATTTTTAATTAATTTGGACTATGTCAGATATGTGTTTTTCATGGTGTTTACATCTTGAACAACATAGATCGCACTTTGAATCAAGTGGTGTTGCAGCTCTTGAAGGTCCCTCTTTGGCAAATTGATTGATGTGTGATACGCTCCTATTTGTCAAGTGGTCATGGTTTTCGTGGGAAGCTAGTTAATATCTAGATGACGATATTACAGTTTTTATTGGATCTTTAATCTATAACTGTACAGACGATCAATCTTGTTGATATGTAATGAAGATATCCTGGCAATAAATTAGTTATTGGCTAGAGGTTAATTGAATTGGTTGTCAATTCCACTTGTTGTAATCATCGTTGAGCGTTTTTCTCAACGACTATGATTGATTATTTTTTAAAAAAATGAACACAAGGCATCATCCCTCAAAATATTTTGTGCCCATTTAATGATCTGAGATTTAAAATCTTGAAAATCTGTTGGTTTCTTCTTCTCTTCGCAATACTATAGAATATCCGTATTTTGACGTTGAACAGAAAATGGCTATTTTTAGGAAAATGTTTTGTTCACCCATGTTAAAGATTCGGACATTCAGGATCGTGAAATTAATGAACAAAATAATTTTATATTTTTGGGCTATGGAAAAATGTTACTTTAATTTTGTACTTTTAGAATGTGAAAATGAATTTCCAAATGATTAAATATTGCAATCAGCTTCACACTACAAAAAAAAAAAAAATTCAGTTGTGACACTTTTTTGGAGCATCCATGACACTCAAAGGTGTCGCTAAAATTATTAGTGACGCATTGTGAAGTGCCTCTATTCAGCGTGTCACTAAAAATATTGTGACACATTGAAATATTGTTATATTTTTTTTGTGACGCTTTAACATGTAGTTCAATTTAGAAGTGTCCTAAATTTTATGACATGGATTGTAGAAAATAAGAGTAATAAGCGAAGCGTTCGGCCGGCCAGCTGGCGCCATCTTCTTAGTGGCGTTGGCTTTCTCCCTCAACTCCTTGAACCATTCTGGAATGCCTGTGATCTGGAAACAGGAAACTTTGTCGTAACCCTTGCGTTAACAATGCGTACCGACAAGATTCTTGCAATCAGTTGAAGTGAGGACTATTTCAAAGAGCCCGTAGGTGGTGGACATTGTGTGGCTTATGCCATGGAGTCAGAAGAAGGCTCGTGAGGCCAGATGATAGCTCGGTGATTCTCCTCATGGGTAATAAGCGCATACACGTGATTGACTGGTAGGAGTGGATCAATGCTCATGATATAGGATCACAAGATGTGATAGCCGTCATCAAGACCAGAGATGAATTGATAAATCAAATCCTTCTCTCCCTCTAGGGAGGCGCATGCAGCAAGATTACAAGTGCACAACAATTTACTAGCTTCACAGTCACAAACTAAATGAGATTGTACGGAATTGTAGTCTCCAAACATCTTCTTCAGATTATCAAAGTCGATGGAAATACAATTCTTCCTATAGTTCTGAATATCTTTGCGCATCTGCAGAATTTTCATACCATCACCAAGAGTAAAATGGAACATCAGGTCATCACACAATTCCTTAACTGTGGCAAAAGAACTTGTAAAAGATTGCAATGCCAGATCCAGGGTTATCAAGATCCAGCAGACAAGTGTAACATTAACCCCAGGCTAATCGGCAGCATCAGGATGATCATCCTAAGGTTTGGTAATTGATCCATCAATGAATCCAATCTTATGCTTAGCAAGCATAGCATGACAAATTTCATCAGACCATTCAAGGTAATTCTCTTGACCCTTCAGGATGGTGGGTGGAGTAACCAAACTAGAACCGCCAGAAGTGCCTATAAAGTATGGATCGTTTGGTAAGCGACCAACAGGGACATATAAACGTGGGCCAGATTGTAACTGCAATTGTTTCAGTAAAGTCGCAATTACCTCATAGTCATTCATGTTCTGCAACTTGGTGGCCTCAGATTCAACATCGATGCAAGTCTGTTAAGCATCATCAGGAATAGATTCAAAGGTAGACATAGTGCATAATGCCAGAATCAGGTACAGATCAACGACAAATCAGTAGGATTGGCGGCAGATCAGGTTGGTGGGCAACGGTGCGGCTGCTCGTGATCGGACGACGGCGGCGCGTTGGTTGTACTGTCGGTGCGTGAACAACACGAGCAGACATATCTAGGTAGGTTCGGTCACTACTATCGGAAAAATGGTGGCGGCGAACGGCGGATGGTAGTCGGGCAACGACGTCAACTTGGACTTGGGCGTGATAGGGACGCGCAACTGATGTTTGGAAGTGGCGACGGCTCGAGCAAAGCAGGGAAAATTTTCTTTAGGTTTCACGATTTTAGGCTCTGATACCATGTAGAAAATAAGGGTAGTAACGTGTGTTTGTATTCATGATCTCAGGGTAAATTATATAGTGGTATAGAATACCTATACAGGATAGAAAAAAGTAATAGAATCTAATTACATTTACAAGTAATATCTACATTCCTTAATATAGATTAATGTAGTAATTCAGTTTAGTAACATGTGCACATGCCACAAATATTTAGTGATGACTGAATCTGGAGCAAATATTGTGACATTTCCTTAACTGTCACAAAATATACATCACTACTGAACTTTTTTTTGTAATTTTTTTTTGTACTGTCAACGGCCTTTTAAATAAATGTAATAACTCTTATAAAATTTGACACAAAACTATATAATACTTTCTATCAAAATGATTTAAGGCCCTTTGATCTCCCGTCTCCGTATAAGATGAGTTTGTAATAATGCTCTTGGATGGCTTTGCTTTGAACAAATAATAATAAAATGATATTTAGTTTCAAGTTCATGATTTGGTGTTTCGAATTTGTCATTTAAATGCTGATATGAATTAGGTATTTTTTAAAATTTGTTTTTATTAATTAGTGTTTTTAGAATATAACAATATACTCTTTTTTTTACTGAATTTTTTAGTGAGACAATGTGATCATTTGTAATATATTTCATTTTAGAATATAGCCCATTAACTCTGCCATGTTTTCGTTGGAAGAGTTCAATTTCGGTTATGCTTTATTTTAGGGTTTAGAATATTCAGTTCTGATTTGATTATAAATAGATTTGGTAACATTAGATAAGACAATATTCATTCAAGATTTATCTTGAAGAATATAGTCATTTATTTTAGGTTTTCTCTTTCGATATGATTTTAGCTTTTTAAAGCTTCCATAAGTCATTCTAGTTTCTATTTGTACTGGCCGAATTATAGCCTATAAAAAGGGGAGGTCATTCATGATTTTACACACCATCTTTATCAATCAAATTTACAAACCTTCGAGTTCATACTCTTGTTGATTACGAGGTTTTTCCATTGTTACATAGTCACGAGGGCTTGTTAGGTATCAATAAACCTTGTGATCTAATTGCGAGAGCTAGTTAGAGAGCAAGTCGAAGTTAGGCGTACCCCGAGGGCAAGGAAGAAACTTAGAGATGTTGCATTGAATATTTTAATTGATCTAGATTCATGATGAAGAGCCGAAGAGTAATTCAAAATTGCCTTGGATTAATTGTTCAAAAATTTTAAAATATTGAAGACATCATGAAGAACAATATATACTCTTTTTTCCCACTACATTTTTTAGTGAGATAGTGTGATCATTTAAATTTATTTTTATTATGATAAAGTCTCAGAAAATACGACTTGTGTATAAACTTATGGACACTCCACTGTACTTTTTACGTTAAATGTTGTAATTTTTTAATAAAAATAAATTTTAATTGAAAATAGGTATCAATACTAGTTACTCGCTCTCATTTACCTAACCAAACGTTAGTACAACTGCACATCCTCATCTTCTGTAAAAAAAAAACTTCTTTCTTAAAAAAAAATTCTTCATCTTCCGATAACTTGAAAATGGAAAATACCAATTTATTTTATTATTTTTTATGTTATTGAGTAAGTCTGGAATTTATCTCCATACATCAGTATTATTTTTCATCTTATTAACTTGATTATTATGTTCATGATTATCACTCGATTTTGTTGTTTTCGTTTACGAATTATGCTTGATCTATATAAATTGTGCATTTGTGTTTTTGTGTCAGAGATTCAATTTATTTGAATACATCGATTTGTATTTTTAAGATGTTTACCGGTTAAGACAATTAGGGTAAGGTTATAATAGAGAGTATTAAAATGTGATCATTGGGATCAAATTGTGTTATATTTGCAGTAGATCTATGTTTAGCATAGTAATATCGATGTGTGCAACGTTCCTCTACACCAAACATTTATGATTTTTGCGGAAAACATGTTAAGATCCTTGAGGGTGATATTACAGTTTTAACTAAATCTCTCATTTGTAACAGTACATATAATTTAATCTCAATTATATTTATTGTAATTACGCCCCACTATCCAGTAACTCTATGAATGATTATTTAAAAAACAAGAAAGAACTGTTCTTAATAGAGATGTAAATCAATTAGAATCAGGATAAGAAAGGAATACACTTTCTGATTGATTTTGTGTATATAATGTTCCACATTTGTTTAGGTCTTGTAGACGCTTTGTACTCACTATATATCAATACACACAACCACAATGATTTGTGGGTTTTATATTCTATCATGGTGTCAGTCAGGTTTCACTAAAAATTCTTGACTTTTATCTCTTTTTACCAGAAATTACAAAACTAAATTCCTGTATCTTTTCCAATCGGTCGCAGCCCACCGCCGCCGCTCTCTTCCGTCACTGTCTATACCGCTGTCTTCTTCCACCATTTTCTCTATCCTTTAGCCGTGGTTCTTACAGTTCCAATCGGTGTTCATCAGCTCGGCCAGTTCCTCTTTGTCTTCTGCCATTTGTCTCGGGTTTTTTCTTCAATCATGCTGCTCTTCGCCGATCTTGAAAGTTCATTTCCGACGTCCGTAAAAGCTCTTTTGGCCTCCCAAAATGCCGTCAGATCTCGTTGCCAAGCCTGTCCGTCGTTGCCTTTCCGAGCGTGAGATTCACGCGCCATCAGTCTACTGCAGGTGCATCTCCGCGGTTGCTCCTCTAAGCGCGTGTGCACACACGCCTCGCCTTCAGGGGGCTTTCTCATTTTTTCTATTTTATCGCGAGTTGAAAATCTTCTCATGAGTGAAAGCAATTCTCGCAGGTTGATCTTTTGCCTCGCGAGTTTTACTCCCAGTTAACGCCTCGTCAGCACCCTAGCCAGCCCCCGTTAAAAAAAGATTGGCTTTCTTTTGTATTATGGCTCTTTTCAATCAACCACAGTGGCAATGGTGTTATGTTTCGGGCCATGTTGCTTCTTCTTTCTTTAAGTTGCAAGGTGAATGGTCCCAGTTGTAGTGTCAGTGGTGTAAGAAATTTGGCCACTTTGCCTCAACATGTCCTCACTTGGTCTCACTTGGTCTCTCAGGCTCCTTCTTCTAGCTCTTTACTACATTCTTGCCAGATAGATGATTCCGGTGCGACCAACCACATGACCTCTTCTCAGTCCTCTCTTGATCGCGTGACTCCTTATTTTGGTAACAGGGGTGTTATTGTTGGTAATGGTTCTGCTCTTAACATTACCCATGTTGGTCATTCTCGAGTCTCTGATTCATTATCCCTGTCTGATGTTTTGGTGGTTTCTCAAATTACTAACAATTTGCTGTCTATTAGCAAGTTGACTCGAGACATGAATGTTGTTATTTGTTTTGATGATTCTTTTTTCACTATTTCGAAAAGGTTTACTATAGATATTATTGGTAAAGGCCATCGTGATAATGGCCTATATGTTTTAGACTATGATGGTGCTGCTTTATCTGCTTTCGTTGCATCGAGTGCTTCTAGAGCAACTTTTGAACTTTGGCATAGTAGATTGGGTCAAGTACCTCAGAACATCATTTCGTCCTTGAGCAAGTCTGGATGTTTGTCAGTTACTAGTTTGCTGCCTAAGCCTCATTTATGTCCCGCTTGCGAGATGGCTAAAGGCAAGCGTCTTTCTTTTACTGATAATTTAAAACGCGCACCACGCATACTTGATCTGGTTCATTGTGATCTTTGTGAACCCTTTCCTATTGTCTCTCGAGCCGGCTACTCATATTATGTCATTTTTGTTGATGATTTTTCACGGTTTACTTGGCTTTATCCTCTATGCCAGGAGTCTGATTTTGTAGAGGCTTACATGCAATTTGAAGCTTTTGTTAAGAACCAGTTTTCTACCACTATTAAAGTATTTCAAACTGATGGTGGAGCCGAGTTTGTAAATCATCGCATGTGAACTCATTTTGCGTCCAAAGGCAGTCATCATCACCTTTTTTTGTCCTCACACTCTTGAGCAAAATGGTCAGGCAGAGAGGAAGCATCATCATATTACCGAGACAGGTTTTTCGATGCTCTTTTATTTTGGCCTTCATAATTCATTTTGGTATGATGCTTTCTCTACGACGGTCTACATTATCAACAGACTGGCTACTCCAGTTTTATCTGGTTAGTCTTCACTCTCTGTTATTTGTGGTACTACATCCTGTTTTATAGACCCACCAACTTTTTGGACTTTACGATCTCCCCCTTTGGCATTTTATGTACATCCTGTTTTGGCACGTAGAGATGAGTTTGAACTGATCTTCATCTACTACAGTAAATATGACATTAATGCTCTGGAGTTCGCCGAACCGCCCATTTTTTCAACTGGTGTCCACTACTCTTTAGGCTTAACTACTGGCTCTTTAGAACTAGATTCTCCTCCTTCAGAACATCTAACAACAGGGGATTTCCATTATGTTTCAACATAGTGCCAAGCCAATTCATCCAGTGAATTTATGAACAACAGCATGCGAGCCTTCCAATAGTTGTAATTCGTTCCTTCCAGCAGTGGTGGCCGAGACACATAAGCTCCTTCTCTAGTCACCATTGGTAAAACTGAATCACACTTTCCTTGTCAAACCCAAGGTAAAATAAGTGACTTAGCTCTGATACCAATCGAAATTTGATTTTACCTAATTAATTCAATAATTACTACCGTGTTCCAACATAGCCTATCTAACCAAGTATGGAATAAAATAAAGTATGAATATACAAGACTTGGTTACACAGTTCGGTGAAATCCACCAACATCTGTGGGATTATGCCCAGTTTAGAATGAATCCACTAATTAGAAAGATACTGTACAAAGTACACCATACAATATACTTATCTTAACTAATAATATAACATGTGAATTCTACAAGATCCCCTTGCTACCAATCCACCTTGATCAGACTCCCCCTGACCTAAAAACTCGTCGATGCTGAATCTCCTCCAAATCAAATTACTCTTGGATGAGACTACTGTTTCTCAGAATCTTTCTTTAAGTTTTCCTTATTCTACCAAAATTCATTCTTTGATGTTGCAACATAATAATATCATATTTGTATGATTATCACAAATTGCCAATTAGCCAAATCTGGACTTTATGATCTCCTTCTTTGGCATTTTACGGACCCACCAATCTTTTGGACTTTCAAAGCAACAACTATGAAAATATATAGACATCAAGTAAACTACATATGGATGTTGAAAAATGAGCTGGAAAAACTTTTAACTCCCCCTGAATATCATAGTTTCAAATCATCAAGACTTCAACATCAATGTGGGAACATCAATTTCACATAAACTTCACAATCAGTACTTAGCTACCTAGAAAACCATGGTTAAGCATAGAACTAACATAAACACATAAGTACTGAAATCTGAGAATATTCAGAAAATCCAGAAATCCAAAACCTTCTCCCCCTTGGGACAATAAACATGCCAAATGCATTAGACATTGAAATCCAAAAAATATATCCAATAACTGCAACTCCCCCTGAAGCAAATATCTGGCTTATGTTGGAACATAGCCATAGCAGAACCTTCAAACCTCTTCAAGAGCAGCTATATGTGCATAATCTAATCTTGCCTTTTCAACCTCTAAAAATTCCACCTAAGTGGCTAGAGCTCTCAACTTCGCATTAATGGCCACAAAATTGACGTTCTTCTCATCAACATTAGAAGTTATAGCCTCAGGATTCCATGGAAGATCATGTACATGTCTTAAATCAAATGTCCTCTTGTTTAGACTTATCTCGAGTAAGAGCTGTAGTATTTCAAATGGGAATGAAACAGTTTACAACAATGTGGAATAGATAGAAATACCTGGTAGTCAAGCTAAATGCAAGAACATTCCCTTGATTGGCCACTGAGACTGAAATCCTCCAGTAATTTCTGACAGAATCTAATAATCCTGCCTCTGATATAAACTCTGTAGTACCACTCTGAATCTGGATCAATGTTGCCTCCCATTAAGTTTGCATAAAATTCTTCTGCAATCTCTCAGTTGTACTCCTTGTAGATTGAGGTAGCAGTCTTGAGACCCAAATAGTACAAGTAGGCTGTAAATCCACATTCCGCATATACACCCACAAATTGCCAATTAGCCAATATGTATTTTGCATCCACCTTGGAATAAAGACGGATGAGTTGCTACAACATCCTCCATATCCCTTGGTCTCCCACACATGGCTTCGATTCCGAATTTAGGAAACCCTGTATAGGGTACAACTACTGTATTTGAAGTATTACCCTTGAAATGATGTTCAAACTCTTTATCTATTTAGTATTTGAAGTATTACACTTGGAATGATGTTGAAACTCTTTAACTGTTACAAACAGGAGTGGATCTAAATTTATGAAATCCTGGATATGGTGTATCTTTGGATTATGAGCTTTGAAATGGTATTGAACTTCTTTATTTGATTATGTATTTTCTGATTTGTGAGAAATTTGCCCTGATCTTGACCGCCTAAAATCTCCTACTCATGCTCCGCCTTCCATGCTCAGCCTCTCCCTCTTCTTAGCTGCACACAAACTAGCTACAGATCTAACCCGAGTATTGTTCTTAGGTCTATCTGCCATTTACCACACACCCTAACCTCCCTATCAATTTAGACACTAAACAGTGGTATTAATGAACAAACGAATTAAAATTATAGAGAAAAAGGATGTGAAAATGCAAATTTTCTGTTCATTTAACACAAACCACCTGCATATGTATACATTCAACACTCTATATGCTGCAAACGAGTACTAGTGTTACTATTGTTTCTATACAGGACCTTCAGAAACAGTTCTTGTCATCCATACTGTTTAAAAACCTGCATGATCGTATTAGATTGATGCATAATACATTTGACACGTGTATTGCAGTTTCATACGTGTCAGCTACATGTATAAATCATTTAACAATTTTTTTAAAGATATGTATTTTGCGTGTGGAGTGTTTTATTATAACCAATCCCTTTTTAAACATTTTGAATACGGTAAAATTTGAGCAGTTCGAATTCGTGCATAATCGTATTAGACTTATGGATATAAATTTGACACATGTATTGTGGTTTCTTACGTGCCTGCTACGTGTACAAATCATATAACATTTTTTATACATTTGTTTTTCGTGGATAGAGTGTTCCATTTATAACAAATATTCCCTTTCAAACATTTTGAATACGGTAAATTTTGAGCGGTTTGAATTTGAATTTTTAATTGCATAGTGTAATATAAGAGACGGTAAGCGTCGTTTGTATATATAGATTACTTTCAATATATATTAATGTAAATCAATTTATAAGTAAAAATAGGGAAGACAATATGGCGGAACGAGAGCGGATTATGATATCTACGTATTTATGCCCACCAAATATTTTAATATCCATATCCGTCCCATTACCTCGATCATCACCCACTTGAATCTCCCACTACTCACTTCAAATCCACCATATTCATCCTACTTATATCAACAAAAATACTTATATCAACAAAAACACTTATATTATGCTTTGTGGATAAATAATAATTCAAAAATCCAAAAAGTATTTACACATAATATATGTGCATTATAGATAAATAATATATTATTATACATTAAATTAGTGGGTATATAGCAGGTTTAGAGAACCTCCACCAAAATCCACCCACTACAATTTCTACTAGCGCGTTCGTGCCATGCTCGATCGTCGAGTTGCCTCCTCCCCAACAGAGTGTCCGCGATTGTCGGCCTCCTTCTTACCTGGATGACTATGTATATGGTTATTATGTTTGTGTTGTTACTAATGAAGAACCTCCCCTCCCCCTCACTGCTACGATCACTCATGCTCCATCACTATCCTCAGGTGTTCTCTATCCTCTTACTGATTATGTATTTTTGATAAATTTTCTAGTACGCATTCTAGATTTTTGGGTGCAGTAACTTCTAGTGCAAATCCCACTACTTATTCTGAGGCGTCAAAGCATGCTCATTGGCGTGATGCTATAACTGATGAGTTTAATGCTCTTGTGCGCAATCAGACATGGACAATAGCTTCTCTACCTTTGGATAAGACTACAATTGGTTATAAATGGGTTTACCGTACCAAGTTCAAGTCTGATGGTACCATAGAACGTCACAAAGCTTGCCAGGTGGTTCTTGGGAATTGTCAGGTTGAATAGATTGACTATACTGAAACTTTTGTTCTTGTTGCAAAGATGAGTTTGGTTCTCTTGTTCTAATCTATTGCAGTCATTTGTGGTTGGGAACTAAATCAAATGGACATGCATAAGGATTTTCTACATAAAGAGGTCTTCATGTGCCCCCTGGACAGGTATGTCGCCTTCAAAAATCTCTTCATGGTTTCGGCAGGCTACACGCAATTGGTTTGCCAAGTTGGCTCAGGCTTTGCGTGCATTTGAATTTGTTCAGAGTAAAGCAGATTAGTCTCTTTTTGTGTTCTCCCATGGTTCGATATCTTTGCATGTGCTTGTTTATGTGGATGATTTGGTTATTGCTAGTAGTTCTTCGTCACTTATCTCTGAATTCAAGAAATACTTGAGCTCTTATTTTCACATGAAAGATCTTTGTCTGCTTAAGTATTTCTTGGGTATAGAGATTGCAAGTCAACCGGATGGGATGTTCTTTCACAGCGGAAATATGGCCTGGACATTTTATCAAACACATGTTTATTAGCTTCTAAACCGACTAATTTTTCGATGGAACAACAACACGATCTGGCGTGTGTTGAAAGTCCACTTTACAATGATCCTGAGCAATATCGGTGCCTGGTTGGACGCTATACCTCACCATTACACGTCCTGAGCTTAGCTATTCGGTTTATGCACTTACACAGTTTATGAAGTCTCCTTGTGTTCCTCATTGGCAAGCTGCAGTTCACGTTTTACACTACCTGAAGAGTCATCCTGGTCAAGGTTTATTTCTCTCTTCCCATAGTGCGTTACAGTCGGCTGCTTACTGTGATTGTGATTGGGATGCATGCCTTATTACCTGGCATTCTCTTTTCGGATACTTTGTGATGATTGGTGATTCTCAGGTTTTTTGGAAGACTAAGAAGATGCATTCGGTTTCCCGATCTTTTGCTGAAGTGGATTATCGTACTATGGCTGTTACTTGTTGTGAATTTTTATGGCTTAAGTCTTTGCTTAAAGACTAGGGGGTTGCACATACTACAACTAAGCGATTGTTTTTTGACAGTCAATCTCATCTTCATATCGCGGCAAATCCGGTGCTTCATGAACGTATGAAGCATATTGTAGTTGATTGTCATTTTTTTAGGGATCTTGTGTAGCGTGGTACTATTTTTACTCATCATATATGCATTTCTGATCAAACTGCGGACTTGTTTACCAAAGCTCTTGGACGAAACCAGTTTCATTCACTACTTGGAAAGTTGGGCATTTCTGATCCCCATGCTCCAACTTGAGGAGAAGTATTAAGGAATGTAAATACTACTTGTAATTGCAAGTAGATTCTATTTCCTTTTCCTAGTTTGTACAAGACTTTTGTACCACTATATAATGTACCCTGAGATCATAAATACAATGACACATTATTACCCTTATGACTAAATTGATTTTTAGTCCCTTACACATTCACCAATACCTTCTTTTGATTCCCGAGGCCAAAACCACGTTTAATCGTCGAGTAACATTCTAAAATTGAATCTTTTGGTCCCCAGAGGCTATTTTTAGGTAAAGTCAATGGTAAAATTAGTCAAAATATGTAATATGACCATTATACCCTTGAGTATTAAAAAATCAAAAAATAAAAAAATAAAATTACAACCATCGTCGTCTCCTCCATCTCCCACCACCGGAGATGCTGCATACCTCGCAGTCTCCTCCATCTTCCACCACCGGTGATGCCAAAACCAAAACCCTCGTCGTCTCCTCTGTGTCCCACAACCGACGATGCCAAAACCAAACCCCCGCTGCCTGTTGTTGACCACCAAAACCCTACGACGAAGGAGATCTGTGTTGACGGCGCCTCCTTTGAGCCCAGATTATGCGCCGCTCACATCGTTTGACTGGAACGAGTTGAAGCCCCGTCGTATCGGAAAACCATCTTCATTCTTGTTGGCGCTAAACCCTTGATAGAGAAGATGACTTGATGGAAGCACTGGAGAAGACGGAGAAGACAAATTGATGGTTTTTCACGATGTAAAAGATGGAGAAAGACAGTGATTCGCGACGGAGAGGACGAATCGATGGCGGCGCTAGAGAAAACATGGCTAAGGCAAGAGGAATACGGTGCATAGGCTTCGCGTGCTTTGTCTATAGCCCAAAAACATTTCAGCGCGTTGCATCACGCGCTCATTCTTTTAATTGTGATTATTTTTATGTTTTTTAATTAGTGAAATTACGAAATATAATGTCTTTACCAGAAACAATTTTTTCATACCTAAAAACTGCCTCTGGGGACCAAAAGAATAAATTTTAGAATGTTACTGGCTAATTAAAGGCGGTTTTGGCCTCGGATACCAAAAGAAGGTATTGTTGAATATGTAAGGGACTAAAAAAAAATTTAGTCTACCCTTATTTTCTACATTCTCTCTTGACACTGATGATGCTTATTTTGTCATTCTCCATAAGCAGAATTTATTGTAAACACCATACTTATCATACTCAGTAAACGCCATACTTATCATTACCATACTTAGTTCTTCTTGAGGTCAACAATGACCACACTAATGTTATCGGTACTGTCCCGAGTCGTGGCTATCATTGTCAACAGAGTAGAGGCCTTAAAGCATGTCCAGACATAAATCTGATCTCCCACTGCAACAATCATTCTCGATCCCTCCTCAAACCTGAAACAGGTGTGGACTATGCAAATATAACCCTAAATCCATTTTTCCGACATTGACTGACCAGGGTTATATTTGCACTTTCAATTATCGCAGGGTTATATCTGCACTTTCATTATTGCAGGGTTATATATGCACTTTCATCAATTATATAGGGTTATATATGCACTTTTCTCTATAATCAATATATGTCCAACACAATCAAACCATGAACAAAAACAAATATTGAGATGAAAACACACGTAAAAATAAAACAAAATGCATAAATGTAAATTTACATACATGTGAACAACCGTGACCATCAAACACACCAAAGTAATGGATGTGCTTGTCACTTGCACTGTTTTCATTTTCACTTTGGCACAAGGCCGGATGAGTTGCTACTGCATCCTCCATAAATGTAAATTTACATACATGTGAATAACCATGACCAACCAAAGTAATGGATGTGCTCGGCACTTGCACTGTTTTCATTCTCACTTTGGCACAAGGACGGATGAGTTGCTACTGCATCCTCCATATCCCTCCGTCGTAAGGAGAGGTGGCTCCGAATTTAGGTAACCCAGGATATGATACTGTTATAGTATTTGAAATGGTGTTGAAGCTCTTTACATGTCACAAACAGGGGTGAATCCCCTCCCGAATATGGTGTAGCTTTGGATTATGAACGTTGAAATGGTATTGAAGTTCTCTGTCTCATTCCGTAATTCCCAATTCTTGAAATATTCGCCCTGATTTTGACCGCCTAAGACCCCCTTACTCATCCGCCTGACTAGAATCCAAGCTCAGCCTCCCCTCCCGCCTGACTAGAATCCATGCTCAGCCTCCCCTCCCGCCTGACTAGAATCCATGCTCAGCCTCCCCTCCTCCTAGCTGGACACAAACTAGTTACAGATCTAACACGAGTATTGTTCTGAGGTATATCCTCCATTTACTACACACTCTAACCTCCCTATGAATTTAGTTACAGATCTAACACGAGTATTGTTCTGAGGTATATCCTCCATTTACTACACACTCTAACCTCCCTATGAATTTAGACACTGCACTGTATCATGCACAAACCACTTAAATTTATAGAGAAAAAAGAAGGGAAAATGCAAAAGTTTTGTTTATTTAAAACAAACCACTTGCATATGGATACACTTTTCAAACTTTCACAGGTAGCTGCTATGTATAAATTCGATGCCCTGTACATTGCAAACAAATACGAGTGTTACTGTTGTTTCTATCTGGTACCTTCAGAAGTCGTGCTGTTTAATCCAGACCATTCAAAAACTTGCATGATCATGTTAGACTGATATATATAAAAATTTGTCACGTGTATTGGGGTTTGATACGTGTCAGCTACATGTACAAATTATTTAACAAAATTTTTTTATCCATCCTTTTATCACCCATCCTTTTTACAAATGATTTTAAATATGTGTTTGGTGTATAGAATGTTTCATTTCTTACCCATCCTTTTTATTAACATTTTGACTATTGTAAATTTTGAGCGGTTCTGAATTCCTGTATGATCGTGCTAAATTGATGCATATAAATTGGACACATGTATTGTGGTATCTTACGTGCAAGCAACGTGTACAAATCATTTAAAAAAAATTTATACATCTATATTTTGCGTGTAGAATGTTCCATTTATAACAAATCCCTTTTTTAAAAGTACGGTAAATTTTGAGCGGTTTAAATTTGAATTTCTAATTACATGTTTTTATGTAATAGATGATAACTGTCATTTGTAAAAATTAATGTAAAATTAGAGGTAAAAATAGGGATGACAATGTGCGGGACGGGTGCGGATTATGATATCTCCATATTTATGCTCGTCAAATATTTTAATATCTGTGTCTGTCCTCATCACCCATGGCGGATACAACATTACAATTAATTTCGCTCGATTGGGTATTATATAAAATTCATCCCCGACCCATTATTTATTTGAGCCTCCCTAGTCACTTCAAATCCACCGTACTCGCCCCACTTATAGTAACAAAAAAAACATCTATAGTCAAAACTACCTCAATGCCACTTCCATTGGGACGGATGCTGGGAGGAGCTCCACCAAAATCCGCCACATCCCAATGTATGAATAGGATCTTATTTAAATTCGAGGTCGAAAGGTGAATATTTTATGTTCGAAGTTGAATTTGAAACGAGAAAAAACTTCAGAGGCCACCATGCAAAATCTCAAAAAGTGCAATCCTCCACCATCGTTCCTCCTTCGGGTCTCACCGAACCCTAACCTCCAACTCTCCCGTCTATCCATTTTCAGCAGCACCTTGGGTGCTCGACCGTCCATTCTTAATTAGCAATAAGTTGAATCGGAGCTTAATTAATGAGTTGGCAAAGCTCTCTAATTCCAACATTTCTCTGTATCTGAAACTTTGCAACGTATTGGTTATTGTGCTTGAGAATCAGCTTAATTAGCAAATTTTTGGAATTGTTATTGCGAATTATCTTATCATTTAGTGGGAACTCTTCTACACCTATATTTCCTTTTGAAATGGCCACCCCCTTCATCCGAGCAGGGATATAAGAGCATGTACAATGGTGATTTTAGAGTGGGTCAAGTTTGAAATTGGAACCACTATTGTGGAACTGCCACACGATTTGTGAAAATAGGAATCGTTCCCACTAGCATTTGTGTGGGGCCATGTGAAAGTTGGGGCCCGCGCTGACCGTCAGACCATTTTCTTTGATCCAGACTATCATGTGGAAGCCCCTGATTGGGCTACGTGACAGCAGTCGTCCCTCTTTTGTACTTTCGTTTGGGCTAATTAGGACATGTGGCCTAATCATGTGGTGCCATGTGTCCCAACATAAAATTTTTAAAAACTGAATTTTCAATTATTTAAAAATAGTTTCTTGAATTTTTTGAAATAAAAAAATCTTTTTTTTTATTTTTTAAAATTGCAAATCAAATTTTGGTTCTTTTTAAAAATTGAAATTACATTCTTTTTAAAAAAATGGTTCATTTTAATTCTTGTTAAAATTTGAAATAAATTTTAAATATGAAATTTTAAAAAAATTAATTCAAAAATGACATATGTATTATTAAATTTCACATTTCAATTTATTTGGGTATGCAAATTTATTTAAATTAAATATTAAAGGTATAATTAATGAGTAGGATTAAGAAAATTAAGTGGGGTACATGAAGTGGTTTCAAGCATTGTGAAGAGTAAAATGATGTGGTTTGTTTGTGGTTTCAGTTGATGAGGTGGAAGAGAGAAATTGAATGTTTAATAAACTGAAATCACAAGAGCGGTTGCAGAGTAGTTTAACCATTGTACATTGTTTAACAAATTTAGCACTGCCACTTTCCACATGAACTGTTGTTAAGAAAATAGAAACTCTTTCCTTGTAGGAAATGTTATAAACGGTTGTTACATTATAGAAATAGTTTCCTTGTAGAATTAAAATCATATTCCTATTGTACTTTAGTTTGTTCTCCTATATATTGTAATCCTTATCGTTGACCCACACCACTGTCGTGATCCACACCGCTGCCACTGGAGGAGCCTAGCCCCGCAGCCACTTCGCTTTATTTTCCATACGTGCCACTACCGTGTTCAGTTGCTGTCCTCACTCGCCGCTGCTGCTACTCAGCCGCCGCCGCCCGCAAGGATTTCTACAAATACTGTTCTTTATGAAGTTGAATACTACTCTACCGCTACTACTACCGTTAATAAAGTTGAATATTGCTCTACCGCTGCTACTGCTACTGTTGCTGCTACTACTTCTACTGCTATTGTAGTTTAATCTCGTTCTATAGATTATTTTATTTTTTTTAATGATTAGCAATTTTATAATCTTTTTCGCAAGCTGGGCATTCTTGTTCATCATTCTCCAACTTGAAATCCTTGTAGGAAATGTTATAAACGTTAGTTACTTTATAGAATTAGTTTCCTTATAAAAATAGTTATAGATGGTCATTTCTTATAGAATTAAAATCATATTCCTATTATACTTTAGTTTGTTCCCTTATATATTGTAATTCTCATCATTAATGAGATGTGTCATTGATGTGATATTAATGCACCATAATAAAAAAAATTTATTTTATCAAATGTTATAATTGCAAAGAAATCAGAGATATCACCCTTATTGCATAATGATACATTAAAAACAGACTTTTGATTCTGTTATCTTATTTGGCCAGGATATTTAGCACGTATCAAGGCTACGGGAAATTGAGTGCATTTACTAGAGTTGAATTCATGCCGTGCTCGTGCCGTTTTCGTACTTCTATAATTGAAGTCTTGCTATCGTGCTCGTGCCATTTTTGTGCTTATATAATTTAAGTCTCATTATCGTGCTTGTGACTATTATGCTTCTTGTCGTTCTGTCTCGTGCTATGAAATAAAAGTCTATCCATAGCATGTACAAGTGTTTCGTGCTTTTTATGCCGTGTCATTTCCATTCCATGCGTTGAATCGTCCCTTGACAGATTGGATTAATTCGGCAAACTAAATTTAATACTTTGTCTAATGTATTTTTAAATATAAACATATGTAGAAAATAAGGGTAATAATGTGTTTTTCTATTCATGAATTCAGGATACATTATATAGTAGTACAGTATACCTATATAAGCTAGGAAAAGGTAATAGAATACAATTACATCTATAATTATGGTAAGAATACAAATCTAATTCCAATTCCTTAACACTCCTCCTCAAGTTGGAGCATGGGGATCAGAAATGCCCAACTTGCCAAGTAAGGAATGAAACTGGTTACGTCCGAGAGCTTTAGTGAACAAATCCGCAGGTTGGTCTGTCGTACGGATATGTTGAGTAACAATTGCGCTAGTTTGTACAAGATCCCGGACAAAATGACAATCAACTTCAATGCGCTTTGTACGTTCATGAAAAACTGGATTGGCCGCTATGTGAAGAGCGGATTGACTGTCACAAAATAATTTCATAGGAGAGGAGTGCGAACCCACTAAGTCCTTCAGTAAGGACCTAAGCCACAACAGCTCACAACATGTAACTGTCATAGCACGATACTCCGCTTCAGCAGAAGATCGAGAAACAGTAGGTTACTTCTTAGTTTTCTAGGAAACCGGAGAATCACCAATCATAACAAAATAACCAGATAGAGATTGCCTAGTAATTGGGCAAGCAGCCCAATCCTAATCACAATAAGCAGTCAATTGCAAAGTACCACGAGAAGAAAGAAATAAACCTTGACCAGGATGACTCTTCCGGTAGTGCAACACACGAACCGCAGCTTGCCAGTGAGGAACACAAGGAGACTTCATGAATTGCGTAAGAGTATGAACTGAATAACTAAGTTCAGGACAAGTAATAGTCAGGTATATCAGATGCCCGACCAAGTGTCGATACTGCTCCGGGTCATAGTAGGCTGGACCTTCAACACGTGCCAAATCATGTTGTTGCTCCATCGAAAAATCAATTGGTTTAGAAGCAGATAAACCTGTATCCGATAAGATGTCCAAAGCATATTTTCTTTGCTAGAGAAACATCCCCTCCAGTCTTCTAGCAATCTCTATGCCCAAAAAATACTTAAGCAAACCAAGGTCCTTCATGTGGAAGCAAGAACCCAAGTATTTCTTGAACTCAGAGATAAGCGAAGAAGAACTACCAGCAATAACCAAATCATCCATATAAACCAGAACATGTAAAGAATTTGATCCACGGTAAAAGACAAATAAAGAGTAATCTGCCTTACTCTGAACAAAACCAAATGGCCGTAAAGCCTGGGCCAATTTCGCAAACCAATTCCTAGGAGCCTAACGAAGACCATAAAGTGATTTCTGAAGGCGACAAACCTGACCAGGCGGAACAGTGTAGCCAGGCGGAGGGCGCATGAACACTTCCTCATGTAAATCACCATGTAGAAAGGCATTATGAACATCCATCTGATGCAGTTCCCAACCACGGATGACTACAACAGACAGAAACAACCGAAAAGAACTCATCTTCGCAACTGGAACAAAGTCTCAGTGTAATCAATTCCTTCAACCTGACGATAACCAAGAACCACGAGGCGCGCCTTATGACGTTCAATAGTACCATCTGAATGAAACTTCGTCCGGTATACCCATTTGCACCCAATTGCCTTCTTATGCACAGGCAAAGAAGCCAAAGTCCATGTCTGATTGCGCTCCAGTGCAGTAATTTCCTCAGCCATAGCATCTCGCCAATGAGAATGTTGGGAAGGCTCGGAGAAAGTAGTGGGATCTGCACTAGATGTTACAGCACCCAAAAATCAAGAATGCATGCTAGAAAAATTATCACAATTTACATAATGAGTAAGAGGATAGAGAACACCTAAGGAAAGTGATGACACATGGGGGAACGTTGTCGAACTTGGGGGGTCTTCAGTAGTAAGAGCACAAGCATAATCATCACAATCATAATCTGCCAAGTATGATGGCGGACGACGAGATCGAACACTCTGTCTGGTAGGTGGCAACTTAGCAGCGGAACTGTCTGGTACTAGAGAAGCCGGTAAAGTAGAGACCGAGGATGTTGCATCGACGGTGACTGGCGGAGGATTAACGGCAGCTAACGGTAAAGGTAGGCCGACGGCGGCCAGCATGGAGGTACCGGCATCGGGCGACGGAGGATGGTTGGTGGATGCCGGCGATGATCGACGGTAACTGGCCAGCGACTGCCGGTGTTAACTGGTCTGCATTGACCGGCGTTGACTGGTCAGCGTTCATTTCCGGGGTTGACCAGTAAAGACTGGCCGGCAGTAGATGGCAACAGCTGACCACCAGCGGACGGCGGAAGGCCAACGGCGACCGCTGGCATTGGATCAACAGCGGAAGGCGGAAATGAAATTTTGTGCATCTTCGGCAAGAAGGAGGAGGAATCCGACGGTGATGTGGTGGCGCCACCGGGTTCATTGAATAAAGCAGATGTCGGAGCTGCAGAGTACGGGAACTTGTCTTCAAAGAAATTGGCATCCCTACTGTTAAAAATCACTCGGGATTCTAAGTAAAAAAGGCGATAGCCTTTCTTTTCGGCAGGATAACCAAGGAACAGACACCGTCGACTTCGAGGTGCAAACTTGTCACGATATCTGGGAACATGAGCAGCAAAACACAAGCATCCAAAAACTCTTAATGATGAATAATTCGGAGCTTGCCCATAGAGAAAGTCAAAGGGAGTGCGACCGTTGAGATGCTGTGTCGGTGTTCGGTTAATTAGGTAAGCAGTAGTAAGAACACATTCTCCCCAAAATTCAATAGGAAGACTAGCTTGGAACCGTAAAGTGCGTGCCACATTGAGTAAATGGCGATGCTTTCTTTCAACTCGACCATTCTGCAGCGGTGTGTCAACCATAGATGTCTCAAAGATGATCCCAGATGCAGCAAATGAGATCGAAAAGGCAGAAATTCAGTCCCATTATCAGCCCGAACACGTTGTATGGTTCGACCTCTCTGGTTCTTCACCAAGGCACTAAATTCTAAAAATCTAGAGGCTACTTCAGACTTAGCGACTAATAAATAAACCCAAACAGCTTGGGAATAATCATCGACTATAGTCAAAAAATAAAATGCACCACTAGAGGATGGTGTTCGATAAGGTCCCCAAACATCACAATGTACTAATTCAAATAATGCAGTAACATTTGTAGAACTCAATGGAAAATTATGTCTAGTTTGTTTTGCTCTATAACATACAGAGCAAGGTATGGTAGTATTATTTGTGCTAAAATCAAGAGTATGAATAGAAGACAACACCGTAGATGATGGATGACCAAAACGTTGATGCCATAAATCAGAAGAAGAAACTGAAGCAACTGTCGGAATAGACTGCAGGATATGAGGACGAACGCAAGTATCCAACAGACGAAGCCAATAAACCCCCCTTGCTGTTCACCCACGCCAATCACAGACCCCGTACTAATTTTCTGTAAACAAGGCTAGACATTTTAAGGCAGATAACAATGTAGAGCATGATAATAAATTGCATCGCAAAGTAGGTATGTAGAGCACATGAGTAAGGTTGACATCACCAAAACAAATAGACCCATATTGTGCAGCAGACGACACAAATCCATCAGGCAGTATAACATTCACAGTATTAGTAGCGGTAGTAATATCAGTAAGAGAACCCTTGTCACCAGTCAGGATACAAGGCTCCCAGATCAAGAATCCAGGGTAAAGTAGACTTACCTGACCCATGGTTAGATAAAGAATAAAACTGATTAAATAAATGTATGGTCGTACTCCATTGGTTGTCAGACAAAGCAAGACCAAAATCAGATCGTGTAGGTAAGCCAGAGGAGGCGACCATCGCAAACCCTTGCGGCGACGTCACTACGCCGGCGAAAATAGCTGTAACACAAATGGCAATCAAAGGTAGATGTATAATAAGTAAATAAATTCTTGCAATAAAGAATGAGAAAGAGGAAACCAAACGTGAGCTGATCCACGTGGAGACACGGACGCGTGGAGACACACGCCTGAAGGGGAGGAGCGCGTCTGTAGGCAACCGTGCGTGGGTTCACGCACTGCAGGTGTGTGGCGCGCGCGTGAATATCACGCGCACCTCTGTCGACTGAGCTGTCAATGTCGGCGGCGAGGAAGCTTGGAACGGCATCGGCACAACCGTGCGAGCAGAAAGATGGACCAGCGGACAGACGTAGAGCAAACTTGGATCGGCGAACAAAACTGTATCTCCGGCGGTAGCAAATTGGATCGGCACAACGAGCAAAAGTTTGTCCGTTGGCGGACAAAGGTTGAACCGGCGCTAGCGAGTCTCAGCGGTAGGAGAAAGGTTGAGGCGGACAAAGGTTGAACCGGCGGAGGCTAGTCTCGGCGGGCAGGGCTAGTTTTTTTTTGCAGAAAAGTGGTCCGGATCGGCGGCACGTGGAAGTCACGCACAGACGACGGTGGAAAATTTAAAATGGTATTTTAAGGTTTTAGGTTTCAGAATTTTAAGCTCTGATACCATGTAGAAAACAAGGGTAATAATGTGTCTTTCTATTCATGAACTCAGGATACATTATATAATAGTACAATATACCTATATAAGCTAGGAAAAGGTAATAGAATACAATTATATCTATAATTATGGTAAGAATACAAATCTAATTCCAATTCCTTAACAACATAAATGGCAAAGTCTTGGGAAAGACCATCTTTCCATAGGTTTATGGAAAGACGAGGTTTAATTAGAATTGTAAAAGGTAAAAGGTCTTAGTTGCAATATTAAAATTTTATTATGCAATATGTAGCAGTTATAAAGTTTATGACTAGATTCATGCAACCCGAAAATTGTATCTTCATTTCTTTTAATTTACACATTAAACCTTGGTCTTTCCATTACCTATGGAAAGACCGTCTTTTAAGAGACAGACTCAACATAAATTTAAGTACATATACAATAATAATTTTTAAAAATTACTCAAATTAGCTATTTAAAAATAAGATATTTTATTATAAACTTTGTAAGTTAGAATTGATATAAAAATAACATAAGTTTAAAAAATAAACATAAGTTAAAAATTTTGAGTTTAAAAAAGTGAACAACTTAAAATTTTAATTTATTTTATTCATTTATCAATACAAGTATTCATTATATTGTCCAATTAATTTAATTTACTTAAAACTATGTTAAAATTTTAATTTATAATATTATAACAATTCCTACTTACAATTCATGACATTTTATTCTAATATATTTCCATACTTAATGAATTAAATATATATTTGGGAAATATTTAATTGATTATTTTAAAAATATAACAAATTTAATGTCATTATATTATTAAACAATCAAATAAAAGATCAATATGATATGTTGAATTTGTTGTTAAGGAAGTGAACTAGAGACTACAAGGTCTCGAGTTCAATTCCTACAAAACCTCACATTTTATTAAAATTATCTCATGAACTCTCGCGACCTTTCAAACCGGCACAAAAGCACTTGGGCCGGGATCAGGGCAGCTTCTAATTGCCAACTCTATCCTACACCAATCCAGCCCGCAGTTACCCTAGCCCTCTGGAAACACAATCACATGCTGCTTGCAACCAATCCACCCCTACCACCACCCAAACCACTTTAGGCAAGCCCACTCTCTTGGGAAAAAAAATCTAATTTAATTGAGCAAAACACGATTTTTTTTATAAAAAAATAGTGTACATATATTGTAACTTAGTAAAATTATAGAATTAATATACCAGTTCACTTGTAAAACGAAGAAACTCGCCTCTTCAAATGCTCTTCAAATTGTGTTTTCTGGGGCTAACCAAAGTACATACCGTGTGTTATTAATCATTTCTTTGGGATGAGAGTTTTTTCTTTAAAATAAATAAAGGGTTAAGAGTTTTAAGAAGTGTGGACAAAAGAACCCTAGTATATGGATTCTCATTAAAAACAACAATGGTCAAACATTCCCAGAAAAAAAAAACAAGGGTCAAACAACAAACACTCCCACTCTCATTTAAAAAAAAAACATACATCTCGCATAGAACGAGTCGACCAACATAGTACACAAAAGATTGTAAAACATAAAACATTCATAAAACAGTTAAAATCTTAAAAGAGTTTAATTATACATGCCATCATCCATCCTTCCATCTTGACATTCATTATTCCTTCTTTCTCAACATTGGTGATGCTTATTTTGTCATCCTCCATAAGCAGGCAGCTTTAACGTAAACATCATACCATACTTACCACATTTAGTTCTTCTTGAGGTCAACAACGACGGCGCTGATATTGTCACCACTGTCCCGAGTCATGGCTAGCATTGTCAACAGAGCGGAGGCCTTAAAACAAGTTCGATCATAAATATGGTCTCCCACTGCAATGGCCCGTCTTTGTCCTTCTTCAAGCTTGAAACAGTTCTGGACTATGCTACATGCGGTCTCATTGGAGACGACGTCCCATAACCCATCGCTGGCTAGTATAAGGTGCTCATCAGCGTCGGTTCGATCAAGAATAGTCACCTCAGGCTCACAACTCACAAATGGTTTCAAATAGGTGTCACCTTATCAAATCAACCACTCTCAATTAATGAGAAAAATAAACGATATAGTTTTTTTTTAAATAGAAGCAATAGCTAATTACCTATTGCTCTTGACATGGCTAAGACCCCTTCGACACGAGGTCCATCCCATGTTATAACATGCCCACCGGCAGCTTGGATTCGCTCTAGCTCATCGGGACGATCAGGCTATAAATTATGTTTTAAAAAAATCCTTCAAATCACATCGTATTTATTTTACAATAAAATAATTCATAATAATAATTACCTTGTGGTCGAATGACAAGGGAATTGGTGTACCATTTCGGCAAAGAACAGCCCTGCAATCCCCACAGTTGGAGACAATTATCTGAGTTGGGGTGACGATGGCTACTATGACAGCTGATCCAACGGCGTCAAACGCGGGACTCTGCAATAGGCAACGACAGGGAGTATCCCCATTGAAATTCACATTCGTCTCAAGTGTGGTGGCTTCTTCATCCATGCGTTTGAAGCTTCGTTTCATTTCATCCTCCCATTTCATACCCATGCCTCTCATGTTGTCATTGAGCATCTCCTCTTTCACCAGCTCATGCAGAAAATCCTCACATCTCCTGGCCACCTGAATTGAATGGATGCACAAACCATAAATTAAAATGAAAATTTAGATAAAACACATTTTTTTTTCCAAAAAAAAAGGTACACTTGTGTAAATTTACATACATGTGAACAACCGTGACCATCGTATACCCCAAAATAATGTATGCCGTCGGCAGTTGCAGAGCTATTTTGATTTTCATCTTGGTAGAAAGAGGGATGGGCTGCTACAGCATCCTCCATATCCTTCCGCTTCCCACAAACAGAAGTGGCCCCAAATCTTGGAAACCCCGGATATGGTGCAGCTACAATGTTTGAAATATTAACTTTGAAATGCTGTTGAAAATCTCTCTCTGTCACAAACGGATCTGAATTTAGGAAACTCGTAGCTAGGATTATGAACAATGAAATGACATTGAAATTCTTTACCTTCGGTAATTCGCCCTGATCTTGACTGCCTACAACCCCCTGCCTCATTCGCTTGATTAGATTCCATTATCAGCCTTCTCCTCCTAGCTGCACGTACACCAGCTACCGATCTAACACGACTATTATTCTCAGAATTATTTTTAGGTATGTCCGCCATCTAGAACCGAATTTAGGCACTACACTGTGTATATGTTTAATGCACAACCGAATGAAATTTATAGACAAAAACGGATGGGAAGATGCAATTTTTTTATTGATATAAAACAAACCACGTCAATACACGTTTCAATGTTTTAGATGTTGCTACTAACACTCTGTACACTGCAAACCAGTATTAGTGTTGGTGTTCTTTCTCTCCCGCACTTTCAGAACGGTGGTGCTAGTAGCTATCAAGCAATTAAATCTAGACCGTCAAAACCCGCATGATCTTATTACACTGTTTCATATGAATCTAACACGTATACTGTGATTACGTATGTCCCAACTACATGTTTAAATAAATTAATTAACTAACATTTTATACCTTGTATTTTGTGCGTACAATATTCTATTTACAAAAATTTATCCTCAAATATTTAAGATGGGAAATACCATATTTTCCTAAACTTATGGCAAAATGTAATTTAATTAGAATAATAAAAGGTAAAAGGTCCTAGTTGCAATATTAAAATTTTATTATTTAACGTGCAATAGTTTTAAAATTTATAACCCGATCTCTACAACCCAATTTTTTTTTCATTTCTTCTAATTTGTGATTTAAACTTTGGTCTTTCCATGCCTTATGGAAAAACCGTCTTTCAAGAGACAAAATCAACCTTTAATATAGTTTGAGTGGTTTGAATTTAAATTTTTAATACATGTGATAATATATATACACATATATATGGCAAAGTCTGGGAAAATACAGCCTATTCATAAGCTTCTGGAAAGATGTGATTTAATTAGACTAATAAAAGGTAAAATATCTTAGTTGCAATATTAATATTTTATAATGTAACTTGTATT
This sequence comes from Rubia yunnanensis, assembly GCA_037428765.1. Classification (NCBI taxonomy): domain Eukaryota; kingdom Viridiplantae; phylum Streptophyta; class Magnoliopsida; order Gentianales; family Rubiaceae; genus Rubia; species Rubia yunnanensis. The sequence continues at coordinate 133,306,225 of CM075062.1, forward strand.
AGTTATGAAGTTTATAACCCGATTCGTACAACCCAAAAAATTTATCTTCATTTTTTCTAATTTGCAATTTAAACCTTGGTTTTGCCATGCCTTATGGAAAGATCATCTTTCAAGAGATGGAATAAACATTTAATACATTAAATTTTGAGCGGTTTGAATTTAAATTTTTAATTACATGTGATAATATATATGAGTCTTTCTCTTGAAAGATCTTTCCAAAAGCCATGGAAAGACCAGGGTTTAAAGTGCAAATTAAAAGAAATGAAGATAAAATTTTTGGGTTGCATGAATCGGGTTATAAACTTTATAACTACTACACGTTGCATAGAAAAAAAATTAATATTGTAACTAAGACCTTTTACCTTTTATTATTCTATTTAAACCTCGTCTTTCCATATATGGAAAGACGGTCTTTCCCAAAATTTTGCCATATATATAGATAGTAATCATCCATTTTAAAAAAAAATAAATATATATATATATATATGAGTCCGCCTCTTGAAAGACGGTGTTTTCATAAGCAATGGAAAGATCGAGGTTTTAAAAGTAAATTAGAAGAAATGAAAATAAAATTTTTGGGTTGCATGAATCATGTTATAGACTTTATAACTACTACATGTTGCAAAATAAGTTTTTAATATTCTAACTAAGACCTTTTACCTTTTATTATTCTAATTTAACCTCGTCTTTCCATAAGTATAGGCAAAGTCTTGGGAAAGACCATCTTTCTATAGGCCTATGGAAAAATGAGGTTTAATTAGAAGAATAAAAGGTAAAGTGTCTTAGTTGCAATATTAAAAATTTATTATGAAACATGTAATAGCTATAAAGTTTATAACATGATTCATGCGATCCAAAAATTTTATCTTCATTTCTTCTAATTTGCACTTTAAACTTTGGTCTTTCCATGGTTTATGGAAAGACAGTCTTTCAAGAGACAAACTCATGAATATTTCTATATGCTATTTTAATAGGCAAAGTCTTGGGAAAGACGGTCTTTCCATAGGCTTATGGAAAGATGGGGTTTGATTAGAATAATAAAAGGTAAAAGGTGTTAGTTGCAATATTAAAGTTTTAGTATGAAACATGTAGTAGTTGTAAAATTTATAACCCGGTTCATGCAACCCGAAAATGTTATCTTAATTTCTTCTAATTTACACTTTAAACCTTGGTCTTTCCATAACTTATGGAAAGACCGTCTTTCAAGAGACGGACTCATTTTAATATTATTATATAATGTTATTTTTTTACATGTTGTTTTGTTATTATATTAAGTTGTTACAAAGTGAATAGGATTCTAGATTATATTTTGTATCATTATAGTTTTATCACTCTAAGTTTTACAATTTTATAATATATACGAGCATAATTTGATCCGAACTCAACTACTTGGTAGAGTTTGATTGTTCATTTAATTTATAATTTAATATTTATATTTACAATATAAATATATAAATAAATAATGGGAAAAACCGTTTTTCCATACGATTATGAAAAGATGAGTTTAATTAGAATAATAAAAGGTAAAATTTTTATTGCAATATTAAAAATTTATTATGCAACGTGTAGTAGTTATAAAGTTTATAACCCAATTCATGCAACCCACCAGTTTTATCTTCATTTCTTTTAATTTGCATGATTTTTCCATGACTTATGGAAAGTAATTCAAGAGACGAACTCATAAAATATTGTTACACGAGAGATAAGAAGTATCACAATATATTTTAAAACAACAATTATTATTTTTATTAGTTATAATGATGGTAAATAAATATTTTCAATTCAATTGTAAAATTTAAATGTTTTCTTTGATCCGAACAAGAATCACATATAATGGAAAATACATATCCATGTATATTTATAAATGGATTTACTTAGTTGGAATATGTTCAAAATAATTATTAGGTGAACTGTGTATACGCATTTTAAAAATTCAACTCAAAGAATTCATTAAAGCTTATAATTTCCTTTTTTTAGCAAATGATTTTGGTGGCCACTTAACTATAACTATCGTCCACCTTTGGCCCCTCATCTTTTTTAAGCACTTTTAGCCTCTCAATTGACAAAACAGCTTAATCGTGGTCCCTCCGTCTGATAAAACCATTAAGATATTTTTCAACGTTAATTTTAAGGGCAAAAGTAAGATTTCTATTTTTCTCTTTCTCTTTTCCCCTTCCCCCACTCCGCCCACCCATCTTAAACTGCCGCCCTCCTCTTGAAACCACCATCCTGCACCACCGCGAACCGCCCTCCACCACCAGAAACTGCCCCCATCACCAGAAAAGCAATGCCCTGAAGCCATCTGCAATAGGAAATTGTTTCATGACATCGGCGATATTGCAACCGAACGACCCATCACCGTCGATTCAGTTCCTCCCACCGTTTCAGCTCCACCCACCACCCCACTTCACCTTGCTGTCGAATCCGCTCCTCCAGCACCCGTTGTTTACTTCTTTTCCGAATCCGTTTCAGCCCTCTCCATCTGTGATTCCCCCTGAGTACGTTATAACAGGCTAATGGCTAACACAGAGTGGGACTCTCGGGGTGGTTGTCTTTTATGCGCGAGACCTTACCAATTTTGTGGTAATCTGTATTGGATGATATTCAGAGATATTATTTTTATTGTCGATGACACAGACTGGGGTAACATCCCTTACGAGAAAGCTCATGCAGGCTATAAGTGTGCAGCATATGTTTTTTTTATTTACTATGAATTATTTTTATGTTTATTTAGGCCTTTGGTATTTTATTGTCTAGGATCTGCAATTGAGATCATTGAGCGAGGGGATGAAGGATGGTGGTGAATCTTCATGAATCTGGTAATCTTTTACAGGGGTCAAGAGGAATTGATGCGAGGAGAAGCCTAAATTGCTGCGGCTTGGCTCTAAGGGGATGATAGGCTGCATAGACAATGAACACACCTGGTACTTGTCAAGCGTGAGTTTGGCTATGCTAGAACGAGGTGGTTTATACTTTCCTACTTTCAGGTTGGTGCACCACTACCGAGGTGCACTACAGATTATGAAACATGATCGTGAATTGGATGATAATCCAACACCTCGTTTGGAGTTCACGACCAGTCTCTATTGTTGTTGCTTTCACCACCCAACCTTATAGGCTGGTAGTTCACGACCAGTCTCTACTGTTGTTGCTTTCACCACCCAACCTTATAGGCTGGTCGTTCACAATTCAGAAGCTAGTTATTTTGTATTGAATTTTGTTGTTAAAATTGTGCAATATTTCTCGATGTAATCCGGTAGATTAAAAGGAGTATCTAATTAATATAATTTATTTGTATTCAATTTGCATTTCGGGTTAATGGATACCCAAACAAAATGTTATTTTACCAGCATTTTTTAGTTGGGATGTTATTTTAATTTTATGTAATAATGCATGTTACCACATATGTATCAACAATTCCTGTATATGCAAGGTTGGGCGTTTTGAAGCATGCCTGGATGTAAACGTACCTTAGTTATGACGGTTTAATATTGCAATATATTGATACGATGCGACTAAGTCTGGTTTGCTTTGCCACTTTCATCCAATCCCGCCTATTCGAGACTTTTCAACTTGTTCTAAAGCTAGCTTTATTAATCTTGTGTTTTTTTATGGTCGGTTGTAATCTGTTTACACTGCGACTACCCATTGCTTCCAAGTGTATTATTTTTCCTCTTTTGGCATGAAACATGGTCTCCTCCAGATAGTATGAAGACCTGAAAAGAAAAAATTGATCCCCACAAACGACACCTTTAATGCAGGGGATTCCTTTCAGAACAACATAATGTCGAGAATTAGCACAATTCTTCAAGCTAGCTCTATGAAACATGCAGAACATGGTCCTGAGAAAGTCCCTAGGAACCACCTCCGATGCCTAAATCACTGTATAATCAATGTATGAATAGTATCTGGGAAAAATGCCCTTACCATTGTAATTGTTCAAATCATCAATTCATGCCTGGTATTCACCATAGTCTTTGTTGATCGTGGACCATGTTTATAGATAGTGGTTTTGGTGACATAGATGACACGATCGTGGGTGAGAGTCATCTTTCCTTCTAGGTTTTCTTCAAACGGTTCGCTAAAGGCAAGGTGTTATTTAAGCCTTTGGTTTTGCGAGGTTGGGGAAGGTTTGGCGATGTTACTTCTTTATCTATTTCACTAGACTTGCTATATTATCTTTAGTGTGGGCTTCATATGGTTAGAGGAGGTGTATAACAATATTGTTTACAAAATATTCTCAGATGCAACTTGTCTAGTTAAGAATAGAATTTAACATCAAGAAACATTCTTAGAAATTCATATTGTTTACACCTGGATAAGTAGAGTGTTTTGGAACATACTGAGCAACAATATTTTTAGTTATTTTTTACAATTATCAACTGATATTTTTTGCAATTACAGTTAGTACAAGAGATGGGTTTCCACTCAAAAAGTAACTCCTGATGTTGTATGATATCATCTTCATCAATGTAAGCCACTTGATATGGAACATAATCTCCAATATTCATTGCAACTTGCACTGTAGAATTAAATAATATGCCATGGTTTAAGGTATCCCTATCTATCATCAAAGGTTTTCCTACTGGTGAAACTATTTTTCATAATATTTCAGGCTCTCAAAACAACACATTAAGACCATGTAGTTTCATCCCGATAGGTACAGTTTTTTTTTTCTGCTCAGAAACAAGAAGATTTAATCTCATCGATCGAAAGGTACAGTTACAGGTTCATGAAAGTTAACATCAGGGCTCCATGGTTTTAGCATAACAGGTTCGTTATTAATAGAGTAACTTTTGTTTTTCAAAACCATAGATCTAGATTTTTTAAAAAAAATTGACCACTAATATAAAGCCTTGATTTTTTTTCAAAATCGTCATGACCTTTTGAACTCTAAGTCCACTTCGTATTCTTCTGAAGAATCTATCCATAATAGGAATAAGGACTACCACTTAAAATCTTGCAAACGATGACATAATCCAAATTTGTATTGCTCCCTTATACCTTGGATCTAAGTATTTTTCAATCTTAACTCTATCTATCCCAGTTGTCGTTAGTATTTTAACATTAGGAGGTTGTTTAAAAAAAAGTTACTCCAAGAAGTTTGGAGATTACCTCTTTTCCTCTCCGGCTTCGTTGCTTCCTCTCTTTTTTCTGACTAGAACGAGTTGCAGCAACTAGCGTAGATCTATCTCCCCTTACCATCGCTTCTACTTGTTGATCCAATGACAATTGTTTGCCCACATTTTCCAACTTTCTAGCAAACAGATTTTCCTGCATTGCATCTCTGGATCTTGAAGCATCTGAGGGAGTGGAAGTGGATACAAGTTATATAAAGGACCAGTGGGATGGAGTCATGGAGGTGTAACAATTATGCTGCATATCATCATATGTACAAAACAAGTTATCTTTTGGAACTTCATTTTTAAAAATTTCCAAATTATCACCTGCAAGTTTCTTGATTTTCCAAGATCCAATCATTAGAAGAAAAAACCAAGATTAATACTAGGATCTAAGAAGATGAAGAAATTGTATGGTTGAGAGAATTTCCAAATTCCACTACCTACGCTTATTTCTCTCTCTTCCCTCTCTGACTCTGAATTCCCAACGACTTTCTTTCCTCACCGGTAACAGCTCCACACACCGCTAACGGCCCTTTCTTGCCGACAGCGACGCCGCTGGCTACGGCTCTCCCACGGCCGGCCATCATGGCAGAGAATAACAACACCAATCACAACCAAAAATCCTTCCTCTCTGCCCTTCAATCGAAATCCACCCCCCCCCTCTGCCAATCACTTCCGAATAACCCTGAACTGATCCCAAAATCGGAGCACCTCGGAGAACCGGCATGTCTATACTCCGAAGAAGAGATTTCAGAACTCTCAGCCTACTACGCTAACGCTCTGGTCGGCAAATTCACCAAAGGAAGACTCACAATGGAATAACTGGAGTCATCCTTCAAAACGGTCAGGTTCGCCGAAAAATACCAATTGGGATCACTGGATTTCAAACACGTCCTCATCAGATTCGACCAGGTAAACGATTACCAAAGATGTTGGATCAAAGGAAGATGGAGTTTCAATGGTGTTCAGATGAAAGTCCTAAAGTGGTCGCCAGACTTCTCAACACACAAGGAATCCCCAATTGTTCCTATCTGGTGCACAATCAGGGAAGTTCCTTTGTATTTCTATAATACTTCATCAATTGAGGCTATTGGTAATAGTTTAGGTAATTTCATTAAAAAAGACCTAGCCACTGAAATGCTAACCAGACCTTCAGCTATCAAATTGTGTGTTGAAATTGATTTACAGAAGCCTCTAAACACCTTCATCATATTAGGTTCGATAAATAACAATCGGAAGTACAATATTGAGTATGAAGATATTCCCCTATATTGTGATCACTGTGCCAAACTGGGACATTCACTTAGTCAATGTAGAACTATCTCCCAAAACAATGCTAAACCAATGCCTAAATGGTATGCCACGGGGGACAAATTTGACAAAGCTCCAACTAGGTTTACTAACAATCAGCCTTCTTCTAATATACCCAACTCTGAAAATATTACTCATCAGTTAGCCAATACTAATCCTGCCTCTAATCCATTATCATATGCCCCAAGGTACCAGTAGCAGTCCCTCAAATCATCACACCCCAGTTACCTCAACTACCCTCCCAAAATCAATCCCCTACTATACAATCCTCTACTATACAATCCTCTGACAAATCTCAAACATCTCTCATAAACCTTTTGAACGAAACAGGAGTCACTCCTCCTTTTAAGACCCTCAGAACATATGCAAAGGATGATATCCAGATTGGTTCCCATAATCTTACTCTTTTCCAGCTATCCCCCACTAACCCCCCACTTTCACACCAAGGAAAGATGGAAAATAGATTTTCTGTTGTGCGGGATATGGATGATCACTCCATCACCGATGAATGTGCTGTTCAGGACCCTCAGGACTTTATGATTGATGGAAAAGACCTTGCTGAAGACCCCCCACCCTCAGCCTGATCCTCTGGCAGATTCAACCAAACTATCAGGTAAGAATGATGGCCAAGGTAAGGCTAAATATAAAAAAATTTTACCTTAGTCAACTGAATAAGATGATGCTAAGGTCTGCCACTAAAAGCCACAAATCAGGTGAACAATGATACACATCCTCAAATTTAATTTTTTGATTTGGAATCTGAGGGGAATTGAAACTTCTATGCTTAGATTAAAACACTTGTTCTTCCACAAGAAAATTCAGCTTCTGTGTATAATAGAACCCATGCATGATAATTCACAGTGCCAAGTCTACATGGAGAAGCTAAATTACTCCCATAACCTCCCTCTTCATAATGGCAAAATATGGCTAATGTGGAATGACTCAATAATTGTTAATCTTATATGCCACCATGACCAATTCCTAAATGTCAAAACCACCCACACAGGCTCTAACTCACAAATGGAAATGGTTTTTGTTTATGCTCTTAGAACTAGAGAGGGTAGAAAGGCACTATGGCACGACCTAAACCTCCTCCCATCTAATGAAACTGTTTTTATAGGTGATTTTAATACAATCATCACACCTGAGGAATATAAGGGCCCTAGCTCTCCTAATCTAGGCAGCATTAGGGACTTTCATAACTGGATTAACACCAAAGGTTACAGGAAATTAATACTGTAGGGAATATTTTTACATGGACTAATTCTAGACTTAGAAACCCTACTTCTAAAAGACTAGATAGAGGATTATGCACACTTCAGTGGAGCAATAAATTCCCAGCTTCCTCTATCCAGATCCTCAATAGGCAATCATCAGACCATTCACCCCTTCTCTTACAAATTTCATCCCAGATCCCCTCTCACCCAAAACCTTTTAGGTTTCTCAACTGCTGGTTTAATAGGCCTGATTTCCTGGATTTAATTAGACATAACTGGAACATTCCTGTTCATCAGACAGGAATGATGGGACTCTACCTTAAGCTAATTAGAGTTAAGAAAGTGATTAAGATATGGAACAAAGAATGTTTTGGTAACATTGACTCCAATGTCATTACTGCAGAGGATAACCTGAGAATGCAAGAAGCAGTCTATGATTTATCCCACTCAGAAACTGACCTCATCAATCTTAATGAAAAAAAGGCATTACTCCTTAGAGCTTTAAAAGAGAAAGAAAAATACTGTAAAAATAAGTCAAGGCCGAACTGGTTTAAGTGTGGTGATAACAATACCCAATTTTTTCACAAAACAATTCAGGAAAAAAAACTGTAGATTGCATATATCCAAAATAAAAAATTGTTATGGTCAATGGCTCGATAATTTTGCAGACATCCAAAAGGAAGCTGTAAACTATTTCACTAACCTGCTGACTGAACCTAGCCACTCTGTTGACTCCATCTACTACCCCTATTTCCTTAGCCAAATACCTACCATTATTACTGAGCAAGATAATTCTACCATATCTAAGCCTGTGACTGAAGCTGAACTTAAACTAGTGGTCATGAGTCTAAACAAAAATAGTAGCCCAGTACCTGATGGTTTCTCTAGCAAATTTTACACTAAATGCTGGGAATTTATAAAAGAAAATTTAGTCACTGCAGTCAATGATTTTCTCTCAGGATCTAACATGCCAAGAGGTATCACTAGTACTTAGATAACTCTAATTCCTAAAAAACCTACACCCTCTTCTTTTGATGATTTCAGACCTATTAGCCTTTCTAATGTGGCTAACAAATTTTTCTCTAAGGTCCTTATGGAAAGACTGAAACCCTATATGGAGAAACTAATTTCACATAACCAAACTGCTTTTATGAAGAACAGAGATATCTCTGATAATATCCTATATCTTCAGGAGATGATTAGGTCCATAGACAGAAAAAATAGGATCCCCAATTGTATCCTTAAACTTGACCTGAAAAAAGCTTTTGATAGGTTAGCTGGGGTTTTTTACATGGTATATTGTGTAGATTTGGTTTTTCAGGTCACTTCCTCAAGGCTGTCATGAACAACCTTTCTCAGGCCTACTTCTCTGTTCTTATCAATGGTAACCCTGTGGGTTTTTTTAAAGCCACTAGAGGTATCAAACAAGGTGATCCCCTTTCCCCATTCCTGTTTAATATTTTCACTGAATCTTTCTCCACGAGTCTTTCCTACATTTTTCAGAATAACAGCTTGCAATATTTCTCACTGCCCTCTAACATTACACCAGTCACTCACTTAAGCTATGCGGATGATACTATAATTTTTATGCAAGCTTCAAAACCTAGCCTGATTAAGATTAAAGCATTTCTGTATATTTTTTAATTAACATTAGGCCAGAAAATCAGTTATGAGAAATCTGAATTCTACATTAGCAATAAAGCCACAGTTGCAAAGAATCATCAGATTAGAACTATCCTAGGGATGAAGAAAGGCACTCTCCCCTTTAAATACCTAGGTTGTCCTATCTTTAAAGGTAGAACTCTAACTATATATTTCCATCCCATGCTAGAAATCATGGACAAAAGAATGAAAACTGGAAGAACAGATGGTTAAGTCCAGGAGGGAAAATGACATTGATCCAATCATGTATATACTCTCTCCCTCAGCATATTTGGACTGTCCTTAAACCTCCTAGAATTACTGTTAAATCCATTGAAAAAAAATGTCTAGATTATTTTGGGGGGAAACCGAGGATAGGAAAAAAGGTATGGAAAAAGTGGACTGACATTGCTATTCCCAAATCTCACTATGGACTGGGTTTTAGATCTATTCAGGCAATTATTGATTCACGCTCACTTAAATTATGGTGGAAAAGCCAACTGGGTAACACCCTGTGGGCCAAATTACTGTGGTCACTTCCCCAGTCTCACAAAAACTCCAAAACATGGAAGAGAATCTGTAATATAAACTGTTTTGCAGAAAAAAAATATTCTAATTATTCATGGCCAAGGCAAATGTGATTTCTAGTCTGCTAACTGGTGTCCAAATGGTCCTTTGATAAACTGTATTCCACCCCACATCATTTCCATATTCTCCCCCTGCTCAGTAGCTGATTTTATAAACAACAAAGCTTCCATTTTATCCCAGATCTCCCCTTTCTAGGAAAATGATATTCTCATATTTTTGCTGGATACAGAAATTACTCATGGTAGAGATGACAAACTGATTTGGAAACCTGAGGAGACTGGCAGATTTAGCTTCAAATCAGCCTACAAAACTCTTACATACTTATCAGGTACGTTCCCAGTTACAAAACTGATATGGAACCCTAGGTTACCAAAGAAGATCTCTATCTTTACCTGGAAATTGCTGAACTCCTTTCTACCATTTGATGATATCCTCATAAAATGTGGTTTTCATTTGGCTTAAAAATGCCCTGTGTGTAATCAATCTGACTCCGTGGAACATTTCTTTATCGATTGCCATCTTGCAAAATCTATCTGGACTCAGAGTGTTACTTTACTCAATTTTAATCTGCAGAATGTGCATAATGTTGTGGATACTTTCTTTATTTTTTGGAACTGTAATGACCTCTCAGGTCTAGAGAGAATGGTATGGCGTTTGTTACCTCCACTGATCTGCTGGGCATTATGGAAGGCTAGGAATGCCTACTATTTTGATGACAAACCTTTTTCCTCTATCCACATAAGTAAAGAAGTTAGAGACACACTTTACCTATCCATTACAGCTTCTCCCTGCTCCCCAAGTATACACCCTAGTTCACACCTTCAATTTCCCTCACTGATACCCCTTCCCAGACCACCTCCAAAACTATCCATATCCACTGAATACTGGGAATTTCCAGGTCTTAATGTCATCAAAATTAATGTGGATGCCTCATGGTCTACTAACTCTGTTTCTATTGGCTTGATTGCTAGAGATAATCATGGTTTTCCAATCCTTATCAGGCCAAAATTCATAACAGCCAAATCGGCTCTAGAAGCTGAAATAAAGGCTGTCCTATTGGCTTGTCAGATTTGTATCCCTAGATATCCTAACCTCATATTCGAATCTGACTCGTTACAGGTAGTTAATATGATTAATGATCCAACCTATTCCAAATGGTCTCTATTCCCTCTATTTTTTCCAAGTTCACACCCTCCTATCTGATGCTACTCTTAAGCACACCTACATGAATGTAACTCAGTAGCCGATGCTATTGCTAAATACCACTTATCCTACCCGATGGAAGTTTCTCTAGATTTGTCTAACATTCCTGCACACATTAAAGGATATATGGATAGTATACATACTCCCTATATTATGATCCATAGGCACGCTTCCAAAGAAGATTGATACTGCTAATCTTTTGTTTTATTTGTCTCAGGACACGGATGATGCTCTACCACGGCTCTGGAATTGTTCTACTTCTCCCTGCTTGTGTTTTTGGTCTTCATTTTCTGCCCACATGCCACCACCATGGCTTGCGACTTTCCATTGGAGATCAACTCAGAATAGCACCAAAGACAGACTCACTAGCTCAATCCCTCCATCATGTTAACTTACTGACAGGATTCGACTGGTAGTTGCCTGGCCAAAGTGATGAATTAACACTGGGAGTGGAGATTCGTTACTTTGGAATCGGAACTAGCTCCGTCGATCTTACATACATTTCGACCCATAGTAAATAGTAGCTAACCATTCTTTTGTTGGCAATGATGCTGCCTTTTGTAAAAACTACTATGGCCTTTCTCTGGCTCACCTCATATTGGCTTGGGGTACCAATATACCAATCCCCACCCTCGGGTGTTTTCATCTAAAAAAAAATGGTTGAGAGAAACATCCTATAGAGAGATTATAGAAAGAGAAAGCCCCTCTAACAAAAAATTGAGTTGTCTAGATTTGTTGAGTTTGGAGGAATTACTGTCTTTCTGCTTGTTCTCTTTTCTTATCAAAAAAAATTGATAATATTTACAAAATATAATTCATTTCACATTGGGCCAAATTGTTGGCCTGATTTACTGAACTTCTTGGTGCTTTCCTAACATAAGCTACTTGAAAGAGATTCAGAAAATGTTTTGCATCCGAGACTTCATTAAGAACATTTGCTGGTGAATTTTGCTACCCATTAAAGAATTTGATAGCTAAAATTGATTATATCAATTAGCAAATACGAGAAAGCTTCTTTCCATGGATGTATTCCAAATAATTTATGATAGCCAGCAATTCTGCTTGAATTGGTGTGGGCAGTTGCAATTTTGTAACTAGAATCAAGATGAGCCAAAAGAGCTTCCATTTTCAACCAAAACTGGTCTTTATTTTCTGAAGGCTGCATCCATCATATAATTTACAAAAGGAGAAAACAAAGGGTTGCTATTTTCTTCATCTAGCTCCTGATGATTACATTCTATGCTTCAGAAGTTGTTTGAGATTCATTGAAATGATTCTAGCATAGGAATTGGTGTTGTTCTTATGCAATAGAATTGACATATAGCTTACTTAAGTGAAAAGACAAAGGGAGGTGCTCTTAATTACTAGTTTTATAATAAGGAATTATATGTTGTTGTGTGTGCTTCAGAAACGTGGCAACATTATTTGTTACCGCGTCAGTTTGTTATTCACATTGATCACGAGTTGTTCAAATATTTGAAGAGTTAGTTGAAGTTGAATAAGCATCACACTAAATGGGTTAACTTTATTGAAACTTTTCCATATGCTCTTAAGTATAAGAAAGGTAAAAATAATGTGTTTGCTGATGCTTCAAGTCACGGATATGCTTTGATTACACGTCTTGATTGAGTTCTTCTAGGCTTTGCATTTATGAAAGATTTATATGCAACTGATTCCGAATTTTCATCTATTTTTCATTCATGTGAAAATGGTGCTTTTAATAAGTTCTATAGGCATGATGGTTTCTTGTTCCGTGATAATAAACTATGTGTTCCTCAATGTTCTATGCGTGAATTACTTGTTCGGGAAGCACTTGCAGGTAGTCTTATGGGTCATTTTTATGCTCTTAAAACTTATAATATGTTGCATGAGCATTTTTATTGGTTGAATATGGCAATATTCGTTGATAGGATTTGCAAGATTGTATTGATTTCTTGAAAGCTAAGTCGACTACTAAGCCACATTAACTTTACATGCCACTACTTGTTCCTACACATCATTGGATTGATATCTCCATGGATTTTGTCCTAAGTTTACCCAGATCACAATCAGGTAACGATTTTATATTTGTTGTGGTTGATAAAATTTTGAAAATGGCACATTTTATTCCCTGTAAGAAAACCAATTATGCAAAGCATGTAGCAGACTTATTCCTTAGAGAAGTGGTTTGACTACATATAATTCCTGCCAGCATAGTATCTGGCCACAACGTCATGTTCTTATCCTACTTTTGGAATACACAATGGCGCAAACTAGGAACTATATTACTGTTTTCAACTGAGAGTCATCATAAAATGATGGGTATATGGAGGTCACCAACCATACTCTCGACACTCTCTCGTGTGCCTTAGTACAGAAGAATATGGAGAATTGGGAAGCGTGTATTCCAATAGTAGAGTTTGCTTATAATTGCACTACTCATTCTTCTACTTCTTTATCTTCTTTTGAAATTGTTTATAATTTCTTACCCATTACTCCTCTTGATCTTATTTGTTTGAAATTTAAAAATGTTAGGAACCTTGATGGTGAAAAGAATGTTGTTTTGTTAAGAAACTACACGAGAATGTGAGACAAAGGATTAAACGAACAAATGCTAAGAAAGAGAAGAGAGTAAACCAATGCCGAAAATTGATAAGTTTCAGAAAAAGGGATTGGGTTTGATTACATCTTCACAAGGAATGGTTTCCCAAATCTCATAAGTCTAAATTAAGTCCACATGGTGATGTCCTTTTCAAGTGCTTAAACGTGTAAAAGATAATGCTTACGAGATTGATTTTCCTGGCGACTATGGTGTTAGTGCTACGTTCAATGTTGCTGATTATCTCCATTTACTTGAGGATGATTCAGTTTTGAAAATGAAAACTTTCGACCAGAGATGGAATGATACGTATCCAGATCCTACACGGACCGTGTCTTTAGAACAAGTTGTGTCATCCTTCGTGTCAACCTTACCTACATGGGTCGTGTCTTCAGAATGAGATGTGTCAACCGCACCTGCACAGACCGTGTCACCCGCACGGGTCATGCCTCAGCTAGAACAAAACTTCAAGGGTTATGGTTGTGATCCTCTAAGTGACATGGATGGTCCTATGACTAGGGAAAGGGAGAAACTTAGAGATGCCGCATTGAATGCTTTGATTGATCCAGATTCATGATGAAGAGCAGAAAGTAATTCAAACTTTTCTTGGATTAATTGTTTACGAATCTCAAATAATAATGACATCATGAAAAACACTATACTTATTTTCCTACTAGGTATTTTAGTGAGCTAGTGTGATCACTTTAGTTTATTTTTATTATGAATAAGGTATATAAACTCTATCGGCCATGTTGGCTTAGAAGAGTTTCGATCATATCCTAATTTAGGGTTTATAATATTCATTTATGAATTGATTGGATTAGATTAGATTAGATAATATTCATTCAAACATTTTGCTTGAAGAATCCACTTTAAAATGAAATTCACAGTTTGGTACCCAATTTTTAAAATTGTTCTGAATAGGTACCAACTTTTTCATTAATGTCTCAAAAAAATACTTTTTATCTAAAAGTGTGTACCATTGTTGCATAATTTTGATCCAAATTGGTATCCATTTTTTGGTGAAAGGTACCATTTTGAGACATAAATGAAAAAGTTGGTACCTTTAAAGGACAAATTAAAAATTTGGCTACCAAATTGTGAATTTCGATTAAAAGTGGGTATCATTTCGGACAATCTCTCATTAGATTAAATTAGGTATTTTATTTTGATATGGTTTTAAGTTCTTAAAATTTTCATAAGTTATTCTAGATTAGACCAAGATTAGCTGCTTTCTCTTTTTTTGTTGCAGTTTTTTGTATTAATTTGGTGCAATTAGTACTTGGATTCATGCATTAGTCCACTGTATTAGTGAAGTTTTTAAAGTTGTGTCTTATATGGGACATTCATTTGTATTGTTTTCAATCGAAAGACAATGCTACGGATCTTTTGGTATCATGTTCTTCTCAAAATAAGTGGGATAATTATAATCCATAAAAAAATTGGATTCAAATAAGTGGGATATGATAAAATACTGTATTGTAACATACACATAATATTTTTTGTATTTCCTCAATAGAGAGGGATCTAGGAACACAAGGCATCTCTCTTTCTCCCTCTCTCTAAAAAAAAAATCAAACTTTTCCCTTCAATTTTTCCCCCATTTTTTAACAATGGGAAGATGGGAAAATAGTAATTTTTCAATTGATGTTTTTTGAGTTTTTACATTATTAAATAAATATGGATTCGTCTCCATACATTAGTATTGTTTTACGACTAAATAGATTTGATTGTTGTGTTTTGTGATGATCTAGATTTAGTTGTTCGCGTCAATGTTTTGTTCTTGACCTGATTATACATATTGTATTTTTCGTAATTTTGTTTATGTTTTTTGTTAGGTTTTTAGTTAATTTGGACTATGTCAGATCTGTGTTTTTCAAGGTGTTTACATTTTGAACAACATAGATCGTGCTTTGAATCAAGTAGTGTTGCAACTCTTGAAGGTCCCTGTTTGGCAAATTGATTGATGTGTGATATGCTCCTATTTGTCAAGTGGTCATGGTTTTTGCGGTAAGCTAGTTAATATCCTGATGACGATATTATAGTTTTTATTGGATCTTTAATTTGTAACTGTACAGGCGATCAATCTAGTTGATACGTAATTTAGATATCCTGACAATGAATTAATTATTGGCTATAGGTTTGTTGAATTAGTTGTCAATTCCACTTATTGTAATTGTCTTTGGTTGTTTTTCTCCACAACTACGAATGATTATTTTATAAAAAAAGATAAAAGTGCTTTTATAACCCTACCTAGTTGAAATAAGTGCCAATATAACCTTTCAATATTCGAAAGTGCCAATATAACCCTATATAGTTAGGGAAAGTTCCAATATAACCCTATAAGTTTTAAGGATGTGCTGATATAACCCAAAAAATATTAGAAATGTGCTGATATAACCCTACAAACATTAGGAATGTGCTGATATAACCCAATAAGATTGTATAATGTGCTGATATAACCCTACATAATTTCAACGAACTATGGCATTCCGGGTAACTATGAGGGTAAAATTGTCCACCCAATTTCAGAGTTAGCCCAAAGGGTATTTTGGTCAATTTACATAGAGTACGCTGAAAAATTGAGGTCAATGCCGAAAATGAGATCTGAGGGTTATATATGCACTTTCATTAACTAGTTAGGGTTATATTTGCACTAAAAATTATCATAGGGTTATATTGGCACTTACACACATAGATATGATTATATTGACATTTATCCCTAAAAGCAAATGAACACAAGGCGCTATCCCTCAAAATATTTTGTGCCCATTTAATGATCTGAGATTTAAAATCTTGAAAATCTGTTGGTTTCTTTCTCTCCGCAATACTATAGAATATCCATATTTTGACGTTGAACAGAAAATGGCTATTTTTAGGAAAATGCTTTGTTCACCCATGTTAAAGGTTCGGACGTTCTGGATCGGTAAAATTAATGAACAAAATAATTTTATATTTTTGGGTTATGGAAAAAATGTTTCTTTAATTTT
Source organism: Rubia yunnanensis (assembly GCA_037428765.1). Taxonomy (NCBI): domain Eukaryota; kingdom Viridiplantae; phylum Streptophyta; class Magnoliopsida; order Gentianales; family Rubiaceae; genus Rubia; species Rubia yunnanensis. Next base: position 133,322,876 of record CM075062.1, read on the forward strand.
GTACTTTTAGAATGTGAAAATGAATTTCCAAATGATTAAATATGGCAATCAGCTTCACACTACAAAAAAAAAAAAAAAAATTCTGTTGTGAGCCTTCTTTTGGAGCATCCATGACACTCAAAGGTGTTGCTAAAATTATTAGTAATGCATTGTGAAGTGTCTCTATTCAGCGTATTACCAAAAATATTGTGACTCATTGAAATATCGTTATATATTTTTTGTGATGCTTTAAGATGCAGTTCAATTTAGATGTGTCCTAAATTTTAGAACATGGATTGTAGAAAATATGGGTAATAAGCGACAGCGTTCGGACGGGCAGCTAGCGCCATCTTCTTGGCGGCGTTGGCTTTCTCCCTCCACTCCTTGAACCATTCTGGAATGCATGTAATCAGGAAACAGGAAACTTTGTCGTGACCCTTGCGATGACAATGCGTACAGACGAGATTCTTGCTATCAGTTGAAGTGAGGACAGCTGTCAAAGAGCATGTGGGTGGTGGGTATTGTGCGGCATATGCCATGGAGTCAGAAGAAGGCTCGCGAGACCATATGACAGCTCGGTGATTCTCCTCATGGGTAACAAACGCATACACGTGATTGACTGGTAGGAGTGGATCAATGCTCATGATATAGGATCGCAAGGTGTGATAGCCTTCATCGAGACCATAGATGAATTGATAAATCAAATCCTTCTCTCTCGCTGGGGAGGCGCGTGCAGCAAGATTACAAGTGCACAACAATTTACTAGCTTCAGAGTCGCAAACTAAAGGAGATTGTACGAAATTGTAGTCTCCAAACAGCTTTTTCAGATTGTCAAAGTAGATGGCGAAGGTCAGACCATTCTGCCTACAGTTCTGATTATCTCTGCTCATCTGCAGAATTTTCATACCATCACCAAGAGTAAAACAGGCCTTCAGGTCATCCCACAATTCCTTAACTGTGGCAAAAACACGTGTAGAAGATCACAATGTTGGATCCACGATTATCAAGATCCAGCCGACAAGTGTAACATTAACCCCATGCCAATCAGCATCATCAAGATGATCATCCTGGGGTTTGGTCATGGATCCATCAATGAAACTAATCTTATGCTTAGCAAGCATAGCACGACAAATTCCATCAGATCATTCAAGGTAATTCTCTTGACCCTTCAGGATGGTGGGTGCAATAACCAAACCAGGACCACCAGAAGTACCAATAAAGTATGGATCGTTTGGTGAGCGACTAATAAGGATAGGTGAACGGGGGCTAGATTGTAAATGCAACTGTTTCAGCAAAGTTGCAATTACCTCATAGTCGTTTATGTTCTGCAGCTTGGTGGCCTCTGATTCAGCATCGATGCAAGCCTGTTAAGCAGCTCAGAAGTAGATTCAGAGGTAGACATAGTGCATAATGCCAGAATTAGGTACATATCAACGAAAAATTAGTACGATCGGCGGCGAATCATGTCAATGGGAAACAGCTCGGCGGCCCGTGATCGGACTGCGACGGCGTGTGAAATCAAACTGTTGGCGCATGGAAAACACGTGCAGACAGATCTAGGTATGTTCGGTCACTCCAATTGGAGAAATGGTGGCGACCATCAGCGGATGGCAGTCGGACAGCGGCGACAACTTAGACTTGCACGTGATAGGGACGCGCGACTGACGTTTGGAAACGGCGACGGCTCGAGCAAAACAAGGAAAATTTTCTTTAGATTTCCGGATTTTAGGCTCTGATACCATGTAGAAAATAAGGGTAATAATGTGTGTTTGTACTCATAATCTCATGGTACATTATATAGTGGTACAGAATACCTATAAAAACTTGGAAAAAGTAATATAATCTAATTACATTTACAAGTAATATCTTGATTCCTTAATATGGATTGATGTAGTAATTCAGTTTAGTGACATGTGCACTTATCACAAATATTTAGTGATAACTCAAGGTGGAGCAAATATTGTGACGTTTCCTTAACTGTCACAAAATATGTATCACTACTAAACCTTTTTTTTTTACTGTCAACGGCCTTATAAATAAATGTAATACATCTTATAAAATTTGACACAAAACTATATAATACTTTCTATCAAAATGATGTAAGGCCCTTTGATCTCCCGTCTCCGTATAAGATGAGTTTGTAATAATGCTCTTCGATGGCTTTGCTTTGAACAAATAATAATAAAATGATATTTAGTTTCAAGTTTATGATTTGGTGTTTTGAATTTGTCATTTAAATACTGATATGAATTAGGTTCTCTCTATTTGTTTTTATTAATTAGTGTTTTTAGAAAATAATATTATACTTTTTTTTTCATTGAATTTTTTAATGAGATAGCATAATCATTTGTAATTTATTTCATTATAGAATAAGGCTCATTAACTATGTCATGTTGGCGTTAGAAGAGTTCAATTTCGGTTATGCTTTATTTTAGGGTTTTGAATATTCACTTCTGATTTAATTAGAATTAGATTTGGTAAGATTAGATAAGGCAATATTCATTCAAGATTTATCTTGAAGAGTATAGTCATTTATTTCAGGTATTCTATTTAGATATGGTTTTAGATTCTTAAAGCTGTCATAAGTCATTCCAGTTTCTATTTGTACTGGCCGAATTATACTCATAAATAGGGGAGGTCATTCATGATTTTACCATCTTTATCAATCAAATATACAAACCTTCGAGTTCATACTCTTGTTGCTTACGAGCTTTTTCCATTGTTACTTAACCATGAGCGCTAGTTAGGTATCAATAAACCTCGTGATCTGATCCTGAGGGCTAGTTACAGAGCAAGTCAAAGTTAGGTGTACCCCGAGGGCTAGACACCTGAATTTCGTGTGAGATAGTGAGGGTTTGCAAATCCCTTCACTAGATCAAGATATTAATTCCGCAATCGTGAGTCTTCGCAAGAAGATTCATATCAAATACACTCACTTTCTCTTATTTCTTTCATGTAAAAATATAGAGTGGGTCTCCTGATAGGCGGTCTGTCCATTAGTTTATGGACATGCCATTTATTTTTTACCTTTTACAGTGCATTTGCTAAATTACATACTCCCTCTGTTCCAGACTAAGCTGCACACTTACTATTTGACAGTCAACATGACCACACTTTGACAACATATTTGAATAGATATATATATATATATATAAACAATAATATTATAGTATATGATATTGTTGGGTTCGTCGTAGTAAGTAATTTCTAAATATCAACTTTTTATTTGTCGTTATTATACGTAGTTAAACATATTGACGGCCAAATATGTTTCTTGAAGATCGTGAAATAGATTCTGTGAAATTTAGTCTGGGACGGAGGGAGTACTAAATTTAGAAATTTTAAAGATATTTTTTTGTATTATATATTTTTATATTTTCAGATTCAAATACACATTATTATTTGTTTTAAATTTTAAAATTTTAAAATACAATTTTATAATTTTATAAAAAAAATTACAACATTTAAGGTAAAATCCACTGTGGATTATCTATAAATTTATGGAAATACCGCATTTCCGGAAATATTTTCAAAAATATATTTATGTAAAAATTAGGTAGTATTTTGATTTAAAATGGTAATAAATTAGTTCTCAATTTTAGTTAGAAAACATATTTTCATGACACAAATGAGAGATATGGAATGACAAGAATCTAGATCCTACATGGATCGTGTCTTCAGAACAGGTCGTGTCATCCCCCGTGTCAACCTCACCTACATGGACAATGTCTTCAGAATGAGTTGTGTCAATTGCAGTTGCACGGACCGTGTCACCCGCACGGGTCATGCCTCACCTAGATCAAAACTTCAAGGGTTATGTTTGAAATCCTCTAAGTAACATGGTTGGTCCTATGATTAGGGCAAGGAAGAAACTTAGAGATGTTGCATTGAATATTTTAATTGATCTAGATTCATGGTGAAGAGCCGAAGAGTAATTCAAAATTGTCTTGGATTAATTGTTCAAAAATTTTAAAATAATAAAGACATCATGAAGAACAATATATATTCTTTTTTTCCACTAGATCTTTTAGTGAACTAGTGTGATCATTTTAATTTATTTTTATTATGAGAAAGTATCAGGAAATGCGATCTGTCAATAAATTTATGGACAATCTATTGTACTTTTTACCTAAAATGTTGTAATTCTTTATAAAATTAAATTTTAATTGAAAATAGGTATCAATACTAGTTACTCGCTCTCATTTACCTAACCAACTTTAGTACAACCGCACACCCTCATCTTCCGTAAAAAAAACTTCTTTCTTAAAAATATTTCTTCATCTTCCGATCACTTGAAAATGGAAAATACCAATTTATTTTAATTTATTTTATTATTGTTTATGTTGTGCGGAATGGAGAAAGAACAGAAAATATGAACGAAAATAACAAGACACAAGATTTACGTGGTTCACCAATATGGCTACATCCACGGGAGACGGATTCACTATAGTAGGTAGCAAGTTACAGACGCCAAGAAATTGGCCAGATTTCTACCTATCTAAGTGCGGAACAGAATTATTGTTTACAGAGAGAAGAGAGACACTTTATATACTGTCTCAACTAAACCCTAACAAACTGGGCCAAAAATGCAATTCGGCCCAAATCAACAGCAGTCCAATAAAGAGACAAGCTATACCGTCGGACCCCCGTTTAGCGAGACCCCCATTTAGCCGGGGGCGTCTGCCACCCCCCGGACCCCCAGACCAGGGTCGCAGAAGCGGCTATTACAGTATTCAAGGCATACCAACAAATCTCCACCTTGACTTGAATCCTCAAAGTAGAAAACTCCAGATGCACCATTACAGTGCCAGATGAGTAGACTTCGCCCTCCACTCCCGGGACTGCCCATAGAGGACCTAATCAGCTCTGATGTTCAGCAAGTCCAAACAATGTTGAAACTTGCTATGTGGAACAGGTTTGGTGAACATATCAGCGGGGTTATCAGCAGTTCCCACTTTCTTCACCCTGATTCTCCTCTCACTCCTCAGGAAATGATATCTGACATCAATATGCTTGGTCCTCTCATGATGGACCTGATCCTTGGCTAGGCAGATTGCACTCAAGCTGTCACAATACACAGTAGCCTGATCATGATGTAGACCAAGATCACTAACCAGCCCTTTCAGCCATATTCCCTCCTTTGCAGCCTCTGTCAGAGCCATGTACTCTGCTTCCGTAGTAGACAACATCACTGTAGGTTGCAAAGTCGCCTTCCAACTAACCACAGAACCTCCCAAAGTGAATACATAACCAGTCATCGATCTTCTCGTGTCAACATCACCAGCATAATTAGAATCAGAGTAGCTTGTAACTAAGCACTCGGTATCACCTCCATAAATGAGACCCACATCAGACGTACCTGTAAGATACCTGAAAATCCTCTTCACAGCTTGCCAATGTTCCTTTCCCGGTTGCCCCATGAACCTGCTCACAACACTGACTGCCTGTGCTAAATCTGGCCTCGTGCAAACCATAGCATACATCAAACTCCCCACCGCGCTGGCATAAGGAACCCGAGAAATATACTCCTTCTCCTCGTCTGACTGAGGAGCAAACATGGTGGTGAGATGGATATTTGCAGCACTAGGAGTGTCTATAGGCTTCGCTGTAGACATGCCAAACCTAGCCAACACTTTCTGAATGTAGCCTTTCTGTGACAAGAAAAGCTTCCGCTGACTTCGATCCCTAAGAATCTCCATTCCTAGTATCTTCCGAGCTGCACCCAGATCCTTCATCTCAAACTCAGCACTAAGAAGTCCTTTCAACTTCTGAACCTCATGCTTACTCTTTGAGGCTATCAACATGTCATCTACATAAAGCACCAGATAAATGAATGACTCATCTCTCAACTTGTTGTAGTAGACACAACAATCATATGAACTCCTTGTGTAGCCCAACTCAAGCATGTAGCTGTCAAATCTCTTGTACCACTGCCTCGGAGACTGCTTAAGCCCATATAAGGACTTCTTCAACTTGCAAACATATTTTTCCTTGCCAAGAACTTGGAAACCATCTGGCTGAGTCATGTATATCTCTTCCTCCAACTCTCCATGTAGAAAAGTGGTCTTCACATCAAGTTGTTCAAGCTCCAAATCATGATGTGTCACTATAACTAGCAACACCCTGATGGAAGTGTGTCTGACCACTGGTGAGAAAATCTCATTGTAATCTACTCCCTCTCTCTGACTGAAACATCTAGCAACAACTCTAGCCTTGTACTTGACTCCCTCTGTAGGTGATATCCCTTCCTTTTTCTTGAAAACCCATTTGCAAGTGATAACCTTTCTCCCTTGAGACTGTTGAACCAAATCTCATGTCTGATTCTTCTGGAGGGACTCCATCTCATCTCCCATTGCTACAAACCATTTGTCAGCATCAGTACCTGAAACAGCTTCTTTGTAGGTGGATGGCTCATGAGTATCCACCTCCTTAGCAGCCTGTAGTGCATAACCCACCATATCCTCAAACCCATATCTCTTGGATGCCCCAACTCCAACCCTCCTGGGTCGGTCCCGAGCTAAACTGCGGACTGTAGCTCCTGATGGTTGAGGATCTGGTGGTGGAGATTCCGGTATCTCAGATTCTGTCTGTGGCTCTTGATCCACCTCAAATTGTTCCAATCTATTTTCACCTTGAATGACATTAAGCTCCACCTATTTATCAACTCCACTAGTTTCTGGCACAACTGTGGGCTTCACCATAGATCTAAGCAAAGAATTTTCATCAAAGACAATGTCCCTGCTCAGAATAACCCTCTTCTCAAATGGAGACCATATCCTGGAGCCTTTAACTCCATCTCCATAACCCACAAAGACGCCCTTCTTGGCTCGGGGCTCTAACTTACCATCACTAACATGATAATAAGATGTACAACCAAAAACTTTTAACTTGGAGTAATCAACAACTTTACCTGACCACAACTCCATAGGTACTTTGCACTCTATACCCGTGTGAGGCCCGCGGTTGATCAAGTAACAAGCTGTACTCACCGCCTCTGCCCAGAATCTCCTTTCCAAACCAGCATTAGAGAGCATGCACCTCGCTCTCGCCAGCAATATCTAATTCATCTGCTCAGCTACGCCATTCTGCTGTGGCGTATTCCTGACTGTATGATGACAGGCAATCCCTTCATCTCTACAAAACTGATCAAACTCAGACGAGCAGAATTCCAGCCCATTATCAGTTCGAAGCCTCTTGATCTTCTTCCCGGTCTGATTCTCCACCAAAGCTTTCCACTCCTTGAACTTCGAGAAAGCTTCACTCTTATGTTTCATCATGATAACCCAAGTCATCCTTGAGTAATCATCAATCAGAGAAATAAAGTACCTGTGACCTCCCAGTGACTCAACTCGAGAAGGTCCCCAACAATCAGAATGGATGTAATCCAATGTGCCCTTTGTTCTATGAATCGCCTTAGGAAACTTGCTGCGGTGATGCTTCCCAAAAACACAATGCTCACAGAAGTCCAAGCTCTTGACCTTGTGGCCACCAAGAAGATCATACTTCGACAGAATCTGCATCCCTCTTTCACCCATGTGACCAAGCCTCATATGCCATAACTAAGTCATATCATCCTGGTGAACCTCCGAAGATGCAACATTAACAGAATCCATAACCGTGGAACCTTGTAGAAAATACAAAGTACCATACAGAACACCTTTCAGAGCCAGCCTAGAACCTTTGCAGACACACAGAACTCCATCACTCCCTGAGTAGACGAAACCCTTTCTATCCAACGTAGGAAGAGAAATCAGATTCTTTGTCATTGATGGAACATGCCTGACATCGTTCAAAGTGCAGAAACTACCATCATGCGTCCTGATCTTGATTGAACCAATCCCAACTACCTTGCACGCAACACCATTCGCCGTAGTAATGATGCCCTCAGCTTGCTCATAAGTTGAGAAATAATCTCTCCTTGGGCATATATGGTAAGATGCCCCAGAATCAAGAAACCACGCATTAGGATGAATATTTTGCCCAGTAGCAGCTAGAGGAAAATCATCTTCAGAACTGAAATCCCCTTCAGCCACGGCAGCAGTACCAGATGTACTCCCAGATTTACTAGCCTTCTTCGGACACTCCTTTTTCCAATGCCCCTTCTCCTTACAGTAATTACAAACATCATTGGCCTTGGGACCCTTTGAAGATGACTTCTTGCCCTTCTTCTTACTGTCGGTTCCCTTGCCCTTTGTGTTTCCGTCACTAGCAAACAAGCCAGAGGCCTGACTTTCTGTAACTGTACCATTTGCCTTATGTCGCAACTCTCTACTATGGAGAGAGGATCTAACTTCTTCCAGATACACGGAATCTTTACCAACAATAAATGACTGAAAAAAATTGTCATACGAAAGCGGTAAAGACACTAGCAAAATCAAAGCAGCATCTTCATCTTCAATTTTCACATCTATATTTCGCAATTCTAATAACAAAGTATTCAATTGCTCTAGATGGTCTCTGAGTTGCGTACCTTCCTGCATTCGGAGACCGAAGAGACGTTGTTTCAGAAGCAGCTTGTTGGTTAGAGATTTCGTCATATACAAACTCTCCAACTTCAGCCACAGCTGTGCAGCAGTCTCCTGGTCTGAGACCTCAGTGATGATTTCGTCCGCGAGACACAGCATAATCGTCGAGTGTGCCTTTTCTTCCAGACCCACCACATCGCCAGAACTGCTCGCGAAATCCTTCGTCAGCGGAGTCCACAAACCTTGCTGTTTCAGCAAAGCTCGCATCTTGATCTGCCATAAACTGAAACTGTTTCTCCCAGTAAACTTGTCGATCTTCACGTTCAACCCAGACATCTTTCTCCCCGATCAGCCCCGATCTGATGAGCCCAAAATCCGATACACCCACTACGGATCTCACCGGAAAAAGAAACCGCTCTGATACCAGTTTGTTGTGCGGAATAGAGAAAGAACAGAAAATATGAATGAAAATAACAAGACACAAGATTTACGTGGTTCACCAATTTGGCTACATCCACGGGAGACAGATTCACTATAGTAGGTAGCAAGTTACAGACGCCAAGAAATTGGCCAGATTTCTACCTATCTAAGTGCGGAACAGAATTATTGTTTACAGAGAGAAGAGAGACACTTTATATGCTGTCTCCACTAAACCCTAACAAACTGGGCCAAAAATGCAATTCGGCCCAAATCAACAGCAGTCCAACAAAGAGACAAGCTATACCGTCGGACCCCCGTTTAGCGAGACCCCCATTTAGCCGGGGGCGTCTGCCGCCCCCCGGACCCCCAGGCCAGGGTCGCAGAAGCGGCTATTACAGTATTCAAGGCATACTAACAGTTTATGTGATTGAGTAAGTATGGAATATATCTCCATACAACAGTATTATTTTTCATCTTATTAATTAGATTATTATGTTCATGAGTATCACTCCATTTTGTTGTTTTTGATGACGAATTATGCTCGATATATATAAATTGTGTATTTGTATTATCGTGTTAGAGATTCCATTTATTTGAATACATCGATTTGTATTTTTAAGATGTTTACCAGTTAAGACAATTAGGGTAAAGTTATAATAGACAGTATTAAAATGTGATCATTGGGATCAAATTGTGTTATATTTTCAGTAGATCTATGTTTAGCATAGTAATATCGATGTGTGCGATGTTCCTCTACACCAATCATTTATCATTTTTGCGGAAAGCATGTTAAGATCCTTGAGGGTGATATTACAATTTTTACTAAATCTCTCATTTGTAATAGTACATATAATTGAATATCAATTCTGTTTATTGTAATTACGCCCATTTATCCAGAAACTCTATGAATGATTATTTAAAAAAAGAAAAAAATAATTATTCTTAATAGAGATGTAAATCAATTAGAATCAGGATAAGAAAGAAATACCCTTTCTGATTGGTTTTGTGTATATCATGTTCCACATTTGTTTAGGTCTTATAGACCCTTTGTACTCACTATATATCAATACACACAACCACAATGATTTGTGGATTTTACATTTTGTCATGGTATTAGTCAGGTCTCTTTTTACCAGAAATTACAAAATTAAGTTCATGTATCTTTTCCGATCGGTTGCCGCCCACTGCCGCCGTTGTCTTCTGCCACCATCCGTACCACTGTCTTCTTCCACCATTTTCTCTATCCTTTAGTTGTGGTTCTTCCGGTTCAGATCGGTGTTCATCAGCTCGACCGATTCCTCTTTGTCGTAAGCCATTCATCTTTGGTTTTTTCTCCGATCAAGCAGCTCTTCGCCGATCTTTAATGTTCATTTCCGGCATTTGCAAAAGCTCTTCTAGCCTTCCCGGATGGCATCAGATCTCGTCATCAAGCCTGCCTATTGCTGCCTTTCCGCGCGTGAGATACATGAGCCATCAGTCTATCGCAAGTGCATCTCCGCGATTGCTCCTCCAAGCGCGTGTACACACACGCCTCATCATCAGTCATTTTTGCCATTTTCTCGTGGGTTGATCTTTTGTCTTGAGATTTTTCACTCTTAGTCAACGTCTCGTCAACAGCCCAGTCAATGTCGGTTAAAAAAATAGATTGGCTTACTTTTGTATTATGGCTCTTTTCAATAAACCAGGGTGTCAATGGTGTTATGTTTCGGGCTATGTTGCTTATTCTTTTTCTATGTTGCAAGGTGAATGGTCCTTGTGGCAGTGTCAGTGGTGTAAACAATTTGGCTACTTTGCCTCGACATGTCCTCAATTGGTCTCTCAGGCTCCTTCCCCTAGCTCTTTACTGCATGCTCGCTAGATAGCTGATTCCAGTGCGACCAACCGCGTGACCTCTTCTCATTCCGCTCTTGATCGCGTGACTCCTTATTCTTGTAACAAGGGTGTTATTTTTGGTAGTGGTTCTGCTCTTAACATTACCCATGTTGGACATTCTCGAGTCTCTGATTCATTATCCTTGTCTGATGTTTTGGTGGTTCCGCAAATTACTAACAATTTGCTATCTATTAGCAAGTTGACGCGAGACACGAATGTTGTTATTTATTTTGATGATTCTTCTTTCACTATTTCAAAAACGTTTACTAGAGATATTGTTGTTAAAGGCCATCGTGATAATGGCCTATATGTTTTAGACTATGGTGGTGCTGCTTTATCTGCTTTCATTGCATCTAGTGCTTCTAAAGCATCTTTTGAACTTTGGCATAGTAGATTGGGTCATGTGCCTCACAACATCATTTCATCCTTGAGCAAGTCTGGATGATTGTCCATTAATAGCTTGCTCCTAAGCCTCATTTATGTCCCGCTTGAGAGATGGTTAAAGGCAAGCATCATTCTATTACTGATAATTTAAAATGCACACCACGCATACTTGATCTGGTTCATTGTGATCTTTTGGGACCCTCTCCTATTGTCTCTCGAGCCGGTTACTCATATTATGTCATTTTTGTTTATGATTTTTCACGGTTTACTTGGTTTTATCCTCTATGACGGAAGTCTGATTTTGTAGAGGCTTACATGCAATTTGAAGCTTTTGTTGAGAACCAGTTTTCTACCACAGTTAAAGTATTTCAAAGTGATGGTGGAACCGAGTTAGTAAATCATCGCATGCGGACTCATTTTGTATCTAAGGGCATTCATCATCAGGTTTCCTGTCCTTACACTCCTGAGCAAAATGGTCATGCAAAGAGGAAGCTTTGTCATATTACCGAGACAGGTTTGTCGATGCTCTTTCATTCTGGCTTTCATCATTCATTTTGGTATGATGTTTTCTCTACGGCGGTCTACATCATCAACAGACTGCCTACTCCAGTTTTATCTAGTCAGTCTCTACTCTCTGTTATTTTTCGTACTACTACAATTTTCATCCATTTGGCTGTCGAGTTTTTCCCTACTTGAGGCCCTAATCTGTGCATAAACTGGCCCCTCGGAGTATGTCTTGTATATTTTTTGGGATACAGTTCTTAGTACAAGGGTTATCGATGTCCTGATCCTCTTAAAGAAGGAGTATGTCACTCGCCATACTCGGTTTGTTGAGTTTTTTTTTCTAGCTATCCGTACTGGCACTGTTACAGATTCTTCATCACTAGATGTTTCTATTTTTAGAGCCTTCGTTGGTTCCATCAGAGGTGTTTGATCCATCTTCTACAGCAAAACCACCTATTATTCTGGAAAATTCAAGTTTTCCAACTGTACCGGAAGCTTAAGGTTTTCCAAAAAATTTCGTTTGTTTGCCACAGGGTGACCAGCAGCGTATCCTACACCAGCTAGCGCCGTCAGCATAGCCAATGATACCGTCATCGCCGACTCACACGCCGGCCACCCCGGCCGCACGTGTACCCCACGCGCCGCCTTCTCAGTCGCTGACATCTTCACCAAATTCACTGGCTGCCCCTGCTTCTCCAATGTCGTCATCACCGCCGCTAACTGCCTTGGGTTTCATGCCTTTCGCCTTAGCTTCTGCACCATCCTCAAGATCCGGCCTTCACCGGTTGTGGGTCCCTCCCCTCGGTATCCGATGTCTGCTCACCTGCGCACTGATTCTCTATGGTATAAGAATTTTTTAGAATATTATATTTCTGGTTTACGGAGTGCTTTATTTTCTAACACTGAGCCTCGAAGTCATCTCTCGGTTGGAAAATCTTAAATGGGTTGCTGTTATGGACTCAGAGATGGTTTCTTTACGCACTCAACAGAATGGGAGCCAGTTCCTCGTCCTTCCCATGCAAATTTTGTTGGTTCAAAATGGGTTTACCGGTTAAAGTATAAATCTGATAGCTCCCTTGACCAACACAAAGCGAGGTTATTTACTCAGGGTTTTTTGCAGTTTTCTGATTAGTTGATCATACTTTTAGTCCAGTGGTGAAGGCCTGTACTGTTCGTACTGTTTTATCAATTTTTGTTGAGTAAAGTGCTCATATGACCCTATGTTTTGAGGGTTTGTGCTAATATGACCCTGTGAAGTTGGAAAGTGCTAATATAGCCCTGTGTTTTGCCAAAATGTGCTAAGATAACCCTATTGACCTGATTTTGGCCGGAAATACATGAAATGACTATAATACCCCTGTTTTAAAAAAATAAATATTAAAAAATATTAAAAGACAATTTAGCCCTTTTCTTCTCTTTTCTTCTACTTCTTTCTTCTTCTTCTCTTTTCTTCTTTTCTTCTCTGTTTTTCTTCTTCTCCTCTTTTATTCTTTGTTCTCGTCTGAACCCGTAGCTCGTCTGAACCCTAAGCTCTCCAATTCCATTTTTTCACACTTCTTTTCTTCTTCGTTCTCGTCTGAACCCCTAGCTCTGCAAATCCCCTAGCTCACCTGAACCCTAAGCTCTATAATTCCATTTTTTCACACTCTGGAAATCCCCATTAATTTCCAGAGGGTTGGGTTTGGTGGTCGGAGGAGGAGGTGGATGGTTGGTGGTCATCCGGGGTAGATGTCAGGGTTTGGTGGTCGGAGGCGAGGCTAGGGTTGGCGGCAGATGTATGGCTGAGCGGTGGTGGCGTACGATGGAGCGGCGATGAGGCTTAGGGCTAGGGGTAGTAGGGATGGCTTAGGGTCAGGGGTGGCAGGGGTTAAGGTGGCGGTGCACGACAGAACAGAGGCGGTGGCGCACGATGGAGCAGAGGCGGTGCACGGCAGCGGCCATCTGTGCTTCACGGAAGATGGTGGTGGGCCCCTCCATCTCTCTCTGCCATTGACCTCATCGTAAGCTTCACTCTGTTTCTCTCCCTGTGTTTTCGTTACCAACGTTGGATCCGATTGAGTGGGCGGCGGCGAATGATAGAGTAGAGGCTGCGATGCACGACGGAGCAGAGGGGGCGCACGGCAGCGACCATCTGTGCTTCACCAGAGACGGCGGTGGGCTTCTCCATCTCTCTCTGCCATTGACCTCGTCGTAAGCTTCACTCTGTTTCTCTCCTTGTGTTTTCGTTACCAACATTGGATCCGATTGAGTGTCTGATGAATCCGTGCCCTTATTAATCGACATTATTGGATTGGGATTGGGGGTTAGGTTTTTGAATAATGTGCATTTGTGGTGTTGTGATTGTTCAGGTGAGGGACTTGGAGACAGATCTGTTTCGTCAATTTCTTGGCTAGAACTGGTTTTTCTTGATTTTTCGTCAATTTCATCAATTTCTTGATTTTTCTTAGTTGGAACTGGTTTTTTCCAGATTGTGGCTGGAACTGGTTTGGATTATCGTTTCCAAATTCTGGTTTGCGGTGGCGACAGAGGTGACAGAGCGGCGGCGGAGATGACGGAGGTGGTAGTGGCTATGGTTATGGAGAAGAAGAAGAACCAAGGGTATTTTAGTCAATATATTTTTAATTTGAAGATTAGGGGTATTTTAGTATTATTACATTTGGTCAATGCCAGAAATAAAAAAAGTCAATGATAGAATAGTGCCATAGGGTTATATCGGCACTTCTGATGCAAAACACAGGGTTACAATAGCACTTTTCAACTTCACAGGGTCATATTAGCACAAACCTCCAAAACATAGGGGCATATCAGTATTTTGCCCATTTTTGTTCATCTCAATTGCCCATTGCGATAGCTTGATATGAAGAATGCTTTTTTAAATGGCATTCTAGAGTCTCCAGTTTATATGCAACAACCTGCTGGATACAAAGACCCTATGGGTCCTGTTTATGTTTGTCATCTACGAAAGGCTGTTTATGGTTTGAAGCAAGCTCCACGCGCTTGGTTTTAGCATTTCAGTTCCTTTTTTATTGGCTTGGGTTTTGTATGCAATTTTTCAAATACCTCCTTATTTGTTTTTTCACAGGGTTGTCTATTTATTGGTTTATGTTGATAACATTATTCTTACTGAGAATGATGGTCGTCTTATTCAGAAGTTTATTGATCGGGTTAATCAGGAGTTTAAGATTACCGATCTTGGCACTCTGCAGTATTGTTTGGGATTGGAGGTTGTTCGTACTTCCGAGGGCTTATTCCTTGGTCAAGACAGATATGCCTAGGACATTTTACTGTGAGTTGGCATGAAAGACTCTGTGCCTGTTGGTATTCCATTTGTGGCATTTTTACAACTGTCCATCTTTTTTGGTAATCCGTTCGGAAACCTCACACTTTATCGTTCTTTGGTTGGTGAGCTACAGTATCCATCAGTCACACGTCTCAACTTTTCCTATGTTGTGAATACGGTCAGTCAGTATATGCAGGCTCCTACTGATGATCATTACCAAGATGTCACCCATATTTTGAACTATATTCGTGGTACACTCCACTATAGTCTTCAGTTTTGCGCAAATTCCTCTGCTTTACCATTTTGGGTTACTCTGATGCTGATTGGGCTCGTTGTATAGAGACTCGTAGGTCTACATACAGTTAATGCCATTTTCCTTGGTGGCAACCTAGTTTCCGGGAGTACTAAGAAGTAGCCTACAGTTTCTCGTTCTAGTTCTGAATCAGAGTATCGTGCTATGGCAAATACTGCTGCAGAGTTAGCTTGGTTGATGAATCTTCTTTGGGACTTACATGTGACGTCGCACGCCCTGCCCATTTTGTTGTGTGATAATACTAATGCTCTCTTCCTGGCTCAAAATCTTGTTTCTCATAAGAGAGCTAAGCACATTGATATTGACTATCATTTTGTGCGTGAGATGGTGTCTTCTGGAAAGTTCAAGATTGCTCAAGTTTCTACGGACTTACAGCTTGCTGACATCTTTACGAAGGTTCTACCCCATCCTTAGTTTGAATTTCTACGTTCTAGGCTTCGCGTTATGATAGGGGGGTAATAGAGATGTAAATCAATTAGAATTAGCAGAAGAAATGAATATCCTTTCTGATTGGTTTTGTATATATCATGTTCCATAATTGTTTAGGTCTTGTATACCCTTTGTACTCACTGTATATCAATACACACAGCTACAATGATTTGTGGGTTTTACATTTTATATGCTCTCTTTGATTTTCTCCCTTTATTTGTATTTCTTCAGGATACTGTAAGACCCTGTTCTCCAGAGTTTATATGCACTTCAATTTAATTGAGTTCAGTGAAAATTTAATTGATGAAGTTAAGCTTAATGTAATTATATTATTAGTATTTTCTATACACTTATTTTTATTTTTGTTCGATTCAATTCAATCAATTTAGTTCTGCTCAATAAAATAAGTTTCGGAGAACGAGGTATAAAGGGTAATACGCACTTATTTTGGAGTTTGAGGGAAAAAAAAGGTAAAAAGGAAATTTGATAAAATCTTTTGGAGAAAGTCTCATGCTATTAAATAAATCATGAAAAACACATTTGAATATATTTTAGGGTCAAAATATAATTATTTATGCATTACGATACATTTTAAAAATTGTCCAAAATTATAGAAAGCTCATTGCAGTAAATAAAAATAAATATCAAACCGCCTCATTAGTTACATCAATTATTAAATAACCCCGTTTAACAGTTAGTCGGTTAAAATAAGACTTTATATCACATAAGAGATACATATTATTATAGCTTTAAAGACAAAGTATTGAAAAAAACCATCTTTCCATAGGTCATATGAAAAGAAGGGGTTTAATTAGAATAATATGAAGTTAGAGGTTTATACACTGCAGTAACTGCAAATGAAACATTTGAGTTTTGATTAGAAACATCACATATTTAGTTTATTAAAAGAGAAAGGAGAAATAACTCACTACCTAAAGCTCTTGACATGGCCATGACACCTTCAACTCGAGGCCCATCCCACGATATAACACGTCCATTGGCAGCTTGAATTTGCTCAAGCTCATCGGGACGATCACACTATCGATTAAACATAAAAAATTTCTTTTAAATCACATCGCATTTAGTTTAATAATAAAACACATAACAACATCAAGATAGTTAATTACCTTGTGATCGACTGACAAAGGAACTGGCGCACCATCTCGGCACACAATCGCCCTGCACTCCCCAAGGTTGGAGATGATTATCTGAGTTGGGGTGAAGATGGCTACTGTGACAGCTGATCCAACAATGCCAAACGCGAGACTGTTGCAACAGAGTACCACCATTAAAATTCACATTGGTTTCAAGTGATATGGTTTCTTCATTCATGCGTTTGAAGTTTCGTTTCATATCTTCCTCCCATTTGCAACCCACATCTCTCATGTTGTCATTGAGCATCTTCTCTTTCACTAGCTCAAGCACAAAATCTTCACATCTGCTGGCCACCTGCATAAAATAGATGCTTATTTTTTTATTTATATTCACCCAAACCATAAAAAATATATAAATTGAGATGAAAACACACATAGAAAATAAATAAATAAAATGCATAAATGTAAATTTACATACATGTGAACAAATGTAACCATCAAACACACCAAAATAATGGATGTGCTCGGCACTTGCACTATTTTCATTTCCACTGAAATTTTGATTTACCTAATTAATTCAATAATTACTAAATTGTTCAAACATAACCTATCTAATCAAGTATGGAATAAATAAAGTATGAACACACGAGACTTGGTTACGCGGCTCAAGGAAATCTGCCTACATCTGCGGGGTCATGCCCAGTTCAGAATGAATCCACTAATCAGAAAGATGCAATACAAAGTACACCATACAATATATTTATCTTAACTAATTAAAACATGCCAATTCTTCAAGCTCCCCTTGCTACCAATCCACCTTGATCAGACTCCATCTAACCTCAAAACTCATCGATGCTGGATCTCCTCCTCTCGAGAAATTAAGGTATATGATTCTGAACTTGATCAACAATTAAGTTCATGTTGGAACATAGACGAATGACTCTGTAGTACCTCTCGAAAGATAAAAATTTGGATGCATATTTTTCTTCAATTATTTCGTGAGTGGCGTAGCCGTGATGTCCATCAGTATATATATCATGAGCAGATTGGAATTCTCCACATTTGTCTTCAAAAGATTCTGTTTCCAAATCTGCTTCTGAAGCATATCCAAATCCGATAAATAAAGGGATTTTCCTTATCTCAATTATCACATAATATTACATAAATCCAAATCCATAATTATAGGTATTTTTCATAAATCCAATATGCTTCAATCACACGCCTAAAATAATATATTGTGAAATCTCCAATATTCCATAACTAAATATTCACGCAATATCTTCAACTGATTAAATCCTTATAGGCTTCACCTTTCCATTTGTTTCAACATGGAAAGTCTTCTTACGCATGCAATCTTATGCGTAAATGTTTCCTTCTCCATATAATATTCTAATTACAACCAAATCCCTTGGAGATAGGAATTATCAAAGCTAATACATTAAAGAAAGGAAGTAGAATATCTCGTCCCAATCTATTCCATAGCCAAAATCCATATCAATTATAACTCTTCAAATCGTAATCAAATCCTAGAAATATAGGAATTGATATAATCATCAAATCAAATTACGATTGGACGAGACTTCTGCTTCTTGGATTCTTTCTTCAAGCTTTCCTTATCCTACCGAAATTCATTCTTTGACGTTGCAACACAATAATACCATATTTGCATAATTACCTCAAATTGCCAATCAGCCAAATCTGGACTTTACAATCTCTCCCTTTGGCATTTTATGGATCCGCCAATCTTTTGGACTTTCAAAGCAACAACTATGCAAATATATAGACATCAAGTAAACCATATATGGATGTTGGAACATGAGCTGGAAAAACTTTTTAACTCCCCCTGAATATCACAACTCCAAATCATCAAGACTTCAACATCCATGTTGGAACATCAAATTCACATAAATTTCACAATCAGTACTTAGCTACCCAGAAAACCATATTGGAACACAGGACCAACGTATACACATAAGTACTGAAATTCGAGAATATCCAAAAAATCCAGTAATCCAAAACCTACTCCCCCTTGGGACCATAAACATGCCAAATGCATTAGACATAGAAAACCAAAAAAATATATCCAATAACTGCAACTCCCCCTGAAGCAAATATCTGGCTTATTTTGGAACGTAGCCATAACAGAACCTTCAAAGCTCTTCAAGAGTAGCTATATGTGCCTCATCTAAGCTGGCATTTTCTGCCTCCAAAACTTCTATATGAGTGGCTAGAGCTCTCAACTTTGCATTAATGGCCCCAAATTTGACCTTTTTCTCATCAACATCAGAAGTTGTAGCCTAAGGATTCCATGGCAGATCATGCACACGTCTTAAATCAAATGTTATCTTGTTTGGACTTTTCTTTAGTAAGAGTTGTAGTATTTCAAAAGGGAATCCTACAGTTTACAGTAATTTGGAATAGATAGAAATACCTGGTAGTCAAGCTAGATGCAAGAACAATCCCTTGAGTGGCCACAGAGACTGAAATCCTCCAGTAATTTCTAACAGAATCTAATTATCTTGCCTCTGATGTAAACTCTTATGTACCACTCATAATCTGGATCAATGTTTCCTCCTATTAAGTTTGCATAAAATTCTTCAACAATCTCTCGATTGTACTCCTTGTAGATTGAGGCAGCAGTCTTGAGACCCAAATAGTCCAAGTAGAATGAAATCCACACTCCTCATATACACCCACATTAGTTGTCTTCTTCGCTAACATTATATCTCTCATGGTAACTTGATTAGAAGTGCTTTCAATAATCTGCTCAACTTGTGTAGGAACATCAGACACTGATGTTGGAACATAGCATTTCTCAGCTTCACCCGCTTTCTCTATGTTGGAACATAAGATCCTTTCATTGCTTCAGAATCAACACCTCAAGTCTGTATCGTTGTTGGAACATCACTTGCTCAGCTTCCTTCACTCTATCAGTACTTTCTCCCCCTATCTTCATGTCTGGTGTTGCAACATAGGCTTGTTCACCACCCTGACCATAATCTTCTCCAGCCACATTTACTGATGTTTGAACATCAGAATCTTTAATCACACTAGGCTCATCTATTTTCATATTCACATCTTCTCTACCTGTCTCCATACTCTATGTTGAAACTAGGCCAACATCACTGCCTTCCAACTTCTCATAATACTAAACCAGAATACCAGAAGGAGCCATCTCTATGCATGTCATTAGTCACTATAATGTCTTCATCACCAACTTCCAGCATGTCCAACTACGCCTCTATTTTGTTTGTGTTTTTCTGATGTATGTACACAAAAAAATCACACAAAGCTTGAGAAAATAACAAATACCTCAAATTCAACAAGCATCTAAGTGTTGTTTGAGGAGCTCAAAAGTTGTAGAGTTCAAAGGCTTTGTGAAAATATCCACAAATAGTCTCGATGTTGGAACATAGTCGACTACCATTTCTTTCCTCTCAACCAATTTTCAAATAAAATGAAGGCTTATATCAATGAGCTTTGTCTGAGAATGTTGTATTGGAATCTTTGAGATGTTATTAGCACTTTTGTTGTCACATGGCACCTTTTGAAGCCCTTCTTTAGTTCCATAATCACTCAACATTTGCTTTATCAATAATACTTGTGCACAGCAACTTCCACCAATAAAGAAACATCCACATGTGGTGCTTTTATGATCATCTACATTATTGTCCCAATAAGTATCACTATAACTAACCAGATGAGAGTCCAGATTCTTAGAATACCAGATTCCATACTCATAAGTCCCACTAACATATCGAATTATCCTTTGACTGCATCAAGTGAGATTCCTTAAGATCATCCTGAATCTTACAAATACCCCCCACCATACTCATCTTCAATTCAGCTAGCATCAAAGTCACAAAATCTTATACCAAGAATGGTGAAATAGACCCAAAGATATCATCAACATATATTTGAGCAATCAATATATTTGATGGTTATGGAAAAACAAGCAAGGTGCAATCTACTCCCCTCGACGATGATCCCTTGGTTATTGTTTTGATCCATACAAACCCATCTTGAGTCGATGATATACTTCCTCATTAACAACACCATGTAGGGGAGCATTCTTGATAATTTTTGGTACATCGTAACATTCCTAGTGCAAGCCATAGCAAGGAGAATGCAAATAGAATCTAACTTGGAAACATGTGCAAATGTCTCATCAAAATCAACTCCTTCAACTTGAGTGTAGTCATGAGCAACTGACCTTGCTCTATTGCCATTGCGCTTGAATTTCCCAAGTTCTTCTTGCATTTCTGCAATCCAATACTTATCAAGTAGAACCTTTTTGTAATTCGTAGGTTCAGTGAGGGAGAGAAAACATTGTAGACAAGCAAGCTCCTTATAATAATTCTGAGGGATCGATCGAGTCCTTCTTCTACTTGATTCAGTCTGCACTGATGTTGGAAAATGGGACAGTTCTGGAGAACACGGTGTTCCAACATTGCTATAGTTATGTGAGTTATCAGCTTCATCTGTATGATATACCTCATATGATTTTTCCAATATCATTACGTCCCTGATCAGAGAAATCATCCGATGTTGGAACACAGTCACCCGTACGATCATGCTCATCATATTCAACACTCAAGCAGTTCACTTTCTGTTTCACCATGTAACATTTTTCTAATGACCGAATACCAGTAAGCACTTTGTTGTTGCCATGTTTCACTATGCACTTCTCCTTATGGAATTCTGCAATCATATTATCATCACATAGCTAGATGATACTTAGGAGATTAGCCTTTAAATCTTCCACCAACAAAACCCTAGTAAAGGTTGGAAATTCCTTTATCGATAGCTCACCTATTCCAACTACCATGCTTTTCTTTCCATCACCAAATGTGACGAATCCACCATCATAGGGTTGATATTCTTTAGGTACTCTTGGGATCCAGTCATATGTTGAGAACATCCACTATCAAGGTACCAAGAATCCCTAGGGTGTCAAATAAGGGGAGTGTGAGCAACAAAGCACATTTTAGAGGTTTTAGGGATCCGTACCTTTCTGGCCATCCTTCACTGTTGTACTTTATCCATGTTGGAACATGTTGTGGGCCGGCGTCTATTCATAATATCTCTTAGAATCTTAAAACGGTGATCCTGTGCATGACCTTGATAGATACAGTAACCACACAATAAGGCTTTTTCGTGGGTGTGTTTTCACAACTTTTCTCTTCATAACTTGAACCTCAAGTTTGAATACTTCAGTGCTGGTAGATGGTTTTTCATAGCCTATCACTTGTTAATTTCCAGAACTCTGACCCATGGTGAGAATGTCATCTAATTTTTCTTTTCCATAATTCAATATTCTAATAGTTGTCTCAGCAACTTTAGCCCTCTTTATCATCGAACTCAAATTTAATTCCAACACCTTAATTTCCTTTCAGAGTTTTTCCACTAGGGATGTCATCTTTCTTCCTTCTTCAGCTAAAAGGTTTTTCTCCCTTTTTAAGAGTATGTTAGCATCAACAGCTTTCAGCCACATTTCATACATCTTTTCATAAGAAGCACATACATCCTCATCACTCATAATCTCGTCATCAATCGAGGAGTATTCTTCACATTTTCTCTGTGTTGGAACATCAGACTTCAGCAACCTGAACCATGTTGGAACACCGATCCACTTTTTCTTATTCGATGTTGGAACATTCAGTACCAAGTTCTGAGTTTCCTTGAAGTTTTGCTCCAAAATCCATATAATTGCTGGTCAATTCCTCTTCATGATTCTTCTCTTCTTCATATTTAATCCATGAGGGTGCATATGATTTTCCATGCTTCTTCCAAGTGTTGGCACATTCAGCCTGGATATGTACATACCCTTCACATTCTCTGCATTGTATCCTTCCAGACTGCCTCAATTCACCATTTTGATTTCTTGAGGATTGCTGAGTGGTTTTCTCCATCTTTAATCCATGATTATTTCCAAAGTCTTGAAACCGTGATTTGTTCCCATTAAACCTTTCCCGGGAATTATTATTTACCACTTTATTCTGCATCCTTGGGAGATTCTTTGTGATAAAAGCAAGGTCTTAATTTTCATCATCGATATCCTCCTTTGTTGGATGTTCCAACGTCATTTCATAGGTTTGTAGTGATTCCATCAACTCATCCAAAGTCATTGTGGTCACGTCCCTTACTTCTTCTATTGTTGTTACTTTCATGATAAATCTTTGGACAATTGATCTCAGCGTCTTCTTCACCAACTTAGACTCTTTGTAAATTTTTCCCAATTGATACGCCATATTTGTGATGTCTGTGAGTCTTCCATTGAATACTGCAATTGTCTAATCTTCTTCCTTTTTCAGCTCTTCGAATTTTGTGGCCAACATTTGTAGCTTTTATTCACATACACGACGTGTCCCCTCATGTACACTTTGTAGGATATCTCATAATTTCTTTACTTGTTGGCACGTAGAGATGAGTTTGAACTGATCTTTATCTACTGCAGTTAATATGGCATTTAATGCTCCGGAGTTCGCCAAGTCGCCCATTTTTTCAACTGGTGTCCACTACTCTTTAGGCTTAACTACTAGCTCTTTAGAACTAGATTCTCCTCCTTTGGAACTTCCAACAACAGGGGGTTTCCATTATGTTTGAACATAGAGCCAAGCTAATTCATCCAGTGAATTTATGAACACCCGCATGCGAGCCTTCCAATAGTTGTAATTCGTTCCTTCCAATAGGGGTGGCCGAGACAAAGAAACTCCTTCTCTGGTCACCATTGGTAAAACCGGATCACACTTTCCTTGTCAAAACCAAAGTAAAATAGCGACTTAGCTCTGATACCAAATTAATTAAATAATTACTACTGTGTTCCAACATAGCCCATCTAATCAAGTATGCAATAAAATAAAGCATGAACACACGAGACTTGGTTACGCGGTTTGGTGAAATCCACCAACATCTGCGGGGCCATGCCCAGTTCAGAATGAATCCACTAATCATAAAGATACAATACAAAGTACACCATACAATATACTTATCTTAACTAATTATAACATGTGAATTCTGCAAGCTCCCCTTGCAACCGATCTACCTTGATCAGACTCCCTCTGACCTCGAAACTCGTCGACGCTGGATCTCCTCCAAATCAAATACTCTTGGACAAGACTACTGCTTCTCAGATTCTTTCTTCAAGCTTTCCTTATTCTACCAAAATTTATTCTTTGATGTTGCAACATAATAATACCATGTTTGCATGTTACCACAAATTGCCAATTGCCCAAATCTGGACTTTACAATCTCCCCCTTTGGTATTTTGTGAACCCACCAATCTTTTGGACTTTCAAAGAAACAACTATGCAAATATATAGACATCAAGCAAAACCACATATGGATGTTGGAACATGAGCTTGAAATTTTTTTAACTCCCCCTGAATATCACAGCCTCAAATCATCAAGACTTCAACATCCATGTAGGAACATCAAATTCACATAAACTTAACAATCAGAACTTAGTTACCCAGAAAACCATGTTGGAACACAGGACCAACATGAACACATAAGTACTGAAATCCGAGAATATCCAAAAAATCGAGAAATTTAAAACCTTCTCCACTTTGGAACCATAAACATCTCAAATGCATTACACACTTTTAAAAAATATATCCAATAACTGCAACTCCCCCTGAAGCAAATATCTTGCGTATGTTAGAACATAGCCATAGCAGAACCTTTAAACTTCTTCAGGTGCAGCTATATGTGCCTCATCTAATCTGGCCTATTCTACCTCCAAAACTTCCATCTGATTGGCTAGAGCTCTCAACTTCGCATTAATGGCCAAAAACTTGACCTTCTTCTCATCAACATTAGAAGTTGTAGCTTCATGATCTTGATGTAAACTATGTTGTACCACTCAGAATCTGGATCAATGTTGCCTCCCATTAAGTTTGCGTAGAATTCTTCTACAATCTCTTAGTTGTACTCCTTGTATATTAAGGCAGCAGTCTTGAGACCCAAATAGTACAAGTAGGCGGTAAATTCACACTCCCCATATACAGCCACAAATTCCCAATTAGCCAAATATAGACTTTACATCCACCTTGCACAGAGACGGATGAGTTGCTACAGCATCCTCCATATCCCTTCGTCTCCCACACGGCTCCCATTCCGAATTTAGGAAACCCTTGAAATGATGTAGAAACTATTTATTTGTTTAGTATTTGAAGTATTACCCTTGAAATGATGTTGAAACTCTTTACCTGTTACAAACAGGAGTGGATCTAAATTTATGAAATCCTGGATATGGTGTAGCTTTGGATTATGAACTTTGAAATGGTATTGAAATTCTTAACCTGATTCTGTATTTTCTAATTCGTGAGAAATTCGCCTGCCTAAAATCTCTTGACTCATGATCCGCCTGATTAGAATCTATGCTCAGCCTCTCCCTCTTCTTAGCTGTACACAAATTAGCTACCTATCTAACTCGAGTATTGTTCTTAGGTATATCTGCCATTTACTAAACCCCAACTTCAGAAGCCGTGCTTGTAACCTACACAGTTCAAAAACCTGCATGATCGTATTAGATTGATGCATACTCCTTCCGTCCCGGATTAAATTGCACAAGATCAAAGATTCAATCAAACTAAGAAAACTTTGACTACATATTTGAATAGATATACAAACAATAATATTGTTGTATGTGATATCGTTGGATTCGCCATAACAATTAGTTTCTGGTAAGTAACTTTTTATTTATCGATATTATACGTAGTTAAATATATTAATTGTCAAACGTGTGTGTTCGAGACTGTTAAAAAAATACTGTACAATTTAATCTGGAACGGAGGGGGTAATACATTTGACACGTGTATTGCAGTTTCATACGTGCCAGCTACATGTACAAATCATTTAACAATTTTTATTATAAATCTAAATTGTGTGTGTAATGTATCATTTGTAACCAATCACTTTTTAAACATTTTGAATACGGTAAAAATTTGAGCGGTTCGAATTCGTGCATAATCGTGTTTGACTTATGGATATAAATTTGAAACGTGTACTGTGGTTTCTTACGTGCCTGCTACATGTACAAATCATTTAACAATTTTTCATACATTTGTATTTTGTGGATGGAATGTTCCATTTATAAAAAAAAATCCCTTTCAAACATTTTGAATACGGTAAATTTTGAGCGGTTTGAATTTGAATTTTTAATTGCATAGTGTAATATAAGGGATGGCAAGCGTCATTTGTATATATATTACTTTTAATATATATTAATGTAAATTAATGTAGAGGTAAAAATAGGGAAGACAATAGGGCGGAACGAGAGCGGATTACGATATCTACATATTTATGCCCCCAAATATTTTGATATCCATATCCGTCTCATCACCTCGATCATCACCCACTTGAATCTCCCTCTACTCACTTAAAATCAACTACATTCATCCCACTTACATCAACAAAAACACCTATATTATGATTTATGGATAAATAATGATTCAAAAATCCAAAAATTATTTACATATAAGATATGTGCATTGTAGATAAACAATATATTCTTATACATTAAATTAGTGGGTATATAGCAGGTTTAGGGGACCTTCACCAAAATCCACCACTGCCATTTCTACCAGCGCGTTTGTGCCATACTCGTGCTTAGCCTCCTCATTGAATCCCAGCAGTGCCACCACCTCACCCTCTGCATCACCTCCGCCGCCGAAATCATACCCCTCGCCGGTTGCCGCTCCGCCTTTGCAACCGAACAAACTGACCAACCTCAATCACCAGCCACCTCTGCTACCCGTACAGTCCAACGATGCCCAGCCCGAGCCAATATTACCGCATAAGCCTCATGCATCGCCGGCTCCCGTCGGCCATGCGATGCTGGACCTGGACCCATTTTCTGCTACGCTGCCTGACGTGACGTTACCTGCTCTAGACTCTGCCGACCGCTGCCATCTGCTGCCAGCTCCACCGCCAACCTTGCCGATTACTCTGGTGCAGCCTCCTACCACCGAGCTGCCTCCTCTCCAACAGAGTGTCTGTGATCGTCGTTCTCCTCTTTACCTAGATCACTATGTCTGTGGTTATTATGTTTGTGCTGTTACTAATGAAGAAACCCCCCCCCCCCACTGCTACGATCTGGCACGTGTTGAAAGTCCATTTTACAATGATCCTGGGCAATACCGGCGCTTGGTTAGAGGCCTGATATACATCACCATTACACGTCCTGAGTTTAGCTATTTGGTTCATACGCTTACACAATTTATGAAGTCTCCTTGTGTCCCTCATTGGCAAGTTGCAGTTTGCATTTTGTCCTACCTGAACAGTCATCCTGGCCAAGGTTTATTTCTCTCTTCCCATAGTGCGTTACAGTTGGCTGCTTTCTGTGATTCTGATTGGGATTCATGCCCTATTACCCGACATTCTCTTTACAGATACTTTGTGATGATTGGTGATTCTCTAGTTTCTTGGAAGACTAAGAAGTACCTTTCAGTTTCTCGATCTTCTGGTGAAATGGAGTATCGTGCTATGGCTGTTGGACGCCTAATATACCTCACCATTACACGTCATGAGCTTAGCTATTTTATTCATACACTTACATAGTTTATGAAGACTCATTGTGTTCCTCATAAGAAAGCTACAATTTGCATTTTCCTCTACCAGAAGAGTTATCCTGGTCAGGGTTTATTTCTCTCTTCCCACAGTGTGTTACAGTTGGCTACTTACTGTGATTCTGATTGGGCTGCATGCCCTATTACCCGGCATGGTCTTTCCAGATACTTTGTTATGGTTGGTGATTCTCTGGTTTCTTGGAAGACTAAGAAGCAGCATTCAATTTCTCAATCTTCTGTTGAAGCTGAGTATCGTGCTATGGCTGTTGGACGCCTAATATACCTCACCATTACATGTCCTGAGCTTAGCTATTTGATTGATACACTTACACAGTTTATGAAGTCTCCTTGTGTTCCTCATTGGCAAGCTACATTTTGCATTTTTCACTACCTGAAGAGTCATCCTGGTCAAGGTTTATTTCTCTCTTCCCGTAGTTCATTGCAGTTGGATGGTTACTGCGATTATGATTGGGCTGCATGCCCTATTACCCAGCATTCTCTTTCCAGATACTTTTTGATGATTGGTGATTCTCAAGTTTCTTGGAAGACTAAGAAACAACATTCGGTTCTCGATCTTCTGTTGAAGCAGAGTATCATGCTATGGTTATTACCTGTTGTGAATTGTTATGGCTTAAGTCTTTCCTTAAGGACTTGGGGGTTGCACATACGACACCTATCGTGTCGGAAAACCCTCTTCATTCTCATCGGTGCTAAAACCTCGATAGAGACGACTCGATGGAGAAGATGACATGATGACAGTGCTGGAGAAGACAGAGAAGACAAATCGACAGTGTTTTGCAATGTAGAAGATGGAGAAAGACGATGATTCAGGATGAAGAAGACAAATCGATGGCGGTGCTGGAGAAACCATGGCTAAGACAAGAGGAATACGGAGTGTGGGCTTCACGCGCTTTGTCTTTAGCCCAAAAAAACTTCAGCGCGTGGATTCGCGCGCTCGTTCTTTTAATTGTGATTATGTTTTATTTTTTTAGGATTTTTAATTTGTAAAATTATGAAATACCCATGTCTATACCGGAAAACCAATTTTTCCCACCTAAAACTGCCTCTGGGGACCAAAAGATTCAATTTCAAAATGATATTGGCCGATTAAACGCAGTTTTGGACTCGATGACCAAAAGAAGGTATTGGTGAATATGTAAGGGACTTAAAAAATAATTTAGTCTACCCTTATTTTCTACATTCTCTCTTGACACTGATGATGCTTATTTTGTCATTCTCCATAAACAGAATTTATTGTAAATACCATACTTATCATACTCAGTAAACACCATACTTACTATTACCATACTTAGTTGTTCTTGAGATCAACAATGACCACACTAATGTTATCGACACTGTCCTGAGTCATGGCTAGCATTGTTAACAGAGCAGAGGCCTTAAAGCATATCCGGTCATAAATCTGATCTCCCACTGTAGCAGTCATTCTCGGTCCCTCCTCAAACTTGAAACAGGCGTGGACTATACTACATGCGGTCTCATTTGTGACCATGTCTCATAAGCCATTGTTGGCTAGTATCAGATAGTCATCATCATCAGTTTGAATAAATTAAGGGTCGGTGGATTTCATTTTGGGTTTTCCTTTGCGAGTATTATAAAAATTGACTATTTAAACTCTCAAAATGGATCAAGGGTGAATGAGATATGGATGTTCGAAATGTCACTCTTGAAAGTGGAAAATTGGGCAGAAATTAGCCTAGATTCATTTTTCTCTGGACTGTCCAAAATGTGTGTGGACTGTGTAGAGGTCTCTGGAAGGCCCAACTGCGAAGTATATATGGAATTGCTTGTGTGTAATTCTTAAGAGATAAGAACAAAATACTTCCATATTTTGTGAGATATCTTGTCTTAAATGAATACGCAGTTTACCATGTTTAATACGCTGAAAAATATTGTGCAAATATTTATTCCATTTCTAGCAGATTTAATTCGAGTATTCTTGGAATGATTTCAGATTTGATGAGTTGGTGATTGGAGAATATTATTCTCTAATTACTGAAATATCATAATATCACATTTCCATGATTAGGGTCTCTTAGAGCAGTATAAATAGAGCCTCTAAGTCAGTCAGGAAACTCGCACCATTTCTCAAGTGCCTCCATATTTTAAACTTGAGTCTTCTTTATGTCTTTGTCGAAGTTCCCGTCTGTTGCTCTGTCGGTGTGATAATCCTTTGGGCATTGCATGAATCCGAGGTAACTCTTACGTGTTAATTGTTACCTTCGATGGTTTTACCCTAGGGAACGATGTCCACCACGGGACTCATTTGTTTCAAGGGCAGCGAGTTTACTCGTGATTCCATGATCACTTTGTGATTACTTGAAACGTGCTTTTATGTTTTGATTATTTGTAATTTAATCTTTTCGATTGTATGCTTGAATAATTAATATAATTTTATTATTCTTGCATGTGTAATTAATTGCTCATTAAATTTGTTTTATTTGATTTTCGCATGATATAATCAATATATGTCCAATACACTCAAACCATAAACAAAAACAATTGAGATGAAAACACATAAAAAAAAATTAAAAAATGCATAAATGTAAATTTACATACATGTGAACAACCGTGACCATCAAACACTCTAAAGTAATGGATGTGCTCGGCACTTTTTCATTTTTACTTTGGAACAAGGACGGATGAGTTGCTACTGCATCCTCATCAGCCAAAGTAAAGGATTTGCTCACTTTGTCACAAGGACGGATGAGTGGCTACTGCGTCCTCCACATCCCTCCGTCTCCCACAAATAGAGGTGGCTCCGAATTTGTAGCTTTGGATTATGAACGTTGAAATAGTATTTAAATTCTCTACCTGATTTTGTATTTTCTGATTCTTGAGAAATTCTCCCTGATCTTGACGGCCTAAAATCCCCTGACTCGTCCGCCTGACTTGAATCCCCTCCCCTCCTCCTAGCTGTACGCAAACTAGTTATAGATCTAACACAAGTATTGTTCTGAGGTATATCCTCCATTTACCGCACACTAACCTCCTTATGAATTTAGACACTGTAGCACTGTATCATTAATGCACAAACAAATTAAATTTATAGAGAGAAAAAAATGGAAAAATGCAAAAGTTTTGTTTATTTAAAACAAACCACTTGCATATCCATACACGTTTCAAACTTTCCCATGTAGCTGCTATGTATAAATTTGATGTATAGTACACTGCAAACGAATACGAGTGCTACTGTTGTTTCTATCTAGTACTTTTCAGAAGCGTTGTTGTTCAAACTTACATCCAACAAATCAGACATTGGAAATAATTAAGCACTATTCTCTCTCTGAAAAACGACGCCCTCTTTCTGCCTAACGGCTTTATCGCTACCGTCCTCCGCCCTGCCATGGCGGCGCCTGAGCCATGGATCAGGTAAAAACCTTCCTTCGCCCAAGCTTTGAAACAATCCCATCAATCAGCCACCCCAGATTCACTAGAACTCCATCCCCATTTCAATTACAAAGGTGAATTAGCGGTTTTATACCCAGAAGAAGAAGTGGACATCCTGGCTGCTCCATTCTCAAAAGCTCTGGTCGGAAAATTCAGTCGCGGTCGCCCCACAATGGATTTCCTCAGAAATCAGATCAAGACTATTGGCTTCAAGGGCGATGTGCAGCTATCGGCTATGGACTCTAGGCACATCAGAATAACCTTCGACATCGATGAGGACTACCATCGCTGCTGGCTCAAACACACCTGGTCCATGGGAGGAGCTATTATGCGCATCATCAAATGGACGAAACATTTTGACTACGATGAAGAATCTGCTCTAGCACCGGTATGGCTCACCGTGGAATTTCCCCCGGTATACTTCTTTCACCCTAAAGCTATAACAGGTTTGGGAAATTCTTTAGGAGAGCTTCTTTTTGCTGATGCACCTACTAAGAACTTAACCAGGCCCTCCACAATTAGACTTTGTGTGGAAATGGATGTTTCAAAGCCAAGACCAAACAAGATAAGGCTAGGTTCAATAGCACATAACAAATACTATGCCATTTCCTACGAAGACTTCCCTCAGTACTGTAAGAAGTGCCTAAAGCTGGGTCATAGTGAATCCTATTGTAAAAGGGATCAAGGGATGAGGAATTTTAAGGAACCCTTAGGCTCAGGAATCCAGAATACCATTAAGGTTGCTGATCCTAAACATCCTGAGGCAGCTTTGTCAAAGGAAATCAGAAACCTACAAAAGAATAATAAGGGAAGAAATCAGGAAACAACTAGGATGTATCAACCTAAGCAGAACCAAAACCTGCAGAAAATGGTCATCCCTACCACAGTGGCCTCTATTCAAAGTGAGCAAAACAAAGCATCCTCATCTGGCAATAGATTCGTTGTACTAGAGGAAATAACTTCAGATGAACATCATAAACAAGGTTCACCACATGGCGAAGGAAAAGTCCTAGGCCCTAACCCCCTAATGGTAGCAAAATCAACTCCTCTACAGGTGAACCAACCAGAAAAAGGCTCCCAGTTAACACAAGATTCCCCCCACAAAATGCCTAACATTGACACAACAGATGCTACTTTGGAAATCACCTCCATTGAAGATCTGGAGGAGGAAGGATATGAATCCAGAGGTTACAACACAGCCCCTTCCTCTCCCCTGCAAAAGAATATCCTTTGCACATCCTTTACTGATGATATACTATGTACTAGAGCTAGGACTCCATTAAACTCTGATATATTTTTACATGATCGTTTCTCCTGGACCCCTAACATTGAAACCACTCCAGTTGTACATAGTAAGCAAACAATGATATCATAGGAGAAGGAGAAGCAGGGAATCACAGTATCCCCAAGAGACTCCGAGAAAGTAAGCAATCGAGACATTCAGCAGGAAGGGGAAACATTGCAACCAACCACGGAGCAAACGGATCCAGAGGAGCAAACATTGAATCCAGAGGAGCAAACACAATCACAGGTTACCCTCCCCAAAAGGAGCTCCAGGTTAGCTTTAAAATCCAAAGTTTCCAATGACAGTTAAATGTATGATTTGGAATGTAGGAGTATCAACATCAGTGGTAAGGTTAAAACATTTGTCTAGGATACATAAACTGGATCTTTTAGTCATAATTGAACCCAAAGGAAACTTAAACCAATTAGACATGTATAAAAAGATGTTCTGCTTCAGGCATCACCTGGGAATGATACACAATAAGATATGGATAATGTTTTCAGATAGGATTGCCATAAATCTTTTAGAAATCCATAATCACTACATACATGTGGAGATAGATATAAAAAACTGGGATAAGAAATTTAATTCTTTTTTCATTTATGCTCCACACAGTAGGGAAGATAGGCTCAAGGTTTATACAGATTTAGCTGCTAAAATAGATAGCTCCCCAACCCTGCTAGGAGGAGATTTTAATGTCATAAGATCAGTGGGGGAATACTCTGGCCCTAGTTCCCCAAAATTAGATTCAATCTTAGACTTTGTCTCTTTCATAAATGAAGTTCAGGTAGATGATTTAAACACTGTTGGTAATCTACTAACATGAACTAACCCTAGATCTTTCAATCCAACCTCCAAAAGATTGGATAGGATAATGGGAAACACCAATTTTTTAATTCATTCAACCATTCCACTGTTCAAATCTTAAGTAGAACAACTTCAGACCACTCCCCAATGCTGTTAGAAATCTCAAACTCAGATATCACAACCCCTAGACCATTCAGATTTTAGGAAATGTGGCTTAACAGAATTGAATTTAGGGACTTGGTCTTAGATAGTTGGACTCAGCCTATTCAGGAACAAGGTCTAGTTGGTTTCTCATTCAAACTGAAAAGACTTAAAGCTGATATAAAAACATGGAACAAGCTGGTTTTTGGAAATGTATATGAAAACTTAACAAAATCAGAAAAGGAAGTTGCTGAGTTGGAATTAAGATATGACTCAACTCATACTCTTCAGGATAGAATTGAATTGAATAAGGCCAAGGCTAGACTAACTAGACATCTAGTTGAATAAAATCTCTTCCTAACACAAAAGACTAGGATGAAATGGCTTAAAGATGGAGACCTAAACTCTAAATATTTTCATAAATCCATAACTGAAAATCAGGCTAGATTATCAATCATGAAGATTCAGGACCAGGAAGGAAACTGGTTGAACTCTCCAGCTCAAATTAGTGATGCAGCAGTAAATTTTTTCAAAAACCTGCTGTCTGATGAAAATGAAGACCCAACTGGTCAATGCATATCATTTCTAACAAAAGAAATACACCCTTCCATCTCTGAACATGATAACATTAATTTTTTAAGGCCTATAACTTTGGAGGAGGTAAAAACAGCTGTATTTGATCTTTCTCCAGATGCTGCTCCAGGGCCTGATGGTTTTTCAGGCATGTTCTATAGGAAATTTTGGGATATAATTAATCAGGATGTCTTATCTGCAGTGCTAGAATATCAAGTTGGGATCCCAATTCCTAAATCGGTAGCAAGCACCCTGATAGTCTTAATACCAAAAACAAAGACTCCTAAGTCATTTAGTGAATTCAGACCAATAAACCTGTCTAACTTCATTAATAAATTGATGTCTAAGATTATGGTTGAAAGGATTAAACCATTAATGAACTCAGTAATATCAGAGGAACAATCAGCCTTCTTAAAAGATAGGGATATAGCAGGTAACATCTTAATGATGAAGGAAGCGGTTAGAATGTTGGACAAAAAGAATGAATCACTAAATCTTATTCTGAAGTTGGATATGATGAAGGCTTTTGACCGGTTTTCTTGGTCAACCATCAACACTCTCTTATTAAGATTGGGATTCTATGGACACGTAGTTAAAATCATCATGAACAACATTAATTCAACCTAGTTTTCTGTCTTGATTAATGGCTCACCTTGTGGGTTCTTTAAGCCATCTAGAGGGTTGAAACAAGGAGATCCTTTATCTCCTTTCCTCTTCAACATATTGACAGAACTTCTAACAAGAAACCTTAGGATTCAGTTTCAAAATGGGAACATTAGGCAGTTTCGAACACCAGGGGCAGCAAACAATCTAAATCAACTTTCCTTTGCTGATGACACAGTGGTGTTCCTAAAAGGAACCACTAAATCCATTAAAAATATGATGACATTTCTGGATATTTTCCAAAAGGCCACTGGCCAAAAAATAAATTTTCAAAAAAGTGCTTACTATGCTGGAAAGTTAAGCAGAAGTAAGGAAAAAGAACTAAAGGACATAACTGGCATGCAAAAAGGGGATTTACCATTTTCCTACCTAGGAGTTACAGTTTACAGAGGTAGAAAACTTAATAAACACTTCAAAACCCTAATTGACATGATAAACACAAAAATCAGTAATTGGAAAAACCAGTGGCTCTCAGGGGGGAAAAAATCATATTGATAAACCATGTTTTGACATCTATACCTCAACACACATGGGTTGTCACTGCACCCACTAAATACACAGTCCAAAAATTTAGATCTATCTTTAGCAACTTCCTATGGGGGACTTCTGAACATGGACTGAACAAACATTGGGTTTCATGGGATAGATTATCATACCCACTGGCTGAAAAAGGCTTAGGAATAAGGCACATCCAAGCAATAATTGACTCTTTTTCTATTAAAATCTTGTGGAAGCTTCAAATTGGCCAATCCCCTTGGGCAAAATTCATGTGGTCTTTACCAGATAATGCTAGGAAATCGGAAACATGGACAAGGTTCAGAAAAATTAATGACATAGCAGAAGCTAACTCAAAGGTGATCATTAAGAATGGATGTTCGAACTTCTGGATAGCCAACTGGCTTGGCTCGGGTCCTCTGATCAACCAAGTTGATGAATATCAGGTACAAGCAAACTTTCCATTCCTTACTGTTTCTAAATTTCAAAGGAACAAAGGTCAGTACCTCCCAAAACTTACAGTTTATTCATTCCTGACATAAATTTTGAGCTTCTAAAGGACATGACCCTAATAGATAAAGTGGATTACATGATATGGAAACCTGATATTCAGGGTTCCTTTACAATCAAATCTGCATATCAAGTACTAAGACCAAAAAATCCTGAATTGGAGATTTTTAAAAAAATTTGGATCAGGACCATACCTATGAAAATCAGTTTTTTCATGTGGAAAATGACTTTATGTGCTCTACCATTCGCCGATGTCTTAATGTCAACCGGTTTACATTTACCATCCAAGTGCACAGAGTGTGATAGCATAGATTCCTTATCCCATTTTTTTAATTCTTGTCCTACAGCAACGTTTTTATGGAACAAATTGCATGAGGCTTTACACATCCCAGCTAGATCTTTCAGTAACATTAAGGACAGATTGGTTTTTTACTGGTCTCTCAAACACTCATCATCGGCTAATTGCTCTATAATGAATGTCCTGACATGCCTAGTATGCTGGGAGTTGTGGAAAGCCAGAAATAAAATGATTCATGAAAATAAAAAAAGCCATGCACCCGTGATCTGGAAATGCATATCTAATCTATGCTCACTGATATACTCGGTTCATCCACTAGATATTTGCCACTCGAACTGCCATTTCATTAACAATGGATTATTGCCTAATCTTACAAGGAGAAGAACAACTAGGTTGTACTTAATAAAGTGGGAACCTCCGGATATAGGCCTCAAAGTAAACTGCAATGCAGCAATACATGGCGATAACGTAGGTCTAGGATGTGTTATAAGGGATGCAAATAAAAGGATTACATATGATGTATCATTTTTCATGACCACAGATAATGCTTGTTTCTCCTCCTATATTGCAGTGCTCCGAGCTGAAATGATGTCTATCTGGAAAGGACTACAAGTGGCGGCGGGAAGGACGGAGCATCTTCATATTCAATTGGATTGTTTTGCGGCAATAAGAATCATCCAGGGGCAGCCTTGCCCTTGGCCACTCAGGCTAATCCTGCAGCATATAAAGTCAGCCACTGCACGGTTCCATCACGTTCGTTTTAGCCACATTCACGGAGAAGGTAATCAAACACCGGACTTTCTGGCTAAATTAGCAATCAGAAATGGAAGCTCCTCACAGTTTGAAGAATTGCTCACATCACAGCGTCTTCTCTTCCTCAACCGTAGGAAAACTCTATTCCCTCAATTCCGATGGAAACATAAGTATAGTAATTAGCTCGTAAAGGTTTTGGTTAGTAATCTCTTGATAGTCTGGCCTTCGTGAGCTTCACACAGGGGGTGGAGGGCTTACAGAAGGAATCACTATCAAGAGCATAGATTTAACATTAGCTTTAGTCTATCTTAGGATCTGGCCTTCTCAGTCTTGTATCGCTATTTCAAATTTCGGGTGTGGGAGCCCTAATCAATATCCTCGCTCACTATTGAGTGTTTTGCGCAAAAAAAAAAGAATCGTTGCTGCTCAATACAGACCATTCAAAAACTTGCATGATCGTGTTAGACTGATATATAAAAATTTGACACGTGTATTATGGTTTCTTACATGCCAAATACGTGTACAAATTATTTAACAATTTTTTTATGGGAAAACCTCAGGAAAGACGGTCTTTCCATAAGTTTATGGACAGTCCTCAGGGGCATTTGCCTTAAATGTTGTAATTTTTTATAAAATTTAAATATTGCATTTTATAAGTTAAAACAAGTAATAATATGTATTTGAAGGTGAAAATATAAAAATATATGGTATAAATTTTGTATGTAATTTAAGAAATGCAGTGTACGAGGTAAGAAATAAGTGGTCTGTCCATAAGCTTATGGACAGGCCGCCTGTCAGGAGACCCACTCTTTTTTTATATAAATATGTATTTGGTGTATAGAGTGTTTAATTTCTTAACCATCCTTTTTATAAAGATTTTGACAATGGTAAATTTTGAGCGGTTCTGAATTCCTGTATGATCATGCTAAACTGATGCATATAATTTGGACCCATGTATTGTGATATCTTACGTGCCAGCATTTTGCGCGTATAGTGTACCATTTAACAAATCCTTTTTAAAATTACAGTAAATTTTGACCTGCATAAATTTGAATTTTTAATTACACGTTTATATGTAATAGATGATAACCGTCATTTGTAAAAATTAATGTAAAATTAGAGGTAAAAATAGGGGTGACAGTGTTCGGGACAGGTGCAGATTATGATATCTCCATATTTATGCCCGCCAAATAAAAATATCTGTATCTGCTCTCATCATCCATGGCGGATACAATATTACAATTAATTTCGCTCGATTGTGTATTATATAAAATTCATCCCGACCCATCATCCACTTAAGCCTCCCTAGTCACTTCAAAAAGACCGTACTCACCCCACTTATATTAACAAAAAAAAAACACCTATAGTCAAAACTACCTCCATGCTTCATTTTCACATTCTAAAAGTACAACATTAATGTAACATTTTTTCCATAACCCAAAAATATAAAATTATTTTGTTCATTAATTTTACCGATCCAGAACGTCCGAACCTTTAACATGGGTGAACAAAGCATTTTCCTAAAAATAGCTATTTTCTGTTCAACGTCAAAATATGGATATTCTATAGTATTGCGGAGAGAAAGAAACCAACAGATTTTCAAGATTTTAAATCTCAGATCATTAAATGGGCACAAAATATTTTGAGGGATAGCGCCTTGTGTTCATTTGCTTTTAGGATAAATGTAATATAATCATATCTATTTGTGTAAGTGCCAATATAACCCTATGATAATTTTTAGTGTAAATATAACCCTAACTAGTTAATGAAAGTGCATATATAACCCTCAGATCTCATTTTCGGCATTGACCTCAATTTTTCAGTGAAGAGAAGAAGAAACCAACAGATTTTCAAGATTTTAAATCTCAGATCATTAAATGGGCACACAATATTTTGAGGGATGATGCCTTGTGTTCCTCTTTTTTTTAAATAATCATTCGTAGTTCTTGGGAAAAATGATTATAATAAGTGGAATTGACATTAAATTCAACTAACCTCTAGCCAATAACTAATTTATTGTCAGAATATCTAAATTGCATATCAACTACACTAATCGTGTACAGTTACAGATTAAATATCCAATAAAAATTGTAATATCGTCATTGGAATATTAACTAGCTTCCCGCAAAAATCATGATCACTTGACAAATAGGAGCGCATCACACATCAATCAATTTGCCAAACAGGGATTTTCAAGAGTTGCAACACCACTTGAAGATGTAAACATCTTGAACAACAGGGATCTATGTTGTTCAACATGTAAACACATTGAAAAATACAGATATGGCATAGTCCATATTAATTAAAAACCTAACCAAAAACATAAACAAAATTACGAACACATAATCTGTACAATCAGGTTGAGAACAAAATATCGAAGCGAACAACTAAATCGAGATCATCACGTACACAATAATCTAATCTATCTGGTCGTAAAACAATTCAAATATATGAGGACGAAACCATATTTATTTCATATTGTAAAGACTCAAAAAAAATCAATTGAAAAATTACTGTTTCCCCATCTTCCCATAATCAAAAAAATGGGGGAAAAAATTGAAGAGAAAAGTTGGATTTTTTTAGAGAGGTTAGGAAGAGAGACGCCTTGTGTTCCTGGATCCCTCTATTGAGGAAATACAAGAAATATTATGTATATGTTACAATACGGTATTTTATCGTATCCCACTTATTTGAATCCAATTTTTTTATGGGTTATAATTATATTGATATGAATTTTCTTGTGAAAAATTTTGGATTGCGGAATTTTGAAAAGCCCCCGATATCAAAGGATCTGTATCACTGTCTTTCAATCGAAGACAATACAAATGAACGTCGCATATAAGATATAACTTTTAAAACTTTACTAACACAATGGACTAATTCATGAATCCAAGTACTATATGCACCAAATTAATTTAATTCTAAGCAATAACTTTTAATGGAAACAAACCTAATGGTTTAATGCTTAATAAGCAAAGAGTATAAACTCAAAATCTGAATATATGATGTATAAAAGTATGAAATTCATTGATGGCGTCCCTCTATTTATAGAGATAGGTTCGGCCATTACAACCAGAACGAGTTATAGCAGTCCTAGGGAATTTGTTTAGTGGCCAAATAAATTTAAGTGCACAGTTCCTATAACTTCTTGAGATGAATATGGAATTGGTTAAGTTTCTCATTGATCAATACGTTTGATTTATACAAAAGAGGGAGAAGGCTAATCCCTAATTTCTAGTGATTCTGACAACTATCTATCCAACAAATAAGGAAATGATATATGCAGACAACTAATCAAAATATACAACTAATATACAGCTAATACCCTCCCGCAAGCTCATGATCGAGGTCGAACATGAAGCTTGGATCGCAAGGTACTAAAACGAGAAGTCCCAACAGCCTTGGTGAAGATATCTGCAACCTGATCAACAGAACTAACATGTCTAACAACAAGATCTCCAGCCTGAACTTGCTCACGAACAAAATGAAAATCAATCTTGATGTGTTTCGACCGCTGATGAAAAATAGGATTGGCAGAAAGATAAGTAGCACTGAGATTGTCACAAAGAATAATAGGCGAACCACAAAAAGGAACATCCATTTCCTTGAGAAGCTGCTGAAGCCACAAGAGCTCAGCAGCCGCAAATGCAATAGCACGATACTCAGCCTCCGTGCTAGATCGAGCAACAACAGTCTGTTTCTTCGACGCCCAGCTAACAAGATTACCACCATAGTAGACACAGAAACCATGCTGAGAGCGACAATCATCAACATCAGATGCCCAACCAGCATCCGTGTAAGTAACCAGACGAGAATCACGAGAAGGCCGAAAATGAAGACCTGTATCCAAAGAGCCCTTCAGGTAGCGCAAAATTCGTTTGACAGCAGCCCAGTGAAGATCAGTAGGCTTCTGCATAAATTGGCAGACATGGTTGACAGAGTAGGACAGCTCCGGACGGGTAATCGTGGCATACTGTAGTGCTCCAACAACACTTCGGTACAGATGAACGTCCAGAAAATGATCACCATCCTGAATGAGCCGAGAGCCAGGAACTGCTGGAGAAGAAATAGGCTTAGCACCAAGCATTTTACTACGCTCCAACAATTCTAAAATGTACTTCTTCTGGGAAAGAAAGAGGCCACCTGAGTCTCGATGAACTTCAATACCCAAAAAGAAGTGTAATGCCCCCAAGTCCTTCAGAGAAAACACCGAGTGTAGATAGCGAATAAACTCATCAATAAAGGAAGAATTTGAACCAGTAACGATGAGGTCATCCACATAGATGAGAACAAACACAATTTCAGAACCATGGCGCTTGATAAATAGAGAAGTGTCAGAGATGCATTGCGTGAAACCATGTCGAAGAAGAGCTTGATGAAGTTTGTGAAACCAAGCTCGAGGAGCCTGTTTGAGCCCATAGATAGCTTTCCTGAGTTTGCAAACATACGAAGGCCGAGCAGAAGAAATGAAACCCGGAGGCTGCTCCATGTAGACCGTCTCAGTAAGATCGCCATTGAGAAAGGCATTGTTGATATCCACCTGCCGGAGAGGCCAGTTATGAGTGATAGCAAGACTAAGAACAACCCGAATAGTAGTAGGTTTGATGACAGGGCTGAAAGTCTTGAAATAGTCCACACCTTCCTCCTGATTAAACCCTTTTGCCACAAGACGAGCT
The DNA here is from genome assembly GCA_037428765.1 of Rubia yunnanensis. Lineage (NCBI taxonomy): Eukaryota > Viridiplantae > Streptophyta > Magnoliopsida > Gentianales > Rubiaceae > Rubia > Rubia yunnanensis. Next base: position 133,363,796 of record CM075062.1, read on the forward strand.
TTGTATCTCTCAATGGAACCATCAGATTTCTTCTTTATCCGGAAAACCCGCTTACAACCAACAAGATTAGCAGAAGGGGGCCGAGGGACGAGGTCCCAAGTCCCATTACTCAATAAGGCATCATATTCTACTTGCATTGCATGTTGCCACTGAGGATTTTTCTTGGCCTGAAGGTAGGTTTTCGGTTCAAGATCAAGAGAGTCGCAGGGAATGGAATGTTTGGTAGCAAGCAGGGCTTTTGGTTTAAGAGAGTTGGTGGATGCTCGAGTGGACATATGATGATGAGAAGTGGCGGAGGGACGGAAATAAGATGGTGCATTGTGATAGGGAACAATATCGGTGGAAGTGGGTGAGGAGGAAGCAGAAACCAACGTGAGGAGAGAGATGGAATCGACCGGCGATGACATGGGCGGTGACTGCGCAGTGGCAGCTGACACAGGTGATATAGGCAGTGACTGCGCAGAGGCAGTCGACGAGGATGAACTGGATTGTGACTGCGCAAAGGCGGAAGACTGATCGGAGTTGACCGGAGAGGGAGGTGTAGAGAAGGGGTGAGGTGAGGGTTCAGAAGAGAGGTGATGAACGGTGTCTAACAGAGACAAATCATAGACCAGAGTGGTGGTAAGTTTAGCTTGAGAGTGATGCAAGGGAAACGGGAAAGAAGACTCATAAAAAACAACATGACGAGCAATATAAGTTCGGGAGGATGGAACATGATAGCACAGATAACCTTTGTGTTTGGCACTGTAACTCAAAATTATAGGCAACTCTTTTTTTTGTTAGAGGGGTTTTCTCTTTCTAAAATCTCTCTCTAGGATGTTTCTCTCAACCACAAACTTTCTTCATCTTCTTAGATCCTAGTATTAATCTTGGTTTTTTCTTCTATTGAGTGAATCTAGGAAAATCAAGAAACTTGGAAGTGAGAATTTGGAAATTTCTAAAAATGGAGCTCCATAAGATAACTTGTTTTGTACATATGATGATCTGCAGTATTGTTGTTACACCTCCATCCCACTGGTCCTTTATAGAACTTGTATCCACTTCCACTCCCTCAGATGCTTCAAGATCCAGAGTTGCACTGCAGGAAAATCTGTTTGCTGGAAAGTTTAAATCTACGCTATTTGGATCAACAAGTAGAAGTGATGGTAATGGGAGATAAATCTTCGCTATTTGTTGCAACTCGTTCTAGTCAAAAAAGAGAGAGGAAGCAACGGAGCCGGAGAGGAAAAGAGGTAATCTCCAAACTTCTTGGAGTAACTTTTTTTTAAACAGCCTCCTAATGATAAAATATTAACGACAACTGGGATAGATAGAGTTAAGATTGAAAGTACTTAGATCCAAGGTATAGGGGAGCAGTACAAATTTGGATCATGTCATCGTTTGCAAGATTTTAAGTGGTAGTCCTTACCCCTATTATGGATAGATTCTTCAAAAATATATAGTGGTCTTAGAGCTCAAAAGGTCATGACGGTTTTGAAAAACAATCATGGCTCTACATTAGTGGTCAAATTAAAAAAATCTAGATCTATGGGTTTGAAAAAAAGAAGTTATTCTATTAGTAACAAACCTGTTATGCTAAAACCATGGAGCCCTGATGTTAACTTTCATGAACATGTAACTGTACCTATCTGGATAAAACTACATGGTCTTAACGTGCTGTGTTGAGAGCCTAAAATACTATGCAAAATAGTTTCACCTGTAGGAAAACCGTTGATCATAGATAGGGATACCTTAAACTATGGCATATTATCTAATTCTACAGTGCAAGTTGCAATGAATATTGGAGATTATGTTCCATATCAAGTGGCTTACATTGATGAAGATAATATGCAACAACAGGAGTTGCATTTTGAGTGGAAACCCATCTTGTGTACTAATTGTACATTGATGGGACACGAAAAAGGACATTGCAGAAAAGATTAGTAGAAAATTGAAAAAGAAAAAAACTAAAAATGTTGTTGCTCAGTATGTTCCAAAACACTCTACTTATCCAGGTGTTAACAATTGTGGGGGGATGGGGGGTGAGTAAAATATTGGAACTGTTAGAAGAGAAGGTAGGCACCCTATGATTTTCTAAGAATGTTTCTTGGTGTTAAATTCTATTCTTAACTAGACTAGTTGCATCTGAGAATATTTTGTAAACAATATTGGTATACACCTCCCATAACCATATGAAGCCCACAGTAAAGACAATATAGCGAGCCTAGTGAAATAGATAAAGAAGTAACATCGTCAAACCTTCCCCAACCTCGTGAAACCAAAGGCTGAAATAACACCTTGCCTTTAGTGAACCGTTTGAAGGAAACCTAGAAGAAAAGATGACTCTCACCCACGATCGTGTCACCCATTTCACCAAAACCACGATCTAGAAACATGGTCCATGATCAACAAAGACTACGGTGAATACTAGGTATAAATTAATTATATGAACAATTAAAATGGTGAGGGCATTTTTCCTAGATACTATTCATATATTGATCATACAGTGATTTAGGCATCGGAGGTGGTTCCTGGGGACTTTCTTGGGACCATGTTGTGCATGTTTCATGGAGCTAAAATGAAGCAGTGTGCTAACTCCAGACATTATGTTATTCTGGAAGGAATCCCCCGCATCAGTGGCGTCATTAGTGGGGATAATTTTTTTCTTTTCAGGTCTTCATATTATCTGGAGGATGCCATTTTCATGCTAAAAGAGGAAAAATAATACGCTTGGAAGCAACTAAGAATAATAGCGAAAAAGAACACAATGGGTAGTCGCAGTGTAAACTGATTACGACCGACCATCAAAAAACACAATATTAACAAAGCTAGTTGTAGAACAAATTGGAAAGTCTCAAACATGCGGGATTGGACGAAAGTGGCAAAGCAAACCAGACTTAGTCGCATCAATATATTGTAATATTAAACCGTCATAACTAAGGTACGTTTACATCCAAGTACGCTTCAAAATGCCCAACCTCACATATATAGGAATTATTGATACATATGTGGTAACATGCATTATTACATAAAATTAAAACAACATCCCAACTACAAAACGCCGCTAAAATAACATTTGGTTTGGGTATCCATTAACCCAAAATGCAAATTGAATACAAAAACTTATAGCAATTAGATACTCCTTTTAATATATTGGATTACATCGAGAAATATTGCACAATTTTAACAACAAAATTCAATACAAAATAACTAGCTTCTGAATTGTGAACTACCCAGCATATAGGGTTGGGTGGTGAAAGCAACAACAATAGAGGCTAGTCGTGAACTCCAAGCGAGGTGTTGGATTATCATCTGATTCACGATCATGTCTCGTAATCCGTAGTGCACCCCGGTCGTGGGTGCACCAACCTAAAAGTAGGCAAGTATTCTCCACCTCGTTCTAGCATAGCCAAACTCACACTTGACGAGTACCAGGTGTGTTCATTGTCTATGCAGATTATCATCCCCTTAGAGCCAAGCCGCAACAAGTTTAGGCTTCTCCTCAAATCAATTCCTCTTGACCCCTATAAAAGATGGTCGGATTCATAGAGATTCGCCACCATCCTCCATCTCCTTGCTCACTGATCTCAATTTCCGATCCTAGACAATACAATATCAAAGTCCTCAATAAACATACAAATAATTCATTGTAAATAAAAAAAAACATACACTGCGCACTTACAACCTGCATGAGCTTTCCCGTAAGGGATGTTACCCCAATTTGTGTCATTGACAATAGAAATAATCTCTCTAATATCAAATCCAATATAGATTACCACCAAACCGGTAAGGTCTCCCTCATAAAAGACAACCACCCCCACAGTCCCACTTCGTGTTAGCTTAGCATATTATAATGTACGCACATCCGCAATACAAATCACACTACCAATATATGCCCAAAGCCAAAGCCAAACACCAAACTAGTCATACACAAAATCAGTTGAGGATACCCTTTGGTATAACCACTTTTTATAGAAAGGAGAGGAGCATAGAAATAAAGGAAAAAACACTATGATAATGTATTTTAAAATTCAAGTGTACGTGTTTACCCACAACCACCTTAATCATTACCCTAGCCTTAGAAAATGAAAAAATCACACGTACTTACCTCGATAAGTCAAAATTGCATGCCCATGTGGCATAATTATCTCCAAAAACCATGCCCACTACCACCCCTTACAGTAAACACTTGGATATAACCTCTAATTGTCGGACGCGACACAAGTGGAAAACCACTTACAGATTCGCTTAATAAGCAAAGAAACAACCAAATAACAAAGGGGGAAAGGATAGCGCGAATTTGCATACACATAAAAATCACTAGCCTCGCTACACAAAAGGACATCCCACCTCCCTTGCTTAAACCAAAGAAGAGAATATTGGGGTTTTGCACATGTCTGGAAAATCACCTGCCACGCGATACAAACAAACTTTCAAATTTATCTCACCATATATCACAAGACACAACAAACATTGTTACCATGGAGAGGGGAAAATGGCTTCACATATGTATGCACAATATCCATCCTCGCGAAATAAGCGGACCTCGACCCATTCTCTAGCCAATAAAACACCCATCCATATTAGATCCAAAAAAATAAATAACCACACAAAGGATAAAATATTTTTAAAATCATTACAACTCAGATGACAACTACATCAACAAAAGAATACATAAAAAAATCAATACAAACTCCGATAACTAATTACTCATTCCCTTCACAATCCCAGCTTTGGCATCTAGGAATTCCGCTAGTTTCCACCGCATGTGTAGATAAACTTCATCTCATGTGGAACCAACAGCTTTTATATGACACGGGTACTTCATATAATAAGATTTATGGCCAATAATAGGTCAACATTGTAATTTACCTAGCTGCATACTCAATAGATATACGGAATATGCATAAGTCTCTAGGTCCTACTTCAAATTAATTACTTCCTATTCCAAACATCGAACGCAGTCTTTCGAACATCCCTCATCTCACAAAGTTTAGCATTAACTTCGTACTGACCCCATAGTATTCCCTCCAATTCTTGACACCTTTGCTTTAACCAGACATGGCGAACTTCCCCAACATCAAGTTAGCCCTCTAGTTTCTCATATTTAGTTAGAATTTGAGCTGAGAAAATGCATTCTTCATCATAATACACCTTCAGGTACTTCAATCGTCAATTGGTGGAATTCAGCCTCTAATTTTCCCTTATGATGAGCGAGTTTATCAAGATAATCAGTTCGCTTCGACAATGTATCTTCCAATCGATCACTTTCCTGACATTTCCTAGTTGAGCACTTTTACCACTGCTGCGGGGAGAATGGTCGCACAGGTCCAACATGGTTTTGAGCATAACTTTTGTGTCTGGACTCGGAATCAGGCGATTACGGTGGCGTTGGAACTGTCTCGACAAGCACTACAATTTTAGGTTGTTTAAGGCTTCAAAACAGAAATTTACTGTTTTTGAGTGTTTTCTAATTTTCGTTTAATTTTGGAATTTATTAATTCTGAATTTCCTTTTTTCCGTTTTTCTTCAGAATTCAATATTTAATAACCTCTTGTATTTTCGGAGATTTCAGTTTTGATAATAATATTTTGAGAATTATTTTCTCTCAGGTGAATTCCCGAACCAAAACCTAGGGTTTGTACTTGCAGCCCTTAATTGTTCTTTAAGATTCGTGCTTGCAAATATTTTTGATTATTCCAACTGCATCAATTGGTATCAGAGAATGATTTTCCCTATCCTTTTCCATTGATTCACGATGAGTTATCAACCAATAATCCAGGCAGAAGGAGCAGTGATAAGCACTTGTTGCTTTGAGTAAGAGATGGAGGCGTTGACGACGCGGGTGGAGACTCTGAGCAATGGTGAGCAATCAGCCAAGAGGAATCCAAAGGGGAAGAATATTTCCAAATATTCATTAAGTTTGGATGAGGAAGAAATCGCCACGCTGACTTGGACGAATCAGGATAATCAACGGAATAATCTGAATTACCGGATTAAGGCTAATATCTCCTTATTTTATGGATACATGGGCGTAGAGGAGTTGCTGGATTGGAAAATCGAAGTAGATTGATTTTTCAATGTCATGGAAAATATTGAGGACAGCCAAGTGAAGATGGTCGCAGTGAAGTTGAAGAGTATGACCGCTATGTGGTGGGATAGGGATGACTCAAGGCGTAAGCAGAATAAAAATCCAATCCGATCATGGAGAAGGATGAAGCAGATGATGCTGGATCGATTTCTACCCGCTGATACGAGTAGATCTTGTACAAAGTGTACATTGAGTGCTCCCAGGGAAGGAGATCAGTTCAGGATTACATGTATGAATTCATGTGTTACTTTGAACGCAATCAACTTGGCGAGTCTGAGAATCAGAGGGTGGCTAGGTATATTAGTGGCCTGAAACCTTCAATTCATGAGAAGATAGGGTTACAGACCTTGTGGACTCTGACCGAGGCTTAAAATTTGGCAATGAAAGCAAAGATGATGGAGAATTCCCATCGTGGCGGAGTTGGTGATTTTTATGACTTTTAGAAATTCCAAACCCAAAGCAGTTTCGAGTCGTCGGGTAGCAAGGAGAAGATTGTGGTACCGAGGATTCCAACCTTAGTGCTAGTGGTGGTGGTTCAGGTGGTGCACAGGAAATAAGAGTGTTCCCAGGCACCGATGCGGAGACAACCTAACTAGTATACTAAGCCATGTGATGACAAGTGTTTCTATTGCGGTAGTGTGGGGCACATGTTGAATGTTTTCCCATCAAGAACTGTGGCTCTTCTGAAAGAGGATGGCGAGGAGGATGAAATTGATGAGTATGGGGAAGTTGATTTCACCATAAAGGAGGCAACTAAGAGGGTCAACATTGTGGTGCAGCAGATTCTGTTGTCATCCAAGGACGAGGGACAGTGTAAGAATCTTTTCAGGACCCACTGTTCAATTAATAAGAAGTTATACAATTTAATTGTGGATAATGGTAGTTCTGAAAATGTTGTGTATGAAAAATTAGTTAAATATCTGAACTTACCCACTAGGCCTCATGAAAAACTTTATACCTTAGGTTGGGTTAGTATATGTAATCAGGTTAGGGTGGCGTTAACTTGTAGTGTTCATATTTCAATTGGGAAGCATTACAGGAAGAACGTGATATGTGATGTACTAGATATGGATGTATTCCATGTGTTGTTGGGGCGGCCTTGGAAGTTTGATAATGACATTACACACAAGGGGCGTAACAACATCCTATTGTTTACATGGGGTGGGCATATGATTGTTGTGGCTCATGTTCAGCATTTTGACAGTGTTACAAGAAGTAAGCAGTCGAATTTTCTAGTTAAACATGAGGTGAAGAGGAACTTGATGAGGCTGTTGCTGAAGCTTTTTTTTTTTATCCCTTGGGGATGAAGGGGTTTTTGAGTGCTAATGAGGAGGAGGCACCGAGTCCAGTGGGAGTGCAGGCAATGTTGGAGGATTACAAGCAGCTAACTAGTGACGAGCTTCCGAGTGAGTTTCCTACTCCAGAAAATCACTGGCTGGCATTTATGAGTACCATGAGGATAGGGTTCTATATCCTGATGAGAACTTGGGGTTGAGTTCTTTAGAAGTGGAGGAGACTGATGCAGGGAGAATGGTCGCAAAGGTCCAATACGATTTTGAGCATAGCTTTTGCGTTCGGACTCAGAATCAGGTGATTCTGATGGCGTTGGAACCATCTCGACGAGCACTAAAATTTGAGTTTTTTTAAAGCCTCAAAACAGAAATTTACTGTTTTTGAATTTTTTCCAATTTTCATTTAATTTTGGAATTTATTAACTCCAAATTTCCTTTTTTATTTTTTCCATTTTTCTTCAGAATTCAGTATTTAAGAACCTCTTGTATATTTGGAGATTTTAGTTTTGATAATAAAATATTCGAGAATCATTTTCTCTCTGGTGGATTCCAGAACCAAAACCTAGGGTTTGTGCTTACAGCCCTTGATTGTTCTTTAAGATTCGTGCTTGCGAATCTTTTCGATTATTCCGACTGCGTCAACCACTCATCTTCACGTCGCATAGCATCTGTTAACTCTCTCTTCCACCTTTGAATGTGAAATCCCTGCTCAGATTGATAAGCATCATACTCATGCGTACATGAAAATTTATCTCTCTTTTCTAGTTTCCACCCCAAAATAGCACCAATAATTGTTTTTGAAAAAATATTTACCCGACTACCCAAATCCCTCACACATTCCTCAACCTTAATAGATATCTTCGAGCCATTAAGAACTCAATAAAATTGGTCTAGATCCAACATACATAGACTGTGTTTGGCATGACTTATGAGTTGTTTTCCTTATATTCTAAGCACATTTTAGTGTTTGGTAAAGTGCTAAAGAACAACTTAATTTGAAAGAAAAAGCTATTTTTCGGGGAAAATCATAAATTGGTCTCCATTTGGTTTTTTTAAAATGGTCTTGCTAATAAGCACAGTTCTGCCAAACACACCCATAGAGTAATATCATTAGTTAAATCAGTATACGATTCATCCACATAAGTAACACTCTTAAGACCCATTCGAGGTATCCATGTAGACAAAACTAACACTTTTGGTTGAACAGGGGACACAAAGGCTCTGTTTGGTAAAGCTTATAAGTTGATTAGCTTATAAGCAGCACTTTTTAGTGTTCGGTAAAGTGTTAAAAAAACATGTTATTTTGAAATAGAAAGCTTTTTGGGGGGGAAAAACAGAAGCTGGTCTCCCCATGCTTTCAAAATAAGCCAGCTTTGCGTATAAGCACAGCTCTGCCAAACACCCAATGTTCCTTACAAGTGTTTCCCCTACCTATATACCATAAACACAAAAATAAGAACATATCCAAATAAAATAAATAATATAGATTCTATGAGATTACATAAAAATATAAGGATAACAATCTACCTAACCTTATATTAAACAAGTCCACCCTCTTCAACAGACTTATCAGTAAAAAAATCACTCTGCATTTCAGCCCCAATAGATTTGGCAGCAGTCTCATCCCATAGCTTACCACTAACCCTACAAGGAGTAGAAAGAACCATATTTTGGTCAATATACCACCCCCACCAACTCCACTAAAGTATAATGTGTACCTATTTCCTATAGTACCCTAATTAGTCAAAACCTTTCACCCCCAACCCGCTCAATTTGAAATAACCCATCATCAGCAATAGCCCTATATATATCTAATACATCTTCCAAAACATGTGCCTCACTCAAACCAGTGACCTTTAACTCGGGATTTTGCCCACGAATCCGAAGAAAAGTCTCACGTCGCCTAACCTCATCCATTTAAGCATACATATCTCCAAATAAATGACAAAAATTTGAGCATCCACAAGTTTGTTAACCAGTACAAAGGTATAGCTTGGACAAGCAGGACCACTCTTTTAGAGCCCTAAGCTTCTCACGTAGGGATTCAATAATTCCACCCTTCTCCTTACAAACAAATTGCAACCTATCTATCTCATCTCTTGATCCATTTTTGAATGATGCCCTCGGCGAATATATCGATCACATTCACCTTTTCAATTTCTTCACTTTGCTGGCACACTAAGCAATAAGTTGAGTTGCCCTTGTTAACTCCTCACTAACCTATACCATTACATTAAAGTTAATAACATGGGTTTTGAACTCTAAAACAATTATTTAGGAAACCAACATATCTCTCTCGCAAAATCATCAACCATAGTTAAACCGCGGGAAGTCTTGACAGTCGAATTAGTTACGATGTCTTGCATTTTTATCAACTTCGGATGAACCCTTGTTAGATTTCTCTACTTCATTGATCTTACACTTAGTACCTCTGTGACTTTCCCTCAAAATTTCAACTTCATGACAGATAACATATGTGCTTGCATCTTGATCATGAGATAATGGTTTTGTTAAGGTACAAAACCTTGAGACTGCAAAACAAATAAACCTTCAATGAAATGGCTTAGGTGTGAATTGGCAAGCTTTAAATAGGTAAATACCTTTCCAACCAGTAGGGCGCCTTGTTTATACAATGTTAGTGCGCATTTCCCTCTAGAAATTGAGCTTTTCCTCCCTCGATCCAGTTTAATGTTCTCATTCCCTAGTGCCATTGCTCCTTGGTTAGAATATCTCACATCTTCCCAAATTCAATAATCATCATGAGAGATTCTTAAAATTTCAACACTTTCAATGACTGACTTGAAAGATACCAAAGACTTACCTACATCCACTTCATGTAACCTATAAGCACTAAACAACGTCATACTAAAATCAATGGAAATTTCACGACACAAACGTTCAAAATTAGTCAGTTTGACTACTGCCTGAGGATGTATCTGAGCAAAAGCAATACCATAAGCCTTTAAAATGCTCATAAAATAATCGGGTACAGGGAGTGACAAACCATACTGCAACTGACATGAATATACATTAAACTTATCAGGCGGCGGCCTCATTACACTTTCCCCGGTAGGTAGAATCATAATCTCACATGAGGATAAACAAGAATGATAATTTTTTAGCATAGCTAAATCATCTAAAGTTAGAACACTATTGCAAAGCGGCATTTTTTTAAGAAGACAGCTAAAAATATACAATCAGATAGATAACGGTTGTTACACTACTGATTGGTTAAATCTGAACCACTTTTATATTTGAAAAATTACCCTACATTCTCGGTCAACTAACAATGGCCTCCAAAAAAAGAGGTAAGCAATTATACTTTCTCAATGCATACTCTGCTGCTAATATCTTACTATCACTTCGTCAAAAATACACCCAATAACCATGCTACCATGATTGTTCGCATTTTCCCTACGTTTCAAAACAAATTATGACAACTCCATACGCAATAACTCCTTGGTTGGGGGTGAGCTTATGGTATACACCTCCCCTAACCATATGAAGCACACGGTAACGGTAATATAGCGAGCAGTGAACTAGATAAAGAAGTAAACTCGTCAAACCTTCCCCACCTTGCGAAACCAAAGGCTAAAATAACACCTCACCTTTAGCAAATTATTCTAAGAAAACCTAGAAGGAAAGATGACTCTCGCCCATGATCGTGTCACCTGTGGCACCAAAACCACGATTTAAGAACATAGTCCACGATCAACAAATATTGTGGTAAATACTAGTTATAAATGGATGATCTAAACAATTACAAAGGTAAGGGCATTTTTCCCAGATACTAACTATACATTGATCATATACTAATTTAGGCAACAGAGGTGGTTCCCAGAGACTTCCCCGAGACCCTGTTCTGCAGGATTCATGAAACCAGCATGAATCATTGTTCTAATTCTAGACATTCTGTTTGTCTGAAAGGAATCCCCGCATCAAATATGTGCTTGGTTTTGTGAAGTAATGCAGAAAATGCCTCATGAACTAATCTAACCAACCACTACAATCACCAAAAGTTCCAATTTGAACTTGTTCTCTGACTTGCTTTATCCATATCTTTGTTTTTAAGCCCTAAAGTTGCAGTATTGTAACCCAAAATACGGTCATGGCCACCTCCACTATCATTGTTTTGGGTAGAATGTGATTATTACTAATTTAGATGACTATTACTATACGAAGGTATATGATTCATATCCCAACAAAATAAATATTCATAAACAATGTATAAAATAGTAACAATTAATAAATTATTCATCAAATACAATCATGCAATCTAATTTATAAAAAAAAGTTAATGACTTGGTGATCCCTTAACTATCACTATCATCCACCTTTGCCCAATTATCTTTTATGAACACTTTTGAACCATTAACTTACAAAACAGCTCGGTTGTAGCACTTCCGTCTGGTCAATCTGTCAGCTTTTGGTTAAAGAATCAATCTTAAGGATAAAATGGTCATTTTCCTCTTTTCCTTTTTCATTTTTAAAATTTTCCATTTTTCCCCTTTCCCCTTTTCATTTTTTTCATTTTCTTTTTCCTTACCCTTTCTCTCTCCCCCACTCAAAACCCTGACCGCTGCCGACAGCTCCAGCTACACCACCTCACTTCATCGCACTTCACCTCGTCGCCGACTCCACCAACCCACCATCCCATTTCTTTCTTCTCCCTGTTTCTTTCTTCCCCGCGTTTTATTTCTTCCCCTGTTTCTTTCTTCACCCTGTTTATTTTTCCCCCATTTCTTTCTTCCCCTTATTTTCTTTCTTTCCTGATTCTTTCTTCACCATCGTCTTCCCTAGTGGAGGTGAATCGGTGAAAATCGGTGGTTGTGCACAGTGGGGGAGGAAGAGGGGGTGTTGGGTGAAGGGAAAAACATAGGTCGGAGGCGATGGGGAAAATGGAAGGCGACGGCATAGGTAAAACCAAGGGAATCATAGACAAAGGGGGCTGAAATAGATTTGGAAACAAAGTAAACAACAACGGCTGCTGGAGGAGCGGATTCGGCAGTTAGGTGAAGTGGGGTGGTGGGGTGGAGCTGAAACGACAGAAAGAGCTGAATCGACGGCGGTGGGTTGTTTGGGTCATATATAGACGATGTCATGAAACAATGTCCTATTGTGGATGGCTTTTGGGAGTTGAAATTCCGGGGATGGGGGCAATTTCTGGTGGTGAAGGGTGGTTCGCGGTGGTGAAGGGTGGTGGTTTCAGGTGGAGGGCGGCGGTCTCAGGTGGGTGGGAGGAAAGGGGAAGGGGAAGGGGAAAAGACAAAGAGAAAAAAAAAATAGAAATGTCATGTTTGCCCTTAAAATTAACGTTGAAAACATAACTTAACTATCTCATCATACGGAGGGGCAACGATTAAACTGTTTTGTCAGTTGAGTGGTCAAAAGTGTTTAAAATAATGAGAGGCCAAAGGTGGACGATGGTGATAGTTAAGTGGCCACCAAATTCATTTTCTCAAAAAAAATATTATAAGCTTTTATGAATTCTTTGAGTTGAATTTTAAAAAGTGTATATATAGTTCACCTAATAATTATTTTTGAACATATTCCAACTAAGTAAATCCATTCAAAAAGATGTATGTATATGTATTTTTCCATGAGAAAGTCTCAAGAAATGCAGTTTTTTCATAAGTTTATGGACAATCCACAGGGGCTTTTACCTTAAATATTATAATTTTTTATAAAATTAAAATATTGTATTTTATATGTTAAAACAAATAGTAATAATATATATTTGAAGGTAAAAATATATGATATAAAAAATATTTTAAAAAATTCTAAATTTTGTATGTAATTTAACAAATGCAGTGTATAAGGTAAAAAAAATATGTATCATGTCTACAAGCTTGTGGACAAACCGCGTGTCAAGAGACCCACTCTTTTTCCATTATATGTGATTTTGTTCGGATCAAAGCAAACATTTAAATTTTACAATTGAATTGACAATATTTATTTACCATCATTATAAATAATTATAATAATAATTGTTTTTTTGAAATATATTATGATAATCCTTATCTCTCATAACAATATTTTATGAGTTCATCTCTTGAAAAACGATTTTTCCATAAATCATGGAAAGACCATACAAATTAGAAGAAATGAAGATAAAATGTTTGGGTTGCATGAATTGGGTTATAATCTTTATAACTAATACACGTTGCATAATAATTTTTTGATATTTCAATTAAGACCTTTTACATTTTATTATTCTAATTAAACTCTGTCTTTTCATAAGCCTACGGAAAGACGGTGTTTTCCAAGATTTTATTTTTTTTTATTTATATATTTATATTGTAAGGCAAAGTCTTGGGAAAGGTCGTATATCCATAGGCTTATGGAAAGACGGGGTTTTACTAGAATAATATAAGGGTAAAAGGTCTTAGTTGCATAACTAAAAACTTTTACGCAACGTGTAGTAGTTATAAAGTTTATAATCCGATTCATGCAAGCCGAAATTTTTATCTTCATTTCTTTTAATATGCACTTTAAACCTTGGTCTTTCCATAACTTACCATAAAGATCGTCGTTCAAAAGACGGACTCTATTAACAATAATATATATATATATACATATACATGTAGTGGTTAATCTTTATAACCCGATTCATGCCACCCGAAAATTTTATCTTCATTTCTTTTAATTTACACTTTAAACCTTGGTCTTTCCATATCTTATGGAAAGACCGTCTTTCAAGAGACGGACTCTATTATTAGTTTTAAAAATTGATAATTATTATATATATAGGCAAGTCTTGGGAAAGACGGTCCTCATATGCTTCTGGAAAGATGTGGTTTAGTTAAAATAATAAAAGGTAAAAGGTCTTAGTTGCAATATTAAAAATTTATTATGCAACGTGCAGTAGTTATAAAGTTTATAACCCGATTCATGAAGCCCGGAAATTTTATCTTCTTTTCTTCAAATTTACACTTTAAACCTTGGTCTTTCTATGATTTATGGAACTATCTTTTAAGAGGCGGACTCATATATATATATATGTATGTATATATATATATATTATCACGTGTAATTAAAATTTTAAATTCAAACTGCTCAAAATTTACCGTACTAAATGTTTGAGGATGAATTTGTTGTAAATGGAATAATGTACGCATAAAATACGGTTTTGGATATTCTGTTACACTTTTATGTATTAGTGTGTGTTATACCAATCAAATCCTACCATGTGTGCCTCCTGAAATAAAAATTATTAAACTAATATTAATTAATTTATGATGAGCTAGTGTCAGAATTTGATTGGTGTAACACACTAGCACATAAAAGTATAACCGAAAATACTGAGCAACAATAGGTATAAAACGTTAGTTATGTGATTTAAACACGTAGCTGGCCCGTAAGTAATCACATTATACGTGTCACATTTATATGGAATAGTGTTACACGATCATGCGAGATTCGACTGTCTAAATTTAATTGCTTGACAGCCACTAGTACCACCCTTATAAAGGTGCGGGAGAAAAAGAACACCTACACTCGTACTGTACAGAGTGTTGGTAGCACTGTAGCAACATCTAAAACATTGAAACGTGTATTGACATGTAAGTGTACATAAATAAAAAAATTGCATCTTCCCATCCATTTTTTCACTATAAATTTCATTCGGTTGTGCAGTAAGTATATACAGGGTAGCGTTTGAGAATATATGCAATGGGAATTTGAGAGCGGTTCTAGTTATAAACTATATGAAGCTTTGAAACCCTACCATGGATCCCAAAAGCCCTCCCCAAATTTGGAACCGCCGCTCCTTACCCATACCCTAAAACCGCTCCCAGTGTGTGAGGTGGTTTGTGAGGTGTTCAGGTGGCCTGGCCCCGTGCGTCAGCACGTGTCACCTCTGGGTGTCGACACGTGGCAGATGGTAGTCCCTCCTTTTTTTGTCAGCCATTTTTTTTAATTTCCAACCCTTTTAATTTTAATTTTCGGCAAAGTGTTAGAAAAGATCATCTTTCTATAGGCTTATGGTAAAATGAATTTTAATTAGAATAATAAAAAGTAAAAGGTGAAATATTAAAATTTTATTATGCAACATGTAGTAGTTATAAAGTTTATATCCCGATTCATTCAACCCAAAAATTTTATCTTCATTTCTCCTAATTTGCACTTTTAAACTTGGTATTTCTATGACTTATGGAAAAAACTTTTTTCCAAGAGACGGGCTCTTAATTTCCAGCCCTTTTTTTAATTTTAACTTCCAGCCCTTTTTTAAATTTTTTAGCTCTTTTAATTTTTCAGCCCTTTTTAAAAAAATTGAAAAACGAATTTTTATTTTTAAATTAAAAAAGAATTATCGATTGTAAAATACAAAACAAAGAACGAAATTATAAAAAAAATTAAATTAAAAAAATTAAAATATGAAATTGAAATACAAAATTAAAATAAAAATTGGATTCAAAAAATTAAAAATGTATTATTAAATTTTACACTTCATTTTATTTGGGTGGACAATTTTATTTAAATTAAATATTAAAGGCATAATTAATTAGTAGACTAGAGAAACCCTTTTAAATGGTTGCAAAAGGTTTCAACCATTGTGGAGAAGAAAATTGAATGGTTTTTTTTTTGTTTTAGTTGTTGAGATGGAGGTGTTGGAAAAATGATTGTAAAACAAGTTGGATTTCGTCAACTTTTGGGCTTAGTTTTGAGTTGGGTTCGAACTGAATTAGAGTCAGTGGGTGTCGTTTTTTGATTCTCCTCTGCGAGTACTATAAAATCGACTGTTTAAACTCTCAAAACGGATAAAGGGTGAATGAGATATGGATGCTCAAAGAGTCACTCTGAGAATGGAAACTTAGGCGGAAATTCATCCGTACGTACTAAGTATTCTGTAATTTTTTAACTGACTAAAATGCGTTTGGATCGCGTGGAAGTCTCCGAAAGCCCAAACCGCGTAACAAATATTCTAAGAATCACGTGTGGAATATCTGAGATTTGATACGCGGTTAATCATGATAAGGAATATGATATTCTTATCTTTCCAGAATCTATTCAAATATTTGTAAAAAATATTTGGTGGTTAGAGAATATTTTCTCTGATTACGGAAATCAGATCTTCCACGTATCTTCTCATATGGATTCTTAGACGTCTATAAATAGAGCCTTTATGTCAGACAGAAAACTCGCACCATTCTCAAGTTCCTCCCTACTTCTAAACTTGAGTCTTATCTTCTTATTCTGTCTTTGTCGGTGCTAGTCCTTCGGGCTTTGTGTGACTCCGAGGTAATTTTACTTGTTAAATTACCTTCGATGGTTTTATCCTAGGGAACGATGTCCACGACGGGACTCATTCGTTTCAAGGACAGCGAGTGTACTCGTGACTCCATCAATATGTGATATATGTGATTGCTTGAAACGTGATTATTAATTGTACGTGTGAATAATTAGTAATATTTGATTATTCATTAGCAATATTTCATTATTGTTACCGATGTTAAATTGTTCATTAGTAATATTCCAAATTTGTTACTGATGTTAAATTGTTTGCATACTTCCGACGTGTTTGTTTTCAATATACAATCAACAGTCTTGAAACGAATGAAATTTGTTGGGTTATATTGAAAAAAAAAATAAATAAAAAAATTTTACACGTCATATATATTAATGCTTATGCGAATTATATGCCTTGTGTGGATATACATACATGTCAAATGTGCAATACATGTCGTATGCAAATTATATGCATGTGCAATACATGTCGTATGCAAATTATATACCTATGCAATACATGTCGTACGCAAATATGCAATACATGTCGTATGCGAATTATATGCCTAGTGTGGATTAATAGTATATATGTAGTATACTTCGTAAGTAATTAGAATTTTCGAAATTTATGTTTCCTTACGTGATTAGATGGTTAATCTGCATCAATATTGCATGCCTTACATCACCATATTTTGCATGGTTCGCATACGCATGCGTAAGGTTCTACATTACTTGCATGATTTAATATATTCCATATATTCATGCTTTATGCAAATTGTAAGTTTGGAAAGACATGCATGCTACTAATATGCATGTGGTTTTGCAAGTCTGCGAAAATATTTGATTGCATGCTTTATGGAAATTGTATACATGCTAATCAATTGGTTTTGGTTGTTTACAACAGAACCATGTCGAGCGATGAGACCATCCAGGAGGCGACGCCTCTTGTGACTGTTCAGGCTAAGACTACCCCAGGGGTGACGCCTCTTATGGCTGTTCCTCATGCTGAGAAACCCGAGAAGTTCAATAATGGTATGAACTTCAAGATGTGGCAACAGAAGATGCTTTTCTACTTGTCCACTATGGGTTTGGAGCGCTATGTTCGCGAAGATCGTCCATTTGCAGATGAGACTAGCAATGTGGAAGTCCAAAATACTGCGGTGGAATGGAACTCTAAGGAGTATATCTGTCGCAACCTCATTTTAAATAGCCTTCACGAAGCCATTTGGAGTGTGTATCAAGTGAAAGAGCCTTCTAAGGTGCTGTGGGAAACTCTTGACCAAGAGTACAGGGGTGAGGAGGTTGGATCCAAGAAGTGGGTCGTCGGCAAGTTCCTCGACTACAAGATGGTTGATGCCAAGTCTGTGGTCAGTCAAGCTCAAGAGCTTCAAATGATGATCAATGAGCTGATAGCCGAGAAGATGACAATGTGCGAGACTCTCCAAGTCTATTGCATCATCGAGAAGTTGCCTCCAAGTTGGAAGGACTTCAAGAGTTATCTAAAACACAAGCGAAAGGTGATGACCATGAGGGATTTGATCCAAAAGCTTCGTGTTGAGGAGGATAACCGCATCTCTGAAAAGAGGATGAATGGATATGTGCCTGTGGCAAGGGCCAATCTCGTGGAGGTTGGTGGGAGCTCCAAGTCAAAGAAGGCCAAGGCAAAGAAGGGATCCAAGTTAGGAGCTAAGGGTGGAGTTTCAAAGAAGTCGAAGTTCACTGGAAAGTGCTACAATTGCAACCTCGTTGGCCATAAGTCCTCTGAATGTAGGAAGCCAAGGAATGCCAAGAACGAGGCCAATATGGTTGAAAATCTTGCACTAGATGTGAATAACATCGATTTGTGTGCTGTGATTTCTGAAGTCAACATGGTGGACTCCAATCCAAAGGAATGGTGGATTGATACTGGTGCTACTAAGCACATTTGCTCTGTCAAGGAAGTGTTCTCAAACTTCAAGGCAATTGAAGATGGAGAGACCATCTACATGGGCAACTCTGCAACTTCTATGGTGAAAGGGCGTGGCACTGTGGTACTGAAGATGACGTCTGGGAAGGAGTTGACTTTGAAGAATGTTTTGTATGTGCCAGACATTCGCAAGAACCTTGTGTCCGGTTCTATGTTGATCAAGCATGGTTTTAAGCTAGTGTTTGAGTCTGATAAGTTAGTCTTGTCAAAGCAAGGTATGTTTGTAGGCAAAGGTTATGAGCTAGATGGTATGTTCAAGTTGAACACCATGGTTGTACCTCCTAAGAAAGATGAAATGAATGCTTCTTCTTCTGCTTACATGATTGAGTCTTCCAATTTATGGCATGGTAGACTAGGACACGTTAATTATGATTCGATAAGAAGATTAATTAAAATGGAAAACATACCTAACATGGAAATTGATGCAAATCATAAGTGTGAAACTTGTGTTGAAGCTAAGATGACTCGAACGTCTTTCAAACAAGTTAAACGAAACACGAAACCTCTTGAGTTGATACATACCGATATCTGTGATCTCAAGTTCGTGCAAACAAGAGGAGGTAACAAGTATTTCATCACTTTCGTGGATGATTGTACGAAATACTGTTATGTGTACTTGCTGAAAAGCAAAGATGAGGCAATTGAGAAATTTGTTCTCTACAAAACAGAAGTTGAAAATCAACTTGATAAGAAGATCAAGGTGATTAGAAGTGACCGTGGAGGTGAATATGTAGAGCCATTTAGGGACTATTGTTCTAAACATGGCATTATTCATGAGGTCACTGCCCCCTACTCGCCTCAATCTAATGGTGTGGCTGAACGAAAAAATTGTACTCTTAAAGAGATGATGAATGCGATGTTGATAAGTTCTGGGTTGCCACAGAGCATGTGGGGGGAGGCTATTTTGACAGCCAATTATCTTTTGAATAAGATACCTCGTAAGGATGAGAAAGCAACTCCTCATGAGTTGTGGAAAGGCACGAAGCCATCCTTTACGTACTTGCGAATGTGGGGGTGCCTTGCGAAGGTATTAATCCCACCCCCCAAGAAGTTAAAGATTGGACCTAAAACGGTTGACTGTATCTTTATAGGATATGCACATGAGAGTAGTGCTTATCGCTTCCTTGTACATGAATCTCATCATCCAGAGATTCACAAGAACACAATCATGGAATCAAGAAATGCAAATTTCTTTGAGAATGTGTTCCCTGCCAAGGAAAGGTCTGAATCGTCAAAAAGGACCGTTGAGTCACTGGACGAAGGCGTAGTAATTCCCGACGATCTCGAGGATCAAGAGGAGGAAGTGGATGAACCTAGACGAAGTAAACGGATTAGAACCGAAAAATCATTTGGTCCTGATTATCTAACGTTTATGCTTGAAAGTGAGCCACAAAGTTATAAAGAAGCTGTGAATTCGTCGGAGGGGCCTATGTGGAAAGAAGCGATTAAAAGTGAAATCGACTCGATTCTATTTAATCATACTTGGGAGCTAGTGGACTTACCTCCAAGGTGTAAACCACTGGGCTACAAATGGATCTTCAAGAAGAAGATGAGAGTAGATGGCTCGATTGACAAGTATAAAGCAAGACTTGTAATCAAAGGTTATAGACAAAAGGAAGGTCTTGACTACTTTGATACTTATTCTCCAGTCACGAGAATAAGCTCCATTAGAATGATACTTGCTATCGCCGCGTTGCGTAAGCTTGAGGTTCATCAAATGGATGTGAAGACTGTCTTCTTGAATGGAGATTTAGAGGAAGAAATCTATATGGAGCAACCTGAGGGGTTTACGGCTCCCGGACAAGGAGGAAAAGTCTGCAAGTTGGTGAAATCATTGTATGGTCTCAAACAAGCACCAAAGCAATGGCATGAGAAGTTTGATCATATTGTCCTTGCCAATGGTTTCAAAATCAATGAGTGTGATAAGTGCATCTACGTGAAAGACACGGAAAAAGGATATGTAATCCTATGTTTATATGTAGATGATTTGCTCATTGTGGGTAGTAATGAAAAGATGATCAAATCTACCAAGGACATGTTGAATTCTCGTTTTGACATGAAGGATATGGGACTGGCGGATGTGATCTTGGGAATAAAGATCATCCGAAGCTCTGATGGTATCACATTAACCCAGTCCCATTATGTAGATAAAATCCTTGAGAAATTCAACAAGAATGACTTAGAGGTGGCGATGACTCCAATAGATCCAAATTTGCATCTACGAAAGAACAAATTGGAGGCTATTAATCAGGTGGAGTACTCGAGAGTCATTGGGAGTCTGATGTACTTGATGAGTTGTACTAGACCAGACATTGCCTACACTGTAAGTAGGTTGAGTAGATACACGAGTAATCCCAGTATGACTCACTGGAAAGCAATAACTAGAGTATTGAGATATCTACGTTTCACTCGTGATTATGGTCTACATTATTCGAGTTATCCAGCTGTAGTTGAAGGATACAGTGATGCAAACTGGATACACGATATAAAGGATCTGAAATCCACTAGTGGGTATGTATTTACACTAGGTGGAGGAGCAGTCTCGTGGAAGTCCTCTAAACAAACGGTTATTACTCGATCCACAATGGAATCCGAGTTTGTTGCCTTAGACAAGGCAGGTGAGGAGGCCGAATGGCTCCTTCAATTTGTAGAGGACATTCCTAGATGGCCGAAGCCTGTGCCAGCCATATGTATACATTGTGATAGTGTATCTGCTATTGGAAAGGCTCAGAATATGCTCTATAATGGAAAGTCTCGTCATATTCGACGGAGACATAGTTCTATAAGACAACTTCTCTCAACTGGAGTGATCACAATTGACTATGTAAGGTCTAAGGACAACATAGCTGATCCCTTGACTAAGGGGTTGAATCGAGAGGTAGTTGAAACATCATCGAGAGGAATGGGACTGAAGTCCATTAAATGATGGGTTACGTACGTGGACACCCAACCTATGTGACTGGAGATCCCAAGATCTAGGTTCAAAGGGACAACTAAACTGCAAAGACCCATCACGATCACTGTGGGGGGTTCATACCTCCTGTCTTATTTCCTATGATGAAGAAACGGTGAAGTGAGTGGAGGTTAAGCATTTAATTGCTTTTAATGATTCACGGCATCAAGTGTATGATACTCGAAAGAGCGCAATAGTTTACGGAACTGCTCTTACGCTAAGAATCACCTATGTAAGAGAGAAGTGTGGCCGCTTCGAAAGGGTATTGTTGGGACGCAATTCCTTAGAAACCTTACAGAACTAGGCGTGTGCCATGGCCTGATTAATGGACACAACCGAGGAAAGCACAAAGGCTAGGAAAGATGTCTGTGGGAAGTGCATTGTCGTTCACACAAGCGGTCGGGGAAGTTCAAGGACATCGCGTCTACTTCCTAACCAGTGGGCTAAGTGTACTCTCTCAAGGGAAAGTTCAAAGGGTGACACCTACTTATCCTATGCAGCATCTATGCCGACGAAATGAATCTATCACCAAGTAAAACTCCGTGTCTGGCGTGATTGTTCTGATTCCACATCAATATCTATTCATGTGGGGGATTGTTGGAAAAATGATTGTAAAACAAGTTGAATTTCGTCAACTTTTGGGCTTAGTTTTGAGTTGGGTTCGAACTGAATTAGAGTCAGTGGGTGTCGTTTTTGGATTCTCCTCTGCGAGTACTATAAAATCGACTGTTTAAACTCTCAAAATGGATAAAGGGTGAATGAGATATGGATGCTCAAAGAGTCACTCTGAGAATGGAAACTTAGGCGGAAATTCATCCGTACGTACTAAGTATTCTGTAATTTTTTAACTGACTAAAATGCGTTTGGATCGCGTGGAAGTCTCCGAAAGCCCAAACCGCGTAACAAATATTCTAAGAATCACGTGTGGAATATCTGAGATTTGATACGCGGTTAATCATGATAAGGAATATGATATTCTTATCTTTCCAGAATCTATTCAAATATTTGTAAAAAATATTTGGTGGTTAGAGAATATTTTCTTTGATTACGGAAATCAGATCTTCCACGTATCTTCTCATATGGATTCTTAGACGTCTATAAATAGAGCCTTTATGTCAGACAGAAAACTCGCACCATTCTCAAGTTCCTCCCTACTTCTAAACTTGAGTCTTATCTTCTTATTCTGTCTTTGTCGGTGATAGTCCTTCGGGCTTTGTGTGACTCCGAGGTAATTTTACTTGTTAAATTACCTTCGATGGTTTTATCCTAGGGAACGATGTCCACGACGAGACTCATTCGTTTCAAGGACAGTGAGTGTACTCGTGACTCCATCAATATGTGATATATGTGATTGCTTGAAACGTGATTATTAATTGTACGTGTGAATAATTAGTAATATTTGATTATTCATTAGCAATATTTCATTATTGTTACCGATGTTAAATTGTTC
This sequence comes from Rubia yunnanensis, assembly GCA_037428765.1. Lineage (NCBI taxonomy): Eukaryota > Viridiplantae > Streptophyta > Magnoliopsida > Gentianales > Rubiaceae > Rubia > Rubia yunnanensis. Next base: position 133,386,752 of record CM075062.1, read on the forward strand.
ATTAGTAATATTCCAAATTTGTTACTGATGTTAAATTGTTTGCATACTTCCGACGTGTTTGTTTTCAATATACGATCAACAGGAGGAGAGAAATTAAATATTTAATAAACTGAAATCACGAAAATAGTTGTAAACTGAAAGCACGAAAATATTTGTAAACTGAAAGCACATCTCTGAATTCGGTTCGAGTGTAGTAGAACATACCTAAGAATAATTCTGAGAGTAATAGGCATGTTAGATATGTAGCTAGTTTGCGTGCAGTGGTAGAAATGGTTAATGGTTTCTTACCAATTAAATATATTATTTCTCTCTTTCACTTCACTCTAATAAACTACTTAGGAAATCGCTCATTTTTCTTCAAAACAATGGTAAGAAATCACTTTTTACTATTCATGTATCCTAATTAATTTTCTCTATCCTACTCATTAATTTTATTCTACCAAAAATAAGTTGAATTTGAAATTTAATAATACATTATCATTTTTAAAATTGAATTTCATTTTTTTCAATAATTATTCCATATTTTTTCAATAATTTTCTCAAAAACCATTCCAGATTTTTTTAAAACAAAAATAAAGGATTTTTACATTATTTTACCAATTTTTAAATTAAATTTACAATTTTAAACCATTCCAGATTTTTTATTAAAAAAATAAAGGATTTTTACATTATTTTACCAATTTTTAAATTAAATTTTACAATTTTAAAATCATGTTTTTTAAAATAATAATAAAAAACAAAGGTAAGGACACGTGACCCAAGCAGAGGGTGCCACGTGTCCCTCCTATATTTTTTTTAAAAATAAAGCATCAGCTCCATGCAGGACACGTGGCCCACTGCATGGGCGACACGTGTCCTGATTGGGGATAAAAAAATGGGTTGCATCCAGCGGCCCCATGCCCACGTGCGTCTGACGCACAACCAGTTTCCAGGCCGGTTTCCTCCCTGACAACCAAAGGGCGGTTTCTAGAAACCACCATTGTGGGTATTTTCAGTTTCTAGAGCGGTTTTTAAATTTTAAGAAACCCTCATTGTCTTTTGCTCTACTCATGAAATCTAATCAAGCGAATGAGGCGGGGTCTAGGCGGTCAAGATCAGGGTGAATTTTTCAAGAATCAGGAAAATACAGAGTCGGGTACTCCCTACGTTCCAGGGGAATTCGTACATAATCTTTTTCATGGTCTCCACAAAAAACATGTTTAACCATAAATATATGTAATCACGTGGCATAAGAATTGATATTTATAAACTACATGGTACAACGAATCTAACAATATCTCATAAGATAATATAATTGTTCATATATCTATTCAAATATTTGGTCAAATAAGACAACTTTGACAGCCAAATAGTAAGTGTTCAGAATCGACTGGGATGGAGGGAGTAAAAAATTCAATACCATTTCATCATTCATATTCCATGTAAAGTCTAGATTTATCTAGTCTAAATTTCAATACTGGGGGAGATGTTTTGGATTTCTTGGATGCCTTTATTGGCTCCGTTGGGTTGATGTTCCAACATGATCATTATTCCTGGATGTTGGGGGAATTTGGAATTTAGGGGGAGATGTTATGTTTCTATGTCCCAACATCCAGAGTGGTTTTCAAGGTTGATGTCTTTATTTGCATAAGCTCTTGTGATGAAATTGATATGAATCTCCTTGCGAAGACTCACGATTTGCGGAATTAATATCTTTGATCTAGTGAAGGGATCTGCAAACCCGCACTATCTCGCACGAAATTCAGGAGTCTAGCCCTCGGGGTACGCCTAACTTCGACTTGCTCTCTAACTAGCCCTCAGGATCATATTACAAGGTTTATTGATACTTAACTAGCCCTCGGGGTTAAGCAATAATGGAATAGCTCGCAAGCAAAGAGTATGAACTCAAAAGGTTGTATATTTGATGGATGAAAGGTTGTAATTTTCAATTTTTCATCCATAAGGCCTCCCTTTTTATAGGGTTACAATCTTGCCTCAAACCCTAATCACAAATGGAAACTGAATAGACTTATGGCAGCTTTAAGAAGCTAAAACCAAATCTAACTAAAATACCTAAAATAAATGGTAATCTAAGGTAATATAGTTGAATTCTTCAAGAAGTAACCTTGAACAATATTACCTTATCTAATTTTACCAAATGTAATTCTAATCAGAATAAAACTGAATATACTACACTGTAATGGACTGTATTTTCGAAATTCAGCTCTTCAAAGCCCACATGGCCAAGCTATCAGTCCAATAAACCCAAAATGAAATAATTTTACAATGATCACACTACCTCATTAAAAACCCAGTGGAAAAAAAGAGTATAGTGTTCTTCATGATGTCTTCAGTTCGTCGACAATCTTGAATAATGAATCCAAGATGTCGATGGTGACTCCTTCTTCAATTCTTCATCATAAAGTTGATCCATCAAAGCATTTAAAGCACATCAAAGCATTTGATATTCGTATCAGATATGTCAAAAGGTGATTGGTCCACAAAATGCCAAAGGGAGAGATTGTAAAGTCTAGATTTATCTAGTTGGCAATTTGTGGAAATTATGAAAATATGGAATTGTTGTGTTGAAACATCGAAGAAGGAATGATTGAGATTTATGGAAGTTTGCGAAGAAATCTGAGAAGGAAATATTTCGTCCATGGAGTTTAAATTCAAAATATATCAATTCCTATGGGATTAGATTGGATTTATGAAAATTGAAATTGATTTGATAAATATCCTTTGTAGAAGGATTTGGACGGAATATATTAATTCATTTCTTTAAGGGATTCGATTTGGTACTTTTTATCCCCAGGGGATTTTATTGTAATCTAAATATTATGCGGAGAAGGAATTATATTTACACATGACTTCATGCGTATCAGAATTGGAGATGGAATAAACTTCATGTGTGCAATAACTTTCCATGTTGGAACATATGGAAAGCTGAAGCCTAAAAGGTTTTTACTGTTAGCTGAATATTGCGTGGATATTTATTTATGGAAGAAAGGAGATTTCACAATATGGTATTTTAAGCGTGTGGTACAAGCATACTGGGTTTATGGAAAATCCCTATAATTATGGAAAATGATTTATGGGATATTTGAGATAAGGAAAATCCTTTTATTTATGGAATTTGGATATGCTTCAAAAGCAGATAAGGAATAAGAATATTATCGAGATAATTATGGAGAGTTTCGATCTGCTCATGGACTATTATGTTTTGCTTGGTTAGATAGGTTATGTTGGAACACAGTAGTGATAATTGAATTAATTAGATAAAACCAAATTTCAATCCCAATATTGTAGCTACACTATAGGGCTTCCTAAATTTGGATCCATTTCTGTTTGTGACAAAATTTCAAAAGCACTTCAAAGTTAATACTTCAAATATTGTAGCTGCAACTTATCCAGGGTTTCCTAGATTCGGAGCCACTTCTGTTTGTGGGAGACGCATGGATATGGAGGATGATGTAGCAACCCATCCATCTTTCTACCAAGGTGAAAATCAAAATAGCTGTGCAACTGCCTAGTCATACATATATTTTGGGGTATACGACAGTGACGGTTGTTCACATGTATGTAAATTTAACTTTTAAAAACAATTAAGTGTTTTTTATCTGAATTTTCATTTTAATTTATGGTTTGAGCATCCATTTTATGCAGATGGCCAACAAATGTGAGGATTTTCTGTATGAGCGGGGTGAAGGAGGAGATGTTCAATGACAACATAGGGGTGGGTTTGAAATGGGAGGAAGAAATGAACCGAAGCTTCAAGCGCATGGATGGAGAAGCCACCACACTTGAAACAAATGTGAGTTTTAATGGTGATACTCCCTATCGTTGTCTATTGCAGAGTCCCGTGTTTGACATCGTTGGATCAGCCGTTATAATAGCCATCGTCACTCCAATTCAAATAATTGTCTCCATGCAGGGTTGTTCTTTGTCGAAAAGGTACACCAATTACCTTGTAATTCCCTTGTCCATCGACCACAAGGTAATTATTATTATAAATTATTTTATTGTAAAATATATACGATGTGATTTGAAGGGTTTTTAAAACATAATCTATAGCTCGATCGTCCCGATGAGCTAGAGTGAATCCAAGCTGCCGGTGGACGTGTTATAACATGGGATGGACCTCGTGTCGAAGGTGTCTTAGCCATGTCAAGAGAAATAAGTAGTTAGTTATTTCTTCTATTTAAAAAAACTATATCATTTATTTTTCTCATATTAATTGAGAGTGGTTGATTTGATAAGGTGACACCTATTTGAAACCATTTGTGAGTTGTGAGCCTGAGGTGACTATCCTTAATCGAACCGACAATGATGAGCACCTGATACTAGCCAGCGACAGGTTATGGAATGTCGTCTCCCATGGGACCGCATGTAGCATAGTCCAGAACTATTTTAGACTTGAGAAGAACAGAGAAGGGCTATTGCATTGGGAGATCAAATTAATGATCGAGCTTGTTTTAGAGCCTCCACTCTGTTGACAATGCTAGCAATGACTCGGAATAGTAGTGATAATATCAGCGTCGTCGTTGTTGACCTAAAAAAGAACTAAATGTGGTAAGTATGGAAGTGTTTACAATAAAGTTGTCTGCTTATGGAGGATGACAAAACAAGCATCACCAATGTTGAGAAAGAAGGATGAATGAATGTCGGGAAGGAAGGATGAATGATGGCATGTATAATTAAACCCTTTTAAGATTTTAATTGAATGTTTTATGTTTTACAATATTTTGTGTATGTTGGTCGACTCGTTCCATGTGAGTTGTGTGTTTGTTGTTTTTAATGAGAGTGGGAGTTGTATGTATGTTGTTTGGCCCTTCTTGTTTTTAATGAGAACCCCTATACTATGGTTCTTTTGTCCACCCTTCTTAAAACTCTTAACCCTTTATTTATTTTTAATAAAAAGCTCTTGTCCCATAGAAATGATTATTAACATACAGTATGTACTTTGTTTAGCCCTAGAAAACACAATTTGGAGAGCATTTGAAGAGGCGATTTTCTTCATTTTACAAGTGAACTGCTATATTACTTCTTGAATTTTACCAAGTTACAATAAATATATACATATATACACTATTTTTTAAAAAAATTCATGTTTTGCTCAATTAAATTAGAATTTTTTCCGAGAGAGTGAACTCACCTGAGGTGGTTTGGGTGGTGAGGTGGTGGTAGGGACGGTAGCAAGCAGTTAATGGTGTGGCTAGTCGAGTGAGCTGGAGTGGTGCCTCTCTTGAGGGTAGTGAAAGGCATGGATGGGGTGGTGTCGCCAGAGGGCTAGGGTAGAGGGGCAGGGCTGGGTTGGTGCAGGCTAGAGAGTTGGCAATTGGGGGCTGCCTGATCCCTGCCCGAGTGTTATTGGGCCGGTTCGAAAGGTCTCGGGAGTTCATGAAATAATTTTAATAAAATGTGGGGTTTGTAGGAATTGAACCTGAGACCTTATAGTCTCTAATTCACTTCCGTAACCACAAATTCAACATATCACATTGGCCTTTTATTTGATTGTTTAGTAATATAATAACATTAAATTAGTTATATTTTAAAAATAATCAATTAAATATTTCACCAATATACATTTAATTCATTAAGTATGACATTATATTGTGATAAAATGTCATGAATTGTAAGTAGGAATAGTTATAATATTTTTGAATTAAAATTTCAACATAATTAAATTAAATTAAATTAATTGGACAATATATGAATACTGATGCATTGATAAATGAATAAAATAACTTAAATTTTTATTTGTTCAAATTCTAACTCAAAAATTTTAACTTATGTTATTTTTATAGCAATTCTAACTTACAATATTTTATAATAAAGATTACATCTCTTGAAATACGGTCTTTCCATAAGCCATGAAAAAACCCCGGTTTAAAGTGCAAATTAGAATAAATGAAGATAAAATTTTCGGATTTCATGAATTGGGTTATAAACTTTATAACTATTACACGTTGCACAATAAATTTTTAATGTTAGAATAAAATACTATCTAATCATCTACTTTCTTTATTCTAACATTTAATATTGCAACTAAGACATTTTACCTTTTATTATTTTAATCAAACCCCGTCTTTCCATAAGTCTTTCCATAGGCTTATGGAAAGATGGTCTTTCCCAAGACTTTGCCTATAATAAAATATCTTATATGAGTAAATTTATTTAATTTTATTGTATATGTACTTAAATTTGGCAAAGTCTTGGGAAACACCGTCTTTATATAGGCTTATGGAAAGACAAAATTTAATTAGAATAATAAAAGGTAAATTGTCTTAGTTGCAATATTAAAATTTTATATTGCAACATGTAGTAGTAATAAAGTTTATAACCCGATTCATGCAACCCAGAAATTTTATCTTCATTTCTTCTAATTTGCACTTGAAACCTTCGTCTTTCCATAACTTATGAAAATACTGTCTTTCAAGAGACGGACTCCTTAAATTTATGTTTAAATTTTAAAAAAATGTTAGACGAAGTATTATATTTAGTTCACCGACTTAATCCAATCATTGAAGGAACGATTCAACACGTGGAACGGACATGACACGGCACAAAAAGCACGTGGGCGGGCAATGGACAAACTTTTATTTTGACAGAACAACAAGTCACGGAATGGCACGAAGTACGATAGTCATGAGCACAATAGTGAGCCTTAAATTATATACGCATCTAAATGGCACGAGCACGATAGTGAGCCTTAAATTATATAAGCACAAAAATGGCACAAGCACGATAGTGAACCTTAAATTACATAAGAACAAAAACGACATGAGTACAGCACGAAGTCAACTCTAGTACAGGCTCTGGTAGGATTGGCAGTGGGACAGGTTTTCAGTGCCTTCAATTTTCTGTAGCATTGATTCGTGCCAAATATCCTGGCCAAATAAGATAACGAATTCAAAAGCCTCTTTTCAATGTATCATTGTGCAATAAGGTGATCTCTCTTGATTTCTTTGCAATGATAACAGTTCATGTGGAAAGTGGCGGTGCTAAATTTGTTATATCCCTCCCGGATGAAGGGGTGGTCATTTCAAAAGGATATATAGGTGCAACAGCAATTCCAGAATTTCCAAATGAAGCTGATTCGCAAGCAAAATACCAATACGTTGCAAAGTTTCAAATACGGTAAAACGTTGGAATTAGATAGTTTGGCCAACTCATTGATTAAGCTCTGATTCAACTCATTGCTGACTAAGAATGGACGGACGAGCACCCGAGGTGCTGCTGAAAACAAACGGACGGGGAGAGTTGGAGGTTAGGGTTCGGTGAGACCCGAAGGAAGAACAACGGTGCATTGCTCTTTTTTTGAGATTTTGCAAGGTGTTCCCGGAAGTTTTTTCTCATTTTAAATTTAACTCCGAACATGAAATTTTCACTTTTTGACTCCGAATTTAAATAAGATTTTATTCATACCTAGGGATGGTGGTGGGGTAAATTTTGGTGGAGGTCTGCCCCAATGAAGGTGATTTTGATGGGGTGGGGCGGGTATGGGTATGAAAAATGATACCGTCATAGGTAGTGGGTCATGCATAGATATTATCCTATATCTACTTTGTCAACCTCCCATCTCACTAAACTAAACCTGCTATATACCCACTAATTTAATGTAGGCAAAGTTTTGGAAAAAATTATCTTTCCATAGGCTTATGGAAAGACGGGGTTTAATCAGAATAATAAAAGATAAAGGGTTTTAGTTGCAATATTAAAAATTTATTATGCAAAGTGTATTAGTTATAAAGTTTATAACTCGATTCATGCAACCCAAAGATTTTATCTTCATTTCTTCTAATTTGTACTTTAAACATTGGTCTTTCCAATGGTATATGGAAATACCGTCTTTCAATAATAAACTATTTATCTATAATACACATATTTTATACTATGAAAATACTTTTTGAATTTTTGAACATTAAATTATCATAATAATGCATAATTTAGGTGCTTTTGTTGATATAAGCGGGGTGAGTATAGTGGATTTGAAGTGAGTTAGGAGATTAAGGCTCTGTTTGGCGGAGCTTTTAATTTGCTATGCTTAAAAGCAAAACATTTTTATTGTCTGGTAAAATGCTTTAAAAAAAATAGGTTATATTGAAAGCAGAAGCTATTTTTAAAGGAAAAGCCAAAATTAGTCTTCCCCTGCTTTCAAAATAAGTCAGTTTTGCTTATAAGCACAGCTCTGCAAAACAGTGCCTAAGTGGGTCTAAGTGGGTGATGGGGCATGATGAATTTTATAGACTACCCGAATGGGCAAGGTTAATTTTGATATTGTACCCGTCATGGGTGATGGGGGCGGATATGGATACGAGAATTTTTTGTGGGCATAAACATGGAGATATCATAATCCGCATCCATCCCGCACATTGTCATCTCTATTTTTTACCTCTAATTTTACATTAATACATATTAATAATAACATATTATATATATATATGGCAAAGTCTTGGGAAAGACGGTCTTTCCATAGGCTTATGGAAAGACGGGGTTTAATTAGAATAATAAAAGGTTAAAGGTCTTAGTTGCAATATTAAAATTTTAGTATGAAACATGTAGTAGTTATAAATTTTATAACCCGGTTCATGCAACCCGAAAATTTTATCTTAATTTCTTCTAATTTACACTTTAAACCTTGGTCTTTCCATAACTTATGGAAAGACCGTCTTTCAAGAGACAGACTCTATATATATATATATTAATTTTTACAAATGGTGCTTATTATCTATTATATTACATGTAACTAAAAATTCAAATTCGCTCAAAATGTTTGAGGAATTTGTTATAAATGGAACACTCTACGCACAAAATACAGCATAAAAATTGTTAAATGAATTTTACACGTAGGTGGCACGTAAGAAACCACAATATACGTGTAAAATCTATATACATCAGTCTAACACGATCATGCAAGAATTTAAAACGTTCAAAATCTACCGTATTCAAAAATGTTTTAAAAGGGATTTGTTATAAATGAAACACTATGCACACAAAATATAGATGTATAAAAAAATGCTAAATGATTTGTACACGTAGCTGACACGTATGTAACCACAATATACGTGTCAAATTTATATGCATCTGTCTAACACGATCATGCAGCTGGTTTTTGAACGGTCTGGATTGACCAGCACCGTTTCTAAAGGTACGGGATAGAAACACAGTAACACTCATACTCGCTTGCAGTGTACAGGGTGTCGAATGTATACATAGCCGCTACGTGTGAATGATTGAAGCTGTATACGCAAGTGGTTTGTTTTATATAAACAAAAATCTTTTCATGTTCCCATCTTTTTTCTCTATATTGAATTCGTTTGTGCATTAATAATACAGTGCAGTGTCTAAATTCAAGGTTAAAGTGCGTGGTAAATGGCGGAGAGGAGGGGGAAGCTAAGCGTGGATTCTAATCAGGCGGATGAGTCAGGGGATTTTAGGCGGGCAGAGCGAATTTCTCGCGAATCAGGAAAAATAGAATCAGGTAAAGAATTTCAATACCATTTCAACCTTCATAATCCAAAGCTACACCATATAGGATTTCCTAAATTCGGATCCACTCCCGTTTGTGATAGGTAAAGACTGTCAACACCATTTCAAGGCTAATACTTCAAACACTGTAGTTGTACCATATCCAGGGTTTCCTAAATTCGGAGCCACTTCTCTTTGTGGAAGACGGAGGGATATGGAGGATGCGGTAGCAACTCATCCGTCCTTGTGCCAAAGTGAAAATGAAAACAGTGCAAGTGCCGAGCACATCCATTATTTTGGTGTGTTTGATGGTCACGGTTGTTCACATGTATGTCAATTTACATTTGTGCATTTTATTTTATTTTCTAGTGTTTTTTCATCTCATTTTTTTTTTGGTTTATGGTTTGAGTGAACATAAATTAAAAATAAGCATCCATTTTATGCAGGTGGCCAGCAGATGTGAAGATTTTCTGCATGAACTGGTAAAGGAGGAGATGCTTAATAACAACATGAGAGGGGTGGGTTGCAAATGGGAGGAAGACATGAAACGAAGCTTCAAACGCATGGACGAGGAAGCTACCACACTTGAAACGAATGTGAGTTTTAATGGTGATAGTCCTTGTCGTTGCAAGCTAAAAAGTCCTGCATATGACGCTGTTGGATCAGCTGTCATAGTAGCCATCGTCACCCCAACTCAGATAATCATCTCCAATTGTGGGGATTGCAGGGCGGTTCTTTGCCGAGATGGTGCCCCAGTTCCCTTGTCGGTCGACCACAAGGTAATTAACTAGGTTTACATCTTTATGAGTTTTGTTATTAAACATAAATACAATGTAAATTGAAAGTTTTTGTTCTATATATTCGATAGCCTGATCGTCCTGATGAGCTGGAGCGAATCCAAGCTGCTGGTGGCCGTGTTATATCATGGGAAGGTCCTCGTGTTGAAGGTGTCCTAGCCATGTCAAGAGCTATAGGTAGTGAGTTATTCTCTTTTCTCTTCTATTAAACTAGATCGCTTAATTTTCTTATATTGATTGAGAGTGGTTGATTTGATAAGGTGACACTTATTTGAAGCCGTTTGTGAGCTGTGAGCCTGAGGTAACTATCCTTGATCGAACTGATAATGATGACTATCTGATACTAGCCAGCGATGGCTTATGGGATGTGGTCTCAAATGAGACCGCATGTAGCATAGTCCACACATGTTTTAGGTTTGAGGAGGGACGGAGAAGGGCTATTGCAGTGGGAGATCAAATTTATGACCGGACTTGCTTTAAGGCCTCTGCTCTGTTGACAATGCTAGCCCTGACTCGAGACAGTACCGATAACACAAGTGTCGTCATTGTTGACCTCAAGAAGAACCGAGTATGGTAATGGTAATTATGGTGTTTACTAAGTATGATAAGTATGGTGTTTACAATAAAGTTTATGGAGGATGACAAAAGAAGAATCATCGGTGTAAAGAGAGAAGGATGAATGAATTCAAGAAGGAATGATGATGGCATGTATAATTAAACTCTTTTAAGACTTTATTGCTTTACGAATGTTTTATGTTTTATGGGCTTTTGTATACTATGTTGGTCAACTCTTTCGATGCGAGTTGTATGTTTGTTGTTTTTAATGAGAGTGTGAGTTGTATGTTAGTTGTTTCAATCCATGCATACTATGGTTCTTTTGTCCACCCTTCTCAAAACTCTTAACTCTTCATTTATTTTTAAGAAAAAGCTCCCAACCCAAGGAAATGGTTAAATTTATACGATAGGTACTTTGGTCGTTCTTCATTAACCTCGGAAAACACAATTTGGAGAGTATTTGAAGAGGCGAGTTTCTCCGTTTTACCCGTTTTATAAGTGAATTGCAATATTAATTAAGTTGCAACCTTTAAGAGTATACTAATTCTTTTGACTGGCCAAGAAGCAATCCAATATGAAAAAATTGCACTAAATAGTTGCAGCCCTATTTTCCCTCACTACTACAGTACATGTCAAGAAATCAGCCAATTACTTATTCCAATAGTATGTATGAAAATGATTGATTAACCACATTGGTGTCACAAACATGCCTGCTCGAGAAAAAAAATCAAATGGGAACATCACAGAAGATGAGAACAGAAATAGATGGAGCTAGCTTCATTCAATTGCGGTAGGACTAAGAGTCCAAAACGATCTTTTAACTCCCTATCCACACTAATAGTAATATTACACATGTAAGCCTAACCAGCAACAGATAACAGAAGTAGTAGCAGTAACAAAAGTTGCTGAGGTACAAAACCAGATCCTTGCCAAGATGCTTTTCATCACAAGAATTCATCGTCATATCCCAAACCGCTAACAAACACATGCCTTCTTCTCTTTTGTCGGTCAATTTTCTTTGTGATGCGCAACTTCTCCAATGGTTTTCAGTGCCTTCAATTTCCTGTAGCCTTGATCCGTGCCAAATATCCTGGCCAAATAAGATATATAGCAGAATCAAAAGTCTGTTTTAATGTTCCTTGTGCAATAAGGGCGATATCTCTTGATTTCTTTGCAATGAGAACATGAATATCCAGTTTTAGTAACAATGTTCTAAAAAGGGGACTATGGGGGAAATGAGATAGCAGGACGGGGAAGTGATCAACTAACCAGTCCATGTGAGTGAAAGTTGATGAGTAGTTTCCAGACTTCGTATAGAGCAGACGGTGATGATAATCATGAAAATCAGCACTGCAAACAAGAGAGGAAAAACAGGTTTGAGTATTTACTTGATGCTAAATTCAAAGTTCTATACAAGCTTTAGGATAAGAGTATATCATTCACTGACCCCCCATAGATAGGCAAGAACTTTGAGAGACTCCATGGAAAATCATAACCGCAGTGCGCCTCAACTGTCTCAAGGACTCTCAGCACCATCCAGAGCCACAGTGTTATCAAATGGGGTCCAGTGATGGCTGGGCCAATTATCGTAGCAAATCCAAGGAACAAAATTTCAGCTGGATGAGCATATTCAGAGGTCAATCCAAATGGAGTTGCATACCTGTACATAAGACCAGTCAATCATAGCTGAGCCCGTAGCATGAACTAACAAAAGAATTTTCAACCAACTTTCGAAAAAATGGAGCTCATGCAAAACTTACTCATGATGGACGCTATGAACATGTTTGTAGAGCCATTTGGTATGTAAAACCCTATGTCCCCAGTAGAATACAAAATCCTCCAGGATGAAGTAGAACAATATTTGTGTGGACATCACTTTCCTGCAGATCATAAGTTATAACACCAATCTCATAGAAGGAGGTAAAGAGAAAAGATAACAGTTCATGTGGATAGTGGCAGTGCTAAATTTAAATATATTCCTTCTGTATGAAGGGGTGGTCATTTCAAAAGGAAAGATAGGTGTAGAAGCATGCCCACTAACTAAGCTATAGAGCATAAAGAACCTGAAAATACCAGGACGGCAATGGAAGGCTACTTCGCGTGCCCATGAATCTGAATACAGGATATGACAGAATCATAACTGGGAGATTGACACAAAAGTGGTAGAGCAGCAGACGACTGATGCATCTCTCCTGAGCAGCAGGGGTGTTGTTTTTTGTCTGCAGCAAACCAAATTCAGTAGGAAACATTAAAACAAATCCCAAAAGATGAAATACAAAATACAAAATACATGTCCAGTCTACCTGAATGGCCTCTCTGAATAAACTATTTAATATGAAGAAACCCAGAAAAAAAAGTAAAAACTTCTCATACATGTCGAAGACCCCACACTATTATGTAAACAATGTTTACATCAAGGACTTTTACAGGCTTATAGAGCAAATTTTTGCTAGTGAATGAAACAATTAGGACCGGTGGAGTAAGAAAAAAACCTGAATTTTGTACTTGCTCAGCCATCCAGCTCTTTCCAGAAAAATGTAAGGAAGGCCAGACAAGAAGAAGACACTTTCATGGATGAAGAAACTTCCCAGACATGCCAATTGAAAGTCGCTGAAATGAGTGATCAAATACTGCAAAATCATAAATGACCAAATGAGAAACCAAGTTACAGATCTTGGCCCTCGCCAAAGAACTGCAACAATGTATAAGAAGCAATGCAGGCCTTTACAAATGTATACAAGGAATCCAATTAACTATATAACATACATGTGTTCCATATTGAGGTCTCCAACTCATAAACATTGCATCTAGCATCAAAGAGTAAATTCCATACATCATCCATGATCAGCAATCACCCAGGAGCATATTCTCATAATGCATATGTAGTAGTTTAAGTGAAACATGCAGTACAATTACATGATCGGTGATCCACACGTTCTATACGGCAGTGTTATTTACAATATGACAGGGCTCGTCTACAGAATTCCCATGAATGCTTTAACGAAATTCCCATTGTAATGCTTTTATACAAATTTTATCAAGTGAATACCTAATATTATAGTACCTATCTACCATTTGCCTGAAACTGAAATCTGGTAGTAAGACCTACTAAGGATGCATAAAATAAGTCATTCTACAGAAGTCACCTGAAAACTTGGTGCTGACTAGGGTATTATATAATTAGAGAATGCATGAAGTTATTGTGACTAATTTTCAAGTTGCCTTCAGAAATGAAAGGAAGTTTGAGGCCAAAAAGTTGTAACATTAAGTAAGTCTACAACTACCAAATTTTACAGACTAAGGGGAAATACTCCCAATTTCATAGCTCCTTAGAAACTCTTGCAGCCTCACCTAGTTATGTTTTGCTGACCCAAACCTAATCACCTTTCTACCTTCTCTGTATTTCATTCTCATACAGAAAGAAAATACTAAAGATTCCTTCCAGTTAATGGAACAGGCCCTGGCCTGAGTTACCTATATGTATAATGCATAGTCCTACTCTCAAGAAATAGATGGTAACAATTAACAGTAATGAGGGAAGAAAAACTTCCTTCCATCTGACAAGAAAATAGACGAAAAGGTTCTTGAAAAATATCATGTACCAATGATAACTAGATCCATTACCAAATCGAAAATTAAACACCCAAAAGGAAAAAATTGCAGGTTGGAGCGTGTGGACAATCAAAACAATGAGCCAGCCGAACTACATGGAACCCTGTGAACATTCACTACAGCAACTAAAAACAAACCGTGAGTATAAGGTTACCTCGAGGAGGACAAATATTCATTCGGACACATTCAAGACAGTATACACTTTACATAACCACCAGATATAAATCACTTCCTCCCCTTCCGGAAGCCACAGTACAGAATGCAGACAATTTGAAAGAGGACATTTGTCTAAAGACAAGACAATAATGTTTTCCAGAATTCAGATGGAAAGCAACATCTCATCTCATGATTTTATTTTAATCGAATCTTTTTTGTAAGAAACGAGAAAAACACGCACAGATGTAAGAGAAAAACAATGAAATATGGCTAATCAGAAGCCCAGCCCAATAGTCAACATTAAAATATCTATTAGTCCTCAATAAAAATGGCACTGCATACCATTTCTAGCCATTAAAATATCTATTAGATTGAAAAGGAGCACTCGATTCAGAAACAGATTCAGGATTTCAAATCTCATTGAGGAAAAATGAACAAATCAATTTCTAGCCTGCACAATCATAAACTCCTGGTAGAGACAACGCATTTCACAAACATTTCATAAAAAGGAGCTCAGATAATACACCAAAAGGTAAAATCATTTCCCCAGTCCCATACTGACAGTGACAGTTGTACTCATATCACATGGCCTCAGCCACCATCTAGCTAACTCCGGATATTTTTACACGCAGAGTCGCATGCACTAAACATGCACAAGGCAAATCAAGCGTAAACCAGCAGATCCTAGATTCAGACACCTCAAATCTCAACACACACACACAGAAACACAAAATGACGGCAGCGCCAATGCCACTGCCACAACGACGGCTTCAAAACATCCGCCTCAATTTCTCCGCAAGGAATCTCAAGACAATCAACAAACAAACAAAGAAATGGCGGCAAGTAGAGCTGCAATCGAAGCTCCGAATCACACGATTAACAAATGCTAGGGCTAGGGAATCAAAGCCGCGTCCTCAACGAGATATAAAATCAATGTAGATAGAGAAAAGGGAGAGAGATAGAGAGAGAAAGAGTATACCGTCCAGGCGGATTCGACGACGGAAGCCATGGCGGAGGATGCGAGTGAAGAGCCGATTGGGCGATGATCTCGAGCCGGCGGGTATTCGCGGTTAAATAGAGGCTGGAGAGAGAGAGGCTAAAGCGACGGAGCGGTTACGGTGAGTGTGTGTGTTTTTGGGGTGGGTGGAGGGGAGTTTCAGAAGGGGTGAAGGGGAGGAGGGAGGGAGGGGTCCATTGGCATTAGCATGAGACGATGAGACAGACTGTCACGGAATCTGCGCTCGTGGCCTCACTTATATTCATGTCTTTCCACTTCTATGTACTTCCTAGGCTAGTGTAGTGTAGTGGGTAGTGCGAGTTCTCTCAGGTGTTCTTTTATTTCGATTTTTCTTTTCTTCCCTTGTGGATCGGGTCGCTTACTAGTTCTAAGGGCATGGGCAGTAGTGGTCTCTTAAAATTAAAAGACCGCTTAAGAGACCGAAAACTACCACAGTGGTAGTCTTTTAAGCGGTCTCTTGTTAAGAGACCGCGGACCGAGCTCTTACTAAGAGCCCGGCCTCTTGCCAAAAGCCTCTGACAAAGCACATGGCTCGCCCGCATTTTTTGATTTTTCAACGGGTGGGACACGTGTCGCCACCTGAGTGGGCCACGTGTCCCACTCAGCCTCTGGTTTTTTTTTAAAAAAAATTCTGTTGCTGACACGTGGCACCCACGGGTTGGGCCATGTGTCAACAACGGTAATTTTTTTTTAGGATATCAGCTGGGAATTCTGGGGGACACGTGGTCCAATACGGAGGCGACACGTGTCCCCCCCAACGGCTGTATAACGGGTATATTTTTGAATGGGACACGTGTCCCAGACGATTTTTTGCATGAATTTTTTTTAAAAAAAATTTCTGTTACAATTTTTAAATTTCATTCTCCCACTTTTTTTGCCTATAAATATGGACCATTTCAACTCATTTTACCACACCACTTCCAAATCAAATTCTCTTATCCCACAAATTCATCTTCTTTATTGTTATTCATTTTTCGTGATGGATCCACGAATAACGTCGAAAGGCAAAGATCGGGTAATCCCAAATTCTTCCGATACGGAGAATTTTTCGCAAATTCCGAATTATCGTCCATTTCCATATTCGGAATTTAGTGAAAATTCTCCGAACATGCCTCCCCACTTTTATTTCAATTCTCAACATTCATACATGAATTTTCAAAATCAATGCTACTCTTCCCGAAACGCATACATGAACCCTCCTTACCTGAACCACTCCCGAAATGCGAACACCCAATCGCAAAATTCGTACCATAATTTATATGGCCAAGGCTTTCAAGCTCCACATCTTGATGCTGTAAACGAATCGAGTGCATTTTCACCCCGAGTAGGTCGCGGTTCCCCGGGCCAAAATTTTGGGGGTGAAGATGGGCGACAATATGGAGGTCACGATGTTACGGACGGTAAGCCCTATTTTAATGTGTTTTATTTCAATTATGAAGATTGTAATTTATAAATCATTTATATGCATATAGTATATGCATTTTAATATGCAATCTAGTACGTCATCTAATATGTTCGTTTATTTTAACATGTCATGAACATAATTTGAAAAATAATATATATTTGAGATTTGTTTTGCTTTGAAAAAATGATTTATTCTTCTAGGAAATGATGTAGGTGAAGGAAATGATGAAGTTGCAATAGTGTCTGGGAGTAAGGTTACGAAGACGAGAAGTAGCCGGGACAAATGGAGTGTAGAGGATGATAAAATCCTATGTGGCGCATGGTTCGAGCATTCCACCGACTGCGTGTTGGGTACGGGTCAAAATGCGGGCGTGTTTTGGACTAAAATTATGCACGATGTGAACCTTTATGCAAATTCCAACCGGTCAATGAAGTCGTGCAAGTGTCGGTGGTCAAAAATGGCTCACGATATTGGCAAATATGTGGGGTGTGAAAGCAAAGCCGCACGTCACTTTAGTCGGGCCGGGAGTGGGTCAAGCCAAGGAGACATGAAGTCATGGACCCTGAACTTGTTTGCAGATGAAAACGACGGACAACAATTTTTGTTCTTCCATTGCTATGACGATTGCAGGAGGAACCCCAAATTCATAGCACAATATGGCCCAAAGGATACCGATGGAGAAGAATATTCACTACGGGGGGTGCCATCGACACCCCGTGGTGGCGACGATCCTGAAGCTATGCAATATCCATCCAGGCCTATTGGTGTTAAAGCCGCTAAATGCAAGGCAAGGGGGAAAGGAAAGGCCAGGGCAACAGCAACAAATGATGAAAAAGAATCCGCTAGAATGCAGTGTGCGGCCGCAATTGAAGCAGCTACGAAAAAGGCTGAAATACTTGCGGAGAGTGAAAGAGCTAGAATGGAGTACAACATAGCACAGCAGGAGTTCGTTGAAAAACAATCAGATCGGGAGCACCTGATAGCTAACACTAAACTCCTTGATAGTTTGATTCGAAAGGGAGAGTTGTCCGCAGCAGAGGAAGAACTACGAGATAAATTAATTGGGGTAGTCTACGGTGGAAATTAATTGTAATATTTATTTTTTGGTCAGACTAGATCAATATTTATTTCTTTCCTATTATTAATTTGGTCAGACTAGATCAATATTTATTTATTTCATCATTTCTTTTTAACCGGTTCAGTTCCCGGGCTCATTTCATCATTTCCAAGCCACAAGACCAAAATTGTAGCACTTGTCATGGACACATCCCATCCACTCACATGGGTTCATTTCATCATTTCCAAGCCACAAGACCAAAATTGTAGCACTTGTCATGGACACATCCCATCCACTCACATGGGTTCATTTCATCATTTCCAAGCCACAAGACCAAAATTGTAGCACTTGTCATGGACACATCCCATCCACTCACATGGGTTCATTTCATCATTTCCAAGCCACAAGACCAAAATTGTAGCACTTGTCATGGACACATCCCATCCACTCACATGGGTTCATTTCATCATTTCCAAGCCACAAGACCAAAATTGTAGCACTTGTCATCTATATAAATGGGTCATTTGTTTACCTTTCATTCCAACCCCGAATTTCAATTCTTCTACCAATTCCCTTCTTCATCCCAACCATGACCTCTTCTAATTCCCATAACAACGATGATGAGCTTCACTTTGGAGAATCATCAAACCCATCAACCTATGATATTCCCGGTTTCCTACCTGACCCCGATCCTGAGACAATGAACTTCTTCTTAAATTTGCCAGAAATGGCTAAACAATGGTACGCAGCCATAGAGGACGAGAGTGCTCAAACTTCTCCAACCTTACTAAAGAAAAACAGGAATCATATCAGAAGGGATCGTGTTCGAGCACAGAAATTACTCCAGAGGCAATATTTTGCTCAACCTCCTAAAAGAATGTACGACGACCGACACTTTCGTCAAAGGTTTCGCATGCGGCGAACTGTATTCGAACGTATAGTGGGAGATGTCACCAACCACGATCCTTATTTCATACAAAGGCCTGATGCAATCGGTAATCAAGGATTTTCACCACTTCACAAGTGCACGGTGGCAATGCGGCATTTGGCATATGGTTGTGGATACGACCAACTGGATGAATGCTTACAGATGGGCAAAACGACGGTTAGAGAAACGGTGTCTCATTTTGTGAATGCAATCATTGCCGTATACCGTCCCACATTCCTCAGACCAACAAATCAGGAGGACATTGCTCGCCTGATGCACGTGGCACGTGGACGTGGATTTCCAGGTATGCTTGGTAGTATTGATTGCATGCACTGGGAATGGAAAAATTGTCCTGTAGGTTGGAAGGGGCAATTTCAGGGTAGGAGTGGGCGTGCCTCAATTATTTTGGAAGCCGTCGCCTCCTACGATACATGGATATGGCATGCATTTTTTGGTATGGCCGGGTCAAATAATGATATCAACGTTCTGGACAAGTCACCATTGTTTGACGACGTATGTGAGGGGAGAGCTCCACGTTTTCCATACGAAGTCAATGGTCGGACCTACGATCAAGGGTTCTATCTTACAGATGGAATTTATCCTAAGTGGGCGACTTTCATGCCAGCCTATACGGCTCCAAATGACCCCAAGAAGCAACTCTTCACAAAGCGTCAAGAAAGTTACCGGAAAGACGTCGAACGTGCTTTCGGTATTTTACAAGCTCGATTTTCCGTGATTCGCAACCCAGCCCGATACTGGAATGTGGAAACGTTGGGCAACATTATGATAGCTTGTATCATACTGCACAACATGATAGTCGAAGATGAAAGAGACACATATGGGTTGCAAGTTCAACCAAGTGATTATGACCAAATCGACGACTCTCCTTGGCATTATAACGCCGAGCGGCATGCTGATCTTCCGACTTTCAGGCAAAACTGGAGGGATGTGCGCAATAGAGCTAAACATGACCAGTTGAAAAATGACCTTACAGAACATCTTTACCAGCATCTGGGTGGTCAAGATTAGGGTTACGACATAGTTTCGTCATCCGTGTTTTTTTGGTCAGGCTAGATCAATATTTATGTGTTACCTATTTTTAATAATTGGTTGGATTAGACCAATATTTTGATTTCTAAATTGTAATATTAGGATGGAGATGATCAATATTTTATTTAGTATCGGAAGTTATTTTCATAGTTGTTACAATTGGTTTCGCGCACTTTTTATGTTTTCCATAATTATTTTATTGGTGAAGATTTAAAAAATGAATTTAAATTTAAATATTTAAACATTATATTAAATTTATATTTAAAAACGAATTTAAGTTTAAAAATGAATTTAAGTTTAAAATTAAAAACGATTTTAAATTTAAGAACGACTTTAAGTTTAATTTTAAAAACGCATTTTAATTTAAAATCGAATTTAAGTTTAAAATTAAAACGAATTTAAATTTAAGAACGACTATAAATTTAAATTTAAAAATGAATTTAAATTTAAAAACGAATTTAAATTTAAAAACAAATTTAAATTTAAATATTTAAACTTATTTTTGGTGGTCAAATTAATGAGTAGGATAGAGAAAATCAAGTGGGTTCCATGAATAGTGCACAGTGGTCTCTTAACCATTGTGGAGAAAAAAAGGGGTGGTCTCTTAAGTGGTCTCTTAAGCTGAGGTGGAAGAGAGAGAGGGAGAAAAATAATATATTTAATTGGTAAGAGACCGGTAGTGGTCTCTACCACTGCCCATGGCCTAATGGTACTCCATATATTTTAGGTTTAGTGGAGAAAAATGTTTTCTAACATAGTAAAAAGCCAAAATTTTAACATGAATCATGTCCCGATAGGTAAATAGTAATGGAATGTTCGGTAACTAATTCTTAATACAAAATCTTTTATCGAAAATTTTGAATTCAGAGCTCGGTGGCTTTAATTTGATGGAGTAAATAAGCTTTCTTAACCATTTCAAAGCATTTAGAAGATCTAAAAAACATCATCAATGAACTCGAAAGGGGTATGACCATTAAGGCAATGAAAAATTAGCTCCTAAGTTTGAGGACTTGATTTCGAGGTGTTGTGGGAAGTGGAGTATAACGGGAAGCAAATAAATAGGCGTCATTAGTACAAGGAAGGTGATCGTAACACAGATTTTTCCATTGCTTTGCTTTGCTTCGCAAAGAAGAGCTTTCAATTGAATTTTTGGGTATCCATGATATCAATAATGAGTTGCAAATCAATGATGCTAGCCTGGAATGTATTTTAATTGATTACTTTGGTGTCATATTTTCCTCTTCTCAACCCTCTGAAGTAATCAAGTGTAGTAATAGGTATATGCACATATCACATCGAATACAGCCCTTAAAAATCAAGTGTGGCAGTAGGTACATGTGCAGTGATTAAAACTCTAGAGAAGTCCTCACACGCGAATCATTTAGGGCTGCCCTTAGAAGTTAGCCAGAACAAGCAAGAAAATTTTCAGATATTCAAATTGCCTCCACATCTTAACCAAAAACCATTACCTAGGCTCGTAAGGACCCCTCGTGGCATTTTTCAGTGCAACGAGAGCTCAATGCTTTTTGTTCCAACAAAAAGCATAGATTCTTGTTCCTCCATCGCCATCGCCCTCTCCAAATATAGTAGGTTGCAAATGGATCTACTACATCAAGTGTCTTGTCGATGATTTGATTGATTGATTTACTGTCCGGTTGGTGGTAAAGGACATTCACCAATGCCTAGGATGGGACTACAACAATATGTTTAGTCCATTTGTCAAACCAGTGACTGCTCGTCTTGTCCTTCATCTGGACTGTGTCTCAAGGATGGAAACTCAAGAAACTCTACATCAACAACACGTTGCTTCAAGGCACTCTCACCGATGAGGTTTACGCAAGCTATTCACTTGGCTTCATTGACTCGTATTGTCATACTGATGTTTGTCGTCTTATAAAAAGCTTTGTATGGGCTCAAACAGGCGTGTAGGGCCTGGTACACTGAGCTACGCACATTTTTTTCTATAACTTAACTTCTTCAATTCAGTCTTCGACACCTTTCTCTCCATATTTCATCATGGTCCAACTACTTTGTACTTTTTGGTCTATGTTGGTGGCATAATCATCACAAGTAACTATGATCCCTCGATTGCCAATCTCAATCTCAAACTTCCTACCCCATTCTCGCTGAAGGATCTCAACTCTCTATTGCACTCCCCTGGTAACGAAGTTATTACTCAGTGCAATGGTTTGTTTCTCTCCCAACGAAAGTGCGTCCATGATATCCTACGTTAGACCAAAACATATAACACAAAGCATGGTTCCACTCTCATTTTCGATGATGTCCTTCTTCTCAAAAGAGTTGGCTCGTCCTTTCTATCATCTGATATCTAGTGCCCAGTTGGTAGCTCGAAGTACTTTTGCCTTTCCCGCCCAAAGTTGCTTACACTGTCAATCGTTTATCCTAATCTATGTAGACTCATAGAATCGAAACAAAATAAGGAAACTACTCATAATCTTTCTATAATTGTAATATTGTATTTTTTGTATGGTTGTGATATCATTTGAACTCAACTATATATCACCAATACACACGGTCCCAATCAGTTTGGGGTTTACATTTTATCATGATATCAAACAAGTTTTTCAAAACCCTAACATTCCCCCACCAAAAAATTTGAAACCCTAACCATAAATTTGGGTCATCGCTTCTCCTTTCAGTCTCGAACAATCATAGAGCCTTTTTCCTTCCATTGATCTCATCGCTTGCGGTGCCTCCGATCTCAACCCTTGTGTCGTCATCGATCTCAACCCTTGCCTCATTCTTTCTTTGAATACTTTAGATTATGGTGTCTCTATAGTTTCATACGATGTCAACATGATCTCAATCAAGTGAGATGGATCCAATTACCTTATTTGGCGTGAGCATGTTGAATCTTTTCTGGTATCCCATGAGTAGCTTGGCTACGTTGACGGCTCCAAAAACCTGCCCTCCTAATTTGGCATCAGCTTTACTCCCTCTTCTACAACGATAAGTGATGATTCTACCACCGCCAATGCTGCTCCTTCGACTGGAATTCATACTTCAAACGGCTTATTCTCTGATCAGGCGGAATATTCCAAGGACATTCTTCTTCGTACTGGTATGACAAATGCAGTTTCCATCTCAACTCATTTTAGAACATACTCTCAGTTGCTTAGCTCTACCGGTAAGCGGTTTGGTAATCCCACGTTTCACTGCTCGTTGGTTGATGCTCTTCAGTACTTGTCGTCGTCGATCACACTCCCCGACTTGTCTTATATTGTTTATATGGTCAGTCAGTTCATACAGACTCCTTTGTATTTGCTTTCAGTTAAGAACATTAGATAGCTCTGGCAAACTGACTCAGCTGATGCAATTAGTGTTGTCCACTGGTGTTTGAATTAGTAAGCAAGTAGTGGAGAGATTTTGAGTGTTGTTGGATAAAGTTGTACTTAGAAATAAAACTTACTTATTATGGCTTAATTTAAAAGTAGATGGAGATGAATTTATACTTTTTCTCCAACAATAGCTTTTAGTTTTAAAATCACTTATAAATCATGTCACACACACAGTTGTTTTTAGATGTTAGAATCCTTACTTGTATATAGCATGGAAATGGGGTGGGGCGGGTGCGGATTATGGTACATCCATACCCATGAACACCTAAAAATTTTATACCCATACCCGACCCAACACACATGGTGGGTACAATTTTAAAATCCACCCCACCTCATTGGGTATTATACAAAATCCATACCCGCCCATCACCCACTTGGGTCTCTCTGCCCACTTCATACCCATTGTACTCATCCCACTTATGTCTCAAAAATTAGTTAAAATTCACTTTTTTGTAGTAACTTCTATATTAAAGTTTTAATAAATATATTTACATGAAAATATTATGGCAAAATCTTGGAAAAGACCATCTTTCCATAGGTTTATGGAAAGACAGAGGTTAATTAAAATAATAAAAGGTAAAAGGTCTTAGTTGCAATATAAAAAATTTATTGTTCAACATGTAGTTGTTATAAAGTTTATAACTTGATTCATGCAACCCAAAAATTTTATCTTTATTTCTTCTAATTTTCACTTTAAACCTTAATTTTTCCATGGCTTATGGAAAGACCGTCTTTCAAGAGACGGATTCAAATATTATAGGAATCATATGTGCAATGTGAATAAATTATATATTAAAAAATTAGCTAGTATATAACGGGGATGGAGCGAGTGGGAACTAATATCCACATATGATCCACTATCTAGGGTGTGATTTTCATATTCATACCCACCACTCACATCAAAACTATCTCCATATCCACCTCATTGGGATAAATGCAGCCCACCCTCACCACATTAAAACAGATGTAGGGCGAATTTCCACCAAAATCCGTCTCACTGTCATCCCTATTTGTATATATATTAGGAAGCTAATGGTCAATGAAAATATCATACTATAATTTTCCTTATACGTGTCATCCCTATTTGTATATATTAGGAAGCCAATGGCCACACCCACGGGTGTACCCCAGCGATTGGGACAAGTTGATTTAGGGGGGAATGTCCCTGCTCAAAGCATGGCCTTCTGGGTCATATGGTGGGTGGGCTCCTGGTGCACGGTGAGTACGGGTTCCAGCTTGGGTCCTGGCGTTGGGCTACCGTAACTTACCTCTCACATGTTGGCTGTGATGTCGGCTGGTTTAAACGACGCAGGACTAGCCGAAATAGCCTTTTAGGAAGCCAATGGTCAATGAAAATATATCCACACTATAATTTTCCTTATACGTGCATGGAGATTAATGACTAATGATGAGCTGCGCATCTACCTCCTTTATCATTGAGGGATCAATCGCACCGGAAAATTTTGAAAAACTTTGCATAATATTGGTAAAATTAAATAATGTCCGTGTCGTTAAACGGATTTATAATAAAAAAATGATAAATATAATTTAACTTATAATTTGAATAAGTCATTCAATTTTTATTATGTATATGATAAAGGTAGTCTGGAAAAAAATTGTATTTCCATAAACTTATGAAAAGACGGGATTTAATTAGAATAATAACATGTAAAATATTTTAGTTGCAATATTTATAATGTATTATGAAATATATAGTAGTTATAAATTTTTTGACCTGATTAATGCAACCTGAAAATTTTTTGACATGATTAATGCAACCTGAAAATTTTATTTTCATTTCTTCTAATTTGCAATTTATACGTTGGTCTTTTCATGATTTATGGAAATATCGTTTTTCAAGAGACGGACTCTGATAATTTATAAATATGCACAGTGATTGACTTTTAATAAATTAATATGTTTATTAATATTATACTATATTGAATAAAATCATGTTGACTCGATTTTTGTTGTAATATATTGAAAAAATTAATTTTGTATAAATATAATATAGTGATAACAAAAAGAAAGATCAGTTATTTTGATGAATCAATAATTATTTAATTGAAGTAATAAAATTATGTCTCTTTCATAAGAAAAATACCAAGTATTCTAGGTTATAAATAATGGTATAAGATAACATCTATCGGTCTAAAAGATTAAGTAATTTTAAAAGTTTCGTGTATAATTTAAGAAATACAAGCCACGGGTAAAAAAAAATATGTTGGAATATTAATAATTTAATCGGAGGTCATATGTCAGCAAACGTTATTGGAGAAGAATATAATTTTAAAAACTATTTAAATTTTATCATTTATTTAATTTATTAGAACAAATAATTATTTACTAACTAATAAATAATTGTGAATTCAAAATATTTTTTATGTCATTAATCAACATAATAATTGTATTACTTCAGTTTTTCAGATAATATAAACAAAATCAAAAAATAAAATGAGAAGTTCTAATGTCCAATGGGAATTGAATGTTAGCCTACCGGTTGAACTCTAGTGCTACTACCATGAGGTCATGGGTTCAATTCCCACCAGGGCAAGGGGAGGGGAGGGATTTTATTGGGGGTTCATTTGAGTTATTACCCAATTTTTTTAAAAAAAGTTCTAATGTCCAAGAACTAAAGGTCAGAAAACAAGCAAATAAAAAAAAATGAGTAGATAGACAATAAACATTATCTAGAAAGTAAAGGTCAGAAAATAATGTAAGAAGTTCTAATGTATCAATGAAGAGGCAATATATGAATATGGCGTTGTCTCTTCTTTGCATTCACTCCAAAGTATATATACACACACTAATTCGTAAATTACGCTAATCAAATCTTCTATCTAAGGTAAAATGAAAACAACCAGAATACAACTATTGTACAGCCACATTCAACTATTGTACAACACATACACGATAAGAATACACTAATACCTCCCTCAAGTTGGAGCGTGAAGATTCGAAATGCCCAACTTGCCAAGTAGAAAAGCAAAATGTGGTGAACCCAATGCCATGGTGAGGATATCAGCGAGTTGTTGAGTAGTCGAAATGTGAGATGGAAGAATGACACCCCGAGTAATCTCATCACGGATAAAGTGGCAGTCAACTTCAATATGTTCGGTGCATTCATGAAACACCAGATTCTGAGCAAGATGAAGTGCGGACTGACTATCACTGTAGATGCGTGTAGGAGTAGAACAAGTCGCCCCAAGAGCACCCAATAAACCACGAAGCCACTTGAGCTCACAAGTGGTAACAGTAAGAGCGCGGTATTCAGCCTCATCCGATGAGCGTGATACGGTATGCTGCTTCTTCGTCTTCCAAGATATAGGAGAACCTCCCAAGAAAACAAAATACGCACTTAAGGATCTTCTAGTCGACGGACAACTTGCCCAATCTGCATCACAGTAAGCTATAAAATCCAAAGAAGAGCTGGCTTTCTAGAGTATTCCTTGTCCAGGATTGGACTTGAGATAACGAACAACTCGAATTGCGGCCTCCCAATGAGCTTCTTTAGGTTGTTGCATAAATTGTGACGAAATAAGAACCGAGTAGGATAACTCGGGTCTTGTTATTGTCAGATAGATAAGCCTCCCAACAAGTCGTCGATATCTTTCAGGCTGAACACAGTCACGACCTTGATCCAATGCCAATCGATGATTTTGCTTAATAGGTGTTAATTCTGGTTTGGCGCCCATCAATCCCGTCTCTGAAATGATGTCAAGAGCATACTTACGTTGGCTGAGAAAAAACCCGGACTGTCCTCGACTAACTTCTATACCAAGAAAGTACTTAAGCTTGCCCAAGTCTTTCATATGAAAACAAGTGCAAAGATATTGCTTGAACTGGATAATAGCTTGATAATTATCACCGCCAATGACCAAATCATCAACATATATCAGCACATTAAGATGAATGTCACCTTTTGTATAAGTAAACAAAGAGTTATCATACCGAGACTTCAGAAATCCATAGCGAACCAGAGCAGCTTCTAGCTTGGAAAACCAACATCTTGGAGCCTGTTTCAAACCGTAGAGAGATTTGCGTAGACGACATACAAAGTTGGCATAAGGAGCATGAAATCCAGGAGGCAACTTCATATACACTTCTTCTTCAAGATCACCGTGAAGGAAAGCGTTATGTACATCCATATGATGAAGCTCCCACTGTTTGACTGCAGCTATTGCTAAAAATGTTCTCACAGTCACCATTTTTGTCGTAGGAGCAAAAGTCTCGTTATAGTCTAACCCTTCAACTTGATGGTTTCCAAAGACAACTAGACGTGCCTTGTGTCACTCTATGGTTCCATCAGCGTGATATTTTAACTTGTATACCCATTTGCTCCCAAGTGCCTTCTTTCCCTTTGGCAGCATAGTAATTTCCCATGTTCCGTTATCCTCCAGAGCATTTATCTCTTGTTGCATTGCATCTCTCCAAGAGGGGATTTTTATAGCCTCAGAATAACTTGAAGGCTCAATACCAGCAGTAACCGCGGCAAGAAAACACCGGTGTGGAGCAGAAAATGTGTTACAGGATACATAATTAGAAATGGGATAAGGCGTACCTGAGAATGTTGATGGAGTTGGCGGAACTAGACGACCTGTATGTGTGACGAAGTCTTTAAGGCGAGTGTTAGGAATCTTTTCTCTCAATCCCCGGCCCAATGCATCACCCGTATTAGCTGTTTCATCTATGCTAGACTGATCATTATTGTGCTCATGCGCATCTGCCCTCGTAGAAACATCTCCGGGCTGATTATTAGTAACCACGTTGCGACTCGCATCACCAACTTGCTACTGCCCTACAACCTCTTCGGACTGCTTATCAGGAACGGTGTTGCGACTGGCACCACCACCTTGCTGCTGCCTAGAGGAGATAGCGGGCACCGTATCAATCCAATGTGTTTCCTCCCCTTCATGACTAGAATATTCAACAAGAGTATCTTGTTGCTGCTCTCCATTCTTCAATATTTCAGCAAAAAGAAATCTATTCTCCACAAAGACAACATCTCTTGAGTCAAATACTTCCTCACTATCAACATTATACATATGCCACCATTTCTTCGCATATGGGTATCCCAAAAACACACACTTTCTTGTACGACTAGAAAACTTGTCACGTTCTCTATTCAAGTTTCTTGCATAGCTTAAACACCCAAAAGTCCTTAAATTATCTAACACGGGTGCCTTTCCAAATAATAATTCATAAGGACTTTTTCCTCCTAGCAAGATATTGGTGTTCTGTTTATTAAATAGCCAGCAGTCAATACACACTCTCCCCAAAATTGAATAGGTAAATGTGCTTGGAAAAACAAAGCTCTTGCCACATTTAAGATATGCCTATGTTTTCTTTCTACTCGACCATTTTGTTGTGGAGTATCCACTATAGAAGTTTGATGAATAATTCCTAACTCCCTCAAATAATTAGTCAAGCAAACAAACTCTTTTCCATTCTCACTTCTCAAAATCTTTACTTGAGCATTGAACTATTTTTCCACCATTACCAGAAAATTTTTCAAAGTACGAGCAACATCAACTTTTTCTTTCAACAAATATACCCAAACAGCTCTAGTAAAATCATTAACTATTGTAAGAAAATATTTGGAGCCACAAGTCGTAGCCTCACGATAGGGCCCCCACAAATCACAATGCAACAATTTAAGTACTACAGATGCTTTATTCTCACTGGAAGTAAACGGTTCACGTGTTTGTTTAGCTCGCAAACAAATTTCACACGTCAGATCATTATTCTTATCAAAAGTACTACTGGAATGAGGAAATAAATCTAACACTCTCATAGAAGGATGCCCCAGTTGCTTGTGCAGTAGCTCCCGACTAACCGTTGTATCCTTTTTGCCAGTCACCTTGTGCACACGAGCCACAGAGGCATCCATCACAACATACAGTCCATCACGTTCCTCACCCACTCCAATCAGCATCCTCGAAGTGCAGTCCTATACAACACACATTTTATCATTAAATGACAAAAATTTTGTTTTATCACTAGCTAACTTTGAAACTGACACCAAATTACAGTTCAAATTAGGGATGGACAAAACTTTTCGTAATACTAGTCGACCAAGAGACACAATGCCCTCTTTAGTCACCATAACATTTTCCCCATTTGGCATAGTAACAGGACATGGATCAATCTCCCATACTTTATCAAAACATGCAATAGAGCCAGTCATATGATGAGAGGCTCAAGTATCAAAGAGCCATTGTATCTTTTCCTTACCAGTCAATCGTGGGGTTTGACTAGAATTTCTTGCACTCCAAAGATATTTCAATGTTTCCCAGTCCTCGCTGCTCAGGTTCTCCAGGTCAGCTTTGTCCGCCTCAACCAGTCCCCTGCCTTGCGAGCTAGATTCACCAACATGAACTGCATTTGCTTTTACTCCACCAGAACCTTGCTGATTTCCACGACCATGTCCTCCTCCTTGCTGCCATGAGTCTGGATATCAAACAATACGATAGCAATTTTCTCTCGTACGTCCGACTTTCCTACAGTTGTTGTAGTAAGGTCTGGTTTCTCGGCGTTGATCCCCCCCCATAATTTTGCGAATCCGTAGGCACTACTCTTGCCGCCAAACTCACCGGATCAACTCTTTCTTGTGTGGTTTGTGTCATGCTCTTAACTTGTTCCTGTTTAGAAATTCTGGAATAGACAATATTGATTTTTGGAAAGGAATCTGAGGTAATAATATTTGATCTCACGGTGCTATACAGAGCATCATTGAGTCCCATAAAAAATTGATGAGCCCGCTCTTCTTCTCTGCATTTCGCCAGTTTTCCTTTCAAGCCGCAAGTGCAGCCACTACAGGTGCATTCTAGCATAGGATCGTGATCATTTAGATCATCCCAAATCTTCTTCATTCTCCCATAATAGGCCATCACCGAATCACCCTCATGTTTGCATTGAGTGACTTCAGTTCTTAGTTGATGGATTCGAGCTCCGTTTCGAATAAAAAATCTCTGATGTATGTCCTCCCATAGCTCTTTGGCGGTCTCCTTGTATGAGATTGATGAGTGTAGGGATGGCTCAATTTTATTGAATATCCACGATATGATCATGGAGTTGACTGTCCACCAATCTTCGATATCATTCGAGTCGGCAGCGGGTTGTTTATACGATCCATTAAGAAATCCCATCTTCTTCTTCGCTCGCAACGTAACCTTGATAGCCTTTGCCCATTCCTCATAATTTGTCCCCTTCAATTGAGTATGGGTGATCAAATTTCCAGGATTATCATTGGACGAAAGAACATAAATTGAAGAAAGTGAATTTGTTTGTTTAGATGTATCTTCAAGGTTCACCATATTGAAGAATCAGAGAGCAATGCTCTGATACCATATCAATGAGGAGGTAATATATGAATATGGCGTTGTCTCTTCTTTGCATTCACTCCAACGTATATATACACACACTAATTCATAAATTACGCTAATCAAATCTTCTATCTGAGGTAAAATGAAAACAACCAGAATACAATTATTGTACAGCCACATCCAGCTATTGTACAGCACATACACAATAAGAATACACTAATATAATGTCTGAACAAATTAGGAAATGTCAGTCAAAATATCTCATTTCCACAGTTTAGACAAAATCATGATCCTTCTCCCCCAAATTTCCATCAATCCATTCTCCAAATAATTCTTCACATCCTCATTCAATCGAACTTTAAATTCGAGAAGAACCCGATTTGATGTAGTCGCAAATGCGTGACCTATAGTCGATCCTTATGGAGAACTTCAAATTCGAGAAGAACCCGATTTGATGCAGTCGCAAATGTGTGACCTATAGTCGATCCTTATGGAGAATGAGTTATACAAAATTAGGAATGGACAAAGAAACATGAAGGTTGTTCCATTCGACATCAACATTGAATAATCTTAATTCCAACAATTTTAGTCACCTGATTGTGACGAAGATGTTATAAACTCTTCAATGGAGTCCTACCTGATATTACAAAGGTAATCATAATCCAGAACCATCTCTCACGCAATTCCATTATATAGTTTATTAGGTTTTCTTATTTGAACTTGGAACTTTAATGTGTTCGTGTAGTGATTATAGGCTCTGGAAGGATAATTTACTGAAAAAAATTCTTTGCATCTGAATTTACCCCCAACAGTTTGAAATGGTGGAAATTAGGGCTTCATTAGGAATACATCTATTGATAACTCTTATGTTCTAAAGAGTTTATTGCATAATGAGGGTATATAATCAAAATTTGTATGAAGAGTTTAGACTTTGTCTTTGTTGTTGACTTTAAGGATTTAGTATTCATATTTTTTTTAATCAAAATAGTAAGAAGCCTGTTTTAAGGGAACTAATATGTATGGTGACCTTTGTTCAAAACCCAACCCGAATCTGATACGACACTGCCTGTGATCTACAAGAAAGAAACAGATCCTGGGAATTTTGAGGGGAGATTCTCCAACGGTTTAGTCAGCAGTCTTGTAGAGAGTAAAAATAGGCAAAGATTATGTTACCAAAAAAAGAAGACATATCTCTCTATTTATACTATTCATCAACCCTAATCTCCTAGGGCCGTTGCCAGGCTCTCTTTGTCCTCTAGTGAATGGCTCATTATTAGGCCTGCCAGTAGGTATCCTGAGTATCGGGCTCCTGTTTAGGAGATGAGAGCATTATCCCAATTAGGTTTTAGCTCTACTATACCATCAGAGCCCCTAGAGAAATTTTAAGTGATCTTCTGGTGTTCGAGGTTTCTCTCATCAAAGGTTCGTTATCTATTATCGAGATAAATTTGGTCAATTAGTATTCTAAATCAAATAGACATGGTTTGCGAGGTATTGTGTTTGAAGGCTATTTGTGTTGAGCCAAGGATAGCCATCGATCTATTATCATCGAAATTCCTGGTTCTTCCTTGTCTGGGGTTTAGCTTTTGGGTTTCATTTAAAGACTGTTTTAATCTCGGCTAATATTAGATGGTTATGAGTTGAGAGGATTCTCGAAAGTATTTCAACTGTTGGGCATCCGAAAGATCATTTGTATTTTTCTAGATAGTGTCCTTTGAGATTTTTGAGAAGAAACACATGAAACGATGCATTAAAAGATGGTGCGTGCTGACAGCGTTTTAGCCTTTTATGCCTTTTCATGTCTCCCTACTTTTTAGGCAATGATTGTTCCCCAGGTTTCTCTCTTTTCCCTCTATATATATCCCGCAAAAACGATTTAATTTTTTCATTCTTCACATTTGGTATCTTGTTTGCAAGTTCTTTTCCTTCGATTGCCTCTATTGTGTCACCTTCTCCAGCCCTCTCAAACTCTAGCTTTCTTCTCCCCTTGCTTTTAACAAGTAAGTTCTTATGAATTCTAACCATGTCCATGTTTTTCCTTAACCCTCCTCTCACATACCTCCTGAGAGAAGTAACGAGAGGGTAAGTTTATCGCAATCGGGGTTTTCGGATGAAGAGTCTCTTCGTTTTATAGAAATTTTGGCTGATTTTGAGTGTGTTGAGACTGCGAGCTTCGTTCACAGCTCGAGTGATGTGTTCCCTTCTGGCAAAAAGGTTAATGCTGAAAGGGTTAGAATAAGCGAATCTCATGGGTTCACGAGAGAAAGGGTAGACAAATACGTAGGAAATTCTAGAGTGAGAAAATCACACAAAAATTATATGCAAACCATCGAAGAGGAAATTTAAGCATTCAAATACCGAATCATCGTCGAAGGGTGATGGTTTGGTGGGATACACCTTTCTTGGAGATGTTCAAAAACTTGTTGATGAGATTCATTCTTATCAGCGCATTCCTCCTGATGTTGATATGGGGCCCTTAGATATAAGTGATTGAGATTCCCTAACCTTAGGAAGGGCAATGACCTACAGTAGGCATATTAGGTTAGGACTTTGTTTTCTTTTTCCCCCATTGCTATCGAGCCTAATGGAAGGGTTTGATGTAAGCCTGTCCCAACTCCATCCCAATGTGATAGTAATAACAATGGATTTCTTAGTTCAATGTAGAGAAGTGAACATAGAGCCTCGTTACAAAGTTTTTAGGGCTATCTATCTCTTGATTAGTTGCTGAGACATAACCGAAATTTCACTTTAAGTAATAAACCTTTTGGCTGGAAGTTCATAATTCCCCCTACTAATAGTTCAGGTTGGCCAAATAAAATGTTGTCTTTCAATTGCTCAGGAGTTTATCAAACCCCTCGATGGAATCCTGAGGTTGTGGCCGAGACTACAAAGAGAAATATTTGATTCCCGAGGGTATTCGAGATGACATAGAATGTCTTCGCGCACCTGACCCTTTGACACGAATATTTTCTGTCCTGAGACTATTAAGGGCGTGAAACCATTCGTATGACTAGTGGGGGTTTATGAAAGTATTTATGCTTTGGCTAGTCATCGAGTGTTCGAGTGGAACTATTTGGAAAATGTTGGTAAAAGGAAAAGATTGGACTGTAAACTGCCTTGCCCAAGGCCCCTTCAATCCTGAAATCCGCTACAAGGGGTGATCGTTGAGGAAATATCTTCTTTGGAATCTTCCGAAAGTCTTTGGGCCTCTACCTTTAGAAATTTATTTTCTTCTTTTTCTACTGTTTGTACCCCTTATGTTTCTTTCATGCAGTGAACAATGCGCAATACTTTGTTGATGCCCTTGAGCGAGAGGGAAACTTCCAGACAAGGGTGTTGGCTAGGCAGCCTGCCCCATCCTTCCCCCCGGCAGGTCTTCAGGAGAGGTCTCCTGTTAAGAGCAACCACCCAAGAGGCCAAGATTCGAAGGTACTAGGCCTTTTCACGAGACTGGTGGTGATGAGGGTGGTGCCAAAAACCCCTATTATGATGCTGAGAAAGACAATTTATCCCTGGATTATCTCGGGGACTTTGGCAGCTAGCCTTCGGTATGTTATTTTTACTGTTTTTTGTTTCAGTTGCTATTTTGGGCTTTTCTAATTCTTTGTTCTTCTACCTAATTCCTTTGTCCTCTTTGGTTTAGGTTGTGGTGGCTGTTCGATCGACCTTGTAGTTAACCGGTATCTTTGTCCCCCCAAGTCCTTCTCCACCTACAAGAACCAATCGAGGCAGTCGGTGAGGTTGTTCATCAAGAGGAGCACGCCAAGCTGTAGAAGAAGATAGAAGATTTGGAGGAGGATTTTAAGAAGTCAAAGGCAAAAGAGAAACGCCTTGCCAAGAAGTGTTCTCCTGAAGCTCAACATGCCCTGCTAATGACCTTTGTGACAAGATGATGGGTCTAAGGATATAAAGGACGCTTTCGTTCACCTTCTCGGTATTGCAAAAGTAGAGAGGCGGACCGACATTTACAACTGGGTGGTTGACTGCCTTACCCCCGAGCAGGTCGAAGCGCTGAAGGCTCACACAGACCTTGACGTGAAGGAGAAGATAAGGGTGGAGTGGGGCCAGCTATCCAGTTCTGGTGGTCTAAGGTTTCGGCTGCTTGATGTTATCAAGAAAGGAAAGAGATTTATGGCATCTTCGGATCTCCAATCATTGGTCATTGCGGGGAAGGGCTCAAGGTCTAGTGAGCGAACATCAAAGGATAACCAAGGAGAAGGCGACATTGATCAAGGCAAGACTGGGCAGGAAGAGAATGAGTGTAGCGTATGGCATCAGACTAGAAATGTATGAACCCTAATCCCTCACTTCCTCCTTGTACGTTAGGCCATTCCTTGTAATATTTGAAAAATTGGTAACCAGTGGATGCTATTGTTTTGGATTATTGGAAACCCCCCCCCCCCCCCCCTTTTAAGTATTTGACTATAATCCTTCATATTTTATAGAAAGCTCCAATGTGCGATGAATTGGAAAAGCTAACTCTAGAGCTTGCTATGGTTAAGGTAGAGTTCTCGAAGTCTCTTATCAAGTTGGCACAGTTGAGCGAGGATC
This sequence comes from Rubia yunnanensis, assembly GCA_037428765.1. Taxonomy (NCBI): domain Eukaryota; kingdom Viridiplantae; phylum Streptophyta; class Magnoliopsida; order Gentianales; family Rubiaceae; genus Rubia; species Rubia yunnanensis. Next base: position 133,422,015 of record CM075062.1, read on the forward strand.
ATAAGGAGCCGTCATTGTGGCAAGATGGCACCCATCATTCGATAGTAGAACTTCTTAACAAATCAAAGGGTAAGCCCGCGGGTGGTCAATCTATTGTTGCCCTTGCTATAGTGGATGAAGCTTGTAGTGCTAATGAGCTTAGTTATCGGGCTACTTTATGAGAGATGATGAGGGAATATTCTAGTTTACATAAGTGTCGTACTGATGCTAGGCTGTATCGAGACTTAAGTCAGTGGGATAATAGTAGGAACTATCAAGATAGGGTAAAAGAGCTCGAAACACAAGTTAGCGAGATGGATAAACAGAAAAGCTTCCTTATCGAAGAGGTTTCTAGGCTACAAGGGGTCATCGAGGGTAACCAACAATTTTGCAGCGAACTTGTAAATCAGAATTCCCAGCTCTCAAATCAAGTGTTAGCTTATTCTGATAGAGTACAACTTTACTTTGATAGCCTTCGAACGCATGGGTTATCATATAGGGTTCTCGACATGGGTCCTATTGGCGATATGTTTTGGTTTTTGTACGAGGCGAAGATGGCTTTTCTTCGATAGGATCTAGATAGGGATATGGACTATCGTGCAGCCTTTGACACCATATGTGAGTGGAAATAACGTCTTCAATTAGAGAAGAAGTCCCACCTTCAAGGAGCTGGTACTTCAAATAGAGGTCACTTGTCCATGATTCCTCCGAAGGGCAAACGTTTGAAAAGGGGTTCGAAGAAAGGAAATCGATTGAATAAAAATAATCAGACAAAGCAGACAGCCCCAAGCATACCTCCTCTTCAGAGCACCACACCTCCTATCGAACCTTCTCATCAAGTGCTATCAATCAAACTTATGGATGGAGTTTCTGCTAGCGTTCATGATATCGAAGAAGGGGCGCCGATAATCATCGAGGACCATCGCCTTCAGGGACTTTGATACATCGTCGAAGGCTTCGTGTCAATTCTATCCCCGAGGCCTTAGAGACTGAGATCGATTGCCTATTTACAATCGCCACTCGGGTGAAGCCAGAGAACATTCAGTGGTCTGAATGATCGTGTGTGTTGTATGTTATACTTTTTAAATTTATATGTTTCATCTTAATAAACCTTTCGCTTGTACCATCTATACGTTCAAATGCACTTTTACTTATAAATGAGCATACCTTCCTGTATGTTTTGAATGTGCCTCCGATCATTGGCAAGGTTTGTTTACCACTAAGTCGGGGTTTTATGTGCTAGTGGGTAAGCGCTCAAGGACTAATTTAATATTTATAAATGTCCTTCGATCTTTTAAGTGGCGAGAACCAACTACTCGAGGCATGGGGATTGAATTATATAGCGCAAGGGCGAGAATTGGATTCTATCGCGCAAGGGCGAGAATTAAATTCTATCGCGCGGGGGGTGAGAATAAATTTCTATCGCACAAAGGCGAGAATTGGATTCTGTCGCACAAGGGCGAGAATAAATTTCTATCGTGCGAGGGCGAGAATAAATTTCTATCGTGTGAAGGCAAGAATTGGATTTTATCGCGCAAGGGCAAGAAGAAGTTTCTATCGCGCGAGGGCGAGAATAAAATTCTATCACGCGAAGGCAAGAAATGTTTAGATTTCCCAACAAGGTATCTTTTATCACTTGAGAATAATAAAATTGCACTTTAACTTGGGGAGAGATAAAAAATTCCATAAGTCACCCAGTTGTTACACGAAGTATGCAAATCTGGTAATAGATACACAGTAAAACAAGAAAACTTTCATGATGAGGTCCCTACAATTGTTCCGTACAATTGGTGATACTGTCAAAGATTAACTATATTACACTATTTAGGGATGCGATAGCCATTCATCGAACCCAAGGTATAACTCCTTCCCAGATGAGACTCGAGTACTCTGTAAGGTCCTTCCTAATTAGGGCCCAACTTCCCTTTTGGTTCCTTCTTACTCTTCTCATTGTCCCTCATGATGAGGTCCCCAGCAAAAAAATGCGCTCCTTTCACCCTTCGATCATGATACCATTTCACCCTTTCCTTGGCTTTGGTTTCTCAGATGGAAGCTACGACACATCTTTTTTCTATTAGATCCAAGTCAAGGAAACAATTTTCATCATTGCTGACACTAGTGGCTACCATCATTCTTGGGCTAGGCATGCTAACTTCCACAGCTATCACAGACTCTGAGCCATACACAAGTCCATATGGCGTATCATCTGTGGTCGAAGATTCCACCGTTCGATAAGACCATAACAAACTGGGTAGTTTGTTGACCCAGTTGCCTTTTGCTCCCTCCAGCCTTTTTGTATTCCGTTGACAAGGGTTTGGTTTGTGACTTCAACCTGACCATTCGCATGCGGATGGTATATCGATGTGACCCTCAAGTCGATCTTTCACTCCTCACACCATCTTTTAAAAGGGTCATTCCCAAACTAGGTTCCATTGTTCGTGATGAACGCTTTTGGTATGCCAAAGTGACAAACAATATTCCTCCAACAGAACGAGATGAAAGATTTCCCCTTAATTTTTGCAATCGGTTCTGCTTCTACCCATTTAGTGAAATAGCCGACTGCCATTATCAGATATTTGAATCTCCCCGGTGCTTCTGGGAAGGGCCCCACTAGGTCTATACCCCACTTATCGAATGACCGGGAGCTGAATATGTTGATCATATCTGCTTTAGGGAAATGGGTCATAGGTGTGTGCTCTCGGCATTGGTGGCAGGCTTGGATACATTTTTTGGTATCTTTGAACATGGTTGGTTTATAATACCCTACCCAAAGCATCCTTCTTGCTGTGGATCGTGCTCCTTAATGGCTACCATAGACTCCTTCGTGGATATCCTGCATTAAGTAGTGTGCATCGGTGGGAGTAACACATCAAAGCAAAGGTTGTAGGTACCCCCTTCGATACAAGGTTCCCTCATGTATAACATACTTGGGTGCCTTGAGTCAAATTTTATGTGCTTCGATGGGACCTTGTGGAAGCAGCCCATGTTAGAGGTATCAAACAATTGGGGCTATCCATGCATCCCCTTAAAAAATGGCCATCACGATGATCTCCTCGAAGCTTCGTTGCTAAAGGGTTTCAAATTATACTTGCTTCTGCGAAAATTTACCCAAATCAGATAAAGCTAACTTACCTAAGGCATCAACCTTGTGATTTTTATCCCTGGGTATCTGAGAAAGAGTATATGATCGAAAGCCTTTTAACAAAGGTTTAACTACCTCTAAGTAGCGTTGCAAGCTTGCTTCTCGAACTTTGTACTCCCCATTCACCTTATTTATCACAATCTACGAGTCACTGAATATTTCCAACTCTTCTACTTTCAGTTCCTTAGCCAATTGAAGTCATGTGATCAAGGCTTCATATTCTGCTTCATTGTTTGTGTATTTGAACTTGAAGTGCAAGGCGTAAGGATAATCGGTGCCATTGGGACTGGTGAGCAACATACATGCTCAGCTTCCACCTGCATGAGAAGATCCATCTACGAAAAACTTCCATACTCCGTGTTCATCAGTGTTGCAACTTTCTTCAATGGGGTCGGTGGTCTCCACGATGAAATCCGCCAAGGTTTGCCCTTTGATCGCAGTCCTAAGATGGTAGTGTATATCATGTTCTCCCAACTCTACAACCCACTTCATCATTCTCCCCGAGGCTTCAGGCTTTAGAAGTACTTTCCTGATTGGACAGTTAGTGAGCACAAATATGGGATGACCCTGGAAGTAGGGCCTCAATCTTCAAGCGGCATGAACTAAGGCTAATATCAATCTTTCCATGGTGGTGTACCTCATTTTCGGCCTTGCAAGGCTCTGCTAATGGAATATATATGGTGTTTCTATCTTTCCTTCACGAGTACGGAACTAATGGCTAGGGCTGAGGCTGAGATGTAAAGGTACAAGACCTCCCCTTTTTCCGAATTCATCAACATAGGCAGAACTTTTAGGTGTGCCTTTAAGGCCATGAAGGCTTTCTCGCATGCTTCGGTCCATTCAATTTTTTTAGCTCTATAAAGTACATCAAAGAAAGGGAGATGCTTCTCTGCCCCCTTCGATAGGAATCTGCTCAACGCTGCTAAACACCCTATTAATCTTTGAACTTATTTTACATTGCGAGGGCTTCTCATATTCATCAAAGCTTTTACCTTCTCCGGGTTAACATCAATACCCCTTTTTCGAGACAATGAATCCCAGAAACTTACCAGCACCAACCCTTATTGCGCACTTCGAAGGATTTAACTTTAAATTTGACTTTCATAAACCTTCGAAAAGTTCACCCAAATCTTGCAGAAACTTATCGTAGGTCGCACTTTTCACCACCATATCATCGATATAGATTTCCAAACTCTTACCAACCTTCTTTCTGAAAAGTTTATCCACCAACAGTTGGTAAGTTGCCCCATCATTTTTTAACACAAATGGCATTTTCTTATAGCAGAAGGTGCCCACATCCGCGATGAACGAAGTCTTCTCTTTGTCCTCTTCTGCCACGAGTTTCTGGTGATAACCTTTGTGTGCATCAAAAAAGGCAATGATATGGTAACCTACTATTACTTCTACTTGTTGATCCATCGAAGACAGGGGGTAGCAATCTTTCGGGCAACACTTTTTTAGATACGTGAAGTCTATACACATGCGCTACATCCCATATAGCTTTGGAACCAGAACAGAGTTAGCCAGCCATTGAGGATACAACACTTCTTCGATAACATCTCCTATGAGGAGTTTGCATACCTCAGACTTGATTGCCTCCGCCCTCTTAGGAGAAAACATCTGTCGCTTCTACTTAACAGGCTTTATCAAATGATCAATGTTCAACCTGTGGACTGCTAGTTACGCATGTACCCCTGTCAAGTATAAAGCATCCCAAGAAAACACATCATAGTAATAATCTAACAGAGCTTTTAGTTCCTGCCTTACCCTGTCTGGCATCATACTCCCTACCGCTACGGATCCCACGTCTAGAATGGAGAGTGGTTATGTGTTGGCTAGTCCAGCTTTACAGTGTACTGAAGAAACACCCCTTGTTTTTCCCGCCCCTTTTACTGCTTTGTAGTTACAACTTTGAGCAGTGGATTGATCTCCACGGATGGATGCTACTCCATTCTCCGTAGGAAACTGCATCATCAAATGGTACGGCGACCACACTGATCGAGCTTGGCACATCCAAGGTCTCTCTAAGATCACATTGTAAGGAGAGAAAGCATTGATAACTGCAAAGCTACACTGCACCGTGACCCCCTTGTTTCCATCTGCCATCCTAACCGGCAGGGTTAACTCCCCGATGGGGTATACTTGTTTTCCTGTGAACCCTGATAAGGGTGACGAGGATTTTTTAAGGTTCGATCTCCCAATCCAAAGCTGATTGAAGCAGTTTACAAACATGATTTCCACACCATTTCCATCATTGATAAACACTCTCTTCACCAGTGCGATTCCAATCGTTGCCGTAAAGACCATGTGATCACTATGGAGGGTTTGGTTTGGAACTGCATCCGCTTCCGAGAACGTGATCGTTTTGTCTGATCGAAGCCTTTTCCCCATCGGTTCTCTTGTTGGGACCCATCGTGACTGTGCTTTCATAACTACATTGAAAGACCTTTCACCAACAACTCCACTTATAACATTGACAATCTTGTTAATGGCAGGATTCCCTTCATTCATGTTCTCCATTAGGGGGTTTCGATGGGGCTCGTCATGATGCTTATATCGCTGCCTCCGAGGGCCTCGATTTCTTTTATTTCCAACATTGAAGTTTTTCTTAGGTGGCCACCTGTTCCCTCTAACATTCTTGTGACTTAGATTCTCATCTTGATAGGGTTGACTAAATGGCTCCTTTAAGAGGCCTTCCCACTCACATAGGTTAATTTCCACTTGAAAGTGGGCACATTCATTCATGGTGTGTCCGTAGTCTTTGTGGTGGTCGCAGAATTTGTTGGTGGCCCTCCAGCTTGCAAAGGCTTGTTAACTGTCACTCATGGAGGGCGATGGTTTGAAAATTCCTCTGTGGATGCTCTATATTTTAGCCGGGGATCGGCGTATGGGGGTGTACTACTCAAAATTTGTCCTTTCACTTGGTCTTTTATCTCGAGGGTCATTAGGTTTGGACTGCTTGGCTATGTGGCCCTCTTTTTTCCTTTGAATTGCTTCTTCTACCTTCGAATGTTGTTCCACCATTTCCTGGAGGTGTTGAAGTGTTAAAAAAATCATTGGCTTATTGGGAGGTCGTCGACGTACCTCTCAAAGTTAATATTTATAAGCCCTAAATGCTTACTATCTACAACTAAGTAGATAGCGGAAAATTGGGGTTGTCCATGAAGAAGAGGGATCTTCCTAAGAATTTAGGCACAAAAGGTTGATATGAGGCTAGGAGTAGACATATATACATACATATAAAAGCATGTAAATGGGGGGTTTGGTTGTTTGGTGGTCCTAAGCTATGAAATTAAAAAGACAAGATAACTAGCAAAGTCAAGTAACTAGGCTAATCATCAAACAAAACTAAGAAAAGGGGGTTTAAAACTACAAAGATAAAGCCTTGGGGGCAATTGATATCCACTTCCAAACCTAATGTAGATCATTGAACCATTCACTCATTCTATCACAATCATTACTTGAATTAACATTAACATACTTATCTAGCAAGAATCACAACACATTATTCACAAGAAGTTCTAAGTTCATGTTCATAGATTTTCATGCAAATGAGCTAAGGAGTTCGTCACTTTCCTAACACCCGAACACTTCAATCATAAAAACACTTCCTATTCTCAAACAACCCATGACATAAATGAAGTGAAACATAGCATCAAGAATACATAAATGCTAAATAATAAAGGCTTCAAGAACGAATGAAACAATCTATTCACTACTTCAACTACTTGTTGTGAAGAAAAATCTTCTATCCTTCTTAGATAGTAGTTTGCAAGAGTGAATTCGACATCTCTTGTCAAACCTCACCAATGACTCCCTAGGACTAAGAGTATCTCATTGATGGCATTTAGCACAAAGAATCAACAACCTTGGCAACACTTATAAATACTACACCGTATCTAAGCATTTAACCAGTTCATGCATTTACACAAGATTAGTCAAGAACGATCGACATTCATAGACCTCTCTCATTTGCTACCTAAAACAAACATGACAACGAGTTCGACATCATCACATTCATCTAGCAATTATCAACACACCAACATCATTTAAGAAGCTCTAACTCATGCTCTTGGATTCCACATTAAAAGAGGGGAGAATTAGCTACTTTCTCCTAACCCTAACAAGTAATCATACAAGCAATTCATATACTCAAGCTTCCAACAACATCAATGCAATTAACAATTCACATTCAAAGCTCAATAAATGCACAATAGCAAAAGCACTAAATAGATAGATATGGTTCTTACTACATAGATATGGAAGCTTCAATCCATTCCTCCCAAGATAAAACTAAGCTAGATAATCAAAACCCATAACATAGAACAAAGATCTACAAAGAAAGAAGAAGAAATGGAAGAAAATGGTGAAAAACTAGGGTTTTGGAGCCCCCAAGTCGGGCTTAGAGTTGGGGAAGAAAGGGGTTAAAAGCTATTTATAGTACAAGAAAAAAGGGAGTAAAATGCAAGTTGCAGGGCAGTTATCGCGAGTCATGACGACTCCATCGCGAGTCGTGACCAGATCAGTAAAATTTTGAGCTCTCAGGTCAACATTTCGCGAGTCGTGACACACTCGTCGCGAGTCGCGATGGAAAAAAGTCCTGTTTTGTTTTGCTTCCTCCAGGTGAACCGTTGATCCGTTTTGGGAGTTCTTGTAGTCGATTTTATAGTACTCAAGAAGAGGAATCCAATGGTACCACTCTTGGAGGCTGATTATTCTCTGAAAATTCTGAAAACTCTGCTTCAAAACATAGATTATTCTTCACCCTTTGGTTTGCTCTCCTTTCTTCACTTTATCTTCTACCACTTTGTGAGTGGCCTTCCATCTTCTACCATCCTTTCGAATGGCCTTCACTAAACCACTCATAAGTGCTCATGAGAAATCTACAAATTAATCTTACCAAAAGGAATCTAGATGCTCATAAGGAGCAAAAGTCCATTAGACTAAACATAGGTTACAAAATGAAGGATTTAGATATAAAAACCGAAAATGGTCATCTAAACCCCTTATCATGTAAAACTACTAAATCTAGCAATCTTACAACAAAAATATGATAAAAGAGATGTTAAATGCTTTGTAAAATACATGTTTTTGACGTCTCATCACTTATCAAATTATCTATCGAGTCGTGAAAAATATTCAACAAAAAACATAAACAAATCCATTATCTGTTTTACACGTGCGTGCTGAACAGAAAGTTGTAGAGCGATCACAGCTTCTTGAGCATATCGTGTGACAACATCAGTCAGAGTCAGCCTTTCAAACTTGTGTAGAAGCATCGACATGTTGGGGCTAATCCGCCGCCAAGTGTGTTACAGGAGGAATTTATTTCACACAGTTCAGGCTCCGGGGAATTTAAAAATATGTGATCCCTGTGACTAGGGGAATGCTTTCTTTTTAAGCTCATGCCAGGAAATTCCATATTACCAACATCGTCGGAACTATGGAACCCACACAAAAGTGGAATGAATAATTTACTTTGAGGGATAAGAGCAGGATGGGGATTTCCAAGTCTTTCAATTTAGATAAGATTTTTTTGTAAGGCCCTGAAACTTTATTTCACTAAAGTATATATTTTTAGGCTGTACACCTAATTTTCCTGGGATTGTAGTACCCTTCTTATTGGATGGTCATGATACTTCCCAAAAATATAAATTTTTGGGGGTGTTCGCCATCAATTTTCTGTATAATTCCAAATCCTCCGTTCCCAACAAATATCCCTGGATAATTTCATTCTATATGACCTCGACTACCCCAAGACTATCATCGACGTACCGATGGTAGAAGGTGGCAGTAGATTCCCCCCGGCTTCTGCTTTGTTTCCGGATCCTCCCAGGTCCAACGAAAGGGTAAACTGGTTTGCTTTCGAACTTCCCATGCCAACATATAACTAATTTTATATTTTCAAATTATTCAACAAGTCTGGGTGGTGTAGTCGGTCATCACGCTAGTCTCACACGGTAGAGGTCCCCGATTCAAACCCGGGCTCAGGCATTTTCACTTGCAATTCCAATTTCTTTTGTCATGAACCCGAGCTCAGACATTTTCACTTGCAATTCCAATTTCTTTTGTTATTTCATCTACACCAATAACTAAAATAGCAAATGGTGAGCCGTTATAAATTGCTTTTTCGCGAGTCAAACTTTATAAACTTTCACCGTAAATATATATTAATCTATATGCTCCCTCCGTCCTTGAATATATTTCAAGAAATATAAAAGTAGAGGTAAAATTGAATAGTGTCAAAAAGACACTTTTTAAGTCCAAAAAGCTGAAATAGTACATGTCAAAATCATATTCCCCCCCCCCAATTTGACTCGAAAACAATGCTAAGCCATGTATCAGCACTGTTATTCCCTCCAAAATTTAATGTTTGGCTACAAGATTTTTAGTTTTGGAGCCAATTTTACACTATTATGAGCATTGTTCATTAGCTAGTAAATTCAAAAATTTTGTCTATAAAAAGGGCATTTGTTACATCTCCCATTCACAACTCACTAAACCAAAAGAAAACCCTCAGAAATATTTTTTGGCCAGTTCTGGCTCAGAAAACCCTAACCCACACTTTTTCTGGCATCATCATCGAAAAACAGTAGAGCTATGATGGTGGGGAGAAACTTCACTGACGAACAAAGGCAGGAGTATGCACATTTTCTCCTTCAACAAATAAAAAATGGGCAGCTTCAGAATAGCAGTAGAGTGGAGGCAGCAGAAAAATGGTCATGCTCAGTAAGGACTATCAGCACAATCTGGGCGCGAGTTAGGCAGCAGCTTCAAAATGGTGAGGTTGTGTGCCCCCATTAAAGAAGACATGGGCGCTGTGGAAGAAGCAAGAAGTCAATCGACCTAGAGGCTCTAATGGCATTGCCACTCAAGTTCAGGCGTACATACTGAAGCACAACCGCTAAGTTGAATGTTGGTAAAAGTACCATACACAGAGCAATAGCAAGCAAAGAGATAAGAAGCCACACAAATGCAGTTCATCCATACCTATCAACAGCCCAGAAAGAATCAAGGCTGGAATGGTGTTTAAGCAAACTGGAGTGCAACATGCAGTTCAAGACCATGCACAACATCATAAACATCGATGAAAAGTGGTTCTACATCACAGAGGCTATAACGAGGTATATTCTTGGTCCCAATGAACCAGAACCATATAGAATCACCCAAAGCAAGCATTACATACCAAAACTCATGTTTCTATGTGTTGTGTGTAGACCTATATTTGACATAGAGGGTAATGTAATGTTTGATGGAAAATAGGTGTGTTTCCATGTGTTGATTATGTAGCAGCCAAGTACACAACTGTAAATAGACCAAGGGGAACCATGATGCCACAACCTATAACATCTATCACCCGAGATGTAATTAGGCACAAGCTTATCAATGAACTCATACCAGCTATCTAGGAAAAATGGCCAGTATGGGCAAGCAAAAATATTCTCATATAGCAAGATAATGCCTCTACCCACATATTTGCAAATGACCCTGAATTTTTAGCTGCAGCCACCTCAGATGGATTTAACATTAAGTTGTTTGCCAACCTGCCAAATCACCTGATTTAAACATTCTGGACTTGGGGGTTTTTTGCCTCAATTCAAAGTTTACAACAGCTAAACCCGAGCCAAAACCTAGATGGCCTACTACAAGTTGTGCATGATGCTTTTGAGAGGGATGATCCTAGGGTCATAGACAAGATATTCCGAAGCTTGCAAAGTGTTATGGTAGAAATCATGAAATGCAGGGGTGGTAATGAGTTAAAACTACCACATATGGGAAAGGAAAGGCTAAGAAGACTTGGTTTGCTACCCCACAATCTGATTGTGGATTCTGAGTTAGTAAGGGCAACACATGGTGTCCATTGGCAGAACTAGGAACTTACATGATCTGCTGATCATGATGGAGTTAGTGTAGGCATACAATTGATGAACTTTTGTAGGGTTGTGCTTCTAGGTTCAGGTCTAGGGTAAACATATAAGTTATTTTGATAAGGTATGCTTATAGGGCAACCTTGTAAATGCTGGGAGGGTTATACTCCCTTTTGTTTGAAGCTTTTTAAAATGAGCTTGTGTTTAAAAATATGTTTCTAATTATGATGCAAAATAGATTAGTCTAGAATGATAAACCATTAATACCAGACGAATGGAAAGTAGCACATATAACAACAAAGTGACAAACACTATGAAGGTGTCATCCTAAAGTTTGTGAAAACATGGTTGCTGCCAAAGTGTTCATGCAAGGTACCATCATAGGTGGCTAACAACTACAACAAGGTCAACTTAGAAAATAATTTTGGAGCTGGGTTTATCACATCATGCCCCGCCAAGATCAGATCAAATTTAGCAACTAATAGGCATGGATGCATGTTTATTCATTCATCACAGCTACATCATAAATTATGGGTTCAACCAGCACGTACCCAACGGGCACACATATTAGCTATGACATCAATAAACAAATGCATTGCCAAGATCAGGTAAGTCTACTGACTAACACTGCATGGCTGCATATATAAACCACATGAACATGCATCATAATTTATTCTCCCATTATTACCCCTGATATGAAACATGCCTTGCCTAACTCGGGTTCTACTTCAGAATCAGTTGAATAATAGGGAACAATCACCCAATGTTTCAACTGAAACTGAGCCAAAATCTGAGTGGTTTCATGTTTGAATTTAAACATCACCCAGATTTAAAAAAAAAGGCAGCATATAACAAGCAGCACATGTGCTATCACATCCAAGTAGCAAACAGGTAACCACAAACAAACACATAATAAAGTAGTTGTTGTAAAAGCCAACAACACCCACACTGTATAAACAATCCTGCATTAAGAGGCAGACATAGAGTATATGTACAACAATTTGAAATTACAAAGTTAGATCAGAGCTGAAAAGAAGCCAAAAATACAAACCTGTGGATAATGACACTATTTTTCAGCATCATAATCACTTTTTACCTCATTTTTTGGCCAGTTACCAGTATAAAGACAAGTCCCGGTTTCTCAAAAACCTGGCTCGCCACACTTAGGGAATTCATTACCCTTGAAATACATTGAAGGGTGTGGATCACACCAAGATTCAGATGAATTATATTTATAAGAATGAGGGGGTTGGGTTTCATCGGAGTCAGGGGTTGGGTTTTATCAAAATAAATGTCAGGATCAGGGGGTTGTGTTTTATCAGGATCAGTATCAGGGGGGTAGGGTTTCATCGGAATCAGGGGTTGGGTTTCATCGGAATCAGGGAGTTGGATTCCATTCAAATCAGTGTCTAGATCAGGGGGTCGTGTTATGTGAGGATCAGTATCAGGGGGTTGTATTTCATCTGAATCATTATCTCATTCTGAGTGGTATAGGAAAATTTTAGGTACATGGCTAAAGTATGTGGCCACAGGGGTATCCCAAGACTCAACTGAATTAGTATCGAGGACAGGGTACTGGGGTGGGATAACAGTAATGGTATTTGGTTTTGACTTAATGTCATCAAGCCCAGTAAATAATGTGGGATCAAAACTAGACTGAAACTGAGAGTTAAACTCAGATTCACTCAAGGGTTGGCAAGGGACAGACTTATCCTGACCAGCCAGAACCCTATCACCATGATCCATCAATTTCAGATGCAAACAATCAGTAGATATCAGTAAACTAAAATAAGAATCAAGTCACATTATAATCAGATTAGGTTCACAGTGCACATCAGAGGCAGTTCAAAAAGAAATTGCCAGCACAAAGTTAACAAACAATGGCTAATATGGCATTCCAACACAACAAAAAAACCCTAGATCTGAACCAAGCAAACAAAGAACATCATTATCAGTTTTTAACATACGCATGCATTCAATTTAAAACAACAACAACGAAGATCATTGAATAATATCACATATCCAACCTAACGAGAAACTCAGATAAAACCCCATACCACAAATAGCATGAATTTTAGTTTGAAAAAGATGAACCAAAAATTATAGACCTCATAATCAGACCATAAAAATTAAAATCAGAAACATGCAGCCGATTTTCAACAATATAAACCGAAGAGCGATGGAAAATATCACAGTTACAACACCAGATATAACTTAGATCGGAACCCAGGCCACAAAGAGCATGAATTTCAGTTCAAAAATGACAAACCCATGTTCATTTACCTCGAAAAATAACATGAAAGCTAAGAATCAGACACATGCATTCAGTTTTCAACAAGAAAAACCCAAGAACAATGGGAAATGCCACAGATCCAACACGAGAAATACCTTTAATCTGAAGCCAGTACATAAACAACATATGTTAATGTTCAATAAACCCTAAATCAACCAGCCAAACATAAACCGAGCCTTAAAACGCTGTGATTTCAGTTCGAAAAAGTGAAGAAATCGATTTCCTTTTCAAAACCCCAAACCAAATCAAGAAAACCCTAGATCTGAAACAACAAGCTGTGAAGAAAGAAATCGATTTCTTCACTTTTTTGAACTGAAATCACAGCGTTTTAAGGCTCGGTTTATGTTTGGCTGGTTGATTTAGGGTTTATTGAACATAAACATATGTTGTTTATGTACTGGCTTCAGATTAAAGGTATTTCTCGTGTTGGATCTGTGGCATTTCCCATTGTTCTTGGGTTTTTCTTGTTGAAAACTGAATACATGTGTCTGATTCTTAGCTTTCATGTTATTTTTCGAGGTAAATGAACATGGGTTTGTCATTTTTGACCTGAAATTCATGCTCTTTGTGGTCTGGGTTCCGATCTAAGTTATATCTGGTGTTGTAACTATGATATTTTCCATCGCTCTTCGGTTTATATTGTTGAAAATCGGCTGCAAGTTTCTAATTTTAATTTTTATGGTCTGATTTCGAGGTCTATAATTTTTGGTTCATCTTTTTCAAACTAAAATTCATGCTATTTGTGGTATGGGGTTTTATCTGAGTTTCTCGTTAGGTTGGATATATGATATTATTCAATGATCTTCGTTGTTGTTGTTTTAAACTGAATGCATGCGTATGTTAAAAACTGATAATGATGTTCTTTGTTTGCTTGGTTCAGATCTAGGGTTTTTTTGTTGTGTTGGAATGCCATATAGGCCACTGTTTGTTAACATTGTGCTGGCAATTTCTTTTTGAACTACCTCTGATGTGCTTGTAAACTATAGGAAACTCAATGGAATTCATAATAGTCTTTATTTTTTCCCCCATTTTGTGAACTTATTCCGATCATACTGTGAACCTTTTCTGGTTATAATGTGAGCCTTTTCTAATTATACTGTAAGCCTTTTTAGATTATACTGTTAACCTAATCTGATTATACTGTGACCTAATTCTTATTGTAGTTTACTGATATCTACTGATTGTTTGCATCTGAAACTGATGGATCATGGTGATAGGGTTATGGCTGGTCAGGGTAAGTCTGTCCCTTGCCAACCCTTGAGTGAATCTGAGTTTGACTCTCAGTTTCAGTCTAGTTTTGATCCCACGTTATTTACTGGGCTTGATGACATTGAGTCAAAACCAAATACCATTACTGTTATCCCACCCCAGTACCCTGTCCTCGATACTGAATCAGTTGAGTCTTGGGATACCCCTCTGGCCACACATTTTAGCCATGTACCTGAATTTGTCCTATACCACTCAGAATCAGATGATGATTCAGATGAAACACAGCCTCCTGATACTGATCCTCACATAACACAACCCCTTGATCCTGACACTGATTCTGATGGAACCCTACCCCCTGATTCTGATGAAACCCTACCCCCCTGATACTGATCCTGATAAAACACAGCCCCCTTATCCTAACATTGATTCTGATAAAACCCAACCCCTGACTCCGATGAAACCTAAACCCCTCATTCTTATAAATCTGATTCATCTGAATCTTGGTGTGATCCATACCCTTCAGTGTATTTCAAGGGTAATGAATTCCCTAAGTGTGGCAAGCCAGGTTTCTGGGAAACCGGGGCTTGTCTTTGTCTTGGTAACTGGCAAAAAAATGAGGCAAAAAGTGATTATGATGTTGGAAAATAGTGTCATTATCCACAAGTTTGTATTGTTGGCTTCTTTTCAGTTCTGATCTAACTTTGTAATTTCAAATTGTTGTACATATACTAACTGTCTACCTCTTAATGAAGGATTGTTTATACAGTGTAGGCGTTGTTGGCTTTTACAACAACAACTTTATTCTGTGTTTGTTTGTGGTTACCTGTTTGCTACTTGGTTGTGATAGCACATCTGCTGCTTGTTATATGCTGGTTTTTTTAAAAAAAAAAATCTGGGTGGTGTTTAACTTCAAACATACAACCACCAGATTTTGGCTCAAATTCAGTTGAAACCTTGGGTTATTGTTCCCCATTTTTCAACTGATTTTGAAGCAGAACCTGAGTCAGGCAAGGCATGTTTCAAATCAAGGGCAATAATGGGAGCAGTAAATTGTGATGCATGTTCATGTAGATATATATGCAGCCATGCAGTTATAATTAGTAGACTTACCTGATCTTGGCAGGGCATTTGTTTATTGATGTCATAGCTAATATGTGTGCTCATTGGGTATGTGCTGGTTGGACCCATAATTTATGATGTAGCTGTGATGAATGAATAAACATGCAACCATGCTTATTAGTTGCTAAAATGATCTGGTCTTGGCGGGGAATGATGTGATTAAACCCAGCTCTGAAATTATTTCCTAAGTTGACCATGTTGCAGTTGTTAGCCCCTATGATGATGCCTTGCATGAAAACTTTGGCAGCAACCATGTTTTCACAAACATTAGGATGACACCTTCATAGTGTTTGTCACTTTATTGTTATATGTGCTACTTGTCATTCATCCCGGTTTTAATGGTTTATCATTCTGGACTAACCTGTTTTGCATCATAATTAGAAACATATTTTTAAATACAAGCTCATTTTAAAAAGCTTCAAACAAAAGGGAGTATAGCCTTTCCATCTTTTACAAGGTTGCCCTATAAATATACCTTATCAAAATAACTTGTATGTTTACCCTAGACCTGGATCTAGAAACACAACCCTACAAAAGTACATCAGTTGCATGCGTACACTAACCATCATGATCAGCAGATCATGTATGTTCCCAGTTCTGCCAATGGACACCATGTGTTCCAAACAAGCTCTTACTAACTTAGAATCCACAATCAGAATCCAAACAAGCCATCTTAGCATTTCCTTTTCCATATGTGGCAGTTTGAACTCATTATCACCCCTACGTTTCATGATTTCTACCATAACACTTTGCAAGCTTAGGAATATCTTGTTTATGACCCTAGGATCCTCCCTCTCAAAAGCATCATGCACAGCTTGTATTAGTTCATCTAGGTTTTGGCTCGGGTTTTGCTGTTGTAAACTTTGAATTGAGACAAAAAAAACCCAAGTCTAGAATGTTTAAATCGGGTGATTTGGCAGGTTGGCAAAGTAACTGAATGTTAAATCCATCTGAGGTGGCTGCAGCTAAAAATTCAGGGTCATTTGCAAATATGAGGGTAGGGGCATTATCTTGCTGTATGAGAATGCTTTTGCTTGCCCATACTGGCCATTTTTCCTTGATATCTGGTATGAGTTCATTAATAAGCTTGTGTCTAATTACATCTCGAGTGATGGATGTTATGGGTTGTGGCATCATGGTTCCCCTAGGTCTAGTTACAGTTGTGTACTTGGCTGCTACATAATCAACATATGGAAACACACCTATTTTTCCATCAAACATTACATTACCCTCTATGTCAAATATAGGTCTACATACAGCACATATAAACATGAGTTTTGGCATGTAATGCTTGCTTTGGGTGATTCTATATGGTTCTGGTTCATTGGGACCAAGAATATACCTCGTTGTAGCCACTGTGATTTAGAACCACTTTTCATCGATGTGTATGATGTTGTGCATGGTCTTGAACTGCATGTTGCACTCCAGTTTGTTAAACACCATTCCAGCTTTGATTCTCTCTGAGCTGTTGTTAGGCATGGATGAACTGCATTTGTGTGGCTTCTTATCTCCTTGCTTGCTATTGCTCTGTGTATGCTACTTTTACCAACATGCAACTTGGCGGTTGTGCTTCGGCATGTACGCCTGAACTTGAGTGGCAATGCCATTAGAGCCTCCAGGTCAATTGGCTTTTTGCTTCTTCCACAGCGCCTGTGTCTTCTTGAACGGGCGCACACAGCCTCACCATGATTGTGCTGATGGTCCTTACTGAGCATGACAATTTTTCTGCTGCCTCCACTCTACTGTTGTTCTGAAGCTGCCAATTTTTTATTTGTTGAAGGAGAAAATGTGCAATCTCCTGCCTTTGTTCGTCAGTGAGGTTTCTCCCCACCATCACATCACATCTCAACTGTTGTTCGATGATGAATATCAGAAAAAGTGTGGGTTGGGGTTTTCTGACTTTGGCCAGTTCTGGCCAAAAAATAACTGACAAAAAAATAACTGGCCAAAAAATATTTCTGAAGGTTTTTTTTTGGTTCGGTGAGTTGTGAATGGGTGCTATAATAAATGCCCTTTTATAGACAAAATTTTGAATTTTCTAACTAATGAACAGTGATTGAAAAAGTGTAAAATTGGCTCCAAAACTAAAATTTTTGGAGCCAACCAATAAATTTTGGAGGGAATAATCAGTGCTGATACATGGCTTAGCACTATTTTCGAGTGGGGGGGAATCTGATTTTGACATGTACTATTTCAATATTTTGGACTGAAAAAGTGTCCTTTTAGCACTATTCAATTTTATCTAAACATTTCTCTTTCTTGCAATATATTCAAGGATAGAGGGAGTATATAAATTAATTTATATTTACGGTGAAAGTTAGACCTCCCAAAAAGCAATTTATAATGGCTCACCACTTGCTATTTTAGTTATTAGTGTAGGTTCATGACAAAAGAAATTGGAATTGCAAGTGAAAATGTCTGAGCCCGGGTTCGAACCGGGGACCTCTAGTGTGTGAGACTAGCGTGATAACCGACTACACCACCCAGACTTGCCGCTGTTTAATTTGAAAATATAAAATTAGTAATATGTTGGCTTGGGAAGTTCGAAAGCAAACCAGTTTATCCTTTCGTTGGACCCGGGAGGATCCGGATCAAACCGACGGAGCAGCTACCCCGCCGTAGAAATTTAAACTTCAGGCTATTCTACAGCTCCGAACCGAGATCATCATCTTCACGCATCATCTATTGCATTACGGTTGCAGAATCCTGAATTTCGAACTGAAGCTATGGATAATCGACACGCTTCGCTCGGCCGACGAACGGTAAAGTTATCTCGATCTCATGAATCAGGCATATCTCACGCCGTGTTGCATATCGTGTTTGACGTTTTCAGTTTGAAGAAATTCGTCAAAAAAAATATAACTATGTCATGGAAAAGGAAAATTCACGATTTACTCACGGAAAACATATCGGACAATTTTTAAAAAAATCATACTATATCATGGAAAGGAGTTGATTGTTGATTGTGTTGCATATCGTGTTTGGCGTTTTCAGTTAGAAGAAATTCGTCAAAAAAGAGCCGCGGAGCGGTTGAGCAAAGCGGCATCGGGACCTGATCTCACACAAATCCCGATCTCTAGCTCAAATGCTGCCGGTATGAACATCTAATTACCTAAGTTTCTGCATTAGCTTCTGAAATTTGATTTTTAAAACTAGATCATGTCATCTACATAACATCCTTATGTGCTGTTTCCCCCCCACAAGATGCTGTCTCGATGAAGAAGTCAGAGAGTGGAGCTCGATTAAATGAAGTGCGTGCATTATTTTTTGTACAGCTAAATGTCACGAGGATTTCAAAGGTTGCATTCGTGTTTTTAATGTTTGGAGTGTTTATTGATTATTTTGTAGATTGATATTAGTAGCTTGGTATCTCAACTAAAAGATATGCAGAAGAGGAACATGGATTTGGATGAGGAGAATAGGATACTATCTTCAAAGGTGTGTAAAATTGTTCATTCATTATTTTCGTGACATTGTGCTAGCATGTTGCTCATAGTTTTGTGCTCTTACAGCTGCAATCGAAGGATACTGAGAATGATATGCTACAGAAGAGGTTAAATGATCTGGTAATTTATTTGCATAATGCTCTTCTTCATGCATTACACAGTTGTTGCTTATTTAAGAATGGTAAAGGATCTGCTTGAATTATGTTGCTTCTGTGGTGAGAAAACACTATCCCATCTAGAGTCTAGTTTCTGAAGATGATAGCATTGTTTATTTGACAGTTTGAATCATCATGTGTGCTTCTTTCAGTTTGATCTTTTTCAAGGCACTGTTCATTCTAGACATTAGTAATGCTTAAAAATGCTGGATGTCTTCCATAGAGTTTTTTTATTGTTTTAATGCAAATTGGGTTTTTAGTACACTGCAGTGATATTTACTATGGGGTTTTTTTTTCCGGCTACTGGCTTTTTCAGGAGCAAAATGCGGTGCCGTCACTCAGAAGAGCTCTCAAAGATGTGGCTATGGAAAAGGATGCAGCAGTTGTTTCTCGGGTAGACTGCTTGTTTGAATTTAAGATACTTGAAAATACTTTTTCCATTTCTTTCTAATCAATCGTACATGTTTTCTGTAGGAAGACCTATCTGCTCAGCTTCGGACTATAAAGAAACGTTTAAAGGAGGCAGAAGAAGAACAGTACAGAGTATGGCCTTTGTTTCAGTTTAGAGTAAAATTTGTTTATTAATCCTTTGCTAATTGACTGTCATTAGGCGGAGGAGGATGCAGCTTCACTGAGAGCAGAGTTAAATTCTTTACAGCAACAAGCTATGAGTGGTCCTGTTGGTGGAATGTTGTATCCTCCAGATCATGTAATGGTTATGGAAAGGGAACTATCTACTTTAAAATCCCAGCTTGAGGTCAGCCTTCTAGTTCAATTGCTTTGTTCATGTCAGCATTTTTTGCTTTCTCTTTCAATGTTATTGATGATAGAAAAATTCACAGCAAGAATCAAGGTTTAGGCAGCAAGAGCAGCAGCGATTAGCTGAAGAGCAGGCTCGAATAGCTGTCCTTGTGTCTGAAAAGCAGGATTTGGAACAGAAACTTGCCACAATTCCAACAAGAGTGACAGGTTTAGCAAGAAGCAACTCTGGTTTAAATTTCGACAATGCATTAGCCAGTTGACTTTGTTCTGGAAATTTTCATCCATCTGGACCATATATCATTATCTAGCCAAAGTCCATACAGATAGTTTTCTTTTTCCCGTGTTCTGCATTCTGTTAGGGCTATTTTCATAGAGGTGCTAAAGTCAGGTTGTAAGGCAAAATTCTTATTGACTGCTTAAATATTTCATATTTTTTCTCATCTCTGTTGTTGTTATTGATGCAATCTGTGTGCTGTCCATGCAGAGGAAGAAGCACCAAAAGATACTGCCAAAGCTCTTTCAGAGGTATGCTTTTCTTTAGAAAGTAAACATTTTCTTTTTTTGGACCTTTTATTTTGCACTCCATTGTTATGTGGATATATCCAGCAGTATGCAGCTCTGTCTGACATTTTGCAAATGACATTTTATGAGTTTCTTTCTTCCTGGGAAAGAACCGGAGAAGACACTCAACCTTCACGTTGATGTACTTTGGTTCATACCGAAACACTTCTTGAATCATCACCCAATATCACGTAAATTGAATCATTTCCAAGGTTTTTTATTCCTTGGCAGTGAACTATTTAGTGTCATGGTTTCCAGGAAGACAGAGAAAGACTTGAGAAGCAATTGCATGATATGGCTGTTGCAATTGAGAGATTAGAAATGAGCAGGCAAAAGCTTTTGATGGAGGTAATGTCTTTTGCACTTTGACTTTTTCAATACGCTCCCAGTTTATTGGAATTCAGTTTCTTTATTTTCTTCTGGTTAGATTGATTCCCAATCCACTGAAATAGAAAGGCTTTTCGAGGAAAACTCAAATCTATCATCTGCTTATGAAGAGGCGAACAAAGTTGTGGTACAATGGGAAGAACAGGTACTGGCTGTTTGTGAAGTTCGATTCATAGCAATCTTAGGTTTTATCAACTGGTGGTTTCACACTTGTTATTTTTTCTTAATTTTGCAAATGAGATGATTAATATCGCGGTTTGCCTGACATGTGATTCATACAGGTCAAAGAGTGTCTAACACGAAATGATGAGCTTCGTAGTACGTTACACAAATATAGAATGGAACAGGCAATGAAGTCCACTGTAAATGAAAACGTTGGTGTCTCAGGATCAGGAAAAGATAGCCCTCCCGAGATCACGTCTCTAAAAGTTGGTTTCCGTTTGCTTCTTTCCTCTACTTTAATCATTTTCCTGGCTCATGTATGCATATTATATTCATTCCTGGTTTCGCTATCTTCTTTGTGCAGGCTCAGCTTGTAAATGAGCAGAACAGAGCAGAGTCGCTCTCAGCAGAAATCTTGCAGCTCTCAGCACGACTCCAACAGGCCACACAGGCTTACAATAGTCTCGCACGCCTGTAAGCCACTTATCTAATTACATCTTCCTCGTCCAAGTATAATTTCCACGTTTCTTCTATTTAACTTTGTCCATACTTTTCAGCTATAAACCAGTACTCCGGAACATTGAAAGTAGCCTTATCAAGATGAAGCAAGATAGCACAGTTTCTGCATAGTGGAAAATTGGAATTGGTAGACAATCAATGTGAGAATACTATTATCAGTATAGCTTTAGCAATCTTGAACCAAAACTGTACGTTTACATAGTCTTTTTTGTATGAAAGTTAAACTACGACTATTAGAAACAACCTCAGTTTCACCAGTAATCAGCACACGAACACACTCCATCTTTGAAGTGGTGAAACCGATTGGTGTCTCTAACCAAAATCTCTCGACCTGCGAATCTGGAGATGAACTTTGTGAAAGAATGGCAATCTTCACACAACCTTAAGTTTTTGGTGATTCTGATGGTCTCCCCTTTACTGTTATTAATCAGACCAAAAGCAACAGCCAATTTCTCACTATGTCCGAGCACAATTCTCTCTTTCTCCTCATCCTCAAGATCATAGAGCACAACTTTGGTCTCAGGTACGTACCCTTTCTCCTTCATCTCCACGAACAGTTTTATAAGCAAGGCATGTATCTGCTCAATCCGGGGATTGAATTCGTCTACAGATGCAAGTGAGTAAATCTTTCTCCCGACTTCAATCCAGCAGCAGCCAGAGATCTTCTGCAGACCCCTCTCTTCGATGAGCTTCTTCACCCGCTTCAC
Source organism: Rubia yunnanensis (assembly GCA_037428765.1). Classification (NCBI taxonomy): domain Eukaryota; kingdom Viridiplantae; phylum Streptophyta; class Magnoliopsida; order Gentianales; family Rubiaceae; genus Rubia; species Rubia yunnanensis. Next base: position 133,444,324 of record CM075062.1, read on the forward strand.
CTCGCTCCACATCTCAGCTTCCGCGTAGATATCGGCCAAGAGGACGTAGTTTCCCGCGTTACGTGGCTCGAGCTCAAACAGCCTCTTGCACGCCCTCTCAGCAAGCTCAACATTTCCATGGATCCTACAAGAACCCAGGAGAGATCCCCACACCTTTGGTCCCGGCTCCAGCCTCATATCCTGTATTATCTTCGCCGCCTCATCTAGCCGGTTTGCTCTACCAAGAATGTCCACCATGCAAGCGTAATGCTCCACAGAAGGGCAAACCCCATGTTTCGACATAGATTCGAATAGCATTCTTCCCTCCTCAACCAGACCAGAATGACTACAAGCTCCCAAGACGCTAACAAATGAGATTGGACTAGGCAAGATTCCATTCGCGATCATCTCTTCGAAAACTTCAATAGCTTCTAGTCCAAAACCATGGATCGCGTAAGCTGAAACCATCGAATTCCAAGCAACGACGTCTCTCTTTCCCTTATCTATCTGAGAGAAAACCCGTCGTCCCAATTCAAGATCGCCACATCTAGCATACATCGTCACCAGTGCACTCATAACTGGCAGAATGCTATCAAGACCTTTCCTAAGAACATAACCATGTATCAGTTTCCCTTGCTCCAACGCTGCAAGGGAAGCACAAGCTTGAAGAACACTGACCATGGTGACAGAATTTGGTACTGCATCAGGGCTCTCGAGCATGAATTCCCGGAGAAGTTCTAACGCATCAAATGGCATTCCATTCTTTGCGTAGCAAGCTATCATGGCACTCCAAGAAACCACATTCTTCGATGGCATTCCAATGAACACGTTCCTCGCCATTGCTACGCAGCCGAATCTAGCGTACATATCCATCAAAGTAGTCATAATGTGGATATGGCTTTCATACCCATGGCGCAAAATGTGAGCATGGATTTCCCTCCCCTTTTCAAGAAGACAACTTAATGACTCCTCCACCACACATGCTTTGAGAACATAAGTGTAAGTGAACCTATCTGACGGAATTCCGATCCAATTCATCCGTCTGTAGAAATCCAACGTCTCTCCACCATTACCAGCCAACGTTAACGCCCGGAAAAGAGCGTTCCATACGTAAATTGTTCGGCTAAGCGTTCCGTCGAATACCTTGCGGACACGGTCCACGCAGTCCAGTTCGCTGTACATACCGATGAGCTTCGTGGCCAAGAAAGGGTCCTGATCGAACCCATTATCGATGAGGTTCCGGTGAACGGAAAGGGCGTCGGAGAGGGAGCGTTGGGCGGCGCACGAGAGGATGAGGAGCTCGTAGGTGTGTTGCGAGGGGTTGGGCTCGTGGGGAAGAAGCTGAAGAGCTTTTTTGAGCTGGCCCTTTTCGCAGAGGGATTGAATTAGCCGGTTGTAGTTGGTATTGTAGACGGCGGAGGAGGAGGCGGCGGATGGGCGGAGCGAGACGGAGTTAAGGAGGTGGGGAGGGGAAGATGGACGGAAATTGGGTGGCGGGTATTGAGGTTGAAGGGAGTTGGAAAATTGAATCGTCCACATTTACAGCTATGATAGATTCTGGGTTATCAGGACATAGCGATTACGTTGATTTTTCTGGGTTTAAGCTTCAGGGAGTTGTGTTCGTAGGCCGCTGCAATGCGACGTGCGGCGGAGAAAGACAATTTCAGTGGAGTCCCTACTGGTTTATCGGGCGCCAGCGCCGGTTCCTAAATGTTACCTCGTTTAAATCAAGATTAAATGGACGAGTGCCCCTAGTTTTTAGGTACTCCTCTATTCCAATTCAAATTGAACCGTTTGTAGAAGTTAGATCCTATATTTGAATAAGTATGCGATCAATGATATTATCGTACGAGATATTATTATATTCAAAATAAAATTTTTAAATATCAATTTCTTATGTGTCGTTATTATACGTAGTTACCTATATTTACAATCAAATATTTTTATTGAAAATCGGAAAAAAAAATTATGCAATTTAAGCGATAGTGGGAGTACTCCGTGTGTAGAAGGAAATATCTTATTTATTAATTGTAAAAACTACTTTGACCAAACGAGTAAAATTTAATACTTCTTCCGTCCTAGGAAAATCTGCAGAGAGACCATTTTTTTCCTCTAATGCAAAGACTAATATACCCCTGCCTTTTACAACCCAGATCTGACATTCTCCTCCTCAACTCCATCCACCACCACCGCATCCTCAACTCCCTCCGCCTCCTCCTCAACTCTCTCTGCCACCGCTTCTCCATGTTGCCTCCTAAACTTTTTCTGCCACCGCCACCACCTCCCGCCTCACCCCCGCCGATGTCGCAGCCAAAAACCCTCACCCCCACCCTCGCCGGTATTGCAACCCAAAACCCTCATCCTGACACTAACGTTGGAGACCCCAAATTGCCGATCGATGAAGATTGATGAGAGGGGTGACGTCAGAGTCGGTGGCTGTGAGAGGCGGTGGCCGTGAGAGAGGTGGCGGAAGGGAGGTGCTAGCCATGAGAGGAGTGGCAGAGGCAGAGAGAGGGAAGGAGCAAAGAAAGGAGAGAAAGAAGGTTCGTGGCGGAGGAGCAAAATGAGAGAGGAGAGGAGGGTTTGTGAAGAATGTAGTGTGGATGTAAATTTTTAATTCTCTAAGGGCAAACACGTCTTCTCAAATGTTAGATTTTACTAAAAGAGAACCGTGTGCAAACATGCCTGGAACATCCAAAAAAAGAAAGTGTGCATATTCCGAAGGGAATAGCAAATTTTTATTCTCTTTCACTTCTCTTTTGCTGATTTGCTCATCAACATTTTTTTTTCCATATATTTTTCCATTTCATCTCCACCACACTAACCTTTTTGTCTTAAATCTCATCTCCACCACCTAGGGTGAACCATAAGCTGAAACAGTGGGAGTACAAAGATAACGTTCCAAAACAGCATCCAACCGTAACGATATGCCAACGAGCTTTAGTTAAACAAACCTAAAGCTTAACTGCAGTCTCGCACGCAAAAGATTATAATTACATGCATCTTGATAAGGCAGTATACCACTGCTTTTTTTCAGTCTCTACATTCTACAAAAAGGATCAAGTTAGTTGTACATCAACATCATTTTAGAATATATGTTAGGATGAATCCAGTATATTACGTGATCGAAATTGACACGGTTTGACTCCAAAAGTCAAATCATGAACCTTTGACGGGGAAGGAGGGAGTATTTAGATGGGAACCGGTTCTGATCCAGAACTACTACACCAAATCAGACGCCCATTTCAAATGTTGTAAACTAGCTTCAGGCAGCTGCATTTGGATCACCAATAACACCCAGGAAGTCGTCCTTAATAGTACCAATGCAGAACTACAAAATAGCATATGAATGTGTAAGCATATAACTTGCATAATTTAATGGACATAACATTTAAACTAAAAATGTAGAATATTCACTTCAACCAATAAAACTTGACGAATTCCAGCTACATTAGTGGCTTTCACACGAGGATGAAGCGAATTTCTAAGAAACTACATTCAGAATAACAGTAATCACTCAGACAACTTAAGAGTCCTGGACCATTTAACATGTTTAAGAGTGGCAAATCAGTATAGACCACCATTTGGAGAAGGTAAGCTCCAACTACAGACTAAATACCAGCATTACATGGTAAGAGTCCTAGACCATTTAACATGTTTAAGAGTGGCAAAATAACAGCAATCACTCACAAAACTTAAAGAGTCCTAGACCATTTAAAATGTTTAAGAGTGGCAAATCAGTACAAGTACTAAAGTGCAATTAACTAAAGTGCAATGACATATGGACATACAATTTCTGTAGCATCAACTCGAGTTCCAATTATCTTTAGCCGGATCTCACTATCCTTCTGGATCTTGACCTGTTAAGAAACAAATAACTCTGAGATGTTCTGAAAAAATCCATAGGAACGAATACAGTGTAGCATATTTATTCAGACCGCGAAACATATCAAAGAAGGTGGTAGTAACAAGAATAAGTACTTACAGATCCATCTGATGTTGTGTAATGAGGCATATCACCAGATTGAAACTCCATATCATCTGGTATCAACTGTCAAGACAAAATGTCAAATGTAAAGTACTAATATGCCTTCCAGCAAACTAGTAAAAAATGCTATAAGAACCACTGGCCATAGGAAAGCTAATCCAAATCAGAGCTAACACAACTGCCTCCAAGATAAACTCTCACTCAATTTTAAGCACCAAAAACAGAATGCATCAAGACTTTAAATGTTTACGTGTATCTTCCAGGATAACTGGCAACCTCACAAAACATGACGCAGCTATGTCCTATATGTTCCATTCATCTGATAGTTAAGAATGTAAGCCGAAACAAAAACAAAACTCAGAGTATACTCACATGATTGGAAACAAAAATCTGGACTGGCCCCGCCTCGGCGAAAAACCCCATCTGCATGACAATCCAGAAATACATAAAACATGAAGAAAAATCACAGCTCTAAATCCTTTCATTCTGATAGATCTTTACCTTGTTAACCATAGTAACAACTGCTTCCAGAATTTCTCCTTTAAAAGGCCGGAACACAACGCACTGATACTTAATCGGGAACGTCACAAACCCGGTTCCGTCTCGAATTAAACCCTTGCCCACGCTCTCAATTCCCGTAATTGCCACAATAAACCCATGCCTACCACTGCAATAGAGAATGCACAGATGTCGGCCCCACTGATTATAGATGATTTTGCAGGTTTAATTGGATTAGGGGTGATGATTACCTGCAAGTTCCCTCGACATCTTTCATGAGCTTAGAGACGAGCTTGTCCCGGAGGTCTCGGCCGAAGTGGCGGGGGTGGAGCTGCATGTTCCGCTCCAATATGATGTGGAAAAACATGTTTTCCGGCGAGTCGAGGCGGTGGCGCGTGCTGAGAAGAAGTCGGGCTCTTTTTCCCGCGGCCGGTGTTTGAGAGGAAGGGTTCAGCTGGAATGTGATTTTGATTTCTCTGATTTGGGAATATGTTGTTAAAGGTGTTTTATAAATAGGAAATATTACCTTTGGTCCACTAAGATTGTCCTTTTCCTCATTAGAATGGGTTTTTGACTGTTTTCTAATTTTAATATTTACACATTTTTTTAATTTTAGGGGATAATAATGTAGATTTCTGTTTTACCCCTTCCTTTCATGATTTACTATCATTCCTCTAAAAACTCACTTCTCTAATTAGCTGTGTTAGAGTCCTTTTGCAAAAAGTAAAATTAAAAGGTTGACAATGTTAGAGGATACGATGGAGTAGTTGGATGTTGTATGACACACTGGAGAAGTAAATATAAACATAAATAAATATGATATGAGCAGTATTTTGTTTGTCCAAACATTACATTAATTGTTTAGCTCATTATTTTTTCGGCCTAACCTGAAGTGTAAAAAAATGTTTGGGCGAAAATAATATCATATTTATTCTTTCGATATATTAAGTTCAATTGAATTATATTGTATTAGTTCAGTATATCATACTTCGTTCAATTTAATTCAATTTAATTTTAATCTGATGATGTTTAAATTACATTAACTACATTATATATACTTTTTAGTTTACTTGAATTCTTTTTGTTCAATTCAAATAACTGAAAATTTCAAATACTTATAAAAGTTATACTTTCATTATAGTGTCTGAAAATTCCTATTGGCTAATTTAGCTTTCACAATTTAACTTTCTTATTCTTTTGAAAAAATGGCGGGTTAGTTTTCATTACTTTAAATAAACGGGTAACAGTTGAATACCGATCTAACTAGTGAGTGTGCATCAGTTACTAGTCGCTCAACTTTAACAATAGAGCACCTAATGAATACCATACCCAAAATATGAACTTTTCTAACCATAAAACTAACATATGTGAGGTTTCTAGAAATTTTTGGATAAACCACAACGCGTTTTTGCAATCCGTTTTTATTATTTGGCGTGTGACCCTCGTGTCACTTGTTTACTTCAGCGCGTTGAGAGTTCGACTTGGACCCCTGATAGTGCATGAACTTCCATGCCATGGAATGCTGCATCTGTTTATAGTTGAGTCCATCCCTGAAGTATAGATGATCGACACTCTCCTTTTCTTAGCCATTGTATTTGAATGTCCCAAGTCATCCCGCTCTCTTCAAATGAAACGCCAAGCACTGTTTTTCGATGTTGAAGATCTTCTAACATTGAATCTGGATTTAATCTGAGCTTTCCATTAGAAACGAGCTCCCATTTCACAAGTCTTTTCCCTTCTTTGTAATGGTATTGCGCCTATTTCAGACCAATGTAAATTGTTAACATTTGTTCAAAATCATGTTTAAACATTCACTCCTTTAGTTACAGAAAAGGCTGTGGGATGGTAATCATTGAAAAGAGCCTTGCTACGGGATTTTGAAAATCATCTTTCCATATAAAGTCCACAAGCTTCCCCAAAGCTCATCCAAAAGGACGATAACGTATTACAGAAGACCGAGCCATTGCATAGCAACCACAAAACAAAAACAAACTATCAATGGAGCAAATCTTGAAATGCACTAGTGTTACATAATCAATAGTCAACCATTCCAACGATTTACAGAGCCAATGTATTTACAGCCAAGTCACAACTACTGTGATAGATCCAAAGTCAAATGCAATAAATAATAACAGAAAAAAAAGAAACTTTCCGCCAATTGGAGAACAGTTGCCTCCTTACAAAGCAGGTTAGGAATATCCCGCCATCCCAGAACACGACAAAACGTCTGATGCTTCAACTTCCAGTAGAGCAGGGGGTGAAGACCACACCAAATTTGCGGCACCATACTGCAACCACACTAGAAATCAAAAACAAACATAGGGTTACCGAAAAGTGCTCCTGCAGAAAATCAAACCCAAACATAAACTAATGTACTAGGAATCATGAATCACTAATTTAATTCAGTTAAATTCTTATGGGTTGAAATTACTATTGGTTTCCCACTTCATGTTTCGACTAACAATCACACTTCTGAAAGAGTACCCTTCCACCTTTGACATTCCTATGGATTGCATAACAAAGAACAGAATGTGTGGCAAAGTAATGCCAAGGACATTGCTGGGTCAATTGTGACGAATAAATATATCCACAAGGACTTAGGCCTAGTACACGATATGCGAGAGGTCTTCATGAACTATACAAAAGGACAGCATACAGGTGAAAAGAATGGGGTATTGCTGGGGAGATATTAGTCCAAGAGCAAGTGATATTAGTGGAAAGAATTTCAGCCATTGAAACGGCAGTAGAGAATGAATCTACAACACTTAGTGTATATATGATTAGATAGTCAATTGAAGCCAAATCAGAGACGCTTTTGTTCAAACATTTCTCATATCTGGTGATTTAAGTGAGCAGGTGGTGGAATAATGACAAGGTTCACAATGGATTGATGTGGGGACAGAGGAATACTGAACCTGGCTTCATGTTATAATGTAGATAATATTCATGATAACTGACCTAGAAATACCATATAATTAGTACTAAGTCTTTATCTGACTTTTTGGGGTCCACTTATACGGATACAATCTCACCATATGCATTCTACTACAGCACATATATAATCATTAAACTTTGTCAAGAACCAAATCTACCAGCCTACATTCACTAAACAATATGAAATAAAGGCATGCTTCCATGAACTAACCTTATCCTCTTCAGAAAAGTCTACTTATGAACAATCAAATTTCGCCTCATAAGAACCTAGGCTGTCTATCAGACGACTTCAGAATCTGAAAGGAGCACATTAGACTTTCATCTACACTCATCATTGCACCAGCATTATCAAATTCACCACAATAGTTTGGAGCAGAGAAGATGGTAACTAGTTGCCTGTCTGCGAAAAACTCATAGCCATCCTCCACAACCTGTCAAGTGAGGAGGAGAAAAGTCGAAAGGCTTGCACGTGAGAATGAGTTGTCCAAAACACACACACATATATAGATATATATATATATATATATATATATATATATATATAGAAACACACACTACTATACTACCAAGGGGCAAAATAGGTATAATTACCTGATGGGCACGACAGACAAGGTCCATATCATTCTGCATTAAGAATTCTGCGACTTTATCAGGGCCAAAGGTGTATGAAACTCCCCTGTCATTCATTCCCCAACCTTTAATTTCTCTACAAGGATCTGACCAAAGCAAGTCACAAAGCAAGCCAGAGTCTGGAACATCATTTGGGCGATTCAAGTTTCTTATTTGGTCCACGTTTGTTAAATCCGGAGAGAGACCACCATGCATGCAGAGTATTTTGTCATCAATTAAAGCAGCTACAGGAAGACAGTTGAAGCAATCTGTAAAGACTTTCCAAAGCCTAACATTAAACCGACGTTTACACTCATCGTAGAACCCATATATCCGGTTAATTGAAGCACATTCATGATTTCCACGCAAAAGGAAGAAATTCTCCGGATACTTTATCTTGTAAGCCAGCAGAAGGCAGATGGTCTCAAGACTCTGCTTTCCGCGGTCCACATAATCCCCAAGAAACAAATAATTGGCCTCAGGGGGGAAGCCTCCATATTCAAAGAGTCTCAAGAGATCACAGTATTGCCCATGAATGTCACCTGGAATCCAAAAGAAACAAACAGATGAATGTCACAGTATGCTAGACCCTCCCAATTAGACCATAAAAGATGAGCAGACTAGCAACTGAATATCATTCATAAAGTTAAGGAATGTATTTCCTCAATTTCTCTGCAGCCAAGTGTTGTAAATGCAATCATTTCCAAGAGTAAACCAGCAGGCAGTAAGCCAATAAAAAGTACAATGATTAGATGTTCCAATAGATGCTTAATGTTGTGAGATAGTCAATCTCAGATGTTATAAACACATCAATGTCCAAAGTAAACAGAAAATAAATTTATTAATTACAATATTATACACTAGTAATATCAGAAAAATTGAGGTGAAAGAAGCAAAAGCCAGCATTTCACCATTACACCCCACAAGAACCCCACAAGAAATCTTTAGGAGCAGTAAAACAGGTCTGCAGAGAAGTTCATAGCTTTGGAACATCCAAGTCCAACTCTCATTTAGCAAATGTGTTCCTTGTGTTGGCTTTAAAATTCAACCCTTAAAAACTACTCCCTTCGATTGCTTAACATTGTCCCCAAACAAAAGGGCACAATATTTAAGAAAAGTAACATGAGTTGTTGAGATTGTATTGGGAGCGTAAAAAGTAAATTGAGTGGATGAAAATAACCTAAACTTTGCTAAAAGGGATAGGAGCCATTGTTAGAAAACAAAACAAAAAAGGAAAGGGGGCCAATGTTAGGAAACTGGAGGGAGTAGTAATTTTGTAGGCAAGTTGATTGTGCCTAGTGCAATTAGAGGCACCAAAACTACTGTTAAAACACTCTTAACCAAAATATCATACACCTCACTACAATTGGACAAGGAACCGCACAAAGATAAAAGACTGAGCAGCTGTGTGTGAGTTTGGTTCTATATAAAATATAAATGCAAATAGGGGGTAAGGAAATGACAAACTATGATCATTTCTGTCAAAGGATAAACGAAGAGGTTAAAGTACAGAAACCAGAGACACTGAACATTGTAAGATTGAAAAAGACTAAACTATTAATATCAGAAAGATCATATCAAAGTTTCTATGATGTTCCGAGTTCCGTGGAATGTGTATTGAGGCACAGAACACCCCGACCACAAAAATGTAAAAGCAAAACATGAAACCTCTTAATGATGTTGAAGCATGCAGATAAAGACAACAAACCCTAGAAAGCTTCTCCTTGAAAAGTGAAAAGGAGACTCTATTTTGTTGCCTGGATAACTATGAAATCTTCATAATATGCAGGCCTTTGAGGTACAGAAGAAGAAACCAGATAACAAGCTAACCCAGACCAGTTTACAATACAGAATCAAACTGTTACCAACAAGGCAACAGCCAAATAATTTATCCTTTCGATATGTAAATTCCATTTTAATATTAAAATTATCATTTTCAAAGACCAAAAAATCGTTCAGCTACTGTGTGTCAAAAATCTGTAAGCCTTCAAATCTATACCCCATAGGCATTTGGACACTTAAAATTGTCACCTTTCTCCTTTCTCACGCCCATTGTACCGTTTGTTCTGTAAAGAGGATCTACCAACTAAATAGAAAGCAAAATCTAAATTTCGTAATTCAACAGATGAACCTAGCATGACTCATATGAAGCTGTCTAGGGAACTACCAAGTAACATAACGACCAAATTCCTACAATAACTAAAAAAGAAACCATTTTTCATATCATTTGAAGCATAAAAATGAACATTTCCACCAAAACTGTTTCATTCAAATCCAGACCCACATAAAAAACATTTTGCAATCAGGTATTCCAGAAACAATTACCGCAGATCTTGATAGGCGCCTCGAGCTCCAAGAGATTAGGCTGCTGGAGGAAGATTTCGCGGGAGGCGGTGCAAAGCGAGCGGATCTCCGCCTCGGAAAGCTGCACTTGGCGCACCGTGCGGGCTTGCCGGAACTCCAGCAACCGGTTGATTATGTCTTCCAGTACGGCAGGCTCAATCCCCTGCCCATTCGCCGCCATCTCCTCCCCCAAAAGAAATCTAGGGTTTGTGATCCGGGACGAGGAATAACGAAAGTATAGATTCTGTGTGAGAGTCAATGGGGAGAGAGAGATGGATATGAGGGCTGCAACTCCGATGTGGCGGAGGAGACTATAGAGGAGGAGGAGGCATGTTGTAAATAATATTATTAAGAGGTTCGTCGGAGTCGATAATTCCGGCGCCCTCGTGTGGTTGTGTGTCAATTGTGGCCTACGGCCTTATAAATATATTGCTCCCTCCTCTTTATTTTTGATTTAAAGAAGGAATTTTTTTCTTTTAAAGCTTTAAATTCATAATGGCTTCTTAAGGCTTTCGGTGTACTTTCCCAATCTAGCATTAAAAGAAGGGTTGGGGTGTGTTTTTTTCATCCACAAATAAAGTACAAGTTTCATTTATTTATAGTTTGAAAACGTGTGTTATAATTCTATGGCGAAATATGAGTAGGAGGTATATTTGGCATAATGAGATAGAGTCGGAGTATTGCATGTGAAATTTGAACGCTAATTTAATATAAATGTGAATGTAAGAAAAGTTCTCTCTCTATAAACCCTCTCTTGACAATCCTCTCCCAAAAGTCACCCAACCCAAAACCCTAGTCTTGGGGCTCTAGATGTAGTTTTTCTTTTCGCTTTAGTAGCTTTAGTAGTGAACTGAAATTGGTCGGCGAAGAGGTGACCAATCGGACTGTAAGTCGGAGAAGGAGCACAAGCATGGCCTCATCGCCGAGCGAAGAAGATGTCGGCGTCGGAGAAAGAGGTGACACATCACTCATTTTCTCGGAGAAACTGGTCGGACGACGGAGCCAGAGCGGCGGTGCTCGCTCGTTGACGCACGAAGAAGCTCAGCCAACCCTCCTGGTGACGGAAAACCCAACATCCGGTCGACCCAGCGAACATGCAGCCACCACTGCAGAGGTGGCGAACAGATCTGAGTCGGAGGTGATACCGGTCAAGCCGGAGAAACCCTCGTATAGAGAAGATGGAAGCGGTAAATGGCCGACGACGGCAGAGCAAGGCCGCCGGGAGTGGAGCAAGCCCGCTGGTGGCGGAGCAAAGCCACTAGAGGTGGTGCACTCAGCCCGGTTCTGACAAAATAAAAACTTAAAAATTTCGATAATCCTTTATCTAATGGTGACCGGCGAAAATGTCACAAACCACGACAATCAATCGTGGGTCAGATTCGTTCGAATAGGACGGCAGGTTCAGATCTGTAACAGTTGAATCGGTCATCGTAATGGACTAAAATGAATATATGCTGGTTTTTTCTAACTTTAGTTGGGCTAATTTTTCTCCAGTTCTGGCACCTTTTTGCCTTTGCTTCGATTTCAGCTTTATAATTTTAGCATAGTTTAATTTAGGTTCTTTTCTGCTATTCTCTTTGATAGGGAGGAAGATGTTTGAAAAAATTGGGTCCTTTTGTCTAGAGCATTAGATTAGGAGGTTTATACCAATTTAGGTTCTATAACGACTTTTTTAAACTATAAAACTCGGTCGGACATGGATATTAGTTCACATCCACCCCAAACCCTCCCCGCCCCACTAAATCTGTTCTATGTCCACTAATTTAATATACAATAATTTATTATTTATCCATAATGCACATATCTTACCTATAGTATTTTCATGTGAATACATTTTAATATTTTAATATTAAAATTATTATAATAGAGTGGATTTTAGGTATTTTTGGAGATAAAAGATGTATGAGTACAATGAGTTTAAAGTGGGTAAGGGAACCGAAGTGGGTAATGGAACAAGGGTGGATTTTATGTTATACCTGATGGGGTGGGGTGGATTTTAATGTTGTACCCGTCATGGGGGATGAGACGGGTATGGATGTAATAATTTTAAGTGGGCATGTGTATGGAGGTACAATCATCCGTACCCGCCCCTCCCCACCCCATTGCTATCCCTAGGAAGAAACACTAGTGGTAAAGTCATACCAAAAGTGTTTAATTTGTGTACTGAGAATTGGATGAATCAAACGAAAGAATACATTGGTATTTATAGGGGTTGATCTTAGAGATCCTTTAATCAGGTTAGGTTAAATATTGACTTTCCTTACAGGAATAGTTATTTTACCATTAGCCCATGAATGGTATTCCTCTTCTTTCATTTATTACCAAAAGAGTGAAAAAAACTCGTGTTTCTATCTCCCTTTTCCAACCAGTGTTGCTTTCTTCTCTGTTTCCATCTAGACTCTTCCATGTCGAGCTATTTTTCTAGTTAAAGCTCCAGCTTGGCCATCTCAGATTGAACCTCGGAGGTTATAACACCTTGTTGTAGCCGATGGAGTTGGTATGTAAGCTGATCTTTTATCTTATGTTGAATGTAAAATTCATATTTAGCCTATAATAAAAGACCCTGAGAACATTCTAATATAGTTGATGGTAAGTTTAACGTTGTCTCATTCCAGTATTCTAAGACCTTGTTCTGACAATAAGGGGATTGTATCCAGTAATTCGCAAAAAGAAAAGGTTTATGACTCCGTCTCAATGACATTTCCCTTGTTCTATCCCTTAGGTGCAATAGGATGGGGACATGGTCTGATTGATGAATGCAAAGATGTTGGAGCTTAGTAGTATGGTAAGCATTCATCCAGGATAGCGTTGCCACTGCCCTATCCAATATTGCCTTCACTGTTCGAGGGTCTTGCCTATTTTTGAAGTAGGTATATTTGTACCCCTCATAGCCCAGATCTATAAGATTGCAATGACTAAGGGCCATTGTGAAGTCATCAATTTGATTTGGAGGGCGTCTGTTAGCGCTTTCAAACTCACTTTGGTGCAACACTTCGTTAAAATCACCAATACACAACCATGGTAGGCTGGAATTATTGCAGAGGGTGGGGAATCGTTCCCAAAATTGTGGGCATTTGTGTGTTTCTGGCTCACCGTATATGCCTGTGCAGTGCCATAGATTCTTTGTTCTGGGATCTTTCACTGTGAAATCAATAAAGTTAGAAGAGTAACACAAAACCGAAACTTTTACTTCTCTATTCCAAAGAAGAGCTAGACCCCCAAGTTACCAATAGCATCTACAAAGACGCAATGTAAATCTAGATTTTTTTATTCCTACAAGCTTACTAGCAGTACATTTAGTTTTCGATAAAAAAAATTTAAAAGGAGAGAATTTGCGTATAAGGTCCTTCAAGTGTCTGACTTCGCGGGGGTGTGAGAGCCCTCGATAATTCCAGCTTAGAATAGTCATGGTTTTCAGCGAGACTGGTGCTTGCCAGTCGCCGCTGCTGGTCCAAATGCGTGAGAGCCCATATTAAAGTTCATTCCTTCCGGAAGGATAAAAGGAGCACTAGAATTCGTCTTTTGCTTTTTGGGTCATTTGGCTCATTCTCGAGAAGCCAGTCCTCAAAATATGATTTTCTTTTAAAGATTGTAAGCTAGGCCTTTGTTGGATAATACTGGGCCACTGCATGGATTTTGGCCTAATCTTTTTCCTCTAGATTATTCACTGCTGAACTTCCTTCCTTATCATAAAAATTAATCTTTCTAATGGACCCATCCAACATATGTCTCATACAAATTATCTTTGCATCTCCAAACAAAAGAGGGTCTTCCTTAGGAACAATATTTATTTTTGTGTCATTTTCTCCATCATTTTTAGCATCTCCACTGCGCCCCACAATTAGTTTTCCACCAGCTACTCCTTCAGCAATCATTGCTCCAGTTTTCCCTATCCGATGTCCACCACGGTTCATCTATGTCACCGACGTGTTATCAGATCCAGCGGCTCAATCAAATTTAGCACCGAGTTCTCTTGTCAAGGCTCTAACTTCCGTCGGCGAGGTAAGTTCCCATTTTTTTCATCGGCATCATAGAATCGGTCATTCCATCGGCATATCCACCTAAATACTGTCCCAACTGATTGTTTCCACTAGAGGGACCATGAGGCTTCAAATGGCCCCTGTATGTCGACATCATAGCCTCCTTTTGCAATTTTCCATCAGTAGCCGTGTTTGGTTGGAACAAATTTTAACGAATGGGCGTTGGCATCGAGGAGGTGATCTTTGTTGTAGGCATCGACCGATGGTTGAAGCGAGTTTCACTATTGGTACCTTACCATCACGGCCCCCCATGATTTTGAGTGGGAGGATCGCCTTGGTATCCTCGTCCAAGGAGATTTCAATAATGGATGGCCTACTCTCAAAACCTGGATGCGGAGAATTCAGGTAAATGTTGCCACTAGTATCCTCCTGCGTTGACTGTGCGTTATGCTTTGTTGGTGTCGACCGCAGTAAGTTTATTGGATGAGCGGACATGGATTTAATGAGCTCTCTTTCATATGTCGCAGATTTGGTTGGCTTACGATGCTCTTGCTCATTAACTACCAAAGCTGCAGCCCAGAATTTTGCGACACTAGCATCAGGCATAAAAGTCGAGTCCTGCTCATGCGAAGGTAAGCCATATTTTTTCAAATTTATATTATTCAATGTTGTCTTAGGAGTAGTTATTATCAATTAACCATCATTATTAACAGAAAAACTCCCAGCACAATCAACGCCCTTTACTGTAAGGTGAATCTAGTTGTTGGTCATCCTACAATTACGGCTTGATGCTGTCGTAATTATAGGAGAACCGTTTGCTTGATTTGTGGGCGTCATAAATTCATTGATTGCTAATTTTTTGCCCCTGGGGATTGATTTTTCTAGCACACCAATTGTCGGAGCTTCTTGATAGGTTTTGCTTTATGGTGCAGATGCCTTGTAAATGAAATTTGATCGAGCTTCTTGCAGCCTTCGTTGGTGTAGTACCCCAGGCCCTGGTTGTGGAAAAGGCTGATCATTTTCAAAATGCATCCAATGCCCATGGCCTATTGGCATGAGTGTGTCCCTTTAGTGGGGTATCTTTCAATGGGTATTCTGTCTTGGGATGATCCAAACAACCACACAGTTGGCAAAATGCAGGCAGCCTCTCATATTGGAAATAGAATAGGAAATCAGTTCCATTATATGCAACAATAATGACACATGCCAATGGCTTGTAGCTATTAAAAATTGCCCCCAGCTTCAAATTTTTCCCTTACTGGAGCCAACTTTGTTCCTGGACACTTTCACAAAGTCGCTCAGGTAATCTCCAACCAAGGCAGTCATGCCTGGTGTCATAAGAATTGGCAGAATGTCATGGACATGGATCCAAATGGGGGTTTTCGCAAAACAAAGGTGGTAGAGAGCTTCAGAGTTATTGTTTCTTTAAAGACAACCAGACATTTTTCAAATGACCAAGGTGAAGTGTCAATTACCTTGGATTTATCTTCAAGCTTCTCAAATTTGAACAAGGCCAAGTTATCTCCCATGTGGTGTCCTTCAACTCCTCATTTGCATTTCCACACTCTAACTATGGTGGAGATCATAAAGTCAACTCTTTTTTTTTTGTTTTTGGGCTGATAATCTTTGCACCAATAGGTAAGATTGTGGCTGTTGGTCGGCTAAGGAGTCTTGGGCAGTAATTCTTTGTGAGGTTTCCTCGGATAGGTTGATTTTTGCATACTGGGCTATCAATTCTTTCCCCATGGTTAATGCTATGTGCTACCCCGACACTTGACATAGGTGGAGAATCACATATCGATTCGACATGACACACGGCACAACACATGACACACGTCGAAATCTGGCCGAGTTGCGTATAGATAAACGAATCAAAAAGCGGATGTGGGTATCGAAACACAATGCACAAAATGTACAACATCTAGTTCTGATTTTTAATTATATGACATTGACATCGTAATCTAGCTATCTGCTGTCTATTTTACTTCCTAACTCATCAAGAACACCAATAGTCTAATTCCAAGTATTACATAAACGACTAATTTCTTTTACAGAATGTCTACAAATATCACCCTCTGTTATTTTTTACTAAATTTTTTTGGTCCCTAATATATGACCTAATACCATCTTTTGATTCTCGTTTCCAAAACCACCGGCATTCAGAACCCTATAAATTCAAAACGATTTGTTTGGTCCCCAAGACAGTTTTCAAGGTGGTTTTTCAGGTGGGTTTGAGGAGCAAAAATGGTATGAAATCATATGTTAGGGACCAAAATAACAATTTAGTCTACCTGTAAACCACCCAGAATATGGTTTGAGGACCAAACAAATTGTTTTGAATTTGTAGGGTACTGAAAGGAGGTGATTTTGGAAACGGAAACCAAAAGATGGTATTAGGTTATATGTTAGAGACCAAAAAAATAATTTAGTCATTATTTTTTATTCCACACACAAAAAAATGAAATACTATTAGAATCATGGGCTTCTATCATAAAATCAATTTGTACTATGTAGAGGTGACTCATGATCTTATATACTGAGTTATATGACTGTCAACCACCAATGTGGGACTAACTCTAATACGCCCCCTCACGTGCAGCGGGAATCAGTGTGCAAACGTGACAGAATGGGGGTAACGGGCCGACCTTGGGCTCTGATACCATATTAGAATCAAGGGCTTCTATCATAAAACCAATTGGTACTATGTAGAGGTGACTCATGATCTTATATACCGAGTTATATAACTGTTAACCACCAATGTGGGACTAACTCTAACAAATACAAAAATGGATGCAGGAGAAGATGTACGTCGTGAGTCAAATTTACTCAATGCTCCGATGTCGATGTATACTACAATTCTTAAATACAATATCAATGGAGGTGAGAAGAAACTAAGGAAATGCAACTTTTGCAATAACGAAAACACCAATTCCTACTCAAAGCTGAGGTTTCACCTTCTTGGAAGGGGTAAGGGAATTTCTGTATGTGATAAGGTGACAGATGATGTTCGTGATGAAATGAAGCGTGGAGAGAATGAAATTGAACTCAAAAAGTCGTCGGCAAATAATGCAGAGCAACAAAGGGCATCTTATGTTTCCCTTCCTACAAAATGTGATGTGAAACATAATAAAGAGAAGAAGAAGCAATCAAAGGTGGTTCTGCCATTGCAAGGGCTTTCAAAGCGAAAGATATAGACGAGCTCGATATGATGTACGAGTACTTAGTGGGCTGGCTTACATTTTGAAGTTGGAATTTTGTTGGCTTATATTTAGAAGTAAGTAATTTAAAGTTGGAATTTTGTTGGCTTATATTTAGAAGTAAGTAATTTAAAGTTGGAATTTTGTTGGCTAATGTTTTTATGTTTGGAATTTTGATTGGTGAAATGAATGTGTAAGCACCTAAGCAGAGTACCCATTTTATAATGATTTGACTTTTATTATTAGGAATGAAATTTTAATTTTAATCATATTATTGCTTTCAGTTATCAACTTTTTTTGTTTTATAAGTTAGTTTTTTTATTATTAATAAAATAATAAAATATAGGCATGTCGAAATATATTTTACTGACACTTTACATGATTGACGTATCGGAAAAAATAGTCAAGACACTCGGTTGATCGAATCAACGTATCGGTAAAAATGGAAAAAAATTGATGGAAAAAATTGAGTTTCGCCGTATCCGATCCCTACTCGAATACGACACTAAATCCGTGTCGGGGTAACATGGAAAAAAAATTGATGGAAAAAATTGAGTGTCACCGTATCCGATCCCTACTCAAATACAACACTAAATCCGTGTCGGGTAAAATAGGCTACGAGAGAATCTGTATGGCAAACTAATAGAATAGGGAAAGAATGATTGCAGTGGATGAATTTGGTGAGAGGTAGGTTGTAGATGTCAATATATAGAGATTGAAGCCGTGATCTTCATATTGAAGAAATCCTTCGATCAAGCGATTATTTTATCTTGATTGATATCAATGAATATGGTATGGATGTGGAATTTAATTCTCCATTCAGTGTTCGATAAAGGTGTAATTGTGATAGTTCCAAATTTGGCTAAATGCGAAGATTCGCTCGTCCTCAGCGGTCCATACCAACCGACACCCTAGCCAACGTATGAGAGGTAAATTACGGTAACCCAGCACCAGGACCAATGGGCTACGTATGAGAGGTAAATCACGGTAACCCAGCACCAGGACCAATGGGCTTGGTATGAGCTCGGTGCGCACAAGGAAGCCTTGCAAAGGAAGAACTCCCCATACTGCCGCTACCGAGTATCGAACCTGGATCATTGGCTTACCCACCCATTTCCCAACCACTGGGGTACACCCGTGGGTGTGATAGTTCCAAATTTGGTGATGATGCAAACAGGTTGAGTGTTTTCAAGAATGCCTCCCTAGTTATTCAAAAGATGAAATTTCACACTTTACTGAATTTCAATACATTTAAATAGTAGGGGAAATTCTCAGGAAATGCGGTATTTCCATAAGATCATAGACAATCAACATGGGCATTTACCTTAAATGTTGTATTTTTTTAATAAAATTTAAATATTGCATTTTATAAGTTAAAACAAGTAGAGTCTGTCTCTTGAAAGACGGTCTTTCCATAAGTTATGGAAAGACCAAGGTTTAAAGTGTAAATAAGAAGAAATTAAGATAAAATTTTCGGGTTGCATGAACCGGATTATAAATTTTATAACTACTACATGTTTCATACTAAAACTTTAATATTGCAACTAAGACCTTTTACCTTTAATTATTCTAATCAAACCCCGTCTTTCCATAAGTCTATGGAAAGACCGTCTTTCCCAAGACTTTGCCAAACAAGTAATAATATGTATATGAAGGTGAAAATATAAAAATATATGATATAAAAAAATATTTTTAAAATTTTTAAATTTTGTATGTAATTTAACAAATGCAATATATAAGGTAAGAAATAAGTGATTTATCCATAACTTTGTGGACATGCCTCTTCTAAATAGTAGTGTCGCCTAATTGTTTTATTTAAATTATATGCTGTTTGTATTTAATGTGATTGCAAGTAATCTTTCCTTAAAAGGGAAAATCTAATTCTAAAAGATTTTTTCAGATCGTTTACCTACGTAACGTTTTGGAATATCAGTTGTTTAACGGCTATTGACATCTATAGAAAAAGCTGTTTATTGTCATCGGTTTAATTAGCTAATTGGTCGGTGATTTGTTAGGTGTTTGATTTTGAATTTTTCTTTATAAAATCAAATGTTAACTTTATCTACACCTTACCAAATATTAACTACTGATAAAGAAATACCTAACCCCCCATTCCAGTTTAAATTACACACTTAATTTATAACACTATTTTCTATTAAAGTTTGAACGCATATATATAGATATATGAGACATAATATTATCGTATGTGATATTGTTGAATTTGTCGTAACAAGTAGTTTATAGAAATTACTTTTTGTTTGCCGTTTTATATGTAGGTAAACATATTAACGATCAAACATGTCTCTCGAACGGTGTGCAATATGTTGTAATTTAAGTTAGGACAGAGGGAGTATGAGATAAACTAGTCTCACTATGAATTGGGCCCGGTTTAGTGGTAAGTCACACTCTCTATAACTGAGAGGTCCAGAGTTCAAAACACACCCCCATCAAGAATTGTGAATATTAGAGTAATTTCTTAATGGGGAATACCTAGTGTCATGAGACCGTGTCGGTGGTCCCATTGTGATTTTCTAACATGTAGGTGGTCAATGGTGGTGAGATCGTGGTGATTCCAATTTTGGTGGCGTCAGTTCATCGGTGGTTCAACGTTTGGATGGAGGGCGTGTCCCTAGCTATTCAAATGGGTGGAGTTTCAGGCTCCGCTGAGTTCCATTAGATTCAATGGTGGTGTTTCCTAGTTAGGTACTAGATTAGAATGTTAATATGTAATTTGGTTGTTTGTTTGTAATCTCTTTCCAAAAAAAATATATATATACTAGTCTCGCTGATTTTTACATTTCAACTTTTTAGCTACACCGAAAGTTAAGGCAAAGTCTTAGGAAAGACGGTCTTTCCATAGGCTTATGGAAAGACAGGGTTTAATTCGAATAATAAAAGGTAAACGGTCTTAGTTGCAACATTAAAAATTTAGTATGCAACATGTAGTAGTTATAAAATTCATAACCCGGTTCATGCAACCCGAAAATTTTATCTTAAATTCTTCTAATTTACACTTTAAACCTTGGTCTTTCCATGACTTATGGAAAGACCGTCTTTCAAGAGACGCACTCGAAAGTTAATTATAAAATATTTATGAAAATATACTTGTTAAACCGACTAAAAGTTAGATCAATAATGAAAAATCATATTTCAATAGCTTTTAGTGTTACATTATAATTATTAATATATTGCGATACATTCTAGAAAAAGTTTCAATATTATAAGAATCTCGTTAGAATAAATAAATATAAATATTAAACCAATACATTAATTACATCAATTATAAAAATGACTTTATAAATGATTAGTCGATTTAAAGCAAAACTTTGAGTTTATTCTAATCATTGTTTGGAAATAAAAAAATCAATGGAAAAACAAGTAAGTGGAAAATAATTTATAAAACAACCTCTTTTTATATAATTTTTTCCTAATCCTTTATTATATCACAAATTCTTGTTTTACACCGTTTAGTTATTGATATCATTTTATAAATAATACAACTTATGAAATAATTTGCTATTTATTTTCATTTATTACAATGTACTTCCTATAATTTTAATATTTTTAAAATTTAATTATAATCTAGTTTTTAAAATTATAGACAAATTTTTCCATTAATCTAATAGTTTGATGGTCTAATAAGAGACACACTGTCTTCTATCATAATTAAGGTACGACGAAAATAATTCTTGCACTCTACTGGCATCTCATTTAAGGTATAACGATAACCATTTCCAAAAAAGAAAAGGTGTAACGATAAC
The DNA here is from genome assembly GCA_037428765.1 of Rubia yunnanensis. Classification (NCBI taxonomy): domain Eukaryota; kingdom Viridiplantae; phylum Streptophyta; class Magnoliopsida; order Gentianales; family Rubiaceae; genus Rubia; species Rubia yunnanensis. The sequence continues at coordinate 133,465,613 of CM075062.1, forward strand.
AATTCAATGAATTCATGCATTCTACCTTATTTTAGGTACTAACGTAAACAAATATTTTTTCTTGCATTCTACCGAATCGATCCAGAAGAAATTTTACTTAAAAAAGAAAGTGGGTAAGAAAGTTCGTACAGTTGACCGATTCCATATAATATTTCCTACCAATTGATGAATTCATGCAATCTATAATTATAAATTGAGTGGTTCTCTTGACAGGCGGTCTGTTCATAAGTTTATAGATATGTCATTTATTTCTTACCTTATACATTGCATTTCTTAAATTACATATAAAATTTAAAATTTTTAAAAATATATTTATATATCATATATCTTTATATTTTCACATTCAAATATATAATATCACTTATTTTAAGTTATAAAATACAATATTTAAATTTTATAAAAAATTACAAATTTAATGCAAATGCCCCTGACAACTGTACTTAAACTTATGGAAAGTTAGCATTTCCTTATACTTTCCTTATAAATTTATAATCATTATTACAGATTCTATGTGATTTTGTGGTATCTTTTTTTTGTTGTTTGGTTTCTGTTTTATCCAACTCTTGACCAATCTGCAAACTCTCTATTCTCTATTTACAAAGTTTCAAAGACGATTTGACCTCCGGCCACCGTTGCCTGAACCTCCGGCGAATTTTTCTGGGTTTTTCTGATGCCGGAATCTTGACAACATGCATTGTCAAGACGTTTCATCCTAATCTGAGAAGACCCCACCTTGAATTCATCCTGTTCTTCCTTTTTTTCTTTTTGCGGTTTCAAGGTATCATTTTTCTTGCAAATTTTGTTTTTCTCCACCAAATTACAGTGCTAAATGGTTGTTCATATATGGCTATCGTATTGTGCTGGCTTCTTTGTTTTTCTCCATGCATGTTTACGAATTTTCGTTTCTGGGTTTGCATTTTTTGCTGTTGGATTTTGTTGATCTTGTGATTCTGTATGTGTCCTGATATGTGCTCGCTTCCCGATGATTCTAATGTTCAGGCTACTGGGATTTTAGTGATATCGAATTTAACATGGCTTTAGGAATTCATTGTGTGGATGTCACAGAAGTTTTATGCTGCTCTTTTGAAGAGCTTCAGGATCCGCAGAATCGGATGAAAATGGAAAACCATGTCTTTGAAAGTTGATTTTTACTTTCTGTTATTTTGAATTCGTAGATTGTAACTTGTAAGTGGGAAATGGTACTGTCTCCTTTGTTGTAGCCTTAAGATGAAACTGTCTAATGTTGGCTGGACTCCAATGCATCAGTACAAGAATGCGTCCCATATGAAGAGTCTTGTTTCTATAACTAAAATACGCATAGAGCAGGACTTTCATGTGAAACCGAGGGAGTAAATTACATTCTTTAACTAAATAGATTGAAATCTCGAAAGAGAACTTTGTGTTCGTGTTTAATTAATAGCAGTGCTTAGAGGCAATCACCATCCTTCGTTTCACTTCCTCCAACTACAGAGGTGTTCTTTCCTCTCCCTCAACATATGTGTGCTCTTATTGTTTCTTACACACTCCAACCATCCCCTCTGTAGTCTCTAATATGTCTCTATCAGGTTGCTTAGCTTTTGTTTAATATCACCTTTGTATATATATATATATACATTTATGGTTACTTGATCGATATTTAGGGTCACAACTCACGAAAAGTTAAATGTCGTGATCTTGAGAAAAAATGTCACTGGAATGGCTGAGTTCTGTGCACGTGTTCTCTTTGCTGTCTCTTTTCATGTGGTTGGAAACTTGGTTAAGGAAAGAGTCATTTTGTTTGCACTCTTACAGAACTTAATACACATAATTCGTTACTCGAATGCTTGTGTCTGTGGTTGGAAATTTCAGTTCTAATCACATCAAGTTCAGTTTTATAATGTTTTGCTGTTCTCAGTTTATTACAATTATTATTTTGTTTCAGGTTACATTCCTCTAAGAACAAAATGTCAGAATGTAAACAGATAGAAATGGATTTAATTTCATTGGAGACGCAGCCTCTGAAAGCAGGGTCGCCAGAAGCCTCAGAACATCATCATCAACATCACCATCATCATTCTCATTCGCTTAAGTTTTCTTGTAGTCGTGTTTGTTCATTTGCAAATGAACAACAAAGTGGATCAGATTCTGAAGAACGAACAAAGTCAAAATCAAAACTTTTAGGACTCATACTGTTTTACATGGTAGTCATGGTAGTTGAGGTCGTAGGAGGACTGAGAGCAAACAGCCTAGCAGTACTTACTGATGCTGCTCACTTGCTTGCAGACATCGCCGGATTTTTCATCTCTCTTTTTGCAGTCGGAATGGCAGGCTGGTCGTCGACTCCTCAACACTCATTTGGCTTCAGCCGCCTTGAAGTTCTGGGAGCTCTCATATCCATACAGCTCATATGGTTAATCTCCGGGGTCCTGATATACGAATCAGTGGACAGAATTCTCCACAAAACCGACAAGGTGAATGGAGGACTCATGTTTGCCATTGCTGCATTTGGATTCTTGGTGAATTTAGTCATGATCTTCTGGCTAGGCCACGATCATCATCATCATCACGGGCACGAGTGTGATCATCATCAACATCATCATCACGATAAGGCTGGAGAAGATGATCCTCAGAAGAATGTGAAGTTCTTGAATATAAATGTTCAAGGGGCTTACTTGCATGTTATGACTGACCTGATCCAGTCCATTGGAGTGATGATCGCGGGTTTTATCATCTGGCTGAAACCGGAATGGCTGGTGGTTGATCTGCTCTCGACGCTCATCTTTGCCATTTTTGCGCTCAGCACGACTCTTCCAATGCTCAAGAGTATAATCGGCATTTTGATGGAGAGGACGCCAAGTGAGATTGACATTGCTGCACTTGAAAAGGGGTTGAAGTGCATCAAGGGAGTTGATGGTGTCCATGATCTGCATGTTTGGTCTATTACTTCTGGGAAATTTGCGTTAGCTTGCCATATGGTGATTGGAGCTGGAGTTGATCAAAATGAAATTCTTTGTAATGCTAGGGAATTTTGTGAAATAACTTGTGGGATTCATCATGTTACAATCCAAGTTGAAACAGAAATTGTATGATAACATAGTAACTTTATAATGATAGTGCCATTCCTCTTTTTTAAAGTTAGGATTTGCTTTTCATAAAATATATTTCAAGAATCGTCTCAAAATTGATAAAATTATTTCAAGAATCGTCTCTAATTTGAAACAGTAGCTCTGAATGCTCGCTCCAGTTGACTAAAGTTCGAAAAGAGAAATAAACTTTTCAAACAAAAACAATGGAATCTTTGTTGCTGAAAAAGAAACAGTAAATTAAGAAGGTAATCGATGCTTAGTCCTTACCCTTCCAACCAAACAATCAAGATAACCAGTTCAAGGTGAAGAAAACTACAATATATTATATGAATGATCAGAAGAGATTCTCCTAAATGACTAATGCTTTCAACAATCAGTAGTAAGTTCTTTTCATTGTCACGCCGCAGTAAGGAAGCGTATTCTACAATGAATCCGTGTTTACCCGTAGAAAAGGGGGGAAAATTTTGAGCAAGATATGGGAATACAAACAAAAGTTGTGCATACCACCCTATTCCTTTTCCAGCAAACCTAAACTCAGGACCTCAGGTGGAACAGCAGCCTTTCTTTGAGTTGGGTGATGAATCACCAACATTAATGGTGGTACCCTGACCGGGAAGAGCAGTGGTTGCTTCTGCTTCCTGTGCTGCCAATGTCTTCTTGCTTATGATGTGATATATATCTGTCAAAACATCGTGGAAAGCCTTGTCGACATTATGCGCTTCCAGCGCTGAAGTCTCGAGAAATGAGAGCCCTTCCTTCTCAGCCAAGGACTGTCCATCGTTCTCTTGAACAGATCTAAGATGGTTGAGATCGGATTTGTTTCCGGCCATCATGATAACAATGTTGGAATCAGCGTGATCCCTCAATTCTCGAAGCCACCTTTGGACATTATCAAAAGTTTGTCTCTTGGTTATATCATAGACAAGTAGAGCTCCAACAGCTCCTCTGTAGTAAGCACTGGTAATCGCCCGGTACCTTTCCTGTCCAGCAGTATCCCATATTTGAGCCTTCACTGTCTTTCCCTCTATCTGAACCATAAAAACAATAGACCATTAGGTTACAGTTAGCCTTTCTTAACCACCTATTAAAGCAGCCAAACTGCAATTCTCTCATCATAACATCAGATAAAACCAGAAATGGATTGCGAATTCTGATAGAAGATAATGACATCTCAAGAATATTACTGAAAACCACTAATTCTTAAACCATCAGAATAGTGTTAGCTAATCAATATCAACTAAAACTCCCGATGTGCACTTTCTTCCATTTCATAGCAGATAATATAATTCATTGGCAACTACTTCAGTTCTCCACATCTTAACGAAACCCATCAGAAAGACATTTGCTGAAGCTTTGGCAAAAAGAGCAAAGAAGTAATCAAGAGCATCAAGTACTCACATTTACCAAAAACTATCAATTATTCGCAGGTTCTGTCTCCAAAAACTATCAAAAGTCTAAATATTACAAAACAACACAATTCCAACGCAATCATGCAAACTAAATCACTATCTAGAAGAAATCATTCAAAACTAACCCAATCAAATTGCATTACCCAGCCAAAACATTTACCCTCTGTTTAGTTGCATGCAATTCAGGGCACTGGCTATCGACACTTCAACTTTCTTGGAAATCAATAATCTAATTCCTATACCCCAATTTCTACAACGGAAAAAAAAGGCATCTGCCCAACAAAAAAAACCCATAGAAACAAACCCATTATCCGAATTACTAAGAATCATGAAAAGTTGCAATACTATCACAAATCTACGAGATACAACATAGTAATATTATTATATATCAACGGGATTTCATGGGGAAAGAAAAAGTAGTAGCAACTAGCAAGTTGCAACAATCGTCACTGAATTAATTCCAAAATGAAAAAAAAAAACCCCAAAAAATATACAATCGAAAAATCGACCTGAAGCGTGCGGGTGGCGAATTCAACGCCGATTGTGGATTTGGACTCCAGACAAAACTCGTTCCGAGTAAACCTAGACAGAATGTTGGATTTCCCGACCCCGGAGTCGCCGATCAACACGATCTTGAACAGATAATCGTACTCGTGGTCCACTCTATTCGCCATCCTCGCGTCCCTTTCTTTTTAATTTATTCAAAAAATGGATAAAATCCCTCCAGATGATCTCTGCTTTCTCTTTCACACACCTGCAAAAAAACACGAAGAACAGATCCGAAACAGAAATTCCTTCAGATCCAATGAACACCACAAACCCAGAAAAATAAAAATCGAGCGGAGGCGCTTACCGGAAAGGAGAGATCTGAATTTGAATAGACGAAACGGAAAATGGAGGAGAAGGAAAATGCGGCAAATTAGTCTGCGCGTAATAGGCCGAATCGATTTATTTGCGGGCTTTTGTTGGAGAAAATTACAAAATTTATACAGTAAAATAATAGTAATGGGAAATGTGGAAATCTTTATTTAACGTTTTCCATAAATTGCATTTACCTTTCTTAGACTTTGGCTATTTGTAAATTAGTCCTTGAATTTCCATTTTAACCACATTTATGTTGGGATTTCCTGAATATCTAACGTCGCTAACCTACCTGTACGACCTGACTAACTAAATTACCATTCTTGTAATACTTACTAACCTATTAGTTAATTGTTTCACTTAATGCTGAAGATTTTGCCTTTGGTATAAAGATGGTCACACCTACCAAATTTGTTAATACCAAATATGTAGAGCAGTTAAAATTTGTGGTACCTAAATTAGACATGATTTTAACATGAGAAAGGCTTGTTCTACAAAATTTATCTATATTTTAGTTCAGTTTAATATTGTTCAGTTCAATTCAGATTAGTTCAATTACATAAAAATTTAAGTCGATGAAATTTAGTTTAATTTAATTATACTATTCTTATTTTTTAATGTATTTATTCTTAGTTCAATTCAGTTCAAATTAGTTCAGATAAGCTCTAGAGAACAAGGTCAAAGTCTCTTGTGTGAGACCGTTAATAGTTAGACCAATCATGAAAAACTTCACTCAAATGACTTTAAGGATTAGATTATAATTATTTTTATTTTTACATATTTAAATAATTTTCAAAATTATAGAAATCTCGCTGCATAAATGAAAATAAACATCAAATCATTCCATTAATTATATTAATTGTAAAATAATTCATCTAACGGTTAAGTGATCTAAAACAAGACTTTGTATTTTAATAAACCGAGCTCAAATTAAACATAATAAAAATATTATGAACATATCAAAACTAAATTAATCAACTCAAATTTTGCCGAACTTGATCAACTAAGTTGGAAAGAACAATATCTTAGAGCATTCCCAATAGAAAGCGCGCCAACCGTGCAAATAAAACCATCTGTTGAAATAGGGTTTCACTACAACATATATAAAGTATTATTGATGACAGACATTTTTAAAGTTTTAGTTTTTAATACAAGACATTTTTTGGAATAGTAACAAACTCATTTTAATTTGATGTTTAATTTTGGAAATTGAAGTTTAATTTTGACGAGGTCATTATAATATTACCTCCTGAAAATTGAAGTTCAATTTTGATGAGGTCATTTTAAATTTGGCAAAGTGTTGAGAAAGACTGTTTTCCACGTGCTTATGGAAAGATGGGATTTATTGGAATATAAAAAGGTAAAATGTCTTAGTTGCAATATTAAAAATTTATTATACAACGTGTAGTAGTTATAAAGTTTATAACCCGCTTCATGCAACCCAAAATTCTTATCTTCATTTCTTTTAATTTGTACTTTAAACATTGGTCTTTCCATGACTTATGAAAAGATCGTCTTCCAATAGACATGCTCCTTAAATTTTGTCCACATTATATATTAACTCATTGTTTAACCCTGCATTAGAGATAATATTTAAGATTGAAAGTTACTTATATGAATTGAATACTCCCTTGGTTATGGTATGTTTGACACCATATATTTATGTGTTGTTATTTTTATTAGTTGAAATGTGTAGAGAAAATTGAGTGAAAAAGTAAACGATTTAATGGCTGATTGAAAATGATTAAATATTTTCCATAAAAGAAAATATGCCAATTTTTACAAAATATGGAGTACATAAAATAGTAAATGGGCCAAAGGTAAAGAAATGGAGAAGTATGAAATTGTATGGTAAGATAATCTTAATGGAAGATAGACTATCCTTTATAAATTTGTAGCATAAAATGTACATGTGATCATCGTTTGCCTTTATTATTTGGTAACTAGATCATCACCATTACTCTTTTACTTCAAGATATTAGTTAACGACGAAATGTTACGAATGAGAAATTTGGTTTTACCTGATTAATTTAATTATTACTACTCTGTTCCAACATAACCTATCTAACCAAGTATGTAATAAAGTAATGTATAAAGACACGAGACTTGGTTACGCAGTTCAGTGAAATCCACCTACATTTGCGGGGCCTGACCTAGTTCAGAATGAATCCACTAATCACAAAGATAGAGTACAAAGTACACCATACACTTATACTTATCTTATCTAACTATAACGTGAATCCTGCAAGCTCCCCTTGCTACCGATCCGCCTTGATCAGACTCCCTCTGACCTCGAAACTCGTCGACGCTGGATCTCCTCCTCCCGAGGAATTAAAGTATACGATTATAAACTTTGAACAACAGGTTACGCATGTTGGAACATAGAATTCTGGCTCTTGCCATATTCTCGAAAGATAAAAAAAGTCTCTATGCAGATTTTATCTATTAAGTCCATAAGATTAATGCAGCTGTGATGTCCTATATATATAGTCCATGAGCAGATCATAATTCTCTATAATTATCTCCATAATATTCCTATTTCTTATCTGCTTTTGAAGCATATTCAAATCCCATAAATAAAAGGATTTTCCTTATCTCAAATATCCCATAAATCATTTTCCATAATTATAGGGATTTTTCATAAACCCAATATGCTTCTACCACACGCCAAAAATACCATACTGCGAAATATCCCTTCTTCCATAGATAAATATCCACGCAATATTCAGCCAGCAATAAAAACCTTTTAGGCTTCATTTTTTCATATGTTCCAACTTGGAAAGTCATTGTACACATGAAGTTTATTCCATCTCCAATTCTGATATGCATGAATTCATGTGCAAATATAATTCCCTCTCCACATAAATATTCGGATTACAATCAAATTTCTTGGAGATAGAAATTACCAAATCTAATCCCTTAAAGAAATGAATTAATATATTCCGTCCAAATCCTTCCACAAAGGATATTTATCAAATCAATATAAATCCAATCTAATTCCATAGGAATTGATATTCTGAATTTAAACCTCATGGACGAAATATTTTCTTCTCAGATTTCTTCGCAAACTTCCATAAATCTCAATAATTCATTCTTTGATGTTTCAACACAACAATTCCATATTTGCATAATTTCCATAAATTGCCAACTAGATAAATCTAGACTTTATAATCTTTCTCTTTGGCATTTTGTGAACCAATCACTTTTTGACATTTCATCACAAGAACTTATGCGAATAAAGACATCAACCTTGAAAACCACTTTGGATGTTGGAACATAGAAACATAACATCTCCCCCTAACTTCCAGATTCCCTCAACATCCAGGAATAATGATCATGTTGGAACATCAACCCAACAAAACATCTTCCCCTTGGGCCCATAAACATGCCAACCGCAATAGACACTATAAACTAAAATATCCAATAAATGCATCTTCCCCTGAAGCAAATATCGGCCTATGTTGGAACATAACCATAGCGAAACCTTTAAACCTCTTCAGGAGCAACTATCTGTGCCACATCTAATCTAGCCTTTTCTGCCTCCAAAGTTACCAACTAAATGGCTAGAGCTCTCAACTTCGCATTAATGGCCACAAACTTGACCTTCTTCTCATCAACACCAGAAGTTGTAGCCTCAGAATTCCAAGGCAGATCATGCACCTGTCTGATATTCAAGCTAGATGCAGTAGCGTTCCCTTGAGTGGTCACTAAGATTGAAATCCTCCAGTAATTTCTTGCCTCTGATGTTGTATCACTCAAAATCTGGATCAATGTTGCATCCCTTATAATTCTTGTAAAATCTCCAGATTGTACTTTTTGTAGATTGAGACGGCAGTCTTGCGACCCAAATAGTCCGAGTAGGCTGTAAATCCACACCCCTCATATACACCAAGATCAGTTATCTTCTTAGCTAATATTATATCTCTTATGGCAGTCTGATCAGCAATGCTTTCAATAATCTGCTCAACTTGTGTGGAAACATCAATCACTTATGTTGAAACATAGTAGCTCTCAGCTTCACCCGCTTTCTCTATGTTGGAACATAAGATATTTTCACTGCTTAAGAATCAACACCTCAAGTCTGTATCGATGTTAGATCATCACCTGCTCAACTTCCTTCACTTCATCAGTATTTTCTCCCCCTATCTCCATGTCTAGTGTTGAAACATAGCTTGTTCACCATCCAGATCATAATCTTCTCCAACCACATTTACTGACGTTTGAACATCAGAATCTTTAATCACACCAGGCTAGTTTATTTCCATGTCCACATTTTCTCTCCCTGTCTCCATACTCTGTTTTTGTTCACTTTTTTCTTCTTTCTAATTTTTTTTTGTTTTTCTACTTTCCTGTACAAAAAAAAAATCTATAGCTAAATAATTTTTTTAAGAAATACCTTAAATCTGACAAACACCTAAGTGTTGTCTGAGCAGCTCAAATGTGGCAGTATCCAACGGCTTTGTAAAAATATCTGCAAATTGCTCATATGTTGGAATATAGGCAACCACCACTTCATTCCTTTCAACAAGATCTCGAATAAAATGATGCCTTATGTCAATGTGCTTTGTTCGAGAGTGCTGAACTGGATTTTTAGAAATATCAATAGCACTTGTGTTGTCACATAAAATCTTCGAAGGCCCTTGATGAATTCCATAGTCTTTCAACATTTGCTTCATCCATAATAGTTGTGCACAACAACTTTCAGCAGCAAGATATTCAGCTTCCGTAGTAGACAAAGAGATCAAATTATGTTTCTTACTATACCAAGAAACTAGATTCGTGCTAATAAAGAATCACCCACATGTAGTGCTTTTATGGTCATATGCATTACCAGCCCAACCAGAGTCATTGTACCCAATCAGATCAGAGTCTTGATTCTTAGAATACCAGACACCATACTTAGAAGTCCCACTCACATATCGGATAATTATTTTTACTGTAGTTAAATAAGATTCCTTCGAGTCAGCTTGAAATCTTGCACATAATCCTACGCTGAAACATATATCTGGTCTACTAACTGTCAAATACAATAGAATCCCAATCATACCCCTGTACAATTTCTGATCAACTCCAACTCCTTTCTCGTCTTTCACCAACTTATCAAACACTCCCATATGTGTTCGGACTGCTCTAGAATTGCTTAGTCCGAATTTCTTCACTAAATCCAGGGCATACTTACTCTGATTTATGAACAAGCCATCCTTCTCTCGCTTGACTTGAAGCCCTAAAAAATATGTGAGTTCTCCAACCATACTCATCTTAAATTCAGCCTGCATTAGAGTCACGAAATCCCGCACCATTGATGATGAAGTAGAGCCAAACACAATATCATCAACATAGATTTGAGCTATCAAAATCTTTGATGCATTTTCGAGCACAAATAAGGTGCGATCTACTCCCCCTCGACGATAATCTCTCTCAAGAAGAAAGTTAGTAAGTCATTCATACCATGCCCTGGGTGCTTGTTTCAGACCATACAACGCTTTTTGAGTAAAAAAAATGATGGGGGTAATGAGGATCCTCAAATCCTTTAGGTTTTTCAACATAAACTTCTTCATTTTCCACCCCATTGAGAAAAGAATTTTTGACATCCATCTGGCATAGAGTAAAATTCATAGTGCATGCAATAGCAAGTAAAATTTGAATTGTCTCTAACCTAGCAACTGGTGCGAATGTCTCATCAAAATCAACTCCTTCAATCTGAGTATATCCTTGAGCAACCAGTCTAGCTTTATTTCGATTAATCTGACCATCAGCATTAGATTTGTTCTTGAAGATCCACTTAGTGCCAATAACATTTACACCTTTAGAACGAGGAGTGAGATACCATACATCATTGTGTGCAAACTGACCGAGTTCTTCTTGCATTTCCGAAATCCAATATTCATCAACTAAAGCTTCCTTGTAGTTCTTGGGTTCAATAAAAGAGATGAAACATTGTAGTCCTTCTAGTTCTCTGTAATTTACCCGAGGGATTGATTGAGTTCTCCTAATGCTTGTTTCTGGTTGCACCTGTGTTGGAACATGTAGTGGTACCGTGGGGGATGATGTTACAACATACTCGATTTCTTCAGGTTCATCAGGATTGTCAGTCTGTTCCGATGTTCCAACATTGCCCGGCTTATTAGGATAACTGCTCTGTGTTGGAACATGACCTTCATCTGGTACATCTTCTCTATCAGCTGATACTTGTGGGTCGACAGAATCATCCACAATAACATTTATCAATTCCATGAGTGCATTTGTCCGAAGATTGAAGACACGATAAGCTCGATTATTCACGGAATACCCAAGAAAATCACTACGATTGTCGAACTTCGTCCATTGTTCTCTATCTCTGAGAATATAGCACTTGCTTCCAAATACATGAAAATATGATACATTTGGCTTTCTGCCCTTCCAGATCTCGTGTGAAGTGTTGCTTGTGAATGGACGGAGATATACACGATTAATCGTATAACAAGCTGTATTAATAGCTTCTGCCCACCACTTTTTATGGATTCCTTTCTCAGCTAGCATGACTCGAGCCATCTCCTGAAGAGTCATGTTCTTCCTTTCAACAATGTCATTCTGTTGAGGAGTGATTGGAGCAGAGAACTCATGCTGAATCCCAAGTTCATCACAGAAGTCACTAAACAGAGAGTTTTCAAATTCTCTGCCATGATCACTGCAAATTCTGACAATATTTCCTACTGAACTTCCCTTTTCCATCTACAGTTTTATCACTAAACTTCTAAACATGTCCACCGTATCGGATTTTTCTTTTAGAAAAGCTACCCAAGTGTATCTAGAGAAATCATCAACACATACAAATATATACTTCTTGCCACTCACACTGGGTGTAATGACTGGACCTATTAAATCCATATGCAGTAATTCAAGATTTCTTGAGGTAGTTATATGTTGAACTGAAGAGTGGGGAGATCAAATTTTTTTAACTTGTTGACACGGTCCACAAATAAATCCATTTTTGCTTGTAAGTGTAGGTATACCTTGCACAACCTTCACATTTGCAATTTTCACCAAGGTTTTGTAGTTGATGTGCCAGAGATTTCTGTGCCACGAGATTCCTTCATCCAGTTTAGAGCTCAAACACTTCACTTCCTGTTCTAGCAAATAACAGTTGTCTGATGATCGAATGCCTGAATGGACTTTATCTTTGCCATGTTTCACTATGCACCTGTCTTTCTGAAACTCTACTGTCATACTGTCATCACACAATTGACTAATGCTCAATAGATTTTCTTTTAGGTCTTCAACAAACAAAACATTTATGAATACTAGGAATCCTTCAATATGCAGTTCACCCTTTCCAACAATTCAACTCTTCTTTCCATCGCCAAAAGTAAAAAACCACCATCATATAGTTTGATGTTTGTAAAAAATTCCTAATTTCCAGTCATGTGTTGAGAACATCCACTATCAAAGTACCACAAGTCTCTAAAATGTGCCATGAGAGACGTATGAGCAATATGGCAAGTGTTAGTGTGTTTAATAACCCATACATTTTTTACCATCCTTACTCGCTGAACATTGTCTATGTTGGAATATACCGAGAGTTGTCATCCTTTCATGATATCCCTGAGCAGTTTCCGATATTGTTCCTCTGTATGACCTTGAGACATGTAGTAGCTACAGATGAGAGGTTTCATCTGGTGAGTCTGAAACTTTCCTTTTATCTCTCGTATCTTTGTTTTGAGGGTGACGGTGCTTCGTGTTGGTTTGTCATACCCGATTCCTTGTCTATCTCCAAAGTCTTTTCCCATGGTCAGAATGTCATCAAGTTTTGCCGTACCAATGTTTAACTTGTTAATGGCTTTTTTGGCCATCTCAGCTCTCTTAGTTATTGAGACTAGACTTGAGTCTAGTTCTTTAATCTCTCCTTTGAGTTCAACTATTAAATCCAGCAAGACCTTCTCCTGTGCGGAAAGTTGAATTTTCTCTTCCTTCAACACTGTGTTTGTATCAACAACTTTTATCCACATGCCATACATTTTTTGTATAACGTGTATATCTCCCCATCACTCACAACTTGTCCTTCATCATCACTGGAAGAGTCATTAGAACCTGTGTTGGAACATACAACAACATTCTTCTCTGGCATGTTGGAACATGCATCACCATCTGATCTATTGGGGACTTTTGCTCCAAATGCCACATAATTTCTTGTGAATTCATCTTCGCCTTTCTCATCTTCTTTGACTTCACTCCATGTGGTAACATATGATTTTCCCTGCTTCTTCCTAGTATTTGTACATTGAGCCTATATGTGACCATATCCTTCACATTCTCGACATTGAATTCTTTCATGCTGCCTTCCTTCACCACTTTGGTTTCTAGAAACTTGCTGACTTCCTTGTTCCATCCGAGTTCCACGATTACCAAAATCTTGAGGACAAGGTTTATTTCCACCAGATATTTCCTGTGATTTCTTGTTTACCACTTTCTTTAGCATTCTTGAGAAATTCTTGGTGATAAAAACAAGTTCATCAATACCATCATCACTGTCAGACTCATGGTTGATATTTGATGAAGATGATTTGAACGCCAATTAGATTTTCCTCACAGGCTGTTGTATGCTCATCTCATAGGTCTGCAAGGATCCCATTAGTTCATCTATGGTCATTGTGCCTACGTTTCTTGCTTCTCGAATTGCTGTGACTTTCATAGCAAATCTTTTGGGAAGTGATCTCAGGGTCTTTTTCACCATTTTGCTTCCTTGTAGACTTTTCCAAGTTGATACGCCATGTTGGAGATGTCTTAAGTTTCACATTAAATATTGCAATAGTATCATCCTCCTCCATCTTTAGTTCCTTAAACTTTGTAGCCAACATTTGTAGTTTGGATTCACTTACATAACTTGTTCCTTCATGAACAGTTTCCAGGATGTCCCAACCTTTCTTTGCTTGATGACAAGTTGAGATGAGTTTGAACTGTTCTTCATCCACCGCCGTGAAAATAGCATTTAATGCCTTTGAATTTGCCAATGACGCCTTCAGTTCATCTGGAGACCAAGTAGACTTGTCTTTGAGTTTCTGCTTCTTCGAACTCGATTCTCATTCTTTCTCCTTTAAGCTAGTTTCAGCATCTTCAGTCGGAGGATTCCATTCAGTTTTAACAAATCGCCAAGCCAGTTCATCCAGTGAATTTATGAACACTCGCATGCGAGCCTTCCAGTCGTTGTAATTTGTTCCTTCCAGTAGTGGTGGCCGAGACACAGAAGCTCCTTCTCTGATCGCCATTGGTAAAACTGGATCACACTTTCCTTGACACAACCAAGGCACAAATAAGTGACCTCGCTCTGATACTAGTTGAAATTTGGTTTTACCTAATTATTCAATTATCACTATTGTATTCCAACATAACATATCTAACCAAGTATTCAATGAAGTAACACATAAAGACACGAGACTTGGTTACGTAGTTTGGTGAAATCCACCTACATCTGCTGAGCCTGACCCAGTTCAGAATGAATCCACTAATTAGAAAGATACTGTACAAAGTACACCATACAATTATACTTATCTTATCCAACTATAACGTGAATCCTGCAAGCTCCCCTTGCTACCGATCTGCCTTGATCAAACTCCCCCTGACCTCGAAACTCGTCGACGCTGGATCTCCTCCTCCAGAGGAATTAAGGTATACAATTCTGAACTTTGAACAATAGGTTACGTAAACATAGAATTCTGGCTCTTGCAATACTCTTGAAAGATAAAAAATTTATATGCAAATTTTTTCTATTAAGTCCATAAGATTAATGCAGTCGCGATGTCCTCTCTATATAGTCCAAGAGTAGATGGGAATTCTCCATACTTATCTCCCTAATATTCCTATTCCTTATCTACTTTTGAAGCATATCCAAATCCCATAAATAAAATGATTTTCCCCATCTCAAATATTCCATAAATAATTTTCCATAATTATAGGAATTTTTCATAAACCTAGTATGCTTCTACCACGCGCCTAAAATACCATATTGCGAAATCTCCTTTCTTCCATAAATAAATATCCACGCAATATTCAGGCAACAGTAACAACCTTTTAGGCTTCAATTTTCCATATGTTCCAACATGGAAAGTCATTGCACACATGAAGTTTATTCCATCTCCAATTATGATACGCATGAAGTCATGTGCAAATATAATTCTTTCTCCACATAAATATTCGGATTACAATCAAATCTCTTGGAGATAGAAATTACCAAATCTAATCCCTTAAAGAAAGGAATTAATATATTTCGTCCAAATCCTTCCACAAAGGATATTTGTCAAATAAATATAAATCCAATCTAATCCCATATGAATTGATATATTCTGAATTTAAACTCCATGGATGTAATATTTTCTTCTCAGATTTCTTCGCAAACTTTCATAAATCTCAATCATTCCTTTTTTGATGTTTCAACACAACAATTCTATGTTTACATAATTTCCACAAATTGCCAATTAGATAAATCTAGAATTTATAGAATGAATTGAAACAAGTATGGAAATACAAACTCAAAAGTACCAAAAGATTGTTTGGTACCTCTTCAAATCCAAAAGGTTAATTAATAAGAGTTAAAAAGTTTCGAATTTATGAATGACTAGTTCAAGGTATGATTCATGAATTGAGATTTTCAAGAGTTAGATACATGAATTAGAAAATTTTAGACCAACTCCTATGTATAGATAGCAAGTTTTTTTTTTGAAATTAATCATTCAAAGATCCTGGAAAAATGCACAGCGGCGGTTACAATGAGTGGAATTGACACCAACCCAACTAGCTTCTAGCAATAACTAATCTATTGCAAGGAAATTTAAATTACATGTCAACCAGACTCACCGTTTGTACCATTACAGATTAGAGATCAATAAAATTGTAACATCGCCCTCGGGAATGTTAACTCGCTTCTATGAAAAATCATGACCACTTAGCAAAGAGGAGCATATCACACATCAATATCCCTTTGCCAAACAGGAAACTTCAACAACTATAATGCCACTTGATCCAAAACACAATCTATGTTGTCCAAACTGGAAACACCTTGAAAAACACATATCGAGAATGGGACTTTTCCTAAAGGAATACACAATCTATAAAACCAAATCGAACAAATACATCGACATGAACAAGAATTGGGTGATCGTTAAGAACACAACAGTCTAATTTATCCAGTCGATGAACATTACTAATGTTTGGAGACAAATCCATATTTATTCAATAACATAAATATCAAAAGAACATCAATTAAAAGAATTACTATTTTCCCATCTCCCCATAATCATGGAGAGATGGGGAAAGAATATTGAAGAAGATAAGGCTTTTAAGAGAGGAGGGTTGTGAGTGCGACGCTTAGGGATGGTTTTATGTCGCTTGTGTTTCAATTAAAGAAAACTGGTAATCCAAATAGATTTGGTAGTCCAAGGCCTCCATTTTTGCACCCAGCCGCCACACACACAATGCCCAACACCGGATACACAAGTATGGGAGTTGTATATATAGAGAGAGTTAGAGTGTTAGGGTGTGAGTTTTGAAAACATCTGTCATGATCTTAAAAATTACCCCTCTTATAAGTCTGTATCATGTTTAGCCCCATTGTAGAAATAAAACTTATGTCTGTTCGTGGAGATAGTGAACATGTTTAATGAACTATGTGTTTTCTTGTCTTGTTCTTTGATAGAGTAGATGATAGAATATTCTGAATGATTTGGTTTAATTAGGATTGATACTTTACATATATAGAACGGTGTAGGTTCGATGTACTTAGCTCCATGTACTCTATTTATTCATCTATGATAGACACACCAAATATGGTGAATTACACACTTTCATGGTATCAGACAGGTAAGGATGCAACAGAAACAACAACCAATTGAAGTTGGTGAGAGAAGCAATGAATATACCTTGCAAAAGAGTTTTCTTTCAATATCAAAGCTTGCAATCCATTAAAATCCCCTCACATATTTGAAACCCCATCATACCCTTGACCTCTCAACTTTGACAAGAACAATTTCTTATCTACAAACAGTTTCTTAAGAGCCTCCATCAAAATAATAGATTTGGTATTGGAAACATGCACAAGAGCAAGAAAATGTTCAAGAATGCATCCTTGCTTGTTGACATATCTCAAAAAACTCCCATTTGCTCTTATATTGATGCATCTCTAGCCTCATCAACAAGAAGAGAAAACAAACTATCTCCAATGTCATTAACAATAACATCAGTTACCTTAGCAACAGAATCACTTGAGAGCTATTTCTGAACATTGGGAGATGTCAACTTGCAATTTCTGGGAACATTTTCATTCATTACCTTAGCAACATCATCACTTCCCTTGCAATACCAATCAACCAATTCAAGATAATTACCCTTGTTGATGGAATCCCAACCTTCATGTGCGATATGCCTTCTCTACTTCAGTAATTTGAGCGTCGAAACAATGTGAGATACTTTGATTTTGAAGGCTAAAATTTCTCAATTTGATAGCTGCACCATGATGATTTCCATCCACATTCGTAGCATGTTAACGTTATATTAGCCTTAGAATTAACATTTTTCTTAGACCCCATTCACAGAATTTAAAATGCATCGATGTTGGCCTTCTTAAATACTTTTGGATTTTTAGTACAAATGAAGTGCACCTTTTGAACAACTTGTGTGCAGTCTGTGGACGTCTATTGTATAATTATATATATATATATATATATATATTTGCAAATGAAGTGCACCTTTTGGACAACTTGTGTGTAGTCTTTGGACGTCGATTGTATAATTATATATATATATATATATATAAATAATCATATTGTGAGGAAAATTATTGAATTTTTGTATAAATAAATGTAACGGACAGAATTCAATGATTAAGAAGCTTCTTTCTAATTATAAGATTAAAAGTATTTTCCTAGATTTATGTTATCTTTACTTTTCTATTTTGTTTGTGTGCGAAATTTATTTTCTGCTACAAGATGTGCATATATAGTGTCATAGTCACGTCAAAATATTAGATTTTGTTGCATATATAGTGTCCCAACGTGGATAAATCATATTTGTTCCCTCAATAGTACGATTATTTGAATTTCGTGCTATATTCGTGGAACTTTTCATTTGGACTATCTTTTCTCGTAAATCAGTTTGCTTCAATTGTTCTTATCTATTCTGATGTCGATTAAACTCGTTGTTGGAAAAGCGTAAGTCGACTTATGATTACGCCATCTTCCTTGATGGTAAGTGAGAAACATTTACTTTTGATATATGTTTGAAATTGAACACAAAATGAGGTGTGTGCATACGATGAATACTTATTTTCCTTTCATGTTATTAGTACAATGATTTGTGCATTTACTTCTAAAAAGAACACATCATTAATCTGATGGCATGTACCATGTGGCGACAAGAAAATAATATCAATGGCACAGTTGAATTAAATTAAAAGAATTAGCGATTCTACTCTTTGCTTTTCAATGGAAATTAACATAAATGTCAATGACTACCACAACTTTTGTTCGAAATATATATTTTTGCACCAAAATTTAATACAATAATTAATTACAAAGGTTCCAATCTAAAACTCATAAGTTGGCCATAATAATGAGGCCTGTCACAAGAATATTGAACCCCAAAGATCTTGTACTCAGCTCCTTAACAACACTAGAAACCGATGGAAGTGGAGAAGGCAATTCATGATACTCTGGGTTTGGCACGTATGATTCGTGACTATTCTCCGGGTCTGGCCCGTGTGTTTTGTAATGATACTCCGAGTTTGGCCCAAATGACTGATGATGATGATAATCCAGGTTTGACCGGTATAGCTGTTGAGCCCTAACCACGTCTTCAACTGCTAGGTTAACTTTCTTGATCCCAGGAGTCATATGCGAGTACATAATCGAATCTTGGGACTGGGAGTGCTCTAAACCTAGCAAATGTCCAATCGCATCGCCACTAATTCCAAGTTAAACGCATCCTCTGAAATTTCCTCAATGGCCCATATCATGTCAGCGTTCAGCTGGAGAATTCCCATCGGCGACTAGGAGGCGTGGTTCAAACTCCTTTGGGCAATCCGTGGAAGAACCTAATACTGATGTTGGGTTTAGATAAGATGTTCGTCTCCTCGAAAGTCACCCGAATGACTTATGAC
Source organism: Rubia yunnanensis (assembly GCA_037428765.1). Classification (NCBI taxonomy): domain Eukaryota; kingdom Viridiplantae; phylum Streptophyta; class Magnoliopsida; order Gentianales; family Rubiaceae; genus Rubia; species Rubia yunnanensis. Next base: position 133,485,070 of record CM075062.1, read on the forward strand.
CATGTCCCAAAGGTGCGAGCAAAGGCGGTTCCAATGTCGGTTTTACTCAGATGTTTGATTGGCTTGTTCTAGTGGAAAACGTAGTTTAGTGTGATTGGATGCGATGCACCGGGCCACATGTGTGTCCAAAAGTCATCTCCAACGCTCCTTTTTACGTATCTGATCTCGCCCGCTTCTCCTAGTGTTAAATATAAAGGTATCTTGGGCTTCCATGTTAAAACCAATTGATACTTAAGTGGAGGGAAACACTTAGATATAAAGGTATTTCCTAGTGTTAAAGGCTTGGTTTCAGCGATTCAGCTCCTACTTATTTCATCTGGGATTCCAGTGCAGTTCTGCCGACACTTCCCTGTTTGTGTTCTCCCAGGGATCAAAGATTTTATACCTGCTAGTATATGGGGAAGACATCATTCTTACCGGTCATGATCATATTCTCATTCGTTGGTTCATCACCCGCACTGATTGTGAGTTCACCATTAAGGATCTTGGTGCACTTCACTATTTTTTGGGATTGGAGATCTCTTGATCTTCATCTGGACTTTTTTTGGGGGAGGCTAAGTGTGCGATGGAGATACTTCAGCACACGGGTATGACATATGCTGTTCCTATTTCCACACCTTTTGTTTACGGCTCTCAGCTTCACAGCACCTCGGGGAGCTTTATCGCTCACTAGTCGGTGCCTTGCAGTACTTGACCATCACTCGCCCTGATCTCTCATATGCGGTCAACTCTGTTAGCCAGTTTCTCTAGTCGCCTCGAGAGGATCACTATCAGGCTGTCACTCGCATCCTTTGGTATGTCTGTGGCACGCTTCATCATGGTCTATCTTTTCGACCATCCCATAGTGGTCTTTCCTTTATGGGCTACTCTGATGCTAACTGGGCCCGTTGTCTCGAGACTCGGTTCCACTTATGGCTATGCCATATTTATTGGGGCAATCTTATCTCTTGAAGTGCTAAGAAGCAACCAACTGTGTCTCGATCCAGTTGTGAGTCCAAGTATCGTGCTATGATGAACACTGCTGCTGAACTTACCTGGGTGTGTAACCTGCTTAAGGAGCTTCAGATTTCCCTTTCATCGTTGCCTCTCCTACTTTGCGTAAATAGCAGTGCCATTTTTCTTGCTCAAAATCCGGTTGCACATAAACGGGCCAAACAGATAGACATCGACTACCACTTTGTTCGTGAGCTTGTTGCCTGACAGGCTTCATGTTAGTCATGTTCCATCCTCTTTGCAGGTTGCTGATATTTTCACTAAGGGTCTGTCACGTAATCTTTTTGATTTTTTTTCGTTCCAAGCTTTGCGTATCTTGTAGTTCTACGCTTCGCTTGAGGGGCCGGGGGGTGATAGAGTAGATGATAGAATATCCTGATTGATTTGGTTTAATTAGGATTGATACTGTACATATATAGAACAATCTAGGTTCGATGTACTTAGCTCCATGTACATCTATGATAGACAACCCAAATATGGTGAATTACACACTTTCATGCTTCATTTCTTGTTATCTTAATTCTGCAAAAGGGGATTAAATTTGCCAACATAGATAGTAAATAATTTTTTATCAATACAGTACATATTATATTTTGATTACTTTTGTTTTTTTCGCTTCCAAAAGGCGATAACCCTCGTCCTCAGGCCCTGGCCGCACTGACACCACGCCCATTACCATTTTTTTCCGCTTCCATTCACTCATCTGAATGCCATGTCTATATGTAAAAAACATTTAAACTTCAATTTTGTCATTGTGTATGTCCCATTTAAAAGCCGAGACTCCAAAATTAGAGAATTTGAAAACCAAGATTCCGTCTCCTGAAAGACGGTATTTCCATATTTCATGAAAATATCAATGTTTAAAGTATAAATTAGAAGAAATGAAGATAAAATTGTCGGGTTCCATGAATTGAGTTATAAACTTTATGATTACTACACGTTGCATGATAAAGTTTTAATATTGTAATCAAGACCTTTCACCTTTTTTATTTTAACTAAACCCCGTCTTTTATAAGCCAATGGAAAGATGGTCTTTCCCAATACTTTGTTGAAAACGAATCCATAATTTATCCAAAAATTGAGGGACGTAGGCGTAAATTATTATTTCCAAATTTATGATGCCATAGGCGGCGTCGTTTGCAGAGAGAAGACAAGAAATCTGGGCTGGCAATTTGGAAGTTCCTGACCGTAGCAGACTGGCAGATTATGCCAGGTGGGAAAGGGAGAGGGAATGTTAGTGGATTCCCATGTTTTTACATTGTTGGATTCAGTCAATCATCAATATTCAATGCTTTGTTTTACTTTTTGATTGAGCATCTTTCTTAGTTTAAGTGTGGTGTTTCTGATTGAAACGAATTTGAATTGGATGTTTTTTTAAGGGATAATAATTTCGCACTTCCATTTTATAAGTTTGTGAGGTGAAATACTTCTTGTTCGTCTCTTTTGTGTGGTTTGACTTCTACGAATGAATTTTTGGCACAGTGTTCCTTGAACCTGTTTCTGACGATGGTTTTGAGAACAATAAAAATTGTCAAAGCAGGGTTGGGTGATGGTTAGCTGTTAGCCTGTTACCCGTTACGATGCTTAAATTATTAACTCTTGAAATTAAGATGAAGAGTGATAGAATGATTTGCCGTAAGAAATTGTATTATTGATAACTGAATATATAGAGAGTACAATAGAGATGTAATAAGGAAATAACTCTAATCATAATAAATCATAATTTAATCAGTAATCTGATTTATCCTAACCCCCCCCTCAAGCGAAGCGTCGGATTTTCAGAGACGCAAAACTTGGATCTGAAAAACTTGAACAAAGGACGAGAAAGACCATTGGTGAAGATATCCGCAACCTGTAGAGATGTAGGAACATGAGCAACACGAAACTTAGCCAAAGAAACCAACTCACGAACAAAATGATAATCAATGTCAATATGCTTAGCCCGTTTATGCGCCACCGGATTCTGAGCCAAGAAGATGACACTGTTGTTGTCACAAAGCAGAAGAGGTGCACCAGAAAGAGGAACATGAAGATCACGAAGCAAATGAGTCATCCAGATGACCTCAGAAGTAGTGTTGGCCAAAGCACGATACTCCGACTCGGTGCTGGACCTGGCCATAGTGGGTTGTTTCTTCGCACTCGAAGAAACCAAGTTACCGCCGAAGATGACAACATAGCCATAAGTAGAACGATGTGTTTCTAAACACCTGACTCAATCTGCATCAGAATAACCGAGCACCTCCGGAGAAGAAGCTGCATGAAAATTGAGGCCAAAATGTAGGGTCCCCCAAACATAGCAAAGAATCCGAGTGACAGCCGAAAAATGATCTTCCCGAGGATCCTAAAGATACTGACTAACAGAATTAACAACAAATGCCAAGTTCGGACGAGTGCTGGTGAGATACTGGAGAGCACCAACCAAAGAGCGATAGAGCATCAGATTCTTGAACTGGGAACTCGTACTGTTGTGAAGTTGAGAATTTGGCAGAAATGGTGTAGAGATTGGCACTGCATCTAACATACCAGCCCGAGAAAGAATTTCCCGAGTGTACTTCGTCTGTCCCAGAAGAAGTCCCGAGGCAGTGGGCGTGACCTCCAAGCCAAGAAAGTAATGTAAAGCACCCAAATCTTTAATGACAGACTCCCGATGGGTGCGATCAATGAACTCCCGAATAAGAGTGGAATCATTACCAGTCAAAATGATATCATCAACATAGACCAACAGATACAACAATGAAGAACCATGAGACAACACAAATAATGAAGTATCAGAAGAACTGCAACGAAACCCAAGATGCAAAAGATAAGCATTGAAACGCTGAAACCATGCTCGAGGTGCCTGCTTAAGATCATAAATGGCCTTCCGTAGATGACAGACATAGTCTGGATGAGTGAGATCCTTATAGCTAACAGGTTGCGCCATAAAAACTTGAGAATCAAGAACACCATTAAGAAAGGCATTCTTAACGTCCAACTGATGTAGAGACCAAGCACGCATAGTAGCAATAGCAAGAACTGTCTGAACTGCAGAAGCTTTAACCACAGGGCTGAAAGTATGGTCAAAGTCAAAACAGTAAATCTGAGAGAAACCCTGAGCTACCAAATGTGCCTTATGGCGATCAATCGAACCATCAGGTTTGTACTTTAGCTGATAAACCCATTTGGACCCAACAATGTTGACGTTTGGAGGGCACGGAAAAAGATCCCAAGTATGCTGACTATGAAGAGCATCCATCTCCTCATCCATGGTAGAAACCCAAGAAGGATCTTGTTTTGCGGAACGATAATCAGTTGGTTCTGTCCGAGCAAGAAGAGCAGCAAGAAAATTGTGAACATGAATATCCAAATAATCTCGGTGCTGAATAACTCCGGTGGAAGAGTTAGTAACCATGCGAGAAGTTGGAGCCGAAACGGTGAAGCCGTGACCGGCCGTGGCTGTGGCCGAGGCAGGATGGAGTGAACTGGGACCATCTGAGGCTGTGTGTGGTGGTGTGGGAAGGAGCGAGCTGGCCTTGGCTATGGCCGAGCATGGCCATGGCCATGCGTGACCATGGCCGTGCATGGCTGGGGTCATCCGTGCGTGGCCGTGGCCATCCGAGACCGAGGCCGTCCGGGACGTCCGTTGCTGCAGGGTGCAAGCCATCATGACTGGGTGCGGACGCGGGCGAGAGACCACCAGGCGCGGGTGCAGGTGCGGGCGAGAGACCACCAGGTACGTGCAAGAGACCACCATGGTCGGATGCGAGACGGGTCGGCAGATGTGGGTCAGCAGGTCGAGATGACTCTCTTCAGGAAAGCGGATTTGAGGTGAAGACGGAGCTGAGACTACTTGCGGTGCCATCCCATGTTCTAGATCAATAAAGGTAGAGACATCCAACCCTGAGGAGGGAGATCCAGTTCCCAAAGCCGAAGCTTGAGGAAAATAAGCCTCGTTAAATTGTGCATGACTAGTAACATAAACCTTGCCAGTGGTTGGGTCGAGACACCGAAACCCCTTATACTGTGAGCTATAACTGATAAAGATACATGGAATACTACGGGGAGATAGCTTATGATCAGCAAAGGGGCAGACAAAAGGAAAAACCCAACAACTAAAAGGATGAAAGGTACCATAGATAGGATCCCACTGATACAGAAGACCATAAGGGGTCGATCCTTGCAGAACTGGAGTAGGCAAACTGTTGATAATGTAGGCAGCAATGATGAATGTATCATCCCAACAAGAAATTGGAAGATGGAAGTGAAAAAGCATCGTGAGACCCATTTCAACAACATGTCAATGCTTGCATTCTGCGCATCCATTCTGTTCCGGAGTGGCCGGGCAAAAAACCTGATGATGAATACCTTTTTCTGCAAAGTGTGATATGAGTCTTGTGTTCAAAAATTTAGTGCCACCATCACTTTGAAAAACTTTAATTTTTGTAGAAAATTGATTCTCAACAAATGCCTCAAACAGAAAATAAGTGTCAACAAAATCTGATTTGCGACGAAGGGGGTACAACCAAGTGAATCTCAAAAAATCATCCACAAATAATGTATAATACGGAAAACCATTTGTAGATAAAACTGGGGAGGGACCCCATAAATCACAATGTATTAAATCAAGAACATTGTCAGCACGTTTAGGGTTCTCAATAAAAGCCAATTGTTGACCTTTCGATATAACACAAGGGGCACAGGTATGCGGTTTAGGAAACAAAGAAGAATCTGAAAGTAAACCAGAATTATGTAAGCTAGTAATCACTGCACTAGGAACATGACCTAGGCATGCATGCCACAACTCATATGTAGTTCGACTCTTATTCTGTTGCAAAACTGAAACAAATGCTGCATCTCCTCGGTCCAAAATGTACAATCCATCCTCACTGTGCCCCCGACCCCACGATGGCCTTGGTTACTTTGTTTTGAATGAAAAAATTCCGGTCATCAAATGTAATTAGGACACCCATATCTCTGGTTAAATGACTAATAGACAGTAAATTCTTAGTAATATCAGGCACAACCAAAACACCAGACAAATGAAAGTTCTCAGAGACTTTAGAATCACCAATGGGAGATATCATAAATGGAGCACCATTACAAACAAGAACACGAGATTTACTAGTATAAGGAGTGAAATTGTCTAGGCCTAAGGTGGAAGTCGCCATATGACTGGTAGCACCGGAATCAAGGTACCAATCTGACAGACGAGAAGAAGTATCAGACTGCTGAGAAGGGTGATGATTTTCTGCCAAATGAGTGCTTGCCGAACGACCAATCTGTGCCTGCATCCAGTAACATGTCGCAACATAGTGACCAAGCCGTCCGCACTAGGAACAGTGAGGATGACCACGACCAGGGACCGAACCAGCCGCCTGAGAACTGGAAAAGGACTGCAGGTCACTGCCGCGCCGGTCACCAAAGCGACCGCCACAGCCACCAAGAGAAGGCCACGCACGACCACCTCGAGTGAGCGTGTGATCCCATGTGCGACTGGCTTGAGGTGTGTCGCTGGTCTGGAACGCGACCTGTCCTGCGGTTGGTTCTAAGTGTCCCCATAAATTCATCAAAAAGGCCTCGTAGTTTTTGGCACGGGCAAGAACATTCGCATAAAGTGGGGTTGGAACTGCATTAATCAAAGGAGCAGAAAAATCTTTATACTCAGGACCAAGAGAAGTCAAGAACCATACAATTTGATCAACATTTGAAATCGGATTACCCATGACAGACAGTTGTTCAAAATCTCCTTAAATTTGAGATGACATTCATGAACATTACTAGACTTACGAATACCATGCGCATCTGCGCAAATACGGAGAATGGTGGAGGCACTGCTATTCTGATAGATGAGAGCAAGATTATCCAAGATATCTTTGGAAGTGGCACAATCTGAGAGTTCCACGAGAACTTCAGCGGTGAGAGAGGAAAACAGGAGACTGCAGAGACGTTGATCTTCACCAACCCATTGATCATACTCTTCTTTTGCTTGCAAATAAGTCTCCTAGAGATCAACTTTTCCACTGCCACGCGAAGGAGTTAAGACTATGGAAAAGGAGAGAGGCTGCGACGGTGACGGTGGTGGTGGGAGAGTAGGACAAAGTTTGGTGTCATCTATAAAATGGCACAGACCTTGGGGATGGAGTACATAACCTGCTTGACGCTTCCATAGAAGATAATTTGATGGAGTGAGTTTGATTTGCATCATCTGGAGCAGAGTGTTGTAGGAGAGTTTTTCTTGAGCCACGGCTGGAGAGGAACGGAGAGGAGCAGCGCCAGAGAACCGCGGTGAAGAGAGCCGCGTCGGAGGGAAATGCGTCAGAGTTGAGTGCGCCGAAGTGGAGTGGGAGCCGCTGGGAGCTGAGTAGAGTGCGCCGGAGCAGAGTGGAGCCGTTGGGAGAGGCGACGGCGATCGAGAAAAAAGTAGATGGGATGCTAGGGTTTTTGGTTTTGGATCAGAAGAGGCTTTGATACCATGATAGAATAATTTTTTGTAAGGAATTGTATTATTGATAACTGAATATATAGAGAGTACAATAGAGATGTAATAAGGAAAGAACTCTAATCATAATAGATCATAATCTAATCAGTAATCTGATTTATCCTAACAAAGAGATTATTCCAAGTGTATGTATGGATTGTTTATAAAAAAGTTATAGAAAAGTGAGTTTTCAATTCAATGTTTTGTTCAAAAGTGCAAAAATAATTTTTATAAAATCTGAAAGTGCAAATTTAGTTCTTGATTTCGTTGACCAGATTGTCAATGGTCAATTTGGTGGAAAATTTGTGAAAAGACAATTACACCCTGCTAATTTTTAAAAAAAAAACTAAAAAAAAAGACAACTCTAGCCCTTACTCGTACCTCTCCTGATCAGCGTTTTCTCAACCCATTTGCATCTTTAATCCATCTTCATCTTTAATGACTTCCATCTCAAATTGGCCGTTTAGGGCGGGGATAGGTTTCTTGGCGGAGGGAGTGGATCAGGGCAAGGCGTCGAGGCTGGGTTTCCCGACTGCATTCCATGCGAATTCATTTCTCTCAGGCAATTCGTTTAACTCTTTCTGTGCGTCAATATAGGAGCCACATATTCCATATGAAATTTATTTTTACCTAATTAGTTCAATTATTAATACCGTGTTCCAACATAACCTATCTAACCAAGTATGCAATAAAGTAAAACATAAAGACACAAGACTTGGTTACGCAGTTCGGTGAAATCCACCTACATCTGTGGGGCCTGACCGAGTTCAGAATGAATCCACTAATCAGAAAGATATAGTACAAAGTACACCATACAATTATACTCATCTTATCTAATTACAATGTGTGAATTCTGCTAGCTCCCCTAGCTACCGATCCGCCTTGATCATACTCCCCTGACCTCGAAACTCGTCGACGCTGGATCTTCTCCTCCTGAGAAATTAAGGTATACCCCCCGTCCCACTTCATATTGCTTAATTTGACTTCTGCAAGTCAAACTTAGCCAACTTAGACCATTAAATTCTATTATTGTATATTTAAAACTATTAACATGTTATATGTTGTTGGATTAATCGTAACATATATTTTTAAGTTATTATTTTTTCAAAATTTTTTACGCATATTAACAAAGATATTAATATTAACACATTGATGCAGTTGACTTCCCAAAGTCAAATTAAGTAATATGAAGTGGGACAGAGGGAATACGATTTTGAACTTGATCAACATGTTACAGTATGTTGGAACAAATGTATGCTGGCTCTCGCAGTACTCTCAGAAAGATAGAAAATCCGTGTGCAGATTTTTTCAATTAAGTTCGTGAGTTATGCAGATGTGATGTCCTCTATAAATAGTTCATTGCGCAGATCAGAATTGTCCATGATTATCTATACAATATTCTCATTTCTTATCTTCTTTTGAAGCATATCCAAATCCCTTAAAGAAAGGGATTTTCCTTATCTCAAATATCCCATAATATTCCATAAATCCAATTCCATAATTATAAGAATTTTCCATAAACCCAGTATACGATTCTAACACACGCCTAAAATAATATATTACGGAATCATCTTTATTCCATAAACCAATATCAACACAATATCATCAACCAACTAAATCCTTTTAGGCTTCAACTTTTCGTATGTTACAACATGGGAAGGTTTTTTTTCCAAATTAGTTCACAAATGACAACTAAATAATCAATGAAATCCACGTGACTTTACAATCTCTCCCTTTTGGCATTTTGTGGACCCAACCATTTTGGAATTAAGAGCATCAAGAAAAACTTCCAATCTCATAACATAAGTCTTCCAGAAATCCCCTTATGTTGGAACATATACTTCTCGATGAATCTGAATTAATATGAAAACCACAAGAAAAACCATAATTTCATAACACCAATAATTCAGATTACATCACCAAAAATAATATCCAAAATATTCTCCCCCTGGGGCCATGAATATGCCAAAAACAATTTAAAAAACATAGAAAAGCACAAAACAACCATAAAATTAGCTCCCCGTGAAATCAACAACTAATCCATGTTGAAACATAGTTAGTTCAGAAATTTCAATCCTGTTCAGGGGCAAAAATCTGTGCTTCCAACCGAGCCTTCTCCCCCTCAATTCTGGCCTTCTTAGCCTTCAATGCAGCAATCTGAATGGTCAAAGCACCAATCTTAGCATATGGCTGCAATTCTGGCCTTCTTCTCATCATCTTCAGAGGCAGAAGTAAAAGCTTTAGAGTTCTATGCAAAGTTATGTACCTCCTCCTTTCAAAAGTCTTCTTGTTAGGCCAAAGAAGTTCAGTTTCCACAATCACATCCCCAACCTTAACCTTTACCCTTTCACTCATAACCAATGTAGAAATAAGGCACAGGTAGACTAGTGCATGCTTAGCCTAAGGAGCAATTACCTGTCTCACAATGTTCTCCTGTATGAGCAATCCTAGATTGACTGGCTTCTGTGTTCCAACACAGTACATTAGTAAGGTCATTTCTCTTGTAAGGGCAGTGGTGTTGGTTGAGGGGATCCAAAAATGAAAAACAACCTGATACAGACAGAAAAATCTTGAAGACATACATGAAGCTTAGGAGTATCTAGTAGCTGGCCACTGAGTATTAATTCCTCCATATATCTCGGACAAGACCTGGTAATCTATGACCCCCAACTCTTCAGAAAATACCCCAGCAAAATCTGGAGTTTTTAATCTCAACAGCCTGTTAATCTTCTAAGAAGAAAACTTAATCATCTTACCTCTCACATACAACCTATCACACTAGGGAGAATCTTCTTTCAAATTTCCAGCCATCAAATTACAATATGCTTTAGAAACTAGCTACTTATTATACTCCTCAAACATAGTAGCAACTGTCTTCAACCCTAACATCTGCAGGAAATCAGAGAAACCACTTTTCCCGTGGGCTTCTAAATCAATTGGCCTTTCAGAAATCACTTTCCTTTGGGAGAACACATCCCACATCTCCTCACAATCATCATCATCAAAATTATCTGAAAGAGCATCACTTACAAGAGGTGGAGACAATGTAGATTTCTTCTTTGGTGCTTGAGCAGGAGCTTCCTTCTTTCCCTTCTTGGCTGGCTGTGATAACTCAGGTGCTGGTTTCTTTCTCTTTGTCTTTCTAGTTTGAATAATTTCATCAATGACCTCATCTCTGGAATAGGTTAGGTTAGCCACCTGTGTTGGAACATTCTCCGTCTTCTCATTCTCTGTTGCTTCCTCATGTGTTCCAACATGTTCAGTCTGTTCAGTCTCTGTAGATGCTGCATCTGGTATTTCAACATCTTCTGACTACTCATGCACGAGTTCATCTCTCCCCTTCTGTCCTACCTCGGAGTACTCCATATCATCATAAGCACTCCCTTCGTAATCATGAATAAACTCGTGGTCTTGACCACCCATCGTAGCATCTGTGAACCCTAGTTCAGGCTCATCAACCTCCATAGTTGTAGAAGACCCTATTTCTGCTCTTTGTGTTAGAACATACCCAACACTTTCACCATCCTCACTGTCAGTTAGAGCAATTACTTGAGGTCTCAAGGCTCTAAGCTCCTCATTCCTCTTGGCATCACTAGAGTTATAAGGAACAATTTCCTTCTTATCTGTGGATTTAACAACATCCAATCCCGCAACCTCATATTCTTCTATCTCCTCAATACAAACATTACTAGGAGTAGTGACAGTGTTATAAATAGTAAAATATTCTTGTTATTCTGTTTTATTAAAGCATCCCTTAATCAACCTGAGATTCCACTACTCAATCCTCTCAATATCATCGAATTCCCCAATCACTAGTTCATCCATATCCACATCAAATAATTTTCCCTTAAGATTTATATCCCCAGTCAAGTCTATAGCCCGATTATTCATCCAAAGCCAGTATAGACATTCTAAGATAGACTTGAACTCCATTCCATTTACCATAATCATAGGTGCACTAGGAGAATCAAGGTTAGTTACCTTCAGCTTGTTGGGGATAATCATGAGTGAACTGCTCTGCAGCTGAGCTCTTCCAATGTACGACACAATAGCATTACATGCATCCTCTTGAATCCCTTATTCGGCCATGGTGGTTTTTGGATCTCGAGAGAATTTTTCAGCAAGGATTTTTGAGGTAAAGGGATTTGTGTTTCAACACAACTTAACTTCAGTAGGTATCGAAAGAAATCCCAAATATATTGGCAATAATCTCTTAGCAAGGCTAATTTTTTTTTGAAAGAATGACAAGGAAGAAAATAGAGGTAGCAAAAAATAGAGGGAATATGGAGAGATGGAAAGATTTGAAAGAGAATTTACTTCCTCGTTTTCACCTCTTTACCCACATAACTTTTTCCCTTTCCAAGAAAAACCATTACCTTTCTCCACTTGTCAACTCAAGTCATAACTTCTCGAATTCCGACATAGCTCCCTTCCTTCTATTTTTGTTCACTTTTTCTCCTTTCTGATTTTTTTTTGTGTTTTTCTAATTTTCTGTACACAAAAATTAAACCAAAATGTTTTCCAGCTAAATAAAATCTCAAGGAAATACCTCAAATATGAAAAACACCCAAGTGCTGTCTGAGGAGCTCAAACGTAGCATTTTCCAACGGCTTAGTGAAAATATCTGCAAATTGTTCAGATGTTGGAACATAGGCAACCACCACTTTCTTCCTTTCAACAAGATCTCAAATAAAATGGTGCCTTATATCAATGTGTTTTTTTAGAGTGATGAACTGGATTTTTAGAGATATCAATCACACTTTTGCTATTACACAAAATCTTAAGAGGTCCCCCTTGAATTCCATAATCAGTTAGCATTTGTTTCATCCATAACAATTGTGCACAACAACTTCCAGCAGCAAGATATTCAACTTCACAAGTTGATAACGAGATCGAATTTTGTTTCTTACTATACCAATATACTAGATTCGTACCAATAACGAAACATCCATATGTGGTTCTTTTACAAGCATCTACATTACCAGCCCAATCAGAATCACTGTACCAAATTAGATAAGAGTCTTGATTCTTAGAATACCAGATACCGTACTCAGAAGTCCCACTAACATATCGAATAACCCTTTTGACTGCAGTCAAGTGAGATTCCTTAGGATCAACCTGAAATCTAGCACATACTCCAACGGTGAACATATATATGGTCTACTTGCTGTCAAATACAATAGACTCCCAATCGTGCCCACGTACAATTTCTGATCAACTCTGACACCTTTCTTATCTTTAACCAATTTTTCTGTAGCTCCCATAGGTGTTCGAATAGCTCAAGAGTATCTTAATACAAATCTCTTCACTAAATTCAAAGCATACTTACTCCGATTTTATAAAGAAGCCATTCTTTTCTTGCTTGACTTAAAACCCTAGAATATATGTGAGTTCTCCGACCATACTCATCTCAAACTCGGCCTGCATCAAGGTGAAGTAGATCCAAATACAATATCATCAACATAAATTTGAATAATCAAAATTTTTGATGATTTTTTAAGCACAAATAAAGTGCGATCTACTCCCCCTTGACGATCACATTTCTTAATTAGAAAGTTAGTAAGTCGTTCATACCATGCCCTTGGTCATTGGTTAAGACCATACAAGGCCTTCTTGAGTCGATACACATAATGGGGGTAATGAGGATCCTCAAATCCTTTGGGTTGTTCAACATACACTTCTTCATTAACCACACCATTCAAAAGTACTTTTGACATCCATTGGGTATGTAGTAAAATTTATAATGTAGGCAATATCAAATAAAATCTGAATTGACTCTAATCTGGCAACTGGTCCGAATGTCTCATCAAAATAAACTCCTTCAACCTGAGTATATCCTTGAGCAACCCGTCTTGCTTTTATTTCGAGTAATTTGACCACCAACATCAAATTTGTTCTTGAAAATCCAATTGGTACCAATAACATTTACACCTTTAGAACGAGGAGTGAGATACATTACATCACTGAGTTCAAACTGCCCAAGTTCTTCTTGGATTGTCGCAATTCAATAGTCATCAAGTAAGACTTCCCTGTAGTTCTTAGGTTCAATAAGAGAGATGAAATATTGTAATCTTGCTAGTTCTCTATAGTTTGCTCAAGGAATTGATCTAGTTCTCTTTATGCTTGGTTCTGGTTGCACCAGATAATGTGTAAATCTGTATTAGGCCCAAGTGCCTAATAACGGCCAACCTTTGGTCCATAGCATTACCCTTGGGATTAATGACTCTTGGGCCGGCCCAAAGGTAGGAGTACTTGCTTCACAAGCAAACAAAATAGTTGCCCTACTTGCCTACCTATATAAAGGCTAAAGGTAACCCCACACACTCAACTATTCATTCCTAATTACACTCTTGTAATACTATTTGCTTACTTGGCCATCGTGACCTCTTCTCCTCGGAAACCTCTGGGGGCTTTGTCTTGCAGATTTTGGCTACGGACGGTGGCGCAATAATGGTTTATTGGGGCGCATCAAGTTGGCACACCCAGTGAGACCATTAGTCAGATTTACATTTCCTTGTCGTTTATGTTCACTTCTATGGTAAGTGCCCTACGTAGAAGTGAGCGTCTAAAAGGCAAGACTTTAGGCACCGACAAAGAAGTGCAATCCCCATACTGGAAAAGGATAGGGCATAGCTCCAACATGCAATTAGACTCTACCTCCTCAAGTGACGGTAATAAGCTCCCATAGGTCCAAAAAGACTAGATCTTGCCAATAAGAAGACCAAAGGGCTTCCGGATGGTAGCTGATGTACCTCCAAGAAGTATGGAGGTTAACATTGAGCCTTGGGTAGGAGGTGTCGAAGCCCCTACGTTATAAAGCCAGGCACGTCGACCAAGGAAGGATGAGCCGCAGTTCATAGAAGCAATTGCAGACTCGCAAATAGAAGCCATGAGAGGGGCTGCTCGAGCAATAAGGGGCACGAATAATACGTGCCCCCCATCATAGCAGAACATAGCGTAACTATTTCAAACCCTCAGATCCACTAGCTATCAGGTGGAGTCCCCCATGCTCTATTAAAGGATGGTCCAACAGTAGGTGGTATCCCCCACCTTCGAAGCATCTGGTGTTGCAACCGAGTTTTTGGTTGCAGACCCCCCAGGAGTATCTTACTAAGCGGGCATTGGGGCCAAAGCCTGGCCCCAACCAACGTTCCCCAGCATGAGCTGAACGTTGGCATACTCCGTGCCCATTTCAATACCTCTAGTTTCAAACCAGACGATCACTCATTTGAAGAGGTTCTATACAGGTTTCGAGAACTGGATATACTCAGGGCCCCGAAAAAAGGTTCCCTCTTACGATTCCTATTGCCCGGAGATGTATTACAACTCAGTGAGGACCACCGTTCGGTTACATGGCTCCAAACCAGATCCCTAGCTTCGATGCTCCATTTTGGCCGAGTTAATATGAAGATCCACAGATAGGAGGAGGGTCGAGCGATGCTTTGAAGCGAGAGCTGGACATGTTGATTGGGCCTTTGGGCCAGGTCGCAGCCTCCCGCTTCAATCCCACGATAGTGGCCACCCAATGTTCCAGCAACGTGAAACCACCCAAAGAGTTCCTCACGTATAGTGGAGATTCGAACCCTAGGGAGTTCATTCAGACTTTCCTTAGTCTGATGAATTCGAGGAACTTCAACGAACAACTGACTTGCAAACTAGTCAAGAGCTACCTTCGAGGAAAAGTACATGAATGGTTTAATAATTTGGATAGGGGGTTGTTACATTCGTATAGGGACTTTGGAGGGGTTCTATTGGGACAGTTCTTCCAAAAGAATAGATTTACGAATACCTTGATTGAGCTTTCCAGAACAATCAGAGGCTGGGAAAATGTACAGAGGCATTCTATCAACGATATGTGGACTAAAGCCTCAGTGTGATCAATCAAACTGAGGATGGGGTGATCCTTGTTTACATGAACGGGATGTCCAACCTTGACTTGTATAAGAAGCTAGTCTTGAAAAATCCAGAAACATTGCAACAACTACAAGAGATCGTGGAACAGTATTCAAAGATCGAAGAAGCTACGAATAGGAAGCGGGAGGGGACAAATAGGGTGAAAAGGGCCTAAAACATCCAAATCAAGGTCAAGAAGACTCGACCCCCCGAATAAAGGTTTTGAGGGATATGTCCCCTTGACCAAGTCCCGGGAGGAAATACATTCCATCCACAAGGGGCTATTTTGGAACCCCCCTCCAGGAAGAGACTACCCTGGAAAAAGAGATTCGCCCAAATTTTGTGACGATCACAAATAATGAGGCAATGATATGAATGAATGCACTCACTTGAAGCAAGAATTTGAAAGATGCGCAAGAGAAGATTTGCTCCTAAACTGCATCAAAAGACCGAGAAAAGAAGCCTCCTTGAGGGGATGAGGAAAGCGCCATTGGAAAGGTAAGAAAAGAGCTAATCGAGGCGCTAGAGAATTGCAGCTAAATGACAGAGAGCAAGCTGGAAACCAGGTAGGCGCCCAACCCAATGCCGAGGCTCAGTCGGATAAGAACCTGGGGGACGGGGCTAATCAGGTGATCAAATTCATTAATGGAGTGGTAGGTGACCAATCTTTGAACACCATCATCAAAGCTCAATCTCGATACGTGCCCCCTGGAGAACTCTGCCAGAAGCAGTTTCGAGCCGAAGAAGCAATCACCCTCTCGGAAGCTGACCCGGTGCCAAGCCGAACCCCCCTATACGGATTCACTAGTAATCCATGCCACCATTGGAGACTTTTACGTCAAAAGGGTGTTCTTGGATGATGGAAGCAGTGTGGGAGTGATATTTTCCAATTGCTTCGATCAGCTAGGTCTCAGACATGAAAGCTTGAGAAGAACAACCTCTCCTTTGTCCGGTTTCACTGGGAAAATGGTGCTACCCCTTGGGGTCGTGACCCTCCCGGCTAAATTTGTCGACGGAGACAAGAAAGTCA
Source organism: Rubia yunnanensis (assembly GCA_037428765.1). Classification (NCBI taxonomy): domain Eukaryota; kingdom Viridiplantae; phylum Streptophyta; class Magnoliopsida; order Gentianales; family Rubiaceae; genus Rubia; species Rubia yunnanensis. The sequence continues at coordinate 133,501,443 of CM075062.1, forward strand.
TTATCGATCATAGCTTTGTAGTGATTGATACTGTATCCCCCTAAAATGTGATACTCAGAAGGCCCTGGATATGCCAGGCACGAGCCATATGGTCCCCCTATCACTTGATAATGAAGTTCCCCACCAAGATGGGATAACAGACATAAGGGGAGACTAGCATGTGGCCATGATCTGTTTGGCTATAGCTTTGAGGGAAGCTAAAAAGGGGGACATGGTGGCTTTGGTAACTAGAGAAATCAAACCCATGGACACGAAGCTGATAACCGGTCAAGGAAAAGGAATAGTGCCTGTGGGAAAAATAATACCACCCACAATAAGGAACAAGCTAAAGTACCTCTTGGATGATTATATCGATGTGTTTTCATGGGACACCTACGACTTCACGGGGGTACCAAAACATCCGATGGTCCACATACTAAATTTAAACCCCTCCCAAAATTCAATCAAGTAGAAACACAGATCGTTCAACCTCGAAAGAGCCGAAGCCATAAAAGAGGAAGTCCAAAAACTGCTTCGAGATGAAGTTATCGAAGAAGTATTCTACCCCAAATGGATAGAAAATTTGGTGATGGTCCCCAAGCATGATGTGGCTTGGAGAATATACATAGACTTCACGGATCTTAACAAATGTTGCCCCAAGGATAGCTATTCCCTACCCTGCATTGATGTGCTGGTCGAAGCAATAACAGGATATGAGATGCTAGCCTTCTTCGATGCTCATAAGGGCTACTACCAGATACTCATAACAGAGGAGGATAAGAAGAAAACGTCTTTCATAATAGATGTGGGAACATTTTACTATAAGAAAATGCCGTTCGGCCTAAAGAATGCAGGGGCCACCTACGAAAGGTTGGTTGATAAGCTCTTCGAAAATAGATTGGCAGAAACATTGAAATATATGTTTATGACATGGTAGTCAAAAGTAGAGACTTCGACCAACTCTTGCTGGACCTTGAAGAAACCTTCCAGAGGCTTTGAGAGGCCAATCTAAAGCTGAACTCGGCTAAATGTGTGATTGGAGTCAGAGCTGGAAAATTCTTGGGATTCATGGTCATGGAGAGGGTGGATCAATGTGAACCCTGAGAAAATTGAGGCTTTGATAAGCATGAAGCCCCCTCATACTATCAAAAACGTTCAAAGGCAAATAAGATTGTTAGCAGCTCTCAATCGATTTCTTTCGAAGGGGAACAAAAAACATTTGCCTTTCTTTGATGTGCTTCGAAAAACCAAAAAAATTGAATGGACAGAAGAATGTGACATAGTTTACCGAGACCTAAAGGAACACTTACTAAGCTTGCCCACCCTAATGAAACCAGACAAGGGGGGAGATTTTTACTTATACATCTCTGCATCCCCCTTAGCGATAAATGCGATTAAGGTAAAGGAGAAGGAAAAATCCCAACACCCAATTTACTTTGTAAGCAGAGTGTTGCATGTTTGAAGACTTGATACACTGCCATAGAAAAGTTAATCTTAGCCCTAGTTCATGCGGCAAAATGCCTCCAGTCGTACTTCCAAAATCACAAGATAATCTTACTCACCAGCCATCCAATTAGGCAGGTGCTTCTCAAGCCGAAGGCTTCCAGATGAATGATGAAATGGGAAATCGAATTAGGAGAGCATAACATCTAGTTTCTCCTAAGAACAACCATTAAAGGACAAGTCTTAACGGATTTCATTGTGGAAACTACTGAACGAATAGTAGTTGATGATGAAAAAGAATCCAAAGAAACATGGCAGTAGTACGTTGATGGATCATTACACTTCGGAGGCAATTGGGCCGGAGTCTTACTCACGATCCTGAACAAAAAGACTATCCCTATGCCCTACACTTTGACTTTAAGGCTACGAACAACGAAGTGGAATATGAAGCACTGATCACAGGTCTTCAAATAGCCAAAGACCTAGGAGTTCAAAGGCTGGACATATTCAGCAATTCCCAAATCGTGGAGCTTCAAGTCAAGGGGGAATACGAGACCAAGGGAAGAATTCTGCGGCATTGCTTGGAAATGGTGAAGCCCCTCTTTAAACATTTCCACCATTACACCTTTACTCAAGTCCCTTGAGAGAAAAACCATAAGGCTAATGCCTTGAGAAAATTGGCCTCATCGGGCTTGGACTTGCAATCCCAAGGGCACTTTATGGAGGAGATGCTGAGTAAATAGAGCTTCGAGGAGGAAGCAATGGTGATGATAGTGGAAGAACAGAAGTCGTGGACAACACCAATTATTAGATACCTTTGAGATGGTACTCTTCCGGGAGATGGTACTCTTCCGGAGGATGCCACAAAGCAAGGAGGGTCATGCTAAAGGCGCCCAAATTGTGATCCACAAAGATATGCTCTATCGCCGATGCCACCTACAACCGCTTCTCCAATGTGTAGCCCCTCACAAAGCTGCTTATATGATTTTCAAAACCCATGAAGGGGCATGCGGAAGTCACCAGGGGGACCCGATCGATAGGAGAAAAAGCTCTTTCTAGCTGGATACTACTGGCCCAAGATGTTCGATGACGTTAACAAGCACATCTAGGCCAGCCACCAATGTCAAAGGCATACGCCAATCGCCCATGTCTCCCAAGAAGAAATGATGAACATTAACAATTCTTGGCCATTCGAAAAATGGGGGATCGATCTAGTAGGACCTTTCCTGGAGGCCTCAGGCCACTTTCAATATATGATTGTGGCTGTGGACTACTTCACGAAGTGGGTCAAGGCCAAAGCCCTAATCTGTGTGAAAGAGAAAGCGATGATTGGTTTTTCTAGAAGAACATCATATGCCGTTTCGAGATCCCTCGAACAATCATAACTTATAATGGTGCCCAGTTTATCAATGACCCATTTAAAAGCTGGTGTAAGGAGTACAAGATCCGTCAGAGAGTCACTAGCGTTTACCACCCCTAAGCCAATGTGTATGTGTCACAAATCGAACCATTGTCAATGGCATCCGATCGAGGCTGGAAAGGGAAGGCGGGAAATGGATTAATGAGTTACCCAGTGTGCTATGGTAATTTCAAACAATGAAGTCATTTTCCACAGGCGAAACCCCCTATGGCCTGGGCTATGGTTCAGAGGTGGTCATTCATGCGGAGATAAAATTGCCCACCTTTTGAAGGTTTGCTATAAGAAATGAGCGAGAAGATGTTAATGACAAGCAACATCGCTTGGATTTGGACCTTCTTGAAGAAAAAAGAGAGAAAGCATCCCTTCACTAAGCTAAGGTCAAGGAAAGGGTCAAGCGGTATCATGATCGGAGGGTCCGAAAAGTACAGTTTTTCCCTAGTGACCTCGTAATGAGGAGAAACGAAAATAGCCAAATAGAACTGGATGGGAAGCTTTCAGCAAACTGGGAATGACCCTACTGAGTCGTTGAAACCATCCCTGGAGGCAGCTACGTGCTAGAAACCCCCCCAAGGTGAAGCGATTCCGCATAGATGGAACGTTTCTAACATTAGTAGGTACAATTCCCCCAAATCCCAATAGGCTTGGTGAGGCCAAAAGATGGCTCGTCCCAAAAGTAGCGGTGGGTCGAAATATGCCCTTGACGAGACATTACTGTACGTTGATAGGGCTCCTTTGTTTTTGTCAAACTTTTTTATTGAAGTGTGTTTCCTATAATCACTTGTTGAACTAAAACACACCTCACAAAAATTCCCCATCCTCTTCAAACAGGAGCATTAAATATTCAAAGGGACAACATATCCCATCGAACATTTTGGGTCAAATTTCCCTTAAAGTGCATCAAGCGCCCAAGGTTCAGACCTTGCAAACATTCGAAAGGCCATCACACCTCATCAAACATTTTGGGTCGAATTCCCCTTAAAGCACATCAAGCTCCCGAGGCTCAGACCTTGCAAACATTAGAAGGGCCAACACAGCCCATCAAACATTTTAAGTCTAATTCCCCTTAAAGTGCATCAATCACCCAAGGCCCGAACCTTGTGAACAATTTAAAGGACCAACACAGCCCATCAAATGCTTTGGGGCTAAAATCGCCTCAACGCGCATCAAGTTCCCAAGGCACAGACCTCATAAGCACTTGAAGGGCCAACACAGCCTATCAAACACTTTGGGGGGTCGAAACCCCCTTAAAGCGTATCAAGCTCCCTAAGGCACATACCTCGTGCACGTTCAAAAGGCTAATATAGCACGTCAAAGGATAAGGGACCAGAGTCTCCTTAACAAACATCAAGTTGTTTGTAAAGATTCTAACCTTGCGTACATTCGAAGGACTAGAATAGTTCTTCGAACACTTTACAAGCAATAACAAAGCTTTACAAGGAAAAGAAAGAGTTGAAACATTCAACTTTGCTAGAAGGAATTAATCCATCTCACAAGATTTTTTTTACAAATGGCCAAAAAAGGGGCGGAAAATTTTATTTTGATTATACAATTCCACAATAGCTTGCAAATAAAGGGTAAGGAGTTGTAACATTTATCTATTTACATACACATAAGGCAAAAAACTATTACAAAGCCTAGCTAGGAGGGGTAATAAAACTCCTATTCTTTTAAGTCCCCTGCCTTATGATCGTTGGACAGAGCTCAATGCCATCAGAATGTACCACCTGGATATTCTCAATGCCAGTAGAATTTACCGTAGAATTTACAGCCTGGATCGACGTCCTCAGTATTAACAAGAGTCGCTCGGTTCCTGCCACCAACATCACCCCTTCCTCGACTGTACACCCCGACTTAGTTACCAGTTGGGTTAGCCCTCAGAGTCGGAGCCTCCGGAAGTAAAGATTGAGAGCTGAGAGCCTCTACTTGAGAGAGGTCCGATTGAGAGAAAGGGACCCTAGGAACGATTTATATGAGAAAAAATGGAATCTCCCTTTCTGCGAGAAGTTCCGGCCTGGGTACCCTCTGCAGGGTCTGGATCCCTGCTCCTTCTGAGAGAATCATGTGAGATCAAAGCCCCGCTCTTATCTTTCTTCTTTAGTAAATTTTCAGCTACTCCTTGGAAATCTCGTAGGCATCCTGGTATTTAGGATCCTCCGTGATATGTTTTCTGCCCATAATATTGACGGTATCTTGGAGAAATGTATCGAAATCTTCAATTAGGGGCGCATAAATAGTTCCATGCCGAAGCCTATATGCTTGAAGATTGTTGGTAGTAGCTATGTAAGTCTAATACAACTCGGCGTGGTGCTTCTCAACTTTCTCCTTATCTTTAAAAGTAGCCGCAATGATGCTTTGGTTGTCCTTGATGGTTCGCTTTAAAGTAGGGATTAGATTCTTTCGGTAATCCCTATTTTGCATCTTCCATTCCTCAACTTTGGTGGTGATGGCTATGAGGGTGGCACATGTTTTTTTAACAGCTACCCGATGGCCACCTACTTTGCGGCGATAGTGCTCGATGGTCTCTTCATCTTGAGAAGAGGACCCTCCCAGAAATCTTAAAAGCCTTAGCGATAGTGACACACTCATTTATTGAAGTGAATCCAACTCTGATGGTGATCTCTTCGAGGACCTTGTTGTGCCGAGACTTGAGGAGCTAGGGAGTCCTTTTTCTTCTCTCAAAATCTCATCCTTTACCGCAGCTAGGGAGCCATTTTTCTTCTCTGGATGACTAAGTGCATCGAGGAGTTATTTTTGCCTTTCATGAAGGCCATTGTGCCATAAGTTAAGCTCTTCATAGGAATCTCGAACCTCCTGTTTGAGCCAGAAAGTCTGCAATCTGGTGATACCATTCTTTCATGAGTTGGAAAAAGAAGTTGAAAGAGGTACCCCTTTGCAGATTGGGGGGGGGGGACGATAAGGTACCAAATATAAAGTCTACAAGTAACAAAAAAGTAGAAACGAGTAAGTAAAGAGATAAAAAAACTTTCATTAATATTAAAAAGAAAGGAAGTACTTGAAGTCCTAAAAGAGAAATAATCCATACATCTTTTCCTACGCTATGCTCGGCCTGGGTAGAGCCCGAAGGGATAGGCCTGCATCGGGACTTCGAACGGCTAGGGGGTCCAGTTTTCTCCACTTCCTATCTTTGTCCAGCTCCAAACAGTGGATTTCCTCCACCGAGAAGTACTCGCCAAAGTTCTTTAAGTGGTCTAGCAATGGGAGTTTGATGCTCCTATATTGGATGGACTTCTACTACAGGTGGTTTAGCTGCTCTGGCTCAGTGTTATTTTTATGTACGTCCAACATAGTGGCATACTCAGTGGGGAGCTTCTTGTAGACGGAGTGGCTAAGATTGTTCCGTGTAAGCCCTATCAAAACCTTGGACAGGGACGAGAAGAAGTCTTGGAACCCCTGAGTTTTCACCAGTTTGTTTGTGTAGGCCTCGAGAATGGAAACCTGCTGTTCGAGAGAAAAAAGGTTGGTAAGCTTAGTGTTCTTGTGGACCCATGGTCTCATTGGAGGCCCGGGCCTCTAAAGCTCGAGTTCAAGCTCCTTCAAACAACCATCCTTTTCGAGGCCCTACTTCTCCAACACCTCTTTGTGCTTAGAGGCTATCTTTATCAATTCTGCCTCGTGATCGGAGGCTACCTTGTTCATCTTTGCCTAGTGATCAGAGGCCAATCTCTCAAACTTTGCTTTTATAATTAGAGGCAGATTTCCTTAGCTCTTCCTCGAGCTCAATTACCCTGGCCTCAGAGGCCTTGAATTTGGAAATGGCCACATGGGCCTCCTTGGCCTTCACCATGAAGGCCTAGAACATGGAGTCCAGAGAAGCTGGGATGGTGGGCACCTCCGGAAAACTTGCAAGGGCACGATCAGTTGCACCTGGAGGGGTAGCATTGCCTTTCCCCAGAAGATTCCCAGCCTGGGACTTGGCATTCTTGGAGCCATCAGCTTGGAAGTCGATACCGATGACCTCATAAATTTAGTGCCTCTGGGGGAAGGGGTTGTGCGAAGAAGCACCCCTCCGATGCCATTTGTTATTTGTGGAGCCTCTAGGGGCCTTTGTCTGGACCTCTAGAAGGTCTTCCATTGGGACCGCCACCTGGATCAGGGGTTCCAAGTGAGTCTCCAAATAGATTTCCTCAAAGACCATTTTCATCACTTCCTCGTTACCGAGACCAAGCACATCATTGAAGTCCACTAGATAACAAAAAAGAAAGATAAGTTAGAAAAGGAAACAAGGGGGGGGGGGGGTAAAGTAAAAGCAATATAAGAAAAAAATTTAGGATGCCACAAACTCCTTCGCAAGGTGGGGAGGAACTCCTGGGAGGGAATTCTTAGGCATCGGTTGCCCCTAAGGGCTCTGAGCCACTTTCGACAACCCTCGAAATGGGCTTGGTAAGCTTTGAAGATAACTTTGGCCATCTTTTTCTTTGGCTTCTTTGGGGCCCCATCGTCAGTTCCCGAAGGGGGCCTTACTCTTAATTTTATTAGGGTTTTCACCCTCAACCACTTTCTTTTTTCCATTACCCTTCCTGGAAGGGGTTTTCGACAATTCTGCCAGAGGGAAAGGCCTAATTAGAACAGGTTTTTGACTACATATCTACTCCTAAACCTCCTCCAGCCAAACGTAGTTGCATTTCTTTGAGATATCAAGGGGTTCCTCCTACAACCGATCTTTGTCTGCCACTACACTCTCTGGAGCAATGTAGTTGGCAGGGTTCTTGTACTTAAGATTTGAATTCCATTCGGGTATATAGTACTCCTCCGTCTCTTTCTCGAAGGTGTATATAGGGGTTCTATGCCACTCTTTGCAGTTCGATGAGATCTTAATGGGGTGGTCCGAAAACCTATTACTAAGGGTTATAATCCCCCCAAACTTCGTATCCCTATCGCTAGCTGTGTGTACTATGTGTCTGCTAGCGGAGATATAATACATTGACCTAAAATGCTCGAAGCCAGGGATTATACCTAAGCTATTACATCGAGTCATAAATTCCATCACAAGGAGCATGGCATTTGAATATAGTTGGACTAGATTAACCTAGTGCTCCTCGAGAAGTTGAGAGATGATGGGGGGCAAGGGAAAGCACAGCCCAAATCTGAGATGGCACTGGTAGATGGCGCACCGACCAGGCCTCGTATCCCTTGGGTTTTCATCTTCCCAAAGGACCACCAATTGCAAGTCCTCCAAAAGCCCAATCCAAAGAGGCAGAGAAGACAATAAATTGGAGATCTCCTTAGCAATCGGCTGGGGGCTTTCGAGGACTTAGGTCATAATCTTCTCAAAGTAGAATGGACACCCCTCTTTGTTCTTCTAAACCTTGGCCTCCCTCAATATTTAGGATCTCAAAGTAACCCACTTCCGATGATAGCCCTTAGGCATCCCAGAGCTACCAAAGGAACACCCTCCGAACTCACTACCAGTAAAATCAGAATCGGTAACTGAGGATGGAACGGTGCCAAAATCTTATAGGTGGGAGCCCTCAACTCTGCCGGTAGGAGAAATAGCCGGAAAATAGGCCAGAATGGAGCTCTGTCCCCCCCAATGGTGTTTCTGACATCTTAATAAGGGGAAAAAGAAGGGTTAAAGGAGAGGGGACTTAATAGTTTCTAGCTAGAGTTTGGCTGGAGCTTCTCGAAAAATGTTGGCAAGGAGAGCACCTTGGATTGCTCTAAGAGAAAGACACGGAAAGTTTGAAATTTGAAAGTGATATGAGCAAAGAGTGAAGTAAAAGTGCTTGGAAGTGCCTTATATAGAAGGAATAAAGGGTAATAATTACCTTAGGCCGCCATACAATAAGTAAGTACATGGGTAAATGGGCCACGTGGGTGAGAAATCCAAGGCATTTATGGGGAAAGTTGTGCGCATGGAACACAACCTGGACTTCACACACTCTAAAATAAGAGTGAACATCACACCCACACAACCTTTTCACTTCACCCTTTGAATTTGAATGCCCCATCTTCTAACGCAGTTTAGAAGACCGGAGGTCGAATGTCCTATTTCTAATACTGGGATTCAAATGCCTCAGATTCTAATACAGTTTAGAAGACCAAATACTGAATCCCCTATTCCTAAATGCTAGGATTCAAACGCCTCAGATTCTAACACAGATTAGAAGGCTGAAGGTTGAATCCCTCATACTTCAATATTGGGATTCGAATGCCTTGGATACTAACATAGATTAGAAGGCTGAAGGTCGAATCCCCTATGCCTCATATTTGGATTCGATTGCCGTTGGATTCTTAGAAGGCCGAAGGTCGAATCCCCTATTTCTCAATATTTGAATTCGAATGCCCTTGGATTCTAATATAGATTAGAAGGCTGAAGGTCGAATCCCCATTAAACATTAGGGCTTGAAGAGCCTCAGATTAAATCATAGATTAGAAGGATGAGAGTCGAATATCCTATTTCTGACTGCTGGGGCTTGAAGGCCCTCGGACCCCGACAAAGATAAGAGGGTCGAGGACCGAACCTCTTACTCAAAACCTCTGGGGGCCCGAAGGCTCCCCCTCGGGGGGAATAAAATGAAGCCAGATCCCAGCCCTTGGGATCTGACACTAATTGGAAAGCTGAGGGTCAGACCCCCAAAACATTAATCCGCTCAAACAACATATTCAAAGCTAACCTAGAGCGAACCCTCAATGCCTTGCAGGGACACAAAAATCGTACCCCTAGAGCATTATGGGATCTCCGAGGGCGAACCCCTGCTCAAATCACCGATTCAAAGTAACCACGTAAAAAGGCAAAACATCGAATCCCCGATGCGAGCACATATTTGAACCCAGGATCTTGGGATAAATTTGAATACCGAACCTCAAATTTCAAGGGGCTTATTGATAATGTGTAAATTTGTATTGAGCCCAAGTGCCTAATATCAGGCGACCTTTGAGCCATAGCATTGCCTTTGGGATTAATGACTCTTGGGTAGGCCCAAAGGTAGGAGTACTAACTCCTCAAGCAAACAAAATTTTTTCCTACTTTCCTGCATATATAAAGGCTAAATGTAACCCTACATACTCAAATATTCATTCCTAATTACACTCTTGTAATATTGTTTGCTTACTTGGCCGTCAGAGCCTCTTCGCCCCTAACATCTCCGGGGACTTTGTCTTGTAGGTTCCGGCTGCGGTTTATAGGGGGCATCAACACTGGTGTTGGAATATGCGGTGGTACAGTGGGGAAATATGTTCCAACATACTCGATTTCTTCAGTTTCATCAGGATTGTCTGTTTGTTCCAATGTTCGAACATAGTCTAGCTGGTCAGATTGACTATTCTGTGGTGGAACATGGTCTCTATCTGGTTCATCTTCTCTTTCACTTGATACTTGCTTGTCGCCAGAATCATCAAAAATAAAATTTATGGACTCTGTAAGAGCATTTTTCTGAAGATTGTAGACACGATAAGCGCAAATGTTCACAGATAACCAAGAAAAATCCTAACATCACTACGACTGTCAAATTTTTCCAGTTGCTCTCTATCTCTGAAAATATAACACTTGCTTCCAAACACACGAAAGTATGAGACAATTAGCTTCATGCCCTTCCAAATGTCATATGATTTTTTGCTTGTGAATGGACGAAGATACACATGATTTATCGTATAGCAAGTTGTATTAATAGCTTCTGCCCACCATTTTTTGTGGATCCCTTTCTCAGAAAACATGACTCAAGCTATCTCCTGTAGAGTCATGTTCTTCCTTTCCACAATGCCATTCTGTTGAGGAGTGATTGGTGCAGAGAATTCATGTTTAATGCCAAGTTAATCACAGAAATCACTGAACTGATAATTTTCAAATTCCCTGCTAGGATCACTACGAATTCTGACAATCTTTCCTACTGGACTTCCTTTTTATGTCTGCAATTTTATCACCAAGATTCTAAAAACATCCATGGTATCATATTTTTCTTTTATAAAAGCTACCCAAGTGTATCTAGAGAAATCACCAACGCATACAAAAATATACTTCTTGCCACTCACACTTGGCTTATTGACCGGATCCATCAATCCATAGGCAGCAATTCAAGATTCCTTGAGGTAGTGATATACTTCGAATATGTTTACCTTGTTGGTATGGTCCGCGCATAATTCCATTCTTGACCGTGAGTGTAGGTATACCTCATACTGCCTTCACATTGGAAATTTTCACCAGGGTTTTGTAGTTGATATGACTGAGCTTTCTGTGCGACAAGGTTCCTTCATCTTATTTTGAACTCAAAAATTTCACTTATTATTCTAGCAGATAACAGTTGTTTGATGATCGAATACCTAAAAAGTCTTTATCTTCACCATGTTTCACTGTGCATTTGTCTTTATGAAATTCTAGTGTTATATTGTAATCACATAATTGACTGATACTTAGCAGATTTGCTTTCAGGTCTTAAACAAACAAAACACTAGTAAATACATTGAATCCTTCAATATGCAGTTCACCTTTTCCAATCACATGACTATTCTTTCCGTCACCAAAATTAAAAAAACCACCATCATATGGTTTGATGTTTGTCAGAAATTCCTGAGTTCCATTCATGTGGCGAGAGCAACCACTATCAAAGTACTACGAGTCTCTAGAATGTGCAATAAGGGAAGTATGAGGCACAAGGCAAGTACTAGTGCTTTTAATAACCCATACCTTTCTGACCATCCTTGATCACTGGACATCATCTATGTTGGAACATGTAGATATATAGTTGTCTTCCAGTCATGATGTCCCTGAGCAATTTCACACATTGTTCCTTAGTAAGGCCTTGATACATGCAATAGCTACAGATGAGAGGTTTGCATTGACGAGTCTTGATAACCTTTCTCTTTATCTGTCGAATCTCTAGCTTGAAATCAACCGTGCTACCTGGTGGGCTGTCATACCCAATTCCTTGTCGATCTCCATAGCTCTTTCCCATGGTCAGAATATCATCAAGTTTTGCCTTACTAGTATTCAACTTGGTAATTGTTGCTTCGACCATCTCAGCTCTGTTAGTTGCTGAGCTTAGATTAAATTTTAATTCTTCAATCTCTCTTCTGAGTTCAATAACGAGAGCTAGCAGTTCCTTTTCCTTCTCATCCAATTGATTTTTCTCTATCTTCAATGATTTGTTTGCATCAATAACTTTTAACCACATGCCATACATTTTGTTTCATATGCAGATCTCTTCATCACTCACATCTTGTCCTTCGTCATCATTGGTAGTGTCATCAGAACCTGTGTTGGAACATACAACCGTGTCGTTCTTTGACATGTTGGAACATACATCATCATTATTTGATCCATCGTGAACTTTTGCTCCAAATGCCACGTAATTGCTTGTAAGCTCCTATTGTCTTTCTTATCTTCTTCATCTTCACTCCATTAGGTGACATATGATTTTCCTTGCTTCTTTCAGGTATTTGCATATTCAGCATGGATGTGACCATATCCTTCACATTCTCTACATTAAATTCTTCCAGGTTTCTTTGCTTCACCACTTTGATTTCTAGAGAACTACTGATTTCCTTGTTCCAATCATGTTCCACGATTATAACCAAAGTCTTGTGCCCGAGGTCTACTTCCACTAAAACACTCTTGTGATTTCTTATTCACCACCTTCTTCATTATTCATGAAATATTCTTTGTGACAAGAGCATGTTCTTCCATTCCATCATCAGTATCAGATTCATGAATGACTTTTAATGACGAATTTTTTAAGGCCAACTCCTTCTAGACTTTCTTTGCGGGTTATTCCGTTTTCATCTCATATGTCTGTAGTGGTCCCATTAGTTCATCTAAAGTCATGGTGGTTACATATCTTGCTTCTTATATTGGTACAACTTTCAAAGAAAATCTTTTAGGAAGTGATTTCAAAGTCTTTTTCACCAATTTTTCTTACATGCAGACTTTCCCAAGTTGATATTCCATATTGGAGATGTCTCTAAGTTTCCCATTTAATACAACAATAGTATTATCCTCCTCCATCTTTAGTTCAAATTTTGTAGCCACTATCTATAGTTTGGATTCACATACACGACTTGTTCATTCATGAACAATCTGCAAGATATCCCAAGCTTTCTTTACCGGATGACATGTAGGGATGAGTTTGAACTGATTTTCATCAACCGCCTTAAAGATAGCATTCAACGCCTTTAAATTTTCCGATGAAGCCTTCAATTCATCTGGAGTCCAAGTAGACTTATCTTTGAGCTTCTGCTTCTTTGTACTTGATTCTCCCTTTTTTTCCTTCGAGCTATTTTTAACATCTTTGGTTGGATACTCCATTCTATTTCAACAAAGTACCATGCCAATACGTCCAATGAGTTAATGAAAACTCTCATGCTTCCCTTCCAGTAATTGTAGTTGGTTCCTTCTAGCAATGGTGGCCGAGACACCGAAACTCCTTCATTAGTCGCAAATTGTAAAACCATATCACACACTCATTGTCAAAACCAAGGAAAAAAAAGTGAATTAGCTCTGCTACCAAGTGAAATTTTGTTTTACATAATTAGTTCAATTATTACTACCGTGTTCCAACATAACCTATCTAACCAAGTATGCAATAAAGTAAAGCATAAAGACCAAGACTTGGTTACGTAGTTCGGTGAAATTCACCTACATCTGTGGAGCTTGACCCAGTTCTGAATAAATCTACTAATAGGAAAGATACAGTTCAAAGTACACCATACAATTTTATTTATCTTATCTAATTACAATGTGTGAATTCTGCTAGCTCCCCTAGCTACCAATCCACCTTGATCATACTCCCTCTGACCTTGAAACTTGTCGACACTGGATCTCCTCCTCCCAAGGAATTAAGGTATACGATTCTGAACTTGATCAACAAGTTACGGTATGTTGGAATATATGTGTTGGGGAAAAATATAGTTTCCCTCTTTGTGTGATTATGATGATGAATGAAAAATAAACAAGACACCAAATTTGGTTACGCAAAAAACCCAAAACGGGAAAAACCGCGGGACTAGGTAGTCCAACTCTTCCACTATATGATTAAAGTGGGGTAACAATGTCTCACCCAAAAAGTGGATGGATTACAAAGGTTTTCTCACACTGTGGTGGATATCTATCAACTAGAGAGGATGAAGACTTCTCCCTACTACTCTCTCTTGGAGGATATCTAGAAGGAAAGGAAATGGTTTTTGGTTGGATGATCAGGTCCTCTCCAAGAGCACCCTATTTATAGATGAGCACTCAAGCTCAAGAATTCTCTTCTCCATCTCTCCAACTACCACAATTAATGCTTGGAGGCTTCTAGGAGGTATTTCTAGAATATGCTTCATGGTCTAGATACATCCCCCATCATATTAGAGTCTTCTTCCAATTTTACCAAAGGAAAATTCTAGAATTAGGGAGGAATACCCAACAAATCTCCCCCTTCCGACCTAATTGGAAGGGATCTCCACACCAGCGCCTTTGCAGCAATCATCGAATTTCTTACTTGGTAGTGCTTTAGTCATCATATCGGACCAATTATCATTGTTGTGAACTTTTTCAAGTTGTAGTCGCTTTTCTTCCAATACGTCTCGAATCCAATGATGGCGAACATCAATATGTTTCGTTCGGGAGTGGTAGGCTGAATTCTTGGCTAAGTGGATGACACTCTGATTGTCACAATAGAGGACGTACTTCTCTTGCTTTAGCCCCAATTCAAGTAGAAAATTCTTCATCCACAGCATCTCCTTACAAGCCTAGGTGGCAGCAATATACTCTGCCTCCGTCGTAGAAAGGGCAACACATTTTTGAAGTTTTGACTGCCAAGATACAGCTCCTCCTGCAAAAGTAGTCAGATATCCCGACGTTGATTTTCGAGATTCCAAGTTTCTGGCCATATCAGCATCTGTGTATCCCTCCAACACAGGTTTGGTTGTTTCAAAGCGCAAACACCTTATGGTTGTTCCTCTAAGATATCGAAGTATCCATTTCACAGCAGCCCAATGCTCCTTCCCAGGATTTGACAAGTGCCTGCTCACAACTCCAACTGCATGCGCAATATCTGGCCGGGTACATATCATGGCGTACATGAGGCTACCAACAACTGAAGAATATGGAACACCTCTCATTTCTTCATCCCTTCTTGGATTTTTCTTCTTATCGAACTTGAAATGTCCTGCAAGTGGTACGCTAACAGGTTTGGCTTGATGCATATTAAATCTCTCAAGAATCTTCTCAATATCTCTCTCTTGAGATAGCCAAAGTAGCTTTTCAGATCGATCCCACGTGATCCGCATCCCAAGAATCTGCTTCGCTGGCCCCAAATCTTTCATCGCGAAAGAATTACTCAATGTTTTCTTAAGAGCAGCTATTTTCCTTTTATCCTCTTCATGAAGACACAATGATCGGTGTGCGTCTTCTTGAATCCATGATGATTCATGAAGGATTCAAACTTCTTATACCATTGACGGGGTGCTTGCTTCAAACCATAGAGACTTCTTTTGAGACGGCACACTAAATGCTCTTTTCCCGGCTCTTTGAATCCTTCGGGTTGCTCCATGTAAATATCCTCCTCAAGGTCTCCATGTAAGAAAGCTATCTTAACATCGAGTTGCTCAACCTCCAAATCCAAGCTAGCAGCGAGACCCAACACAACTCGGATTGATGAAATCTTTACCACGGGAGAGAAAATCTCATCAAAATCTATACCTTTCTTCTGGTTGCAACCTTTAACAACGATTCAAGCCTCATACCTGGGTTTGAGATTGTTTTCTTCGGTCTTGAGCTTAAACACCCATTTGCATTTTAGAGCTCGTTTCCCTTTTGGTAGCTCTATGAGATCATATGTATGATTCTCGTTCAAGGACTTCATCTCTTCTTGCATAGCCTTTTCCCAATCATCTTTATGATCATTTTCCATAGCTTCACCATAGTGTTGAGGCTCCCCCTCATCAGTGAGTGTCACGTACTCATCTGGTGAATATCTGGTCGAAGGCTGTCTCTCTCTAGTTGAACGCCGAAACATGGGTACTGCTGGGTCATTTGCTTCCTCCATTTCTTCGCCACTTGTTTGAGATTGCTCAGTATCTTCTCTGGGATCACGGTTTTCAACTTCTTCATTGTGAACATCCTCCACTGATTCTCTTCTTGCGTTATCTTGCACCACGGGAGATGACATGGACTCCAAAGGCTCTCTGGTCCGCCTGGTTTGAGCTTCTCGCGATTCCTTGTAATTACTAATGGTTTGGTCCTCAAAGAACACAACATCACGGCTTCTCACGATCCTTTTCTGGGCTGGATCCCATAGCCGATAACCGAACTCATCCTTGGGTGAGCCAAGATAGATACACTCTCTTGTTTTTTAATCTAGCTTGGCCTGCTCATCCTTGGGAATGTGAACAAATGCTCGACATCCAAATACCTTTAGATGGTCATATGAAGCCTTTCTCCCTGACCAAAATTCCTCCGGTATGTCTCCATCCAAGGGAACTGAAGGGGTCAAGTTGATGATATCAACACCAGTCTTCATAGCTTCTCCCCAGAAACCTTTTGGGAGGTTTGCATGAGATAGCATGCATCTAACTCGCTCTTCAATGGTGCGGTTCATCCTCTCTGCAACTCCATTCAACTGAGGTGTCTTCGGTGGTGTCTTCTCAAGTCGGATCCCGAACAACTTGCTATACTCTTCAAATTGGCCGCGATATTCTCCCCCATTGTCAGCTCTGACAGACTTCAAATTTCCGCCTGTCTCACGTTCCACCCTTGCATGGAACTCCTTGAACGCCTCAAGTACCTGGTATTTAGTTTTCAACAAAGACACCCAAACCTTTCGAGAATGGTCATAAATAAAACTTACAAAATATTGTGCACCTCCAAGGGATCTTTCGGTCATTGAGCAAACATCAGTATGCACTAAGTAAGGAATATTCTCTCTTCTACGGGGGTAAGCAGGCTTGAGGAAAGAAACTCTATGTTGTTTGCCGACTAAACAATCAGTGCAAGGGTCAAGTGTTGTACCTTTTATGTCAGGGACAATATGTTTCCGTGCGAGGATTTGAAGTCCCTTCTCGCTCATGTGGCCAAGCCTCTTATGCCACAACTCCATGTTCGAGGTTTCATGTGCAACATTAGCCTCTCCCTTGCAGATTTGTCCTTGCATGACATATAAGGATCCATCCTTCTTTCCTCAACCAATCACTATATTGCCTTGAGTGATCTTCCACTTTCGATCTCCAAAGTGGCTTATCATTCCAGCATCGTCAAGCTTCCCCGCTGAGACAAGGTTGAGCCGCATTTCTGGGACATATCGCACATCCTTCAACTCGAGCTTGTATCCCGTGTTTGTTTTCACGATGATGTTGCCTTTGCCGACAATCTTGCTTGTGACTTGATTTCCCATCTTCACAACGCTGAAATCTCCATGCTGGTAGGACGAGTAGAGCCCTTCATGTGGGGTAACGTGGAAGGAAGCACCGGAATCACCGATCCATAAATTTTCATAGTAGGCGAGATTGACATAATCGTCAATAACAAAGATATCACCATGCTCCACGGATGCCACCGCCATAGTGCTTTCTTCTTCCTTCTTCTTTGGATTGACTTGATCAGGTTTGACCGTGCCATTCTTCTGGTCTCTCTTGAGATTGCGACATTCATCTTTCTTGTGACCTGCTTTGCCACAATAGTAGCAAGTAACTCGGGAACGAGACTTTGACCGGCCTCGTGATCTGTCACGTCCACCCTTTCTAAATCTTCCACGCGACTCATTTCTTCCACGATTCTCAATCACGTTTGCCTCCGCATAGGTTGTTGTGTCGCATTCTCTTCTCCGTGCTTCTTCATTTATCAAGCTATCGGCTACATCATCCATAGTAAGCTTTCCTGTTGGAGCCGAGTTGCTAAGCGTGACCACCAAAGTGTCCCAACTTTCAGGTAGTGAGCTTAGGAGCAACAAAGCTTGCAAATCATCATCGATCTTCATCTCGGTCTTTGCCAATTGGTTTACAAGCCCCTTGAAGCTATTCAAGTGCTCGATCATATTTTGGCCATCCTTGTACTCCAATTTCACCAACCGCCTCACTAGGTGGGCTTTATTACGTGGTGTCTTCTTTTGAATCATAGACTCAAGTTTTGTCCATAGCTCAAAGGCATTGGTGTATGTAGAAACGTGCTCAAATAAACTTCGATCTATGTACTTACGGATCATGGCGACCGTCTTCCTATTTAGGATCTCCCACTCTTTGTCATCCTTTTCCTCCGGCTTGGTCTCCTCCGTGATTGGTTCATACAAATCTTTGCAATATAAGTGGTCCTCCATCATGGGCTTCCAATATGCGTAATTTTCCGCCGTGAGTTTGAACATATCTCCCGCCTCTATCTTGAATCACACAAGAATATGACGCCGATCAACCTTGCTCTGATACCACTGTTGGGAAAAAATATAGTTTCCCTCTTTGTGTGATTAGGATGATGAATGAAAAATAAGCAAGACACCAAATTTGGTTACGCGGAAAACCCAAAACGGGAAAAACCGCGGGACTAGGTAGTCCAACTCTTCCACTATATGATTAAAGTGGGGTTACAATGTCTCACCCAAAAAGTGGATGGATTACAAAGGTTTTCTCACACTATGGTGGATATCTATCAACTAGAGAGGATGAAGACTTCTCCCTACTACTCTCTCTTGGAGGATATCTAGAAGGAAAGGAAATGGTTTTTGGTTGGATGATCAAGTCCTCTCCAAGAGCACCCTATTTATAGATGAGCACTCAAGCTCAAGAATTCTCTTCTCTATCTCTCCAACTACCACAATTAATGCTTGGAGGCTTCTAGGAGGTATTTCTAGAATATGCTTCATGGTCTAGACACATCCCCCATCATACTAGAATTTTCTTCCAATTTTACCAAAGAAAAATTCTAGAATTGGGGAGGAATACCCAACAATATGTATGTTGGCTCTCGCAGTACTCTCGAAAAGATAGAAAATTTGTGTGAAGATTTTCGCAATTAAGTTTGTGAGTTATGCATCCGTAATGTCCTCAATAAATAGTCCATTGAGCAAATCAGAATTTTCCATGATTATATCCACAATATTCTCATTCCTTATCTGCTTCTGAAGCATATCCAAATCCCTTAAAGGGAGGAAATTTTCTTATCTCAAATATCCCATAATATTCCATAAATCCAATTCCAGAATTATAGGAATTTTCCATAAAATCAGTATGCTTCTAACATACGCCTAAAATAATATATTGCGAAATCATCTTTATTCCATAAGCAATTATCAACACAATATCATCAATCAACTAAATCCTTTTAGGCTTCAGCTTTTCGTATGTTCCAACATGGAACATTTTTCTTTTCCAAATTAGTTAAAAAATACAACCTAAATAATCAATGAAATCCACGTGACTTTACACCATACAATTAAGATAAGCTTTGTATCTAAAAGAAATAATTCATCCAGAAAGTTTGATTTCATAATTAAAGTGTCAAGTTGTCGGCCTTGCGGTAGGGTACTTTTGCTCGCGCAACACTCCAGGAGTTGGGAGTAGGCATCAATGAGGTATTTTCAAGGAGTTCTTCATTCTACTAAATTGTTGCCGAGTGATGCAAAGGCTTCTCATAGACTTCCTGGTCGGAAAATGTCTTTCAATGGGGAGGTTTTAATGGCAATTTTGGGAAGTGAAGCATTCTGAATGGGCGGCAGAGTTCGGTTTGTGGTAAAAATGGAAAAAGGTAGTGGATTTTGGGTTTATGGGTGGGACTGGGTTTCTGGGCGGGTCTGGATTTTTGGGTGGAGGTGGTGGGTGGCGGTAGAGTAGCGGCTAGTGGAGGCACGAGTGTGTTTAAGAAAAAGAAGAAGTTTATGGGTAGAAATGTCATTACATTTTTTAGTTTTGAGTCCATGGATAATTTTGTCTTTTCGTGGTTGGTCAACCGTGGACTTCATTAAGTCAATGTCGGAATTAAGTAAGATGGGTATAACTGCCCAATTTCACAAAAACTTAGGGCTAGTTTGGCCTTTTCAAATTTTATAGGATTATACCTGCACTTTCAAAATTTAATAGGGTTATTTATGAACTTTTCCCAAAAAATTATTCAAAGATGTTGGAAAAAAATGCCTAGCAACGATTGTAATTAGTGGAATTGACATACAATCTAACTAGTCTCAAGCAATAAAATTAGAGATCCAATAAAATTGTTACATGTTAACCAGACTGATCGCTTGCACTATTACAGATTAGAGATCCGATAAAACTGTTACATCGCCCTCATGGATATTAATTTTCTTCCCACGAAAACCATGATATTATCACTTGGCAAAAATGAGCATATCACGCAATAAAATCACTACGCCAATTAGGGATCTTTCTACAACTATAACACCACTTGATCCAGCCACGATCTATGTTGTCCAAACTGTAAACACCTTAAAAAACATAGATCTGACATATCCAAACTAATGGAAATTCGAAGATCAAACCACAAAAAAAATTACGACCAAACAATATGTATAAATGATCAAGAACAAAAAATCGACATGAACGATTAAATCGAGTTATTATCATGAATACAACGATCTAATCGATTAGGTCAAAAAAATGAAACTACTGTGCAGAGATAAATCTCATAGTTATTCAATTACAGAAACATCAATTAAAATAAATTATTGTTCCGCACCTCCCAAAATGGGAAGATGGATTTTTTTTTTAAAGAAAAGGTAAATTTGTTGGGAGAGAAGGAGAGGGTTCACAACAAGGGCTCCCACTTTACCTTATTGTACTTCGTAAGTGCATGTGTGGGTTGGGGGCTGTGAACTTGCCTCCTTCTTCAACAATCTCTTCCCATTTATGCGAATGGGAGTCTACTTCCAACGAGATTATTTTATGGTGAAACTAAGGATTAAGTTACAAGTAGGGGAAAAAAGAGAAGTTTCAAATTTTGGGGTTAAAAGACTATTTCTAATTTGGAGTACCTTTTAAAAAATATGTAGAACTTCAGGGACTAGTTTACAAATTATTAAAAAAAAATCTCCACCTTCATGCTGAAACTCCAATCGCCTCATCAAACTGAGTTTGGAATTTTTTGTGGGTACTGTTGCAATGGTGAGCTGGAAATAAATGGAAACATAAATTGAGACAACGTCGTCGATTTGCAAAATCCTGGTTCACCGTCTTCTGTCATCTGCACAACTCCGATTTGCGTTTGATTTACGATGACGAGAGGTGGTTGCAACATGGCTATGTCGGTAGGGAAGCTGGGTCAAAATTGGTTTTGGGGGAAGCTATGGGTCGAAATCGAATTGAGGAAGGTCCTAGAGGAGCGGGTGGTTGGTCGAAATCGGGTTGGGGCCGAATATAACTCTTGTAAAGTCCATATTTATTTAGTTGGCAATTTGTGGAAAATTATGTAAACATGATATTGTTAGGTTGAAACATCAAAGATGGTAATTTCGGTGGTATAAGGAACTTGGAATAGTAATATGAGAAGAAGTATTTTTCGTCTATGGTATTTTTATTGAAGAATATATGAATTCCTATATTTATGTGATTGGATTGGATTTATGGAAATTGGAATTGATTTGATAAATATCCTTTGTGGAAAGGATTTGGACGGAATATATTAATTCCTTTCTTTAAGGGATTAGATTTGATAATTCCTATCTCCAAGGGATTTGATTGTAATCAGAATATTATGTGGAGAAAGACTTATATTTGCACATGACTTCTGCGTATCATAATCGGAGATGGAATCAACTTCATGCGTACGAAGACTGTCTATGTTGTAACATACGGAAAGGTGAAGCCTAAAAGGATTCATCTGGTGGTAGAATATTGCGGTGATATTGATTTATGAAAGAATTTATATTTGGCAACATTGATTTAGGCGTGTGGTAGAAACATACTGGGTTTATGAAAAATCCCTATAATTATGGAAAATAATTTATGGGATATTTGAGATAGGGAAAATTCTTTTATTTGTGGGATTTAGATATGCTTCCGAAGCAGATAAGGATTATAAATATTATGGAGATAATCATGTAGGGTTCCGATCTGCTCATGGACTATATAAAGATGACATCACAGCTGCATTAAGCTCATAGACTAAATAGAAGAAGAAAAAATAGCATACGTATTTTATCTTTCGAGAGTGTTGTGAGAGCCAGAATTCACATGTTCCAACATACGTAACCTGTTGATCAAGTTCAGAATCGTATACCTTAATTCCTCAGGAGGAGGACCTCTAGTGTCGATGAGTTTTGAGGTCAGAGGGAGTTTGATCAAGGTGGATTGGTAGCAAGGGAAGCTTGCATGATTCACATTATAGTTAGATAAGACAAGTATAATTGTGTGGTGTACTTTGTAATGTATCTTTCTTATTAGTAAATTCATTCTGAACTGGGTCAGACCCCACAAATATAGGTGGATTTCACCAAAATGTGTAACCAAGTCTCGTGTCTTTATGCTTTATTTTATTGCATAATTGGTTAGATAGGTAATGTTGGAACATAGTAGTAATAATTAAGATAATTTGGTAAAACCAAGTTTCAATTGGTATCAAAGCGAGGTCACTTATTAATGCCATGGTTGTGTCAAGGAAAGTGTGATATGGTTTTACCATAGTGACCAAAGAAGGAGTTTCGGTGTCGCGGCCACCATTACTGGAAGGAACCAACTACAATTACTGGAAAGCACACATTAGAGTCTTCATCAACTCACTAGATGAACTGGCATGGCAATTTGTTGGAACTGAATGGAGCCCTCTTACTGAAGATGCTGAAACTAGTTCAAAGGAGAAAGAAGGAGAATCGAGTACGAAGAAGCAGAAACTGAAGGACAAGTCTACATGGACTCTAGGTGAACCAAAGGCTTCATTGGAAAATTCAACGGCGTTAAATGCTATCTTCACAGTGGTTGATAAAAATTAGTTTAAACTCATCTCAACATGCCACCAGGTAAAGAAAGCTTGGGATATCTTACAGGCCATTCATGAAGGAACAAGTCATGCACGTGAATCCAAACTACAAATGTTGGCTACAAAGTTCGAGGAACTGAAGATGGAGGAGAATGACACTATTGCTACATTCAATGGGAAACTCAAAGACATCTCCAATATGGCGTATCAACTTGGGAAAGTTTACAAGGAAGCAAAATTGGTGAAAAGGACTTTGAGATCTCTTCCTAAAATATTTACTATGAAAGTAGCAGCAATAGAAGAAGCAAGAGATGTAGCCACCATGACCTTAGATGAACTATGGGATCATTACAGACTTATGAGATGACAATGCAACAACCTGCAAAGAAAGTCCAGAAGCAGTTGGCCTTCAAAACCTCTTCATCAAGGGCCATCCATGAATCTGATAGTGATGATGGAATTGAAAAATTGCTCTTATCACTAAAGATTTCTTAAGAATACTGAAGAAGGTGGTAAACAAGAAATCACAAGAAATATTTGGTGGAAATAGATCTCAAGCACAAGACTTTGGTAATATTCATGGAACGCAATTGGAACAAGGAAATCAGCAGTTTTCTAGAAATCAAGGTGGTGAAGCAAAAGAGTCTGGAAGAATTTAATGTAGAGAATGTGAAAGATACAGCCACGTGTGCTGTTACCCTAAAGAATCAAGGAAAATCATACATCACCTCATGGAGTGAAGATGAAGAGGAACTTACAACCAATTGCATGGTATTTGGAGCAAAATTTCACGGTGGATCAGATGAGGTATGTTCCAACATGATAGAGAAAGACGAAGCTGTATGTTCCAACATAGGTTCTGATGACACGTCTAGTGATGATGGCAGACTAGTTGCGAGTGATGAATAGATCTATAGTATATATGAGAAAATGTATGATATGTGGCTTCAAATTGTTGGTACAAGAAAATTGTTGAAGGAAGAGAAAAGGCATCTGGCTAAGAAGGAGAACGAGCTGCTAGTTCTAGTTGTTGAACTTAGAAGAGAGATTGAAGAAGTAATTTTGAAACTAATCTCAACAACTAGGAGAGCTGAGATGGCCGAAGCAGCTATTACCAAGTTAAACACTGGTATAGCGAACCTTGATGACATTCTGATAATGGGAAAGAACTTTGGAAATCAACACGGAATCAGGTATGACAATCCACCAGGTAGCACAGTCAATCTCAAGTCAAAGATTCAAGAGATAAAGATAAAGTTTATCAAGACTCATCAAAGGAATCATCTCATCTATAGCTACTGCATATATCAAGGTCATATGGAGGAAAAATGCCAGAAACTTGATAGGATAATTATCGGTTGTTCTTTCATTGGGAAAATTGGTTGATTTGGTGTTGTTTGAAGTTTATAATGGATGTTTTATGGCCAGATTTATGCCAGTAATTTGGAGAAGAACCAGAGGAAGAAAGAAGCAGAAATTGAGCATAAAAAAACTGAGCTAACAGGACAAAGTGCAAGAGATTGAAGGGAAGATTTTAGCAAAGTCAAATGGAAGCAAGAAGTTGGGCTAAATTCATACACATAAGCCCACAATTTTGTAATAAATACTTTTCCTAATCCAAGATGGATTGGTAGGATTTGTTAGGTGAGAATTAATCTTATTTTAATCACCTTGGCCTTATATATAAACAAAGAGCCAAGGTGATAAGGCAGAGGATCTGGACGTGAGGTTGAAAAACAAAACAAGGGCTGGTTCTTTTTCTTCTTTTGGGAGCTTGGCCGAGAGCCCTAGTTTTTGAACTCATAAATTAGGTTTGATTTTCTTGTCTTTTCTCCTTGGTAAATTCCTTACTTTTCTTAGTTAATGAAATCATTTCTTTATCTTGTTTTCTTTGTTCATAATATGAGTAGCTAAATTTCTTAGTTGGCTTGGATTGATTCAAGGTTGATTCATAAAGTTGTGAGGATTGATATGCTTAAAAGTGTTCTTGCAAGTTCTTGGTTGATTATTGTATAAACTTAGGCTTTGTGGGTTGAGTTTGATCACCTCAATTCATGCTAAGCTAGAGCTAATTAAAGTAGCACTTTCTTGTAAAAAACAGATAACTGATACAGACTGTAATAGCAGGAAAATAATCAACCGGGTAGGTAGCTGTCTTTAGCAAATACTTGGATGTCTACCTAAATTAGGTCCTCTTTGTATTAATTTAACAATCTAGTAAGTTTAGCAAATACTTGCTTGCTAGTGGGTAATAAGAGAGGATTTTAGGAGTTCAGCAAATACTTGCTCTTATATAACTAATTGATTTGCGGGGATAACTAATTTGTAGCCGAGGATCAACTGAAGAATCAACGAGTTAATCTAAGCCAACTTCCTTCCTCTTATTCTAGATTCCTTCCACTTTAATTTAGTGCTTTCAGTGTTTATGAGTTATTGTGTGCCTATGTCTTTGTGTTTTTAGTTTTTTTTTTAGTAGTTTTTAGTTAAACAAATCTCAAGTTTAGGCGTGGTTGCTAAACCGATTAACTCTTTAGGTCAATCAATAGAATCAAATTGTTCCCTGTGGATCGACCCTGCTTACCCTGTACTAGTTTCATTATTATTGGAGTATTGCAGGTTTTATTTGTGTGAGGTAAACGACGCTCACCAAATTGGCGCCGTTGCCGGGGACGGTTGTTGATTTCTGTTGTTTGTTCTACTGATATGTGTGTTAGTTTTTCAGTATATGACCAGGTCTGA
This sequence comes from Rubia yunnanensis, assembly GCA_037428765.1. Taxonomy (NCBI): domain Eukaryota; kingdom Viridiplantae; phylum Streptophyta; class Magnoliopsida; order Gentianales; family Rubiaceae; genus Rubia; species Rubia yunnanensis. The sequence goes on from CM075062.1 coordinate 133,526,867, forward strand.
TAAGCAGGTATTGGAGTTTGATTCTGAAATAGAAAAGACAGCCAAGAAGAATCGGAAGGAAGCTAAGTTGGAAAAGTTGAAGGCTGCAGGGGAACCTCAGTTTGCCCAAATCGAGACCCTTCCAGAGGCAGAAACTGAAGTTAAAACCGATCCTTCTCTAATGGCGAATCCTAATCTTAATGCTGATAATCCCTATATGTGGGAACTTACTGGTCACAGTGAAGAAGACCCCCCTACTCCCATCCAAGTGGCACCAACAGGGAGTCCCATTGAGATTAAGTTAGGTCTTTTGAATGTTCTTCCGAAATTCCATGGAAGGAGCACCGAAGATCCATATAATTTTCTGAATGAGTTCATAAAAATTTGCAAGGTGCAAAAGAGGCCTGAGAATGTCACGGAGGAGCAATTCAAGCTAGTTGCATTTCCATTTAGTTTGACAGGGGCAGCAAACCAATGGCTTTCTAGCTTACCACCAAATTCCATTACTACATGGAATGGTCTCAAGAAGCAATTTCTGGAGTATTATTTTCCCTCCACAAGGACTGAAACGTTGAAGAGAGAGATTTCTAGTATCCATCAAGAGTTTGATGAGCCATTAAGTGCATTTTGGCTTAGGTTTCGAAGGTTGGTGGATAGTTGCCCTAATCATCGCTTTTCGGAGGGACAATTGTTGCAATATTTCTACCAAGGGCTGACTTCGGTGAACAAAGACCTTATGAATTCAGCAAGCAATGGGGGATTTTCCCATCTTCGAGTGAATGAAGCTAGGGAAATTGTCAAGAAATTGATTGATTCCAAGAAGGAATATGACAGAGGTGATGTGAGGATTTTAAAGAAAGTGGTGGATACAAGCTCTTCGGGTGAGGATAAATTCAATGAAAGGATGGATAAATTGGAGAAAATTCTTTCAAAAGTAGTTGATAAAGTTGCTACTCCAAATACAAGCTCTTCTTCTAGCCCTTATGATCGTCCATGTGATACGTGTGGAACATATAGCCATACCACTTTGCAATGTAATTTTGCATTGGAAGAGCCACTTGTTCAAGCGAATACTATGGGGAATTGGAATGAGAGGCAGCCTAGGAGAGATCCTTATTCAGCTACTTACAATCCTGGTTGGAGAGATCATCCAAATTTCAGATGGAGAGATCAAGGAAACCCACCTCAACAAGCCTATGTTCTACCGAATCAAAGAATTCCTCAAGCTTATCCTCAAAATCAGCCACCTCCTCAAGTGAAGTCAATGGATGAGAAGCTAGATTTGATGATGAATATGCTTCAAGATCAGAAAGAGAGTTCTAAGAAAGCCGAGGCTACATTGGACGAGCATACCCGTCAAATTTCTCAATTGACAAATTCTTTGAATGAGCTTCGAATGCAACAACCTGGACTTCCTTCTCAAGTACAAATGAATCCGAGGGAGACAGCAAAACAGATCATTCTCAGAAGTGGAAAAGAAGTTGAATCACCACCAACAAAATTTGCAAGCGAGACCAATAAGGATCATCCTCAGCAATCTGGAGCAAACCCTGATTTGCCCAAACAGAGGCTGGTGACAGAAGCTGAAAATCTGGTAGGGGGTAATTTTGAATTAACCAAGGAGGAAACTCCGAGGAAGGTTCTGAATGATCCTCCAGTGAAAATTCTTCCTCCCTTTCCTCGTAGATTAGCAAAGAAAAAAGAAGAAACCATTGATTTCTTGTCTATTTTTGGAAAAATGGATATTAACATTCCTTTGTTGCAGGCAATGAGACTACCACCAGTGAGCAAGTTTTTGAAGGATTTTGTGGCAAGGAAACCACAGAACTCAAGCAAGGTGATAATGAGTGAGTCGGTTTCGGCAGTGCTAAAAAGAGAATTACCTCAAAAATGTAAGGACCCGGGTATGTTTTCTTTACCATGTCATATAGGAGAGGTAAAAATTGAGTCTGCTATGTGTGATTTGGGAGCTTCAATTAATGTTATGCCCTTATCTGTTTATAAGAAATTGATTGGAGCTGAATTGGTAGATACTAGGGTTGTGATTCAATTAGCGGACCGATCTTGTGTATACCCCGAAGGTCTTTTAGAAAATGTTCTTGTCAAGGTCAATGAATTTGTGTATCCCGCTGATTTTTATGTGGTGAAAATGAATCATGATAATGGTGAGAATAATTCTGGAGTTTTGTTAGGTCGGCCTTTCTTAAGAACGGCAAATACTGTTATTAATGTGGGAGATGGAACAATTTGTCTTGATTACTATGGTGACAAATATATTTTCAGCATTGAAGATGCGATGAAAAAACCACTTGATGCTGAAAATATATATGCCATCGATGTAATTGACCCTTTAGTCCAAGATTTTCTTGAGGCTGAGTTCTTGCAGGAAAGAATGGAGATTCCATCATCTACAGGTGCTACAGAGCTGATGGCGCAAGGAAAGAGTGATAAGGAGATTTGTGAGCTGCTGTGTTCTTTATATTCTCAAGAAGAAGTTTTGAGCACTGGAACCACTCTCGATTTGCCCAAACAGAGCCTTGCCAACAGACCATTGCCTTCTGAAATTTCACCACCAGTTTTGGAGCTTAAGGCACTGCCACCAAACCTGAAATATGTGTACCTTGGGGAATCTGAAACCTTGCCAGTTATTGTGAGTACCAAGTTGGAGGAGTCTCAAGAAGAAAAATTGATTGCCTTGTTGACAAAGTACAAGAAAGCAATTGGTTGGACTTTGGCGGATATCACGGGAATTAGCCCTGACATTTGCACACATCATATTTTATTGGAGCGGGATGCAAAACCTGTTCGAGATCCTCAAAGGAAGCTCAATCCTAACATGAGGGAGGTAGTTCTCAAGGAAATCCTTAAACTTTTATCCTTGGGAATTATTTACCCTATTTCGGATAGCAATTGGGTTAGTCCGGTCCATGTGGTACCCAAGAAGTCCGGTATTCAGGTGGTGCAGAATGAAAAGAATGAGTTGGTTCCTACTCGGCTAGTCACCGGATGGAGGATGTGTATCGATTATAGGAAGCTTAATGCGGCAACTCGGAAAGATCATTTTCCACTTCCTTTCATCGATCAAATGTTGGAGAGATTAGCGGGGAATAAATTCTTTTGTTTCTTGGATGGATATAGTGGATATTTCCAGATATGTGTGAACCCCGAGGATCAGGAAAAAACTACTTTTACATGTCCTTTTGGCACCTATGCTTATAGGAGAATGCCATTTGGATTGTGTAATGCTCCGGGCACTTTTCAAAGATGCATGATGAGTATTTTCTCGGATTTGATTGAATCAAGCATTGAGGTATTCATGGATGATTTTTCAGTGTATGGGAATTCTTTTGAGATGTGCTTGAGTAACTTGGAGCAAGTATTGATTCGATGTGTGAAAAGAAATCTAGTCTTGAACTATGAAAAATGTCATTTCATGGTGGATGAAGGCATAGTTTTGGGGCATGTAATTTCCGAAAAAGGAATTCAAGTTGACAAGGCTAAGGTGGAGACCATAGAACAACTACCTTATCCTACCAATGTCCGGGAGATTCGTGGATTCTTGGGGCATGCTGGATTTTATAGAAGGTTCATCAAGGATTTTGCCAAGATAGCGCAACCATTAACCAAACTTCTTCAAGATGATGTTCCTTTTGAAATGAATGAAGAGCGCAAGCTTTCCTTTGATGTGCTTAAAGAGAAACTCATCTCTGCCCCGATAATGCAACCACCAAATTGGGACATGCCCTTTGAATTGATGTGTGATGCAAGTGATTATGCGGTAGGGGCTGTTTTGGGACAAAAGCTAGGGAAGGAAAGCCATGTGATTTATTATGCTTCTAAGACTTTGAATCCGGCTCAATGCAATTACACCACTACTGAAAAGGAGCTGTTGGCAGTGGTGTTTGCTCTTGATAAATTCAGGTCTTATTTACTGGGATCAAAGATCATTGTCTACACCGATCATTCGGCGTTGAAGTATTTGTTTACAAAGAAGGAATCCAAGCCGAGGTTGATTAGGTGGATTTTGTTGTTACAAGAATTTGATTGGGAGATAAAAGACAAGAAGGGTGCTGAAAATCATGTTGCTGACCACCTGAGTCGGTTGGTAAAACCTGAGGATGCAATCCCCATTCAAGAATTTTTTCCCGAAGAACATTTATATGCTGCCACAGGCCTCGAATTGGCCAAACAGAGCCCTCTTACAGCAGCATTGCATGGGGAATCTGCTCATGATCCATGGTATGCAGATATTGTTAATTTCATCACCACTGGGGAAAGTCCAGAAACCTTCAGCACTGCCCAGAGAATGAAGCTCAAGAGTGAGTGTAAGCATTATATTTGGGATGAGCCATATCTGTGGAAAATCGGCTCGGACCAAATCATTAGGCGATGCGTTCCTGATGAAGAACAAGGTACAATTCTTTTGCATTGTCACTCTTTTGCTTGTGGAGGTCATTTTGGTCCTAAACGTACAGCTCGAAAGGTTCTTGATAGTGGATTTTATTGGCTGACTATTCATAAAGATGCTTACATGTTTTGTAAGAGTTGTGTTAGATGCCAAATGACAGGAAATATTTCTAAACGTGATGAAATGCCTCAAACTCCCATTATTGTTTGTGAGATATTTGATGTGTGGGGTATAGATTTCATGGGACCTTTTCCTAGTTCATATGGTAATCTTTACATATTACTTGCGGTTGATTATGTCTCAAAATGGGTGGAAGCGAAAGCCACCCGCACTGATGATTCTCAAGTTGTTTCAGGATTCTTGAAATCACATATTTTCAGCAGGTTTGGAGTGCCGCGAGCAATCATTAGTGACCAAGGAACTCATTTCAAAAACCGCACCATTGCAGCCCTTCTGAAGAAATATGGAGTGCATCATAGATTGGCTACTACTTATCATCCTCAGTCCAATGGCCAAGCGGAGGTGTCAAATAGAGAAATAAAGCAAGTTCTAGAAAGGACAGTGAATCCATCTCGGAAGGATTGGAGTAAAAGATTAGATGATGCTCTTTGGGCTTATCGAACCGCTTTCAAAACTCCTATTGGAATGTCCCCTTATAGGCTTGTTTTTGGGAAAATGTGCCATTTGCCAGTGGAAATTGAGCATAAGGCTTATTGGGCTGTGAAGGAGATGAATATGCAACCTCTCAAGTGTGAGGAGGAAAGGAAGTTTCAACTTCAAGAGTTGGAGGAACTCCGTTTGGAATCTTTTGATCAAGCTATGTGGTACAAAGAGCGCGCTAAAATGTGGCATGACAAGAATTTGAGGTCCAAGGAGTTCAAGATTGGCCAGAAAGTACTACTCTTTCAGTCTAGGCTTCGGTTGATGCCCGGGAAACTAAAATCCAAATGGGCTGGTCCCTTTGAAGTGGTCTCTGTTTGGGCAAATGGAGCTGTTGAACTTAAAAGCATGCATACAGAGAAGTCTTTTCTGGTTAACGGTCATCGTCTTAAGCCATTTCACGATGCATCTCAAGTGGTAGTAGTGGAAGAAATTTCACTATGCCATACCTCCAGTACTTGACCGTATGACAAAGTCTAGCCACGGACTGTAAACGCGGGCGCTTATTGGGAGGCAACCCAATTTTTAATTTCATGTTCTTTCTTTTATTAGAATTTTAGTTTTTGGTAATTTACTTTTATGAAGTTAAACTTCTGTTTGGTTTTATTTTATGTGAAATATGAATAACATTATAATTTTGATGCTTTCCATTTTATTGTGCAGGGATGTGCTTGAAAAGGAATTACTTTGGGATTAGATTTCTGGGGTTTAATTGAAAAAGACAAGAAGCTGAAGGGCTAAATTGCAATTTTCAGAATTGATAGGACCACCGTAACGGGCAAAGACCTCAAGGAAGGCCGCACTACCACCTTCCACAGAAGCCACCCCTGTTCAGACCACCGGCGCTCTTCCAATTCCACCTGAGATTATTGTCGAATCAGGGGAAGCACTGCTTCAATTCGAGGACCCTGAGGTGCAAGCTCGAGCTCTTAAACGAACCAAGAAACGCTGTTCTTCGGGTTTACAATTGCAGGTATCTTCCCTTACTTCTTTAGGGGTTTATGACAGGTTTATGGAGTATTTTGATGCCATAGGTTGGAAAGCATTGTTGTCTTTGCATTCCGTAAACTTGTATGTGAAATTGTGTGAGGAATTTGTGGTTAGTTTCCGGTTGAATAAACGGGCTGCTTTGAATGTGTCTGAGTCTTGCATTTCGTTTCGGTTGGGATTGCGGAACGTGTCTCTGAGCCTTAATGAATGGAATTTGGCCCTAGGCTTGGTTTCTTCTGCTGATTTAAATTCTGATTCATATCAATCTGGTTTTATTGGAAATTATGTGGATTTTCCTGGTTTTAATCCTGTGACTGCATGGAAACTGTTAGCCCCTAATTGTCCTGATCTCTATGATTCTGCTAAGTCAAATCTGCATTGGTTGGCTGACCCTGTTTTGCGATTATGCTGTATGTTTATTCTGCGCAATGTGTTTGGTCGTTCCACCACTTTTACTAAAGTGAGCCAACCTACCTTGTTTATTCTCTGGTGCATGCATTGTAAGCATAAGTTAAACCCTGGGTATTTGTTAGCTGATACACTGAACAGTATAGCACATGATTCTGGTCGCCACATGACTTTATGTGTGCTTGTTGGTGTTTTGCTTGATAAGAATGTGCAGTTGACTGTTCCTGCTTCGTTTGATAAATTAACTCATTCCCAAGTGTTTGATTTAGAATACATGAGAAAGAGCAATTTGATTTATGATGCTGACAATGTTGTTAAGTTTCCTCAGCCGGGCCCTCCAAACCCGAGCTTATCTTCTTCCAATGCAGGATATAGCACTTTTCTTGATGAAGTGCATTCCCTTCGAGCAGATGTGCAATCTTTGCACATGAAACTGGATGCTGTAGCTGCTCAAAATGGGTATATTCAAGCTACCTTAAGTGCCTTGTGCAGCACTTGGTTTGCCAGGAATTCACAGCCGCATCAACCCCAATCCTGAGTTCCCTCATTCCCCTCTCTATTATTTTCGTTATTATGTGTTTGTTTTTGTTTGTTTTGTTTTGTTTGTTTTATTGATAGTTCTCTGTTGGCTCTTCTCTGTTCCACTAAACTTGCTTGAGGGCAAGCAAGCTTTAAGTGTGAGGAGAGTGGGTTAATGGTCTAAGTGTCTGTTATTGTTGGAATGTTTAGGTGTCTTTTATTATTTGTGTGTTTTGTGTGTTACTTGTAGTGTTTGTGTTTTGTGTATTTCTTTTGTTTCCTTTTTGGTCAAAATTTCAGCATGATAGGAGTAATGGAATTGGCTTTGAAATGGAATAACTGTGCATGTTGAGAGAATTTGATTAGTAAATATTATTGCTTGATATCCCCTTGAGAATTTGAGATGATTAACCCCTGAAATCAGTTTACTTGAATAAAACTTGGGATAAATAAGATGAGTTTGAACAAAGCCTAGTATAAAGTAAGGTTTGGGCCTAGAGTAGAGTACTCTCTACATCAATCTTCTTTTTGAGAGTTGTGGCAGCTAGGTTAATGCATGATGAGGTGATAAAAGGCAAATTAGGATTAACCACACATCGTATATATAGCCTACCCTTTATATCCCTTAGTGAGCCCCTTTGAGCCTAACTTTTTCTTTGATTTAACCCAGAAAAATAAAATGTATAGCCAAAGCCTTGTTGATATCCTTTTCTTGACCCTATTGTGCATGCTCTTGAAGGTACAACTAGTGAATTCATCCATGGTTTGATATTGGATATTAAGCATTGATGAGATGTGAAAAATGTCCAACAGAATTCTGTTTGAAAAGTGACAAATAAAAATGTAGGTTCTGTTTGGCCAACGTAGGGGTTACTGGAACTGAATTCTTGTTCTGCAATTATGTTGTGATTGCCCCTGCTAAATGTATGTTCACTAGAGTTAATAGTGATAGTGGTGCTGAAAAAAAAAAAAAAAAAAAAAAAAAAAAAAAAAAAAGAGAAAAGAAAAAAAAAAAAAAGAGAAAGAGAACAGAGCACCTGTATTAGATATGTGACAATAGCCTTCTTGAGATGGATGATAAATTGTGATTGAGCATGCATAATATGTTGTGAATAAACTGTAGAGCCATTAGGATCTCACCAAAATTATAAACCCCTAACCCCATTACAACCTAAATAAAAGACCTTTTTTGATCTTCATGCTTTAATTGATGCTGCCACAGTATGTTATGGAGTGAATTTAACCTTGCTTTTTAATGATTGGAGTGAAAACTGTGAGGAAGTTCTTTCTTGTCTATTTTGATCGAGTTGAAAACAAGTGTAGCTGATGTAGGGGGGATTGATTTGATAGTTTAAGGGGGGATGATACCAATTCTGTTTATGAAAGGAGACTTGATATCATGCATAGTGAACTTTGTTGATTAGCCAATGAAAAGAAAATTGAAGTGCTGAATTTTTTGACCAAGATTTTGTATATAACCTTTTCTGTTTTCTGAATTTTTCTGTTTTCTTTTTAGTTTCAGTTTAGGTTCTTTGTGGTTAAATTAGAATGTGTTTAGGGGATTGGGAATTATGAATGAACAGCATGCTTTATTATCATACTTGAGGGCAAGTATGACTCAAGTGTGAGGATGTTTGATAGGATAATTATCGGTTGTTCTTTCATTGGGAAAATTGGTTGATTTGGTGTTGTTTGAAGTTTATAATGGATGTTTTATGGCCAGATTTATGCCAGTAATTTGGAGAAGAACCAGAGGAAGAAAGAAGCAGAAATTGAGCATAAAAAAACTGAGCTAACAGGACAAAGTGCAAGAGATTGAAGGGAAGATTTTAGCAAAGTCAAATGGAAGCAAGAAGTTGGGCTAAATTCATACACATAAGCCCACAATTTTGTAATAAATACTTTTCCTAATCCAAGATGGATTGGTAGGATTTGTTAGGTGAGAATTAATCTTATTTTAATCACCTTGGCCTTATATATAAACAAAGAGCCAAGGTGATAAGGCAGAGGATCTGGACGTGAGGTTGAAAAACAAAACAAGGGCTGGTTCTTTTTCTTCTTTTGGGAGCTTGGCCGAGAGCCCTAGTTTTTGAACTCATAAATTAGGTTTGATTTTCTTGTCTTTTCTCCTTGGTAAATTCCTTACTTTTCTTAGTTAATGAAATCATTTCTTTATCTTGTTTTCTTTGTTCATAATATGAGTAGCTAAATTTCTTAGTTGGCTTGGATTGATTCAAGGTTGATTCATAAAGTTGTGAGGATTGATATGCTTAAAAGTGTTCTTGCAAGTTCTTGGTTGATTATTGTATAAACTTAGGCTTTGTGGGTTGAGTTTGATCACCTCAATTCATGCTAAGCTAGAGCTAATTAAAGTAGCACTTTCTTGTAAAAAACAGATAACTGATACAGACTGTAATAGCAGGAAAATAATCAACCGGGTAGGTAGCTGTCTTTAGCAAATACTTGGATGTCTACCTAAATTAGGTCCTCTTTGTATTAATTTAACAATCTAGTAAGTTTAGCAAATACTTGCTTGCTAGTGGGTAATAAGAGAGGATTTTAGGAGTTCAGCAAATACTTGCTCTTATATAACTAATTGATTTGCGGGGATAACTAATTTGTAGCCGAGGATCAACTGAAGAATCAACGAGTTAATCTAAGCCAACTTCCTTCCTCTTATTCTAGATTCCTTCCACTTTAATTTAGTGCTTTCAGTGTTTATGAGTTATTGTGTGCCTATGTCTTTGTGTTTTTAGTTTTTTTTTTAGTAGTTTTTAGTTAAACAAATCTCAAGTTTAGGCGTGGTTGCTAAACCGATTAACTCTTTAGGTCAATCAATAGAATCAAATTGTTCCCTGTGGATCGACCCTGCTTACCCTGTACTAGTTTCATTATTATTGGAGTATTGCAGGTTTTATTTGTGTGAGGTAAACGACGCTCACCAAAACTACTCAGGGATATCATGACAGGACAACAACTCTCGGTATGTTTCAACATAGACGATGTTCAGCGATTAAGGATGGTCAGAAAGGTATGGGTTATTAAATACACTAGTACTTGCCTTGTTGCTCATACGTCTCAACTGCACATTCAAGAGACTTGTGGTACTTTAATAGTGGTTTCTCTCACCATATGACTAGAACTCAAGAATTTCTAACAAACATGAAACCATATGATGGTGGTTCGGTTACGTTTGGCGACGGAAAGAAAAGTCAAGTGGTTGGAAACGGTGAACTGCATATTGGAGGATTCTCTATATTCACTAGTGTTCTATTGGTGGAAGATCTAAAGGCTAATTCCAAAGTATCAACCATCTATGTGATGATAATATGACCTTGGAATTCCATAAGGAGAAGTTCATAGTGAAACATGGAAACAACAAAGTGCTTACTGGTATTCAGTCATCAGACAAATGTTACTTATTGGAACAAGAAGTGAACTACTTGAGTGTCGAATATGATGAGTTAGATCTTACGGGTGGCCATGTTCCAACATAGGATGATTTCTCAGATCAAGGACGTAATGATGTTGGAACATCATATGAGGTAGATCTTACAGATGAAGCTGATTACTCTTATAACTTCAGCGATGTTGGAACACCGTCCTCCCCAGAACTCTTCCATGTTCCAACATCAGTGCAGGTTGATTTAAGTAGAAGAATGACTCGATCAACCCCCCAGGTTAAATATAGGAAACTTTATGGTCTACAATGTTTTCTCTTCCTTATTGAACCCAAGAATTACAAAGGTTAGTTTCTCAGGACTACACTCAGGTTGAAGGAGTTGATTTTGATGAGACATTCACACCAGTTGTGATATAAATCTCCTTGCAAAGACTCGCGATTTGAGGAATTAATATCTTTGATCTAGTGAAGGGATCTGCAAACCCTCATTATCTCGCACAAAATTCTGGTGTCTAGCCCTCAGGGTACACCTAATCTCGACTTGCTCTCTAACTATCCCTCAGGATCAGGTTACAAGGTTTATTGATACTTAACTAGCCCTCGGGGTTAATCAACAATGGAATAGCTCGCAAGCAACAAGAGAATGAACTCAAAGGTCTATATTTTTGAATGATGATTGTGGTGTAAATCTCGATAATTCAACCCCTATTTATAGGACCAAATTCATCCAAAATCCTAGTCCTAATCAAGATGAGATATGGTAATTCCTGTCAGAAACAAAATAAAATTATGGCAGCTTTAAGAAGCTAAAACCATATTCAACTAAAATACCTAAAATAAATTGTCTATGGCCAAAATTCATCCAAATTACAACTTGGATGAATATTGTCTTATCTAAACTTACCAAAACTAATTCTAATTAGAATAAAACTCAATATTTTCAAAACCTTAATGAACTGGTTCGAAAATTAGCTCTTCAAAGCCCACATGACCGAGTTCTACAGTCTAAGATCCAAAATGAAATAATTTTACAATATTTTACAGTGATCACACTACCTCATTAAAATCCTAGTGGGAAAAAAGAGTATAATGTTCTTCATGATGTCTTCAGTTCGTCGACAATCTTGAATAATGAATCCAAGATGTCGATGGTGACTCCTTCTTCAATTCTTCATCATAAAGTTGATACATCGAACCATTTAAAGCACCATCAAAGCATTTGATATACGTATCATTCCCTCCCAGATCAAAAAGTTTCATCCTCGAAACGGGAAGCATATAACCTATAAAGACATCCTTGAATTCCTGTAACAACTTACAAAACCATGAAAGCATATCTACATGAATATCTTCATTGGCATAGTAACTTTCTTTAAAGGACATTATACGAACAAAAGAATGATTAGTCAAAGCTTGATTCACATCTCTTATTGAAGCATAAAACGATTTACCAGAATCAATAGATAGTTCTTGGCTCATCATATAAATAGAAGGTAAAAGACTAAGATATGAAGACAAGACTTTATGCGACTAATCATAATCGTTTTGTAACTTACCTATTTTACCTGCCTTAGGATCGACCTGGAACTTGTGTATGGTGACATTTACTGTCTTTTTGGCTAAATGGACACTATTTTGGTCGAAATTACTTGCTCTTTGTGAGGGAGTAATTTCGACAACGTCTGTGGAATACGCCTCAAAAACTTCTTGTGTTCCAGGACCTTGCTCACCCCTGACATCAATGATGATTTCATCATCTAATTGATATTCTTTAGTGTCGTACCGTGCATGCATATCATCATCTTCTTCCTCCTCCATTGTTGTTATAATTTCGTTGAAGGGGACAATTATAGTGAACATGTCTTCGTTCATTACAATGAAAATATGTATGAGTGTTAGAAGAAACTGTATTTGACGAAGTAGAAATTGATTTACTTGTATTTTGGCTAGGAGATTGATTAGTTGCAATCATTATTTGATCAATGGGTTCAAATGGTTGATTTGAGTAGGTTTTGGTCAAATTAGGGTTTCCTCGGCCACCCATGTTTGAAATGCTACCACCCCTGGTTGAATTTGAGCTTCTGAAATCAGAGACTTGCCTTTGACTGTTATAGCTGAAATTAGAGCTTCCTCTGGGCCTTAATGTCAACTCAACCAACTTGGCCTTGCATAATAAATCTTGCATGGAAACATAATATAGGAGCTTAACCAGAACTTGTAGATTTTCTCTTAAACCTTCAATAAACCGATTCTTTATAAATGCATAATTGTTTCTCATGCCAACTCTTCTCATAGCTAATTCAAGATCTTGCCAGTATTCATCTACAGTGCGGTACCCTTGCTTTATATTTCTAAGGTATGAATGTTGTTCCATCAAATATGTTCGTGGAACATGGTGTAATTGAATCTTGGTTTTCAATCTCTCCCAGGTAGAGATCGGTCTTTTACCAGCAAGTTGTCTTGATTATTTCAAATCCTCCCACCATTCTGTGGCATAATGGGTGAAAGAATAATGTGCAATCTTGATCTTCTCTTTCTCACAGTAGTTGTAAAGATCAAATAGATTCTCGATCTGCCTCCCCCAATCTAAATATTTCACAGGATTGTGTCGACCGTCAAATCTAGGAATATCATACTTCAAACATTTGATGTCACGAGCAGATTCAATTTTTCTTGCAGAATGAGGTGTTGTTAGATTTGATAACTCATCTACCTTCCTAGAAAATCTATGCACCTCGCTCACTATGGCATTTATGACATTCATGGAACTCATTTTAGGTTTATTGTTGGGATTGCCAAAAAATGGCGGGACAAACATATCGTCCGCCATCCTTGGTAAGAAGAAACAACTGGTTAGTAGTAAACGTCCCCCTTTCCCTTTGTTTAGTAAAGTCACTCACCAAGTTTATAACACTCACAACTCACAAGGTGAACGCTAGAACAAGTTTAATTGATCAAATTACAGCAGTTTCAAAGCAAAATATGGAGATGAGTACCGCAGAACTTATTTCGAAATTTAAGAATACATAAAATCAAAATTGGGCTCTGTAATCTAAAATTTCAAATTCTACAAAGAATAAAGAACAAAACGCAATTTGAATGGCACGAATCAGAGCTTTATTGAAGAAGTTATGATCAAAATAAGAAGACTTTAAATAGGTGACAAATAAGTTCCGAAAATTCAAGAAATTTTTCCGAAAACAAATTGGAATAGGAACTCAAATCCAAATTCCTTTTGGTAAAGGATTTTAATGACTTACTTTTCCCCCAAGTCAAAAATTTAGATCAAAACCCCTCTCTCAATTGGCTTTTATTTCATTTTCCTCTTCCAATTAGGATTTTGACTTTTCTTTTCCTTTTTCAAATCAGATTTCCTTTTTCAAATCAGATTTCCTTTTCTTTCTTTCTTTTTTCAGCCACAAATTCAATTTTTCCACTCAATATATCAATCATAATTAGAATCTTATTCCCCAAGAAATTCAAAACCGTGTACAATTCCCAAATTTTTGAAAAGACTAAATTGTTTATTTAGTCCCCTACAAAGTATCTTATACCATCTTTTGGTCTCTATTTGCAAAAAAGCCCTTAAACAGTACCCAACAAATTCAAAACAATTTTTTTGGTCCCCAAAGGTAGTTTTCGTTGGTCAAAATATGTAAAAAGACCATTATACCCTGCATTTTAAAAAATGAAAAATAAAAATAAACACTCTTCGTATACTTCGCTTCTTTTTTTGCCGCCGCCACCGTTGTTTGAATCTGGAACTCGCCGGAGCTCACCGTTGTTGGGATCTGGAAAGATTTCTTCTTCATCCTCCTCCCCCTCGTCGGAGCTCGCCGGCGACGAATCAGTACCCTAGCCGCCGGGTACTGATTTCTTCTTTGAACGATTTCTTCTTCCTCCTCCTCCTCCTCCTTGTTTGAGCTCGTCGGCGACAAATTAGTATGCCGCTGGGTACTGATTTCTTCTTTGAACGATTTCTTCTTCCTCCCCCTCCTCGTCGGAGCTCACCGACGATGAATCAGTACTCTTCCCGTCGGGTACTGATTTCTTCTTCGAATGATTTCTTCTTCCTCCTCCTCCTTCGTCTTCTTCACGTCTCCTTCCGCCGCCGGTTTCCTCGTGTTCGAGGGCTCGAGGTCTCAGGATGAAGTTGTCAAAAATCCCCACATTCGGGCTCGAGGCTGGAGGGCTCTAAGGATCGAGGCAGGAGGGCTCGAGGGATCGAGGCAAGAGGCTTCGATGACTCGAGGCATGATGACTCGAGGCTCGAGGATCGAGGACTTGAGGGCTCAGGATGAAGTTGTCAAAAATCTAAAAATTTTGAAATTAGGATTTTTTAATTAAAAATATTTTAATTAGTAAAATTACCATTATACCCCTGACTATACCGGAAAACCATTTAGTCTTACCTGAAAACCACCTTTGGGGACCAAATAAAATGTTTTGAATTTGTTAGGTACCGTTTAAGGGTTTTTTTTGCAAATGGGGATCAAAGGATGCTATAAGATACTTTGTAGGGGACCAAAAAAATAATTTAGTCTTTTGCAAATTGCAAAACAGTCCCCAAACTTTGAAAAATTGCAAATCTGCCCCAAATTTCTGATTTCAAATCCTAAATTCTGAACTTGAAACCCAAAAATATGCTACCATTTTTTTTCCGGAAATTTGTGGATCAAAAGTCGCCTATACAAAACTTGGAATAAGAAAACGGCGACAACTTCCTCTTGATTCAAATGAACTAATAGGTATTCAAGATTGTAAGGATCAAGAATATGACACTATATATATGGAAAGCGACACAAGATTTTTTTTAATAAGGTGTAATCAAGAATCAAAGATCAATTCAAGATCACGGAATTAAAGAACGATAAAGAAAACAAATAGGATTATGAGCATACAATAATTTTCAGAAGAATTGACGAAAAATATCACAAGCACATAAACTGTTTAAGCTACCTAAAAACTATGAAACTGATGGGAAGGTGAAGGCGGATAATACTTGTTAATGCTCAGACCCTTCGACGTCCTCCTGACTCGATTGATGAAGGTGATGGCGGATAGTACCGAAGTATTCTAACTCTCGGACCCTTTGACGTCCTTTGACTCTAGATTCAATCCTCCTGGTAAGAAAGATCAAACAAACACAGTTAAAACACGACACGAAAGAGTTTATAAATAAAAAAATTGAAAATAAATTCAACAAAAACTTGAAACCCTTTTTTATTTTTATTTTTTTGCCGGCCTCTGTAGATCTTTCGCATTGCTTTGATACCAACTGATATGAATCTCCTTGCAAAGACTCATTATTTGCGGACTTAACATCTTTGATCTAGTGAAGGGATCTACAAACCCTCACTATCTCACACGAAATTCAGGTGTCTTGCCCTCAGGGTGCGCCTAATCTTGACTTTCTCCCTAACTAGCCCTCAGGATCAGATTACAAGGTTTATTGATACTTAACTAGCCCTCGGGGTTAAGCAACAATGAAATAGCTCGCAAGCAACAAGAGTATGCAATCAAAGGTTTTATATTTTTGAATGATGATTGTGGCATAAATCTCGAGAATTCAACCCCTTTTTATAGGGCTGAATTCGTCCAAAACCCTAGTCCTAATCAAGACGGGATTTGGTAATTCCTGTCAGAAACGGAATAGAGTTATGGCAGCTTTAAGAAGCTAAAACCATATTTAACTAAAATGGCTAAAATAAATTGTCTATGGCCGAAATTCATCCAGATTGCAACTTGGATGAATATTGCCTTATCTAAACTTATCAAAACTAATTCTAATCAGAATAAAACTCAATATTTTCAAAATATTAGTGGACTAGTTTGAAAATCATCTCTTCAAAGCCCACATGACCGAGCTCTACAGTCTAAGATCCAAAATGAAATAATTTTACAATATTTTACAGTGATCACACTACCTCATTAAAAACCCAGTGGAAAAAAATAGTATATTGTTCTTCAGGATGTCTTCAGTTTGTCGACAATCTTGAATAATGAATCCAAGATATCGATGGTGGCTCCTTCTTCAATTCTTCATCATAAATTTGATCCATCGAACCATTTAAAGCACCATCAAAGCATTTGATATTCGTATCAAGTTTCCAGGTTAGAATCTATTCGCATTCTCCTTGCTATGGCTTGCACTATGAATTTTACGATGTACCAAAAAGTTGTCAAGAGTGCTCCCCTACATTATGTGATTAATGAGGAAGTATATCATTGACTCAAGATGGGTTTTCAAGGATCAAAATAAGCACCAAGGGCATGGTGTGAGCGACTCACTCTTTCATATTCAGAAAGCTTATCGTCGAGGGGGAGTAGATCACACCTTGCTTGTTTTGGATATGGTCTTCGGGTTTACTTCACCATCCTTGGTACAAGATAGTGTGACTTTGATGCTGGACAAATTTGAGATGATTATGGTGGGAGTATTTGCAAGATTTCAGGCTGATCTTAAGGTATCTCACTTGAAGATAGTCAAAAGGATAATTTGATATGTTAGTGGAACTTCTGAGTATGGAATCCGGTATTCTAAGAATCAAGGCCCTCATCTGGTTGGTTATAGTGATTTTGATTGGGGTGGTAATGCTGATGATCATAAAGGCACCACGGGTGGATGTTTCTTTTTCAGTGGAAGTTGTTGTGCACAACTCTTATTGATGAAGCAAATGTTGAGTGATTATGGAATTAAAGAAGGGCTTCTGACAGTGTTATGTGACAGCAAAAGTGCTATTGATATATCAAAGAATCCAGTACAGTATTCTCAGACAAAGCTCATTGATATTAGTCTTCATTTTATTCAAGAAATTGTCGACAGGAAAGAAGTGATAGTTGACTATGTTCCAACATCGGAAAATTTCAAGGCTTCATTGAACTGGTTGGACTCTGCAACTTTTGAGCTCCTCAGACAACACTTAAGTGTTTGTTGAATTTTAGGTATTTATTATTTTCCTCAAGCTTTGTGTGATTTTTTTGGTACATACATTAGAAAAAATATAAAAAATTGAAAAAGGAGAAAATAAAAAAAATGGAAGAGTAATTGGACATGTTGGAAGTTGGCGTTGAAGAAATTATGGTGATTGATGAGATGCATATATTAGAGACATGGTTCTTCCTGGTATTCTGGTTTAGGATGATGAGGAGTTGAAAGGCAGTGGTGATGCTCATGTTCCAACACAGAGTATTAAGATAGGTAGAGAAGACATGAACATGGAAATAGATGAGCCTGGTGTGATTAGAGATTCAAATGCTCAAGCATCAATAAATGTGGATGGAGAAGATCATGATCTAGGTGGTGATCAAGTCTATGATCCAACACCAGACATGGAGATAGGGGGAGAAAGTACTGATAGAGTGAAGAGAGTTGAGCATGTGATGTTCCAACATCAATATAGACTGGAGGTGTGGATTCTGAAGCAATGAAAGGATCTGATGTTCCAACATTAGCAAAAATGGGTGAATCTGAGAGCTGCTATGTTCCTACATCAGTGACTATTGTTCCAACACATAAGTTGAGCGTATTATTGAAGGAACATATAGCTGCTCCTGAAGAGGTTTGAAATTTATAATAGGGCTATGTTCCAACATAAGCCATATATTTGTTTCAGGGGGAGCTACGTACATTGGTTATCAGTGTCCATTGACTTTGGCATGTTTTTGGTCCCAAGGGGGAGATGTTTTGGATTTCTTGGATGATTTTATCGGCTACGTTGGGTTGGTGTTCCAACATTCTTATTCCTGGATGTTGAGGAAGTTCTGGAATTCAGGGGGGGGGGGATATTAGGTTTCTATGTTCCAACATCTAGAGTGGTTTTCAAGATTGATGTTCGTATTCACATAAACTCTTGTGATGAAATTTCAAAAAGTGGTTGGTCCACAAAATGCCAAAGGGGGAGATTATAAAGTCTATATTTATCTAGTTGGCAATTTATGAAAAATTATGCAAATATGGTATTTTTGGATTGAAACATCAAAGAAGGTAATTTCGGTGGTATAAGATATTTGGAGTAGTAATCTGAGAAGAAGTATTTTTCGTCCATGGTGCTTTTATTGAAGAATATATGAATTCCTATATTTATGGGATTGGACTGAATTTATGGAAATTGAAATTGATTTGATAAATATCCTTTGTGGAAAGGATTTGGACGAAATATATTAATTTCTTTCTTTAAGGGATTATATTTGATAATTCCTAGCTCCAAGGGATTTGATTGTAATCAGAATATTATGTGGAGAAAGAATTATATTTGCACATGACTTCATGCGTATCATAATCGGAGATGGAATAAACTTCATGCATACGAAGACTGTCTATGTTGTAACATACGGAAAGGTGAAGCCTAAAAGTTAGTTGATGGCAGAATATTGCGGTGATATTGCTTTATGGAAGAATGTATATTTGGAAATTTTGATTTAAGCGTGTGGTAGAAGAATACTAGGTTTATGGAAAATCCCTATAATTATGGAAAATTATTTTTGGGATATATGAGATAGGGAAAATCCTTTTATGTGTGGAATTTGAATATGCTTCAGAAGCAGATAAGGAATAGGAATATTATGGAGATAATCATGGATGATTCTGATATGCTCATGGACTATATAAAGAGGACATCACAGCTGCATTAAGCTCACAGATTTAATAGAAAAAATCTGCATACAAATTTTATATCTTTCGAGAGTATTGCGAGAGGCAGAATTCATATGTTCCAACATGCGTAACCTGTTGGTCAAGTTCAGAATTGTATACCTTAATTCCTCAGGAGGAGGAGATCTAGCATCGACGAGTTTAGAGGTCAGAGGGAGTCTGATCAAGGTGAATCGGTAGCAAGGGGAGCTTGCATGATTCACATTATAGTTAGATAAGATAAGTATAATTGTATGGTGTACTTTGTACTGTATCTTTTTTATTAGTGGATTCATCGAATTGGGCCAGGCCTCGCAGATGTAGGTGGATTTCACCGAACTGCGTAACCAAAGCTTGTGTCTTTATGCTTTACTTTATTGCATACTTGGTTAGATAGGTTATGTTGGAACATATTAGTAATAATTTAGATAATTTGGTAAAATCAACTTTCAGCTCTATTTGGCAGAGCTATGTTTATAAGCAAAACTGGCTTATTTTGAAAGTAGGGGGAGATCAGCTTCTGCTTTCAAAATAAGCTATTTTTAGCACTTTACCAAACACTAAAAAGTGATTTGCTTATAAGCAAAGCAGTTTATAAGTTCTGCCAAACAGAGCCTATATAGGTTTGTTATTGAGTTGATTTGTATTTGGATTTAATATTAAAACTCACATTTAACTAATAACATATAAAATTTAAAATGAGTCAAACCAATAAAAGCTATATATTATCAAATAAAATAATAAAATGTAAATTAAATAAAAATAGATAAAACATAAATAAAATATTCATCATATACACTAATAAAACTAGTTAAATATCAATTAAACACTTTACCTATAAAATAAAAATGAGATGGTCTCCTGTGAGGCAGCCTAAATTTTGTGCAGGGACCTTTCTGCAATTTTAACAATATTATAGTTCCAGACACCTATCTCCAATAATTTTATAGGGATCTAACTCTAATTATTTTACAGGGACCTATCGCTAATATTTTTCCAGGGTCTTTTTGTCCGATATTTTTCCATCATTTTCCCACCATCTGCAATAAAATTCTAAAAAAATATTTTAAAAATGTAAAAAAATCAATATGATCAGCAAACTGAAAATTATAAATATTAGCAAAAAATAGCAAAATGTCAACGAAAAATCATAAAATATCAACTAAAAAACTACAGCAAAAATATATTAAAAAATGAGATAAAACAACAATAAATATATAAAAATTCAAATAAAAATCAACGGAAAAAAACTAAAAACGTCGACTACAGCTAGTAAAAAATCAACTGAAAATCATAAAACATCAATAAAGCTAAATAATCATTTTTAAAAAACTACAAATATCAACATATATCACCCAAAAGCTCAAAACATCAATTATTATCATCTAAACTTCGCCCAAAAAATGAAAAATGCCAACATAAGGAAAATAATACTACAAAAAATCAACCATATCGCCAAAAAAACTACAAACATCAACCATTATCACCTAAAACTCATCTAGAAAAGGAAAAAAACCAACATGAGAGAAAGAAACTAAAAATATCAACTCGTATAACTCCAAAAAAACTACAAAACATCAAAATTTTAAAAAACATCAACAAAATTTTTATATATATGAAAAAACTACAAATATCAACCTATATCACCCAAAAGCTACAAACATCAACTCCTAACACCTGAACCTCATCCGAAAAATGAAAAACACCAACATAAGAAAAAAGACACTACAAACATCAAATCCTATTACCAAAACCTCAGTCAGAAAATGAAAAACATCAAAATGAGAACTTTTTTTTATAAAACTACAAATATCAATCCACATCACCCAAAAAAACTACAAAACATCAACTCATATCAATTTAATCTCGCCCGAATAATGAAAAGCATCAACATAAGAGAGAAAAAATTACAAACATCAACAAAAAAAAACTACAATACCTCAAAAATAAAAATTATTCAAAAAAAGTTATAGTGGCATTTGAACTCAGGTTGCTAACCTCATGGTCTAAAGTAATAACCACAACACCAAAGACACTTTACATTACTGAATATATACTCAATCCAATTATATTAAACCTCAACATGTAACTTAAGAACATAAATTCTTCAATATAAAGGTCTTGGTGGGATTCAAACCCTAGACCTCTGACATCACATCAAGATTACTAACCACTAGACCAGGACCATTTATTGTTCATATACTTAGTATATCTCTTTAAAAAAATAAAACACAAACTTAAACCACACCTCTTGGCAGAAGAACCTCAGTCAGTCTGCCGCAGTCGTTAACGTTGCCGCGCATGTTTGCACGCACGAGCTTCATCTCCACGTAGCGCGTAGATCTCACTTGCGACCTTCCTCTCCGACGTTCTACACCAACTACCACCGGGAAACATCGATTCCTCTGCTGAATTGTCGATTGCAACGTCGAAAACGTTGGTACCTTACCTCTACCGCGATGCCGGTGCACCAAAACCCTAGCTCCGCCGCGACGACTCTACAATCAACTGCTGCAATTTAACCACCGCTGGTCTTCTAGCTCCGCCGCGATGCCAAACCCTACCTCCGTCGCTGGAAATTGCAACGCCCTCCGTAGCGACGCTGAACACCTACCTCCGACAATGAAAACATCGATCGCAACAACTTTGTCGAAGGCTTTGAAGTGTAGATTCGTCGGTGGCTTCGATTTTTGATATTCTATATTAGACGTCATCTTCAGGATTCAACGGAAGCTCTGATATAAACCTGGATTTGCTAGCAGAACGGTGGCAGAAGAGAGGTGGTGTTAGGTGGCGGAACGGTGGCACTAGGAGGCAGAACGACGGCGGTTGGCGGCAGTTACAAATTTCTGACCGAAGGAGGAGAATTCCGATCGGGAAAAGAAAATTGAAAATTCAGATATGTTTGTGGTATTTATAACATTGATAATTGCATAGTAAGTCCGTCAAGTTATCAGCATATTAAAAAAACCCATCCCAAATGAAACTTCTTATAATTGCACAATTAACTCTGGCCTAAAGTTTAGGCTGCCTAAAACAAAACTTTGTGAATAAAAATAGCCAAACATCGAACAATAATATTAAAAATAAGTATCATGTCAAAATGTTTAAACATCAAACAAAAACACTAGAAAAAAATATCATATTAAAGTAATTAAACATCAAATTAAAACAGATACAACATCGAATTAGAATAGTTAAACATCTAATATAAAATATAAATCTAGTTAAAATAGTTAAACATCGAATGAAATACTCAATAAATACATCAAATTAAAATAGTAAAACATCAAACTAAAACTATAAGTACACATCAAATTAAAATAGTTAAACATCGAATAAAAATATAAATTGTATTAGTGTAGTTAAACATCATATAAAGATAGTACTAAAAAAGAACACATCAAAGTAAAATAGTAAAAAATCAAAATAAAATACTAAAAGTACACATTGAGTTTAAATAGTTAAAAATTGAATAAAATAATAAAAATAGTTAAACATTCATAAAATACTCAATAAACACATCAAATTAAAATATAGTATACCATGGATTTAAAACATGATAAAAATTTAAAACAAATAAATATTGGGGAAAATTAAAAATTAAATTAAAAATATTGAAGATCATATAATTATACCAAAAAAAACACATCAATTTTTATAAACTAAAATTCTAAGTAATAAAACATCAAGAAAATATCAATTATTCTGTAATTAAAAGTTAGGCAAAGTCTTGAGAAACACCGTCTTTTCATAGGCTTATGGAAAGATGGTGTTTAATTAGAATAATAAAAGGTAAAATATCTTAGTTGCAATACTAAAAATTTACTATGCAACATGCAGTAGTTATAAAGTTTATAATCCGATTCATGCAACCCAAAAATTTTATCTTCATTTCTTCTAATTTGCACTTTAAACATTGGTCTTTCCATGACTTATGAAAAGACTGTGTTTCAAGAGACGGACTCCAACGTAAAACATCTACGAAACTTTAAAAATTTCTTAAAATCAAATCCAAATTCTTAAAATTCAACAAAAAATAATAAAATAACATCGTATTTATAAAACAACACAATTTTATAAGTCGTCAAAAATAATCATACTAAGATGTAAATAAAATAATCATTATATTAAAAATAATAATTCATCGTATTCCTTTTATAAATCAACACAAGTTAAAATTAAAAAAATATATAATATATGAAAATAACGTGAAAAATATAAAACATAAAAGAAATATATTGCAATAGCATCATGAATAAATAAAAAGTCACGCGATTAAATATGGCTTATAAAGATCAAAGTCAAAGTAAATAATTTCCCCCAAAATACAAATTAACTCCAAAAATTAACAAAACCTGACCCGATTCACACAAATCATACCCGTTTCACTTAAACCTTATCTGTCACGCCAACCTGATCATATCGTCGTCGCCTACCTGGTTCCCGGTAAATCGATTGCCGAAAATCAAATTGAACCAGAAAAATTTAAAGATGGAATCATCAGCGCTCTAAATATTGCAATCCCGATGACCATTTATTGATGGTAGAAATCTTTCAATCCGGAATAACGACGACGAAATTCAACGTAATGAAGGAAAACTGTGGATGTTGGTGGTGAATAAGGAGGCCATGGGCGACCATGATGGAGCTTGCTATAAAAAAGGTAGGTTTTACTTCCTCGGTGATAGCTGTGGTGTCGATGCAGTCGGGGCTCTGAGAACGAGGGTATCGCCTTTTTAAAAAGGGGGGGAGGGGGCGGAAATCATTTAAAATTTCAACTTGATGCTATTTTACTTAGTTTTAATTTACAATTCTTATTTTTAATTTACAGTTATTTTACAATCATATAAATATATGTTTTACTTTAACTATGTAATGTTTCTAAAACTTAAATAGGCGTGCGAATTTACCCAAATAACTTATAACCCGAATTTGACCCAAATTTTAATGCTTTAACCTGTGATTTTTTCATCTTTTTATGGTAAAATTGCATTTTAGTCCCTGATATTTTTATATCTTATGAAAAGACTATCTTTCCAGAGACGAATTTTTTATTTGATGTATATTGTTTTTACATATGATCTTTAATTATTTTGATTTGATATCAAAACAAGCTGAAGTTGAAGTTATTGCAATTTATGGGATGAAGCTCAGGATGAATGGATGAAGGTCTCCGCTCAAACGAAAAACCATCGTGATTCGGCCAAAGAAGGTGGCGGAAATCACCGCGATACAGAGCTCCGCTATTCCAATCCAATGACTGATTAAGAGTAACTACGTCAATGGCGGTTCAAGTTCTCCCGCTATTTTGGCCCCTGGGTTATTTGATGAAAAACCGAGGTAAACATTACTTTTTACCTATATCCACATTTATCTTTTTTTTAGGGCTGAAGGCTGAGGTAAAAAAATATGTAGAACCGAGGTAATAGGTGTTGTTTCTTGTAATGCTTCCTTTGCTGGGAGTGGAGAAACATGGGTGTCGGCAATGGAGGGGCGGTGGAATCGGTGGCACAAGTTTTGTGAAAGGGAAAATCACGGAGAAATGGCTCTTAATAAGTAATATGGGTAAGAAAATATTTGTTTTGTAAAACGCAGGGAGGGCATTATTATCTTTTAATATTTTTTTAGTTTTTAAATTTTTTAATAGATGGGTAAAACAATCATTTCGATGATTTCTTACCAATTTGACCGTTGACATTTCGGTCAACAAAATTCAGGGTTATTTTTGTATTTTTATATTTTACAAGATCATTTTTGCCCTTTCGACCAAAATATATGGTTAAAAATGCACTTTTCTCTAAATTATATTTTGCATTTTAGTTAAACGCTCTCTGTTTTTATATTATTTTATGGGCTAAAAGATTTTCTAAACATGCCTCTAGGCTAAAGTGTCAATATAACCCCGTAGGGGTGTTCAAATTGTCCGACCAGACCCATTTTTACCTGGTTCATTTGGGTCGGGTCAGGTCAAAGACCAATTTGGGTCAAATGGGTTGGGTCAAAATGGGTCGGGTCCAATTTTGACCCAAATTGACCCGTTTGCAATTTTGTCCCATTTTCTTGAAAAAATATCATAAAAAAAGAATAAGTTTAATACAACAC
Source organism: Rubia yunnanensis (assembly GCA_037428765.1). NCBI lineage: Eukaryota > Viridiplantae > Streptophyta > Magnoliopsida > Gentianales > Rubiaceae > Rubia > Rubia yunnanensis. The sequence continues at coordinate 133,551,971 of CM075062.1, forward strand.
ATCCACCATTAATTTACCAAAGAGAAAAGTGCATATATAACCCTATATAATTGATGAAAGTGCAGATATAACCCTGCAATAATGAAAGTGCAGTTATAACCATGCGATAATTGAAAGTGCAAATATAACCCTGGTCAGTCAATGCCGGAAATAATGGCTTTAGGGTTATATTTGCACATATGTATAATAGTTAGGGTTATATTTTCACATATGTATAATAGTCAGGGTTATATTTGCACTAAAAAATAACTCAGGGTTATATTTGCACTTTCTCCAACATATAGGGTTATATTTGCACTTTCTCCAACATATAGGGTTATATTTGCATATTACTCATTACTTTATAAACAACTTTAACATTCTTGAAAGAAAATATATATATATAAAATATGTTTATATGATTTTTGTCAATTTGGGCTGACCCATGACCCAATCTGACCTGACCCGACCCCATACTAAAGAAATTTTGACCTGACCCGACCCATTAGACACTAAATTTTGGGTTAATTTGGACCGGACAACTGACCCGCCCAACCCATGACCAACCCTATAACCTTGTAAAATTAGAAAATGCTAAACTAATCCTAACTGTATGATGAATTGTGCCAATATAACCTTCCGGACACATTCCAGCGTTGTCTCACCTATTTAGCCGTTGATCGGACAAAAAAAGATAATTTCTCTCGGGTATTCCAGCTCAATTTCCCCCCATTTTACCCCTCCTGTTGACGTTAGCCACCATCACCCTCCCCCACTACCACCTGCCAAACCCTCTGCCACCAGCCACCCCTCCCGCCGCCGCCAGCCACCACCACCCGTCACCCTCCCCCACCATCACCACCCGCCAAACCCTCCCCATCACATTATCATTGACTCATAATGATGGATCAATTACTAACTCTTTTCTTGCTTATGAAGACCTAAATTTCAATTCACATTATCATTTTGTGAGAAGCTTTAATTGAGTCCAAATTCAGTTTCTTTGTCGTGAATGGCTTCTATGACGAAGATCGATGGGGTGTTCTAGGAGTCCGACGAAAAATACCACATGAATCTCTAGAGGTTATTATTGTGACCGGTGTTAAACAATATGTAGTTGCACGACCCTCTTGCGAAGCAGAGGCAGTGTGGTGGACCTCATGCCATTGCTGGATTCTCTTTCACCTCTGGTCTGCTAGCGCAGGAGGTTAGGGTTGTTAATATTTTCAGGCTGGGCATCGATCCGGGTAGGATCGGCTGCCCTTTTTCGCAAAAATTGTCCACGCCCATCAATTTTTGACCCATATTCCCCCTGCTCTCTCCCCTTCTCAACCATTATAAGTTTATGGGTTTCGAAAGTGGTGAATTTCCAAAGTGGTGGGCAAGCAGCGGTGGTGGTGGATTTCAATAATGGTGAGAAGGGTATCAGTGGTACATGAACGCGAGCAGCAAAACTCGATTTTGGTGTGAGCGGTTGCCTATACCAGCTAGGTTTTCCCTACTCTCTCTATTATTCAGCCTAGATTCCCCTCGCTCCCTTCTCGGCCAGAAGAAGTTTATAGATTTTTAAAGTGATGGATTTTGGTGGTGGTGGGCAGGTTAGAGGTGGCAGTGGGTTTAAACAATAGTTGGAAGGGTATCAGTGGTAGTGGGTTTTGAAGGTTATGAATTTCATCGTGATGGGTTTCATACGGGAACGAGAGTGGCAATACTCAATCTTGGTGCGAGCAGTTGCCGTTTTCGACCATATTTTTCCCTGCCTCATCCATTGTTCAGCCGAGCCCCCACCCCCCGGTCCCTCTCCCTTCTCTTTCTCTTCTCTTCCCTAATGGAAGAAGTTACTGGATTTTAAAAGTGGTGGATTTTGGTGGGAAGGGAAGGGGTGGCGGTGGGTTTCAACATTGGTGGGGAGGGTATAGTGGGTTTTGGCGACCATGGATTTTGTTGTGGAGGGTTTTAATGTGGGTACGTGAGTGGCATAACTCAATTTGGGTGCGACGGCTATCCTTTCTGGCAAGATTTTCCCTACCCCCTTCATTTCCCGGCCAAGATTCCTCTCGCTCCATCCCCTTCTCGGCAGGAAAGAAGTTTCTAGGTTTGAAAGTGATGGATTTCGGCAGTGGTGGTAGGGCAACAGTGGTAGTTTCAACGATGGTGGGTTTCGCCAGGTTGGATTTCAAAGGAGTGGGTGTTTTTTTTTTCTTCAAAAAGTAGTTTTAGTATACATGTTTACATATCTGGGTTTAACCTAATAAAATATAAAGTGTGATTTAACAACATCCTTTGTATATAAACTTAATGAGAAAAGTGCTTATATGACCCCATGTAATTCATATAAGTGCCAATATATAATTGAAAATGCCAATATAACCCTAGAAAGTAAGTGAAAATGCAAACATACCCATTCCTGCAGATTTATACCGGAATTCTGTGAAAACTATTTTACCCCTTTGAAAATTTTAATTTTTAAAACAAGAATGAAATTACTATTATACCCTCCTAACCCTAATCTTCCTCTTCTTTTCTTTTCTTACCACACCTATTTCCGCCACACTTTGCCATCTTCGTCGCTTATTACCACTGCTTGCGCCACCTTCTTCGCCATCTCCATCGCCTATTGTCGCGGCCTACGCCATCTTCTTCTCCATATATGTCTCCTATTGCAGCGGCTTACAACGCAAACCTGATGTGCTGCTAGATATGACGACAACACAATCCCAAGAAAGAGTGCCAGCGATTTGAGGCTGAGCAGGCTGAGGCTTAGCAGATTCAGCATTTTTTGGGGGTTTTTTGTGGTGGTGGGTCGGGGCAGTTGGGTGGGCTGCTATGGTGGCAGGCAGAGCTGGGGGTATAGGGTGGGTGAGCTGTAGAGGGGTGGCGGCGAACGAAAGCGAACAAAATTGGGGAATGGGCTGGGTTAGGGTGGCGTCGCCGCCGGTCTTCGTTCACCGTTCTTCTTCTTCTTCGTTGGGTTTAGATGTCATGGGGGCTGGGTTTGGGTAGAGCGGCAAGGTGGTGGCGCAGCGACGACCGATGACGGCGAGGTGGTGGCGATGATGACGGTGGCAGCGAGGTTGTGGCGGAGCAGCAACAATGTCGGTAAGGGTAAAATAGTCTTTAGAAATTAGATTTAGTTGAGGGGCATTTTTGTCATTTCAAGTATATGGTCAACGAACGAAAACATTTGATCAACGCTAGAAGTGCCACATGAGGGTTATATTGACACTTTCATCAACTAGGTGTGATTATTTTTGTAGTTTCGATTATTTGAGGGTTTCTAGCACTTTCACAAGTATATAGGGTTATACTAGTATATATCACAAGCCTAATTATAATCCGTTGGGGGATAGTGGTTACTAGTTAGAACACAACTACAACTGCAATGTAATGAACTTGTACGGTTGTACTCACACGTAACGTGGTGAAAAGTAATGATTGTGAAAATGTGAAAATGAATGGGCGCTCTAATTAAACTCGTGTCAAAAGTCAATTTCACTCGTTTATCACACACGCTCCAATCAAATTCATTTCACACACGTTGTACAATATAAATATCAGAAAATTGTATATGTTAGTAAATACTACACTCCGTTCTATTTGAAGACTTAAATTACTAGAGTAAAAATGATGTTGATTTTTTTTCCGAGTGTAACAGATACGCATTACGGATGAGAATGCAATTATAATCGATTCATCTAGTTATAATATTTGTACGTCAGCCTCTCAACACAGTGCCTCCACGAAACCATTTCAGCCGAAAAAAATAAATAAACTATCTTTATATATTGCGTCAAAATGATTTGTCCCTACATATAAAAGGTGATCAAATGTAAGTTGCCCGACGAAAAAATTCACCACCAAAATTGGAACTGGATTTACATAGTATATAGTCCATCTCCCCAGCTTGAAAGAGCACAAATATGGCGATCATCATCTTCCTAGCTTTCTCCCTTCTCCTCCATGGATCTCTTGGTAATCAAATTAATTTTATTTATACATGTGACAATTATTAATTTCCTTAATTTGTTCTAATTATTTGAGTATGTGTGTGTGTGGAAATTAAGGTGAACTTATTTGTGATGATTTGCCGGCGAGTATGTGTTCCTTCGCCGTTGCTTCCTCCGGGAAGCGGTGCACCTTGGAGACCGGCGATGAGCCGGGGGTGTTCGAGTGCAAGACGTCGGCCGTGGTGGTGAATAGTCTCCGGGAGCACATCGAGACAGACGAGTGCATCGCCGCATGCGGCGCTGATCGGACGGTGATCGGGATTTCATCGGACGCGCTTCTCGAACCGCAGTTCATAGCCAAAGTTTGCTCCAAAGAATGTTTCGAAAACTGTCCTAACATTCTCGATCTCTACTCCAACCTAGCTATTGCCGAGGGTAATTTTAATTTTAATAATTAATTTTCCCGTGTGATATTTCATTTGATTTAATGAATTGTGAAATTGATCGCCGGTTTGACCACAGGATCGTATCTGCCTGGGATGTGCAAGGCGCGGCGCCGGAGACAGGCTAGGTCGGTGGCTCGGCTTAAAAGTTCCAGCGCGGCGCCAATTGTTGTTCATTCGGCTCCGAAGAAAGTTATAAATGCTCAAGTCTCTCATGTCTCTAGTACCGACTCCAGCTCCGGCTCCAGCTCCGGCTCAGTCTCAGTCTCTAGCACGGGCTCCAGTTCAATCTCCGGCTCCGGCTCTAGTTCCGGTCCTGGAGCTGTTGCGGCCGGGCCGGTCTCGTCGGCTCCGGCTTCCTCCGCGGCTTGATGAGCTTGTAGTTGAAAGGCATGTTGTGATGGTTCGAATGTATGAGGGATCCGGTGAATCCCCGTGCAGTTGCATGATGCATTGTAACATTGAAGGAAATAATACATGTATTGCTTGTGAAATAAGTGTTATATTCCGATATCTTGTTTATAGAATAAAATTGATGGTTGTATCTCTCCCAAATGTGACCAATTTTTGTTAAAAGCACAAATTAAGTTCCTAAAACTATCATTGGTGTTGTGGCAAGCTCTTAATGTGGTCATTTGAACTCATAGTTTACCAATTATGGTTTTAGGATGATAACATTTGGATCGCAAGTGTTGTTGGTCGGAAAAATAAAATCAGATTTCGGCTGGTATAAGAAGATGGTGATCGGCATGTGGAACCGGCAAGACATCGCCGGAAACCATGTGATTGACGAAAGTTTTTCCTCCGGGTGGAAATGGCCGAAAATACTTGCCTCCAGCTGTTTGTCGGAAATATGTCTGCCGCCGATGATGTGCGGTGCGGTGGCCGCCGCACCGACAATTTCTACGAATGCATAGCTGTAATTTGTTGGAGATCTTTTTTCCAGTTAGAATGATCTGGGTAACACATCATCGTCACTAATATCTTGAATTTGAAACAGTTGATACACGTCTCTGGAAGGAACGTGATTGTTACAGTAATACCATTTAGGTCGCACCGCAAGTGATGTTCATAGGAACAATTTGTTGTCGGCGACGCTCACTAGAAATCGAAACTTAATTGGGGTTTTAAAATAGTTACTAGGATATTTGATGGGCACGGCATCACCGACTACTGCGTGATCATTGGGTAGTTTTGACGGCAGATGGTGGTTGTCGGAAAATGGCATCCAATAGTGCTTACCGGAAATACTCGCCACCGGTGTTGTCCGCCGCACCAACATTTTCAATACATTTACACCTATAGTTCGTTCGAGATTTCTTTTTCAGTTTGATTAACATGTGTGACGCACCGTCATTAATAACATCTTTAATTTGAAACAGTTAGATACAGGTCTCTGGAAAGAACGTTACTGTCACATCACAGGTAATACTACTAGTGATTAATACGCTTAAAGTACAGACAAACCTATCGTAAAAGTTCAATTTCACTCGCACACGCTTCCGAGAACGAGAGCAGCACAACCACGAGCGACATTCTGCGGTAGCATGCACGCGCCAGTCCTAGATTATTATTTTTACAAGGAAATTCATCAAAAAATCCCTACTACCCCTAATGTTCTTAGATGAATCATAAAACTAAACTAAATCCATTTCTTATATGCATCAGATTACTAACAAAAATGATCTCGAGTGAGTTTTGGACACTAATTTGTGTTCTTGGACATGCGTACGTAGTAGCTACTAGCTAGCTGTAACATTACGTCTTGAAAGTGTGTAAGCAGTTGGAGAAGTATACAAAAAGATGTTCTTAGCGTTTTCCCCAATTTGCATTCGGTTCAAATTTGTTGGTTTTTTTGGCGGAATCTGATCACCGGTGACTGGGAAATGGAGGCTTTTATTTTGCATCTTCCACCAACTTCGTTTGAAGAGCTTAACAAAAACAAAAGCATGCATGCAGTGTGTAATAGTACAATAAATAAATGTAATATTTCAAATTGTTCTATTAATTTGCTGAACTGAGGGTTAAGTAATTTGGTGAAAATGGAGAGATGTAATTAAATGTCGAAGCACTGCATTAAGATGAAAAGTTATTATAGTGTTTTAGATGTGTAATAATTTTAGCGTTGGACGTAAATTAAACTTTTGAAGTGTGGGTAATGATGAATATTTGTAAGAGCAGTATATTTTATCATGATGTGCTATGTCTAAGCTAATACTTTTAGATCTTGCACTAAGTTGCATTTCCATTCAATTCAATTTTATTCAGTTTCCATCAAATTAGTTAAGTTAAGGAAATTAATAAGATTTAATTTAATCTAGTCATATTATTATTATTTTTCAATGAATTTATTTTTAGTTCAATTCAATTCGGTTCAAATTCAATCAGATCAGATCAGAATCCATGGACTTAAAATTAAGCTTACCTATGAATAGATTAGTGGGTTTGATTGACATGTAATTTAAATAACATTGCAATAGAAGTTATTGCTAGAGATTGGTTGAGTTGGATGTCGATTCCACTCATTACAATCACTATTGCACATTTTCCCCAACACATATAAATAATTCTTTTAAAACTAATTAAACTTACCTTTTCCTCTCGGTCAAAAATCTTCTAAATTTAAAATCGACAGATTGTTCAAAATGGTCCCAACTTTTAATCGAAATTCACAGTTTAGTACACGAATTTTGAAGTTTTCCTTAGAATTTACCAACTTTTTCATTCATGTCTCAAAATAGTACCTTTCAGCAAAAAATAGATACTAATTTAAATCAAAATTGTATCAGATGGTGCCCATTTTTAACTAAAATATACATTTTCGGGCAATAAAAAAATGAATACCTCTTAACGACAATTTTAAAAATAGGGAACGAGACTATGAATTTCAATGAAACTAGAGTAATGTAGGAGTATGAACGTATAAAGTTAAGGTGGTGTTTGACATAAATGTGAAGAACAGGTATGAATATGCATTTGAGAATGAAAATACTTGAATTAAATAATGAAATTCACTATTCTAGATGAGTTTGGCATAATATCAAATTCTATATTTTGATTCTGAATATTCTTTTTCAAATACCAAATCAAACAACTACTACTTTTTTCCCCATTAATTACTTGATTTCCAGATTAACAACTAGATGAGTTTGGATGAGTTTGGCCTAATATCAAATTTTATATTTCGATTCTGAATATTCTTTTTCAAATACCAAATCAAACAACTACTACTTTTTCCCCCATTAATTACTTGATTTCCAGATTAACAACTAGATGAGTTTGGCCTAATACTTAGATGAGTTTGGCCTAATATCAAATTTTATATTTCGATTCTGAATATTCTTTTTCAAATACCAAATCAAACAACTAATTTTTCCTTTCTTTTCCCATCACCTGATTTCCAATTTTTTCTTTCTTTTTTTCGGAACCTGATTTCCAAATTAACAAACCAAACTGATAGAATATCTCGATTGATATCAAGATATTTTTATATTTATTGATAGAATACCTTGATTGATATGTCTCTTAAGATATTCTTGTATTTATTTGTAATATTTCTTGTCTATATTTAGAGTAGGCTAGATACAATGAATGTATAGTTCTTGTACTCTATAAATTGTAACACCCTTACATCAATGAAATCATTCTAAATTACACATTCACACAAACGCAATCTAAATTCTTGCAACTTTTGGCTCTTTATTTTCTTAATTTGAGTGACATGCATATAATGTTTAAAATTTAGTGATATTTTATCTTCATTTTTCTCAAATAATAATTAATTTTTTTGATGAATTTCAACATGAACATGATAGTGACAGATTAGTTGTTAATTTTTTTCATTCATCTGATGAAAAAATGGGAAACATAAGAAAAATTTTATTTTAAAAATCAGTTTCTTTGATTATATATTTATGCTCAAAAGATCGTCTCATCTTTTTAAGTCGTAGAGGAAACTCTATATTGCTCTAATTATATGTTGATTTTTAAAAGAGTTCGTCTTACGGTCTTATACGTCATGGAAAAATTAAGGTTTAAAATGCAAATTAGAAGAAATGAAGATAAATTTTTCAAATTGCATGAATCGGGTTATAAACTTTATAACTAAACTACTATACTTTGCGTAATAAATTTTTAATATTGCAACTAAGATATTTTACCCTTTATTATTATAATTAAACCATATCTTTCAATTAGCTTATGTAAAGACGGTATTTCCCAAGACTTTACCTTCAAAACTTATTAAATTGAATAGAATTGGATAGCAAATAGATTGAAATAACATAATATCGGTGAATAAAAAACCAAGCAGAAGGCAATACAATATAAATTGAATAAATAATTAGTGATTAAATAGAGAAAGTCTTAGAAAAGATGGCTTTTCCATAAGTTTATGGACAGTCCATAAGGGTTTTACCTTAAATATTGTAATTTTTTTATAAAATTTAAATATTGTATTTTATAAGTTAAAACAAGTAATAATATATATTTGAAGGTGAAAATATAAAAATATATAATATAAAAAATATTTTAAAAAATTTATATGTAACTTAATAAATGAAGTGTATAAAATAAGTAACATGTCGATACGTTTATGCCAGTCTACCCACTCTTAATCAATATACTTCATTCAGTGTGGCAAACTAAAATTATTGCAACACATCATATATACATCGATTTCAAAATGCAATAATCTTTATTAACAAATGTTGTAATATGTTTTAAGAGTAAAGTTAAACTCTTTCTCTAAAAGGTTCTTTATATTAGAGATTCAAAATAATTTTCTCTATATTTTTTGCTTCAACCGCAATAAATTTCATATCTAATTTGTAAATTCTGGCACTTATTATACAATGATAATCACTTATATAATTTAAATTTAATCTGACTTTCAGTTAATCTAAAATTTTAAATAATTTATTTGAAAAAATATAGGATAAAACTTGTTTTTCATCAATTAACTCTTAATGTCTAATTCATTATAGGCAAAGTCTTGGAAAAGCCCGTCTTTCCCTATGCTTATGGAAATATGGAGATTTAATTAAAATAATAAAAGGTAAAATGTCTTAGTTGCAATATTAAAAATTTATTAAGCAACGTGTAGCAGTTATAAAGTTTATAACCCGATTCATACGAAGTAAAATTTTTATCTTCATTTCTTCTGTTAGAGTAAATCAGAAAATCAAGTTTCTCATTTACTTTAACATCTTCTAATTTGCACTTTAAATCTTATTCTTTTCATAACTTATGGAAAGACCGTCTTTCAAGAGACGGACTCAATTTTGAAATAATATGACCAAAAAACATAATCTATGTTTAAGTTTGAACTAATACATTAACAAGAAAATTCCAACCTACCTTTAAAAATAAAAGGATTCATTAATTATTCCCAAATTGAAAGCCTCTTGCGTGTTAATTTGTTAAGGTGGAAACTGCTTTTGAATTGTTATTTGAGAAAAATAGACACATACCTATAATATTAGTGAAGGTACCTATAATATTAGTGAGGTACCTATAATTTTGATTGAGCCTAATTCCCACATCAGAACAATATGTTCCGGCAGTTTTAAAACTTTTTCTATAATTCTTTTTTAAAATTACAAATAAAAAATTTGTTAAACTGTTTTTGCTTAAACTTCAATAGATAATGTTGCAAACTCTACACTTGGGTTATAGTATTTCAGTAGCGGTGGTTGTCTGGGTGTCAGAGGTGGTGGTGGTTGGAATTTCAGTTGTATATGTTAGGGATGAGCATGGGTTGGGCATAATAAGACATAGATCCAGACCCAAAAAATTTAATTAGATCCGGGCAAGTTCGGTCTAGAAATCTTAGACTCATACCCAAATTCAACGGGTCTAATGAGTCTTGGGTCTAAAACAAATTTTAAATGGATCTAACATCCTTTTTTTTTCTTCACTAAACAAAATATATTATACACTAAATATAAATAAGTCAAATTTAATATGAACCCATGTTAATTCATCAAGATATTTTTTAATCCAAACCAAAAGGTTCAACAATCTTACAACAAACCAATATATAAATGAGATATTTTTTAAAATTAAGAATAAAAATACAAAGATACTAATCATATTTATTCTTAGCATAAAAAATAAAGATTAAGTGTCGGGAAAGGTGGCATGTCCATAAACTTATGGACAGGTCAGGGACTATTTTACAAAATAGGGTTCAATTTGTAATTAATGAAAAATTAATATTTTAATTGTATTATACCCCTACTACTTCTTCTCTATGTGTTCTTTCTCCGGTGAATTTCCTCTGATTTTTCTTCACCTCCTCCGTATTCCCCTCCTCACGCTCCTCCTCCGCCACTAAGGAGACGTCGGTTTCCTCCGCCTCCACCATCTTCGAATCACCTGAACGGGAATAAGGAGCATGGAGAATCTCCACCTCCACCTCCGCTTCCGCCGATGAAGGAGGAGAATCTGAACTTTGGAAAGAAATTGGGGTTACTTTTCGCTGCCATTGCGGGATCTTGCAAGTGTTCGCAGTGGCGCTCGTGGTGATCAAGAGGCAGCAGCTTTTGAGGGATGAAATGACACCGTAAAGAGATTGCTTCTGGAGCCAAAAGGCAACATCTGGCAATTGCTCTTGGTGCTAGCTTTGGTGCTGTTTTTGAATATACTTCAAGCTATGAGTTCTCTTCCAAAGTGTTGAGGAACTTCAACAGTGGCGTCTTCAATCAAAATGCATCAAAACTCGGCGCCATTGTTTCAGCCTCAGCTTCCTCAAATGAGACGATTGAAATCCAGGATTTGTTGATGAAGGCATGTCTTGATTCTGTCTTCAAGGTTGTGCGTGGTGTTGACCAAAACAACTTAGATTTCTGATTGGCTGATGGCCTAAATTTTGGTAGAATGCGGTTTTATTTGCTGTCTGATTAACCTGTTTATTAACAAGGTGCAAGCATTCAGCAAGTGATCGAGTTCAGACATTGTGCAAATCTGTTTCATAGACCATGAGTGACGCGATGTCAGGACTTGTTTTCGAAAGACCCTTAAGGCCAAGTAAGTTTGATTTTTCTTGAGGAGATTTCGTGTTTGTGTAGTACTTGTTGCAATGGTTCAGTGTAATAGTCAAAGCTATCTTTTCATAAGTCTCTTAACTTGATTTTCCTGATGTGGAAATGGATTTTAATGGCTTCACTTTAGTGTTTTTTGGAGGGAGATTTCGTGTTTGCATAGTTTGTTGCAATGGTACAATGTATTCAGAGTTATTTTTTCATTAGTTTCTTAACTTGATTTTCCCCGTGAGAAAATGGATTTTGATGGTGCCAGTTTAGTGTTTTTCGAGGGAGATTTATGTTTCATTTCCGTTCAAGATTTTGTAACACTTCTGGCTTTGCTTTTTTATTAAGTGCATGAAATTACTACTCCCTCCGTTCCAGGGGAATCTGCACACTTTTCTTAAAGGGGTGTCCGAGGCAAATCTGCACTCTTTTTGTTTCTTTCCATATTTGGCAAAAAAGTGATGAATTTCCAAAACTACCCCTAGCATATTTTAAGTATTACCAAAATATCAAAATGGGTTATTCTAATTTGGGCCCAAATCCATTCTTCTAACCCAATTGTAACTAAACTAATCCACCTAATTCACCAAACTCATTTTCAACTCTTTAATTCTCCCAACCGTTTCCAATTCAAGAATAAGATCTTGTCTGATCTTATCTCTTCTGCACCGAAAGTAGCATCCAATGAATGCGTCTTGTTCTTGTGGAAAGTGGAGCTCTCCTTTATTTGTTCCACAGTCTTCCACGCCTCGTTCATTTCGCCTGCTTCCTTCTCAAACGCTCCTCTCAATCTTCCTCTTCCTCATCCTCCTGAAACCCTAGCTCTCATTTTTTGGCATCTTCCCCCAGTTCCCGTTGCTATTTTCATCATTTTTTTGTTAGATCCGTTCAATATCTGCCATCTTCCCCCAGTTCTCGTTGCTATTTTCATCATTTTTTGTTAGATCCGTTCAATATCTGCCATCTTCCCCCTATAGTCCCGGTGATTTGGTGCGTTTTGAATGTCGTCTCACTCGAATTCCACCGGTCAATCGTGTCGGAGGTGTTCGTTGTGCTACGCTTCGGATTCATATAGTAAGTCGGAGTTTGTCCCTGAGACGGAGGCGGATAATGCCACCTCCGCCTGGAGGTTTGACGCAGCCCTCAGGGAAACAGTGGTCAACGGCCACAGTGAAACGGTCCCCACTCCAGATCCAGGGGAATCTGGTATTGTCGAGCCACGTGCTGATGTTAAATCTCCCACTGTCGACTTGCATGGTGGAAAAAATGTTCAACTGTGCCACGGTGAGCACGGTTGGGTTCCTCCCTGCCGTGATATCGCTGGTGAAGTAGGTACGGGGACCGTCGCAGAACCAACGCGGTTCCCTTGGGACACAAATGTTCCAGATGACCCAGAGGACACCATGTATGGCAGCAACCAGGTGCTTTACCTGTTATGCCCTTGGTTGCGGGAGGAGCGTGACACCAGTCGGCGCAAACCCTAGCTCCGGTGGCGTTTCATTACATACGTGCCCGGAAAAAAAAGTCCTTGATTGTTCATATTAATAGTGTTAGTTCCTTTTCCGTATCGTTGCAGTGGTACGAATAGTTTCCTCTGCCTAATCTAACTTTTCTGTTCTTCACACTGATAATCCCATAAATATACAGGACTCATTCATTGGATGCTACTTTCGGTGGAGAAGAGATAAGATCAAACCAGATGTTAATCTTGAATTGGAAATGGTTGGGAGTATTAAAGAGTTGAAAATGGAAGGTTTCCATTTTGCAGATGAGGTGAAATCGTTCCTACCTTGAATGTAACCTTTTCTGTGTTATGTGCGAGAGCCACTGTTTTATGTAGTTGCTCGATGATATATGTGCGATATTAATGTCCACACTCTGTACAGAAAAAATTTAGATTCTGCATGCATATTTATTTGCGAGAACACCTGATTTGCTTCAGGTGTTCGAGAATATACTTGAAACTGTTCTGAGTTTTGGTGATGTGTGAAGCCTGAGTTTGTGTGTCTTGCCTGAATTTCGGTGATGTGGTGAAGCCTGAGTTTGTTGTATCATTGACATGCCTCAGCCATGTATTTGAACATGACAATAGTTTTGAGCATCGTCCCTGATTGTTGCCTGGCTGTAACATTGAGCATCTTCCCTTCATATGGAAAATATTAGAGAGTATGTTGTTAAAAAAAAGGTTAAACTTCATTAACCAAATGAACATTTAACCGGGGTTGGTGTCAGAACATCCCATGAACACCAAAAGTGGGATGTTCTTGGCTTGCAAAAAATGCCATCAAACCAACCCCCAAAATGTTTACAATTCTGCATCTAAGGCCTATAACCTAAGGCATGCATAAGTGGCACCACAGTTTCATCTACTGCACCTTTACTGATTAGATACTCAATGCTGCCCCTTACAACCTCCTCACTTACTTGTAGTGATCTTGGCAGAGTTCCTTCCCTTATGTATTTGTCCTTGTTCATGTGAGGCCTCTTGTAGTTGTTTGACCCGAGTGCTTTCAGTATTTCTATCATTGACAGTTGATGTGTAAGAAATACCTTATTCAAAGTGATTGCATCTTCTCTTTCGTACGCTGACTGCACCGCTGCCATTAACTCCTCAACATTAGATGATGTCTGTTCTTGTTGTACGCTTTGAATTGAGTTAAAAAATCCCAAGTCTAGGATGTTACAGTCGGGTGAGTTTGCTGGTTGGCTAACTAAGTGTATGTTAAAACCAACTGCTTCAGCAACTTCCCTGAAATCTGGATCATTGTTGAATATGTGTGGCTTTGCATTGTCTTGCTGAATATGAATGAATTTGCCCAAGATGTGAGATGGCCACCGTGACTTAATTGTTGGGATGACTTCTGTGATTAGCTTCTCTCTTGTGACATCTCTTGTGATTTTTGGTACTGGAGCCTTTTCAACTGTCCCTGCTGGCCTGTTCTTGCTGTTTTTTATTGCTACTTGATCTTGAACGAATGGAAATATGCCTAGTTTACCATCAAATAGCAGTTCACCATCAACTCCCCATATTGGTCTGCTTACTGCACATATAAACATTAACTTTGGGATATGTGACTTGTGTTTAGCTGTGCGATATGGCTCCGGTTCATCCGGGGCCAGTAGGTACCTTACTGTTTCCTGGCTTAAATAAGGCCATTTCTCATCTAAGTGTATGACATGGTCCATTGATCTAAATCTTAGTTCGGGATCAAGGTTTTCTAAAATGAACCACATACTTGATACCTTATTGTGTTCTGTGAGAGCTGGTTTGATGCTGTTCGTGTGGCTTTTTATTACCTTGGATGCCACTGCCCGTTGAACACTACTCTTCCCTATTCTGAGTGCTTTTGATGTACCTCTAATAGTGCGCCTCTTCAATACATGCAATGATTTCAATTCATCTAGGTTGATATCCTTCTTGTTCTTCGGAGGATGGACTGTCATCCGATGACGCAAGTCCAGAGGTCTTCCTTGTGACATTTGAGCTCGAGTAAGAGCCCAGATGGTGCTCACTGTTCGTATAGAATAGTTGAACATTGCTGCTGCCAATAATCGTGTTGAATGCAATAGCTTCCCATCCTTGTGATGCTCCAGCAAAAACTCCCCCAAATGCTGCCTCTCCTCGTTCGTCAGATTCTTCCGCATTGACCCTAAAAAAAACCCAATGAGGAATGGGAAGATGCAAAACACTGAGAGCAACCACCACCCTCGGGTGAGTCGGGACGGCTCGATGAAGTGTAAAACCATACCTGAGGGTTCCCCAAATACCCAAACTTTTATTGGGTTTGGGGTTTGAAGCCTTGACTGATCCTTTTGTGGTGCCTTCTTGAGTTTTTTTTATGTGGTTTTAACCATATTTGAGCCCAGAAATGTGTGTATTTATAGAGTAGTGTTTGTGCTGCTGGGTGCACAATTTTTTAATCTGTAAAAGTTAGTGTACTGTTCACAGATAACTTTTTGGCGCCTACCAAAGTTGACAAAAAAGTGGGAAATGGCCAAGAAATATAAAGGAGGGAAAAATTTTCCCTCCTGATTGCCCCTTAATTTTTTTGTTATTTCACTGATGAAGTAGCACGTGAGGGGGGGGGGTTTGTCTCCAGTGGGGCCCAGGAGAAAAAATCTACACAGATTTCTCTCTCTGCAGATTCCCCTGGGACAGAGGGAGTAGCAAACTTCAGCCACTGTTGGACTCAAATAAAGAAAATGGACTAGCAAGGTAGTGAGTCTAGTTACAAACTTGTCTCATTTATATTTAATAAACTACTGTCCAGCTAAAATTTCAGTGCTATTTCACTATTTGCACATATTTACTTATATGTTGCATGTGTTAGTATCCAATGTGTACTTGTTAGTTGTACTGTTTATAGACCATTTGTGAATGATTTTTTCCCTTCTCTTTTTTTTTTGATACTTCATTTTGAATAACGAACTACATATGTTTATTTATATTTTGCATCTGTTAGTATTCAATGTATACTTGTTAGTTGTACTGTCTATGACCTTTTGTTTTCATTTGTTGTTAGTTGTATGTTTTGAATAACGAGTTGCATTTGTTAACTTATATGTTGCATCTGTTAGTATCTCGTGTGTACTTGTTAGTTGTGTTGTGTATGACTATTTTTTTATTAAAAAATTGTTGTTGGTCGTTCATTTTAAATTAAGAACTACATCTGTTTACTTATATATTGCATATGTTAGAATCCAGTATGTGCCTGTTAGAAATTGTACATGTTTGCCTTTATGCTGCAACTGTTAGAATCCAGTATGTATGACTTTTTTCAGGAGTTGGATTAATAATTTTTTTGGTTTTAAATTTGAAGGAATCGGACAACATTGAACATTGGACTACACAAGTTATTCCGACTCGAGGAGAATTCAAATGGAGAAAACACTGAACTTTGGAGATTCGAAAGATGATCTCCATTTGAAGATTAATAATTGATGATTCATTGTATTAGAGGTTGTTAGTTAGTTTAGATAAGAATATTGTTGTAAGATTCATTCTATTTAGATGTTGAGAGCCCTTCTCGTGTTTGAATTTGACAAAATTTGCATGTTTTTACACATAGTATGGAATGCTTTACACGTGTTGCTTTCATGCCGACAATACTTTCGGTGACCTCTTTTTTATTTTAAATCAGGGAAATTTGCTCATGTTTTTTTAAAAACAAACACATCTTTTAATGTATACTATAAGAGAATACTATTTGTAGGCTAACATATGCATGTTTTAACAAAACATAAACGATTCATAAGGTAACTTATGCACTGCCTCATGGCAAAGTTTTGCTATTCGTAAAAGGAATTGATAATTTAAAATCATATGCGTGTTTTTATTCAAACAATACATGTTGTAAAGTAATTATGCAGAGTTAATGTGACAATGTTAAATTGTCATATTTAGTCTTCTTTGTCTGTGCAAACTATAACATATACTAGTTTAGACTAACGTGTGCATGTTTAAACAAAACAAAAACGATTCATAACTTAACATACACAGTAGAAAAGTTTCATAATTCATACTTAGATTCATATTTAGAACTTTAAAAACAGGTGCATGTTTTAATACAAACGATACGTACTGTAAGGTAATAGGTGCATAGTATATACGAAAATTTTCAGCAACATTTAGTTAATTTTTTGAATATTTACCACATGTTTTTCACATGTTCATAGCAGAATAATTCATATTCTGAAGAATCTCCGGCATCAAATAGTCCGAAGAATCATGTCAATATCCTATTCTAATTACAGTTTTAATAGTTCGCCTTTCGTCTGTGAAGCCTGTATCAACAGTCAAATGTACTGGATTTGGAACTTCTCTAGCGTAAAAATCATGGATTAAAGCACTGTCTCATGTGACACTAGCTCCAGTAGAAAACCTATCCATAAGCATTGAAACATTAGAGCTGACGTAAAATATAGTATTTCCATGGAAAGGAAGAAAGCCATTGAGCAGTTTAAAGAAAATTGCATCAATGCTCCACGTCAACCTAGTGAGTGTTTCCGAAATATTACACACACATCATAATGTATATCCATGTACATTTACAGTCACTTCCCGTTTAATCTTGATCCCAGTATTTGCAGTAGGATTACAAAGATCATACTTTCATGTGTGGTAGAAACACATCATACAACTGATGTGTGTTATATTGTGTTAATATTTTGTGGGATTATTATGATTTTATTAAGATATAATTTGCACTTTAAGGTGTTTTTGGTGCAGGAATTCATTGATTACGGAGAATTGAGAGGGACCTATACATTGTACTCTTTTTCCCTTAACCAACGGTTTTTTCCCACTGGGTTTTCCAGGTTAAGGTTTTTAATGAGGCGATGTGCTCCAATGGAAAATGTTCTTATCTTATAAGACATTTTTCCAGGGATGAAGGAAGAGAGACAAAAGAAGAATTACTGAAGTTATGAGGTGAAAAGTTTGGATTTGAAGAATTAAATATATTCACTGTCCATATTGATAAAGATTGTATTATCTCCTTCCATTTGAAATTCCTTGATTGTAGAAATTAGTTATTTAGAATTAGAATAGATATTATTTTATTTCCTTATTTCTTCCATAAGAAGAAAAGTAATTATAAGTTGATTTGGATTTGATTTTGGTTTGGTGTATATAAATACACGGCCGGGAGGAGGAGAGAGATATTTTTTTTAGTTACGGAACAGAGGATGGATTGTTTTCTTTTGTGAGGAGAAACGGAAAGCAGAGGATTATTATTATAGAAAAGAGCAGCAAGGGTTTTTGCAGGCAAACATACAAATTCCCTGGTTTGTTTTATATTTTCGTTAGTTAGTATTTTAGTATTTTAATTATGTTTGATTATTATACTATATATTTGTTTAGTTTAATTATCATGAGTAGCTAATTTATATATCGGCATGGAATAACAAGCATTAGTTTATGAATCGTGAGGCCTAATTGTTTTATAATTGATTCTTATGTGTTCTTGATTGTTCTTGGTTAAATTTATTTCTGATGTGTTTAAGTCTGATCAACTTGAATATTATTGGGATAATGCTATCTAATTCCACCAATACGTAATCGTTGGAAAGGGTTAGTAAGTAGCGAGATCTTGTGAAAAACAGCTAACTAGCTAAGACTGTAATAGCAAGATGGGGAACAATTAAGTGTGCGTTACTACTTGCGAATACTTGGGTAATTGCTATGTCAGGTTCTTTTGATTCCTAATGCTATCGAGGTGTGTATCTGGTTCAGCGAATACTTTCCGGGACCATCTTGGTAAGAGAAACAATTAATTAATTATAATTGGTTAATTGTCGATAAAGTACGAAAGAATTGGGGAGGTTAAGCGTACCTACTTTCTTATAACTGATAGATGCATATGAATTGATTTATCTTTGCGCCTATGATCGATGTTTAACTAATGTGAGTTATTCCGAGCCGATTGCATTCATCATATATTTACTAGATTTTTATATCTGTTAGTTTGCATTATTATTTCATATTTTATATTAGTTAGTTGCATTATTAGTTGTTAGATAAATCTAAAAATTAAGGAGTGGTGACTACACCAAAAGTGCTCTATATTAGTAGGAATTTTATTATAGATTTTGCTCCGTTCCTCGTGGGATCGACTCTGCTTGCTACTGTACTAATTTCATCATTAGAGTTTGCAGATTATTTTGGTGAGTGAAACTACGTTCACCAACAACACAGCATTTCTTCTAATTTATTTCCAATTCTCCTTGTAAAGGAGATAATAGTTCTCTGTTTTCTATCAGCCTTATTGGAGTTCCTAAATGTCTCCTATGCAAATTTTCAAACCAATGTACATCACATTTTCTCATCTGTTCAGGAATGCTAAAGTACTATATGGGGCAGACAATGTACGTTCATATCTATTCTCATATAAAGAGCTACAGAGGTCACGCTGTCTCACAAATTCAAAATAGCAGAAGTTCCAACCTTACTATCATATCTCTAAAATTAGAGAACTTCCGGAGCCACGTACAAGGGAGACCCGCAAAATGTTCTTGCGAAATCACATGGGAGTAGAATTCTGCTTGCAGAATATCTTTACATGTTCAGCAAAGAGATGATTTAACGACCAAATTGATCCCAAACACAGGTCGTTCTGAAAATGCTAAATTAGTTAAGTCCAACTTACATTATGAATAACAATAACTAGAGATCTGATCACACGTTGGCCTCAATATTGCTGAAAATACATTTTTCTAACAAATATGTCAGAAAAGAAGAAAAGAGACATGATAATGTTGGAAAACAGAGAAGAGGGTACTCACGAGAAGGCTGGAGCCAGTGACAGTGCAAATGGAAAGAGCAAAGGCGGTGAAAGTTGGTCCAGATGGCCAACCATCATCAGCGTAATAACTTGGAGCATGGACTGGGACAAGAACACCTCCACCATAGGTCCTGCAATATACCCCATCTCTTTCACTAACGAATATTTTTGTTAGTGAATGATAGAATGATTTGACGTAATCAATTGTATTATTGATATCTAAATATATAGAGAGTACAATAGAGGTGTAATAAGGAAAGAACTCTAATCATAATAAATCATAATCTAATCAGGAGTCTGATTTATCCTAACACCCCCTCTCAAGCGGAGCGTCGGATGCTCGCCGACGCACACCTTGGACCTAAAGAACTCGAACAGCGGACGAGAGAGCCCCTTGGTGAAAATGTCTGCAATCTGAAGAGAAGTCGGAACATGAGCAACACGCAGCTTTCCGGATGTCACCAACTCACGAGCAAAATGGTAGTCGATGTCGATGTGCTTCGCCCGCTTGTGAGCCACTAGATTCCGAGCCAAGAAGATAGAACTACTATTGTCGCATAACAACAGTGGAGAACCAGAAAGCGAAAACCAAAGATCACGAAGCAAATGAGTGAGCCAGACCACTTCTGAGGCAGTGTTGGCGAGAGCACGATATTCAGACTCAGTGCTAGAGCGAGAAACAGTGGGTTGTTTCTTGGCACTCCAAGAAACCAGATTTCCACCAAGAAAAACTACATAACCATAAGTGGACCGACGAGTCTCCAGACAGCGAGCCCAATCAGCATCAGAGTATCCTAACACATCAGGAGTACTAGCAGAACAAAACCGGAGACCAAAATGAAGAGTGTCACGAACATACCGCAAAATCCGAGCCACAGCAGCAAAATGATCATCTCTGGGATCCTGAAGAAACTGACTCACCGTGTTGACCGAGAATGCCAAATCCGCGAGAGATGGTGAGATACTGGAGAGCACCAACAAGAGAACGATAAAGTGTAGGATCCTAGAATGGAGGACTGGTAGAGCTGTGAAGCTGAGAACCAACAACAAATGGAGTAGAAACAGGTGCCGCGTCAGACATACCGGCCCGATTCAAAATATCTCGAGCATACTTTGCTTGGCCAAGCAGTAATCCAGAGGAGGTAGGCGAAACTTCAAGTCCAAGAAAGTAATGAAGAGACCAGGATCCTTCATCGCAAACTCTCTGTGTGTTCGATCAATGAACTGGCGAAGAAGAGTCGAGTCATTTCCTGTAAGAATGATATCGTCCACATACACAAGTAGGTACAGTAACGATGACCCTCTCGAAAGGACAAACAAAGAAGTATCAGCTGAGCTGCACCGAAAACCAAGCTGTGTTAAATAACTGCTGAAATGCTGGAACCAAGCCCGGGGAGCCTGCTTAAGACCATAAATGGCCTTTTTCAAACGACAAACAAAGTCTGGATGGACAGAATCCTGATAACCAACGGGCTGCTTCATGTAGACTGGAACATCAAGAACACCATTAAGGAAAGTGTTCTTGACATCCAACTAATGAAGTGGCCAGGAACGCATGGTGGCTATGGCGAGAACCGTCCTAAGAGTGGAGGCTTTGACCACAGGACTGAAAGTGTGGTCAAAATCAAAACCCGGAATCTGTGAGAAACCCTGCGCCACAAGTCTAGCTTTGTGACGCTCTATAGTGCCATCTGGTCGATACTTGAGCCTATAGACCCATTTGGAGCCAACAATGTTGACATTCGAAGGTCGAGGCACCAAATCCCAAGTGTGCTGACCACGAAGAGCATCCATCTCATCATCCATGGTTGAAACCCAGGCTGGATCCTGAAGGGCAGTGCGATAATCAGTGGGCTCTGTCTGAGAGAGGAGTGCGGCAGTGAGACCATGAGCAATAATATCCGAATAATCCCGGCGCTGAATGGCACCAGTAGAAGACCGAGTGGCCATCTAATGAGTACGAAGCTGGGGCGGCGAAGCTGGAGGAGTCGAACCAACTGATGACACGAAGGAAGATTGAGCTGTGCTGACCGAAAAGTGGCCGTCGGAAGTCACCAGAGAAAGAATAGCCGATACTGGCTAAGACGTGGTGGCCGGTGGCTGAGACGGTGGCAGAGGAGTGCTGGCCAGCGGCTGAGATATGGTGGGCATTTGGCGAGGAGCCGGGTCCAGGTCGGCCGTCCAGATGGAAGATGGTGGTGAAGGAGGGGCAGCTGGAATAGACACAGACACAGGCGTGGTGGCCCCAATCGATGAAGTAACAGTTCCATCAAAAAATGATGAAATCTCCAGGTCTGAAATCGAACGACTGTCCATGGAAGATGAGATATAAGGGAAGAAAGTTTCATCAAAACGAACGTGGCGAGAGATATAGATGCGCCCAGAAGTCGGGTCGAGACACTGGAAGCCCTTGTGACGAGGGTGATAGCCAATAAAAACACAAGGAATGGATTGGGGTGCAAACTTATCAGTAGAAGTGGCACGAAGACATGGAAATGCACGGCAACCAAACGGGTGAAAGAGGGTATAGTCAGGCACATGACCAAAAACAACCCCAAAAGGTGATTTGCCACTCAGAACCGAACTAGGCAGACGGTTAATAATGTAAACCGCAGAGGAGAAAGCTTCCAACCAATAACAGTGCGGCACAGAAGAGTGAAAAAGCATGGCAAGACCAGTCTCTGTGATGTGGCGATGCTTCTGCTTAGCCCGGCAATTCTAAGCAAGTGTATAGGGCGAGGACATCTAATGATGAATGCCACATGATATGAGATGAGCCTGAAGTCGGTGATTAGTAAACTCGATGCCACCATCGGTCTGAAAAATTTTAACCCTAGCAGAAAACTGATTCTCAACGAATTTCTGAAATTGGATAAAGGTGTCATAGAAATCCGACTTATGCCGCATCGAAAGAAACCATGTGAATCGCAAAAAATCATCAATGAAAACGGCATAATAAGAGAAACCGTTGACAGATAAAACAGGAGCTGGCCCCCACAAATCACAATGTACTTTATCCAATAAACCAGTAGCGCGCTTGTCACTAGTGGAAAAGGGCAAACGGCTACTCTTGGCTATCTGACAAGGAGAGCAACTGACAGGTGCAGGCATAGAAGAAGTGACAGAAATAAGGCCCCGTCGATTCAATAACTGAACAGTATCATGAGACACATGACCGAGGTGAGAGTGTCATTGCTCAAAAGAAGCATGAAGCTTTGTAGAGCGTAGTTCACCTAAAAAACTGGAATCACCAGTCTCAAGAAAATAAAGACCAGACCTATGATGGCCTTTACCAATTATCGCCCTTGTAAGCTTGTGCTCAATGGAAAATGCATTGGCATCAAATATAACACGGACAGGTAGATCACAAGTAAGCTTACTAATGGACAATAAACTTCTAGTAATTTTAGGTACCACAAGGACATCATTAATAGAGAAACCAGATAAATGACATTGGCCGATGTGAGAAATAGATAATGATTCACCATTTCCAACAAGAATAGAATCAGAATCACGATAATGTTGTACCTGATCAAGATGACTGGTGTGAGAAGTGATATGAGATGTAGCACCTGAATCAACGATCCACTAATTCGATGAAGTATGACGGTTGGGACCATTCAAACTGGCCTTAAACAATAACTCGTCCGCAACCCAATTAGTGGAGCAACCTTCCCGAGATGTAGAACCCAAATAAACCATAGCAAAAGCCCAAGAATTGCACAGAAATTGACTGGGTGCTGATTAGAATATGAAAAACTCGTGATAAAGGACCTCAACTCGCGATAAGCAGCATCAACTCGCGATAAACAGCATTAACTCGCGATAAACAACATTAACTCGCGATAAAATGAATGATGCGAGAAATTCAAAAGTTTTGTGAGTCGAATCGCGCGTGACTTCACGCGTTGGAATGACGAAACGCACTGGAATCTCCTTCGCGCGTAACTTCACGCGCGTGACCTTCACGAGGGCGCGTGGATCTCGCCGCCGGAAAAACGGGGATATTCGCCGCCGGAAACTCGCCACTGGAAGCACGAAACTCGTCACTGAAGATGGGTTCCGACGCCGTTGGAGAGAAGAGCTTCGACGATCGCCGTGAAGAATGGCCTCGCCGATCGCCGTGAAGAATAGCTTCGCCGCTCCCCATGAAGAATAGCTTCGCCGCTCGACTCTGGAAGAAGCCTCTGGACGACGACGATGCCTCTGGAAGAACTCCGATGCCGATGAACCTGTTGGTACTCCAGTGGGCAGAAAAATTCCGCCGGAATTTGACCGGGAACTTCCGCCAGGATTTGACCGGAAACTTCCGCCGGAAAAAAGGGGAGGTGCTGAACAGTAAATTAAAATTTTGGGCGTAGGATCAGAACTTGCTCTGATACCATGATAGAATGATTTGCCGTAATCAATTGTATTATGAATATCTAAATATATAGAGAGTACAATAGGGGTGTAAAAGGAAAGAAATCTAATCATAATAAATCATAATCTAATCATGAGTCTGATTTATCCTAACAGTGAAATGCGTCCAGGTACGATGTATCATCTAAATTCGTTTTTGAAGAATGTGACATGAATCAGCGTAATATTCGTCTTGCAAGAATTTCCCGAGGCGTCTAAATTTTAAAAAACATACAAGCAGCTTAACACACATTGCATCGATCCATTTTCAAAATCTAAGAAAATATATTCAACGGTGCACATAAGCATTTCTGCTAGAAACTCCTACTGCAGTCAATGTGCAATGTTTATCCAGGAATCACAAAGACAGCATTAAGGCCTTGTTCATCTATACTGAACTGAACTAATCAGACTAATTTATTACTGATATAATAACTGAACAAACTGAAGACTAATTTATTACTGATATAATAACTGAACAGGAGGAAAGTCTGATAAAATATAGAGAACTTTATTATGGTGCACTGATATTAATCAATGACACATCTCATCAATGATGAGGATTGCAATATATAGGCTTATAACAAACCAAAGTCTAACAGGAATATAATTCTAAGTCTATAAGGAAACTATCATCTATAACTAATTCTATAAGGTAACTACCATCTATAACTAATTCTACAAGGAAAGGGTTTCTATTTCCTTAACACCCTCCCTCAAGTTGGAGCATGATGACAAGAATGTCCAACTTGCGAAGAAGATTATGAAATTGCTAAACAATAAAACAAAACAAAAAAATTAAAAATTCTCAGTAAGGGTAGAAGTAGCAGCAACAACCGTAACAGTAGCAGCTGGTAGAGCAGTATTTGTAGGAGACCATTCAAGGTAATTCTCTGGACCCTTCGGGATGGTGGGTGCAATAACCAAACCAGGTCCGTCAGAAGTGCCAATGAAGTAGGGATTAGTCGACAAACGACCAACATGTATAGGTATTTTAGGGTCACATTGCAACTGCAACTGTTTCAGTAAAGTCGCAATTACCTCATAGCCATTATTGTTAAGAAGCGCAGTAGCCTCAAAACCAACATCAGTATGGGTGGTACAAGTTGTAAACCTGGACCATCGCCAGGACCAATGAAGTAAGGATCAGTCAACACATGACCAATCGGTAAAGTAGTACGAGGGCCAGATTGCAATTGCAGCTGCTGAAGTAAAGCTGTAATCACATCATAACCACTCATATCCTGAATCTTCGGAGCAGCAGAATGAGGTTGATCTTCAGAGCCAGACATATTGTAAAAATCAGGTACAAATCAGGAGCACAGGACACACCGACGGAGAGTAAGCGGCGGCGCGTGAGGGCGAGCAGCGGTCATCGGACGTTGGGCGACGGCGATCGGCGCATGGCGGTGGTTGGCGCGTGGCGTCAAGATCGGCGGCACGTGGACGTTAGACGGCAGGTTTTAATGCAGCGAAAAATTTTCTATTCAGGTTTCAGAATTTTAGACTCTGATACCATGATAAAATATAGAGAACTTTATTATGGTGCACTGATATTAATCAATGACACATCTCATCAATGATGAGGATTACAATATATAGGCTTACAACAAACCAAAGTCTAACATGAATATAATTCTAAGTCTATAAGGAAACTATCATCTATAACTAATTAAATAAGGTAACTACCATCTATAACTAATTCTACAAGGAAAGGGTTTCTATTTCCTTAACATGTCTTAAAATGTCTAGCCTTGTTTACTGAAAATTATTGCATTTTACAGAAAATCAGTACGGGGATTGTGATTGGCGTGGGTGAACAGAAAGGGGGGGTTTATTGTCTTCGTCTGTTGGATACTCGCCTTCGTCCTCATATCCTGCAATCTATTCCGACAGTTGCTTCGGTTTCCTCATCTGATTTATGGCATCAGCGTTTTGGTCATCCATCATCCACGGTGTTGTCTTCTATTCCTACTCTTGCTTTTAGCACCAATAATACTACTATACCTTGCTCTGTCTGTTATAGAGCAAAACAGACTAGACACATTTTTCCATTAAGTTCTACAAATGCTACTGCATTATTTCAATTAGTACATTGTGATGTTTGGGGACCTTATCGTACTCCATCCTCTAGTGGTGCATTTTATTTTTTTACAATCGTAGATGATTATTCCCGAGCTGTTTGGATTTATTTGTTAGTAGCTAAATCTGAAGTAGCATCTAGATTTTTAGAATTTAGTGCCTTAGTCAAGAACTAGTGGGGAAGAACAATTCAACGAGTTCGGGCTGATAGCGACACTGAATTTTTGCCTCTCCGATCTCACTTTACTGCATCTGGGATCATTTTTGAGACATCTATGGTTGATACTCCGCAGCAGAATGGTCGAGTTGAAAGAAAGCATCGTCATTTACTCAATGTGGCACGAGCTTTACGGTTTCAAGCCAATCTTCCTATTGACTTCTGGGGAGAATGTGTTCTTACTGCTGCCTACCTGATCAACAGAACACCGACACAGCTTCTCAATGGTCGTACTCCCTTTGAGTTACTCTATGGACAGGCGCCCAATTACTCTTCCTTACGAGTATTTGGATGTTTGTGTTTTGCTGCTCGTGTTCCAAGATACCGTGACAAGTTTGCTCCAAGAAGTCGTCGGTGTTTGTTCCTTGGCTATCCTGCTGGAAAGAAAGGTTATCGTCTTCTCGACTTGGACTCTCGAGTTATCTTTAATACTCGGGATACTGATTTCTTCGAAGACCAGTTCCCGTACTCTGCATCTCAGCAATCCGCTTCTTCAGATGAACCTGGCGGCGCCACCACTACACCGCCAGTTTTCTCCTCCTACTCGCTGGAACCATACGATTTTCCCGATCAACCACCGGCAGCCCTTCCGCCGGCCAATACTGACCGATCAACGCCGATGAGTCAACTTCGGTCCACACCGGTGGGTCAACATCGGTCAACGCCGATGAGCCATTGTCGATCCGTGCCGGTCGGTCAATTCCAGTCAACGTCGGGGAGCCAACACCGGTCAATGCCAGTGACTCTTCGCCGGTCAATGTCGGTGACTATTCACCAGTCAACGATGGAACATCGTCGACTACGCCGCCCGACGTCGGTCCTACTCCGCCAACTACCGTCGTTCCACCATCCACCAGACAAAGTGTTCGTACTCGACGTCTACCATCATATTTGGCTGATTATGAGTGTGATGATTCTACTTGTGCTCTTGTTACTGAAGACCCCCCCTCTTCGACTACGTTCCCTCATGAGTCATCACTTTCCTCAAGTGTTCTCTATCCTCTTACTGATTATATAAATTATGATAATTTTTCATGTATGCTTTCTAGATTTTTGGGTGCTGTAACTTCTAGTGCAGATCCTACTACTTACTCTGGGGCTTCCCGTCATTCTCATTGGCGAGATGCTATGGTTGCGGAACTCACTGCCCTAGAGCGCAATCAGACTTGGACTTTGTCTCCTTTGCCTGCGCATAAGAAGGCTATTTGATGCAAATAGGTTTACCGGATGAAGTTTCGTTCAAATGGTACTATTAAACGTCACAAGGCGCGTCTAGTGGTCCTTGGGAATCGCCAGATAGAGGGCATTGATTACACTAAGACTTTTGCTCCGGTCGCAAAGATGAGTTCTGTTTGATTGTTCCTGTCTGTTGCTGTTATACGTGGTTGGGAACTGCATCAGATGGATGTTCATAATGCCTTCCTGCATGGTGATTTACATGAAGAGGTGTTCATGCGTCCTCCGCCTGGCTATGCAGTTCCCTCTGGTCAGGTTTGTCGCCTTCAGAAATCTCTTTATGGTCTTCGCCAGGCTCCTCGGAACTGGTTTTCTAAACTGCTAAGGCTTTAAGGACATTTGGTTTTGTTCAAAGTAAGGCAGATTACTCTTTATTTGTCTTTTCCAATGAATCACAGTCTTTACATGTTCTGGTTTATGTGGATGATTTGGTCATTGCTGGTAGTTCTTCTTCGCTCATCTCTGCGTTCAAGAAATACTTAGGTTCTTGTTTTCACATGAAGGACCTTGGTTTGCTTAAGTATTTTTTGGGCATAGAGATTGCTAGAAGACCGGAGGGGATGTTTCTCTCGCAAAGGAAATATGCTTTGGACATTCTATCTGATACAGGTTTATCTGCTTCTAAACCAATTGATTTTCCGATGGAGCAACAACATGATTTGGCACGTGTTGAAGGTCCATCCTACCATGACCCAGAGCAGTATCGCCGCTTGGTTGGGCGTCTGATATATCTAACTATTACTCGTCCTGAACTTAGTTATTCAGTTCATACTCTTGCGCAATTCATGAAGTCTCCTTGTGTTCCTCACTGGCAAGCTGTGGTTCGTGTTTTGCACTATCTGAAGAGTCATCCTGGTCAAGGTTTATTTCTTTCTTCCCGTAGTACTCTCCAATTGACTGCTTATTGTGATTCGGATTGGCCCGCCTGTCCTATTACTAGGCATTCCTTATCTGGTTACTTTTTTATGATTGGTGATTCTCCAGTTTCCTGGAAGACTAAGAAGCAACCTACTGTTTCTCGGTCTTCTGCTGAAGCAGAGTATCGTGCTATGGCAGTTGCCTGCTGTGAGTTATTATGGCTTCGGTCCTTGCTGAAAGACCTAGGGGTTTCACACTCTTTTCCTATGAAGTTGTTTTGTGATAGTCAATCAGCTATTCACATCGCGGCCAACCCAGTTTTTCATGAACGTACTAAGCACATTGAAGTTGATTGTCATTTTGTTCGAGATCTTGTCCAATCTGGCGCTATTATTACTCAGCATATTCGTACGGTTGACCAACCCGCGGATTTGTTCACTAAAGCTCTCGGACGTAACCAGTTTCATTCCTTACTTGGCAAGTTGGGCATTTCTGATCCGCATGCTCCAACTTGAGGAGGAGTGTTAAGGAATTAGTATTATAGTTGTTATGGAATTAGTGTTAATTAGTATCGGTATTGGAATTGGATTTGTATTCCTACCATAATTGTATTCTGTTATCTTCTCCTAACTGGGATAGGTATCCTATACTACTATATAATGTATCCTGCATTCATGAATAGAATACAGATTATTACCAAAACAGGATCCAAAATGCAAAAATGTGAAACTCATCTAGCAAGTAGATACAGCCAAAAAGGGTATTCACTATTCATCATGGCATAATAGCAGAAATCAATTGCATCAATTACTCAAATAATCCAATAAATTCAGCTAAAATTCAAACCAAGATTATATAAAACAAAAACTATCTCAGAAGGATGAAAGATTACACGCCTTTTTGCCGTCGGGGAGAACTTGAACCTTGATTCCTCCGCTGATACCAAACGGCGCCGAAAATGCACACGACTGCAACCTTTTACAAGAAAATGGCGCTGAAAATGAATATTACTAATATTTTTGTTAGTCTTCCATCGAGAAATTCTTCTGGGAGAAAAGCCAGAGCCTCTCCACCACCTTCTCGAAGCGTATATCGTCGCTTAAAGAGAACACAGCGGCGGCGGAGGAATCGTACGTGACGGAGTTCCACCTGTCGGGGTTGAAGGTGATCGTAAACCAAAAACCTCCGGTGGAGAAAGAGGATGAGAAGAAGCAATGCGGTCGCGTGAGCTGTTGGGGTAGATGCTGTAATATTCCATTCCATTGGAATGGTAAAATCACGATTGGATGATGGTGGTAAAATTTTTCTTGGATATCGATGTGAGTTGCGTTACGTACGATTTCCTTAAAGGGTAATTCGACCCTTACAACCTTGGGTTACACGAATTCCCTTCGAGGATAAAACAATAGAGAATCCCTCCTGTTCTAGGCTTGAATCAGGAGAAATGCTTTGAGTGCAGTTTTTTGGTTACTGAGTAAATCTGAAAATTCTAAAATTTTCACTTCTTTTTCTGTGAATGCATAAACATATATATATATATATAGGAGATGTTCCGAAAAGATACTACCTATCGTGAAATGTGTAGGTTATAGGTCACCATGTTTATGATGCACCACTCTGATACAATTGTAATACAATGCATCTTTCCACAAATGATTATATTTTCTACATACAATGTATCTCAGTTGTCAGAAATGAATTCTAAAACAACACATCTTTTCACGTAAATGATTACATTTTTCCCATCATGTGTACCGTAGTTATCAGAATTTTAATAAACTCTGAATTGTGTATTTTTCCACATGACAATGCAGTAAGTTGAGCATGCCGCCAACACTGCATCCCGTACACATTCTTAGTTCATCCTCATCCTTTCAATCAAGGAGTCAGACACTATACACCACCACCGTTATAAGTATGTATAAATACGGATGTAGATAGAATGATGTATCTTTCCACAGAAAGGATAGTACATGTTAGTCTTACCAACAATTTTAATACATATCCCAGAACCGTAAGCTTCGTAAATAGTTTATACAAGTGTGCACTCCGCACCACCAAACTTGTTTTAACATCCCGAGCTTACACCTACTTGAATCCAATCATACTTAAATAGCTTGTGTTTCTTTAAAACACCAACATGAGCTTCTTTTCCCGGTCCAACTGCCGGGACTGCACTGCCGTACGGTCGTTCCAGGAACCTATTTTAACGTCGACGTTTTCCCGGTGAGGGAAAAGGAGTTGGATCGATGGGGAGTAATCGACTCAAGTTCGAACTCAATTTTGGGAAAAAAGGGCATAAGTTAGATATTTGTAATTTAACCGCGAATTTTGTATACTTTATGTTAATTGCAAATTAATTTCTAGTCTGTCTATAAGCTTGTGGATAGACCGTTTGTCAGGAGGCTCACTCAAAAATAAATAGAGTTGTACATATAGTTTGGGTTATATGCATGGATTTACGAGTCTTGATATTGTAGGCTTGAAATCAGACTCATTTTTTATTATAAACTCGGATCTAAGGGTCTAAAAATTTTAGACCCATATTCAACTCAACGGATCCAGATTCTGTAAGTTTTGGTCAGGTTTCAAATCCATGCTCATCCCTAATAGGCGAAACCCTCACCTTCAGGGCCCCATTCATCCGACACCATAGGCATCGATGAAAAGGTAAATCACAGCGTCCAAGGATCAAGTACCTGATCCACGATTGTACTTGGTGCTCATGCTCATCCCTAATGGTGATAAGAGGTGGTAGCTGTCCATCAGGTAAAAGTGAAGTGGTGGTAGTTGTTAGATGGTGAAAAAATAGGGAAAGAAAAGTAAAAATGAAATTATATTCGTGAGTATTAGAGTTTTAGCAAGTGAAATACACAACAACAAATAACAAAACTCTAATAATTATTTTGATTAAATTATTGTGAAATATATTGTATACAATTATTATCAATATATTTATAATAAAAAAATATATCAAAAAAGAAAATGACAATTTATACCTTCTTCATATCGAACACTTTCTCTTTAAAAAAAGACTGACTACCGTTAGAAGGAGTCACTTTATAATAGATGTATGAGTGAAGTGTATATATAACTCAACAAAATTCATGGGGGTTCACATATAATCCCGTGACAATTAAAAGTACACATATAACTCTACATAGCTAGTTTATGTGCAAATATAGTTTTTTACGACCTGGATTATGATGAAAAGACTATTTCACCCCCCTAAAAACATTTTTCTAACAAAAAATATTAAATACCTATAATACCCCTAACCCTAAACTAAATTTACTCACTTTTTCTTGAATTCTTCCCTTTTCCGCCCGATTATATTCCCTTTCTCTGCCACACCCAACAGGCGATAACCCTCGCCCTCAGGGCCCCGGCCGCACTGACACCATAGCCAACACCGAGAAGGTAAATCACAGCACTCCCAGCAGTCAAGCACATGGTCCACGTCTGTACTCGGTAGCCACAAGGAGTCCCCCCATTGGGAGAGCCCCCACACTGCACTTGCCGAG
Organism: Rubia yunnanensis; assembly: GCA_037428765.1. NCBI lineage: Eukaryota > Viridiplantae > Streptophyta > Magnoliopsida > Gentianales > Rubiaceae > Rubia > Rubia yunnanensis. The sequence continues at coordinate 133,583,971 of CM075062.1, forward strand.
AGTCGAACCCCGCCCCAATGGGGAATGAGATCATGCACCCAACCACTTGGGCGATCGTGTAGATGTCTTTCTCTGCCACCCCAACAAGGTCCTGTGTTGTTTTTTGTCTCCGCCACCACCAGATTTGCTACGCCACCTCAATTCTACCAGCCACCCCCTCGACCACCACCAGATTCTCTACGCCATCGTTCTACTATGCTGCCGCTCCACTCTGATCGACCAAGAAGGTTCATTTTTCCTTCTCCGCCGCTCCTCTTCTTCTGCTAGGTCAGATGCGGTAATCTTCTCCGACGAAGTAGCGAGCTTGTTTCAGATATGGTCGTCTTCTCTGAGACCAGGTCGGATTTCGGGTTTTGCTGAATCTAATAGGGGAATGGTTGAACCATGTGGGGGAAGGGCTTGACCTGCTAAGGGAAAAGTTGAATATGGGTTGAACTTGTGTCAAAATCAGACTAGAAATTTTGGTATTCTGAGTGGACGGGGGTTGTGTTTGGGCTTGGTCACATCAAATTAAGAATAATTAAATTTACTCTCGATCGAGTTGCAGCATTGTGAATTACGAAGAATAGAAAACATTGGGGGAATATTTGCACATGCAATTTGCCGGAGCCACGGTCAGTGGCGGAATCAGTCTAGTATTTTAGGGGGGCTTACTTATACTGACAAAAAAAAAATTTCGGACGCTATATTATATTGGTAATTTTTTTCTGGGTGCTGAATTACACTGAATTTTTTTTTCTGAACACAAGTTGACATATTCAAACAAAATCCGCTTCAACAATAAAGTGTTTATAAAATAATCCAATTTCTAAAAATACGATAAATCACACTTACAATTATTCGATCTTGTTAATTAATATGTTAAAAATAACTTAAATAAGATTATAAAAATAAAATTAGTGAGCAAATCTCATGTATAATCAGTTTATACCTAAATGAAATCAATTTATACCTAAATGAAATCAATTTATGTCTAAAATTAATTAAATAATTTAATAACTTAGTAAAATTACAACTGAAAATATATAGCATTATTGTGATTTTCTTAAATTTTAAAAAAATTACCATATTCATCAGCATTAATTTGAAAATGAGATAAAGAATCTCTTATGATCCTCTCATCTTAATTAATTATAGTAACAAAATCATATTTAATGCAAAATACCAAATATCACAAATGACAAACAATTATACTACCGAATATAAAGTTACAGTAAACTATTGTTAGCAGTACTATTTTAACTTCCATAAAAGCAGTGTGCTTCAAAGACTTGATTAAGAAACTTGACAGCGAGCCCATGCCTTCGTTTGAACGGCCCAATTGGTTTTTAATCCATATTTTGCCTTTAGACTTTAAATCAAAACGACGTCATTTTGATGTCTGAAGGGAAAGAAAAAAAATAGGCCAATCATCTTCTTCGGTGAGAAGATGAACAGGGGGCAGAGCTAGCCAAGGGGGGCGAAAACTATTTTTCCGGTGGAGGCTAGACCTAATTTCCGCGCTACTAAATCTTAGGCAGGCCGCCAGCACCCCCTCGCCCCCTTAGATCCGCCCATGGCCACGGTGGCGGCAAAGGCACGGCGATAAAGGTGAGGGACGGCAACAAGGTGGTAGAAGCAAAGGGCATTTTTGTCTTTCAAATGTTGTATTAGTCCGAAAGGGTATTTTGTTCATTTTTGGTGGATCAATGGATGAAAATGCTCAGTCAATGTCGGAATATAGTTTTTAGGGTTATATTTGTACTTATGTAAAGTAGTTAGGGTTTTTTTTGCACTAAAAGTGGGTCTCCTGACAGGCGGTCTGTCCATAAACTTATGGACCAACCAGAGACCAATTTGCAATTAACATAAGTTAAATAAAATTCGCGGTCAAATTGCAAGTATCCAACCTATGTCCTTCTTCCCCAAAATTTATGCTTAACTCATCCTCAACAACTTCTCCCTTCTCTATTCTTCTCCCTTCAATCTCCATTCCTAAACTTTAATCTCCATACCCAAATTTCAATCTCTTTCCCAAACTCCATTCTCTGAAAATCTAACATCTCCCAAACGATCAAATCCTTTTCCGATTGATTCATTTTTTTTCCCAATGAGATCTTCAAACGACAGGTTAGAGTCGGACGAAATTAGCAATGAGTTCTTCGCCCTACAATAAGATCTACATCAACAAAATTTAGTTTTAAACAAATGAAATTTAGTTTCAATAGGATGAAATCTTTCCTCATAGTGTCAAAGATTTGATCCCTCGCTCCACGCTGCCAGTACATCCAGCCCTGGAGCGGTTACACCTGGTTACAACACAATCGCCATCATGGTTAATACACAAAAAAATGTGTATAGTTAAGAGTACAAATCAAAAAATTACCTTGAGAATGTCGGGTGAGATGACATTTGGACCTCTACTGCTTAAGGAAGCTATGAATGGTGCGGTCACATTTTCATACACAGTTCTAGCGTATGGAATTTCGACTATTGGGTTCTTAGTAGAATTGATATAGATGAATGTATGAATTTTGTTGCTATGAACATGTAAAAAATATGTGACAAATATTCAAAAAAACAAAATATATGTTGCTAAAAATTTTGGTATATACTATGCACCTGTTACCTTACAATATGTATCATTTGTCTTAAAACATGCACTTGTTTTAAAAGCTCTGAATATGAATTACAAAACTTTTCCATGAGATCATGTATAAGTTAAGTTAAAATTTGACAGTTTAAAATTGTCATATCAACTGTGCATTGATTACTTTACAACATGTACTATTTAAACAAAAACACGCACCTGATTTAAAAATGTCAATTCCTTTTATGAATAGCAAAACTTTTCCATAAGGTAGTGCATCAGTAACCTTATGAATCGTTTATGTTTTGTTAAAACATTCATATGTTAGCCTGCAACCAGTGATTCTTATAGTACACTACAGAAAAGAGGTTATATAATTATATAAATTTTTTAATTAAAATTTTCACATGAACTGCATTTGATTCCTTACGATGTGTAATAATTACATTAAAACTTTTATTTGTAATTTTGTTTTGTTAAAACATGTATATGTTAGCTTGCAACTAGCATTATACTAGAGAAAAGAGGTTACATAATTTTGTAATTTTTTTAATTAAAAATTTCACATGAACTTCATTTGATTCCTTACAATGTGTATTAATTACTTTAAAACTTCTATTTATTTTCAAACACAAGAGTAAATTTTCCCGATTTCAAGTAAATAGATGCCATTAAAAGTCATGTCGGCATGAAAACAACACATGTAAAAGCATTGCATACTTTGTATAAAAACCATTAAAATGTTGTTGGTTTCATACACAAGAAGAACTCTCAACACTTGAACAAAGAGCAAGATAAGGGATAAATCCTACAAGTGCTTATAGCAAAAATATCCTATTATGGAACTTCTAATTACAACAGTTTCTCTCTCTAGATTAACTAACAATCTCTAATACAGTGAATCAATTATTAATCTTCAAAGGCATATCATCTTCGAATTCCTTGAGTTTAGTATCAGCTTCATATAAATCAAGTTCATGCTGAAATGTCTTGTGGAGTCCAATGTTCAATATTGTGTGATTCCACACCACTTCAAGTTTAGATCCAACTCCTGCAAAAATTCATATACATTGGATGTTAACATTTGCAACATATAAGAAAACAAGTACAATTTGTAATTCAAAACAAACAATAATCAACAATGATTATAAAAGTCAAACACAATATAACCAACAAGTACATATTTGATACTAACATATACAATATATAAGTAAAGAGATGTGGTTCCTAATTTAAAATGAACAACCAACAAAAAATTTAAAAACAAAATTCAAACACAATAAAACTAACAAGTACATACTGGATACTAACAGATGAAACATATAAGTAAATATGTGCAGTTCCTAATTCAAACAGACAAGCAACAGCAAATTAAAATAAAAAGGCATACACAGTATAACTAACTAGTACACACAGAATGCTAACAGATGCAACATATAAGTAAACGGATGCACCTCGTAGCTAAAAAAGATGAACAATTAACAACAAATGGTAAAAAGGTCATTCACGGTACAACTGACAGATACACGCTGGATAATAACTGGTGCAACATATAAGCAAACTAATGCACCTCATAATTCAAGACGAACAATCAACTAGTATGTTGTAATAACAAGGGGGCACTTTATAACCATATCTCTGAAAACGTACATAGCAACTCAAAACACTAGAAAACAATGCCTATCTAACGCTCAACAAAATGAAACACATACATACTAGATCTAAAAAATCTAACAACAATTGAGTAATAATCACCAGTTGTAGCATCAACATCTTGGCCAATTCGTTTTGCCCGATCCATAACCTGGTGCAAATACAAAACAAAATCAATCTAAAACAAAAAACAATGCAGAAAAATCAAACAATAATACATATACCTACAAAGATTCAAAGAATCAAAAATTATATTGAACTATAAGAGAAAAAAAGCTACAAACCTGATGTCTGACTGAATGTGATGATCTCAAGGAATTTTATCTAAGAATTGAGCTTGGATGAAATGGAAACGGACGCCAGAAAATGACCAAAAAATGAGCACGGGGAAGAGGCGGAATAGCAGGAAAAAAGGGTAGAAAAGAAGTGGAGGAGAGGCGGAAAAATGAGGCGGACAATAGGTGGAGAACATGAGGAGAACGAGAGAAAAACGAGAGAAGGAGAATAATGATGAGAGATAAAGCGGAGGCTAATAATGAGGAGGAAGAAATTGTTCAGGAGAGGAGAGAAATAAGAAAAATAAAAGAAAATCATGATTTCTAGTTAGTGCCCAATTTTTGATTAATTACAAACTGAACCCCATTTTTCAAAATAGTCTATGGCCTGTCCATAAGCTTATGGACAAGCCGTCTTTCTTGAGACTTTCTCTTTGCACTAAAAATTATCTCTTGGTTATATCTGCACTTTCTCAAATGTATGAGATTACATTTGTATATTTCCCTAGATGTACCTAATGAGGTGATTTGATGTCTATTTTTATTTATTGCAATGAGTTCCTATAACTTTTTTAAAAACTTATAAAATGTATCGCAATGTTTAAATAATTATAATTTGACACATAAAGTATTGAAACGAGTTTTTTCATGATTGATATGACCGCTAGTAGGTCTAAATTAGATTAATCTCAGGTTTATTAGACACGATCCAGACCCAATGGGTCTAAAAAAATTTAACTCATACCCGACCTAGCGAGTCTAGACCCTGAGGGTCTGGGTCGGGTCCTAAACCAATGCTCATCCCTGATTGAAAGTGTCATATTGGTGGTTGACAAAACAATTGCTTAATATATAAAATGATGGGTCTCTATTGCATAGTAACAATTGGTTTATGATATAAGCTAATTTTCTAACAATAATAAATATAGTAAAAAAATCAATATCTATAACTTATTATAATATTATATTATTGAATAATATAAACTATTATAATATTATAGTACCCGGGACCAAAATTCGGTCCAACAATCTCAACTCGTAGTTCAGGCTCAAAACCTAACACGACAACTCAGATATGAAATCCGACCTAATAATCCATGTCAAAAATCCAAAGTATGACCGACCCGTGCCCGACCTGACTAACTCATATCTGAAACCAACTCAACTAACTCGAATGAAAAGAGTAATAGAAGGGGAAAAAGAAGATAACTAGTACTCATGGACTGATTAAATACTAATTTATCAAAAAATTGATTTATTGGATCAATAAATTTAACACATTGAATCATATGAGTTAATCCATGAATAATCCACGGGTTAAGTGGTTAATGATCCAACCTATCTATGATCTAACGCATAATGATCCATTTATAAATGAATTTAATTGAATATAAATGGTTTTATTTGGTTGGATAGTGTATTGATGAATCCCCCATTTGACAGCCTTAATTTGAACACTTTCTTGATATTAACTAGCCCTATTATTTTTCAAAAGTGCTAATCTAACCGTGTAAAATTTGAAAGTGCGATTCTAACCCTATGTTTTACAGCAAATGTGCTGATATAACCTTTTTGCACTATTCCGGCATTGACTTGACATTTTTTGGCATCGACAAAACTTAAAAGGACAAAATACCCTTAATCTTAAAACTAAAAATTAAATGACAATACTACCCCAAGAGTTCTTCTTCTTCATCTTCAAAACCTGTTCTGCCACCACCCGTCGCCTCCCGGTGCTGCCCTAAAGCAATAAACTGAGTAAGTCCACTCTCTAATCCAAAGTCAAGTACTACTGCGGGACAGGGGTATTTGCACCGGTAATTTAGGACAATAACACCGGTATTTTGGCCCCCTAGAATTCTAGTGCGTATGTAGAGGGGTGTAAAAATGCAATACATTTGTACCGGTAAAATGAACCGGTGTAGAAAGTTATTTGCACCGACATTTTAGACCGGTGTATAAATTTTGAAAAGTTGGGGGCACCGAGTATCTGCACCGGTGATATTTGGCGATGTAGATATTTTGTACCGGTATATAACATATGAACCGGTGTAAAACTGTGATTTGTACACCGGTATTAAATATAACACCGGTCTTTCTTTTGTAATAGTAATTTTTTTTGCACCGGAATAGTTTGCACCTGTATGTTTTTTACACCAATATTATTTAAATAATTTAAAATGTGATTTATTTTTACACTAGTACATTCATTTTCTACTGGTGTATGATTTGGATAAAATTTGCAATGCCAAATTTATTTTCTAATGGTCATTCTCGGATCATTTCCGAAGCAACGATGGCCAGAGAAACTTGTGAGCTATTATAAATTGGAAACCTTTGAATCGGTAAGAAATTGGAAACAACCTATTATGAAAATATCGCTCGCAAAACATGCGAACATTATTCAAACTATGAAATAGAAGAACTATCTTAAGCATGGATTGAAACAAAGTAAAACATCACACAAGTTTACTATAACCAAACACCATACAGAGAATTCTAATATCATCAACCATTGAAAATAAACCATCAACCTATTATGTCGTTCTTACCATCTAGAAGTTGCAACGTAGTGCTTGTCTGTTGTTGGTAGTCTCTGAGTCAAGCCCCACACCATCTCTCTGCTACATCTTGAATTTCATACACATGGTACAACCCTCTGCCCTCTGAGAAGATCTGTTAATTTCAAACATACACTGTTAGTTAATAATGATACGTTTACTAGAAATTAATAATAACAAATTTTGAGATGCAAGGTTTACCTCCAAGATATTGTTTGTCTCCGGGTGATTAAAAAAATTCTTCCATGAAGAGCATGATGGAGTACCCACATTTCCATGAACCATTCTGGGTTTGGTACTGCACAAGAAAGGTTAATGTAATTACTAACCCTAAACATAATAAATTGAGGGATGGAATGACAAAATGACTTACCATGATGTTGTTGATTTTCCAAGTGTAGTCGGGTTCTGGCTCTGTCTTTCTCTTCTCCCTTTGGTATGTGCATGCAAGCCTGTCAAGAAATTAAATTAAAAGGGTTACTTCTTCACGTATATTATCAAACTAGGATTTATGATTTGATTGATTGAAATACCTAGAAATGACCCTGAGTTCGACGAAGTTTGTTGGTTTGATACCCTCTGATAATGTGTCCAAAGTGAAAACTTCCTCCGTTCTAGGATGAATAATGATGAGGTACCAACGACCGCTGTCGAAAAATTATGTTAACTAATTAATGAAATTGAAGTGGTTTGAAATGTGAATATAATTTCTATGAAGAAATAATTACATTCTTATGTAGGATACGATATAGAACTCAGCATCCGTTGCCTTCATTGTTTCCAAAATTAGGTTGAAATGGATTTTGACCTCCTGCTTAAAGTTTTTCAGGTTGCCACAGTTAGATGGGCAGAATTGGACGCGGCTTAAATTAGTTTCCCATATTCTCTCCCACTGGTGCCTGTAACGTTAATGATAATGAAAATGAATTCCTAATAATTTTTTTAAAAAATATTAAGGCTGTAAGTTTTGAAACTCACCCCATCCACACATGACCTGCGCATTATCTATCCAGGTTATCGAACGCATGTTCCCCAGTTTCTTCCCAAACTTGACCAAAAATTCTATTCCAACACCGCATGTGTAATGGCGTGCGAATGTCGATGATCGAAACACTGAGAAGAACATGCAGTCCTTATTCTTTATCATTTCGAGGATAGCGGCATTTACCTCCTTTATGAATCGCACCATGATGGACCAATCTGCCAGGTTTCATTTGTTGACAATCTGCAAATGTAAAATGATACGAAGTGATCACTTGAGTATGTAGTATTGAACTATCGTTGTTAATGAATAATAATGGTACTCATTTTAGTGCATTACCTATTTTGGCAGCCTATTTAATCTTAGTCTTGAAGATGATCAGAAATTAGCCTTCGACTGTGATTTTTTATCGCCAGTATCCTGTTATGAGGATCAATGAAGAAGGAAATGCAAAAGTACTTTAAGTAATTGAAAAATAATGTATTACAAGAATGTACCTCATCGTCGGTGGTAAGAACCATAACCTCATCGTCATTATCGTTTGTATCACCTCCGACATTGACATCATCGATGTCACTTGGTTGCTCATCTGCCTTGCCTATTAAAAACACCGACCAATCCACAACGTTATTGACATCCTCTCCAACATTATCGAAGTGGTGGTCCGCTGAGGGCAATCCTGCCCTAGAACGGGGGACTGGCTCGCATACTCTCACACGAACAACACTTCCTTGTTGGGCATCCCGACGATAAGATACCTGTTGTAACCCATGGGTGACCATTTTCTTCTTCCCGATAATGTCTTTAATGAAATGAGTCAAACATTCTCCATCCTGTTCGTATAATAGTTTAGTGAATAGATAAAATGGTTATGGAGATATTTCAGATGTGTAATTCAATGTATAGGACATGCATACATTAATGAAGGTGTACATCTTCATCTCCTTCTCCGTTGCTGGGCTTTTCACCGAACTTTGTAGAAGCTGCAACATTGTCATCAATCGCCTTCTCTATAAACTTCTTGGGATCATCAAGGCTTAGCACCGCTTGCAGATGCTAAGCTCTTCACCAATTGTTCCAAGTATGATACCATGGCTTTCATGACCAGTTGATCGTTAGATGGTTTCCTCTAGGCTGCCTGCTTGGTTGAGGAACTACTACTGCACTTGTTTCGGGAAAGATGAGGAACAACCACCGTTGTGGGTAGACCTATCTGAGTTCCCATGTACCTACCCGGGTGATCCTTCTTCTTTGTCACTTTTATGAGGATGTCTTCACCCAACTGCAGTTCCAATGCTTCTTTTTCCTTAAGCTCGTTCAATTTCAACTGAGAAACCAGGAATGCAATTGTTTATATGAATAATGTGAAATACTTTTAAAAATTAATTTTAATGGTCGATTTTTGCTTAACTTACAACGTCCGGTGCAATCTTCTCAACCTCTTCCGATGTGTATAACCTTTTCTTATCTTTGTTTGCCTCAAGGTAGACAAGAGATCTATCAGGTGTGAAATCCTTTTGACTCAGTTGTTGCTCAATCTCCTCGCCAGTGAATCCCTCGGTCGTCAACCTAATTCTCTCCTTCTTCTTTAGCTCCTTAGCCAATTTCTCACGGATGTATCCATTACCCCTTCTGCCTATGTGGTGCATGTAATCCCCGCCCTTGTTGCGTTCAATATTTGTCTCCTTGAGCTTCGGATATCGATGTTATAAAAATTTTTTAGTTGAATAGAATTTGTGGGCAACATAGAAATTAATACGTATTAATTTTTTCATCATACCTAAAAATATGGATGTCGATGCCTCTTTTCAAACAAGTTCTATTCATCTTCATCTATCCACTTGTACTTCTCCCATGCTGATATTCCTGTTTTATTGATACCTTTGTCCACGTCGTGAATAAACATGTTTGACACCTTTGTCTTCCAATTCCTATGTTGGTTTTTTGCCCTCTCTGTAACCTCATTCCTCAGTATTTCTAGTTGCTCGTTTGTCATAGGTGTTTCAATTGTGAAGCTCTCCTGGAACTAACCATATGAAAGTGCATGTCATTAATCATGTCTTTACTAAGACTTTACCATAAATAAAAATTTTAATTGAAAATTGTCGAGAGTCTTACAAGAAAATCCTTTCATGAATCTTCCTAAACATTTTCAGGGACATCGCTTCAGTGTTCGATTGCGCCAAATCTGATGCGGCACTAGAAAGCATAAACGCCATAAGTGTGCCATGTAGACCAATTCTTAATGCATACTGCTTGATTCCCATGGAACTTAAATGCAACAGGAGTTGGAGTGTTGTGCTTTGCCAACATCACAGACTGGCATGTGCTAGTTCCTCGCCTCCTAAAATAACTTTTTAGCTCAAACTTGTCCCATCCTTCTCCATTTTTGCCTCTATCTTTTGTTAAGTCGTCGTATGTTCATCCATAGTTGGCTTTCCTTTGATGGTGCTCTTTCCATTTCCGTTGTAACCCTGTATTTTGGCCAACTGTTTACCATCGTCTTCTCCTTCAACATCCCCTATAATCACATCACCATGTTCCACGGTTTCTTCCTTCTCTTCACTGGTCGGGTTATTTATTTACATTGCTTCTTCCTCAAATTGTATCTTCAACGGGATCTTTTTTGGAGGAGGTTCTTGGTCCCCCACATTAACCTTCTCATCGACCATATTCTTCACCTCTTCCTCCTTCTTTGTAACTGGTTGCTTCCTCTTCATGCTTAATTTCCCCTTCTTCGGCGGCATCTAAAACAGTAGAATGGAAAATTATCAATCCAAACAATAATGGTACTTAAAGATCAACATTGATATAACGTGGCGCAGAACTTGAACAACAAAATCATAAAACTTTTGAGCAAAACATGGCATAGAAATTAAACAATTCCTACACAAAACTACCTTATGTATGGTAAAAAATTTCATATAACATCGCATAGAACTTGAACGAATAAGGCATGGAACTTGATATAAAATGAAATGGAACCTTATTGAAGTTGATAGAAAACCATACCAATCTCTTTGGATAAAAAAAATACGCCTACAACCGAGCAATTATCACTCCCCCCTAACGTGATTATCAACATTATCACTAACCAAAAAACTATAGTACTACATCATCCTTCCACAAAAAAATGCAAAACTTTTTAACCCCTGAGTTACATAAACATACCATTCAAGTTACCCTTTCAACTCTTTTTTTCAATTTACATGTTTTTGTTCATAGAGGCATTTAGTCGAACATGTGTTGTGCGTGAGGGTTGGAATGAGTTTTTGAAGAGAAATTGATATGGTAACCCATGGTAACATAAACACCAACACTTACCTTCACCAATGGAGCGTTTGTGTTGCTACTCCCTTTGCTTGAACTCGCCAAGAATGGAATGGGATGAACCTATGCAAGTAATTTCTTCTCTTGTGTTGTTCAAGGGTTGATGAAGATTGCTTCTCTTGCTTCTCTTGTGTTTCTCAACCCTTTATAGGATAGATAATGGGAGTTACAATGATTGATGAGGAGTAATGGTGGTTCAATTTAGTGTGAATTGAATGGTTGAGTGGTGGAAGCGGTTTTCAAAGAGAATTTGAAGGTGTTTGATGAGGAGAGGAGGTGCTGTGGGAGTTTTGTCCGTTTCAAACGGTTGAAAAATATATGAAGCCGCATTTTGTTACACCGGTAATATGTATAGTACCAGTGTAATATTTGTAAAAATGGGTTTGAAAAATAGCTAACTGTTCAGCACCGGTAGGGTTACCGATGTAGAAACGGAAAAAAGCAGTGCATGCTGCTGTTTTAAATTATTTTTTCACTGACCCGAGAGCAACAATTAAAAATTTTGGCTAACTGTTGTACACCGGTATTATTACCGGTGTAGAAAATATTAATACTGGTGTAAAATCACACAAAAAGTAGATGCATGCAGCTGCTTTAAATATTTTTTGGAAAAATAGGATGAACCTGAGAGGAACTTTGGAAATTTTAGACTAAGTGTTCAGCACCGGTACATGTACTGGCGCAAAAACATGTACCGGTATAAAGATTTTCATGCCTTAGAAAAAAATGAAGATTTTGAAATGCACACCAAAAAATTGAACACATACACGGGTAATTTCTTAACATTACGGTGTAAAAAAATTGTGAATAATTCAAATTCTCTCTTACTTCATTTACCTCCCGTGCATTTTTCCAACAACCCCAATTATTCAAATTGACGCTTAACTATAACAAACACAACATTGTACTAGTTGTTTCATGCAAATATCGACCACACATGGGCCCCGTACGTTGACGTTACTAAGCATTGTTCAATTTTATAAAATTTGCATTTTGACCCAAACATTTCATTTTACCTCGTGAAACACTTACCAGCCCAAATGGAATTTAAAGAGGCTCCATATTGAATAAGTAACATTTCCATTCCTCAATGGTATAGAGGAACCCGTAAAATTGATTATATGCGTTTATTACAATTAGGTCCCACAAATTGTGACATGCGACTACGACATGTTAGGACACTACATAAATTACCAAGTTGAATATTCTAGGCTTAAATCATAATTGCAAAAAAAAATTCTCGGGTGGTGATTCGTCCTAAAGCGCTAGTAGGTGTTGCAAAGTAAACAGTAATGGTTTACTTTATTGTTTCTATGTGTAATCCGAACATCTTCCAAACTAAGCACGGAGTCCGGACCCTTTCGTTTCCTTGCATGTGGAACTTGGAAATACAAAAGAGCTATTTGGTGGATCATCCGGTTTGATTAGATTTTAATTTTGACTTACGAGTAAACTTTTTACTTTTTGCAATTTAGTCCCTTCAAGAATTTTGGAAGGGTCGAAATATAAAATTGGCTCCACATATATGCATTTCAATACATTACGATCATTTTAATGTGTTTGTAGACCCTACGGGTGGACGAAAGGCCTTGTAAAACCAATAGTGAATGTTTGCACTATATTTCCCAAAATTATACTATTGCCCACAAATTTACTTGTGGAACCTCCATAGCTCCCAATGCTACAATTTTTTTAAAAATTCTAACCATTCTTGGAATATAATGCACTAAATTTGGTGGTCCTATTGTAACCACTTAGGCCAACTACGTTCAGCCTATCTTTTTTATCTTCATGAGTGTATTTGTCCGATAAAATTTCAAATCACGTAGTGTACAATTTTTTATTCAACCCATCATCATGCATGTTTATCAAAAGTACAAATGTCAAACTGTCTAAGTGCAACACTGTTGATGTTTAGTACAAAATCTACTCTTTCTAATTGCTACTACAAGTTTTCTACGAATAATAACGAGAAAATGGTTCAACCCCGTCAGGAGGTTCTGTTGCATCACCATCACGGGTACTTGTGCTAGCATCCATGTCCCCGACATCACCTTCGTAGAAGGTAGGGAAATTTTTGACTGTTTCCACGGCGTTAGGATATTGATACGTCATAACCTTGGCCATGTGTTCATGGCAAGATCTTTGATATTTGGATTCTTCAAGTAAGTTTGCTTCACTGACCTCCAAGGTAGAAACTTTGGATTCAATAGTAGCGAAAGACGTGTCAGATATCTGTCTGTAGAAAGAGTCCACACAAATCTTACCCATTGGTTGGCCATAAACGTCATGTGCAGGGGCACTAACTCCCACTCTTGAACAAAGCACAGAGATGATACTGCAATAGGCATAAGATCCCATTTGATCATGTTCCCTCTGCAACATAGGACAAATTTGACGACCAAAATTCCATCGAAACTCCTTCTTTATTGCATACAAGAAGGTGAGGCGAAGTTTGTGGACTTCTGTGTTCACAGTTACTGGATGGATTCTAGACGCCAAGAAGTGGTACCACCCATTCATTTTCGGAGTTAGAGTTTTCTTAGGTATTTTGCTCCAACCTGGTTTGACCAACTCATCTATGTCTGTACCTGCCCTAGTTATTGTCCCAACGATCTCCTTCTCAATTGGTTGTTGTAGAATATAGCCCCATCACCTAGAAAATGTAGTGCAAGAAACTCATCCTCGTCGTTTGGAACATTGGGCAACCCAAACAAGCCATTGATAGATTCTGGTGTGATAGGAATAGTTTTACCTCTACAATACACGTGATCATAGCTTGACCTGCACTTCAAGTTTGCATAGAACTCCCTTACAATGGCCAGGTTGAATGGTTGTTGAGTCTCGCAGAATTTTTCCCATCCAAGCTTCCGGATAGTTTGTTCGAATGGGGGAGATGCTTCAATTCCTCTCTCTATCTAATAGTGGCACCCATTGTATGATTTATGGATCAACCTAGCCTCCTCGGACACGAAGGTACCATCCGGGTAAGTGTGCAGTGTTACTTTTGGCAATGATGGAGACGGTGATTGGAGTATCCTTTTCGAATTGGATTTGGGAGGCATTTCCTAAAAAACACATTGAAGTATTTCATCAAACACCTTACATGCAAGTCAACCTATTCATTATGTCACATTCTCTGTGATTCTATTTCATATGCAATTGTTAATTAATCATACTGATAAGATATTGAAGTGGTTTACCTGATTATATGACAACCTACGTACGATTTCAACAAAGATGGGTAGTGATGGAGACGGTATTGAGTGAGGGATATAAATCTGCTACTTTGAAATTGGGATATGAGAGAGTTTTAAATAATGGAAAATTTTTTATACACCGGTATTCTACATATACCGGTGTAAAATGAGGCCTAAAGCAGCTGCTTTAGGCTGCTTTAATTTTTTTAAAAAATTACCTAATCTGACCCGAGAGTAAAGATCAAAAAAATTTCTAAGTACTCAGCACTGGTACATTTACCGGTGCAGGTGCAAATTGAACAAAAAACAGGTGCTTTAGGCTGCTTTAAATGCCAAAAAAAATTAACATTGTCAGACCCGAGAGCAAAAAACAAAAAAATTCTAAGTATTGTGCACTGCTAAGAGTACCGGTGCATAAGTACAAAATAGAGTACCTCTCATGTTTCTCTACACGGGTAATTTATTCTTTATCGGTGTAAAAAACCAGCATTTAGTAGAAATTTTAAATAAAATTTATGCACATTTTCACCAATTCAATTCGTTAACACTCTATTGAAATAATGTATCATACCAACAATTCATAAAAGAGTGTCAATTAAATACATTACACGCTAATTTGCTTAATGATCATACGATTTTTCACAAAACATGGTCACAAAAACAACGGCCAGGAATGACCAATCTATCGCTTCCGCTTCAAGACATTGTCCCCGCCAACTATGAGAACTCCTTTCAACAACGAGTCCCCCAACATCTTCCAAACCAGGAAATACTGATAGAAACTCAAGACTATCAGTTATAGCGGGTTGATCAATCTCCTTATTAAAGTAAAACTTCTTCCCATACAACACCACATGATATTTCTTATTCGAAGGGTCTTTGATGTAAAAAACCTGGCGTGCCTGGCCAGCTAAGATGAACTTGTCATCTTCATATCCTACATGATTCAAGTCGACCGACGTGAACCCCATGGGCTTCTCAACTACAACACCGAACCGTGTTCCACCCAATGACACTTGAAGACAACAACCTTGAACTCTACATAATCCAACTCCCAAATTTCCTCAATCGCCCCAAAGAAAGGCATCACAGCAACAACCAGATGTTTATCTCTCTTGCTTTCCTGCCACATGGATTCAGATTCAATATAAACACCACTATTTTGAGTGGTGCTCTTCTCATCCTTCGCCAATGTTGAGAAACTAAAGCCATTAATGTCATAACCAAGGTATCGTCTAACGGTGCAGTTTGGCTTCCTTGCAAATGCCCATAGCTTACTGGGCATCCCTTCGATACTACAACGATTGTAAAACCAGTTAACAAACCCTGAAGAATGCTCGACCTAAATTTTATTCGAGGGCCAGTCTGGATGAATCTCTTCCAACAGGGAAACATGCTCTTCAACATATGTTACAGTCTCGCTACTATTACGTAATACATACAGATGAACAGTCATCAACTCAGCGTGATAGGGTGTATGAACCATACCCATAGAACGTGGAATCCCATTCCGCCTTCCGCTGTGGGGTTCACCTGGAACACCAACCGCTCTTCTTCCAACAAATTTCACTGTACAATACTCGATGATCTTCTTAGTGACGTACCTCTGAACAATGGAGAAATCAGGCAGACTACGATTATGAACATAACCCTTGAAAACAGCTATGTGACACTCAAAGGAGTACATCCAATGCATTCCAACAAGCATGCACATACGTATCTCCCTAACCAAGTGTACCACTAGGTGCACCATGATGTCAAAGAATGACGAGAGAAAATACTTCTCCAAATGGCATAGAACAACAACAACCTCTCGATCCAGTTCATCTAGTTATTGCCTGCTAATATTTTTCCTGCATATCGAGTTGAAGAAGAAACACAATGGAAGGTCGTCGCCAAACCTCTCAAAGTTATAATTTATAAGCCCTTTATGCTTACTAAATACAATTGAGTAGATAGTGGAAAATCGGGGTCGTCCATGAAGAAGATGGATTTTCTTAAGCATTTAAACATAAAAGGTTGATATTAGGCTAGAAGTAGATATATAAAAGCAAGTAAAAAGGGGGTTTTGGTTGGTTGTAGTCCTAAGTTATGAAATTAAAAGAAAAACTAACTAGCAAAGTTAAGTAACTATGCTAGTAAAAGATAAAGCCTACAAAAGATAAAGCCTTGGGAGAAATTAATATCCACTTCCAAACCTAATGTAGATCATTGAACCATTCACTCATTCTATCACATTCGTTACCTATGGGGAATGCTAAATCTTCCCATTCGAAGATCAACATTCATTCCTTCTTAATAGTAATTTGCAAAGACAAACAACGACCATTTCCAAACCTCATTGATAATCACTCTAGGCAAACCATATCATAAAGGTATTTCATCAATGGCATTATACATAAAGGACCATAGATTTGATAACAACAAGCCTTCTACCAAAGACATGGTCATTTAACCAAACATAGCATTCATTAGGCTAAACCTAGAACAAACCACATTCAAGATTCAACCTTGCATTGAATCTATAGGATAAACATGAGAACAATCCACATTAACATATTTATCTAGTAAGAATCACAACACATTATGCACAAGAAATTCTAATTCCATGTTCTTGGATTCTCATGTCAAAGAGCTAAGAAATTTACAACTTTTCTAACACCTGAATACTTCAATCATACAAACCCTTCATATACTCAAACTACCTATAGCATAAATGAAGTAAAACATCACATTTAAACACATGAATGCTAAATAACAAATGCTTCAAGAAATAGTGAAATAAAGGTTCTTACTACATAGGTGTGGAAGCTTCAATCAGTTGATCTAAAGTACAAAACTAAGCTAGATAATCAAAACCCATAACATAGAACAAAGATCTACAAAGAAAGAAGAAGAAATGGAAGAAAATGGTGAAAAACTAGGGTTTTGGAGCCCTCAAGTCAGGCTTAGAGAGTTGGGGAAGAAAGAGATTAAAAGCTATTATAGTACAAGAAAAAAAGGAGTAAAATGCAAGTTACAGGGAAATTATCACGAGTCGTGACGCCTCCTTCGCGAGTCACGACCAGATCAGGAAATTGTGAGCTCTCAGTTCACATTTCGCGAGTCGCGACGGAAAGTCCTGTTTTGTTTTGCTTCCTCCGGGTGAATCGTTGATCCATTTTGGAAGTTCTTGTAGTCAATTTTATAGTACTCAAGAAGAGGAATCCAATGGTACCACTTTTGGAGGCTGATTCCTCTTGGAAAATTCTCAGAACTCTGCTTCAATACATAGATCATTCTTCACCATTTGCTTTGCTCTCCTTTCTTCACTTTATCTTCTACCACTTTGTGAGTAGCCTTCCATCTTCTACCATCCTTTCGAATGGCCTTCACTAAACCACTCCTAAGTGCTCATGAACAATCTACAAATTAAGTTTACAAAAAGGAATCTAGATATAAAAATCGAAAATGGTCATCTAAACCCTTTATCATGTAAACATACCTAAATCTAGCAATATTACAACAAAAATATGATAAAATAGGGTTAAATGCTTTTAAAAATACATGCATTTGACGTCTCATCACACAAGCGCATATATGAAAATCTAACATCCTCTTCCAAACACCCACGGATTGCAACGAGCAAAAGTTGTTGCATAAGGACATGACAATCGTGTGGTTTCAAAGCATTAAGATGCAACTCATCATTCACAAACCAATTAACATTAGAGGTGTAATCGGATGGTACCTTCATTCCGTGGGTGCTCTCACACACCGATCTCCTCGCAGCAACTGGCAGATTGTAAGGAGCAGGTGGCAGGTACGTTCGCTTCCCTCTTACCTTTGGTGCCAGATCCATCCGTATACCAAGGTCCACTAAATATTTCCTCACATTCAAGTTATCCTTAGTCTTCCTGGAAATGTTCATAAGCATTCCAATTAGACTCTCACAAACGTTCTTTTCGATATGCATAACACCCAAACAATGGGGAACCTCTAAATTTTCCCAGTACGGCAAATCGAAGAAAATTGACTGTTTCTTCCACAGTCCGTCTACAGCCGCACCACACTTTGATAACTTCTTACCAAGAAAAACATTCAATTTCTTCACCTTGTTGTGAATAACTACACTGGTCAAAGGTTTTGGCTCCTTTCTCCTCTCCTTCCCACCAACGAATGCAACAGCGTTATCCCGCAACTTGTGCTTCACCAGTAAGAATTTACGGTGACTCAAATAAACAGTCTTCCATCCATTTCTCAACTGATGGTAATCTGTCTCATCCTCACAAATTGGGCAAGCCTTGTGACCCTTGACCACATACCCGGAAAGGTTACCATATGCCAGGAAATCATTTATGGTACAAAAAAACATCTCCCTCTACGTGAATTCCTCACCACTAAAACCATCAAACATTAAGGTGTCAACCGACCAAAATACCTTCAAATCTTCTATCAAAGGGGCAAGATAAGTGTCTATGTCATTTACAGGTTGTTTCGGGCCTAAAATCATGATGGGCATCGACATATATTTTCTCTTCATGCAAGTACGGGGGAAGATTGTAAATGGCAAGCATAACCGGCCACAAACTGTGTTTCGAGGACATATTCCCAAATGGGTTCATACCATCAGTACACAAAGCAAATCTCAAATTCCTTGGTTCGGATGCAAAGTGTGGATACATCTTATCAAATTTCTTCCACTGGTCCGTGCCGGTCGAGTGTCGAATTATATCATCATCTTTACAACCTCCCCTATCAACGCACCATGTCAAGTTCTTTACACCCTTTTCATTCTTAAATAATCTTCTTAGCCTCAAAATAATTGGAAGGTACCACATACATTTGGCAGGCACCCGCATCCTCACCGACACAACAGGCTCTCCACCAGCAACCACAGTTCTCTTCTTTTTATAACGCGACACATTACATAATGGACAACAATCTTATCCTTAAGGTCACCCCTATATAAGACACAATCATTTGAACAAGCATGTATCTTTTCATACTCCAATCACATCAGACACAAAATTCTCTTAGCTTCATAAAGGTTAGCAGGAACCCTGTTACAATGGTGGAAGCTTTTCATTCAAAAACTTAATCAATATATTCATGCTAGCATCACTCCATGGCCTTACACCTTTCAATTAAACAACTTTATCAAACACGACATAACCGTGTCTTTCTTCTTGCAACCGGGATACAATGGTGTATCCTTCTCACCAAGGAAGTTAACCAAAACCTCGGGCCTTCCTCTAAACTTATTAACAACCTCTTCACACATGTCATCCAACTTAGCATCCCTAAAACACTCTCCCTCACTACTAACTCTCACTTCCGGTGGTGATTTTTCCTCATGAAAGGTCCACACAACACAATCATTCGCAAACCCCGAGCTATACAAATGGAGTTTCAGGATGTCATTCTTATTAGTACAAATTCGATTTCCACAATCACGACATGGACATAATATTCGCTTCTGTCGACTAAAAGCATGCTCCAAGAACTCATCCACGTACATAATATATTCACCGTTCACCCTACTAACGTTGGCATACACATGCTTACGCCTCTCGATGGCGCGATACAACTCTACATATCAATAAATGTCCAACAATCAAACTTCAACACATTTAATACAATAGAATATTTCATGACGACTGCCTAATCATGCAACATCAAATGCACAATGTACACCAATATTCCACATTACAATTACAACATTCTTAACATGTCCAATACTATAGGAATGAAAGACCATATCATTATAACTACAACAACCTTGAGAAAAAATCACAAATTAATATCAACAATTCTACCTCAATCACCATCAAATGATCAAACACAAAATGTAAATATCTCTACTAACCAAAACCATACATGAGATCCTTAATATCCATATATGTAATTCAAAAAATGGTACATTCAAGGGTCTTCATTGTGGAGAATTCAATGCCTTCATCAACAAAAAAATACCATTAATGAACCTCTTCTTCTAAAAATCTCATTTCTAACCCACTAAAAAAAGTGGTAGGTGAGCATTTAATGCAATTTTCTACACCGGTATTTAGACTTTACCGTGCATTTGTAACTCATTACACCGGTAAAAATAGTCACCAGTGTAGATATTTACCAGTGTAGATATTTAGCCCAATCGTGCGTATTTTTTTCTTCTGCACCGGTAAGATCATAATACTGATGCAAAAACGATTATTTTTGGCGCCAAATTGCTATAAAAAAAATCCTATGCGCCGGTATTAAGAAAATGTTGGTGCGTGTTTAATTCCTACACCGGTTCAAATAGTAACCGGTGTACAAATGCAAATTTTTCCAGCATTTTTTTTATTTTTTCACCGCTAATTTCCCGATACCGGTTTTAAAAGTTGTCTTCTTGGCGCTAAATTAATAAAAAAGGGAAATATGTACACATTGGTAATCGTTTACTGGTGCACATGTAAGCAAATGTACCGGTCATAACCACCTATAGAGATAATACCGGTGTAAAAGTTTTGAAATTGTACACCGGTAGAACCAACACCGATGAGAAATTCTGGTCAATTTCAGGTTATCGAGGTTAGATTGACACTTTCATCCAAATATTAATGTTATAATTGCACTTTTAAATTTTAAAGGGTTAGATTGACAATTTCGATCAAAATATAGGGGCATTTTAACACTTAACTCTTTATTTTATCATTTTGTCACATTTAAATTTGGCATAAAATTTTAAAAATGTGAAATGAATAAAGTAAACCAATGGATTGAACAAAAAGTATTGTCAGGAATTGATGATACTTGTGTCGAGGTCCAATCGATCATTAATCACCATGTCATTAATGGGTCAAAGAGGCCTGCACGAAGAGTATATTCGAATTATATACTACTTCCTCTGAAAAGGAAGTCATAACCATTGACAATTTCATACATGTACCCATGTATGTTTAACCTCTCATTCATTCACAATTAGAGCGGTCAATCTCTGACTCGAATTGAAAATTTGACACGGAATAAAACAATCGATTCAATCCAAAAATGAATTTAACCCATGAGATATCAACCCGAACTTAAGCCGACATGACCGAACTCAACCTGAAACCTGATTATAATCCGAGAAAGATTGACCCAACATGAACCCGACACGACCGAGTCCAATCCAAAACCCGATTCCGATCTGAGAGATATAAACACGAACCCGACACGACCAGACTTAACCCGAACCTGAATTCGACACTACCAGACTTAACTCGAACTCGAACCTGACACAACCAGACTTAACCCGCACCCAAACCCGACACGATCAGACTCAACCTGAAATCCGATCTAAACCTGAACACGATTCAACCTGGCTCACAATGAACTTGAACAATATTCAACCCGATAAATTAACAAAATAACCCTACATGTAATCAACGCAAAATACTTTTGATTTTTTTAATTGAGCCAATTCGTAACGATAAAAAAATCCATTTACCTCAATATATAGTCGACATAAAGTAAGCGTTAATATCTTTATAATTAAACAATTAATTGGTAACCTGAAATATTTATGTGCATAAACCCAAAAGTTAGTATTGTTATTATTCTAGTTGCATCACTCAAACATGTTTCTTGATAATCGTAAAAATTACACTACAACATAAACAGGCTATTAGGACGCTTCCATTGATAGGACGCTTTTGAAAAGCGTCCCATAAACGATCCGTTATCGTGAGTCCCTATAGATCCTGTGTCATTTTATTAAGCGACACTATAGATAAGATTTAGGGTTGTTTTCATGCGTCCTATTATATACTTTTGGATCACTTTTTTACATCCTAAAATTAACATATTGGGTTGCTTTTTTGCATCCTAAAATTAACATATTGAGATGCTTTTTTGCATCCTAAATTAACATATTGGGTTGCTTTTTGCATCATAAAATTAACATATTAGAACGCTTTTTTGCATCCTAAAATTAACATATTGGGATGCTTTTTGTGATTTAAAATTATATATAAGGGCGCTTTTATGTATACGGAATTTAACTAATGGGTCGCTTTGTTGTGATGTATAATTGTCTATTGGATCTTCTTTTTTTTGCATTCTAAATTGAACATATTTAGCCTTTTTTTGTGATTTAGAATTGTATATTGGATCACTTTTTTGAACAGGTAAGAAGTGACAGTAGGACGCGTATCTGGGATGATGCGCAAACCAAATAAGTATAGTTATTGGAAAACTAACAGTTCAGATATATCCTCCCTTATGAACATTAGGAACTGATAATTGTACAAATGTAGTCAACCAAAATATAAAAGATAATTGATGTAAAAGATACATCAGATACACCCTCCCTTCATATTAACCAAATATAGTTACTTTGGAATTCATAAATGTCAATAATGAATAATTATTAATTAACTAAACCTGGAAATAAAAAGCAAGGACACATGAGCATATCAAAGAATTCAAACGCTGTGTCAACACCTGAACATAGCAAAGAATTCTAGGACCCTTTATCACCGCAGAACTCATTAATGACCCCCAATAGCCCACAATCTCACCTACAAAAACAAGAAATAAAAATTATAGCAGACAACAAATAAATAATGACTAATTTTAGTAGTTTAATATGAAGCTCTCAGATCCGGTAATTAACCATAAGGAAAATTTCCTAGGTTTATTACAAGAATGTTCATCATAGAGTTCTTAGTTGACAATTTGCAAATATAGAAACAATTTGCAAATATAGAAGCAATTACCAGCAAATACAATGTGGGCATCACTTCACAATGGAAGAGTCGCCATCACATGTAAGGGCAATAACTTCAAATAAATTACAAATGACAGCATATTAGTAATCTTTGCACAAGAGACCTACCAAACCACCCACCATTAGTTGTCACTATGCAGATAAGTCATCACCAGCGAATACAATATGGGCAACTCCAAAACGAAGAGTCACCATCACATGTAAGGGCAATAACTTCAAATAAATTGCAAATAACAACATAGATCAAGATTCAAGAAGACTCATTTTCAAGCTCATTCCCTATTTCAAGAACATTCTCTTCGATTTCCTTATATCCATGCAGCCAATTTTGAGTTGTAACCAAAATTTCCACATTCTTCGGTAAGAGAGCAGATCTGTATTTGTTCAAAGTACGTGCTCCCATGCTAAAAGCTGACTCGGAAGCAACAAAAGTAATTAGAATAGTCAAAACATCTCTAGCTAAAACAGCAAGCACATGATAACTAACAAGTTGATTTTGCTAATATTCAAGGACATCATAATCATCATGATCAACATCAACAGATTTAGGTTCAAGTGGAGTTAGCAAATAACGCTCAATTTCATATTGAGAGGTCCTCAATGCGGCTGAACTATTTTGAAATTCCTGGTAGCAACAATAAAAAGTTACTTAACTAAGTACAGGGTACAAAACCTAAACCTGGACAAATAATTCACAAGGAAAAACTTAAACATGTAGTATGTTAGCCCTTTTAAAGGGTCGAGAAGAACTTATCGCGGCATTTGTTGGAGAAGTAGATGAATCTTGATGAGAAGAATTAGAAGTTGATGATAGAGATGAATAATAATCATACAAATCCTTTAAAGCTAGCCTAACCTAATTTACCTTTAATTGACACTCTGAGTCAACATAGAGACGACTATACATAGAAGCAACAAGTTGTAACTTGTAACGAGGGTCAAGAACAACAGCAACAGAAAGAATTACAGAATAGCTATCCCAATAAGATTGAAATTTATCAACCATGGATTTAGCCATTTCATTAAGTTTTGGATCCAAGTGTCCTCACATTAAATTTTCTTCAATCATAATTATGTTAAAAAAATACTGATTTGCAGTAGGATGTAAGGAGCCAGAAAATAAATTAGTTATAAAAGAAAAAGGTTCAAGAAACTCACAAATACTTCCAATAGTTTCTCATTACTCATCATCCAATCAATCCACAACATTCATATTACGGACGACAAAATAGTTTAATGGTTCCTTGGCTTGTAAAGCTTTAGAAAGCATTGAAAATGTAGAATTCCATCGAGTTGACACATCAAATATTAATTTACATGAAAAATTAGATCCAACTTCAGCCACAGCTCGTTCAAACGATGTAATCCTAGAATCAGACTCATCAATAAATTTCACAATATTACGTAGTTTACAAACACTAGAATCAACACACTTCAAACCAGATTGAACAATAAGATTCAGCACATGAGCACAACAACGAATATGAAAAAAATTTCCACCACAAGGTAGAGGTGATATATTATTCAATTCAATTTTCAAAGAGTTGACCATATTATCCATACACTGGGCATTGTCTAGTGTCATAGATAGAACTTTTTATTCAAGTTTCCATTCTTTTAATAAATTAAGCTCAAAATTTTTAATATTGGCAGCATAATGAGGAGGCTCAAAATATCTAAAATTCAGTATTTTAGACCTAACAATCCAATCTTTATCGACATAATGAGAGGTAAGTGTGAGATAACCACAACTAGTGCAAGCAGTCCATAAATCACATGTAAAACTAATCTTACCGGGAACATCAGTAGTCAAAGTCTTAAGCAACTCGCATTTGAACTTTTCATGTTCTGAAATACAATACTTAAGCATCGTTTTACAAGACACATGTATCACATTGGGGTTCAAATAGGTAAGCATTTCCTAAGGTGCTCATGCTCGACTATTCTCAATGGATATGCATGACAAATAATGGCACGTGCAAATAATTCACAATAGATTTTTTGATCAAATGCAGCTGAATTTGAATACACTTTTTCAGTTAATGAACCTTTACCTTTGCAAACCTGTATATGCTTTCTTGGATTTCCAGTACCGTCTTTACCTTCAGAGGGGTATGTCATACAACATAACTTACAGCGAGCACGCAACAGAGTTACCCCATCTTTAACTTCTTTATAAAAATTATGGTGGGCACATACCTCTGAACGCTTTAGTAAAATCTTCTGATCACTGTCATCAACTGGTATTTCCTCCACAACGTTGTTACCTACTTGGGAATTTAAGTCCACGAAACTTTCAGCATTAACTTCAAAGGATCTAGAAGTTTCATCCATCACCACCTGCAGAAAAAAAATCCATCAATAAGAAACTTATAATAGGGCCAGTGTTTACGTAATATTTAGTATCACAATAACAAACATTCAGTAACAAGATTCGGTATCACAATAAAAATCCATTAAACATTCAATATCACAATAACAAACATTCAGTAACAAGAATGGTAAAGGACATTTGAAGTATAGAACTGAAACAAGGACTAGTAGCAACACACAACAGAGAGACTGAACTCACCGAACAGGAGAGACAAACATAACTAGGGACCAGCAGAGACGTGACACATGTAAATAAATGCATATGAATAATCCAGAACGATGCATATCAGCAGATTTACAGTCATAGGATCAGCATAATCATGATAAGTTTTAAGAAAACCATATGTATAAGACAAAAATAGGGACTAACAGATTTAGAAATTAATGAGACACTAACTAAAAGGTTAAGCATTATAGTGCACCAAGGACCAACATGATGACACAGTATGAAGTGAACCTTTAGCATGACAGTAACTTGAAAAAAAAGCAGTAGAATTTGCTAAACTAAGAACTAGTAGGACCAGCATAATCATGACACAAATTAAAATGATCATAAGTATACGAATGAACTAAGAACCAACATAATCATAATCATATGGACACCACAATAATCAACCATGAATAAAGAGCATCATAATCATATGGACATCATACAAGCATAAACCAGCTGATAATAATACATGAAACTGACACAACCATGAACTAAAACCAGTAGGTTCACAAATAAAAATTTGCTCCAGTAGGTTCCCGAAATTTCATCCCCTTACATAAATTACCGCAAAAAATTAGCCAAATAAGAGCATCAAATATCCTTAAAAAATAACCTCAAAATAAGACAACACCAGCAAATAAGATGACGTTACCACTAAATCAACCAAATTCTCATATCCGGTATCCACACGAGCGAGCTGGTGGTGAAAGACTGAAAGGAGATAGACGAGGGGCAAAAATTAAATTAGCAAGCACAAAGTGAACAATAGCAGCAAGCAAAAAAAGAAAAGAAAATCTGTGAGCGCAGTCAGAGAGAGCATAGAGGGAGAGCAGATGCAGAGGGGGATCGATAAAGCAAGACGAGAGAGAGCACAGAGCAGAGCACAAAGAGCACAGAGCAAATGAGAGAGATCACAGAGCAGACGCGGAGAAAAAATAGGGTTTCATTTCAGGGAGAGAGACAAACAAGCTTTTATACTAGCTGAAATCAATGGCTGGGATTATTTTGCTCTACTTTGTTCTTTTTTCGTTTGTTAAATACTTATTAACCTAATTTAATTTCTTATATTTTTTTTATAATTAATTCAGCTTTTTTTCTTTCTTTTTTCTAAATTACTTAAGCTTTGTTATGGGTTCTCAATCATAAATTTATTTAATTAATGACATGCTAAACTATAAAAATTAAAATAAAGTATTATTTAATTAATTTGTGAAATATCAACTTATGATTAATTAATTAGTGCCAAACTAGTTAAATATGGAAATGTTTATAAAAAAAGTATAAAGGATAATTAGTGTAGATAAAAAGGCAGTTATTCAAATTCAATCAACTTCTCATGTAAGAATGCAGCTAAATGATTAAGAACGCTAATTAGAATCGTAACCTCTATACCTTATATTATTGCATTATTGTATTACAGTCATAACATCCAATTCAAAGGAAAATCATATCTATACCTTATATGTACTTATAATGCCCCTACTCTTAATCACCGTAAATGTTACCTTTAAATATATTTTTCACTTATTAAGCAACTGTAGTCATAAAAAGTTACATTAGTTATTATTATATGTGAATGTAATTAATCATTAGACCTATGTACAAATGTAAAAGATAATTGATGTATATAAGACATTATATGAGTTAATTACAAGAAGTCATAATTAAATGATTATTTTAAATTAGATATTAAATGTAATTTAATGTCTATAAAAATGAAACATATGCTTTGTTAGATAAAATATATAGTTATGTGAAAAATAAGATATATATAAAACCAAGTGTTGATTTGTGTTTCCCGTTAGTTATACACAATTTATATATTTATATAGGAAACTAATCACAATGATAAGAGCTAATTAGTAACTTAAACCAAGCTAATTATAAAAGTAATCTCAAAGTTATTTAAATATAGTTGGCTTCGATATATAGGGATGCAGTTTAGTGTGTAAAACTCATTAACAATGTAACTATATAAAGTCTACTGACATTAATATGGAACTAAATAAACTTGGTTATATGTTAGGCTAATAAATTGGTTAGACATATTTATGAGAATAAAGTGAGATTTATTTTTATTAAAAATCTATAGTTACATAAATTCATCTCATAATAAATTTTAGCGCGCAAGGTTAAGTTTAAAATGCAAAATTACTGTTAAGTTTATAAAGAGAGGTGTTTAATCATAATCATGATTCTGAGTAAGTAATATAGAAGATCGATTAAATATTGATTTTAATAAAGTATAAATAAAAATTACATGTTACAAAGAAACATAAACCAATAATATTGTAACTTTAAGAATGTGAATCAACCTAAATTTAGTCGAGTAGTATAATGACTTGATCCAAAATGAACCAATCCGAAATATACCCAAATTCGATATGAAATTTAATAATCTGACATGACCTAACTCGAATAAAACTCCAATACAAAAGCCTACAAGAAAATGACCAGAACAGAAAATAACCCGACATGATCCAACTCGACCTGAATATAACCCGAACGGACCAAACCCGACAGTAATCTGACCTAACCCGGCCTAACCCGAGTAAAGAAATTACATGATAGTAACTCGACACGAGTGCAAGCGAACTCGACACGAGTGCAAGCGAACTCGACACGAGTGCAAGCGAACTCGACACGAGTGCAAGCGAACCCGACCCGGCACGACTCGGCTTGAGAAAATAATCTGACACATTTTACCCCAACACGATAGGAACCCGACTTAACCCGACCCGATCCAAAAAAAATATAGCACGTTATAACCCGACCTTTTTTAACACGAACTATTTTCAACCCTACCCCAACGCGACACGATGACCCGAATTGACACCACTAGACCCAACCCGACCTAACCCGAGTGAAGAAATTACACGATAGTAACCCGACATGAGTGTAATCGAACCCGGCCCGACCCGGCCCGAGAAACAAATCTGACACGTTTTACCCCAGCACGATAGGAACCCGACTCAACCCGACCCGATCCAAAAATAAATATAGTATGTTATAACCCGACCTGTTTTAACACGAACTATTTTCAATCCGACCCGAATCCAACACAATGACCCGAATTGGCACCACTATTCACAATCAACTACTCCAAGGTTAAATTGCAGTCCATGCTCAAGTTGCATACAATTATAATCACGGCATTCAAAATACATATTTGACTGTCAATATGTTTACCTGCGTATAATAACGAAAAATAAAAAATTAGTATTTATAAACTACTTGTTACGACGAATTCAACAATATTACATATGATAATATTATTAATTATATATATATATATATTCAAATATGGGGTCAAACTTTGATAGAGAATAGTGTCAGAAAAATAACTGTGTAATTTGACATGGGATGGAGGAAGCAGAATATTTTTCACGGTATTCAAGAAACATGTTTGACCATTAATATGTTAAACTACACATAATAACGACAAATAAAAAGTTGATAATTTCAACTTATACGTAGTTAAACATATTAACGGATAGACAAGTTTCTTGATAAGCGTGAAAAATATTCTGTGCAATTTAACCTGGGAGAGAGGGAGTACCTCTATTCAATTGAATTAATTTAATAAATATTAAATTAAAACTAGGGTTAAATACATTTATAACACTGACTTCTAGGTGAACCTACCAATTTATTCCTAACTAATTATTGTATGTGTCAATTTAACTCTAACTTTCTAAAATTGTGCCGATATATCCAAACTCCCTAATTCCAACGTTGACCCATGGCATTCCGGTACTGATTAGAAACTAAAATGACCAAAATACCCTCTAAGCCAAAGCTAAAAACTTAATACCTATTTTACCCTTGTTCTCTTTGTCCTTAAACCCCACCTCCGCCAGCCCCACCGCCTCCTTCCACCTCCACCACCCTTAACTCGCCACCTCCCCCACCTCCACTAATCTTGTCCCCTCCTTTCACCTCCCCCACTTCCACAACTCTAACCTCGACACCTCTCCCTACCTTCATCATCCTAACCTCGTCACCTCCCCCACCTTTACCATAAACAATCGCCTCCCCCACCACGTAACCAGCCGCATCCCCCCACCAATAGCAACAATCGTCGCCCTAACCGACTGCTTCCCTCCATCACCCTAACTAGTCTCCTCCCACCAACAAAAACAACCGTTACCGCCGTCGAATCAGATCTCTCTTTCACCCTCTTCAACTTGAACCCTACCCCCCGTTCGATCCCACCCTAACCCCATCGTCGATTGCTATTTGGATCAACCTGGAAATGAACTCGCCATCACTCAATAGAGCCCGATGCCGCCGTCGAATCTTCCCCTCTAAACTGAACCCTAGCCCTGAGGTAACCCCGCCGTCGATCCTTACCTTTCCACCCCGCTCAGCTTTATCGCCCCACCCCGCTCAGCCTCACCACCTCGCCCCACTTGTGCTAACCCCCCCCACATCCATCAATTCACTACACCGCCACCCTGCCCTAACCTCACTCTCCTCCCTTCATCGCTACCGACCAAAAATTTTCCCTCCCCAACCTGACGAAGACGAAGGCGTTGACGAAGATGCTGCTATCGAAGACGAAGGGAAAGTGAAGGGAAAGTGAGGAAGACGAAGGCTCTGCCGCTGACGAAGACGAAGGGAAAGTGATGAAAAGGGGGGAAATTATTCTATTCACTAGCATTCGGGCAATTAAGTATTTTCATTTTTTGTTTTTTAAAATTCAAGGAATTCTTCATTTCACCAAATTCCAAACAATTCCCCGTTGACTAATAAGTCAGTCTAGTTCAGGGTTATTTTGGCACAATCTATACTGCAGGGTTAAATTGGCACTTTTAGGCTAAAGTTAGGGTTATTTTAGCACTAAAATCTTAAAACTATCTAGTTTAGTTTGCATAGAGTCTTATTTTAGAATGACTAGTTGTTAGACGGGGGCCTTTTTATAATTCGTGTAATAAATGGAGTGATTTGATGTTTGTTTTTATCTATTGCAAATGAGTTTATATAAATTTGAAAAACTTCAAATATGTATTGTAGAGTAGCACGCATGGAACTCACATGCTGCCTTCTTCCTCCTCTGCCCCCAGCTCAGGGGACGGAGTTAACGACTCTGGGGACTCACAGATCTGGCTGAGCAGCGCCATGACCTACCAGGAGATAGTGCAAGCAAGGGTTTGAGGATTTTAGGTTGAACTGTGGTTTGTTCAATACGATGGAGATCTATTACGCGGAGCCAAAAACCGATAAGGGTTTCCCGGTTTGGGTTCAACCCCATGACCAAAAGCTTCTTCAGGCAGCTGCTCCGACCTCTAATTTCGTGGTGGCACAGGATGGTTTTGGAAATTACAAGGCTATCGAGGAAGTTTCCGAGGCCGCTACAAAGAGGATCGGTACCAGCCATTATGTTATTTACATTAAGGCCGGACTTATATGGAGAATATTGGCCTTTAGGAGTGCAAGAATAGGGGGGTTGAGTAAAGGGGTAGTATGGTGGCAGCGGCGGGTGGTGGTTGGTGGTGGGCGGAGGGCATTTTTGTTTTTCTAGTTTTTATTTTAGGTTGAAATGGTATTTTAGTCATTTTTCAGTCGATCAATGACCAAAAATGGCTATTCAATGCCGGAATATATTCTTTAGGGTAGTATTTGCACTTATGTAAAGTAGTTCGGGTTTTTTTTGCACTAAAAATTATCTCATGGTTATATCTGCACTTTCTCAAATATATAGGGTTATATTTGTATATGGAAAAGTCTTAGGAAAGACGGCATTTCCATAAGTTTATGGACAGTCCCCGTATTTTATAAGTTAAAATAAGTAATAATATGTATTTGAAGGTAAAAATATAAAAAAAAATTTTAATTTTTGTATTCAATTTAGGCAAAGTCTTGGGAAAGACGGTCTTTCCATAGGCTTATGGAAAGACGGGGTTTGATTAGAATAATAAAAGGTAAAAGGTCTTAGTTGCAATATTAAAATTTTAGTATGCAACATGTAGTAGTTATGAAATTTATAACTCGGTTCATGCAACCCGAAAATCTTATCTTAATTTTTCTAATTTACACTTTAAACATGGGTCTTTCTATAACTTATGGAAAGATGTCTTTCAAGAGACGGACTCAATTTAACAAATGCATTATATAAGGTAATAAATAAGTTGAATGTCCATAATGTTATGGACACCTTTATATATATCCTAAAAACTAATCTTTAAAGAAAAGGCCTCAGTAACAACGTCACGCCATGCTGGCAACTCTATCTCGTGAAAGTCTTGAAGCGATACATATAAACCATACTCGCCGCGCGACGAAACGACATCACTTCACGTACAAAAATCTCTTCTGTTACTCGTCCTCCCCCGATTAACCGGCGCAACCGCTCCATCACCGTCCATGGCGGAACCCAGCCAATCAAAACTGAATAAGGAAGACATGGTGAAGCTGATCAGCGCCGAGGGATTCGAGTTCATCATCCACAAGAAGGCCGCTATGGTCTCTCAGACCATCCGCAACATGCTCACTTCTCCAGGTGCTCCTAAAATTTCCCGAAAGTTTTAGATTTGGTTGTTGTTTGAATCCGATTTTTCTTTGTTTGTCATTTCGTGCCATTTAAATGCTGAATTTTGAAGTTCATCTGATTATTTAGGCGTTGTGTGATTCAGGTGGCTTTGCGGAGGCGGAGCACGGAGAAGTGACGTTTCCGGAGATCAGTACTGCGGTTCTTGAGAAAATTTGCCAGTATTTCTACTGGTCTCTTCAGTATGCCAGGTTATTCTCCATTTTCTCTTAACTGCCTTGTCATCATTCATTTATTGTGGAAGGTTATAAATACTCCAGTTAATTTGTTTTCTTTCACGTAATTGTTATGGAGTCAAAAATTGAGCATGAAATTCAAATGATTGTTAATGATTATATCATCAATCGTTTGGCATATTCTTTTTTTTTGTTTTGTAGATTTTCTGAATATCAACTTAGTATATGTGTAGCTATAAGTTGATGAAGATACAAATGATTGAACGTGTTTATTAAAAGATCCCCGAAGAAATGAGAGGGATGGGGAGATTTGTTGATTGCATTATTCTTGTAGATGATTAGTTGTATTGTGCACGTACTTGGTTGTCATTATATCCATATGACATGAGGGTTGGTTCATCAGTTGTGTTAGAATCACTGGAATTGAACTAATTATTAAGGTAATTCAGTCCCTCTTCCCTCATATTTGAATTTTGCATTTTAGTGGCTGAAGATGACCTTTTCGGTGTGGAGTGTTCTTTTACATGACTAGTGTTCATTTTTAGATTTTGAATTTTATTCTTACTTATAGATATGTGCAATGGAAGAATTGGTATGCATCTAAGATACATTCGTTTCCATTAATGTTCAGCCAAACCTATGATTAGGGCAGCAAATGCATGTAAATGGACATGCTTGGGCAAGTTCAAAATTAGTTGGATCTAAGTATGACTGCCTCACACGATACTTATCTTGTCACAAAACCTCTTCTTCTAGTCTCTGAGTGCGTTTTGCGATCAAGTTCCTTGTATGAAAATGTGTAAGTGTAACCAATTTAGTATTTCATCACATCACTCGGAAATGTGACTGATATTCTTTTGTACAATGTTGCCTGTGGGTGTGGGGTTTCAAATACCACAAACATGATGCTTAAAATATTTGACCTGCATCAAGCAAATAATGAAGTTTGTGGCTCAGGACTGATTATTCATATCAATGAACTCATGTCAACCATATGTGTGTCTTTTATCATGTACTTAGGCCTATTCCCGTTTTAGATCTTTGTCTACTGATTCTGTGTGTTCTATCATGACTGTTATGTGTTCCCTAGCGTTGGATACTCATCTAGTGAATAAAAAATTAACTGCTCAATGTTAAAACTTAGAACTGGGAAGTCCTCACTTCTTATAAGTTCTTTTAGCATTCTCATCTTTTGAATACTTCCCCATTTTGTCCAATTCTACTTGACGCTTCTCCATCCCTGAAGTGATATGGTAACAGTGTATCTGTTGGTTCTGTAGATTTGCAAACGGAGTATTTTTAGGATGTGAGGTCTTTGTCTGGTTGGATTGCAGATAATGTTGCAGCTTTGGTAATCTTTGAAATATATCAGCCGTATCTAATTCTGGTGTCGATTCGTGAGGAACTAGATGGTGTTATAGATTTACTTACAAGTACAAATCATTTAGGCTATCTATTTTCTTCTTAGTTTCCTTCCTTTTCTGTTCTCTATTGCCACTTGGATCATTGACTAAAATTCCTGCTCTTATATGACTCACATTTAATTTGCACTGTAGATCTACCCAAGTTAGCCGTTTAATCTCTATCTGGAAATCATTTTTTATTTGTTAAGAACCCCTGCTATTTTAGAAGGCTTATACTTTTTGTTTCTGATACCTGTGAGTAGTTTAGAGATGCTAGAATGGGAATTGTATTGTTTGCAGAACTAAGTGGAGCATTTTGTGTTTCCCTCAAAACTGCACTTGGTGCTTTAGATCAGAGTTATCAGAATTTTGAATACTTGCATACGATTTTCTAAAAAATATACCAAAGTGGGTACGGACTACCAAATTAGAATGTATTTGAGGCTGATACTTTTCACAATTTAATTTTGCATAAAAGAATGCCTTTACTGGAACAGGACAGGAGCCCCCAGTAGATGAGGGCAGCCTAAAGTTGAAAGGGCTCCCCTCCCCCTTTTGTGCTTAGGAGTAGAAAGGGGCTGATCAAAGATCGTATCTTCTAGAGGATTGTAGAGAGCAGAGAGCCGAAAGCTCTCCTTGTACTAAATTATGTGCTTTCAAGTCAATATTGAGATACATGTTATATTTCGCAAGATTTGTTAGGCCTACCGATGAAATTTATTTTCTGATTGTATTTGGAAATTTGCAGTGGAAAGGAGACCGATTTCCACATCGAACCTGAACTGACTTTGGAACTGATGATGGCTGCCAATTATTTGCACACATGAACCAACCATTATCGGGCATCGACCTCATAGCTATATGTAAACCTTCTGGAATGCTTACTCTCTAGCTTACTTCATTCATATCCTTGTGCTAATTTCTAGTTGGACTCTTCTTCTCAGGGGCGATCTCATCATGTTACGATCAATGAAGCCTGTTCACAGTGTCTATCTACGCGTTGTTTAGAAATCAGTCGAGTCAGATTCAGCTCTTGAGGAATGAAGATGACATTATGTTTTTGCAACTGTTGGAAACTGCATTAGTTCTGATGGCTAGGGAATCGTTGACTTTATGGTCAAGCAGTGTTTGTTCTATATGTAGATGATTTGCGTTTCTGTTACACATGTATGAAATACAAGATATAACTGATTTGCACCTAATTGTTTGCTGAAAACTGCATAACTCTCTTATGTTAAGCGTACACACAATGCGTAATCAAAATCCCTGTTAGAATTTAAAATTTCTCCAATTTTACAATGCGGACAAATACGATCAGCAAACACTCATAGTTTAATTTGTATACCGGAATATGCTCATCACACCCGGTACTCAATAATCCTAGTCCCTCTGTTTGTTGTACTGCAATAAGTAGTTTGTAAACATTAATATTTTATTCACCATTATTATACTGGTTAAACTAATTAACGGTCAAACATAGTGAAAACATATAATATCTGATCACCGTTAACGCTGATAAATTTCTGGTAGTGCATTACATAAAAATTAAGGGAGTGGCCTGAGAAGGTTTTCAGGAAGATGAAGAAGAATTGAATACCCAGATCACTTCATTTTGGCCTCGGTGAAGAGAACATGGCGATTGACGCGAGGATCGTACTTGCGAAACTCCATCTTGGTCTTGCTCTGGGCGTGCAGAGTCTGCATCTTCTTGCTCTTCCTCACCACATAGAAGAATCCCGTCCCGGCGGCGGAAACCAGCTTCACCAGAATTGAACCCGCCTTCTTCTTTTCACCACCCATTTCTTCACCCGTCTCGGCGGCGATGCTTTGCCCTGATTTTTCTTCACCCGGCGACTGTGATTGACGCTTTGTGTGGAAAATTAGAGATTCGGGGTTTATTTTACTTGTCGAGGGCGGCCCATTGGCCCAATTCTTTTTTTCAAAAAAAATAAAACAAATGCGTGGTCGGCAGGATTCGAACCTGCGCGGGCAGAGCCCACATGATTTCTAGTCATGCCCGATAACCACTCCGGCACGACCACTAGAATGAGTGGAAGTCTGGTATACAATTAATTACGTATGACTTCTTAGATAAATGTAGTTAACATTAAATGTCTATTTATCTAATTTGAACAAAAGTGGATACCGTGACTCCTTACCGCGCTAGATTGAAAGGTGGCCGGAATTATTCTGTCGCTCCTCTTAAGCGATCTTAAGGTGGTCGAAATACTGAAAGGTAGTAGTGTTTCACGTCATGGGTTAAAACTATCCCACTCGTTCTTTACATATGACACTCTTTTGAATGGTGAAATCACGAAAAATCAGGTAAAATACATGTAGAAGGTGATTAAACACTTCAAGAATATTTCATGACAAAGAATCAATACAAACAAATTTGAAATTCTATTTAGTCCAAACAGTCACATGTGGGACGGGATGGGGATATGTGACACACTGGAAATTTTAGAGGTAGCCTCTCACGAAAAATACATGGGATTGTCGTCTAAAATTGGGCACAAGAAGGAGGACAATTTCCAAAATCTGAAAGCACGGATAAGGAAGAAATTAGACGGGTGAAATAAAAAAATTGTCAAAGAATGTGATGCATCTGGAACACGATTGGTTGCACTGCCGACTCTACTGTCGTGGTCTGCAGGACAAAGCTCCCAAATTGATCCGGGGGAAGACTCTCCGATAGTAAAGTCAGTAAAGTATATCAATACATTATCAAAGATAGAATGCTAACAATTATTGTATGTAACCAAAACTCTTATTAAATATATATTAAATGACAATATTTATTAAACCCTATTGGGCAAGACCAACCCAAAGATAATCTTTGGGTTGCTGCCAAACTCTGATTATTTAATGAGTTGGGCTGCAGGTCAACTCTAACTTCATAGGAGTATCATCATGATGGTAAATAATTACTCATTAAATCAGCCATCTAGGAAATTTGAAGCTACACTATGGGTTGCTTTTGGATCTTTGATCATGTCGACGATCACATTCAAGTAGAGGTGTGAATTTGGGTTATTGTGTTAGGTTGGAAATGATTCGAGTTGAAACAAGTCGGGTCGTGTTGGATCGGGCTACTGTCGTGTCGGGTTGAAACGTGTCAATTTTCCCCTTCGGTCTTGTCATGTTGGGCTACTATCGAGTCAGGTTACTTTTGGTAATTTTTATACTCGGGTTAGGTCAGATCGAATTAGAATATTGTCGGGTTGTATCAGGTCAGGTTATTTTCAAGTCGATTACTGTTCTGGCATTTTTTGTATTGGGTTGGATAATGTGAATTATTTTTTCATTATGTTTCATATTGGATTAGGATATATTTCGGATGAGATCGTTTAGAATCAAGTTATGATGCTACTCGTTATTATCACGTATTGCTTCTTTGTAACTTGTAATTTTGAGTCATAATTTATTAAATATTTTTTATACTCCTTCACAAATTGATGTTTGAAATCAATATTTAGTCAAATTTTTGAAAATTACTGATTCAAAATCATAATTCTAATTATTTTAAGTTGCAGGTTGACTTTTTTTTAGAGCAAAGTGTGTTTTTAACCCTATGTTTTAGACAAAAGTGCAGAAATAACCTTGTAAAATATGAAAGTGCAAATCCAACCCTAAGATTTGAACGAAAGTGTCAATCTAACTCTAACAGCCTTAATTTGACCGTGGTGTATACCTAACCCATAGCTGGCATCATTAGGCTATAAACCCAACCCAAAGAACAAACGCTAGAAAAGGACAACGAAGCGATAAAGGCGGAGCCTGGTAGGAGCTATGCGATCACTAACCGATAAATGCGGAGACACGATCGAGTCACGATAGGGAAGTTTGGCCACGAACCAGAGTTATAGAGATTGTGGTGCAACCCACGCTCTCAAAGGAGAGAAATACGGAACCACGACGGCAACCTCTTATAAATACATCCAAAGTAACACTGAAGAGGGTAAGCGTTACTATAACGAGGAATTCCAATTCTATAAGTACGAGACTGACTTGATCGTCGAAGTCTTTTCCCCAGAATCATTTCTGAGAACTGTTTTGTAGGAAGAAGAATATACGAGGTGAACGACAGTCTTCTACTTGACGGAGCAACCACATCATTTGATGCCGTCTGTGGGGATCAATTTTTTTTCTTTTTTCAGTTTCAGGTTCCTTCAGGTAAACAATGGTGTTCACCAAAAGTGAGAAAATCAATAACTATCATACCGAAGAACGTACAGCTAGGCGTGACAAGAACACACAAGACCAGGAAAATACGCCTAGTAAAGAGAGGGAATGAAACATGGAAGATATAGAGGATGAAGAAGAAGTAGAATCTCCTAACACAAACCAAGAGAAAAAAGGAGGGCATTCACGAAATTCTTGGAAGCGAACAGATAGAGCATCTATAATCAGTTTTTGACAACACTCAAACCTAAATAGAAGGGAATGGATAAGAAAATAAGTCAAGAATGTGAAAGTCTCAAATACGATGAGGAGTTAAGAGACATAGTGGCAGCTAACGATGCGGGCAAGTCACTCATGGCACCACATCTTCGAGATTACAAAATGCCTAAGGACTTCAAGCTCCCTCTCCATGTTCAAACTTATGATGGGATCACATATCCAAAAGTGTTCCTACACTCTTACCGAAATAGCATGAGATTCAGAGACGCGAAGATCGAACTGGTTTGCAAGACATTTCCCATTTTCTTGTCAGGAACACCGATTACATGGTATGAAGACCTGCCAAATGGAAGTATCAAGTCTTGGGCACAATTATCAGATCTATTTTTTGGTCGTATCTATCAGAAGAAAAAATTCATAAAAATAATTGCAGATTTGAACAACATAGCCCGGCGAAGTGATGAAAGCCTAGTGGAGTATCATAATAGATTTTTCACAGAGAGTTTGTAGGTTTGAAGCATGTCATTCCAATCTTTGTTGGGGGCATTCACAGGAGGCATGCGATCAGGAGAGTTCTACCCCAAGAAAGCTATAGAAGATAATCGAGCAGCATGTGCAAACAGAAGAGGCGAGCAACCACAAGATACAGTGGGAATAAGGTGAAAAACGAACAATGGAGAATTCACAAAAGGTGTTTATGAAGAAAGGAAATGGAAGTATCCCTTTCAAGGGAAGAGAACCACCGTTGCAAGGACCATTCCATCATACACCTCTGACAAAATCAAGGAAAGAGATATGGCAAGTAAACAAAGAGCTGTTTTGTGAGCCGGAACCTATGTGAACACCTCCAAAAAAGAGATCCAAGGGGTATTATTGTACCTTCCACAAAGACCATGGTCATGACATTAAGTATTGCATAAACCTGAGAAGACAAATGGAAGAAAATTTGAAGAATGGCTACTTAAGCCACTTTAGAAAGGAATGGGGAGGCTATTATGGCAACGCTAACAAAATAGGGAACCCCCCAACAAATAACCAATGGATCGCGACCACACTGTCAAAGAATAGAAAAAATGACTGCGGTGGTAGATTACAATGATAACGCAGAGGATGATGTACCAGAAAATGTTATTCTGTCCATACATGAATCCACGGAGTCATTATCAAACAATGCTTGGAAGGCTAAGGAAAGATATTCCCCCCTTGGAAGAGCCTGTCGACAAAAATCTTTGTCCAAACGAAGCAATCACATTTAGCGAAGATGATGCAGTACCTAACGCTTTGTCTCACAATGATCCAATGGTCATTATCTCTAAAATAGGAAGTGCAATAATTCATAGAGTGTTCTTGGATGATGGAAGTGTGATCGAGATATTATTCGTGAATTGCTTTGACAGGTTAGGTTTCAAACTAGATGATCTAAAAAAAATCCATGTCCCCGCTTGTAAGTTTCACAGGGCAAGCAGAAACTCCTTTGGAGAATATACAACTGCCAGTCACCATCGGAGAAAGTGGAAGAAATTTCACAGTAATGTATAACTTCGTGGCTATGGATGCTCCAAGCACATTTAGCGCTATCATCGGAAGACCTTGGATCAATGCAAAAAAAAGCGATATGGTCCCCTTACCTCCTGGTAATGAAATTCCCTACTCGAAATGGAATTGAAACTATAAGAGGAAACCAACAAATAGCAAGACAGTGCATGGCGATCACGATGAAGGCAGGGAATATTGTAGAAAAGGCGAAGATGGTCAGCATAGTTTCAAAGGGTAGGTTACTAGAGCAGCCAGAATTAGTAATATATTTGGGAGAAGAAACGGAGCTAGTTAGCTTAGATGAAGAAGACGATTCAAAGTGCATAAAGATAAGAAAACATCTGCCATGCATGGAAAAGAAGAGGGTACTCGAATTCTTACGAAGCCACGAAGATACTTTTTCATTGAACATCCAGAACATGGGAGGAATAGACCCAAGTATTGCTGCACATTCTTTGAATATCAATGACTCGGTCAAGCTAACTGAAAAAGAGCAACGCTGCTTCACTAGCGACAGGCAAAAAACAACCGAAGAAGAAGTCACAACGTTGCTTCAAGCCAGTATATAGGAAGAGGCCATACACCCGAAGTGGCTAGCAAACCCAGTCAAGGTAAAAAAATTAGACCCGGGAAGGAGAAGGTGCCTTAACTTCACAGATTTGAATAAGCAGGCAATAAGGGACTATGAAGTACAAGAAAGACAATTGGTGAAATATTTAAAGCAAGTTCAGCAACTATTAGCCCATCTCGAATACTTCAATATCCAGCACGTATAAAGAAGTGAAAATGCATAGGTGGAGGCACTAAGCAAACCAGCAACGATCGAATATGAATCTCTGAGCGAACATGGAGAAGCGTTAATAGAGATTGTTCCACTCTGAAGCACAACCCCAGCTACGGTGTCACCAATCTAGACGGAGGGTGTAAGATGGATGATAACACTAATAGAGTACT
Organism: Rubia yunnanensis; assembly: GCA_037428765.1. Classification (NCBI taxonomy): domain Eukaryota; kingdom Viridiplantae; phylum Streptophyta; class Magnoliopsida; order Gentianales; family Rubiaceae; genus Rubia; species Rubia yunnanensis. The sequence continues at coordinate 133,624,879 of CM075062.1, forward strand.
TTGCGAAGGGAACATTTCCAAAAGACAAAGTCCAAGCCCGAAAATTGGTGTTACGATCTAGCAACTACACATATGAAGAAAAAACCTTGAACAAGAAAGGCTTTTCGTCTCCGTGGATTAAATACGTAGGACCAGGACAAGCAACTGAGATCTTACGAGAATTTCATGAAAGGTTATATGGAATGCATCAGGGAGCTGGAACAGTGGCAAAGAGGATCATCCGAGCAGGATACTACTTGCTGACAATGTTTATCAATGCGCACAACTTTGTGCTCAAGTGTAAGAATGACCAAATCAATGCTTTGGTGTCGCATAAGCCTCAAACTTCTTTGAGAGGGATAGATGAAGCTTGTCTGTCTGATAAATGGAGGATTGACCTAGTGGGACCTTTTCCGAAAGGCGACATCAACGCCGAATTTCTAGTAGTAGCAATCATTTACTTCACAAAAGGGTTGGAAGCGAAGCCATTGGAACGAGTCACAACTGGTGTAACGAGAAAATTTGTTTGGAAAAATGCAATGTGTCGCTTCAGGGTGCCACATACTGAGTGATACCTTTACTGAGTGGTGCTTAAAGCTTGGGTACCTCCAAGAGTCCACATATGTAGCACGCCCCCAGGCTAACAGATAGGTAGAAGTAACAAATAGAACCATCATTCAGGGAATTTAGGAACAATATATTGGAGGAAAAGTGAAATGACTGGGTGGATGAGATACCCAACACCCTACTGTTATATAGAACGACTATTTGAGAGTCAACTGCTAAGACACCGTAAAATCTGGCCTATAGTCACGAAGCAGTAATACCAGTAGAAATCATTAATTCAAGCCTTTGAGTATGCAATTATGAGGTAGAAGGCAATCTAAACATGATGAAGTTGGATCTAGACAAACTGAGAGAAAAAAAGGAACTGCCAATGATCACATAGACTAAGTATAAGGAAAGAATGGCTAGAGCTTACAATCAGAAGGTTAGAGCAGTGCAATTTCATATTGGCGATCTGGTATTCAGAAAAAATAAGGCAAGCCTGGCAGAAGAAAGAGAATAGTTATGCCCAAAACAGGAAATGCCTTTCCAGGTTGCGAAGGCTCAAAAACCCATCTGTTAGGAGCTAGAGAGGTTGGAACATGAGTAATGTTCCCAACACATGAAATGTGATCAATGTCAAAAGGTTCTATATCTAGATTCAGGAAAAGAAAGGCAGCATCTAGTTGTATAGAAACCATGAGATTATCATTGGTTGCATTCATTCATTTTTTTCCAAGGCGATATTATCACAGTTGTACATTATTAATAGCAAAAGCAGTCTTTTTGGGCTACGATCACATCTTTATCTCTCGACTTAGATATTTTAGACAATAACACACTGACATCACATCACAATCAACGCATCAAGGCCCCCCAACTGTCAAAGTTCGTAGCACAAACACGTGTATCATAACAAACATCGAACTGCAAGCTATAGATCTTGCAACATCAAAATTCCTAAACTTGCAAGCTATAGATCTTGCACAATTACCGATGCTTCAAACTTTAGATCTTGCAACTTTGTAAATATTACGATCGCAAGCTATGGATATTGCACAGAGGCATATTTTCCTATAACAACGACACAAGCAAGCTATAGATCTTGCATGTTGCAAAATCCAAAGCTTTTACATATGCAAGCAATAGATCTTGCAATTTCAATGCTATGCAAGCTATAGATCTTGCAACTTACCAAATTTCAACAACACGACTCGTATAGCCAACAAGAAGATATCAGCATGTATGTTCATGAAATAGAGCTTATCAAGTAATACGAATACGAAAGTGTGAGAAATTACAACAAAATAATTTGAAGCATTACAAAGTAGCTTAAACCAGGAGATCTATCTACGCCTAGATGCTTGCGACAATCCAGAAGAGGATGAACCACCACAACGATGACCGTGCTCAACTTCGCAATGGAAGTGTTCAACCCTACACCGATTTTCTTCAACCATACGCTCCTCACTAACTAAATGGTCGTACTTCCATTTCATGTGTAAATAAGCAGGATGGTGTATTAGACCCCTTCGCTCCTTATGACCAAGATATATAGCATAATATGCCTTAGTTATAGGGTCAAACTCTTCCAGATCCAGTTGTATACTCATAACATCAACGGTCACTTCATATCTCTTCACCCCAGCCATCAAATTTTGCACTTCCTCTTCTAAGCATCAAATATGCGCTCAGACAGCCTCCGAAAAATTAATTCTCTGCCCACTAATCTCCATAGTAAGGTTTTCATGACCAATAGCCCTGCGGGGTGATGGAGGAAAAGCCTGAAGTTTATCATTGTACTCAATGCAAGCTTGCTCAAGTTTATGCATAGACGAATCAAGAAGGTTACACCTAGCGCAGAGCTTCTCATTTTTGCTCTGTAGCTGCGAGTTTATAGCAAACTGTTTATCAAACTTTCTTCGCCAACTGAGGACAGAAGTTGAAAAGTGAGCACACGCATCCTGCTTTTTCTTCAACTGATCAAATAAATCATCAATACGAACACATTGTTTATCAATGATCATTGTCTTCTGATGTGCATCGCGAGTTTTACTTACAGCATAATTTTTAGACTCCATCTGTTGTTGAAGCATTCTCACCATGGTCAACTGTTAGCGGTGAATAAGACTATTTTTGCTCGTTGCAAATCCTTTGCAAATCACGAAAAACATCCTGGGAGTCATTTACAGTCTTATCCCATTTTGATTCAAGATCATTAATACCTAACTGCATGTACTTTAGACAAAGGCCTAAAGCTAGCGTCCACTCTTGGACACCAGCAGAGAGGTTAAGTAAACGAATGTATAAACCAGCGGATCGAAGATCAACCAAACAATGAACAATATCCTTGCCAAGCGATTCAACACTGTAACCATTGGCAACAAACTTGCTGCAAAGACATGTCATGGAAGAAATAGGAGATGGAATGAAAATAGGAACCTCACACCCAATGAATAAGGGATGACACTCAATACAAGAGAAGCAATCAGAAGAAACAAGGTCATCATATTCCTAGGTAAAATATCGGGTAGCTTGAATTAATTCAAGAGGGCAGTGAATGTCAGATTGAAAAAATCCATAGCGATGAGAAAAACGATCAGTAGATTCTAGAAAGTCAAGCCATTTCAAAATTTTATGATCAACAAAAATATCGAAGCCCTGCATATAAGTAAGTGCGATGAGAGAATGTAAAAATAGAAAGGCAACAAGAAATTAATAACCGCAGTCAGACATATACTACAGACATGCAACAAAATATTGTCTTGAATTACAATAACAAATCCAAAAATCCCATAGACTAAGAATTAACTAACTTCAGAGGTGGAGGTGGGCAAAGGTTGGACAACAATAGCAACATCTTCCTGGCTTACTTGCTGAGTAGGAACTTTAGTGTTCGCCAAGATCGAAGCAGAGTGAGGATGTGGCACAATAGTGTGAGAGCCAAATGCCGGGTTCTCCAGATAGTCGACCTTGCACCCCTTTAGCTCAGCTACAGAAGGAAGACAAGGGAGACTAGCAAGATGCGATACCAAGGAAAATAGGTGTCCACCGTCAGCAATCTTTTCAATAAAACCATCGTTAAGTATTGCCTTCTATTTTTCCAGCGCTTTAGTACATCTCTTTAAAGAGGCCATGCTCTTCATCATCAATGTAGGATTCCACTCGTGTATGCCTTTCACAGCTTCACAATAGCCAATGGTCCGAGCATTGCTGGAAACATCCTCATATAGACTGAATAAGACTTCGTTTTCAAAAGATAATCTACCAGAATTTGAGGATAGTTATGAGAAGCATGACCATTGGTACGCATCTCCTCAAGCTCAAAACAAAGCTTCGTGATCTCTTCCTCCATGACCTTGGCACGCTCTTTAGCAGTGTTCACCCAATCCTGGGCGGTTTTAAGAGAAGTCTCTAGAGCCACACATTTCTTCTCCTCGGCCATATATTTTTCCACGAGTGACTCATCAGCGGGAGAGAAATTCGAAAGCTTTTCACTCATATGGTTGAAGACTCTCACCGACCTTATAGAGAAAAAGACACAGGAAAAGAATGGTCAACATTTTAAAACATGAAGTATCAATTTGTAGCGAAGGCTACTCAAATTAATCAGCGAACTTACCACAACCAAAGTATCAGGAAGAGAAAGCTTGGAGAGAGTGCCAGGGATTGCCCCCCCAAGCAGATTATCAGTTCGCGCATGGCCTTGAGAGCGAGACTGATTGCTATGCCCCTTTTTCACAGGAGGCAGCAAATAACCCGACGATCCATTAGTCTTATCCCTCTTATTTTTCTTCTCCTTCAACTCACCACTGGGGCGTTCACCACCATGTCTCTAAGGACAGTAGATTTGCCCTTAACAAGTGCAGTACTAGTGCTTGTTTTGATAGCACCCCGGTGAAGGATCTTGGCGGTAGCAACATTATTATGTTGGGAGTTGGTCCCAACCACTTCCTCATTATCGTCATAAAAAAGCGACATATCAATAGCACTCCCAGCTAGGTCCATGCCTGCAAGAAAGTAAACATAACAGATCAAATAAACGAACAATTATAGTAAAGGTTCATAAAAAATAGAACAAAATACAAATCCAGCGTATCAAAATGATGACAGTTCATAACACCTTCCTTCAGCATCAGAATCATCATGGCAGAGATGTTGTGTATAAGCGCAAAGTGTAATCACAATCTCAGTTTCAGTAGTAAAACGAACACTCAAACCAGGAAGCTTAAATTTAGGAACTTTGTAGTTCCAAGAAGGAAGGGCCACTTCGGGACTTTGGTTCAGTTTTACAAAAAAATATTTTGTCTGCCAAGGACCAAAATTGCAAGGAAAACCACTCACGAGTTCAACCCCAACTATCACAGGATAAAAGGCGAATTCATCTATGGTATTTTTTACTTTTCGAAGGTGGTAAAGTTACGAAATAAATTAAGGGTGAAAGGAACGTTTTCCTTTTCACACACCTGAAGAAACCCCATTATAATAGCGATGCCCTTGGGATGAAATTGAGATAAGGCAATTTTGTACGAACACAGAAGAGTGACAACATGGTGGAGAAGTGGAAAGTAGAGACCAAAATTCAAATAACTCAAATAGCACGAGATAGAGCCAGGAGGAGAATTACGAACACATTCAGAGTTTGCAGGAGCACAAAGCTCAAACAAAGAAAATTGGAAAGTAGTTTTTTTAATTTTCTAAATAAGGACCGGTCAACATACTGCCTACAGCAGAAGATCTAGTGACATGATCGGAGTCCCCGTCGGAGTGAGCATCTTCTATGGGATATTCAGAGTGGTTAGAGGAAGACATTCCGATTGACAAAGACCCTAGAGTTAGAGATAAAAAGCTTTAAGTAGGGTTGTAAACCTTTGAGGTGAAATTTTCAAGGCAGAAGTCAGGTAAATCAACAAGAGGTTCGCCGGAGAGGTTCGCCGGAGAAGGATAGAATAGAACCACAGGGGGTAAAATTACCAGAAACCGAGAAGAAAATGCCTTATTAAAACTACTGCATCCAATAAAGAAATTAGAGGTATAGCTAGAGGCAAACTTACTATTATATAGGTGGAGGAGTGGTGACTCATAGAAGAAAAAGGCATAGCTGAAGAAGATCAATATTTTGATGATGGGGGATATAAATTGAAAGAATATAAGTTTTGCCAGTTAAATAACAAGGAAGAAATAGCAAGAACGAGGAGAACAATCGATTCAAAAAGCACAATGATTACCTGACACAAAAGTAGGTTACCTTTCACAGATATCAAAACGATGGTGGAAGATGAGAGGACATCGCACTCTGTAACGAAAGAATTAAATTATATGTTTATAATTCCTTATTTAAGAGATGGGACCAAAACAAAACACAGAAAAATTGTAACAAGACAGCGAAGAAAGAGGAACAAATCTCGGCCTTAAGAAACAAAATCTCAATAGTCACCCTTATCGCGGAGATGACAGGGACAACGGAGATTCAAATTTTGAAATTTGAAATCATAAGAGTTAGCTAGGTCATAGTTTTAGACAAAAAGCTAACGTCACTTCGCAATGGCAATAATAGTAGTAATAAAAGACGAACATGGTGTTCGCCTACAACTCCAGTTCACATTTATTGTACACATAATGCCATTGCTTTGCTCCTTTTAGACTTTATGGCTAGGGGGACTTATGGTGTATACCTAGCCCATAGTTGGAATCATTTGGCTGTATGCCCAGCCCAAAGAACAAACGCAGAAAAGACCAATGAAGCGATAAAGACGGAGCCTGGTCGGAGCTATGCGATCACGAACTGATAAATGTAGAGACACGATCAAGTCACGATCAGAAAGTTTGGCCACTAACCGGAGTTATAGAGATTGTGGTGCAACCCACGTTCTCAGAGAAGAGAAATACGGAGCCATGATGGTGACCGCTTATAAATACATTAAAAGCAACACTGAAGAGGATAAGTGTTACTATACTGAGGAATTACAATTCTCTGAGGAGACTGACTTGATCATCGGAATCTTTTCCCGGAATCATTTTTGGGAGCTGTTTTGCAGGAAGAAGAATATACGAGGTGAACGATAGTGTTCTACTTGACGGAGCAACTACATTAGGCTGTAAATCATTAAAATGACCATTATACCGTTAAATATTTTTTAAAATTTCAGAAAATATGGAAGGAATATTTTACCCTCCTCTTATCCTTCTTTGAGATGCATCTTCTTTCTCCTGTAAACTTCTTCCCCATCTCTTCTTATTTTCTTTTCCTGCTAACAACGTCGTCAACACCACCAATTTTCGATTCCCCCTACTTCCATTCATCTCGTCTCTCAACAATGAACTTAGCCACTTCTTTCCCCACCAACCTCGCCCAGATATAACCCTCTCAATGAGGGAGTACTTAGATTCCCCCAGTTTCTCTTCACTGGTGCCGACGTCGTTTAGAAAGGCGACGAAGGTGAGGATTTGAGCGGCGATGGGGAATCATGCGGTGTCTGGGGTGGAGGTGGAGATAGATAATTAGGGTTTGGGGTCAGGTGTGGAGGCGGCAAAGTGGAGGCGTCTTGGGTAAAGGTGGCGACGGAGAATTAGGGTTTGGGGTCAGGGTGGAGGTGGCAGAGTGGAGGAGACGGCGGTGGCATGACAGGTCTAGGCGGAGAGGATTGGTGAGGGGTTCTGGGCTGAGTGGTGGCGGCGGAGCTGGTCTGGGCGGGGTTAGCGGCGAAGCTAGTGGCGCAACGGCGGAGCTGCTGGTGGCAGGTTTGAAGAAGAAGATTCCTATGGGTACTTTAGACATTACATTTTTTATTTTGAGAATAGGGGTATTTTTATCTTTTAATAAATTGTCAACGCCTGAATTTTTTCGGTCAATGCCGAAATAATGCAATTTGGGTATGACTAAATTTTTATTTTTAACCTAACATATTTTGAAATACAATCTTTTGGTCCCCGATGCTAATACTGCGTCCATTCAACAACCAACAAATACAAATAATTTGTTTGGTCCCCAAACCAGATTAAAGGTGATTTTCAAGTAAACCGTCGCACGTGTCATGCATGTGCCATTATATTTTGATTTGGCCAGGGGTATTTTTGCAATCTTACTAATTAAAAAACCTTTTCATTTAGAAATGCCTCGAGGATCAAAACATGGTATTTCGAAATATGTTGGGTACCATGTTGGCACTAACGCGGGTCAATGGCGAAAATAGTGTTTTAGGGTTATATTGACACTTTTATCAATTAGTTATGGTTATTTTTGTACTAAAATTAGAGCTCCTAAAAATTATCCTAAAAATTATCTGAAGGTTATATTAAAATTTGCTCAAATAGGTAGGATTATATTGGTATATTATTCAAGAAGATTCGACTCTTCGCCAATAGATTCAATACGTTTTCGCAAGTTGCACCTCTGTTTTCTTGATCAACAAACAATCCAAACCCTAAAATTTTCTCTCCGTTCCTTTCTAGCCAACTCATACAGAATATTTTCAGCGCTGTAAACGATGGAAAATTTGAAGGAGCCCCTAGATTCTTCTCCCGCTCCCCCATCATTGATTAGTCAACATTTTGGCCCTAAGGGATCTGCGCCGCCATCTTCAACCGCCAATATCTCTTCAATATTCCCGCGGCCGCCGCGTGCAACGGTAATTAAGTTTAATTATGCTCGAACCCTTTTATGAAATCTGTCTGATTATTGCAAATTGGCTGTTACAAGATTAAGTTTTTGGGAATTTCTCGGTTCGTACGTTCGTGATTACATTTGTTAGGATGTTGGAAAGAGCTGCGAAACTCCTGAACTGGTGGCGGAATCGTCTGAGAGAATTAGCCGAGAAACATCGGGTGCGTTAATAACTAGTGATTCTGGATTAAAGGCCAACGTTCTTGAATCTTGCTTTCAGTTCTCGCGGCATCGATCTGTTTGTGCTCTTCCGTTCTTTGATTCCTGCCTTAGCAAAAGTGACAGGAACTTTTTTGCTTGGCTTCAACAGCTTAAACAGGCCCAAGATGTTGGATTTTCCATTTCTTTAGATAGAATTGCTAGGGATCACTAATATGAATTACATATACTCTATTTGGATTACTCATTTGATCCTTTAATTACAGAAGATCTGACTAAGATCACGAAAGCTGAGGGCAGTTGTGAAACGGGCAAGGGGAAGAGCTCAATCTTTCTGGAAAGAATGGAACCATCTCCTCTAAGCTCATCTTTGTACTATGGCGGGCCTGAAGATATTTATATGCGGTCTTCAAACGTGCAATCATCGGGCTCTGTCCCTGAAGTAAGTTATGTAATATAGGAACATGCAATGCAATTAAAGTTGTCACAAGTATGAAATGAATGCGATAAATTCAGGTTCTAACGAACTTCTGATTAATGTTGTATCAGTATAAGAAAGATGACGATGATCGAAGAGGAGCTGATTCTCATTTTGCTTCTAGAGGAGATTGGTGGGAAGGTATGATTCTGGTAATACATACCTTGGTAAACTAGTTACCAGCTATGTCCTAACCAATAATAGCCACCATCTAGTAAATGTTAATGTGAAGTTTTAAATCTGAAGTCTTATTTATTAAATTCTGACGCAGGCTCGCTTTACTATTAGCACTACCTTCCCAGCTAAGGTGCATGGATCTCATGTTTATTGAAGGTAAACTACAACAAGCAAGCAATTGTAGGCATCTCTTTACTGTTATTTTGTCTTAATTTGCAAACAACGAATATAGTTTTTTTTCAGTTGCTTAACTTTTACTTGGTTAGATAAAGAATCTTTCCATGTTATCAGCTGTTTCAGTCCTTACAAAAGTTCTCATTGATTTGAGTGAGAACACATTGCATGCTACTAAAGTCCATGTTATTTAGATTAAGCATTATGGCCTATCTAGATATCAGTTGAAAATTCTTCGTATTGTTCATTTTCTAAACCTACTAAAGTCCATGTTATGTAGATTCCGGAAGCCTTGGCGTAGCGTAACATAGATGACGATAGCTTCAGTGGTACAGCAATAGTTTCGGGCTTGCTAATGAGGAGAAGACTTGGATTTTTAAACATGGTTCTTTCTACCTATCATGTGAGGCAAAAACTTATCTTAGTATTTTCTTCCTAATCTAGTGTTTCAAGGAGTCTATTGAGAACTCTTTAATTTACTAGTAGATGGTTGTTTCATACATTAGTTTTGACTCGACTATGGATTATGTGACAATTTTGCTACTCCCTCCGTTTCACTAGTATTGGCACCATAGTTTTAGGTGGATGAAACGAGGGGATGAAATTGGAGGTAGAAAGTAAAAAGTAAAATTAGTAGATGAAATTGAAGGAATCTTGTCAAAAATGGAAAGTGTGCCAATATAAAAGAAACATCCAATTAAGGTAAGTGTGCCACTAATAAAGAAACGGAGGGAGTACTTCTAAATTCTATACTCTACTATACCTTTTTGGAGAATGGCGTTGTTTAGCATTTTCTTTTGTGTGCATTAGATCAAATAGGTGAAAATGGAAACTGTGATGCAAGTTCTGCATTGATGTATGTGTGCGATATGTATAGAAGTTTGAGGAAGAAATAGTTTCAACCAAAACGAGGTTCAAAATTGCATTTATCACTGTATTTCCTATCCTTGGCAATACAAAGAAACAGTCTTTCATAGGCTGCTGCCATTTTTGTGGCAGTAAATATCTTCAAGCCCCTTTCTCTAGCCATCTGCCCTTTCTTCTCCAGGGTTGTTCTTCCATCTTCATAAACTTCGTACAGCGCCTTCTTTAGCGAGCTCACAGTAGGCGAAAATGTGTACCCGAACTCTTTGCTGATGATTACAGATTCTGTAATGCTGGCTAGTCTAGTGGCCAAAAGAGGCTTACCAGTTAGGACAGCTTCTAACAATGTATGATCTAGCCCCTGCGCTCGAAGCGTTGGATTCACGAATATGTCAATGGCATTGTAGAATCTTGCCAGTTGAGATTGCTCCAATGGCCCCAATATGCGGAGGTTGGATCCGAGACCTTTGTATCTAGTGCCCCACGGACCATCACCCGCGACAATCACAATGACACTGTCGCGGAATGTTGAGTTCTCCATGAAGATTTGGTTCAGAGCTTCGAACATCAGGGGGTGCCCTTTGTCCTTAACAAGTCTTCCAGCCACTCCCAATATCAGAGGCTTGGATTCAGGTATGCCATTTCCTGATTTAAAGCTTTTTCCAGATTCTGCATTTGGCTTGAACATTTCCTCATTTACGCCGTTGAGAATGATGTGAACGCGATCATCTGGGACCATGTACACCCTTTTGAGGACATCCCCTACATGGTCACTTGTGGCGACGTGGTGAGCGTAATCAGGGAAGAACTTAACCTCTTCCACAACCTTCATCACTCTTTCTGTTAATAGATTGGATTTGGCGGTGTTCGGAGATCTTAGCAGCTCCTGAATGATATCAGAATGAATGGATTCATACGCGATCCCGTGCCAACTTACTGCTAAGTTGGTATGATCTCGTGATCTGGTGTGCATTAGGCCGACGCTTTCAGTGTGAATGACATCAAATGGTCTTGTTCCGGTTGAGTTCTCCGTTTGAAACTGCTTCCATGCTGCAGCCTGGTCGAGCAAGCCCCCGGCTGACGGTTTTGAGACGTGGAATACCATGTCGTCTGAAAAGGATGAAAAATTTGACGTAGTGAATATATGGAGCTCGTGCCCTCTTCTAGCAAGAGCATGATGCAGGGTGAGCGCGTGGCGTTCAAGGCCCCCGGCTCGATTCTTGTCAGGCCATTTCTTGAGGAAGATCGCGATTTTGAGCGATAACGGAGGTGGCTGTGTGGCAAAGTTGAGATGGTTCCATGCCAATGGATAACTGAGCAAGTTTATGGTTTGGTAATCATTCTGTATGGTGTTAGTAAAGGTTTCAGAATAGAGGCATTTGGGGCACTGAGACAAAAATAAGAATGAAATGGATGACAAAAAGGACAGGAAAGCAAGAATGCTGCAGAAGTAGGGAAAACCAAAGAAACCTATGATTTTCTGATGATTTTTAGCCATGGCTTTTCCAAGAAAACTGATGTTTTTATGAATTATGCTTAGGCATCTCTACAGGGAAATACCAGAAAAGGGTGTTAGAAATATGTTACTCCCTCCGTTTCTCTAAGAGTGGCACACTTGCCTTATTGGGATGTTTTTTTTTAAATGGCACACTTTCCATTTTTGGCAAGATTCCTACAATCGCATTCACCCATTCTACTTTTTACTTTCTACACTCAATTTCAACCTCTCATTTTCTTCACATTAATCCAAGAGGTTAAACCTAGTGTGTCACTGTTAGCGAAACGGAGGGAGTATTTAAGATGTGTCCTTTGATTTAGATCTAATGATTCTTGAAATTAACATTGACTTAATGCCACCGAATCTTTAAAAAATGTAGCATTAATAGAGCCATTATTATTCAGAGTCAAAGAACATAAACTCTTTTATCACGTGAAGTTTGTTAAATTTTGTGAAGCTATCACTTTGCTGTCGGTCTGAAATATAGTTGATTATGAGTGAAATTGTCAAAATATGTTGATAATTTTGTTAAACCTTTCTTCGCCCATATTATAACTTATCATAATATTGGTTGATAGGGAGTGAAATTACATAAACTCTTTTAGGAATATGCTGTGGATTAAGACTACTTTCCTATTCACTTACAGTATGTACGTATTTCCATTGCACCACTCATTTGTTCATACTCGTGAACATTTGCTACCCCAATCAAAACCTAATTCTTACATAACTTCACCTAGTGAATGCATGCAACACCACATAAACGTAAATAACCAGAGCAGAAGGCACAAACAGCTGCAGCAGAGTGTCAACTCCCACATCCCAAAGTCCCCAGCTTAATCTGCACAAAATCCGCCATAGCCAACGTCAAGAAAACGCAACCCAAAACAGATCCCAACGCAGAACCCTTATCCCACACTGCAGAACTGGTAGATTAACATCAACAACACCGTGGCGTACTTCTGATGCCCGGTTTCATGGCCAGAGCAATGATGCTGGAAAACATGAAACAGGGCATGCAAGAATAGACGTGGAATTTCACCATGTCTTCAGCCATCGGGGCCAGTCGAGTTCGATGAGAGTGTTGTTGGGATCGGATAAGTTCCATGCAATGCCCAGAAAAACTCCGATTGTAAAGAGGGAGTTTACGTGTATTATGCTGGTGTTCATCATCGAGTGTTTTTAACAAGGAAATTCTTGATTCTTGATATTTTGGTTTGATTGAGTGGCGTTTAAGGTAGACTATGTTTTGTAAATTGCAACCGAAATGGACACGAAAAGGATAGAATCAAAATAAAAATTAGGAAAACAGACGCCGTTGCCGGGGATCGAACCCGGGTCACCCGCGTGACAGGCGGGAATACTTACCACTATACTACAACGACTAGTTGAAAGTCTCCCGGCATAGTATTTTATTGATTATTTCATACCTTCAGCTTTGTTTCTTCTTTCCAAGCATTTTTTTCTTGTTCTTATCAGTATAATCGTATCAAAATTACAGGAAAATTAGGATCATATCACCTTTAGTAAAATGGGTGCACAAAATTTCATCAGAAGAGAAGTACTTACAAAGAAATAAATAAAATTATAATCCTCATTTATTAATGTTTTTAAAAAATGGATGTAACATCTGCGTTAATATGAAAGCTAATTGTTCATTTGCTAGAATGATAGCTTAGAGTTTTCAAACACTAAATTTTCTTACTCCCTCCATTTTGTTACGTTTGACAAATTTACCACTCATTAACCTTTTTATTTTTTTCACTCAATTCTCTCCATGCTTTTTAATTCACAAAAATATAAAACACATAAAGTTATGGTATCAAACATAACAAAACAGAGGGAATACATAAAATAGCCTTAATCTAAAGAGAGATCAAATCTCCATATCTGTACCTACATTCATTTAAACTTTACAATTTTATATAATAATTTTAAGAAAATGATAATCTAAAGACTAGAGAGTCGTCACTTGAAAGACAATATTTTTCAAGACAATATTTTCATAAGCCATGAAAAAATCAAGGTTTAAAATGCAAAAAAAAATGTGAAGATAAAATTTTTGGATTGCATGAATCGATTATAAATTTATAACTATTACATGTTGCAAAATAAAATTTTAATATTGCAACTAAGACTTTTATTTTTTATTATCTTAATTAAACACCATCTTTCCATTCCCAAGACTTTGCCAAAATTGAATATTGTATTTTACTAAAATAATATGAATAATAATTTAAAAACTAATTTAAAATGGCAATTTAAAAATACTGTATTAATAATTGAAAACTAAATATTGCAATTTGAAAATGGTATTTACCTAAACTTTAAAAATGGTAAGTTTTAAATTAATACTCCCTCCGTCCAACTTAAATTACAGCCTAATCATTGCACAACATTCGAGAAACGTGTTTGAGCGTTAATATGTTTAGCTCCGTATAATAACGACAAATAAAAAGTTACTTTCTAGAAACTACTTGTTACGACGAATTCAACAATATCACATACGATAATATTATATTTCATATATTCATTTACATTTGCGGTCAAACTTTAATAGAGAATAGTGCCATAAAATAAATGAATAATTTTTAACCTGGTTCATACAGACTAACAAATCATAAATTCCATTAAAAAACGAGCATCATTCTGGCGACTTTGTTCTGTAAAAGAAATAAAGTCACTTGCCGGTGGCAGTGCAGCGGTGGGGTCGTTGGCGACCACCGGATGCGGAGGAGATTCTGCGAACATGGACTCCACGCTTTCACATTTAAGTCGCGTTCTTGCCATTTACCAGTTGGCAATTGCGGATAAATTAAACCTTATGGATTGATTCTACTTTGGGCTGAGATGGTAGTACCACGTTCATCTGTCAAAAGTCAAAAGTCAAAAGTTGCTCCGACTCTCAACCTTTTCTGGATGCATATTTCATCGTACCACGTGCTTCCACGTCTGCACATCCAGCCCTTTATCTTGTTACTGTATCGTCCTCTTAAATTTCAAGCATATTTGACCTTCCATGTAAAACTCAATTGATACTAAAAGGAGGTAACACAACACCTTATACACTCACTAAATTTTTTCATTAGTGTCATATTTTTCTTTTTGATTTATTTCTTTTATATTGGCTTGTTTTTTATTTTTGGCAAGATTTCTTCAATGTCATCTATCCATTCTACTTTTTTACTTTTTACCCTCATTTTCATCCACTCATTTTCTTCATCTAAACCGAAGCATCTAAATTTATGATGTCACTATTAGTGAAACGAATGTAGTATAAGTTATTATCTTTAATAGAAATCGATGTAGAATTTATCTTTCTAACAACTTTTCCTCCTTCGCTTACTCTTTTCAAATCTTGTAAAGATTGATTCACGGATAATGACTGAATAATTTACCTAGTATCTATATTAGAAAAGGTGGTTGCGTAATTCTCTATTTTTATTGTGCTGGATTAAACTTGAGTTGGTACGGGTTAGTAGCCAATGCCTTTCAATGTCGGCCAATGGAAATTTTACTAAAAAGTTTTCGAATTTAATCTGGTAAAATAATATCGATTTAACTGTCGATCCGTTCATATATGATAGTACAGTCTTAAATTTTTCAATAGTGCCAATGTACTCTCAATTTGGGCTGAGCTCGCAACTAACACTGTTTAAGGTCATCCAATGTTAAAAATGAACCAGAGAACCTTCAAATTTAAGTTGTTACAAAAATTTAAGGCCATCCACCGTTTTCCTTCTGAAAATCTTTGTCAGAACCCTCACTGTTCTTCATTGGAGGCGATAGGTCAACAAGCCATGTCATATGAATTGAGAAGAGAAGTATGCCCGAACTTGACCAACAGAACATGAACAATCACATTAACTACGATCCAACATTAGTTCTGTCATCCATGTCATTTTCCTTGAAGAACCCAATGTTATCGTTCAACTGTCGGTTGCTGTCTCTAGAATAACTATCTGGCAGATCCAGTTTCACAGGTGAAGTAATCGACGAATAATTCAACCTATTGCCGATCGCTGAGGCTTTTAGGACCAGATGACATCTCAATTCCTCCCATGATTGTGTCGATGGTTGTAAAGTCTAGATTTTTCTAGTTGGCAATTTGTGGAAGTTATGCAAATATGGAATTGTTGTGTTGAAACATCAAAGAAGGTAATGTCGGTGATATAAGAAATTTGGAGTTGTAATCCGAGAAGAAGTATTTCCATCCATGGTTTTAAGTTCAGAACATATCAATTCCTATATTTATGAGATTAGATTGGATTTATGGAAATTGGATTTGATTTGATAAATATCCCTTATGGAAAGGATTTGGACGGAATACATTAATTTCTTTCTTTAAGGGACTAGATTTGATAATTCCTATCTCCAAGGGATTTGATTGAAATCGGAATATTTTGTGGGGAAGAAATTACATTTGCACAAGACTTCATGTGTACGAAACTTCCATGTTTGAACATATGGATAACTGGGATTTAGAAGTGCTATCCGCATGAAGAATATTGCGTGGATATTATGAAAGTTTGAAGATTTCGCAATATATGATTGTGCGTGCGATTGAAGCATTTAATGGATTTATGGAAACTCCCTATAATTATGGAATTTGATTTATGGAATATTACGTGATAATTGAAATAAGGAAAATCTCTTTATTTATGAGATTTGGATATACTTCAGAAGCAAATTTGGAAACAAATTCTTTTGTAGACAAACGTGAACAATTCCAATATGCTCATGGTATATATCGATGGACATCAGGGCTGTGCAACTCAACGACTTAATTGGAGAAAAATCTGCATCCAGATTTTTATCTTTCAAGATGTACTACAGAGACATTCATCTGTGTTCCAACATGAATTTAAAGTGTTGATCAAGTTCATAATCATATACCTTAATTCCTCGGGAGGAAGAGATCCAGCGTCGACGAGTTTCAAGGTCAGAGGGAGTCTGATCAAGGTGGATTGGTAGCAAGGGGAGCTTATAGGATTCACGTGTTATAATTAGATAAGATAAGTATATTGTATGATGTACTTTGTACTGTATCTTTTTTATTAGTGGATTCATTCTGAACTGGGCCAGGTCCCCCCAGATGTAGGTGAATTTCACCGAACTGTGTAACCAAGTCTCGTGTGTTCATACTTTACTTTATTGCATACTTGGATAAATAGGCTATGTTGAAACACGGTAGTGATAACTGAATTAATTGGGTAAAACTAAATTTCAATTGGTATTGGAGATAAGTCACTTGTTTTACCTTGGCTTTGACAGAGAAAGTGTGATCCATTTTTACCAATGGCAACCAGAGAAGGAGCTTCTGTATCTCGGCCACCACTGCTGAAAGGAACAAGTTACAACTATTGGAAGACTCGCATGCAAGTGTTCATAAATTCACTAGATGAACTGGCATGTTGATTTGTTGAAACTGAATGGCGTCTTCCTACTGAAGATGCTGAAACTAGTTCAAATGAGAAAGAATGAGAATTGAGTAAGAAGAAGCAAAACTCAAAGACAAGTCTACATGGACTCTAGGTGAACCGAGGGCTTCATTGGCGAATTCAAAGGCATTGAATGCTATCTTCACATCGGTAGATGAAATAAGTTTAAACTCATCTCAACATGCGACCAGGCAAAGAAAGCTTGGGATATCTTGCAGACTGTTCATGAAGGAACAAGTCGTGTACGTGAATCCAAACTACAGATGTTAGCTACAATGTTCGAGAAACTGAAGATAGAGGAGGATGATACTATTGTTATATTCAGTGGGAAACTTAGAGATATCTCCAATATGGCGTATCAACTTGAGAAAGTTTACAAGGAAGAAAATTGGTGAAAAATGCTTTGAGATCCCTTCCTAAAAAGATTTGCTATGAAAGTTGCAGCAATAGAAGAATCAAGAGATGTAGCCATCATGACCTTAGATAAACTTTTGGGATAATTACAAATAGATGAGATGACAATGCAACATCCTGCAAAGAAAGTCCAAAAGGAATTGGCCTTCAAAACTTTGTCATCTAGGGTCATCCATGAATCTGATAGTGATGATGGAATTGAAGAACTTGCTCTTATCACTAAAATTTCTCAAGAATGCTGAATAAGGTGGTAAACAAGAAAGCACAAGAAATATTTAGTGGAAATAGACCTGGAGCACAAGACCTTGGGAATATTTGTGGAACACGATTAGAACAAGGAAACCAACAGTTCGCTAGAAATCAAGGTGATGAAGCAAATGAGTTTGGAAGAATTCAATGTAGAGAATGTGAAGAACGCGGCCACATCTAGGCTGGATGTGCTAACACCCGAAAGAAGCAAGGAAAATCATACATCACCTCATGGAGTGAAGATGAAGAAGATGACGAAGAGAAACTTACAAGCAATTATATGGAATTTGGAGTAAAAGTTCACAGTATATCAGATAATGATGAATGTTCCAACATATCAAAGAAAAATGAGAATGTATGTTCCAACACAAGTTTCGATGATCTTATAGTGATGACAAAGGACAAACTGTGAGTGATGAAGAGAAATTTAACTTCATATGAAAAGATGTACGGCATGTGGCTAAAAGTTGTTGATACAAACAAATTGTTGAAGGAAGAGAAAAATCAACTTGCTGAGAAGGAGAAGGAGTTGCTAGTTTTAGTTGTTGAACTCAGAAGAGAGATTGAAGAGCTAGAGATCTGAGATGGCAAACTAAGAGAGCTGAGATGGCCGAATCAACTATTACCAAGTTAAACACTGGTAAGGCAAACTTGATGACATTCTGACCATGGGAAAGAACTTTGGAGATTGACAAGGAATTGAGTATGACAACTCACCACGTGGCACAGTCAATTTCAAGTCGAGATTCAAGAGATTAAAAGAAAGTTTATCAAGGCTCATCAGAGGAAACCTCTCATCTGTAGTTACTGCATGTACCATGGTCATACAAAGGAACAATGCCAGAAACTACTCAGGGATATCATGACTAAATGAAAATTATCGATATGTTCTAACATAGATGATGTCCAGCGATCAAGGATGGTTAGGAAGGTATGGATTATTAAACGCACTAGTACTTGTCTTGTTGTGCATGCATCTCTTATCACAAATTCTAGAGACTCGTGGTACTTTGATAATGGTTGCTCTCGCTACATGACTGAAACTCAGGAATTTCTGACAAACATCAAACCATATGATGGTGGTTTCGTTACATTTGGCGATGGAAAGAAGAGACGAGTGGTTGGATAAGGTGAACAACATATTGAAAGATTCCCCGTATTCACTGGTGTTCTGCCGGTGGAAAATCTAAAGGCCAATCTCCTAAGTATAAGCCAGCTATGTGATGATAATATGACCGTGGAATTCCATAAGAAGAATTGCATAGTGAAACATAGCAACAACAAAGTGCTTACTGGTATCCGGTCATCAGAAAAATGTTACTTGCTGGAACAAGAAGTGAACTACTTGAGTGTCGAATATAATGATGTAGATCTTACAGGTAACCATGTTCCAACATTGGATGATTTCTCATATCTGAGACGTAATAATGTTGGAACATCAGATGAGGTAGATCCTACAGTTGAAGCTGGTGACTCCTATAACTTCAGCGACATTGGAACACCGTCCTCCCTAGAATTCTCCCATGTTCCAACACCAGTGCAGGCTAAATCAAGCAGAAGAAGGATTCGATCAATCCCTCAAGTTAACTATAGGGAACTTGCTGGTTTACAATAGTTTCTCTCCCACATTGAACCTAAGAATTAGAAGGAGCCTCTAATTGAAGAGTATTGGATTGCGGCAATGCAAGAAGAACTTGGGTAATTCGAACACAATGATAATAAAGCAAGGTAAGTTGCTTAGAATACAATCAGGATGAAGGAGTTGATTTTGATGGGACATTCGCAATAGTTTCTAGGTTAGAATCTATTTTCATTCTCCTTGTTTTGGCTTACATTATGAACTTTACGATGTACCAAAAAGTTGTTAAGAGTGCTCCCCTACATGGTGTGGCTAATGGGGAATATATCATCGACTTAAGATGGGTTTGTATGGATTAAGTCAAGCACCAAGGGCGTGGCATAAGCGACTCACTATCCTTTTCAGAAAGCTTATCATCGAGGGGGAGTATATCGTACCTTTCTTGTTTTGGATATAGTCTTCGGGTCTACTTCACCATCCTTGGTACAAGATAGTGTGATTTTGATGCAAGCCAAATTTGAGATAATTATGGTGAGAGTATTTGCAAGATTGGGCTGATCTTAAGGAATCTCACATGATTGCAATCAAAAGGATAATTTAATATGTTAGTGGGACTTCTGAGTATGAAATTAAAGAAGGGATTCTAACAGCGTTATGTGACAATAAAAGTGCTATTGACATCTCAAAGAATCCAGTACAACATTCTCGGAAAAAGCTCATTGATATAAGCATCCATTTTATTCAAGATATTGTTGGAAGGAAAGAAGTGGTGGTTGTCTATGTTCCAACATCTGAGCAAATTGCAGATATTTTCACAAAACCGTTGGACACTGCTACGTTTGAGCTCCTTAGACAACACTTAGGTGTTTGTCAGATTTGAAGTATTTCTTTAAAGCTTTTATTTAGCTGTATATATTTTTTTTAATTTGTGTGTAGAGAAAATTAAAAAATTCAGAATAGAAAAAGTGAACAAAAAATAGAAGTTGTGGAGACATGTTGGAAGTTGGTGTTGAAGACATTATGGTGATTGATATGATGACCAGTTGGTGAAAAGATTATGAGAATTTATTATTGGCATGCCAGTGAGGATGATTATGAAATGGTCAAGTTTGATTATGAGATGAACATGATGGTCAAATAGAGAGAGATGACTAGTTATGGTATTCTGGTTTAGGATAATGAGGAGTTGGAAGGCAGCGATGCTGATCATGTTCCAGCGCAAAGTATGAAGACGGGTAGAGAAGACATGGATGTGGAAATAGATGAGTCTGGTGTGATTAGAGATTCTGATGTTCAAACATCAGTCAATGTGGCTGGAGAAGATCATGATCTGGGTGGTGATCAAGTCTATGTTCCAATACCAGACATGGAGATAGGGGGAGAAAATACTGATGAAGTGAAGGAAGCTGAGCATGGTGATGTTCTATCACGATACATATTGGGGGTGTTGATTCTAAAGCAACGAAATGATTTGATGTTCCAACATCAGAGAAAGCGGGTGAATCTAAGAGCTGCTATGTTCCAACATCGGTGACTAATGTTCTAACACAATTTGAACAGATTATTGAAGGCACTATTGATCAAACTGCAGAATTAGTGAAAGAAGAAGCACATTCATGCAGAAGAAGATTAAATCCACAGGAGGACATCGTTCAAAGGCAGCTCCCTCAATTAAGGATGCACTTAGTTTTTTATTCTTTGATGCAGACATCCATTAGAGATATGATATTGTGTGTCAGATGAGGATTTTGGCTGAGACTAAGAGGTTAACTGATCTGAGTGCATATGAGAAGTATAGATTAAAAGCCTACACGAACTATTTGGGTTTCAAGACTGCTGCCTCAATGTACAAGGAGTACAACCTAGAGATTATAGAAAAATGTCATGAGAGGCAACACTAATCCAGATTCTGAGTGATACAACAAAGTTTACATCATAGGCAAGGCTGTGAGATTTTCTGGAAGACTGATCAATCAGTGACTTTGACTACTCACCCTCAAGGATTTAGAGACTATTTGACTGAGAACTTTGCAATGACAGACGATCAGCATATGTCAGAAATTACTGGAGGATTTCAGTCTCAATGGCCACTCAAGGGAACACTACTGCATCTAACTTGACTATCATGTATTTCTGTCTATTCTAGATTGATGTAAATAGTTGGATTCTCTCTTGAAATACTACAGCTCTTACTTGAGAAACGACCAAACAAGAGGACATTTGATCAAAAACATGTGCATAATGGAATTTTGAGGCTACAACTTCTAATGTTAATGAGAAGAAGGCACAATTAGAGGCACATATAGCTGTTCTGGAAGAGGTTTGAAGATACTGATGCGGCTATGTTCCAACATAGGCCATATATTTGTTTCAGGGGGAGCTACGTATATTAGGTTATTTGTGTCTATTTTCTTTGGCATGTTTATGGTCCCAAGGGGGAGATGTTTTGGATTTATTGGATGATTTTATTGTCTCCGCTGGGTTGATATTCTAACATGTTTATTATTCCTGAATGTTGAGGAAGTTCTGGAATTCAGGGGGAGACATTATGTTTCTATGTTCCAACATCCAGATGGTTTTCAAAGATTGATGTTCGTATTTGCATAAGCTCTTGTGATGAAATGTCAAAAGGTGATTGGTTTACAAAATACCAAAGGGGGAGATTGTAAAGTCTAGATTTATCTTGTTGGCAATTTGTGAAAGTTATGCAAATATGGAATTGTTGTGTTGAAACATCAAAGAAGGTAATTTTGGTGATATAAGAAATTTGGAGTTGTAATCCGAGAAGAAGTATTTTTGCCCATGGTTTTAAGTACAGAATATATCAATTCCTATATTTACGAGATTGGATTGGATTTATGGATATTGAAATTTATTTGATAAATATCCTTTGTGGAAAGGATTTGGACGGAATATATTAGTTCTTTCTTTAAAGGATTAGATTTGATAATTCCCATTTCCGAGGGATTTGATTGTTATCAGAATATTTTGTGGAGAAAGAATTACTTTTGCACAAGACTTCATGCGTACAAAACTTTCCATGTAAGAAAACATGGAAAGTTGAGATTTAAAAGTGCTATCTGCATGAAGAATATTGCGTGGACATTATGGAAGTTTGGAGATTTCGCAATATATGATTGTGCGTGTGATTGAAGCATATTTGATTTATGAAAAATCCCTACAGTTATGAAATTGGATTTATGGAATATTATGGGATGATTGACATAAGGAAAATCTCTTTATTTATGAGATTTGAATATGCTTCAGAAGCAGATTTGGAAATGGATTCTTTTGTAGACAAATGTGGAGAATTCCAATCTGCTCATGGTATATATATCAATGGACATCACGGATGTGCAACTCACAGGTTTAATTGAAGAAAAATATACATTCAAAATTTTATCTTTCGAGAGGTATTACAGAGTCATTCGTTTGTGTTCCAACATGAACTTAAATTGTTGATAGAGTTCATAACCATATACCTTAATTCTTCGGGAGGAAGAGATCCAGTGTCGACGAGTTTCAAGGTAAGATGAGAGTCTGATCAAGGCAGATCGGTAGCAAAGGGAGCTTGCGGGATTTACGTGTTATAATTAGATAAGATAAGATATTGTATGGTGTACTTTTTACCGTATTTTCCTGATTAGCAGATTCATTCTAAACTTGGTCAGATCCCGCAGATGTAGGTGAATTTCACCAAATTGCATAATCAAGTCTCATGTGTTCATGATTTACTTTATCGCATACTTAATTAGATAGAATATATTAGAATAAGATAGTAATAATTGAATTAATTGGGTAAAACAAAATTTTAGTAGTTTTTGTTGAGGCCACTTGAATTCTTTAGCGGAGACACAAAAAGGAAGAGGATTGACGGTTAAGGGAAGAGAGAATAGAACTGACAAGGGAGGGGGAACAATGAGTGCATGGAAGGGGCGTGTGTGAGGCAGTGCCGAAATTAATGATCATGGTGGTGTGATGACTGATTAGACACTATGAGGTGCTGCTAAGCTGGCAGTTAAGAACTACAGAGATTAAAGTTAATGCGGTCAATGGTTACATGATAACTTTTATAGAAGTTTAGAATTATATAAGTACATAAACAAGAATTAGAGACCACCTATAAATTTAATTCAGTATATGGTTAAACGAACATAATCCCAACCACCATATAATAGAAATTATTTGCTTTGGATGGTTCTTTAACCGGAGATATTGAAGTCATTTTGACTAATCTAAATCTAAGTTATCTAAAAATTACGTACTAATATTATAATATATTACTAATTTTAATTCTTTACTATATATAATCAATCATAACTGGTTAACATACTAATATTATAATTTATTACTGATTTTAATTCTTTAATTACTATATAAAATATATAACTTCTAAAGATATATTTTAAACCATAAATATCTTATTGTACCGACTAATTGTTAAATGAGGACATTTTATAATTAGTGAGACTAATGAGGTCATTTGATATTTACTTATATTTATTGCAATGAGATACATATAATTAAGACAACATTTTAAAATGAATCTCAACATGTAAATAATTACTTTTTAAATAATTTGAATGAAATATTATAAAAATAATTAATTTTTATTGTATTCAATATTTGATAATTTCTTACTAAATTAATTATTTCACTTCATAATAACTCATATAATTTTGTTTAATTGACTAAACTTTGAAATTTTAAATATAATTTAATCTTAATAATTTAATTTATAATATCACACAACACGTGTGAAGGTAGTTTTCTTAATTAGGTATAGATTGTTTAGGACTTTTGGATGTAACTATGTTGCCTTAACGCTTTAGGGATCTAGCTACACTCGATGTACCAACTGTTGAATTTGCTTTAAGACATGGGGAATCTTAATATATATTTCTCTCACCTCCGGGTGTTCTCATTAAAAAAAAAAAAACAAGTTAGTTTTCTTAAAAGACATTAAAGACTACCAGGTCTATATCTCATAAAAGCAAGCAAACCTGGATGAGTGCAACAGCTAATATGGAAGCTGTGAGTCACCCGCTTTGATGAGTTAAATGGGCTCATCCAACTAAAACAGTTCGCAGATATCCAGTGGGCATTGGGCCAACGTCCTGAATGCATCAACTGCTTCCTATTTACATTATTATGCTTTCAAAAGAACTGCAAAGGTACTCCCTCCATTTCATTACGAGTAGCATCGTAAGTTTAGATATTTAGATTTAGTTAAAAGGAATAAGTGGATTAAAATGAAGGCAAAGTCTTGGAAAAAACGGTCTTTCCATAGACTTATGGAAATATATGGTTTGATTAGAATAATAAAATGTAAAAGGTGTTAGTTGCAATATTAAAATTTTAGTATGCAACATGTAGTAGTTATAAAATTAATAACCAGGTTCATGCAACCCAAAAATTTTATCTTAATTTCTTCTAATTTACACTTTAAATCTTGGTTTTTCCATAACATATGGAAGTCTTTCAAGAGACGGACTCTAAAATGAATGTAGAAAGTAATGTAGAATGAGGGGATGAAATTAAAAAAATGTTACAAAAAAAATGAAAAGCATGCCAATATAAAAGATACAATCCAAAAAAATAGTGTCATTCACATAGCAACAGAGGGAGTATAGAATCTAGTAGACCATAACTTGTATCTGAATCCATCTGTATCACTTTGATAGGGATGTTTGAGTCGGGTTGGATTCAAATGACTGGTGTACAATATTAGTTTGGATTTGGTTGGGTTGGATTTATAATTTTTTATCATACATAATTAATATACTTGCTCTGTCCCAAATCAAGATGGACACTTGCTATTTGACAGTTAATAAGATCAAACTTTAACCATATATTTAAATAGATATACAAGTAATAATATTATTATCTGTGATATTGTTGGATTCGTTGTAGTAAGTAGTTTCTAAATATCAACTTTTCATTGGTCGTTATCATACGTAGTTAAACACATTGACGATCAAACATGTTTTTTAAAGACCGTGAAAAAGATTTCGTGAAGCTTGGTTTGGGATGGAGGGAGTAATAAACTTCTAAAATTATCCATGAATTAAAAAGAAGAAATAAGACACTTATGGAGGGACATATGGAGTAGTTGTTTTTAAAATATTAATCTCTTTTAAAATTACAAACTACTTCCATTCCAATCAAATGTTAGACAGTCATGTTGATGGGTGGGAGAAGTGAGTGATTGGAATGAGCTGATCAAATTTTATCCACAAATTCGAATCCTAATGAGAAAATAGTCAAAACAGAAACTTTTTATTTGAGATGGACGAATATAGAAAGTAGAAACATTTAGATGGATGAGACGAGGGAGTACATCAAGTTTGAGTACTACATCCGTTTCGTTGGATGTGATACCATAGACTTGGGTATATGGATTTAGGTAAATAAAATGAGTGAATGAAATTTAATTTTAAAAGAAAAAAAGAGTAGAATGAGTGAATGAAATTGAAAGAATATTGTCATAAAAGGAATATATGTCAAATCCAAAAAATAAAACCAAAAAAGCAAAATTTATCACATCAAATGAAACATAGGGAGCCGTTTCATCTTGAATTAAATTTTGGCTTGAATCATATCAAGACTCCACCACCCACTAAGGGGGCATTTGGTTGGGGTGCATGAGCAAAGGGAAAGCGAATATGAGATATTGATTCTCTTAGTTTGTATTTGGTTTGACTTTTTTATCATTCCATTTCTCAATTTCTAGTTTTACCATTTTCTCAATTGGGTGTAACATGATTCCCTAATCTTGCTTTGGGATTGAGATTCCCTTTCCTTCATCTTCCATTTCCCTCTTTATTTTGTCAACTCCATAATAAAATAAGATTATCCTTTATATTTATTATCAAAATAAAAATTACAAAAATATGATTATGATTTCAATTAAAATATTATAATTTTATTTTTGTACTATATATAAGTCAAATTTAAATGAAACTATAATTTTCATATGAAATCTTCTTTAAGTAAAACATAAAATTATATAATAATGCTAGAGATTATATAATATAAATAGTATTATATTAAGTAGTAACGTTATACTTTAACTTAATTAAATTTAAGACAAAAAATTAATTTCATACGTAAAAAATACTATCATAATTTTACTTTTTGAATTGTATATGGGTGGAATATTAATAAAATTAATTTATATAATTTTCATAAAAATATTATTATTTCATAAATATTATTATATTAGAGGCCATCCAAACAAAATGAATATCAAACAGCTGTCCTACCCAGATGAAAAAGTAATATGTGAAGTTTTAACTTGGTTCTGATGTTTTTGATGGAGGTGGTGATATTGAGGTGTAATATGGTTCTTGATATTGAATAATCAATGTTTTATTTATAAAATTTAATTATTTTAGTAGAAAAATATTTATGTGTTGATGGATATAATACCTCATGTAATAGTTTGGCATCGAAAAATCGTATCCTCTAGACATCAATTCTTCAAAGATTTACGTATGTGATTTTTTAACATCTTTATTAGCACATTTTTATATTAAATGAACTATAGATTTTAAATAATATATCGCTTGTGATATGAAATAAAGAATTATGTAAAGATGACAATATGTAAATAAAATATTTACCACAAATTATAAATAAATTTATGTAGTTTTTTTAATCATATACAATATATTAAGAAATTAAAGATGATGAACTAAATATTTTATATAAAATATTTTTTATATGAACTCAATAAGACAATAGTTCATGAAATACTTTATACTTATATATGTTATTTTATATATAATGCTAGAAATTAATATTTATTTCCTAGTGTGAACCAAACAGTAACAAAGAGAATGAGAAAGTATTTGATTCACTTTCAACACTTGAGCCAAAAGAAATTTTAAAAATATGGTTATTCATTTCTCTTCTCTTTCTTTTCCTTTTCTGTTTCCTTTCTCTTTCCCATTTTGAACCAAACGGCCCCCAAATATTAGTTAGAGAAAATTACATTAGTAACTATTGATACATTATGTGGACAAATTTAAAGGGAAAAAAAAGAGTAGTTATCCCCTATTGAAAATCAAAAGTTAATTCAAAGTTTTGAGTCGGTCTCTTGTGAGACCGTCTCATGCTGAGACCAAGGACTAGAGGTAAAATAGGAAAATGGCAAACTAAATTCGGGAGCAAAAAATTAATAGAGTTGGACTAAATTGCAAATTATTACAATTACACATTAAATTTTTGAACTTTTAAGACATCAATATAAAATTACATCTTAAAATTTTTGTAATTTAATCCCTGGTCTCACCGTGAGACGGTCTTATACCAGACTTTTTCCAAAGTTTTTCCCTTTTGGTATGATGACCTTTCAATGGAATGGTATATTATAGCCTAAAATTCCCACCTAGAGTTAACGTGACATGTATGCTTGTGTTGTACTTAACCATAAATGATTGTAAAAGTTTTGGGAAAAGCTGTGATTAGCTTTATCTAAAAGCTAACATTTTTATTATTCTTTGGGATTACTTTGGAGACAAGAAAAGAATATAGAAGCATGAGCTATGAATTACTGAAAATATTTAACCTCGCCAGTTTATAAGTAATCAAGCATCACATCTTTCCTTTTGCAATAAATCAATGATATTAAAACGGATTTTAGTTATACTCCCTCCGTTCCGTTTATTATGGCACACTTGCCAGAAATGGACAATTTTATTTTGTTGGCACATCTGAATTTCATGCCAAAAAAAGGGGGGACAGCCATAATATTGACCATTTTGATGGCTTTGATTTCCCAAATTTACCACTTTCCTTGATGCGTTTTAGTCTCTCGTTTGTAGTTGCTCCTATTAGAGTGTAAATTTGAATTAAAGTGAGTATTTCCCCCCTGTCCGTGGGGCTTGTGATGGTTATTTTGGTGGAAAAAATTAGGCTTCTTCCCATGGATGCTTGTCATCATTTTGGCTGCTGTACACTTGCCTACAAACTTTGACTTTTCACATTTCTTCATGTAAATTTAGCTGCTACCAAAATCCAAGTGCCATTCCTTGTTGTGCCATAATAAACGGAACGGAGGGAGTACTAATGATGTAAACGATTTAGTGTACTATACGTAGTTGATATGCACGAAATGTTACCTAGTTATGTGTAAAATTATTTTAAAAGTAGTTTTTAAAGAATAGCTTGTGTAATAAAATATACCAATTGTTATATATACAAGAAAATTATAATAGGTAATTTATTATTAATATTTGTTAGCTAGGTTGCTAACACAAGCATAGAAAATACACGAAGAATGAGTCTTTTTTTCTTAAGATATGAATGATTTTTTTTTTAAAGATATGAATGAGTTGGTTAATATGGTGTGGACACTCAGTGCATCGAACTGGAGAGGGTGGATCATCTTTAGAGAAGTCTCCTAAATAACGTTCTTTTTTGAAGTCATGTAACAATTAAAGTACTAAAGCGTGACACACATATATAAATATGAGTAGTAGAACTTATTGATCAATTGATTCTAAAAGTTAAAATATACCAAATTTCGTCATCTATTGAAAATTAAAGTGTGCAGTTTAAAATAGACAAATAAGAGCATCCACAATAGTAGTAGATTTAAAGAGCACTTTATAAGTGTCACATCATGGATTTTTTTTTAAAAAAAGGTAAGAACCAACTACCAACAATAGAAATCCCTTCTTAAGCACTTATTTTTCATTTTAAATTATAATTAATTAAAAATGCAAAACAAATGGTCAATAATTGGTTGGTTAGCATTGCACAAATAAAGAGGCACACACTTCTTAAATAAGGAGCAACTCCTTATTAATGAGTGATTCTTAAAACTCTACAATGGTTCTCCTTAAATAAAGAGTGCTCCTTATTAAAAGAAAAGTGAGGTTAAGGTGCTACTATTGTGGATGCTCTAAGAGCATCCACAATGGTAATGAACTTAAAGAGCACTTCTTAAGTTTCACATCATGAATTTTGATAAAAACTAAGTAAGAAACAACTAATAACAGTGGATCTCCTTAAATAAGCACTTCTTAGGCACTTTTTTTAATTTTAATTTATAATTAATTAAATATAAAAAATAAGACATATTAAGTGTCAATCATTGATTGACTGACATTTCACAAATAGAGATGTATCAACTCCTTATTAATGAGTGATTATTAAAGAGTATTGCTATTTCATGCCCTGTATTTTACTGTATACGCCCTGTATATATACATTTTTTTTGGGATAAATGACTTTCATTTCATCTTAAAAACCAAAGTTTACATCTCTTCCAAAACATACTAGTCTTCTATCATGAGGGTTGCACAGTGCTTCCTACCTTTAGAATTCACCCATGCTCTATACACTACCACATCCAAAATTGTTTTTGTCACCTCCATTACATTTATACACTCACTACGCCGGAAACATATCTCATTTCTTACCCTCCAAACTTCATAAACCGTTCAAGCAATCAATATCTTCATAAGCATAGCTCTCTACCCTTCCCTTTGCATCTACAAATAATCCATACCACTGCTGCGGCTGCCTCCAAATTTGTGCCCACTTCAACACACCAGCCCAAATTCTCCTTGTTGTAACGCAATCAAACAGCAGATGATGGATTGTTTCTACTTCAATACACATACCACATTTATCGTCAGCCAATAGACCAAACTTCTTTAGATGCTGCTTGGTTGGTAATCTGCTATGACATGCCAGCCACAACATAAATTGAGCCCTCGGTCTGGCCAAGTTACCACAGAAGAGTTTACTCCACTCTACTCTCTGTTGTCCCCCCCTTAATTCTTTGTATACTTCCCTGGTGTTGAACCTTGTCCTTTCCAATTGCTGCTTCCAAGCCTCCAGTCTTTGTACTTTGCTTCTACACTTGCTTAGGCTCTTCAACAGCCTGGATGCTGAACCTGGGAACTCCACCTCTATCACCTCTCTTCCTTTTATGCATATAGCATGAACCCATCGTATCCATAGCCTATCAGCTTTTCGGCATAAATTCCAGAGGTTCTTACTCTGAGTTGCAGTACTCCACTCCTGCAAATTTATAACATTCTGCCCTCCAGCCTTTTTTGTATCACAGACTTTCTCCCAGGCCACAGGTGTTTTTTTGGTTATGGTTTCACCTCCACTCTGCAAAAAGGACCTGCATATTACTTCTACATGCTTGATCACAGTTTCAGGAACTGGAAAGCATTGTAGCCAGTAGTTACCACAACAAATAGTACACTTTTTACCAGGTGCAATCTACCTGCATAACTTAACAATCTAGAACTCCAATGCCTCAGTTTACCAATCATTCTATCTACCAATGGCTGGCATACAATCACAGTCAATTTCTTGCTGGTCAGTGGGACACCTAAATACTTGAAAGGAATCATACCTTCTTCAAAGCCAGTTATGGTTAGAATAAATAAATTAGGTCAGTTTGCCATTTATGTTGTATCTATAGCTAACTGTAGATACGCATAACATGACCCACTCCACAAATTGTCGGGGTAGTCCCAATTCACTCATGATTACCTGCAAAGCCTTACAATCCATAGTATCATAGGCCTTTTGTATGTCCATTTGGATTAAGCATCTGGCAGTTCTACTTTTCCTATTGTATCCCCTAACCAGTTCATATGCAAGTATAATGTGATCGTGTATGTTTCTTCCTGCGACAAAAGCTGCCTGATTCTCCTGAACCACCTCTGCTATTACTCTACTCAGCCTACCTGTTAAGACCTTTGAGATGATCTTATACAGTGTGGAGCAGCAGGAGATAGGCCTGAGATCCTTTACCCTTCTAGCAGCATCATACTTTGGAATCAGAGTCACCAATGTGCTGTTTACTGCTCTGTACAATCTCCCTTGTTTGAAAAATTCCTGCACAGCCTCCATTACATCTACCCTGATCACCTGCCAGTTTGTTTTAAATTGCTCCATACCCATATGTGCCTGGAGCTTTTAAGTCTCCAATACTCTTTAGAGCCTCCAAAACTTCCTTCTCATGTACTTCCTGAACTAGCATTTTCCTGGCCTCCATTCCTAGCCTCTTCCCATTTCTTAAGACTTCAATATTTACTCCCTCTAAGCTTGTGGCTCTCTCACCCACCAGCTTCTTATAAAACTGGAGTATCTCAACCTCCATGTCCTTTTGAGTACTGACCAGCTCCCCTAATTCTTTTTCCAGTCTCTCCAATCCTACCATCTTGTTTTTTCCTTTGACTGTGGCATGAAAGTAGGCATTGTTGCCATCTCCCAGCCTTAGCCAATATATTTTTGCCTTTTGTCTTGCTATGCCTTCATCAATATCACTCAATTTCTGGACCGATTCAATCTCCCTGATCACAGCCTCGATTTTCTCCTTGTTTAATCTATCATATCCCAAAGCTTTATGAGCTATTTCCATATTTTTTTCTCTCCTCTTCCAGTTTCTTTTTTTGCTCCACTGACTTGCTTAGAATGCTCCTTAATGTCTCCTTGGAGCCTTTTCAGCTTTTTCCAGACCACAAACATTGGCCTTCCTCTTAACTCCTTATGCCAGCTCTTTTTGATATCCTCCAGTACATCCTTCCTTTCCAATAAACAATTCAGAAACTTGAACTGTTTGCTCACTGGTGTCTAATCCTGTTGTAGTGTGATCCTGACCAAGGCATGGTCAGAAACCCCAGGTTCCAGGTTATCCATCACCATCTCAGGATATTTAGTAAGCCACTCCAGGTTTGCTACTGCCCTATCTATCCGAGAGTAGATCACTCCATTCAAATGCCTGTTAGACCACGTGTAATAGTCTCCATTACTTTCACATTCAAACAGACCAACTCTCTGCATCATCTGCTCCAAGTCCCAGTATTCCTGCACCACTACTTCATTTCCTCCAATTCTATCTTTTAGTGTAAGTACATTATTAAAATCTCTAACCACCAGTACTGGGCCTTTCACATGTGAGGTAGCCCCCTCTATCTCCTTCCACAGTTTCTTCATCATCTTCAATTTGTTTCCAGCATACACTGCAATCAACCAGTACATCAGTTCTCCATGTTTGTCCTGCACCTCCACTAACATCATCTGATCAGACATTTTATGTGTCATGATTTCCAACTTCCTGAAATCCCACAATACCCAAATCCTTCCATTATAGTGGATGCCGTAATTATCAGCAAATCTCCATTTATCACCAAATTTCTTCCTTATCCCCTCAGTTTTATCTTGTTTCACCCTCGTTTCTAGAAGCACAGCAACATCTAATTTTAGACCAATGAGACGGGAGCTAATCTCATTCCCCTTTGCTGCCTTGTTGAGCCCCTTAACATTCCAGGCACGTATCATGGGCCTAAGCCCTGATCCTTCTCAGGATCTTCCAAATCCTGAGAGGATGTTCAAAGTTCTCTGCTATACTGCCTCCTTCTTCACTGTGGCAATCAATGATCCCAAGTTGCTCAAGTTCCATTAACCTCTTTCCTTTGTTTTTAGACTGCACCAAAGTCCATTGAGCTGATTCTTTTCCCTCAGCTGCCTTTGCTTCCCCTGTTTCCATTTTTCCATCCTTCACTTTCTCTTCTCTGTGTTCTATAGTTTTCTCATGTACTTCCACCTTCCATTGCTGAGTCACCTTTTTTCTTTCTTTCCCACATCTATGTCTCCCAACCTGGCATTTCTCACAGAATAATGGCTTTCCCTCCACTTCAATTTTCTGATTGCGTATACTCTCATCAACATCTTGGATTTTCACAACCTCTGGCACTTGCTGGGATATATCTATATCCACCATCAGTCTGGCTTAAGAAATCCTTAGTTTACTAGTTGTACACTCATATGTGAATTGAGGCTTTCCAATCACGCTTCCTACCTTCCCCAAACTTTTAACCCCCCACAGGTGTAATGGTAGCCTAGGCAGTTTCACCCATATTGGAACTGTTCTCAACATATCTTTCTCCATGGAGAAACCAACCTTCAACAGATGTAGAAACATAGCCATTCCATAAATTGTGTAAGGACCCTTCTTCATGACCTCATCCATATCCCCCTTACTATTGAACTTAATCACAAAATAGCCTTCATCGTTATATAGCAGCTCAGGATTCTCAACAAATGGCCAATTATTCAACATAAATATTTTAACCGCATTCATGGTCAGCTCCCCTCATATAGCATACATAATTAGGGCAGTCTCCCAATACTTCAATTCCGACTCTACATCAGGTTCTATTTCCACCTCAATTTCCCCATTCACAAATTTCAGAGCAGGGAATTCCATGTTCATACCATTCATCGGTACCCTATTTCCCCTAATCACATTAACCCATAGATTACCCTTTTCAAATCTATTCGCATTAGTAATAGGGTCAGGGATTTCGGTTCTTACCGTTTTATCAATTGAATCTTCCCGGTGCCTTTCTGCAATAACTTCCTCCTTCAGCTTGCTCTCCACCTCCCGATCCACCTCCAAATCCAGACTGGTAGCTTCCACGCTCTCCTCCCTCAAAGAGCCACACCACTTCACCTTGGTTAGAGACACCTTCTTCCTCGGTCTTCCCCGATCTTCCCCTTCCACGCTTCATGGCCGGCGCGATCGCACCTTTAGTTGTGTGAAATTGCACCTACAAGCTGTTAATTATATAGTTATTCATGTATATATACATTATAAATACAAAATGTATTAAGATTAAAAGTAAAAATGAAAAAATAAAACTAAAGTTAATTTTATATTTTAAAAACACGTGAATTATTAGTGGTGGCGGAACAGCGGCTGCCGCCGACAACAAGTGGTGGCTGGCATCTTTACGGTGGTGGTCTGATAAATTTCCGGCCAATTTACGATCAAATTCTAGCCAAACTCCGGTGATGTTTTGGCGGTGATGGTTTTCATCCATGATTTTGATTTGTGGTTCTCATCCATCCAAATGTGAGCCACAAGGCAAAAAAATCAAATGTGAGCCATAGGAGGAGAACCATGTGATGAGAGCCACAAGTTCAATTTTTTGGATGAGAACTATGCAATGAGAGCCATGGGATGAGAACCACAAGTACTAATTTTTGGATGAAAACCATTCGATGAGAGCCACACGATGAAAACCATGTGATGAGAGCCACACGTTCAAATTTTTGGATGAAAACCATGCGATGAGAGCCATGAGATGGGAACCATGAGATGAGAACCACAAGTACAAATTTTTAGATGAGAACCATGGAATGAGAACCACAAGTACAAATTTTTGGATGAGAACAATGTGATGATAACAACAAGTACAAATTTTCAAATGAAAACCATGGGATGAGAACCACAAGTGAGAACCTTCAGAAGAGAACCACAAGTGAGAACCTTCAAAAGAGAACCACAAGTGAGAACTATGTGATGAGAACCACAAGCACAAATTTTCAGATGAGAACCATGGGATGAGAACCACGGGATGAGAACCACAACTACAAGTTTTTAGATGAGAACTATGAGATGAGAACCACAAGTACAAATTTTCAGACGAGAACCGTGGGATGAGAACCACAAGTACAATTTTTTAGATGAGAACCATCGTTGACCGGAACTTCGTTGGCCGGTTGCCGGAGTTTGGCCTTAATGTGGATAGAAATTGGTTGAAATTTGGCCGGACCACCGTCGGAATATTTGGTCGGACCGCCTTTTGCCGCCGAACAACCACCTCCAGCCGTTGTCCTTCCATTACAAATAAATCTTGTTTTTTAAAATTTAAAATTAAACTTTCTATTAAACTTTATTTCTATTTTAATTTTATTTTTTAATACATTTTGTATTTATAAGGTATAAATACAGGGCGTATACTGTAAAATACAGGGCATGAAATAGCAATCCACTTATTAAAACTCCATAATGGTTCTCTTTAAATAAAAAAGTGCTCTATATTAAGAAAAGTGGAATTTTATTTTTTTTGTGAAAAATAATATTTGTATCATTGATTATCCAAAGTTGTTACAAAATTTGGAGTACTACTCCTTGTTGAAAAGCTCAAAGGGCTCGTCTTGAGAAATTGAGTCAATTTATGGGCTATTTTGTTTTCTTGTCTAGGGATCCATTGTAATTTTGGTTCCTGTAAGCCGGATTTAATATCCTCTATAATTAAACCAAAATCTAATCTATCATATGTACATCTCTGATTACTAGTTGTGCATCGCCCATAATAATATCTGGTGCTAGGTTATGTGTAACGCATCCTTTAATAGCAGAAGTTGGAGCAGTGCTTCTGCAACATGTGCAGAGTAGGGCTGTTGTAATTTTATAGATCCCCTATACATCCACTGCTTGTCTTCAGTTCTTACCTACCATCATAGATATGTGCAATTTTGCGCTGTTGCTGCATAAAAAAATAATGATCCTCCCTTCAATTCCATATCAGATGTTTGTTTTACTTCATTCCTTTGCGACTCCTTTGTATCAGTGGGTTTCAACCTTTTGCCATTCTTGATTATTTCCATTTGTTGGAGCGCATATTGAATAGATTGAGCAGGAACCAAATTATGGCTTTTTTCATGCATTGAGGAACGCATTTGTATGATACCATAATTGGTCAAGTAGTAGAGTGGCTAAAGATATCGTATCTTTGTCCAATTCAAGTAGCATATCTCTAACCCAAAGGGACAAGCATCATGGTTGATATTTGTGCCAGCTCATGCAGATCTGCTGCAAGTCAAACATGGTGTGCCATAGGAAAAGACTGATTCTTGGAAGAATTGTCAGGGTCCAAATTCTCTGCATTAAGAAAAGTGGAATTAAGAACCAACCATTGTGAATGCTCTAAGGTACTGATTATAGATATGCAAAGATTTGGGTGAGACGGTCTCACCCAATCTTATAGTGAAGCAAATGATTTGAATACAATTGTTTGAACATAGAAAATGACTAGATATTTTGTGTAATTTTTAAAACTTATTTAGTCCATCTTCTCATCATAAGTTGTGGTAAGACGATCTTATATGAATGAGTATTTCTCTTATAAATATTTTACGTCTGCCAAACTCATCTACAAATTGATAATCTTAAAATGGAAAATGGTTTATTCTAAACTATACACAAGCAAAGTTAGCACTGGACTGAGATTCACAGTGGCATCACAGTTCACAAGTAGCATAAGCTGAATGAATGAGGCCAAGAAGATATAGGCAAATCTGGAGAGAATCAAGCTCCTAAATGCAATGTTTGTCCTCTTTCATTTTGCTTCGCTCGTAAGAAACAGAGGACCTTAATTTTTTAGAATAACAAAGTCGGCATCACCTTCTACGGCCTTTCCCTAGGGCAGTGGCGGAACCAGCAATATATATTAGGGGGGCAAAAAAGAGATTAAATTTATTTTTGCAACGCTAACGCTAATGATTTTGCAATGCCAGTGGCGGAACCGGCAGGCGGCGGAAGGCGGTGGCTGGCCGGTGGTGGATCTACGCGTTTAATGGTTTGGAGTTGGAGCCAAACGTTTGATATATTGCTTTGCTGCCTCTCAAGAGATATATTATTAGGTTAGGCCATAATGACCATTAGTTATTTAAATTTTGTTTGGGCCAACCTTATATTTTTTTTGTTTAGTTATACCAAAAAAAAAACAAAAATCTTCATCTTCTTCAATCAGCGCCTCTGCGCAGTCACGGCCATTTCCGCTCGCTCCGACGCCGATGACTCAAGGGGGGCGAAATCCGGTGGCTTCTGGTGGCTCTAGGACTAAATTTTGGGCCGCCGGATCTTAGGGGAGACGCTAACACCCCCTCGCCCCCTAGTTCCGCCACTGCCCTAGGGTATGGGTGAGTGAAGGTTGTAGGGCGTACCAATTTCTCAAACATTCCGCCAATCTCCTAATCCATGTGGAACCACTACTTAAATCTCGTTTCCCCAAAAGGATATAATCCTCGCCCTCATGGCTTCGGCCGTAACGACACCACGTCCATAACAGAGGAGGTAAATTACTGCTTTCAAGGGTTCGGCACGCGGTCCTCGAATATACTCGGTGGCCATAAGGAGCACCTCCACAGGAGAATACTCCCACACTGCGCCTGCCGAGATTCGAACCCCTCCCCATGGGGAATGGAACCTCTCCTCAAATCTCGTTTTCCAATGTATTTGTGTTCGGTGGCCCTGGATTGTAAAATAATCCCTCCCATTTTTTAATAATGGCTCTGTTAAACAACAAACTTTTCAAAAAATGCTTGATCATCAATAACTTTAATTACGTATAATAATGGATATTATGTGATATGTCTTTGACTTTAGTTTTTAAGAAGTGAAATGTTATACTCTCCCCGTCTTAGATTAAATTGTACAAGATTTTTTCCACAGTCTCCAACACACGCGTTTGAACATTAATATATTTAACTACGTATAATATCGGTAAACAAAAAGTTGTTTT
This sequence comes from Rubia yunnanensis, assembly GCA_037428765.1. Lineage (NCBI taxonomy): Eukaryota > Viridiplantae > Streptophyta > Magnoliopsida > Gentianales > Rubiaceae > Rubia > Rubia yunnanensis. The sequence continues at coordinate 133,662,450 of CM075062.1, forward strand.
CTAGAAACTACTTGATATAACGAATCCAACGACATTACTACAACAATATTATTGTTTATATGTCTATTCAAATATGTAGTCAAAGTTTTCTTAGTTTGACTGAATTTTTGATCATGTTCAATTTAATTTGGGATGGAGGGAGTAATTGGTTATTGTATGAAAATAGGTGGTCGAATCACAGTTGTTTTTTTAAAAAAGATCATTGTTTTTTTTTTTAAAAAAAATTGGGTAATAACTCAAATGAGCCCCCAATAAAATCCCTCCCCTCTCCTTGCCCTGGTGGGAATTGAACCCATGATCTCATGGTAATAGCACTAGACTTCAACCGCTAGGCTAACATTCAATTAAAAAAAAAAAAGATTAGAGGGAGTATATGTTTAAAATATAGCCTTATTCATTAAAATTGTCATCCTTTCCTTATTGAGATTGTTTTTCTTCTAATGCTTTCTAACACATTTTTATATATTTAGAAGGGATATACAGTGTAGATTTTCTATCTTAGCCCTTCCTTTATGATTTGTTATTCCATTTTTCTAATAACGTACTTTTCTAATCAATCTTATACTATATTAATATCTTTTTGTATAAAATTTGAAATTAAAAAAAAGTGTCTTTTTATTGGGAGTCATGTTAAAGGATCGAACGGAGTATTACATAAAATCTTATTTTGACGGTCTACCCATTAAAAAAATTATTTTATAATTAATATAATTAATTTGATATTTATTGCAATGAATTCTCATAATTATAAAAATATTTTAAAATATATCTTAAAATATAAATTATTATAATGAGATTTGTTACGATTGTTTTAATCGTTAGGTTGTTTAACATATGACGCTTCTATGGTACTGAATTGTGAAAATAACCTTAATTTAATTTAATTTATATGAATTGAACTAAATTACATAGAATTGAACTGAATAAAATTGCAATTTAATATTATATTTTTAAATTTGTTCTCTAAAGACATCCATTTTTTTTGTTTTTTTAAAATATTTTTTTTGTATATGTTTTGAAAATATTTTTGAAATGAAAAAGGGAATCAATTTGGTACTATTTTAATTTAAAATAATATCCTATTATAGCTTAAAAGCTACATATTGAAGCATATGAAAAGTGCCTTCATATCATGTCTCCCAATCTTATTTTTATGGAATTGAATTAAATTAAATTGAATTAAACTAAAAATTAAATATATAAATATAGAAAAATAATATCAATACGACTAATAAAGTTAATTTTATTAAATTAAAGTCATGTACAATTTAACAATAACTGTTAATTAATTACTTTTGTAAAAATTGGTATACAATTCCCTAAATCAATCAAAATTTCAATCTAAAGTTAACACCTTACATCAGCAGACCTAAACATCGTACACAAAGAGCAGTCTGCAGAGTGGTGCACCTCACCTCGAGAAGGAAGATGATCAATACCCACAATTGTCTTAATAAAACCACAATCCAGCAATAAAAGTACAATGTGGACCATGATCACACTATTCATTAGCTATAAATGAAGACCAAGGATAATTAAAGAGGTAGGGGCATTTTCTCAATACAAACAGTAGATAGAAGCCAAAAGTAACTTAAGCAATAGAATTTAGTTGCGCACGGAAACTCACCGAGACCTTATTCGCAAGTGCAAGGGATGATCAAGCTGACTTGCACTCCTAAATATTGCAGTGGATCAGAAGGAATTTCCCGCATTAGTTATATACCACTATCAAGGTGCTAATTACTTGCGTGTGAAAGTAATGACAGTTCAATTAGAAAAACACATCTTAAGTATTAATTTATCATTTTAATTAGGATCTACCGATACATCTTCAATGTGATAATTTTCCATATCTTTTTTATGAGAAACATTACCAAACTTATCAAGAAAATAACTCTCCACATATTAAGGGGGGTTTAACCTCGCAAAGAGATGAACTATACAAAAAAATTATGATAAAAAACTAAACATAAAAACAATAAATAAATAAATAAAATTATTTTTCATTAATGATTGAAGTCGATGGAAGTTAGGTTAGATATTTTATTCAAAGAGGAAAAACGAGTAGGAGAGGGAGAGTTTTTCACGCATTATTGGAATTTTAAAAAATAAAAATAAAAAACACCTTGCAATATATTATCTCTTTTCTTTGAATTCAGAATAAATACTTCTCCATTTATTTGTATTTGGCACCATAATTTTATGTTATTGACTTTAGATAAGTGAATGAAAATGAATGAAAATGAATTCATTTTTTTAAAAAAGAAACGAGTGGATCAAATTAAGGTATCTTGACAAAAATAGAAACTATGCTAATATAAAAAATTTGAAAAAGAAAGTGCGCCAATTACAGGGAACGGGAGGGAGTACGAAATTTGTCCGATGTAGGAATTTTGTCCTTGAAACACTAAATCTAACATTTTATTCAATTGTAAATTTCACTATAAAATGGTGTGAATGTGTAATTCAGAATGATTTCATTGATGCAAGCGCGTTACAATTTATAGAGTACAAGAGCTATACATTCATTGTATCTAGCCTACTCTAAATATAGACAAGAAATATTACAAATAAATACAAGAATATCTTAATATCAATCAAGATATTCTATCAATAAATACAAGAATATCTTGATATCAATCAAGATATAAAATATCTTGATTGATATTAAGATATTCTTGTATTTATTTGTAATATTTCTTGTCTATATTTAGAGTAGGCTAGATACAATGAATGTATAGTTCTTGTACTTTATAAATTGTAACACCCTTGCATCAATGAAATCATTCTGAATTACACATTCACGTGGTATTAGATTTGGTTCCCATACACATTCGTTAGGTGCAGTATTCAAACCCTAACCTTACAAACCCTAGCCCACTGCTAGGTGTCTAAAGCTCTTCCGACCCAGACCAAATCCTGCCGCCGGTGTGCTCTCGTCGTCCCGATGGAGACCGAAAAATCTCTAACCTACGCCACCATGATCCATATGTGGCCGATCAAGCTCAACACCGGAAATTTCATGGAGTGGCGATCTCAGGTGCAGGTGTTGTTTCAATCTGCTGGGTTTATTGCGTACCTCGATGGTTCTCTGCCAAAACCCACCGCTTCTGCTGCTGGAACGTCGGATTCCTTAGCTCTCACGCCGGAGGCTTGGACGGCGCAGGACAAGGTCCTTCAGGCTCTTCTCCGATCGTCGCTCACCGAAGAATCCATGTTAGAAACGATCGGCTGCGAGACTGTTCAGGCTATGTGGGAGGCTCTGGCGGCGGCGTTTGATAACACGTCCAACGCTCGAGAGTTGCAACTCCGTGACGAGCTGCACACAATCCGCCGCGGCTCCTTCACTGTCATGGAATATCACCGCCGCCTCAAGACCATCACGGACGACCTTGCTTCTGTTGGATCTCCAGTCAGCAACAAGGATCGTGTCATGATTTTTCTTCGCGATCTCGGCTCAGCCTTCTCTAATTTCCAGGCGGTGCAAATGTCGCAACCCCAGATTCCGGCGTATGCCGACGTTGTCGCAAGGGCCAGAAGTCACGAGATCTTCCTCGCTTCTGGTGGTTCTCATACTGACATGGGTTCTGATCCTGCTCCCGTCGCTTTTGCAGCCTCTGCACAGGCGTTTTTGGGTGGTTTTTCCTCGAACTCCCAGGCGCGTGGCCAACACGCACCACCGACAGGCGCGTCGAACCCCATGTGCGGCCGATCTAGCGGCGGTTCTGGGCGCTCTGGTGGTTCTGGTCGTGCAGTTGGTGGTGGGGCTCCTTTAGTCAATCTGCTGCTGGTGGTGGCGGTGCTCGTCATAGTAAACGAAGGTGGAATCCCAAATGCCAACTTTGTTATGAATTTGGTCACACGGCTCGCACTTGCACCAACCCAAATCCGGAGTCTGCACATCTTGCTGATGCTTTTCAGTCCTCGGTGTCTCTCGACAATGCTTCTGACTGGTATCTAGACTCTGGTGCTACCAACCACATTGCTTCCACATCGTCTGGTCTTGACAGCCTCACTCCCTATAACGGTAACTGTTCTGTCGCTATTGCTAATGGTAGATCTGTTAAAATTACTCATATTGGTCAGCGTCGGTTTTCTCATGATTTATGCTTATCTGATGTGTTGGTGGTACCTGATATTACGAAAAACCTTCTCTCCATTAGTAAACCGACAAGGGATTTACATGTTGTGATATGATTTGATGAAATTTCATTTATTATTCAGACACAGTCTAAAAAAGAAATCGTGGGCCAAGGACGATGTGAGAAAGGTCTTTATGTGCTAGAACAAGGTGGTGCTGCTTTTGTTGCATATATTCAAGCAAATAAACATAAGGCGTCTTTTGACATATGACATGCTAGACTAGGCCATACTTCCCCTTCAGTTATTTCATTATTGAATAAGTTCAACCTAGTTAATGTTACATCAATAATAAATATCTTGTTCTAGCACATAAAGACCGTTCTCACATCGTCCTCGGCCGACGATTTCCTTTTTGGACCATGTCTAAATAATAAACAAATTTTCATCAAATGATATCACAACATGTAAATCCCTTGTCAGTTTACTAATGGAGAGAAGGTTTTTCGTAATATCAGGTACCACCAACACATCAGATAAGCATAAATCATGAGAAAACCGACGCTAACCAATATGAGTAATTTTAACAGATCTACCATTAGCAATAACGATAGAACGGTTACCGTTATAGGGAGTGATGCTGTCAAGACCAGACGATGTGGAAGCCATGTGATTGGTAGCACCAGAGTCTAGATACCAGTCAGAAGCATTGTCGAGAGACACCGAGGACTGAAAAGCATCAGCAAGATTTGCAGACTCCGGATTTGGGTTGGTGCAAGTGCGAGCCGTGTGACCAAATTCATAACAAAGTTGGCATTTGGGATTCCACCTTCGTTTACTACGACGAGCACCACCACCACCACCACCACCAGCAGATTGACTAGAGGAGCCACCACCACCAACTGCACGACCAGAACCACCAGAGCGCCCAGAACCGCCACTAGATCGGCCGCGCGTGGGGTTTGACGCGCCTGTCGGTGGTGCGTGTTGGCCACGCGCCTGGGAGTTCGAGAAAAACCACCTGAAAATGCCTGTGCAGAGGCTGCAAAAGCGACGGGAGCAGGATCAGAACCCATGTCAGTATGAGAACCACCAGAAGCGAGGAAGATCTCGTGACTTCTGGCCCTTGCGACAACATCGGCATACGCCGGAATCTGGGGTTGCGACATTTGCACCGCCTGGAAATTGGAGAAGGCTGAGCCGAGACCGCGAAGAAAAATCATGACGCGATCCTTGTTGCCGACTGGAGATCCAACAGAAGAAAGGCCGTTGGTGATGGTCTTGAGGCGTCGGTGATATTCCATGACAGTGGAGGAGCCGCGGCGGATTGTGCGCAGCTCGTCACGGAGTTGCAACTCTCGAGCGTCGGACGTGTTGTCGAACGCCGCCTCCAGAGCCTCCCACATGGCCTGAGCAGTCTCACAGCCGATCGTTTCTAGCATGGATTCTTCGGTGAGTGACGATCGGAGAAGAGCCTGAAGGACCCTGTCCTGTGCCGTCCAAGCCTCCGCCGTGAGGGCTGAGGAATCCGACGTTCCAGTAGCAGAAGCAGTGGGTTTTGGTAGAGAACCGTCGAGGTACGCAATAAACCCAGCAAATTGAAACAACACCTGCACCTGAGATCGCCACACCATGAAATTGCCGGTGTTGAGCTTGATCGGCAACATATGGATCATGGTGGTGTAGGTCAGAGATTTTCCGGTCTCCATCGGAACGACGAGAGCACACCGGCGGCAGGATTTGGTCTGGATCGAAAGAACTTTAGACACCTAGCAGTGGGCTAGGGTTTGTAAGGTTAGGGTTTGAATACTGCACCTAACGAATGTGTATGAGAACCAAATCTGATACCATGTGAATGTGTAATTCAGAATGATTTCATTGATGCAAGGGTGTTACAATTTATAGAGTATTAGAGCTATACATTCATTGTATCTAGCGTACTCTAAATATAGACAAGAAATATTACAAATAAATACAAGAATATTTTAATATCAATCAAGATATTCTATCAATAAATACAAGAATATCTTGATATCAATCAAGATATTCTATCAAATGGTAAGTGTTATAAACTAGTTACACTTTATATTTGAAGAAAATCACTTAATAGTTAAATTTAAGTGATTTTGTAATGGAAAACGTAGTAAAAAAAAAAAAAAAATAGAAGACGAGGACACATGCTAAGAGCATCTCCATTGCATGGAGGGTTTTCCTTATTTAACGGGTACAAATGGTAGAATCTGATTGGAACATCGATTCACCTTCAATCTGACGTAATATTAAATGTTTCGACTGTGGGTCTCGTTTGAAATCATTCTCCAATCCAAACTTCAAATGAATAATTATTATGTAACGTGAATATGCTACAAACTCCCAATTATTATGTGACGTGTATATATATAATATTGAAATTGTATTTTAATATTATATTTGATCTCAACAAATATTATATGAGTGCGTCTATTCAAAGACGGTCTTTCCATAAGTCATGGAAAGACCAAGGTTTAAAGTGTAAATTAGAAGAAATGAAGATAAAATTTTCAGGTTGGATGAACCGGGTTATAAATTTTATAACTACTACATGTTGCACACTAAATTGTTAATATTGCAACTAAGACCTTTTACCTTTTATTATTCAAATTAAACCCCGTCTTTCCATAAGTCTATGGAAAGACCGTCTTTCCCAATACTTTGCCATATTATATTCATACAATTAATTATATTTTGAATGCATCTAATTATTTGACAAGGGTAATGATGGAGAATAAATAATTATATTGGTTCAATAAAATAGTTTTTATGAACTCGAGTATAACACTAATCGGCACTAACTTATTTTTAGTTCATGTTTAAAATAAAATTGATTCTATTCTAGAAATTAATTTGTTATTTTAATTAAATTAGCTAATTATTAAATAGACAGTGAGTTAAGAAACTTTCTAATTTATGTCTCAATTTTACTTTTATGGAGAAAGAGTAAAAACCAAAAATTAATTGAAATTAATTTTTATTTTTGCCAATCTATAATATATGCATCATTATTATTTATATATTATTAAATATAAATGAATATATTTAGCACTTAACATGTGGATTTTTCATTATTATTAAAATACATCATTCAATTATTTTATAACCTATAAATTCATAGTTACTTTTTAGAATTTGAAAAAAAAATGAATTCTAATGTTAATAGACTAATACTTATAATTTTTTGAGTATAAATTTTTATATATATATATATATATATATATATATTACCACATAGGTTGAAAATATTTTTAAATCTCTTTAAATTATTATTTTATTTTATATATAAAAATAGAGTCCGTCTCTTGAAAGACGGTCTTTCCATAAGTTATGGAAAGATTAAGGTTTAAAGTGTAAATTAGAAGAAATTAAGATAAAATTTTCGGGTTGCATGAACCGGGTTATAAATTTTATAACTACTACATGTTTCATACTAAAACTTTAATATTGCAACTAAGACCTTTTACCTTTTATTATTCTAATCAAACCCCGTCTTTCCATAAGCCTATGGAAAGACCGTCTTTCCCAAGACTTTGCCATAAAAACAAATCAAAGTTTAAAATTAATTTTGCCATTTCATTTTCCAATGTAGTTTGGTTTATTTTTAGTGGTGTACAAAATTATTGTAAACGTGAATTTGAGAATTTTTCCAAACAAAACTACATCAAAACACCAAAGTATCTACCCCAATAAAAAAAATTAAATAAGACGCTTTTGTTTTTTTGGTGTGGCTGATTTAGCAAAACGCGGCCTTCGATATCATACTCGGAGAATAGAAGTCCATTTCGATGGGGTCACTTATATTTTTAGCCATGTAATATCAATGTTCGCCTCCGACACCTCCGACTCCTGTATTGGAGATTAAATTTAATAATAGGCGCTAGTAAATCTTACCTGGCAATTAAAGTTTCCTCTAACAAAATCCGCATTGGAGATGCTCTAACATACCAATTCCAACAAAGGCAACATCCTATTGGCAATAAAATGGAAGTCAAATGCAATCTATTTTTGGATAGATTCGAACACTCAAATTTGTATGATATCTATATCTATACTATCTTAAAAACGTGAGTTTTTTTTTTTCAATAGGTTTAGGTACGTTGATCGGTGACCTTGAGTTCAATTCATCCTCCCCCTCTATTTTCTCCTCTCGGTTTCTCTCAATCTAGAAGACGCTGGTCGGTAAGTGGTAGACGGTAGGCGGTGAATTTTAAGGCCGTCCTATGCGGCTCTACCATGCTTCTCCAATAACTTTGTCAAAGCCACATACCTTCTACACCAGTCGCCAGTCGCCGGTCCTCAGTTTCCGTTGAGGTTCAGATCTCAAGCTCTTTTCCTCTTGCTTGGTTTTGCTTGGTTCGAATTTCATATGTTGAATGCATGTATGGCTCACGTTTGGTTTTTATTTCATGGGTTTTATGACAAATCCTGCGTTCCTTCTATGTAATTCTTAAATTTAAAAGTTTGATGCTGAATTCCAATGAAACTTGATGGATTTTACCCAAAAATCAGCATCAGATGCCTGACCTTTCTCAAGTGTGAGAGTTCCAGTTAATAGTGGAAAGCGAGGCTTGTAAGCCACTGGCATCCAAAAGAAACATTCTATTGAGATGTTATACGAAACAAAAATTTGTCTCTCCATTTGCAATATGTAACTCCTAACTAACAAGCTTATTTGTTTAATTTCTGCCACTTTGTAGCCCACACTCCGTAGCTATGACCTTTAAATCCATTGTTGCACTTAACTTTAAAAAATAATTTTGCAAGTCCAACAAGAGCGTTGATAGTTACATTTGAGTAAATCTCCATTGTCCTCATGTAGACTCAAATGATGGCGGGAGCGCTGAGCAGCTTTGAGTTGTCTCAATCAAGCTCTGGAGGCACTTTCTCTCTCGGTGCCAAGCATTATAGCGCTAACAGAATGGTGGGTATGTTATTTGACCTCTGCTTGTTTTAGTCTGTATTTTTTTAATATTGTGTTTTGTTGTGTACTTTGTTCAGGAACGGTTGTAGTAGTAGTTAATAAATAACTTCATTTGGTGTTTCCCCTTAATTATTAATGTGATTTATATTTAAGGAGTTAAATAGATTATGAATGATTCGTTTGTAAATATTTGAGTACTGTTTATGCTCATTGGCATACCAATTTATTGATGCTTATGCTTGGATTCCAGTCTCTGCAACTCTTAAGGACAGTACTATTGAGAAGGAATGTGAACTATGTATCCTGATTTTCTACCAAACAAAGCCATATTTAGTTCATATTGAAATGCCTCCTTAGTGGTTCCCACCATCTAACCGATTCTCAAACTTGTTGATATGGATCATATGAGAAATTGTGTTAAGTCTAAGATAGGATGCTCCAAATTTTATTACTACATCACAGTGTTAGTCTCTCATGTGGCATCTATTTATAAATGAAGCTACGTTATATGCAGCTATATGTAGTAAAGGAGCATGGCTTCGGGATGAGATCATACAACTGACCCCAAGTAGTGGGGTAAAGGCTTAGTTGATACTGTTGTAGAATGTTGTACGAGCCTCATTCCTGTTCTAATACGTAACTTCACCTTGCTGAGTATAGCCATATGATGAGATATTTCTGACTGTTTGTAGGAAGGCTATCATTTATTGTATATAATGTCAAACTTTTGTGGTTGTTTACCAACCAAAAGCCACCCGAACATGCCGTGAACGTGCGCTTAAGGTTTTCTCAAGTTATTAGAGAAAAGGGTTTGTTGGTAACACTCAGTGATTCCATGTTTCAAAAAATTTAGACAATTTGTTCAGTCGTGATAAGCCAAAGTTCCTCAAGTCCGATTACCTCGGAAGTCTTGGCTTATACTTATAATCCTGTAATTTTGAACTTTTTTTTATTGTTGTGACTCTGCAAGCTGCATATGGAAGAGTCTTTTGGTTCATAGTAAGTTAATTGTTTAAATTGAACGTTAGAGTTGAAAATTCCATCAAATTGATAAAAAATTAGTTGGATTTACTGACAAAATATGGCTGCATGTAAACAAGGTTGGAAACTTGAGAATACAATATGATCTGTGTACCGAAGTGCATTGAACGGCCACTTCAATCTTCCTCAGGTTCAAAAGGCACTTCATGTTTACAACAGAGGAAGTTCATCTAAATGGCCAACCTGCAGGTACTTCTAGAGTTTACGATGTTTTTTTTGCATAACATAGTAATCACTTTAAGAGCTGCAATAAAAATTAGCATTTACGTTTTTGCCTTCAAGCATCTTGTATAGTATATTAAGATTTTGGAATTTCTTCATTCTTTTACCGAACCAGAATTTGTTATTCTATACCTTGGGTTTTATTTTTCATTAAATTAATAAGTAAATATATAAATGCATTAACATCCATGATGTAAGCATCTAAATTTAAGAGACATCTTTGAATTACTGTTGTAGCTACGCTTGTCAATTTTATTTTCGTGTCTTCTGAGTTTTGAGTCTGTTGGACTAGGAGCACTTTATATTTGGGTACGATATGTTTTAACCTATCATAAATGCTCTTAAGCATTGCTAATATTGAAGATCTATTTCGGTTCTCCTTCTTATGTGTTTACCTCATTCTCGGTTTTCATTAGGTCAGGGTAAATTTTAGGTCTGGTCCTCCTGGTCTGGATGACCACAAGGATTTCTCCTGGCGTCAGAACCAGTTTTTCACAAGTTCAAAGCCATTTACGTTTCTGCGCCTTGCCGGGTTCAAAGCCAAAAAACTCAAAAGTTGCTTCAAGAAAATCTTACAGGTTAATGGTTTCCCTAATCTCTAATCTCACTCTTTGCAATTTTTTTCTGTTTACGACTGGTTGATGAGTTTTCTATGAATGGTCATAATCACACTTGTTTACGTCAATGTAGCAATGTGACTGGGTTGAGTTTATTCTCATTGCCTATTGCAGACAGTTTCGTGTCTCACATTGCAATTTCTCGGATTCTTAGTGTAGCATTACTATTAACTATTATCCTCGATTGTTTTTTTCTACTGTAGACATGGATGCGAAAGTAAAATCAATGATCAAGAGTTGTATCGAGCGTATCGGGCTTTAGCTAAAAAATATGATCATTTGAGTGGCGTTCTTCGGCATGCTCAGAAGGCTACGTAAGAAGACTTCCCAAATCAAGCCCCCCTTTGTCTTGTATGAAGATTCGCCTTCAAGATCTTTGGGCCATGACATGATCCTCAGACCCCACATCTCTTACATCCCCTTCGGGCAGCTTTAGTTTTCGCAACTGATGTTGATGCTCCTAAAAAGGGCTTGAACCTATCAAATGAGATGCTTGGGGTGAGTGAAGGAGAAACTAAGAGCCATGAAAATGTAGATCATAGTTTGCAAGTTGAAGATGACCCTTGATGATATGAAAATTGAGAAAGATACAATTTTTGTTCAATATGAACCCTGTATGAAGAAGTTATCAAATTTGAATGGGCAGCTTGCTAATGCTCAAAGAGATTTTATGAGATTCAGTATGCAACCAATCCGGGCAGAAATCAAAGTTCAGGCACTGAAGGAAACACTTACCCGAGTTGAGGTTGAGAAGGATGATGCACTACTGAAGCATGACAAGTCCATGCAGATAATTTATGGTGTCCAGAGGATTTAGATGGATCTAAATTAAAAGCAATTAAAGCAAAATCTGAAGCAAATTCTTAATGTATCCGAGTTAAACAGTGTACTATAACTAGTTTATTTTGAAAGTGGTAACTATCTATAAATTTAATCAATCGGAACACATTAATACTTACTCTATTTCATTTTATTTGGCCCGCATTTTAATTTTATTAAATTTTCAATATTAATTTTATTTGACAAAATTTCCTTAATTTATCAATTAATTGTACATTAGTTCATTTTAAATTTAATTTTATCCACTTATTTCATTTTCGCCACTCATTTTTTCTGACAAATGATCGGTTACGAGAATTGTAAACTAAAAATACATGCCAAATCATTGTTTTTTGTAAATTACTATACAAATTATAAATTGAAATTCATAAATTCAAATAACACTATAACATACAACACCTATTACCTCCATTTTTCAGGGTTTTTTACCTCAGTTTTTTCATGGCGAAAAAACTGAGGTAAATGTAGGTGAAGTAAAAAGTGTACTATTTACCTCGATTTATAACCGATATTTGCGACATTTTTCTTATCGACGTCGACCATACCAATAAGACAAGCGATGTGAGATGAAAGTCTGTAGCGTCGTTTCAGTCTACGTCGTTCTGAAGAACAGCGACATCGCGTAATGAAGTGACCGATGTCGAGTGTATGCTGACGTGGAATGATGAATAATACGATGCAATTTTGAATTGGCAATGTCGCAAAAAAAATGACATGCCGGTTCTACATGCGACGTCGCTTCTGTGTCATATGATCACCGGTAAGTGCAACATCGCAGATCAGTCATGGAAAGAACGTTTTGGTTAAATTATAATTTTCAATATTTGATAAGTCGTAGAGGTTCGTCGATATCCATTGCATGTTATTTAGTATTGGATTACTCTAGACATGGTTAAACATCATACAACAATCAATTTTCATTACATTCTTGTGGGAAAATAAACTATGACACATTAAAATCCACAAAATTAGATATAACATTTATTACAAATTCATGTTACAATATATAATATATCATAAGGTTGATATTTAATTTAAACATTAAATGTATTGAACCACCATATTGTCTACGTTGTGAGGCATTAAAATTGTTAGGGCGATTAGTAAAATGACAAGTCATCTATGTACAGTCCATTGATAACTCTCGTTGTCCTATTACACCCAATACATAGGAAACAAAATTTATGTTATAATTGGGCAGTCTGAAATTTTAAAACACATAACATAGTCATACTTAGACGACGTGAATGTCAACTTGGAAAAAATGGATATGGGTAGAAGCGACATCGCACATTACAGTAATTGATGTCACTAAGGACGACTTAAGTATGTCGGATATTCAAGATATTTCATGCTTTTTATTGACATGTGCATCGTCGGTTTTAATTTGGTTGTACATCGCAAAGGCCTACTAACAGTGACCGACGGCGCACATTCATATTGTGTTCATACAAAAAAGTAATTATTGTACACAATCAGCCCTAATCTAAGCATTTTTCCTCATTCCTTACAAACATGGGATCATCTTGGAAACGAAAAAAATATACACTATATAACATGTAACACAATCATCATATATTATGAAAATATACAGGCTTTTATCAATGAGAAAATTAACATATAGAAGGTATGGTAATTAAATTGCTAAATTAACATTGAACGTATGGAAAACTACCTCAATTAAATTGATGCTCCATCATCAGACACTTGTTGATGTGTGGGAATTTTTTTTTGATTGAGCTCTTGAATTTTTGTATTAATGGTGTGAATGGAGAGGATTATGTGTTGTAGCTAGGGTTTGGAGAAAGTGTGTTATAGATGAAACAAGGGATATAGTGCTGGCATTAATGAGTTGAAATTTTGGAGGGGGGAATTTTTGCTTCAAATTTTTGTTTCCCGCCGGAAAGTTCATTATTACCAACGTCGGCCTTGGTTTGGTCGTGGATCCGCATGTGGCGACATACACTCGACGTCACACACTAGGACCAATGGGTAATTTTTGAAAAGTGTCGTAACAGACTCCGTTTTAAGATTGGGGCACCTTCCATCGACCATTTTGATCCCAGATGAAAACGACAATGCCGTCTAAATATGAATATAAAAATGTTATCTACAAATTTGCATTTGGACTTGTACCACTTTCTTGGAGGGACCTAAGTATAAATATTTAAAAGTCCACTGCTTGTCCCAAACTCGATTCCGATCGTCTGAAAAAGAAACGTTGTCATATCTAGTCCAACTTATAATAACCGAGAGTAACAAATAAGAAACTGCTCTTATCCCACGGAGACTTCCCAGCCAAGTTCTTCCAACTAACCCCTTGTATACTTATAAGTAATCATCTAAAATTTACTTTAGACCACGTACTAGCGCTTTCTAAAATATGATAGACGGAATTTTACTATATTTTATTTTCATAAAAAACCGAGAATAAGAAATTTCATGTGATTCTACGTGGTGGAATTATCATTCTCCTAACGCGTATCCTAAGGGTATAAATGAAAATACTAATACAAATGACGGACGATTACCCCATTCCATTGATCCAGTCATGCTTAAATCGGAATGTTTTGGTCCCAACAATGTGAATTAGATTAGGGTATCTCCACATTGCATTTACACTTTTCCCACATTCGTGGAGGGACCTAACTGCTAAAATTTAAAAGTTGACCCGTACTCCCAAAAGCGATTCAAAACGTCCGAGAAGGGACCTTTCCATCTTTTGTCAAACTTTTAATCATAAAAAATGATAAATAAATAGGCACGATCCCACTGAGACTTCCCAGCCAAGTTCTTCCAACTAAATCCTTGTATACTTATAAGTAATCCCCTAAAATTTACTTTAGACCACGTACTAGCGCTTTCTAAATATGATGGACGGAATTTTATTATATTTTATTTTCATAAAAAATAAGAATAAGAAATTTCAAGTGATTCCATGTGGTGGAAATTATTGTTCCCCTAACGCTTATCCTAAGGGTATAAATGGAAATACTAATACAAATGAAGGACGATTACCCCGTTCCATTGATTCGGTCATGCTTAAATTAATACAAATACAAGTTTGCATTTACACTTCTTCCACATTCGTGGAGGGACCTAAATACAAAAATTAAGAAGTTGACCCGTACTCTCGAAAGTGATTCCGATTGAAACGGACAATAATAAAGTTCATGGACAATTATAAAATTCAATAAGTATTTCTAATATGCTATAGAGCGTTAGTAAGGCCAATTATATATTTTTTGCCTAAGTTTTTGTAATTGTTAATTAATCTATGTTTTTGTTATGGGTTGTGTTTTTGGTTTTCTAGTTCTTACTCAGATTTGTTAGTATTGTGTTCTTGTTTGTTTTAGGACATTTTTGTGTAATTTTGTCTCATTAATGTATGCTTTTTGCTGGGTTTCTGTGTTTTTTCCTGTTGCTGTCTCTGATGCATGCAAAGTCGGTCTTCAGTCGCGCGTCATTCGATTTCTACATGGAACGTCATACATTTTTATTTCAAGTTATGCATAAGCCACCATAGTAGTATTGATGTATATATCGATATTACCAATGTTTTAACGACGTTGCATGTAGCCATTTAAGTTAACTTAATGTTTATTTTTGCGACCTCATTTTATCGACGGTCATGACATTGGTCTTGCCAACTCACTCGCAACGTCACTAGTACATGTCAACTCTGTCACTGGTTCAGACTGATATGTTCCTGCGACACATGATCGACGTTGCACGCTGTTCTTATAATGATAGTTTGCCCTAAACATATTGTTCACTTCATATACATGACTAATGGTTGGTAAATGGTCCTCTAGGCGCCCTTTTTTCGAGGTATTTTACCATTTTACATATATATTCACTAATACATATGCACACTTTTATTGAAATTAATTTTTATTTGTATTCAATTTTATAATTCTCCAAAAAAGAAGAAACCCTGAACCGGTAGTGTTCGAGCTTGTAGACCATAAAATGGCTTCAGAAACACGCATTTCCATTGCACTTTGAAGCAACAAAACTTTGGGAAAAACCCAACTTTGGTATGGACTAAAACTAGAAAACTATTAAAATCATGAAATTATTTGATTTTGAGTTAATACATTTGTTTTATAATTTCATATATATATATATATATATTCATAATGATTATTTTTCTGACTAGTACATCCTGATTGAAATTGCACCACTTCTTCCGAATGAGAAAACCCTCGTTGTGCTGTGGTGCTACTGGAAAGAGTGGCTCATGAACTATTTTGGCCAAGGGAAGATCAAGGCCCTGTCTCCGAAGGGTTTTTCCGAGTTCCTTATGGGAAACAACCTGCACATTGGTAATAGAGATGTAAATCAATTAGATTCAGGATAAGAAAGGAATATCCTTTTTGATTGGTTTTGTATATATCATGTTCCATATTTGCCTGGGTCTTGTATACCCTTTGTACTCACTATATATATGAATACACATAACTACAATTATTTGTGGGTTTTACATTCTATCATGGTATCAACCAGGTCTCTCTAATATTCTTAGCTTTTATCTCTCAATTTTCCCAAAATTACCAATTTTCCCGTCCTTCCAATCGGTTGCCACCCACCACCGCCATCTTTTGCAGTTGTTCAGTTACCAGTCCGATCATCTTCAGCAACATACTTACTGACCACATTCTACAGATTTTCCGACATTCCCCAACGTGCAGTTCTTCTCCCATTGTTGCCCTATTCGCGTCTCTGGCCTGTCATCGACTGCTGATCACAAGCTTGCACTGTGTGATCAGTCTGATTGGCCACCTACCCCCAAACTTGATCCACCCTGGACCACCAATCGCTGGTTTTCCCTCTCTACTGCCTCCGACACATCCGACACATCCAGCTTCTTCACCGCCGTTCTTACTTCTCGGTGCTCAAAGCTTCTTTGTTCACTGGTGTTCTCGTTATCTTCACAGAATTTCCTTTCTTTATCTTCTTCGTCAAATTAGCATACTCGAAGTTCTCCCTAGAAGTGCGTATAGCCACGCGTGTATGACCCGGAAGCTCGCCTACTCCCTTGCTGCACGTGTTTTTCACTCGCTTGCCAGACATTCCATAAGTGCATGCTCTATTCTGTAGCTTCCAGTCGAATCTTTTTAGCATTAAAAAAACAACAAAGAAGTTATGGATTCTTTTGATCTACTCGAGTGTCAATGGTGTCACATCTCGGGTCATGTTGCCCTAAATTGCACGATGAATGGTACCAGTTGCAATGTCAGTGGTGTAAAAAATTTGGTCACTTTACCTCGATATGTCCTCAATTGGTTTCTCATGTTCTTTCTTCTGGCTCTTTATTGCATGCTCATTAGATAGCTGATTCTGGCTCGACCAACACATGACTTCTTCTCCATCCATTCTTGATCGTGTGACTCCTTATTCTGGTAATAATCATGTTATTGTTTGTAATAGTTCTCCTCTTAACATTACCCATGTTGGTCATTCTCGAGTCTCTAGTTCATTATCATTGTCTGATGATTTGGGGGTTCCCAAAATTATGAAATATTTGCTGTCCATTAGCAAGTTGACTCGGGATATAAATGGTGTTATTTGTTTTGATGATTCTTCTTTCACTATTTTGAATAAGTTTACCAGAGATGTTATTGAAAAAGGTCATTGTGATAGTGACTTCTATGTTTTAGATCATGGTGGTAATGCTTTATCTTCTTTTGTTGCATCGAGTGCTTCTAAATCATATTTTGAACTTTGGCACAATAGATTGGGTCATGTGCCTCAGAACATCATTTCTTCTTTGAGCAAGTCTAGATGTTTGTCAGTTACTAGTTTGCTGCCTAAGCCTCATTTATGTCCCGCTTGTGAAATGGCTAGATGCAAACATCTTTCTTTTAATGATAATTTAAAATGTGCACCACACATACTTGATTTAGTTCATTGTGATCTTTGGGGACCTTCACTTGTTATCTCTCGAGCTGGCTACTCCTATTATGTTATTTTTGTTGGTGATTTTTTTCGGTTTACTTGGTTCTATCCTCTGTGATGAAAGCTTATATGAATTTTGAGGCACTTGTTGAGAATACATTGTCTACCACCATTAAAGTGTTTCAAAGTGATGGTGGAACCAAGTTTCTAAATCATCGCATGCAATTTCATTTTGCGTCAAAGGGCATTCATCACCAACTTTCTTATCCATACACTCCAGAGCATAATGGTTACGCAGAGCGGAAGCATTATGACATTACTCAGATAGGATGTCGAAGCTCTTTCATTCCGACCTTCATCATTCATTTTAGTACGATGCTTTCTCTATAGCAGGCTACATCATCAACATGTTGCCTACTCAGGTTTTATCTGATCAGTCTCCGCTCTCTGTTATTTTTGGCACTACTCCTGATTATTGCAACTTTAATCCTTTTGGCTGTCGAGTTTTTTTGTATTTGCGCCCTTATGCTTCTCATAAATTAGTGCATCATAGTTTTCCATGTATTTTCTTGGGATACAGTTCTCAGTATAAGCATTATCGTTGTCTTAATCCTTCCACGAAGAAAGAGTACATCACTCGCCATTCTCGGTATAGGATATTTTTTCCAGCTACCCGTACTGGTACTGTTGCAAATTTATCAACACTAGATGTTTATGCTTTTTTGGAGCCTTCGTCAGTTCAACCGGAGGTCTTTGAACCATCTTCTTCAGCACAATCACCCATTATTTAAGAAAATTAAAATTTCCATATGTACCGAAAGCTCACGGTATTTATGAAAATTGAATTTGTTTGCCACAGGGTGACCAACTGCATGTTCGACAACAGTCAGCGCCACCAACACAGTCAACATCATCACCGTTGCCTCATGCATCGGCCATCTTGGCCGCACGTGTGCGTCAGACACTGCCACGCCAGTTACCGATGCCTTCCCTGACAGCGCCGATCGAACACACTTCTCCAGTGCCGCCATCACCACTGTATGCTCGATTGTGCCATCTGCCTCGGGTTCTGTGCCCGCCGTCTCGATATCACTGCCATTCTCAAGATCCATGCTATTGCCCATTGCAAATCCTTCTTCCCGATATCTGATGAATACTCATTTGCGCATTGGTTCTTTATGGTACGCAGATTTTTATTATTATGATATTTCTGGTTTACTAAGAGCCTTTTTTCTAAGATCGAGCCCCGGAGTCATTGGTTGGCTGTCAATGATCCTAAATGGATTGGTGCTATTGACTCAGAGGTAAATGCTTTACGCACTCAACATACGTGGGAGTTGGTTCCCTATCCTTCAAATGCCAATGTTGTTGGTTCCAAATGGGTTTACTGGTTGAAATATAAATTGGATGGCTCACTTGACCGACACAAAGCAAGGTTAGTTGCTCAGGGTTTTTCACAATTGCTTGGTTTTGATTATTATCATACTTTCAGTCCAGTGGTGAAGGCATCTGAAGTTCGTACTGTTTTATCTATTATTGTGCATCGCAGTTGGCCTTTTCGACAGTTTGATGTGAAAAATGTATTTTTAAATGAAATTCTTGATTCTCTTGTTTACATAGAGTATCCTGCTGGATACAAAGACCCTATGTGTCTTGATTATGTTTGTCATTTACGCAAGATCATTTATGGTTTGAAGCAAGCTCCCCCGCACTTAAGTTCAGCATTTCAGTTCTTTTTTGACTGGTCTGGGCTTTGTATACAGTTCCTCCGATACCTCATTTGTTTCTCACATGATGTCTCTTTGCTATATTTGTTGGTTTATGTTGATGACATTATTCTTACCGAGAATGATAGCCATCTTATTCAAAAATTTATTGATCGAATTAATCAGGAGTTTTAGATTACCGATCTTGGCACTCTACAATATTTTTTGGGATTGGAGGTTGTTCGTACTTCGGACGGCTTATTCCTTGGTCATGCTAGATATGCCAAGGACATTTTATTGCTAGCTGGCATGCAAGAATCTGCCCTAGTTTCCATCCTTTTTGTGGTTTTTTTACAACTGTCAAGCTCTTCCGGTAAGTCGTTCGGAAACCACACACTTTATTGTTCTTTGGTTAGTGTGCTACAGTATTTGTCGATTACACGTCCCGACTTGTCTTATGCTACCATTAGTCTGTATATGCAAGATCCTACTAATGACCACTACCAAGCTGTTACTCAAATTTTGCGCTATGTGTGTGGCACACTTCATATGGTCTTTAGTTCTCGAAGGGGTTCAGTTCTCAGCCCTCGAAGGGTTTCAGCTCTCAGCTCTCGAAAGGATATACTCTTCTATCCTCGAAGGGGTCTAATTCTCAGCCCTCGAAAGGAAAAAATCTTCTATCCATGAAGGAGTTTAGCTCTCAGCCCTCAAAGGGGTCCACCTCTCATCCCTCAAAGGGATGGACTCTTTTATCCTCGAAGGGGACTAGCTCTCAGCCCTCGCAGGGGTGGACACTCAGCCCTCGAAGGGGGTGGACTCTTAGCCCTTGAAGGAATGGTCTCTCAGCCCTCGAAGGGGTGGACTCTTAGCCCTCAAAGGGATGGACTTTTCTATCCTTAAAGGGGTGGACTATCAGCCCTCGAAGGGGTCTACCTCTCAGCCCATGAAGGGGTCCATCTCTCAGCCCTTGAAGGGATCCAGCTCTCAGCCCTTGAAGGGGTCCAGCTCTCAGCCCTTGAAGGGGTCCAGCTCTCAGCCCTTGAAGGGGTTTATCTCTCACCCCTCGAAGGGATGAAGTCTTCAGCCCTCAGCCCTTGAAGGGGTTTATCTCTCACCCCTCGAAGGGATGAAGTCTTCAGCCCTCAAAGGGATGAAGTCTTCAGCCCTCAAAGGGATGAAGTCTTCAGTCCTTCGAAGGGGTTTAGCTCTCTTCCCTCGAAGGGGTCCAGCTCTCAGCTCTCGAAGTGATAGAATCTCAGTCCTCGAAGGGGTCCATCTCTCAGACCTCAAAATGATGGACTCTTCTATCCTCGAAGGGGTCTAGCTCTCAGCCCTCGAAGGAGTGGACTCTCAGCCCTCGAAGGGGTTGACTCTCATCCCTCGAAGGGTTGGACTCTTCTATCCTCGAAGGGGTGGAATCTCAGCCCTCGAAAGGATGAACTCTTCTATCCTCGAAGGGGTGGACTCTTAGCCCTCAAAGGGGTCTAGCTCTCAGCCCTCGAAGGGGTCTAGCTCTTAGTCCTTGAAGGGGTCCAACTCTCAGCCCTCGAATGGGTCTAGCTCTAAGCCTTTGAAGGGGTCTAGCTCTCAACCATCGAAGGGGTTCAGCCCTCAGCCCTCGAAGGGGTTTAGCTCTCAGCCCTCGAAAGGGGTTTAACTCTCAGCCCTCGAAGGGGTCCAGCTCTCAGCCCTTGAAGGGATGAACTCTTCTATCCTCGAAGAGTCTATCTCTCAGCCCTCGAAGGGATGGAGTCTTCAGTCCTCGAAGGGGTGGATTCTCAGCCCTCGAAGGAATGTACTCTCAAGGCTCGAAGGGGTGGCCTCTCAGGCCTCGAAGGGGTCTAGCTCTTAGGCCTCGAAGGGATAGAGTCTTCTATCCTCGAAGGGGTCCAGTTCTCAACCCTCGAAGGGATGAACTCTCAGTCCTCGAAGGGGTCCAGCTCTCAGCCCTCGAAGGGATAGAGTCTTAAGTCCTCGAAGGGGTCCATTCGAGGTCCAATTCTCTGCACTCGAAGGGGTCTAGCTCTCAGCCCTCGAAAGGATGGAGTCTTTAGTACTCGAAGTGGTTTAGCTCTCAGCCCTCGAAGGGGTCCATCTCTCAGCCCTCAAAGGGATGAACTCTTCTATCCTCGAAGGGGTCTAGCTCTCAGCCCTCGCAGGGGTGGACTCTCAGCCCTCGAAGGGGGTGGTCTCTCAGCCCTTGAAGGGATGGACTCTCAGTCCTCGAAGGGGTGGACTCTCAGCCCTCGAAGGGGTGGACTCTCAGCCCGTGAAGGGATGGACTCTTCTATCCTTGAAAGGGTGGACTCTCATCCCTCGAAGGGGTTTAGCTCTCAGTCCTTGAAGGGGTCCAGCTCTCAGCCCTAGAAGGTGTCTAGCTCTCAGCCCTCGAAGGGTTCTAGCTCTCAGCCCTCGAAGGGTTCTAGCACTTTAGTCCCCGAAGGGGTTTAGCTCTCATCCCTCAAAGGGGTCCAGCTCTCAGCCCTCAAAGGGATGGAATCTTCTATCCTCGAAGGGGTCTAACTCTCAGCCCTCAAAGGGGTGGACTCTCAGCCCTCGAAGGGATGTACCCTTCTATTCTTGAAGGGGTGGACTCTTAGCCCTCGAAGGGATGTACCCTTCTATTCTTGAAGGGGTGGACTCTCAGCCCTCGAAGGGATGGACTCTTCTATCCTCGAAGGGTGGACTCTCAGCCTTCTAAGGGGTCCAGCTCTCAGCCCTTGAAGGGGTCCAGCTCTCAGCCCTCGAAAGGGTTTAGCTCTCAGCCTTCAAAGGGATGGAGTCTTCTATCCTCGAAGGGGTCCAGCTCTCTGAACTCGAAGGGATGGACTCTTCTATCCTCGAAGGGGTGGACTCTCAACCCTCGAAGGTTTCTAGCTCTCAGCCCTCCAATGGGTCTAGCTCTCAGTCCTCGAAGGGGTCCAGCTCTCAGCCCTCGAAGGGGTCTAGCTCTCAGCCCTCGCAGGTGTATTGCTCTTAGCCCTCGAAGGGGTCTAGCTCTCAGCCCTTGAAGGGGTTTAGCTCTCAGACCTCAAAGGAGTTTGGCTCTCAGCCCTCGAAGGGGTCCAACTCTCAGCCCTCGAAGGGATAAACTCTTCTATCCTTGAAGGGGTCAAGCTCTCTGCCCTCGAAGGGGTGGACTCTCATGCCTCGAAGGGGTCTAGCTCTCAGCCCTTGAAGGGGTCCAGCTCCCAGCCCTTGAAGGGGTCTAGCTCTCAGTCTTCGAAGGGGTCTAGCTCTCATCCCTCGAAGGGGTCTAGCTTTCAGCCCTCGAAGGGGTCTAGCTTTCAGCCCTCGAAGAGGTCCATCTCTCAGCCCTCGAAAGGGTTTAGCTCTCAGCCATCAAAGGGATCCAGCTCTCAGCCCTCTCGATGGGATGAACTCTTCTATCCTCGAAGGGGTTCAGCTCTCAGCCCTCCAAGGGATTTAGTCTTCAGTCCTCGAAGGGGTGGACTGTCAGCCCTCAAAGGGATGGACTCTCAGTCCTCGAAGGGGTGACCTCTCAGCCCTCGAAGGGGTCTATATCTTAACCCACTAAGGGATGGAGTCTTCTCTCCTCGAAGGGGTCCTGCTCTCAGCCCTCGAAGGGATGGACTCTCAGTCCTCAAAGGGGTCCAGCTCTTAGCCCTCGAAGGGATGGAGTCTTCAGTCCTAGAAGGGGTCTAGCTCTAGTTCTCCTCCCTCGAAGGGATGGAGTCTTAAGTCCTTGAAAGGGTCCAGCTCTCTGCACTCGAAGGGGTCTAGCTTTCATCCCTTGAAGGGATAGAGTCTTCAGTCCTCGAAAGGGTTTAGCTCTCAGCCCTCGAAGAGGTCCAGCTCTCAGCCCCCGAAGGGATGAACTCTCAGTCCTCGAAGGGGTCCGACTCTCAGCCCTCGAAGGGATAGATTCTTCTATCCTCGAAGGGGTCCAGCTCCCATCTGGTTTACTATATAAAAGGAATACTTGGAAACGGCACGTTTATGTCAGCTTTCGTCAGGGGCATAGTGGTTATTTCCCTACAAGGCCGAATGTGTGCCCTTCTATGTGCACTCAAGTGGCTTTCCAAAACAAGTCATTTTGGGCACCACTTTTGTCCTTTTGTGCATCCCATTTGTCGAAAGTTGTGGCGCCTCAATGTTCGGCTGCATGTGCTGCCAGTTAGCCGACAAAAATGATTTCATTTTGGGCACTTCTTCGACGGGTGCAGCTCTCAATCCTCGAAGGGGTGCAGCTCTTAGCCCTCGAAGGGGTCCAGCTTTCAGCCCTCGAAGAGGTCCAGCTCTCAGCCCTCGAAGGGTTCCAGCCCTCAGCCCTTGAAGGGATAGACTCTCAGTCCTCGAAGAGGTCCATCTCTCAGCCCTCGAAGGGATGGACTCTTCTATCCTCAAAGAGGTCTAGCTCTCAACTCTCGAAAGGGTGGACCTTTAGCCCTCGATGGGGTCTAGCTCTCAACTCTCGAAGGGGTCTAGCTCTCAGCCCTCGAAGGGGTCTAGGTCTTAGCCCTCGAAGGGATGGAGTCTTTAGTTCTCGAAGGGGTCCAGCTCTCAACACTTGAAGGGGTCTAGCTCTCAGCCCTCAAAGGGATGGAGTCTTTAGTCCTCGAAGGGGTTTATCTCTCAGCCCTTGAAGAGGTCCAGTTCTCATCCCTCGAAGGGATGAACTCTCAGTCCTCAAAGGGGTCCAGCTCTCAGCCCTCGAAGGGATGGACTCTTCTATCCTCGAAGGGGTGGACTCTCAGCCCTCGAAGGGATGTACTCTTCTATCCTCGAAGGGGTGGACTCTAAGCCCTCTAAGGGGTCTAGCTCTCAGCCCTCGAAGGTGCCTAGCTCTCAGTCCTCGAAGGGGTCCAGCTCTCAACCCTTTAAGGGGTCTAGCTCTCAGCCCTCGAAGGGGTCTAGCTCTCAGCCCTCAAAGGGGTCTAGCTCTCAGCCCTCGAAAGGGTCTAGTTTTCAGCCCGTGAAGGGGTCCAGCTCTAAGCCCCCAGCCCTCGAAAGGATTTAGCTCTCAGCCCTCGAAGGGGTTTACTCAGCCCTCGAAGGGGTCCAGCTTTCAGCCCTCAAAGGGATGGACTCTTCTATCCTCGAAGGGGTCCAACTCTCAGCCCTCGAAGAGATGGAGTCTTTAGTCCCCGAAGGGGTGAACTTTTAGCCCTTGAAGGGATAGACTCTCAGGCCTTAAACGGGTGGCCTCTCAGCCCTTAAAGGGGTCTAGCCTTCTGCCCTCGAAGGGATGGAGTCTTCTATCCTCAAAGGGGTCTAACTCTCAGCCCTCGAAGGGATGGAGTCTTCAGTCCACGAAGGGGTCTAGCTCTAGCTCTCAGCCATTGAAGGGATGGAGTCTTAATTCCTAGAATGGGTCTAGCTCTCTGCACTCGAAAGGGTCTAGCTCTCAGCCCTCGAAAGGATAGAGTCTTCAGTCCTCGAAGGGGTTTAGCTCTCAGCCCTCGAAGGGGTCCAACTCTCAGCCCTCGAAGAGATATTCTCTCAGTCCTCGAAGGGGTCCAACTCTCAGCCCTCGAAGGGAAAGACTCTTTTATCCTCAAAAGGGTCTAGCTCTCAGCCCTCGAAGGGAAGGACTCTTTTATCCTTGAAGGGGTCTAGTTCTCAGCCCTCGAAGGGATGGACTTTTTTATCCTCAAAGGGGTTTAGCTCTTAGCCCTCGTAGGGGTAGACTCTTAGCCCTCGAAGGGGGTAGATTCTCAGCCCTCGAAGGGGGTGGACTCACAGCCCTCAAAGGGATGGACTCTCAGCCCTCGAAGGGATGGACTCTTCTATCCTCAAAGGGGTCTAGCTCTTAGTCCTCGAAGGGGTTTAGCTCTCAGCCCTCGAAGGGATGGACTCTTCTTTCCTCAAAGGGGTCTAGCTCTCAGCCCTCGAAGGGATGGAGTCTTCAGTCCTCGAAGGGGTCTAGCTTTCAGCCCTCGAAGGGATTGACTTTTCTATCCTCAAAGGGGTCTAGCTCTCAGCCCTCGAAGAGATGGAATTTTTAGTCCTCGAAGGGGTTTAGCTCTTAGCCTTCAAAGGGGTCCAGCTCTCAGCCCTCGAAGGGATGGAACCTTCTATTCTCGAAGGGGTCTCGCTCTCAGCCCTCGAAGGGGTCTAGCTCTCAGTCCTCGAAGGGGTCCGGCTCTCAGCCCTCGAAGGGGTCTAGCTCTCAGCACTCGAAGGGGTCCAGCTCTCAGCCCTCGAAGGGGTTTAGCTCTCAGCCCTTGGAGGGGTTTAGCTTTCAGCCCTTGAAGGGGTTTAGCTCTCAGCCATCGAAGGGATGGACACTTCTATCCTCGAAGGGGTCTAACTCTCAGCCCTTGAAGGGGTGGCCTCTCAAGCCTCGAATGGGTGACCTCTCAGCCCTCGATGGGGTGGACTCTCAGCCCTTGATGGGGTGGCCTCTTAGCCCTCGATGGGGTGACCTCTCAGAACTCGATGGGGTGGACTCTTAGCCCTCGATGGGATAGAGTGTTCAGTTCTCCAAGGGGTGGACTCTCAGCCCTCGATGGTATGGACTCTTAAGCCTCGAAGGGGTGGCCTCTCAGCCCTCGAAGGGGTCTATCTCTCAACCCTCGAAGGGATGGAGTCTTCTATCCTTGAAAGGGTTCTGCTCTCAGCCCTTGAAAGGGTTCTTCTCTCGGCCCTCGAAGGGATGAACTCTCAGTCCTCGAAGGGGTCCAGCTCTCAACCCTCAAAGGAGTGGAGTCTTCAGTCCTCGAAGGGGTCCAGCTCTCATCCCTACGAAGGGATGGAGTTTTCAGTCCTCGAAGGGGTCCAGCTCTCAGCCCTCGAAGGGATTGAGTCTTCATTCCTCGAAGGGGTCTAGCTCTAGCTCTCAGCCCTCAAAGGGATGGAGTCTTAAGTCCTTGAAGAGGTCCAGCTCTCTGCACTCGAAGGGGTCTAGCTCTCAGCTCTCGAAGGGATGAAGTCTTCAGTCCTCGAATGGATTTAACTGTCAGCCCTCAAAGAGGTCCAACTCCCAACCCTCGAAGGGATGAACTCTCAGTCCTTGAAGGGGTCCATCTCTCAGCCCTCGAAGGGATATACTCTTCTGTTAGAAAAAATCATAATTCTGATCAGATTATAATTGATTCTAGATAAGTCATGTTGACTAAGCTAGAGTTCTACTCTTATTCTATCACCTTATTGTACTCTATTTATTCCTGCCAGTAATACAATATTCCTTACGCAAAATACATCTTATCATCTTCTATTCTCGAAGGGGTCTAGCTCTCAGCCCTCAAAGGGGTCCAGCTCTCAGCCCTCGAAGGGATGTACTCTTCTATCCTCGAAGAGGTCTAGCTCTCAGCCCTCGCAGGGGTAGACTCTCAGCCCTCGAAGGGAGTGGACTCTCATCCCTTTAAGGGATGGACTCTTAACCCTCGAAGGGGTGGATTCTCAGCCCTCGAAGGGGTGGACTCTCAGCCCTCGAAGGGATGGACTCTTCTATCCTCGAAGGGGTGGACTCTCAGCCCTCGAAGGGGTCTAGCTCTCAGTCCTCAGAGGGTTCCAGCTCTCAGCCCTTGAAGAGGTCTAGCTCTCAGGCCTCAAAGGGGTCTAGCTCTCAGCCCTCAAAGGGGTCTAGCTCTCACCCCTCGAAGGGATGGAGTCTTCAGTCCTCGAAGGGGTTTAGCTCTCATCCCTCGAAGGGGTCCAGCTCTCAGCCCTCGAAGGGATGAACTGTCAGTCCTCGAAAGGGTCCAGCTCTCAGCCCTCGAAGGGATGAATTCTTCTATCCTCGATGCAACAAAAGAAGATAAAGCATTACCACCATGATCTAAAACATATAAGTCACTATCACAATGACCTTTTTCAATAACATCTCTGGTAAACTTATTCAAAATAGTGAAAGAAGAATCATCAAAACAAATAACACCATTTATATCCCGAGTCAACTTGCTAATGGACAGCAAATATTTCATAATTTTGGGAACCCCCAAATCATCAGACAATGATAATGAACTAGAGACTCGAGAATGACCAACATGGGTAATGTTAAGAGGAGAACTATTACAAACAATAACATGATTATTACCAGAATAAGGAGTCATATGATCAAGAATGGATGGAGAAGAAGTCATGTGTTGGTCGAGCCAGAGTCAGCTATCTAATGAGCATGCAATAAAGAGCCAGAAGAAAGAACATGAGAAACCAAGTGAGGACATATCGAGGTAAAGTGACCAAATTTTTTACACCACTGACATTGCAACTGGTACCATTCATCGTGCAATTTAGGGCAACATGACCCGAGATGTGACACCATTGACACTCGAGTAGATCAAAAGAATCCATAACTTCTTTGTTGTTTTTTTAATGCTAAAAAGATTCGACTGGAAGCTACAGAATAGAGCATGCACTTATGGAATGTCTGGCGAACGAGTGAAAAACACGTGCAACAAGGGAGTAGGCAAGCTTCCGGGTCATACACGCGTGGCTATACGCACTTCTAGGGAGAACTTCGAGTATGCTAATCTGACGAAGAAGATAAAGAAAGGAAATTCTGTGAAGATAACGAGAACACCGGTGAACAAAGAAGCTTTGAGCACCGAGAAGTAAGAACGGCGGTGAAGAAGCTGGATGTACCGGATGTGTCGGAGGCAGTAGAGAGGGAAAACCAGCGATTGGTGGTCCAAGGTGGATCAAGTTTGGGGGTAGGTGGCCAATCAGACTGATCACACAGTGCAAGCTTGTGATCAGCAGTCGATGACAGGCCAGAGACGCGAATAGGGCAACAATGGGAGAAGAACTGCACGTTGGGGAATGTCGGAAAATCTGTAGAATGTGGTCAGTAAGTATGTTGCTGAAGATGATCGGACTGGTAACTGAACAACTGCAAAAGATGGCGGTGGTGGGTGGCAGCCGATTGGAAGGACGGGAAAATTGGTAATTTTGGGAAAATTTTGAGATAAAAGCTAAGAATATTAGAGAGACCTGGTTGATACCATGATAGAATGTAAAATCCACAAATAATTGTAGCTATGTGTATTCATATATATAGTGAGTACAAAGGGTATACAAGACCCAGGCAAATATGGAACATGATATATACAAAACCAATCAAAAAGGATATTCCTTTCTTATCCTGAATCTAATTGATTTACATCTCTATTACCAATGTGCAGGTTGTTTCCCATAAGGAACTCGGAAAAACCCTTCGGAGACAGGGCCTTGATCTTCCCTTGGCCAAAGTAGTTCATGAGCCACTCTTTCCAGTAGCACCACAGCACAACGAGGGTTTTCTCATTCGGAAGAAGTGGTGCAATTTCAATCAGGATGTACTAGTCAGAAAAATAATCATTATGAATATATATATATATATATATATATGAAATTATAAAACAAATGTATTAACTCAAAATCAAATAATTTCATGATTTTAATAGTTTTCTAGTTTTAGTCCATACCAAAGTTGGGTTTTTCCCAAAGTTTTGTTGCTTCAAAGTGCAATGGAAATGCGGGTTTCTGAAGCCATTTTATGGTCTACAAGCTCGAACACTACCGGTTCAGGGTTTCTTCTTTTTCGGAGAATTATAAAATTGAATACAAATAAAAATTAATTTCAATAAAAGTGTGCATATGTATTAGTTAATATATATGTAAAATGGTAAAATACCTCGAAAAAAGGGCGCCTAGAGGACCATTTACCAACCATTAGTCATGTATATGAAGTGAACAATATGTTTAGGGAAAACTATCATTATAAGAACAGCGTGCAACGTCGATCATGTGTCGCAGGAACATATCAGTCTGAACCAGTGACAGAGTTGACATGTACTAGTGACGTTGCGAGTGAGTTGGCAAGACCAATGTCATGACCGTCGATAAAATGAGGTCGCAAAAATAAACATTAAGTTAACTTAAATGGCCACATGCAACGTCGTTAAAACATTGGTAATATCGATATATACATCAATACTACTATGGTGGCTTATGCATAACTTGAAATAAAAATGTATGACGTTCCATGTAGAAATCGAATGACGCGCGACTGAAGACCGACTTTGCATGCATCAGAGACAGCAACGGGAAAAAACACAGAAACCCAGCAAAAAGCATACATTAATGAGACAAAATTACACAAAAATGTCCTAAAACAAACAAGAACACAATACTAACAAATCTGAGTAAGAACTAGAAAACCAAAAACACAACCCATAACAAAAACATAGATTAATTAACAATTACAAAAACTTAGCCCTCAGCCCTCGAAGGATTCTAGCTCTCAGCCCTCGAAGGGGTGGACTCTCAGCCCTCAAAGGGATGGACTCTTCTATCCTCGGAGAGGTGGACTCTCAGCCCTCGAAGGGATGGACTCTTCTATCCTCGAAAGGGGTGGACTCTCAGCCCTCGAAGGGGTCCAGCTCTCAGCCCTTGAAGGGGATTAGCTCTCAGCCCTCGAAGGGATGGAGTCTTCTATCCTCGAAGGGGTTCAGCTCTCAGGGCTCGAAGGGATGGACTATTCTATCCTTGAAGGGGTGGACTCTCAGCCCTCGAAGGGGTCTAGCTCTCAGCCCTGGAAGGGGTCCAGCTCTCAGCCCTCGATGGGGTGGAGTCTCAGCCCTCGAAGCGTTCTCGCTCTCAGCCCTCGAAGGGGTCTAGCTCTCAGCCCTCTAAGCGGTCCAGCTCTCAGCCCTCGAAGGGGTTTAGCTCACAGCCCTCGAAGGGATGGACTCTTCTATCCTCGAAGGGGTCCATCTCTCAGCCCTCGAAGGGATGGAGTCTTCAGTCCTCAAATGGGTCTAGCTCTCAGCCCTTGAAGGGATGGACTCTTCTATCCTCGAAGGGGTCTAGCTCTTAGCCCTCGAAGGGATAGAGTCTTCAGTCCTCGATGGGGTTTAGCTCTCAGCCCTTGAAGTGGTCCAGCTCTAAGCCCTCGAAGGGATGGAGTCTTCAGACCTCGAAGGGGTAGAGATCTATGCCCTCGAAGGGATGGACTCTTCTATCCTCGAAGGGGTCTAGCTCTCGGACCTCGAAGGGGCTAGCTCTCAGCCCTCAAAGAGGTCTAGCTCTCGGCCCTCAAAGGGGTGGACTCTCAGACCACGTCCTCCTCTACCCACTCTACCGACGGCCTCTACGTCTTCCTTTGCCATCGCCCTCCGCGCTCCTCGTCCTGATCGTGCGGCTGCTCAGGCGCTTTACAATATGGCCAATGATGCTTATGATCTCTGGATGGATGAAGACCAGAGGGTCTATAGCTTACCGTTCTCCTCTCTTTCTCCCTCCAAACTTCTAACCTCGTGTGTGACTGCCAAGGATACCTGGGACAGTTTTTGCGCCACTTTCCAGACCAGCAGCACTTCCACCATTCTTCGTCTTCGAGCCGATGCCCATGGTATACGTAAGAGTGGCTCTGTTCATGAACTTCATTTACAATTTAAGGATATTTTTTAGCAGTTATCCCTTATGGGTTCCCCTATTTCTTATGATGATCAAATCATTTGGTTTTAACTGCTCTCGGGTCTGAGTTCAAGGATTTTTCTGCTCCTCTGATTAATTCTTCTCCTACCCCGCTTTATGCTGATGTTTTGTCTCGTGCCAAGAATCATGAGGCATTTTTGAAGAATCTTCAAGGCAATTTGATACCTGCTTCTGGTCCAGTGGCATTCTATGCAGGGGAACAGCCTCCTTCTGCCCGTTCTTGGGATCACGCGCCAGCCAAGGGCGGCAATGCATGGGGTTCCCGTGCCCCTTAAGGTGGTCATTTTGGTGGTCGCAGAGGCGGTCGATTTGGCACTAGCCCCGGTCAGTTCACGGCTGGGGCCAGTTCTGGACACGGCCGTCCCCATTGTTCCTGGTGTGGTCGTCCGAGCCATTATGCCACTTGTTACAAGATGTTAGCACAGAATCGCTGTTCTGATTCCTCGCACTTGGCTGGAAATTTTCAGGCTTTGCTACAGATAGAGCCACACTCTCATGCATCTGACTGGTAAGTTGATTCTGGTGCCACCAGTCATATGGCATCTTCTGCGTCTGGCCTTGATAGTGTCGCACCTTACTCTGGTAATTCCTATGTTTCTATTGGTAATGGTGCTTCTGTTCCAATTTCTCATATTGGTGATTCTCGGATTTCTGATTCTTTGACACTGTCTGATGTTTTGGTTGTACCTGCCATCACTAAGAATTTACTGTCTATTAATAAACTGACCAGGGATTTAAATGTCTTTGTTACTTTTGATGATCGAAACTTTGTGATTCAGAGCAAAGTTTCCAAGGAAGTCGTGGGCAAGGGCCACAATAAAGATGGCCTATACGTTTTGGACAAGGGTGGCGCAACACTCATTTTCTTCCTGCAGCAGAATTCTGGATGGGCATCTTTTGAGCTTTGGTATGCTCGGCTGGGGTATGTTCCAGCATCTATCATTTCTGGTTTACAGAAGTCTGGTCTCTTGTATGTTTCTTCTTTATTACCCAAACCGCAAACTTGTGCTCCATGTGTTATGGCAAAGGGGTAGCGGTTAGCCTTTGTTGATAATAATAAGCGTGTTGCGCACATCTTAGATTTGATTCATTGTGATTTGTGGGGGGCCTTCCCCAGTTTTGTCTTCAAATGGTTTTTCTTATTTTGCCTTGTTTGTGGATGTTTATTCTCGCTTTACTTGGTTTTTTCCCTTGCGTCAAAAATCTGAGTTGGTCGACACTTACTTGCAGTTCGAGGCCTTAGTTGAGAATCAATTTACATCCAAAATTAAGGTTTTTCAGAGTGACAGTGGTACTGAGTTCTTAAATACGTGCTTATACTCCCATTTTGCCTCCAAAGGCATTCATCATCCAGTTTCGTGCCCTTATACCCTGCAGCAAAATGGCCAGGCCAAGCGTAAGCACAACCATGTTGCCGAAATGGGACTCACTATGCTCTTTCATTCCCATCTGCCACTATCGAGATGGGATGATGCTTTTGCTACTACGGTTTACACCATTAATCGGCTTCCAACACCGGTTTCACAAGGGACTTCTCCGTATGGACTTCTTTATCATCGTACTCTGACCTACTCGAACTTCCATCCTTTTGGTTGTCGAGTATTCCCTTATGTTCATCCTATGGCCCTCACAAGTTATCTCCACAGAGCATTCCTTGTGTTTTCATCGGTTACAGCTGCCATTATAAGGGCTTTCGTTGTCTTGATCCTTCCACTGGCAAGATTTTTGTCACTCATCATGCACGCTTTGATGAAGGCTATTTTCCTTTTGCTTCGTCTTTGACCACGGCAACTGGCTCTCCTCCCCCGACTTTGGACGTTGCTATTTTTTTGGACGCTGATGGCAGCTCTGGTCTGCCCCTCTCGACTTCTGATTAGCCATCTCCTATGCCTGACTCTATTTTCTTGATGGACTCTATTCTGCCGACTGTTGACCTGTCCACCCCATCACAGTCACCGTTGGCTAGCTTTCCTTCCTCTACTGCATCATCTTCGGCCACCTCTGAGTCCCTAGTGCCCTTTGCGATTCCTTCTCCTCTGGCTTCATCTTCGCGGTGTCGTACTCATCCCATGGCCACTCGATCTTCCAAAGGGGCTGTTCTACATCGAGACTATTCTGGTCTTGTGGCTCATGGCCTACTTGCTGCCCTTCCCGCTCAGTCCGAGCCCATGGATTATCATTCGGCATTGAAGGATCCATCTTGGGTTGCTGCGATGAACGAGGAGATTGCCGCCTTACGAGGATAACATACTTGGGACCTTGTTCCACGTCCTTCTGGTGTCAACGTTGTTGGCTCCAAATGGGTTTACAGGCTGAAATATCATTCTGATGGTACGGTTGATCATCATAAAGCTCGCCTTATTGCGCAAGGGTTCTCTCAGATTCCGGGCTTTGATTTTGATCATACCTTTAGTCTGGTTGTCAAGGCTTCCATTATCCGAACTGTTCTTGCCATTGCCATTATGCGGTCCTAGCCTCTTCATCAGTTGGATGTCAAGAACGCCTTATTGAACGGTATCCTTGATACTCCGGTCTATATGGCGCAACTGGTTGGTTACAAGGACTCTCTTTATTTCGATTATGTCTGCCGCTTGCGAAAGGCCATTTATGGTCTTAAGCAAGCACCTCGAGCATGGTTCCAGTGGTTCAACACCTATGTATCTCAACTTGGGTTTCGGTGCAGATCTGCCAACACTTCTCTGTTTGTTCTCTCTCTAGGCTCGTCCTTGCTCTATCTCCTGGTCTATGTTGATGATATTATTCTCACAGGAAATGACTCTAAGCTTCTTCGAAATTTTATTGATCGGACACATCGGGAGTTTGTTATTAAGGATTTAGGTGCTCTCCATTACTTTCTTGGCTTAGAAGTATCACCCACTTCCTCGGGTCTGCTCCTCGGTCAAGCTAAGTATGCTCGAGATATTCTCACTCGTGCAGGTATGTATGATGCGGTCCAGGTCTCTACCCCTTTTGTTCCTGGTTCGCAGTTGCACAGCTCCACCAGTCAGCCATTTCAAAATCTGACGTGGTATCAATCTCTTGTTAATGCCCTCCAGTATCTTACAATTACTCGTCTGGATCTGGCATTTGCGGTCAACACAGTCAGTCGGTTTCTTCAGGATCCTCGCACTGACCATTATGTCGCTGTCACTTGAATTCTTCGCTAAGTCAGAGGCATTCTTCATTTCGGCCTCACTTTTCGCTCGACCAATACTCCTGAGGTCTTGGGGTATTCGGATGCTGATTGGGCTTCTTGTCTTGAGACTCGCCAATCTACATATAGATATGGAATTTTTCTTGGTGGAATCTTGTTTCTTGGAGTGCCAAGAAGCAACCTATCGTCTCTCGATCTAGCACTGACTCCGAGTATCGAGCCCTTGCCAACACTGCCTCGGAGATGGTCAGGTTAACTCATTTGCTTTGCTACCTCGTCTTCCGCTTTCGAGCTCCCCATTTCTGTTATGTGACAATAGTAGCGCCATTTTCTTGGCTCAAAATCGGGTTGCTCATAAGCGGGCCAAGCATATTGATATCAAATATCATTTTGTTCGTGAGTTGGTGGCGTCTAGCAAGCTGCGTGTTGCACATGTCTCCACTGGTCTTCAAATTGCTGACATCTTCACCAAAGGACTTTCTCGTCCCCTTTTTTAGTTCTTCCGGTCCAAGCTTTGCGTCACTGAGCATCCGGCGCTTCACCTTCACCTCTCACTATCTCCACGCTTCTATTGCATGTATAATTGGTACATTTATAGCTTCAATTACAACTCTTTTAACATTCCTACACAATTTCTATAATTTGTAATCATGCTCACCGTGCAACGCGCGATGTAGCCACACTAGTTTAGTACAATAAATATGAGACTTACATTTAAATTAATAAGCACAGCAATTACCATTGTCGATTTCTCCTTCTTTGTCATTGATCAGAACAGTTAAATAATTCAAATTGAATTATTGTTGACAAAGTTTGTTAGACAATAGATCAACGGGACTATCGTCCATGATCGCGAATTAGCTGTTGATTGAAGTTGTCATATGATGGTTCAATGAATTCGATGAAAGACGATTTAATCGGAACTAGATAACACTCATGCTTTTTACGGATGTGCATTTGAATATTATTATATAAATAAATAAATAAATATTTTTAATATGAGTCTGTCTCTTAAAAGATGATCTTTTCATAAATCATGGAAAAATCAAGGTTAATTTAAAGTGCAAATTATAATAAATAAAGATAAAATTTTTGGGTTGCATGAATCAGGTTATAAACTTTATAACTATTACATGTTGTATAATAAAATTTTAATGTTGTAACTAAGACATTTTACCTTTTATTTATCTAATTAAACACCGTCTTTCCATAAGCCTATAGAAAAATGGTATTTGCCAAAACTTTTCCTTTTAATATAATTTAACTAGTTGATAAAAATATTTAAAAATACCATTTTAGCCTATTGCTATCAACATTGCATTTACACAGATTTCATATAAATGAAAAATGATCATAGTTTTGAAGATTTGATTGTAATATCGTGTCATTGCACGGTTTAGATAAAAACATTATTTATAATTATCATACATTTTTTTTACAAAATATTAAAAATATTTAAATTAGTCCATTTTCTTCTTCTTCCAATGATTTTTACTATATTGTGATCAATTGCTAACATTGTACTATTTTTCGACCAAAAAAACATTCTAGAGAAGGCCATTGTTTTATTAAACATTCTAGGGAAGACCGGGGAAAAAAACTTTCGTAGTCAAAAAATATTGTACTCCATAAAAGGTTGGACATTTCCAGCAGTGCCAGTGGCTGAACCATGCATGGTCAAACATAATGAGGAGCTCATTTATAATGATAAAAAAAATGTTTATGTTAGATCTAAAAATTTTAAATTAGGGTATTGTCAGCAATTCATGATTAATTGATTAAATTAGAAATTTTTATATATATATATAATATAAGTTTTAAATTTTGATCCAAATAAATTCATCATCTTAGATAAAAAAATATAGTCTTAAATTGTCAATATTTCATAATTATTGACTATACAGATTAAAGAAAGTTAAAATTTATGTATCTAAATTTAATATTAAAATTAATATATATAATACATCTTAATACATTAAAAAATTATGACAAAATCTTGAGAAAGACCGCATTTTCATAGGTATATGGAATGACAAAGTTGAAATAGAATTATAGAAAAGTAAAATATTTTAGTTGCTATATTAAAATTTTACTATGCAACATGCACTAGTTATAAGTTTATGACCCGACTAATTCAATCCAAAATTTTTATCTTGATTTATTCTAATTTACAATTTAAACCTTGGTATTTCCATAACTTATGGAAAGACGGTCTTTCAAGAGGCGAACTCATTTTTAAATACTATTATCAATCACATATTGATATGTACTAAAATATGCCATTTCTAAGTATTAGTCAACAAAAATAAAATAAATTCGTATAAATAGACAAAGTCTTGGGAGAGACCGTCTTTCCATAGGCATATGGAAAGATGAAGTTGAATTAAAATTTTAGAAAGGTAAAAGGTTTTAGTTGCAATGTTTAAATTTATTCTGCAACATAAATTAGTTATAAGTTTATGACTCGATTACTGCATCCAAAAATTTTATCTTAATTTCTTCTAATTTTTAATTTAAACCTTGGTCTTTCCATAACTTATGGAAAGACAGTCTTTCAAGAGATGAACTCATTTTTAAATGCTATTACCAATCACATATCTATATGTACTAAAATATGTCATTTCTAAATATTAGTTAGCAAAAATAAAATAAATGGCAGGCGACTTGTCAGACCCTCAAACTCTTTCCATTTGACCCTTTTGACCCTCAATTTTTTTCTCTATCACTTTCATCCTAGAACTAACAAAAGTGTTGAATCTCAACCCTTTTGTCCGGTCAAAGCATTTACTTCAGTCAACAACCTCAATTTTGAGGGCAAAATGGTCACTTTTCCTTTTTTTCTTTTCCTTTTTCCCTTTCGTCCTCCTTAGCCTCTCTGAAATGTCTTCCTGCACCGCTGCCGGAATCAAATAGGAATTCCCAGTGGTTTCCTTCAACTTTTTCCTTTTCGGGATGATTTCGACGGTGGGATTCCTGTTCGGGAACAGAACGTCAGAAATTTTGTACTTCATCAATCTCCCGAGCATATAAGTGGCGAACCTATTCTGTAGAATTGAAATTTTCCCGTCGGATCTGGAACTGGACAGGTTGTGGGTGGGTATGATTGATCCGATTTGCAGCCCTTTTTGACAGGGAAGATTTGGTTGGGGATTCTGACGGGAGAGGAACTAGCTAAAATTTCCGCTACGTCAAGCAAAGTGGGATTAATTTGTGTCTCATTGCGGATGAAATTCTTTTCTCGAAAGGATATGGAATAGGGTGTCTATTGCTACATTGCATATATATGCCGAGCAGCTACCGAATGCCTTTGAATTGGTGAAGGAACTGAAGATTGCTGTCGAACTGAGTCTAGACTACAGATTTGCAAGTCCTGATAAAATTGTGAAGGCAGGTGAGATTGAGAAAGCTTTGAGATCGCTGATGGGGGAGAAGAGCAAGAAGGCAGTAGCGATCTCTAAAAAGGAAAACAAAAATGATTTAAAAAGGGAAAAGATAAAAAGAAATAAGGAAACAAAAAAGGAAAAAGATGAAATGACTATTTTGCCCTTAAAATTAATGCTTTTGATCATAGTTGACGCTTTGACCTGATTGAAGGATTATGATTCAACACTTTTGTTAGTTCGGAGACAAAAGTGATCGGAAAAAAAAGGGGCCAAAAGGGGAAAATGGCAAGAGTTGAAGGGTCTGGCAAGTCGTTCGCCCTAAAATAAAGTCGTATAAATAGACAAAGTCTTGAGAAAGACCGATTTTCCATAGGCATATGGAAAGATGAGGTTGAATTAGAATTTTATAAAGATAAAAGGTTTTAGTTGGAATATTGAAAATTTATTATGCAACTTGCAGTAGTTATAAGTTTATGGCTCGATTACTGCAATCCAAAAATTTTATCTTGATTTCTTTGAATTTGTAATTTAAACCTTGGTCTTTCCACAACTTATGGAAAGACGGTCTTGAAAGAGACAAGCTCATTTTTTAATATTATCACCAATCACATATTGATATGTACTAAAATATGTCATTTCTAAATATTAGTTAACAAAAATAAAATAAAGTTGTATAAATAGACAAAGTCTTGGGATAGACCGTCTTTACATAGGCATATGGAAAGAGTGGGTTGAATTAAAATTATAGAAAATTAAAATATTTTAGTTGCAATATTAAAAACTCAATATGCAACGTGTAGTAGTTATAAGTTTAGGCAAAGTATTGGGAAAGACCGTCTTTCCATAGGCTTACAGAAATACGGGGTTTAATTAAAATAATAAATTAAAGGTTTTAGTTGCAATATTTAAAAATTTACTATTTAACGTGTAGTAGTTATAAAGTTTATAACCCGATTTATACAACCCAAAAATTTTATCTTAATTTCTTCTACTTTGCACTTTAAACCTTAGTCTTTCCATGGCTTATGGAAAGACTTTCGTTCAAGAGACGGACTCATAAGTTTATGACTCGATTAATGCAATCCAAAATTTTTAAATTGATTTCTTCTAATTTGCAATTTAAATTTTGGTCTTTACATAACTTATGGAAAACCGTCTTCAAGAGACGGATTCTAAGAAAAATTGCAAATAAAATTTACAAATTTTTAAATAAATCGTTGAAAGTATTTACAAATAAAATATTTCAGAACTATATTTAATATTTATATAACTTATTTTTTGTCTCAAAATTAAAATTTATTAGAAACACTTATACATACATACACATACACACACACACATATACATACATATATATACATATAAGTTTATCATAGTAATTTTAGATATTTTTATAGGAAAATTAAATTACGTGAAAAGAATTGATTACAATGTGTTAAAAAAATAAGCAGATGAAACATTTTCACTTATTATCATGAAATGAAGTTTAATAATTGAAAGAATGAATTATTGTATTGCTGACAAGAATATATAGAGAGTACAATAAGGAAACATAAGATGAGTAGAACTCTGGCTTAGTCAACACGACTTATCCAGAATCAATAAAGATCTAATCATAAATGTGATTTACTCTAACACCCCCCTCAAGCGAAGAGTCCGATGTTCAGCGACGCAAAGCTTGGACCGAAAGAACTCAAACAGTGGAGGAGAAAGTCCAATGGTAAAGATGTTACCAATCTGAAGACCAGTAGAGACATTGGCAACACGCAGCTTACCATAAGCCACCAACTCACGTACAAAGTGATAGTCGATGTCAATATGATTGGCCCGCTTGTAAGCAACCAGATTCTGAGCTAAGAAAATGGCACTACTGTTGTCACATAACAGCAATGGGGAGCTCGAAAGCGAGACACGAAGGTCGCAAAGCAAATGAGTCATCCAGACCATCTCCAAGGCTGTGCTGGTAAGAGCTTGATACTCTGACTCAGTGCTGGAACGAGAAACAGTAGGCTACTTCCTGGTACTTCAGGAAACAAGGTTTCCACCAAGAAAGACTACATAGCCATATGTAGATCGGCGAGTCTCAGACAACGATCCCACTCAGCATCTGAATACCCCAAGACCTCAGGAGTACTGGCTGAGCGAAAGGTGAGGCCGAAATGGAGAGGGCTTCCGACGTAGCGAAGAATTCGAGTGACTGCATCATAATGGTCATCACTAGGATCCTAAAGAAACTGACTGACGGTGTTAACCGCAAATGCCAGATCAGGGCGGGTAATCGTCAGATACTGTAAGACACCAACAAAGGATCGATACAGTGTCGAATTTTAAAATGGTGAACAGGTAGAGCTGTGTAGCTGCAAACCAGGAACAAAGGGAGTAGAGATCGGGGCCGCATAAGACATTCCGGCACGAGTGAAATATCCCGAGCATACTTAGCTTGACCGAGAAGCAGACCTGAAGAAGTGGGTGATACTTCTAAGCCAAGAAAGTAGTGGAGGGTGCCCAAATCCTTAATTGCAAACTCCCGATGTGTCCGATCAAGCAACTGTCAAAGGAGCCCAGAGTCATTGCCTGTGAGGATGATATCATCAGCATAGACCTAGAGATAGAGCAATGACGGGCCTCGAGAGAGAACAAAAAGGGAAATGTCGGCAGAACTGCACCAAAACCCGAGCTGAGATAGATAGGTGTTAAACTGCTAAAACCATGCTCGAGGTGCTTGCTTAAGACCATAAATGGCCTTTCGCAAGCGGAAAACATAATCCGGATGAAGAGAGTCCTTGTAACCAACTGGTTGCATCATATAGACCAGAGTATCAAGAATACCGTTCAGAAAGGCATTCTTGACATCCAACTGATGAAGAGGCCAGGAGCTCATAGTGGAAATGGCAAGAACGACCCTGACAGAAGAGGCCTTGACCACCGGACAAAAAATATGATCGAAATTGAAGCCCAAAATCTGAGAGAACTCCTGCGCAACAAGCCGAGCTTTTTGACGATCAACTGTACCATCAGGATGATACGTCAGCCGATAAATCCATTTGGATCCAACAATGTTGACACTAGACGGGCGTGGAACAAGATCCCAAGTGTGCTGGCCCCGTAAAGCAGCAATCTCCTTATTCGTAGCAGCAACCCAAGACGGGTCCTTCAAAGCCAAATAATAATTTGTGGGCTCCGACAGGGCGAGAAGGGTAGAAAGAAGACCATGAGCCACAAGATCATAATAGTCTTGATGCTGAATAGCTCCAGTGGATGATCTAGTGGCCATGCGATGAGTACGATGTTGTAGTGAAGAGGCTGGAGGAGAAGGAGCCAAAATGGACGCCAAGGACTGAATGATCGAGGTGGCCGGAGATGATGCCGCCAGAGGAGTAAGACTAACCATTGGTGACCATGGGGGGGTTTACCGGTCAAGAGACGGTGGAAGAGAGTCTGACGGTGGAACAAGAGGGCTGGCAACCAATGTAGCAGACCGAGCAGGAGGAGATGCCATCATGGAAGAAGTAGGAGTATCAGCTGATGTATCAGTATGATCCAAAAAAGTAGAGACATCCAAGGAGAAGGGAGATACTTTAGTAGAACCATCGGCATAAGGGAAGAAAGTATCATCAAACCAAGCATGTCTGGTGACATATATCTTTTCAGACTTAGGATCCAAACATCAATAACCCTTGTACTTGGAGTCGTACCCAAGAAAGATACATGGAAAACTGCGAGGAGCGAGTTTGTGAGCTGCATATGGACAAAGATAAGGGTACGCACGACAACCAAATACATGAAAGTTTGTGTATATCGGAACCCGACCACTAACAACCTCAAATGGTGATCGTCCACCAAGAACCGGAGTGGGGAACTGATTTATGGTATAAGCAGCTGAGGCAAGTGTGTGTGGCCAGTGGGAGAGATGAACATGAGAATGGTACAACATAGACATTCCCATCTCAGTAATGTGGCGGTGCTTGCGCTCAGCTCGACCGTTCTGCTCAGGAGTATACAGATAAGAAATTTGATGGTGAATGTCTTTTGTCTGAAAGTGAGAGCGTAAGCGACCATTTATGAACTCGGTCCCCCCATCACTCTGAAATACTTTAATGGTGGAAGAAAACTAGTTCTCCACAAAGGCCTTAAACTGGCGATAGACATCCCAAAAATCATATTTACGACAAAGTAGGTAAAACCACGAGAGTCGGGAATGATCATCAAGGAAAATGGCATAGTAGGAGAAACCATCAGCAAATATAATAGGAGAGGGCCCTCATAAGTCACAGTGAACTATATCAAGTACCCTAGCATCATGTTTATCATTTGTATGAAAAGATAAAAGTTTCCCTTTAGCTTTTTCACACGCTTCACAAATGGTGGGTTTAGGCAAAACCGACGAGACAACTAAGGATCCAGAAGCATGCAAACCAGAAATAACGGAATGCAAAACATGACCAAGTCTAGCATGCCAGATTTCAAAGGACGCACGTGACTTATTTGACGCCACAGTAGACATCAAGGCAGATGCACCATAGTCTAAGACATAAAGACTATCCTTAATATGACCGTGATCCAAGGTTTCCCAAGTGATTTTATGCCAAATAATAAAAGAACGATAATCAAATGAGACAACAACATTTAAATCTCGAGTTAATTTGCTAATATAAAGCAAATTTTAGTAATATCAGGCACAATAAGCACATCATAAATAGGCAAAGACTTAGAGATCCGAGATTCACCAACATGAGTAATGGGGAGTTGAGAACAATTACCGACATAGACGTGGGAAGAGCCATGGTAAGGTCTCACATAATCAACAGCAGCAGGAGATGATGCCATGTGCTTTGTAGCGCCCGAATCTACGATCCACCGATGGCCAGAATGCCTAAATTCTGAGATACCAACAGAAGGGGCTATACTCCAAAGTGATAAAAGTTACAAGAGGCGGATGAAATGCAGATTGCAAATGTGATGAAATTGAGCACGCAATGCGCAAGACAGAAATTGCTGGCCGTGAGTTTCACGCGAGTGTGGAGAACATGCATGTGACTATCACGCGTATCTTCATGCGCCATTGGAAGACTCCACTTTCCGATCAAGAACAGAGAACGCGCCTGTCTGGAAAAATTCACAGCCAGAAAACCAATCTGAAATCTGATGTTGGGACCTGAGAAGATAAATCGGACGCTAGAGAAGATGACCTTGGGTTCCAAAGAATGGACTGAGAAAAATGGAGACTGGAAATTGAGATGGTGTCGCTGCTTGGAGTTGTTGCCGAAGATGAAAAATTGCTACTGGAGAACGCTAGAAATAAGAACCACAGATCACGTCGGAGAACAAAGAGAAACCAATAAAACTGGACTGCCGATGAAGGAGATCGTCAGTGCCGAAGATTTGCGTTGCCGTGGAGAACAGAGAATCCACCGGGATAAAACTGATACCGCTACCGGAACTGTAATCGGAGAAGATTGGGATTTCACTAGGAATAGGACATCGGCGGGAAGGTTGTATCGATGATGAAGAAAAATCTATAGTAAAAGAAAGAGAAAGGGTGAAGAGATTAGGGCCAGAATCGGTAAGACTCTGATACCATGAAAGAATGATTTTTTCGTGTTGAATTATTGTATTGCTTACAAGAATATATAGAGTACAATAAAGAAACATAAGAAGAGTAGAATTCTGGCTTAGTCAACATGACTTATCCGGAATCAATCAAGATCTAATCATAAACGTGATTTACTTTAACAATAATATTAAAAAGATAAACCAAAATGGAAAGTGTATTAAATTTTAAAAAATATATATATTGTATAAAATAAGTATTATGAAAGAATTTCCCTAACAAATGGAGATTGAGAATACAAAAAGAATGTGCATCCTCATAAATAGAGTATGATTAGTTACTCATTAATTGAAAAACATTAAAGTATGGGAAGAACATTGAAAATGTGAGAGAGATGTGCATTGTAAATTGGGGTTGACTTTTTATAAAGTATTTCATTTTCAATTAAGTTTTAGAAGTTGAGGTGGAAATTTGTGTGAGTGACACATGACAAGAATGGTGTGAAAAGAGTATGTGGCAATGATGACATTTTTTAATATATTGTTGTCAAAAATCATCCACTCATCATTGTAAGAGTTTGATCGTCGCAACTATTCAAAGACAATGTTACTCAAAAGATTCTATAA
Source organism: Rubia yunnanensis (assembly GCA_037428765.1). Taxonomy (NCBI): domain Eukaryota; kingdom Viridiplantae; phylum Streptophyta; class Magnoliopsida; order Gentianales; family Rubiaceae; genus Rubia; species Rubia yunnanensis. The sequence continues at coordinate 133,705,910 of CM075062.1, forward strand.
ATTGCCACTAATAGAACACTTTTCACTAGCGAAGACATATAACATAAAATATGTGAATTTGGCAAAAACTGAACATAACTATTAGCATAAAGGGATAAATATATCTATAATCCTAACTTTTGATTGAAAGTGTCAAAATATACCTACAATCTGAGAATGTGTCAATCTAACCCTAACTTATTACCAACTGTTTCAATCTGATCCTAATTTCTAGTTAAAGAATCCAGGCATTGATCAAAATCTGAAATGATTAAAATACCCCTTAGACCAAAGCTGAAAATATAAAACACATTATACTCATGTTTTCTTTCTTCTTCACAATCACCCACCCCACCCCACCCCCGCCCCGGAACCCACCGCCGCTGGAAGCTTAAAATGAAATGATTTCTCCTGATTTCAAAATAATACTCCAATTGAATGAAATGATTTCCCTCAGCAGGAGCAATAAACATAACAAAGAAAGCCAATTCGATTTAAAAAATAATCCCCAGACATTAGATGATCATCGGCCTCGCGGGGCTAACAACGAACACACCAACCACTAATTCCCTCAACGATCGCCGCTGCTGGAGACAAGCGGTGGAACTCTAGCCATCACACATCCCTCACTGCCACCCCCGTCCCGCCATTGCCCACTACTTTTCCCTCAGCTCTCATCACCGCGGAAACGAATGGTGGAACCCTAGCCATTGCACATCCCTCACCGTCAGCCGCACCCCCCCTCCCACCGCCATCGGCCACCACCAATTCCCTCAGCTCTTGCTGTCGCTTCCGAAGAAATACGATGGGTGAAAAATGGGAAGAAGAAAAGGGCCAGGAGCGCTGATGAAGAAAAGGTAGAGGAGGGGAAAGGGTAGTTTGGTCTTTTAATATTTTTTGAATTTTTCTTTTTTTTAAAAAAATCAAGGGTAAAATTTTCTTTTACACAAACTCTGGCCATCAGAACGTTGACTAAAAAGTCTAGAAGTCAAAGGTTAGATTAACACTTTCTGAGATTGCAAGGTTATATTGATGCTTTCAATCTAAAGTTAGGGTCATTTTAGCACTTAACTTTGACATAAATGTAACTTTTGAGAATTGCCACCATAGTGAGGGAAATAGCACCTTATAGCTATGTTTATCCATAACCCAACCCAACCAAAAAATTTAATTAAATATTATATCTCTTTCATCCACCTATACAATCTCTCATCCAACCAATTTATTTCTTTTTAAAGGTTTATCAATGACCCAAACCAACAAAAAACTTCAACTCTTGATATATTATTTTAATACCAAACCAGATATGCATAGAATATTTTAAGCTATTCATTATTAATTAAATGTTATAAGATTTGGATAATAAGATTTTTTAATTTAAATGAAATAACACTAATTACAAAAGTGGAGAGAATTTTTTTTGAAGTGGAGAGAAGAGTAATATTAAGTTGTGCATTGAACTGTAACAATATTGATCTCTATATATAGGGAATGAAAAATATAGTATATGACAATTAATTTTATTACAAGTATCTAAAAATTTGATATATTTTCAACTACTGGGAGTGTGACATGTGACCACACTCCCCATCCGACCACACTCAATAAGAAAATCGCTTCCTTTTACTTTTACTTTCACTTTTATTTTTTTCCGTTCAACGCGATGACCCCCTAGGAATCACTGATAAACCAAGTCTAATGAAGAGTTGCACTCTTTGTAAACACCAAATCATGGAGTCACCAATAAACCAAGTCTAATGAAGAGTTGCACTCTTAATAAACACCAAATCATAACATTTCGAACTTATTAGGTTGTAAATTAACTTAGTTCATCATTTCATTACTTTGTGAAATTAGAACGTGAGACCCAGTACTAAAATGATAAACTTTTGCATGTGAAATTAGAACGTGAGACCTGGTACTAAAATGTAAACTTCTGCAAGTTGAACGAACGTGCTCTTTACTTCAACAATATCAACATAATCATCGCTCCATGTCCAACCACCACTGGTTCGAACACACCAAACGGTGAACGGAACCCCAAAAAAACACACACAGTGACACGGTACACGTTCCAAAAGGTACAGGTATTTGCTGGAGGTAACGCATTCGGTTAAGGAAGGTTGCCTAACCCACCTAGTCAACAATGCAGGTGAAAAACAGTGGTAGAATAAAAAACAAAAATTCGGGTGAGGATGACTATGAACATGACTGGAGGAAGGAGCAGTAGAGGCGTGCCACTTCTATTCTGGAGCAGTGTGAATTTTTAATTGTGAATTGGGTCATTCTCGCCCAATCCAAACAACCCTAATACTTAAAATTTGATTTTTCATTTTTATTTTATTTTTCGTTCAGCACTAACCAAAACGGCGTCATTTGACTTGTAATAAAACGACGTCTTTTTGGTAAAGTTTGGGCCAAAAAAAATAAGGTCGTGAGCGACCTTCTTCTCCGACATTGATCGCCGAAAAACAGAGCACTTGCCTCTGGGAAAGCGCAAACCGCCGGGAAGCGCTACTCCCCATTACTACCATGGCGCAGAATCTCATGTAGAGATGGAGCCCTACCTCACGCCATGATAGTTCTGCCCATGGTGAAAAATTGACCACCCTCAGCCAACTCTACTCCTCATGTATGGAGTACCTCATTATCGAACACTTAACTATTTGACCAATCACGTGAATGTGAACACTTTCTTTAGTACTATGATTTTTAAAATTTTGCATCGCTTTCTTGTTTTAGCAAAAATAACTTATAGCAACTACTCATTTTACGTTTTATATTTTAAGTTAATTTTTATTCCTTTATTTGTGGAAAAATTTTGGAAAATACCGTATTTCCATAGATTTATGGAAAGAATTGATTGAATTAAAATAATAAAAGGTAAAAGGTCTTAGAGCATGTGCAATGGTAGAAACCGTTATCGGTTTCTTACCAATTAAATATATTATTTCTCTCATTCTCTTTCTTCCACCTAATTTTAAGAAATCACTTAAGAAATCACCCTTTTTTATCCCCACAATGGTAAGAAACCACTTTTGACTATTCATTGACCCCACTTCATTTTCTCTATCCTACTTATTAATTTTACCATTAACATTTAATTTAATTAATTTGTTCACCCAAAATAAGTTGAATGTGAAATTTAATAATACATTATAATTTTTATTAATAGAATTTCATTTTATTTTAAAAAGTATAAAATAATTCACTTTTTTATTTATAATTTTCGTGCTTTATTATTCAAAAATGAAATGAAATTTCTTTTTTCTTGTCATGAAATTGTTAAATATTTTGTTATCTATAATAAAGAATAAGATATATTGATTTTATAAAAATAAATTAAAAACATGACATTAGAAAGGCCAATTATAACGAGAAGACAAATTACAATAAATATTTAAAGAGAAAAGTGCATATATAACCCTATATAATTGATGAAAATGCAGCTATAACCCTGCAATAATGAAAGTGCAGATACAACCCTGTGATAATTGAAAGTGCAAATATAACCCTGGTCAGCCAATGCCGGAAATAATGGCTTTAGGGGTATATTTGCACACATGTATAATAGTTAGGGTTATATTTGCACATATGTATAATAGTTAGAGTTATATTTGCACTAAAAAATAATTCAGGGTTATATTTGCACTTTCTCCAACATATAGGGTTATATTTGCATATTACCCATACTTAAATAATAAAATATTTGATTTAGTCCGACCAATTATTACGAATTGAAAATAGAAATAAGGATCTAGTCTAACCAATTATTACAAATATGAAACTGAAATATTGATCTAGTCTGACCAATTATTACTAATGCAAAAATAAAAAACATGGATGACAGAACCATACCGACATGCTAATTTTGACCACTCAAATATTGGTACAGATGTTCAGTTAAGTCATTTTTCAATTGGTCATGTTTAGCTCTGTTGCGTGCTTCCCTCCAATTTTGTCTAAAAGTCGGTAAATCAGTATGCCACTCTGCGTTGTAATGCCAAGGAGAGTCGTCAATTTGGTCATAATCACCTGGTTGAACCCGCAACCATCTCTTTCATCTTCGACTATCATGTTGTGCAGCATGATACAAGCTATCATAATTTCACCCAACGTTTCTATGTTCGAGTATTTGGCTGGGTCACGGATCACGGAGAACTGGGCCTGTAAAATACCAAAAGCACGTTCGACGTCTTTCCTGTAACTCTCTTGGCGCTTTGTGAACAGCTGTTTCTTGGGGTCATTTAGAGCCATATACGCTGGCATGAAGGTCGCCCACTAAGGATAGATTCCATCAGTAAGATAGTACCCTTAATCGTAGTTGCGACCATTGACTTCATATAGAAAACGTTGAGTCCTTCCTTCACATACGTCATCAAACAAAGGTGACTTGTCTAGGACGTTGATGTAATTATTTGACCATGCCATGCCAAAAAATGCATGTCAAATCCACGTATCATATGAGGCCACTGCTTCTAATTAATTGAGGCACGCCCATTTCTACCCTGAAATTGTCCTTTCCAACCCACCAGGCAGTTTTTCCATTCCCAATGCATACAATTAATACTTCCTAACATACCTGGAAATCCACGTCCGCGAGCTACATGCATAAGCCATGCAATATCGTCTGGGTTTGCTGGTCAGAGGTATGTTGGACGGTACACGACAATAATTGCTTTGACAAAATGAGCCACCATTTCTCTGGCTGTTGTTTATCCCATCTGTAAGCTTTCATCCTGTTGGTCGTATGCACAACCATATGCTAAATAGCGCATTGCCACCGTGTACTTGTAGAGTGGCAAAAATCCTTGATAACCGGTTGCATCGACCCTTTGTCTGAAATAGGGATCGTGATTGGTGATATCTTCCAGTATACGCTCGAATACATTTCGCAGCATACGAAACCTAGTACGAAAATGTTGATCATCGTACATTCTTTTAGGGGGTGGAGAAAAATATTGCCTTTGGAGTACTTCCTGTGCTCGGAGACGATCTCTTCTTATATGATTTCTGGTTTTCTTTCGTAAGGTTGAAGAAGTTTGAGCACTCTCATCCTCAAAGGTTGCGTATAATTGTCTTGCCATTTCTGGAAAATTCATGACAAGGTTAATCGTCTCTGGATCGGTATCAGGTAGAAAATCGGGAATATCATAAGTATTTGTGTTTGATGATTCTCCAAAGTGAAGGTCATCATCGTTGTTGGGAGAGGTAAAGGAAAACATAGTTGTGTAGAAGAAGGAAAATTGGCTTGATAGGAATTTGGGAATGAAATGAAACATAAGCGAATGACCCCTTTATATAGAACCATCACATGCGAAAACCGCATTGGATTTGTATGTCGGAATCTTTGAAATTTATGAATTCGACCCACGTGACTCGATGGGACTTGTCAATGACAGCCGCATTGGATATGTATGTCAGAATCTTTGAACTTGATGAATTCGACCCACGTGACTCGATGAAACTTGTCAATGACAACCGCATTGGATTTGTATGTCGAAATCTTTGAAATTGATGAATTCGACCCACGTGACTCGATGGGACTTGTCAATGACAACCGCATTGGATTTGTTGTCGGAATCTTTGCAATTGATGAATTTGACCCACGTGACTCGATGGGACTTGTCAATGACAATCACATTGATTTTGTATGATCTAGTATGACCAATTATTACAAATAAATTATTACAATCAATTCTGACCATAGACTTCCCCAATTAATTTATCTCGTGATGCTTCCTATGTTGTGCTCAAATCTTCCCTTTGCATCAGAGTATTAAGGAGTCTAGTGTTAGCTACATAAACTTCGCGCTCTGATTGCATTTGGACGAACTCCCATTGCGCTATGTTATACTCCATTTTAGCTCTTTCACTATCTGCAATCTTTTCAGCATTCTTAGAAGCTTGTTCGATTGTGGCCATACAATGCATTCGTTGTGTTCTTTTGATTGCTCATCATCTGTTGTTCTTCGCGTTGCCTTTCCCTTTCCCCTTGCCTTGCATTTTGCTGCTTTCACACCAATAGGCCTGGATGGATATTGCGTTGTCTGAGCATCATCACTACTACGGGGCGTTGATGGCACCCATGGTGAATATTCCCCTCCATTAGTGTTCTTTGGGCCATATTGTGCCATAAATTTAGGGTTAGTCTTGCACAATTCATAGCGATGAAAGAATAGAAAGTGTTGGCCATCATTTTCATCTGCATACAAATTCATGGCCCAAGATTTCATATCTCCTTGGCTGGAGCCACTCCCAATCTGATTGTAGTGTCATGCGGCTTTACTTTCACATCCCACATATTTGGCGATATCGTGAGAAAGTTTTTGCCGCCTAGCCTTGCACGACTTCATTGTCCGGTTGCATTTTGCATACTTATTCAAATCGGCTGAAATTTTATGCCAAAACACACCAGCATTCAGCCCCGTACCCATTATACAATCAGTGGAATTATCAAACCAGGCGTTGCATAGAACATTATCAGCTTCTACAGTCCATTTCTCCCGGTTACTTTTCTTCTTCGTATCCTTACTCCCGCTCACTAGTGCAAGGTCATCGCTTTCTTCAAATTCTATTATAATATACGAACAAATTAAATATACGAATTTGTATATATAAAGTAAAAAGAGATGCAACGTTGTTGAATTAAATATACTACATTGTTAAATAGAGCCAACGAAAATAAATTATGTACATTTCATAATTTAAATAATATAAAAATAATACTATTTAATATATTGTAATTTAAATACTTTAAATACTACATGTAAGTTAACAAAAATTGTCTACACATAAATGAACATGTATAGTAAATATTGATGTATTTTACATATGTTTACATATAAGCACATGAACTATTTTACATTTAATAAATACTTTTATCCATTTGAATAATATATCAAATATACTAATTTTAAAATATAACATAATTAAATAAAGACAATAAAAATTAATGATGAACTGGATTCTTCATAATTAAAATATAACACATTAAGATAGGATTTACCATCCGGAACTTCGTGACTTCCAAATTGACACCCATGGTCATTTGCAAAATTTTGACCCGGTGAACCCTGACCTCCTTGGTAGCAAAATGATCCCGATTCGTTAATTGTCTCAAGGTGTGGAGAATGAAAATTTGGACTATAAAAGTTCGGGTAGGAATTTTGCGATTGGGCGTTAGAATTTTGGGAATAGTGGTTCGGGTAAGGAGAGTTCGTGTATGCATTTTGGGAAGAGTTATATTGATTTTGGAAATTCATGTACGAATGTTGGGAATTCATATAAAAATTGGGCGGGATGTTTAGCGAATTTTCATAAAATTTCGAATTCAAAATTGGACGAATATTCGGATTTTGGGATGAATTTTTGGAATTAGAAGAATTTGGAATTACCTTATCTTTCCCATCGACGGTCTTCGCGAATCCATTTAAAAAATTGATAACAAAGTGAATATTGGAGACAAATTTAGGAGATGAAAGATTGAGGTAGAAGTGTTGGAATTGAAAGTGGTGTGGTTCAATTGGGTGAATTGCCTCTATTTATAAGTTTTAAAAAAAGAGGAGCCGTTGGAAAATTTTGAACACATTTAAATATCTGAAACTTAATTTTTTAAAACAAAATTTGCAAAAAAAATTCAAAAATAGCCATTGGGACACGTGTCACCATACGGTTGGGACACATGTCCCATTTAAAAATGGAAATCAGAATTAATCCATTGAGATGGGACACATGTCACCATATAAGTGGGACACGTGTCCCGCTCATTTTTGTTGACACGACAACATAATTTTTAAATTCGTTGGACACGTGGCCCAACCAGAAGGTGCCACGTGTCAACAGATTTAAAACAAAAAAATAATCATGCATGTGGGACACGTGGCCCAATGCACGGGTGACACGTGTTCCACTTAGACAAAGAAAAATGGGCCATAGCAGGCAGCCCCCTTTGCCATGTACGGTCTAACACGGGTGACACGGACCGATTTCTTAACTGGTTCCCTACTTGGCAACTAAGAGCATGTGCAGTGGGGGTTTCTTAAATTTAAAAAACCGCTCTAAAAACTAAAAACACGTATAGTAGTTATTATGCAGCGTATAATAAAATTATTATGCAGTGTACAGTAGTTATAAAGTTTATAAACCGATTCATACAACCCAAAAATTGTATCTTCATTTCTTCTAATTTACAGTTTAAACCTTGGTCTTTCCATGATTTATAGAAACACCGTCTTTCAAGAAGCGAACTCTTCATTTATTAGTTTTGGGATTAAAACAAAGGGTATCAATATTAGAGAAACGAATAAGGTATATAATTCTAGCATAAGAAAACTATGAACATGTCTCGGCAAATAATTATTATCTGTTAAATGATAGTTGTTTCTTTAATTTGTTTGACTAGCTATTTATATTGAATCCGTCTCATAAGCACTGTCTCTGCATAAGTTATGAAAAGATCAAGGTTTAAAGTTCAAATTATAAGAAATGAAGATAAAATTTTTGGGTTGCATGAATTGGGTTATAAACTTTATAACTACTACACATTGTATAATAAATTTTTAATATTACAACAAAGAACTTTTACCTTTTATTATCTAGTTAAATCATGTCTTTCTATAACCCTATGAAAAACGGTTTTTCAACACTTTGCCATTTATATTAGTGGTTTAATTTTAAAAATATTTTTTAGTAAATGCTATTAATTATTGATTTTTTTATTGGAAAATGTAATTATTGAACTAAAAATTCAATAACCAATAAAAAAAAAAGTTACTCATCACTCTTTTCATTTTTGTGTAAAAGCTGACTTTTCATCTTGCTAAAAAAGTCGATTGTTAAGTGACTATCTCTACTTATTTGACCAAGAAGTTAAAAGTTAAAAATCAACTGAAAAATTATCCGTTAAATACTCTCTAAACAAAATAACTTACTTCAGTACCCATCGTGGTTGTAACTGTACATTTTTTTTAAAGTAATATTCAAAACATGCTTAACTAGTTAACTATCAATGAATTTAATTACTTAATATAAAATTTTAACATTGTAAAAAATACATTCACGAATCACGTATTTATATAATTATATATATTCTAAATGAATTTTATGATCTAACATTAAAAGTTTTCCAGTGACAAATGAGATGGGACCATGTTCTCTCTCAAATTTATTTTTTAAATTAAAATAAATGTATTTGAGAACTGTAACAATAGGACTATATTAAGATAAATTCTACAAATCATACTTTTTTTTCTAAATTGAACTGAATTGAATTAAACGGTACTGAATTACCGATAAACTCGTGAAAACATGGTTCTTTCCTCTTTCGCTTAGTTTTGTAAAGATTGATTCACAGATAATAGCTGCACAATTTACAGATACTTATTCCCTCTGTCCCAGTTTAAATTACAGCCTAATTATTACACACAGTTCGAAAATTATATTTGATCGTTAATATGTTTAGTTACGTATAATAATGGAAAACAAAAAGTTACTTTCTAAAAACTAATTGTTACGACGAATTCAACAATATCAAATACGATAATATTATATCTCATATATTTATTCAAATATACCGTCAAACTTTGATAAAGAATAGTGATTTAAAATAAGTGAGTAGTTTAAGTTGGAATTGAGGGAGTGTTGGAAAAGGTGGTTGCGTAATTCTCTATTTTTTAATATGAAATAATTCGATTTTGAGTACTTTTATTGTGCCGAATTAACCTTGAGTTGGTATGAGTTAGCATCCATGTCGTTCTATGTTGGTCAATGTAGAATTTACTAAAAAGTTCCTGAATTTAATCTAATAAAATAATATCGATTTAACCCTCAGTTCATTCATATAGATGACAATATAGTCTTGAGATCCTCAATGGTGTCAAAACTCTCAATTTGGGTTGAGCTCGCAACTAACTCCGTCTAATGTCATCCAATTCTAAAATGAACCTAAAAACCTTCAAATTTAAGTTGTTACAAAATTTAAGAAAGATATCATCATTTTCCTTCTGAAAATCTTTGTCAGAACACTCACTGATCTTCATTTTCATACAATTAAACTCAAATTATCGTCAATTTGAAGAAAAAACATTGGAGGAGATAGGTTGGGAGGTCGTCGCCGTACCTCTCAAAGTTATAATTTATAAGCCCTTTATGTTTACTAAATACAATTAAGTAGATAGTGGCAAATTGGGGTCGTCCACGAAGAAGAGAGGTTTTCTCAAGCATTTAAACATATAAGGTTTATATTATGTTAGAAGTAGATATATTTAGATATATAAAAGCAAGTAAATGTGGGGGGGGGGGGGGTTGGTTGGTTGGTTTTCCTAAGTTATGAAATAAAAGACAAACTAACTAGCAAAGTTAAGTAACTATGCTAATCATCAAACAAACTAAGAAAAATGAGGTAAAAACTACAAAAGATAAAGCATTGGGGGCAATTGATATTAATTTCCAAACCAAATGTAGATCATTGAACCATTCACTCATTCTATCACATTTGTTACCTATGGTGAATGTCAAAACTTCCTAATGGAAGATCAACATTCATTCTTTCTTAATTGTAATTTGCAAAGACAAACAACGACCATTTGCAAACCTCATTGACAATCACTCTAGGCAAACCACACCATAGAGGTGTTTCATCAACGGCATTTCACACAAAAGACCATAGACTTGATAACAACAAGCCTTCTACCAAAGACATAGTCATTTAACCAAACATAGCATTCATTAGGCTAAACCTAGAACAAACCACATTCAAGATTCAACCTTTCATTGCATATGTAGGATAAATATGAGAACAATCCACATTAACATACTTATCTAGCAAGAATCACAACACATTATGCACAAGAAGTTCTAAGTTCATGTTCTTTGATTTTCATGCCAAAGAGCTAAGGAATTCATCACTTTCCTAACACCCTAACACTTAAATCATGCAAACACTTCCTATTCTCAAACAACACATGGCATAAATGAAGTAAAACATAGCATTAAGAACACATGAATGCTAAATAACAAAGGTTTCAAGAATGAGTGAAACAATATATTCATTACTTTAACCACTTGTTGTGAAGATAAATCTTCTAATCTTCTTAGATAGTAGTTTGCAAGAGTGAATTCGATATCTCTTGTCAAACCTCACCAATGACTCCCTTAGTCGAAACACAACTAAAAGTATCACATTGATGGCATTGAGCACGAAGAATCAACAAGCTTGGCAACACTTATAAACACTACAATGTGTCTAAGTATTTAACCAATTCATTCATTTACACAAGATTAGTCAAGAAAGATCGACATTCATAGACTTATCTCATTTGCTACCTAAAAAAAACATCACAACGAGTTCAACATTATCACATTCATCTAGCAATTATCAACACATCAACATCATTTAGAAGCTCTAACTCATGCTCTTGGATTTCACATTAAAAGAGGGGAAAATTAGCTACTTTCTCCCAACCCTAACAAGCAATCATACAAGCAATTCATATACTCAAACTTCTAACAACATTAATGTCATTAACAATCTACATTCAAAGCTCAATAAATGCACAATATAGAAGGCAATAGATAGATAGAAATGATTCTCAAGACATTAGCAAGGAAGTCTCAATCAATTGCCCCCAAGTACAAAACTAAGCTAGATAATTAAAAGACATGATTAACCTACAAAAACTAAGAAAAGAAAGAAAAGAAAACTAGGGTTGTACCCAGAAAAACTACAGGAAGAAGAAGGTTGTGATGAGGAGAGGATAAGGTGAGTATTTATAGTACAAAAAAGTAAGAAAGTTTCTGGCCATACGTCTGTCGTGAGTCGCAACGGGTTCGTTGCGAGTTGCGACCAAGCCCAGTTTCAACATCTTGATTTCTTTCTTCTTTTTGTTTCAAGTCCTCCTCTTCACTTCACTTATCTTAAATTCTTCAAGTCTTCCAAAGCTCAAACACAAGTCTTCAAGTCATTAAATCTTCAAAGGTATTCTGTAAAGTCTTCAAACAAATTGTCTTGTCACACAAAATCCTCTAGAAAAGTAATAAAAATGTAAAAGTCGCTTTTAACTCTTCTTAGAGAATTTCAAAGAAAAATGCCACATCTAGAGCACAGAGGTGTACAAAAGTGAATCCTAAAAGTTCCAATATAACCATATAAAACGACCACATCATAGGTCAACAGGATATGTCATATGAATTGAGAAGAGAACTATGCCCAAACTTGACCCGGGGGACACGAATCACATTAACTATTAGGAAACATAATTTCCATCATCCACGCCATTTTCCTTTGAGAACTCAATGTTATCGTTCCACCATCGGTTGTTGTCTATGGAATAGGTATCTGGTAGATCAAGTTTCACAGGTGAAGGAATCGACGAAGAATTCAACCTATTGCCAAATGTCGAGGCTTTCTGGACAAGAAGGCATCTCAATTCCTCCCACGAATGTGCCAGTGGTGTTTGTTAAGGCCACTTAAATTCTTCAGCGCAGACACAAAAGAGAAGAAGTTTGACGATTAGGGCAGAGAGAATGGAATCGACAAGGAAGGGTAGTGTAAAGTCTAGATTTATCTAGTTGGCAATTTGTGAAAATTATGCAAATATAGAATTGTTGTGTTGAAACATCAAAGAATGAATGATCGAGATTTATGGAAATCTGCGAAGAAATCTGAGAAGAAAATATTTTATCCATGGAGTTTAAATTCAGAATATATCAATTCCTATTGGATTAGATTGGATTTATAATAATTGAAATTGATTTGATAAATATCCTTTGTGGAAAGGAGTTTGACAGAATATATTAATTCCTTTCTTTAAGGGATTAGATTCGATAATTCCTATCTTCAAGTGATTTGATTGTAATCAGAATATTATATGGAGAAGGAAACATTTACACATAAGACTGCATGCATAAGAAGACTTTCCTTGTTGAAACAAATTGAAATGTGAAGCCGAAAATGATTTAATTAATTGAAGATATTGCGTGAACATTGGGTTATGAAATATTGGAGATTTCACAATATATTGTTTTAGTTATGTGATTAAAACATATTGAATTTATGGAAAATTCCTATAATTATGGAATTTGATTTGTGTAATATTATGAGATAATTGACATAAGAAAAATCCCTTTATTTATGATATTTGGATATGCTTCATAATTAGATTTAGAAACAGAATCTTTAGAAGACAAATGTGGAGAATTCCAATCTTCTCATGATATATATATTGACGGACATCACGGTTGTGCCACTTACAGATTAATTGAAGAAAAATCTGCATCCAGATTTTTATCTTTTGAGGGGTACTGCAAAGCCATTCATCTGTGTTCCAACATGAACTTAAACTGTTGATCAAGTTTAGAATCATATACCTTAATTCCTCGAGAGGAGGAGATCTAACATCGACAAGTTTCAAGGTAAGGGGGAGTCTGATCAAGGCGGATCGGTAGCAAGGGGAGCTTGCAGGATTCACGTGTTATAATTAGATAAGATAAGTATATTGTACAGTGTACTTTGTATTGTATCTTTCTTATTAGTGGCTTCACTATGAACTGGGTCAGGCCTCGCAGATGTAGGTTGATTTCACCGAACTACGTATCCAATTCTTGTGTGTTTATGCTTTATTTTATTGCATACTTGGCTAGATAGACTATGTTGGAACACGTTAGTCATTATTGAATTAATTAGGTAAAACCAAATTTCAATTGGTATCACAGCTAGGTCACTTGTTTTACCTTGGTTTTGACAAGGAAAGTGTGATCTGGTTTTACCAATGGCGACCAGAGAAAGAGCTTATGTGTCTAGGCCACCACTTCTAGAAGTAACGAACTACAATTCCTGGTAGGCTCGCATGCGGGTGTTCATAAATTCACTTGATGAATTGGCTTGGCACTATATTGAAACAGAATTGAAACCCCATATTGTTGAAAGTTCTTAAGGAAGGGAATCTAGTTCTAAAGAGCCAGTAGTTAAGCCTAAAGATTCATGGACACCAGTTGAAAAAATAGGCAGATTGGCGATATCCAGAGCATTAAAGGCCATCTTTACTGCAGTAGATGAAGTTCAGTTCAAACTCGTCTCTACGTGCCAACAAGCAAAGAAAGCATGAGATATCCTACAAATTGTACATGAGGGGACAAGTCGTGTATGTGAATCAAAGCTACAAATGTTGGCCACAAAACTGGAAAAGATGAAAATGGAAGAAGATGGGACTATTGCAGTATTCAATGAAAGACTCAGAGATATCACAAATATGGCGCATCAATTGGAAAAATTTTACAAAGAGTCTAAGTTGGTGAAGAAGACGATTAGATCACTTCCCCAAAGATTTTCCATGAAAGTAACAACAATAGAAGAAGCAAGGGACATGGCCAAAATGACTTTGGATGAGTTGATGGGATCACTACAAACCTATGAAATGACGTTAAAACATCCAACGAAGGAGGACATTAATGATGAAAATGAAGACATTGCTTTTATCACAAAGAATTTCTCAAGGATGCTGAAGAAGTGGTAAATAATAATTCCCAGGAAATGTTTGATGGGAACAGATCACAGTTTCAAGTCTTTGGCAACAATCATGGGTTAAGGATGGAGCAAACCACTCAGAAATCCTTAAGAAATCAAAATGGCAAATTGAGGCAGTCAGGAAAGAAACAATGCAGAGAATGTGAGAGGTATGGACATATCTAGAATGAATGTACCAACAATCGGAAGAAGCATGGAAAATCATATGCACCCTCATAGAGTGAATATAAATAAGAGAAGAATCATGAAAAGGAATTGACCAGCAATTATGTGACTTTTGGAGTAAAATTTCAAGGAGATTCAGAACTTGGTACTGAATGTTCCAACATCGGACAAGAAGAAGTGGATCGATGTTCCAACATGGTTCGGGTTTCTGAAGTATAATGTTCCAACACAGAGAAGGTATGTGAAGTATACTCCTCGAGTGACGACGAAGACAAGATTGTGAGTGATAAGAATGTCTATGCTTCTTATGAAAACATGTATGAAATGTTGCTGAAAGTTGCTGGTGCAAACATACTCTTAAAAAGGGAGAAAACCCTTTTAGCTGAAGAATGAAGAGAGATAACATCCCTAGTGGAAGGGCTCCGAAGGAAATTAAGTGGTGGAATTAAATCTGAGTTCGATGACAAAGAAGGCTGAAGTTGCTGAGACAGCTATTAAAATATTGAATTCTGGAAAAGAAAAATTGGATGACATTCTCACCATGGGCCAGAGTTCTAGAGATCGACAAGGGATAGTCTATGAAAAATCATCTACCAGAATTGAAGTATTCATACCATCCGTTCAAGTTATGAAGAGAAAATTTGTCCAAACACACCCACAAAAAGCCTTAATGTGTGGTTACTGTACCTATCAAGGTCATGCAGAGGATCAGTGTTTCAAACTTCTCAGAGATATTATGAATGGACATCAGCCCGCAGCATGTTCCAACATGGATCAAGTGCAACAGTCAAGGATGGTCAGAAAGGTATGAATCCGTAAAACCTCTAAAATGTGCTTTATTGCTCGCACTTCCTTATTGCACACCACAAGGATTCTTGGTACCTGGAAGTAGATATTCTCAACATATGACTGGATCACAAGAGTTCCTAACTAATACCAAACCCTATGATGGTGGATTCGTTACATTTGGCGGTGGAAAGAAACGCAGGGTAGTTGGAATAGGTGAGTTGTCGATAAAGGGATTTGCAACCTTTACTAGGGTTATGTTGGTGGAAGATTTAAAGGCTAATCTCCTGAGCATTAGCAAGATGTGTGATGATAATATGATCGTGGAATATCATACGGAGAAATGCATAGTAAAACATGGCAATAACAAAGTGCTTACTGGTATTCGATCATCAGAAAAATGTTACTTGTTGGAACAAGAAGTAAACTGCTTGAGTGTTGAATATGATGAGTTAGATCGTATGGGTTACCATGTTCCAACATCGAATAATTTCCTAATTTGGAACATCAAATGAGGTAGATCTTACAGATGAAGCTGATGACTCTCATAACATTAACGATGTTGGAACACCGTCTTCCCCACAACTCTCCCATGTTCCAACATCAGTGCTGGCTGAATCAAGTAGAAGAATGACTCGATTGTTAATTGTAGGGAACTTGCTAGTCTACAATGGTTTCTCTCCCTCATTGACCTAGAATTACAAAGAGGCTCTACTTGATAAGTATTAGAGTGAGGCAATGCAAGAAGAACTTGGGAAATTTGAACACAGTGATAGTAAAGCAAGGGTAGCTTCTTAGGACTACACTAAGAATGAAGGAGTTGATTTTGATGAGACATTCGCACCAGATGCCAGGTTAGCATATATTCACATTCTCCTTGGTAAAAATGATCTTACTAGTGATAAGGGAACACAAGGGGTATTGTTGGGTCGTCCATTCTTGAAAATGGCAAACACCATTATTAATGTTGGGAATGGAACTATTTCTCTAGATTATTTTGGTGATAAGTACACACTTAACATTGATAAACCCATGCAGAAATCTATAAATGTTGAGAATGTGAATGAAATTGATCACACTGACCCTTTTGTCTAAGATTCTCTTAAGACTAAAGTTTTTCAGGATAAGATAGGAATTCAAATTCCTACAAGTTCAGAAGAGGTAAATGTTCAAGTCTCAAGCGATAAGAAAATCCGCAAATTGTCGTGTTCAGTGTACTCTCAGAAAGTGGTGCCCATAACTGAAATAAATCAAGGAATGTCCAACTTGACTCAGTCCGAAGCGAATGTTCGAAAAAATTCTGAAGTGTGCACATGGTCCAGTTTGCCCAAACGGAACCCGCCTGCTAGACTTGTTCCATCGGATGTGAAAACTTCAAATTTGAAGTTGAAGGCATCACCACCCGATCTGAAGCATGTTTATAAAGGAGATGATGATACTCTTCCAGTGAGTATGGAGTCGCTCAAGTGTGAGGAAGAGACAAAGTTCCAACTCAAAGAGTTGGGAGATCTAAGATTGAAAGGGTTTGATCAAGTTATGCGGTACAAGGAGCGCAATAAGATGTGGCATGACAGAGATTTGAAGTCAGAGATATTCGTAGTTGGGTAGATAGTTCTTATATCTAAGTCAAACTTTCAACATATGTCATGGAAATTCAAGTCTAAATGGACTAGACCATTCGAAGTGGCTTATGTTTGGCTTGATAGGATGGTAGAGATTATAAGCATGGAAGCAAAAATGGCATTCCTCGTCGATAGTCATCACCTTATGTCGTACTATGATACTTCTCAAGTGGCATTAATGGAAGAAATTCCATTGTGCCCAACAAATATTCATTAAAGGCATCTGAAAGTCTAGCCAAAGACTATAAACAAAAGCGCTAATTGGGAGGCAACCCAATTTTCTTAGTTTTTTCTTTTAAGTTTTTTATTTTTTTTACTTTTAGGAATTTCAATTTCTCATCTGATCTCAATTCTTGATCGACAGAGTTGAAGTACTTGAATTCGCACCTTCGGAGAGCTGGACTCGCAAGGTTCCGTTTGGTCAAACTGGAGGTCTGCGGCAGAACCTGATTCGGATCCAATGCTTAATTCTTGTTGGGAATTTCTCCGAAACCCACCACTATAAGTTCCCTTTTTTCCTTTTATTTCAATTATCATGATGTTGGACAATGTGTGAAACTTTTTCTCATTAGAGCTTTGCATTATTTTCTTGTAGGCAATCAACGCTTAAGTGTGAGGAGGTTTCTTATGTATTTTATTTTGTATTTTTGGAAAAAAATAGGTTATTTGTGTGTTTTATTTTGTATTATTGAAAAAAATAAAAAAGAATATTTTTTTATTTAAGTTTTTTACAGTCAAACATGTGTTTTTGTGTTGTTTTGAGTCGATAATTTGGCATGAAGAAATTCTAGTGGCTCTTGATAAAAGTACCCTGCCGGTTGTAAACTTCATTTTAACAAACTTGGTAAATCTAATATGCCTTGAGGTTTTTGAATGAGATTTTCTATGATTTGTGAATTTTGATTGATATGATTTTTGGGATGACGAAAAAGGACGAGTTTAATTGAATAATTTGGCTTACTAAAGTGAGCTTTGAGCTAGAGTAGAGCACTCTCTACATCAATCTTTGTTCTTAGAGATCACATCGTTATAATTGAAGTGGTTATGCATGAAAGTGATGGAAGGCACTAGGATGAACCACACAGCATAAATTGCCTACCAATTACATTAACCCCTAGTGAAACACTTTGAAACTTTGACTATGTTATTTGATATGAGTTACTATATATTTAGCCAAATCCTTGTTTTATCCTTTCTCTTGGCCCTATTATGCATGTTCTTCGAGTTGATGCTGATGAATTCATCCATTGTGTTCTCTTGAGTTGATAACATTACTGAGTATGTGTCCAGTTTGCCCAGACATAATGGTTTCGAAAATTGAAGGCTGAATTTTATTATGAACAGTGACAATGTGGTTCCGTTTGTCCAAACTGGAGGGCGTAACTATGAAAAAAAAGAAAAAAAATCTTATTGTTTGTTACGTTGCATTTCTCTCAAAAGTACTGGTTTTGGACTATATTGGAGAAGAATGATGCTTGAAAAATTCAAAAAAATAAAAAATAAATAGCACCTACATTTGATGTGATGTTACTTGGCTTTCTCATAATAGCCATGACATGAAGATTGTTGGTGAATGTCTACTATACATGAATGATGGTTGAAGAAAAAAACATGCATAATATTTTGATCGATATTGTTTGAGCTTAGAATCCTTAGGATCTCACCAATCTGAATGGTCTCTAGCCCCGTTACAACCCTTAAGAAAGACCTTCCTGATTCGCGTATTAACTTCTCTATTTTATAAGTTATGAATTATTTGAGTGATTGTCCTTCATTTACTGAGAGTGATTGATGAAGCAAATGCTGAGTGATTATGGAATTAAAGAATGGCTTCAAACAGTGTTATGGGACAACAAAAGAGTTATTGACATCTCAAAGAATCCAGTACAACATTCTCGGACAAAGCTCATTGATATAAGGCTTCATTTTATTCAAGAACTGGTTGAGAGGAAAGAAATGGTGGTTTACTATGTTCCAACATCGAAAATTTTGAAGCCTTCATTGAACTGGTTAGACTTTGCAACTCTTGAGCTCCTCAGACAACACTTAGGTGTATGTCGACTTTGAGGTATTCATTATTTCCCCAAGCATTGTGTGATTTTAATTTATTTTTTTGTACATACACAAAAAAAATTGAAAAGGAGAAAAGAAAAAATAGAGGTGTAGTTGGACATGTTGGAAGTTGGTGTTGAAGACATTATGGTGATTGATGAGATGCATAGGATCAGAGAGATGACTCCTCCCGGTATTATGGTTTTGGATGATGAGGAGTTGGAAGGCAATGATGATGGTCATGTTCCAACATAGAGTATGGAAACAGGTAGAGAATATGTGGGCATGTAAATAGATGAGTCTGGTGTGATTAGATATTCTGGTGTTCAAACATCAGTAAATGTGTCTGGAGAAGATTATGATTTGAATGGTGAACAAGCCTATGTTTCAACACTAAACATGGAGATATGGGGAGAAAGTGCTGGTGAAGTGAAGGAAGCTGAACATGGTGATGTTCCAACATCGATGCAGACTGGAGTTGTTGATTCTGAAGCAATGAACGGATACTATATTCCAACATCAGAGAAAGTGGGTGAAACTAAGAGTTGTTATGTTCCAACATCAGGGACTGATGTTCTAACACAAGTTGAGCAGATTCTTGTAAGCACTACTAATGAGACTATTATGAGAGATATGATGTTTTGTGTTAGAGGAGGATTTTAGCTGAGAGGACAACTGATTTGGGTGTGTATGGTGAATGTGGATTTATCGCCTACATGGACTATTTGAATTTCAAGACTGCTGCTTCAATCTACAAGGAGTACAACTGAGAGATTGTAGAAGAAATTTATTCAAACTTAATGGGAGGAAACATTGATCCAGATTCTAAGTGGTACAACAAAGCTCAAAGGCAAGATGATTAGATTATGTCAGAAATTACTGGAGGATTTCAGTCTCAGTGGCCACTCAAGGGAACGTTACTGCATCTAGCTTGACTACTAGGTATTTTTGTCTATTCAAGATTGTTGTAAACTGTTGGATTCCCTCTTGAAATACTACAGCTCTTACTCGAGAAAAGTCCAAACATAAGGACATTTGATTTAAGACATGTGCATGATCTGCCATGGAAACCTAAGGCTACAACTTCTGATGTTGATGAGAAGAAGGTCAAGTTTGTGGCCATTAATGCAAGAGCTCTAGCCACTTAGATGGCAATTTTGGATGCAGAAAAGACCAGATTATATGAGGCACACATAGCTGCTCCTGAAGAGGTTTGAAAATTTTGCTATGGCTATGTTCCAACATACGCTAGATATTTGCTTCCGGGGGAGTTGCAGTGATAGAAATGCCAATACGACTACCACCATAAATGAATATATTCCACGACATGATCAAACATTTAAAGGATATGTTCGAGATCCTCTAAGTGATATGGAAGGATCTATGACTAGGTCAAGGACTAAGCTTAGGGATGCCACTTTAAATACTTTGATTGATTTCCATTAGGATGAAGAATTGAAGAATGAGTCACTATCGACATCTTGGATTCATTATTCAAGATTGTTGACGAACTGGAGACATCATGAAGAACACTATCCTCTTTTTTCCCACTGGGTTTTTAATGAGATAGTATGATCACTGTAAAATATTTTAAATTATTTCATTTTGGGTTTATTGGATTGATAGCTCGGCCATGTTTGAAGAGCAAAATTTCAAAAATATAGTCCATTAGGGTTTAGTATATTCAGTTTTATTTTGATTGGAATTAGATTTGGTAAGATTAGATAAGGTAATATTCTTCAAGGTTACTTCTTGAAGAATTCAACCAGATTACCTTAGATTACCATTTATTTTAGATATTTTAGTTAGATATGATTTTAGCTTCTTAAAACTACCATAAATCAATTTAGTTTCCAGTTGTGATTAGGGTTTGGGGAGAGATTGTAACCCTACAAATAGGGGAGGCCTTTGAACGAATTTCACACACTTTTATCAATCAAATATATAAACTTTTGAGTTCTTACTCTTTGCTTGCAATCTATTCCATTGTTGCTTAACCCCGATGGCTAGTTAAGTATCAATAAACCTTGTAATCTGATCCTGAGGTTAGTTAGAGAGCAAGTTGAGATTAGGTGTACCCCGAGGGCTAGACACCTGAATTTTGTGCGAGATAGTGAGGGTTTACAGATCCCTTAACTGATCGAAGATATTAATTCTGCAAATCGTGAGTTTTTGCGAGGATATTCATATCAGTTGGTATCAGAGCAAAGGGAAAGATCGACTGAGGTCAGAAAAAAACAAAAAAGGGTTTCGAGTTTTTGTTGAACTTTTTTAAATTTATAAGCACTTTTGTGTTGTTTTTTAACTGTGTTTGTTTGATCTTTCTTACCAGGAGGATTGAATCTAGAGTTGAAGGACATCAAAGGGTTCGAGAGTTAGAATACTTTGGTATTACTATCCTCCTTCACCTTCATCAATCGAGTCAGGAGGACGTCGAAGGGTCTGAGCTTTAACAAGTATTATCCACCTTCACCTCCCAGCCAGTTTTGTAGTTTTTAGGTAGTTTAACCAGTTTATGTGCTTGTGATATTTTTCGTCAAATCTTCTGAAAATTATTGCATGCTCATAATCCTATTTGTTTTCTTTATCGTTCTTTGATTCCGTGATCTTGAAATGTTCTTTGATTCTTGATTACACCTTATTCAAAAAAAAAGTCTTGTGTCTTTTTCCATGTATATAGTGTCATATTCTTGATCCTTACGCTCTTGAATACCTCGATTTGACTTGAATCAAGAGGAAGTTGTCGCAGTTTTCTTATTCCAAGTTTTGTATAGGCGATTATTGTTCCAAAACTTTTCGAAAACCAAAAACAAAAGGTAGCAGATTTTTTTGTTTCAAAATTGGAATTTAGGATATGAAATCTTAAATTTGGGGCATATTTGTAATTTTCAAAAGTTTGGGGCAGATTTGCAATTTCCAAAAAATTTGGTAATTGTGACAAAAAATTATTCTTGGGGAATAAGATTCTGTTTGTGAGTTTTATAGTACAAAAAAAGGGGGGAAACGAATTGTGGCTGAGAAAAAAAGGAAAGAAAAAGGAAATCCGGTTTGAAAAATAAAAAGAAAAGTCCAAATCCTAATAGGAAGAGAAAAGGGAAATAAAAGCCAATTGAGAGAGGGGTTTTGATCTGAATTTTTGGCTTGGGAGACAAGTAAGTCATTAAAATCCTTTACCACAAGATATTTGGATTTGAGTTTCTATTCCAATTTGTTTTCGGAAAAGTTTCTTGAATTTTCGGAACCTATTTGTCGCCTATATAAAGAAATCTTGTTTTGATCATAACTCATTCAATAAAGCTCATATTTGTGCCATTAAAATTGCTTTTTGTTCCTTATTATTTTTAAAATTTGGAATTTTATATCGTAGAGCCCAATTTTGAGTTTATATATTTTTAAATTTTGAAATAAATTCTGCAATACCCATCTCCATAGATCGCTTTGAATTGCGGTGAATTGATCAATTACCCTCGCATTAGCCTTCGCCTTGTGAGTTATGAGTATTATACACTTGGTGAGTTACCTTACTAAACAAAGGGAAGGGGAAACGGTTTTTTTAACTAACCGTTTTATTTTCTTAGCAGTTTAGCGAAGATGTGGGACAAAAACCCATTCGTCCTACCTTTTGTTAGCAATCCTAAAAATTTTCCATTAACGAACACCTCTAATGGTGGGCGTGGTAGTCATCCACGTGAAGAGGCTCCAAATAGTTGGGAGCAACATCGAATTAATCCAAATGAAGCCAATGATCCTGACCGGTTTGCTATCGCAATAAATGCACTTATGAGTGAGGTACAAAGGTTGGCGAGAAACGTTGACAGCATGGCACCGCCTACACCTACATCATCGGTCAAGAGGGAAGAAACAAAAAAATATGTCAGTCAATTTAATGGTTCTGGAAGTTTAAATGACTCTTCTGATGATGGTTCGAAAAGGCGATCATACCGAGGGTCTTCTAGAAGGCATCACCACAGTAAACCTCATTCCCGAAGGAGAGTGGAGAGAAATTCAGGATCTGAGTCAAGTTCTGATGAAACTTGAGACATCAAGGGTTTAAAATATGACATCCCTCGATTTGATGGTCAACACAATCCAGTGAAGTAACTTGATTGAGAGCGACAAATTGAGAATCTGTTTGATCTAAAAAATTATCGGGAGAAGGAAAAAGTCAAAGTATAACAGTATTCTTTCACTCACTATGCGGTTGAATGGTGGAAAAATAAAAAGGAGTTGCAATATCTTGCCGAAAAGAAACCTATCTCCACCTGGAAAAGATTGAGATCCGAGCTTCGCCAATATCATGTTCCGCCTACTTACTTGATGGAACAACATTCGTATATGTCCAACATGAAGCAAGGAAATTGCACAGTTAATGAATAGTTACAAGATCTTGAGTTAACCATGAGAAGGGTTGGAATTAAAGAATATGACGTATTCATCAAAAATTGATTCATTGAAAGCTTGCGCGAAAACCTTCAAACGCGAGTCAAGCTTCAACATCACATATCTATGGATGATTTATTGGTGAAAGCATGTTGGTTAAGAGTACCATGCGACCAAGGAGGCCACAACCCAAACTTCCAAGTCAACGACCAGGGTTTGACTCCGAAAACCCTAGCTATGGCCGCTGTAGAGGAACGCCCATGGGAGGATGAGGATTGGTTCAGACTTATTAAAATCCAACTTATAATTCTACTGAGAGGAGGGTGGCACCACCAACCCAACAGGTTTAAAAAGTTCCAGGTAAGCCCGCCACTTCTTCATCACATTCGGTTTCTGTTAACTCTCCTACTTGTTTCATTATAAGGAAAGAGGACATGTCCGCAATAACTGTCCTCATACACAAGTGTTAACAACAATTGGGGAAGGAGATGAAGAAGATGAATATGCTTATATGCCACCACTGTATGAAAGTGGTGAAAAATATGTAGATGAAGAGATCATTATAAATGATCATGGTGAACAAGGTCCGGAAACACAAGGTAACTTAGTGTCGTTAAGAGTTCCCAACTCTCAAATGGCAGAAACACAGGTACAAAGGATTAACATTTTTCATACACGTTGCCTTGTGAAAGATAAGAATTGTTTACTAATTATTGATGGTGGTTCTTGTGCTAATATTGTGTCTAATCTTCTTGTTAAATCATTGTTTTTGCCTGTGACTACTCATCCATCACCATATAAACTTATTTGGTTAAATGGTAGTGGTGAAATTAGGGTTAACAAACAATGCATGATTAACTTTAAAATTGGAAAATACCATGATTCTATCTTATGTGATGTACCTATGGAAGCTAGTCATATTTTGGTAGGAGACCTTGCCAGTTTGATCGTAAATCTATGCATGATGGTTACATTAAAAAAATTACTGTGATTAAGGATAGAACAAGGTATACTTTGGTTCCATTATCTCCAGTGGAAGTTTTAGAGGCACAGAGACACGTGAAAGTCGACAAAGAGAAGTTTGCGACTGATGTGCAAATGGCCGACCTAAACCCTAGCCAGGGCTTGAAGGAGATCGGCCACAAGGTGAAAAATAGAGGCAAGAACCTTGATAATTTCTACCAAAAATCAAGGGAGGTTGTCCCAGGTAAGCCAGGTAAGTCTAAGAATGATTCTGATAAGTTGCATAAAATCCTATCTTCACATCCTAATCCTTTGCCATCGATTTAAAAGATAAGACATGAACTTCCTAATGATTATGGTAGATCGTTTCATGTATCTATTAGGGATGTGAATTGTGCTTTTGCTAATCATTCTTGTGTTATTATCATGCATTTTAAAGAGAGCTACTTTGCCAGTGATGATATTCCTATGCATGTTCCTTCACAGTTTGCTCAGATGTTCCAGGAATTTGAGGATGTCTTTCCAGAAGCCTTACTTGTGGGTTTACCACCTTTGCGAGGTATTGAACACCAGATTTACTTGATTTCGGGTTTGGTTATCCCAAACCGTCTGGCGTACAAAGCAAACCCTGAGAAGACAAAGGAACTACAGCGACAAGTTGAGGAGTTACTTCAAAAAGGTTATGTGTGATAATCCCTATCTCCTTGTGTTGGGTCCGTCATTTTAGTTCCTAAGAAAAATAAAACTTGGCTTATGTGCATTGATTGTCGTGCTATTAACAATATTACTAATGTGTGTTATATTGTGTTCATATTTGGTGGGATTATTGTGATTTTATTGAGATATAATTTGCACTTTTAGGTGTTTTTGGTGCAGAAATTCATGGATTGTGAAGAATTGAGAGGGAGCTATACATTGTACTCTTTTTCCCTTAACCAATGGTTTTTTCCCACTGGGTTTTCCAGGTCAAGGTTTTTAATGAGGCGATGTGCTCCAATGGAAAATGTTCTTATTTTATAAGACATTTCTCCAGAGATGAAGGAAGAGAGACAAAAGCAGAATTGCTGAAGTTATGGGGTGAAAAGTGAATTATTAAAGAGATGTGGATTTGAAGAAAATAAAGATATTCACTTCCCATATTGATAAGGATTGTATTATCTCCTTCCGTTTTAAATTCCTTAATTTTAGGAATTAGTTAAATAGATTTAGAATATTTTATTTCCTTCTTTCAGAAGAAGAATAAAAATGGGCTTGGGATTGTAATGCATGTGTATATATACACATGCATATGCACGCAGATAGGGAGAGAAGTTAGTTTACGAAAATATTATTTAGGTTTGTTTTAGTTCGGCGGCTCGAGCAGATTTGAGTTCGGCGGCAGAATTATTTGGTTGAATTAGTTACTTTGTTTTCAGTTTTTGTAGCATGCTGAATTATGTGGTGAATAATTATTTAGTTTGATTTCCAGTGCGCAGTGATTTCGTAGTTTAGGTTTAGTATTTATGTTTTATTTTTATATTAGCTATTTATTTACTATAATTATTATGAGTAGCTAATTTATATATCGGCATGGAATAGCAAGCATTAGTTTATGAATCGTGAGGCCTGATTGTTTTTATAATTAATTCTTATGTGTTCTTGATTGTTCTTGGTTTATTTTATTCCTGATATATTTAAGCCTGATCAACTTGAATATTATTGGGATAATGCTATTTAATTCCACCAATACGTAATCGTTGGAAAGGGTTAGTAAGTAACGAGTTCATGTGAAAAACAGCTAACTAGCTAAGACTGTAATAGCAAGATGGGGAACAATTAAGTGTGAGGTACTATTTTCTTTTACTTTGGTAATTGCTATATCGTGTTCTTTCCATTCTTAATGCTATCGAGGTGTGTATTTGGTTCAGCGAATAGTTTCATCTTGGTAAGAGAAACAAATTAGTTAATTATAATTAGTTAATTGCCAATGAAGTACGAAAGAATTGGGGAGGTAAGCGTACCTAATTTCCTATAACTGATAGATGCATATGAATTGATTTATCTTTGCGCCTATGATCGATGTTTAACTAATGTGAGTTATTCCGAGCCGATTACCTTATTCATATATTTTATATATTTTTATATTTTTTTTGTTCGCATTATTGTTTCATATTTTATAGTAGTTAGTTGCATTATTAGTTGTTAGATAAATCTGAAAATTAGGGCGTGGTGGCTACACCAAAAGTGTTCATTATTAGTAGGAATTTTATTATAATTTTTTCTCCGTTCCTCGTGGGATCGACTATGCTTGCTACTGTACTAATCTCATCTATAGAGTTTGCACATTATTATGGTGAGGGAAATGATGTTCACCAATTACCATTAAGTATCGCCATCATATCCCTAGATTAGATGATATGCTTGAAGATTTGCATGGATCTGTGATTCATACTAAAATTGATTTGACCCAGGGTTATCATCAGATTCAAATTAATGAGGGGGGTGAATGGAAAACTGCATTTAAGACTAAGTTTGGGTTGTATGAATGGATTGTTATGCCTTTCGGTTTAACTAATGCATCTAGTATTTTTATGTGGTTGATGAATCATGTCTTAAAAAATTTTATTGTTCGTTTTGTTGTGGTCTATTTTGGTGATATATTGATTTATTCTAATTCGATTGATGAACATATTGAGCATGTTAAAATGGTTCTTGTTGCACTCTTTGAGTCTTGTTTGTATGCGAACATCAAGAAGTGCACATTTTGCTTTTTGGAAGTGGTGTTTCTTGGTTTTGTGATCTCTAAGAAGGGCATAAAAGTTGACGAAACCAAAATTGAGGCCATTAAGACTTGGCTGAGACCTACTAATGCCAACCAGGTACATTTTTTTCATGGTTTAGCTAGTTTTTATAGATGGTTTGTGCGTGATTTCTCATCTATTGCTGCACCTCTAAATGAACTAGTTAAAAGGGATGTGAAATTTGTTTGGACTGAGAGTCAAGAGAATGCATTTAAGGAATTTAAAGTATGATTATGTAATGCTCATACTCTTGCTTTACCTTATTTTAATGGTACTTTTGATATTCATTGTGATGCTTCTGGTGTTGGTATTGGTGCTGTTTTGATGCAAGAGAATCGACCTATGACTTACTTCAGTAAAAACCTAAAGGATGGTGCTCTAAACTATCATGTGTATGATAAAGAATTTTATGCAATTGTGCGTTCATTAGAAAGTTGGCAACATTATTTATTGCATAAAGAATTTTTCATTCATAGTGATCAAGAATCCTTGAAATACTTGAAGAGACAGATGAAGTTGAATAAACGTCATACTAAATGGTCTAGTTTCATTGAACCTTTCCCTTATGTGCTGCGTTACAAAAAGGGTAAAGAAAATGTTGTTGCTGATGCTTTGAGTCATAGACATGTTTTTCTTACACGATTAGAATGCATTATGTTAGGGTTTTCATTCGTACGAGATTTGTATGCGAATGATTTTGATTTTTCATCTATTTATGCTGCATGCGAAACTAGTGCTTATGAAAAGTTTTTTCCGGCATGATGGGTTCTTATTTATGAATAATAGGTTATGTATTCCTCAATGTTCTATGCATGAATTACTTGTTAGAGAAGCTCATTCAGGTGGTTTAATGGGACATTTTTGTGCATTTAAAAATTATAATTTGTTGTGAGAACACTTCTATTAGCCGAAAATGGCACTTGCTATTGACAGGGTTTGTAGGAATTGTCTTGATTGCTTGAAGGCTAAGTCTAAAACTATGCCTCATGGAATTTATACTCCATTGCCTATTCCTACACATCATTGGGTTGATATTTCCATGGATTTTGTCCTAGGTTTACCACGATCTCAGTCAGGTAATGATTCTATCTTTGTGGTTGTGGATAGATTCTCGAAAATGGCACATTTTATGCCTTCTAAGAAGACAAATAATGCAAAGCATGTTACAGATCTATTTTTGAAGGAGGTAGTTCGATTACATGGCATTCCTACATCAATTGTCTCTGATCGTGATGTTAAATTTTTATCCTACTTTTGGAATACCTTGTGGCGCAAGTTAGGGACAAAGTTGCTGTTTTTTACTGCCAGTCATCCTCAAACTGATGGACAAACATAAGTGACCAATCGAACCCTAGGGGATCTCCTGTGTGCACTAGTTTAGATGAACTTAAATAATTGGGAAAAAATGCATTCTGATTGCAGAGTTTGCTTACAATCGCACTATTCATTCTACTACTTTGTTATCTCCATTTGAAATTGTTTATGATTTTCTACCTATTACACCTCTTGATCTACTTCCTTTGAATTTTAAATAGGTTAAAAACCTTGATGGAGAAAAGAAAGCTGATTTTGTGAAGAAAATCCATGAGAAGGTGCGCATGAAAATTGAAAAGACAAATGCACAAAATGCTGATAAAGTTAATCAAAGCCGCAAGTTGATGAGGTTCAATGTGGGAGATTATGTTTGGGTTCATCTGCAAAAAGAGAGGTTTCCAAATGCTCGGAAATCTAAGTTAGGTCCACGTGGAGATGGTCCTTTTAAAGTGTTGGATCATGTGAACGACAATGCTTACAAGATTGAGTTACCAGATCATCATGGTGTTAGTGCGACATGCAATGTTGTTGATTTATCTACATTTACCTTTAAAGATGATTCAGTTTCGATGGAAAAACCTTTCGACCACGGAGGAAATGATGGAGATGCCAAGACGACTACCACCATAAATGAAGACATTCCACGACTTGATCAAACATTTAAAGGATATGTTCGGGATCCTCTAAGTGACATGGCGGGACCTATGACTAGGTCAAGGACTAAGCTTAGGGATGCTGCTTTAAATATTTTGATTGATTACCTTTATGATGAAAAATTGAAGAAGGAGTCACCATCAACATCTTGAATTCATTATTCAAGATTGTCGACGAACTGAAGACATCATGAAGAACACTATACTCTTTTTCCCACTGGGTTTTTAATGAGATAGTGTGATCGCTGTAAAATATTGTAAAATTATTTCATTTTTGGTTTATTGAACTGATAGCTCGGCTGTGTGGGATTTGAAGAGCAGAAATTCAAAAATACAGTCCATTAGGGTTTAGTATATTCAGTTTTATTCTGATTAGAATTAGATTTGGTAGATTAGATAAGGCAATATTCTTCAAGGTTACTTCTTGAAGAGTTCGGCCAGATTACCTTAGATTACCATTTATTTTAGGTATTTTAGTTAGATTTGGTTTTAGCTTCTTAAAGATGCCATAAATCAATTTGGATTCCAGTTGTAATTAGGGTTTGGGGCGAAATTGTAGCCCTGTAAATAGGGGAGGCCTTTGGACGAATTTCACACACTTTTATCAATCAAATATACAACGTTTTGAGTTCATACTCTTTGCTTGAGAGCTATTCCATTGTTGCTTCAATAAACTTTGTAATCTGATCCTGATGGCTAGTTAGAGAGCAAGTCGAGATTAGGCGTACCCCGAGGGCCAGGCACCTGAATTTCATGCGAGATAGTGAGGGTTTGCAGATCTCTTCACTAGATCAAAGATATTAATTTCTCAAATCGTGAGTCTTCGCAAGGAGATTCATATCATGCATTTATTGGATATATTTTCTGTTTTCTGTGTCTATTGTGTTTGGCATGTTTATGGTCCCAATGGGGAGATGGTTTGGATTTTTTGGATGACTTTATTGGTCGTTGGGTTGATGTTCCAACATGCTTATTATTCCTAGATGTTGAGGGAATCTGGAATTCAGGGAAAGACGTTATGCTTCTATGTTCTAACATCCAGAGTGGTTTTCAAGGACAATGTATGTATTTGCATAAGCTCTTGTGATGAAATGACAAAAGGTGATTGGTCCACAAAATGTCAAAGGAGGAGATTGTAAAGTCTAGATTTATCTAGTTGGCAATTTGTGGAAATTATGCAAATGTGAAATTGTTGTGTTGAAACATCAAAAAAGGGATTATTGAGATTTATGGAAGTCTTCGAAGAAATTTGAGAAGGAAATATTTTTTCCATGTAGTTTAAATTCAGAATATATCAATTCCTATGGGATTAGATTGGATTTATGAAAATTGGAATTGATTTGATAAATATCCTTTGTGGAAATGATTTGGACAGAATATATTAATTTGTTTCTTTAAGGGATTAGATTTGATAATTCATATATCTAAGGGATTTGGTTGTAATCAGAATATTATATGGAGAAGGAAACATTTACGCATAAGACTGCATACGTAAGAAGACTTTCCATGTTGAAACAAATGGAAATGTGATGCCTAAAAGGATTTAATCAGTTTATGATATTGCGTGAATATTGAGTCATGGAATATTTGAGATTTCACAATATAATGTTTTAGGCATGTGATTGAAGCATATTGGATTTATGGAAAATTCCTATAATTATGAAATTTGATTTATGTAATATTATGGGATAATTGAGATAAGAAAAATCTCTTTATTTATGATATTTGGATATGCTTCAGAATTAGATTTGGAATAGGAATCTTTTGAAGACAAATGTGGAGAATTCCAATCTACTCATGATATATATATTGATGGAAAGCACGGCTGTGCCACTTATGGATTAATTAAAGAAAAATATACATCCAGATTTTTATCTTTCGAGAGGTACTACAAAGTCATTCGTCTGTGTTCCAACATGAACTTAAACTGTTGATCAAGTTCATAATCATATACCTTAATTCCTCGGGACGAGGAGATCCAACGTCGGCAAGTTTCGAGGTTAGAGGGAGTCTGATCAAGGCGGATCGGTAGTAAGGGGAGCTTGCAGAATTCGCGTGTTATAATTAGATAAGATAAGTATATTGTATGATATACTTTGTACTGTATCTTTCTGATTAGTGGATTCATTCTAAACTGGGTCAGGCATCGCAAATGTAGGTGGATTTCACCAAACTGCGTAACCAATTCTCGTGTGTTCATGCTTTATTTTATTGCATGCTTGGTTAGATAGGTTATGTTGGAATACTATAGTAATTATTGAAATTAATTAGGTAAAACCAAATTTCAGGGAGTAGTGGGTGCATGGAAGGGGAGTGTGTGAGGCAGTGCCGAAATTAATGGTCATGATGATCACTTTTAAACTTTTAAAGAAGTATAAAATTATGTAAATACATAAACAAGAATTAGAGATCACCGATACATTTAATTCAATATGAATTCAAGTGCAATGAGTTTAAATGAACATATTTTTTTATAAAAGACAGTAAAGACAACCAGGTCCAGATCTCATAAAAGCAAGCAAACCTTGATGAGTGCAACCGCTCATTTGGAAGGTGTGAGTCACCGACTTTGTTAAATGGGCTCATCCAACTAAAACAGCTTGCAGATATCCTTTGGGCCTACGTCCTGAATGCATCAACTGCTTCCTATTTACTCCCTCTGTTTCTTTAATAGTGGCACCTCACTTTTGATGTTAGAATTTAGGAGATGCTTAATGAGTGGAAATTGAATTGAAAGAAGAAAAAATAAAATGAGTGGATGCAAACCTTAAACTTGTCATAAATAGAAAGTGTCAATATAAAAGAAACATCCAAAATTAAAAAGTGTATCACTATTAAAGAAACGGAGGGAGTACATTATTGTGCTTTCAAAAGAACTGCAAAGGAATAAAACCAGGAATGCATGTATCATACTTTTATTATTCTAGTAGACCGTAACTTGTACTACCTCCGTCCCAGCCGAATTGCACACTTTTTTGTCAACTTTCTCAAGACATGTTTGACTATAATTTTCAATTAGTATATAGACACCAATATCATCATGTGAGATATTGCTGGATTCCCTGTATGATGTATTTTCTAAATATCAAATTTTAACATACCGTTAATATACGTAACTAAAAATATCGTTGGTCAAACATGACCTAGCAAACTTGACCAAAAAGTGTGCACATTCGGATGGGACAGAGTAATATCTGAATCCATCTGTATCACTTTGATTGGGATGTTTGAGTCGGGTTGAATTGAAATGAATTGAGTACATTAGTTTGGATCATGTTGGGTTAGATTTATAATTTTTCATCATACATAATTAAGATAGTGTTAAACTTCTAAAATTATCCATGAACAGTTTAAAGAGTCCGTTTCTTGAAAGTCGATGTTTCTATGAGCCATGAAAAGACCAAAGTTTAAAGTACAAATTAGAAAAGATGTAAATAAATTTTTTGGACTGCATGAATCGGGTTATAAACTTTATAACTATTACATGTTGCATAATAAAGTTTTAATATTACAACCAATACATTTTACCTTTTATTATTCTAATTAAACCATGTCTTTTCATAAATCTTTGGAAAGACGGTCTTTTTCAAGACTTTGTTAAGAAAAAATAAGACACTTACGGAGAGACATATGGAGTAGTTGTTTTTTAAATATTAATATTATTTAAAATTACAAACTACTTCCATTCCAATCAAATGTTTCTATTACCTTTTTACCTAGACAATCATGCATGTTGATGGGTGGGAGAAGTGGGGGATTGGAATGCGCTCACCAAAATTTATCCCCGAAAATGAATTCTAACGAGAAAATAGTCCCACAAAAAAAACTTTTAATTGGGTAAGACGAGTATAGAAAATAGGAACATTTTGAATGAATGGGACGAAGAAAGTACATCAAATTTGAGCACTCTCATCTTGGATTAAATTTGGAGCACTTTCATCTAAATATTGGTAAGAAAAAATTACATTGGTAACTACTGATACATTATGTGGACAAATTGGAGGGGTGGGGTGGGGTGGGGTGGGGTGGGGGTGGGGGTGGGGGTGGGGGGTGGGGGTGGGGGTTTTGGGGGGGGTGTACGTTAAAGAAATAAAAACACTTTTCTCGTAGGAAATGTTATAAATGGTAAGTATTTTATAAAATTAGTTTTCTTATACAATTAGTTATAAATGGTAATTTCCTTATAGACTTTAGAATCTTATTCTTGTCAGACTTTGGCTTGTTGCAGCCCTATACATCGTAATCTTCCTTATTGATGAGATGTGTCATTGATATGATATCAATGCACCATAATAAAGTCCTTTGTATTTTATCATGGTATCAGAGGCTAAAATCCTGAAATCCTAAGAAAATTTCACTGCCATTTTTTCGAGCTTCCGTCGCAAATCCGACGTCCGCGTGTTCTTCCACGCGCCACCGTTGCCGCCATTCGAAGCTCACTAACTGTTGCAGATCTCCTACCGCCGCCGCTGTCACCGATCCATCTGTGATTTTACCGAACCTTCACGTGTCGCCGCTTGCTCCACGCGTCATCGCGTCTTAACCAAGTTAGCCGTCGTTTTGATTCGATTTGCCGCTGCTACTGCTAATCTAATCTACTATGATGTCTACCTTTGAATCTGAATCCTGAAGACTGAAGTCGATGTCTTTCTTATCGCTCTTTGTTGCTATAAGTTGTCGTAGCCACTGCAGATTTACGTTGTCGCCGCCTGACTTTTATTGTCGGTTCGTTGTTGCCATCGTCTGATGCTTGCCGCTATCTGCTGCCGTAATTCGTCGATCAACTCCTTCATCGTAACCGCCAACTGATTTCTACTAATCTCCAACACGTCGAATCCGATGTTGTTTCAACTAGTGATAATGAATTTGAATACTACTCTACCAAACGCTATTGTTACCGTTGTTACTACTACTTCTACTCTACTGAGTTTTTTTAATGATTAGCAATTTCATAATCTTCTTCGCAAGTTAGTCATTCTTGTCATCATGCTCCAACTTGATGGAGGGTGTTAAGGAAATAGAAATATTTTCCTTGTAGGAAATATTATAAATGGTAGTTACCATATAGAGAATTAGTTTCCTTATAGAATTAGGTATAGATGGTAATTTCCTTATAGACTTTAGAATCCTATTCTTGTCATATTTTGGCTTGTTGTAGCCATATATATTGTAATATTCATCAATGATAAGACGTATTATTGATTTAATATCAATGCACCATAATATAGTCATTTATATTTTATTAAAGTTATTATCCCCTATTGAAAATCATAAGTTAATTCAAAACTTTTTCTACACTTTTGGTATGATGACCTTTCAGTGGACTACTATTATAGCCTAAAATTCTCACCTATAGTTAACGTGACATTTATGCTTGTGTTGTACTTTACCTTAAATGATTGTAAAAGTTTTGGGAAAGTTGTGATTAGCTAGTTTATCTAAAAGTCCTTTACTCTTTTTAATATTCTTTGGGACAGCTTTGGGGACAAGGAATGAATATAGAAGCATGAGCTATGAATTGCTGAAAGTTTTTCACCACCATTTTATAAGTAATCAAGTATCACATCTTTCCTCTTACAATAAATCAATGATATTAAAACTGATGAGTGGGTATCTTGATAAGCTTATGGACAGGCCACTTATTTCTTATCTTGTACACTGCATTTCTTAAATTACATACAAAATTCAAAATTTTTGAAAATATTTTTTTATATCATATATTTTTATATTTTCACCTTCAAATACATATTATTATTTGTTTTAACTTATAAAGTGCAATATTTAAATTTTATTTAAAATTACAACATTTGAGGCAAATACCCTTGAAAACTGTCCATAAGTTTATGGAAATGGTGCCTTTTTTGAGACTTTCCCAAAACTGATTTCATTAATACTAATGATAAACGATATAGTGTATAAGTAAGGTGATACTAAACGCAGAATTTTTTTATGTTAGGAAATGTAGTATGTTAAGGTGATGGGCCAATAAAATTTTAACATGTGTCAAGTTTGTGGGATTTTTAAATATTTTAAATTCTTTTTATTCATTACTTGCTACGTCAATCACCTTAACATACTTCATTCCCTAACAAACAAAATTTTCCCATATTAAACGAATCGTTCTATTTGTACCGCAATATTTGTTTAAGTTGGAGTTTCACAACGATTGTGGACTGATTTATATATTATCACTTCTATAAATAGTATAAATTAATCTTATAATGGAAGTCCATAATTTCTAATGTTACTTCTATACATAGTATAATTTCTATGGTATCAAAATTCAATATTAGGTTAACGAACATATATTTCTATTGTTTGGTCCGTGATTATTTTATGTTCATATTTGTGCGATGAATACTATCGTTGTTGTCTATATTTTCACGACGAATACTACCGTTATATATGAAAGGGTGTGCTAGAGTCACACATTAGTCTTTTCATCCACATTTGCACGATGAATAGCATCCACCTTGCACGGTAAATATTATTATTGCAAGTGAGAGGATATGTTAGAATCACACATTATTTTTACTTATTTACTCACATTTAGGCGATATATAATACTCAAAGCATACGAAAGGTGTGTTAGAATCAGACATTAATTGCAAATTAAGCTATGCTCCTATCTCTATATATAAGATGGTGAGTCACTTTGTGAAATGAGCATGGTTTAGTGGTAAGCCACACTCTTTATAATTGAGAGGTTCATGGTTCAAAATACATTCACATCAAGAATTGTGAATATTAGAGCAATTTCTTGATGGGGATTACCCGTCGTCATGGGACTGTGTTGGTGGTCCCCGCTGTGATTTTTCAATCTATAGATGATCGATGGTGGTGAGATCGTGGTGGTTCCGGTTTCGGTGGCAGCCGTTCAACATTTGAATGTTCTCATGAGGGTATCTCTAACTATTCAAATGAATGGAGTTTCAGGCTCCACTGAGGTTCAATAGATTCAATGGTGGTGTCTCCTAGTTATATTCTAGATTATGATCTTAATATGTAATTTTGTTGGTTGTATGTAACCTTTCAAAAAAAAAATCTGACAGTTAAATCTTAGACGGTGAGTCACTTTTGTTACTGTGTGGTAACGATCAATTACTTTTATAATTCAAGTCCATGGCCCTAATAAATTAATAATCTTAAAATTGAAAGTGGTCTATTTGAAATCTAGCACTGGACTGAGATTCACAGTAGCATCGCAATTCAAAAGTAGCATAAGCTGAATGAAAGAGGCCAAGAAGATATAGGCAAATCTGGAGAGAATCAAGCTACTAAATGCAATGTTTGTCCTCTTTCATTTTGCTTCGCTCGTAAGAAACAGGGGACCTTAATTTTTTATAAATAGCGAAGTCGGCATTACCTCTTCGGCCTTTCCCCGGGGTATGGGTTAGTGAAGGTGTAGGGCGTACCAGTTTCTCAAACATTCCGCCGATCTCCTAATCCACGTGGAACCATTACCTATAGCTCCTTTCCCAATGTACTTGTGATCGGTGGCCTCCATGGCTTGTAAAAATAATCTGTCAGATTCTTTAATGATGTTTTTTTAACTTTTTAAAACATGTTTTCCCATTAATCATTTTAATTTCATATGTTAACTGAGATGATAAGAGGTGTATTTGGATTCTCCACAATGTTTCGTTTTTAAAATGTAAAATGCTATAGTTAGTTATTGTATAGAACTAAAGTTATTAGCGGTCAAACGTACATTGAAAAATTTTCAAAGAAAAATCATTGTTGAAAGATCGGAGGAAGTATGTGTTTAAAATACAGCCTCTGATTCGCTGAGATTATCACATTTTCTTTACTGAGATTCACATTTTCTTTACTGAGATTGTTTTTCTAATGCTCTCCTACCCATTTTATATATTTAGAAGGGATATAACAGAGTAGATTTCTATTCCCTCTGTTTAACTATGATTGACACATTAGCTTTAGGTTTTTTTTTTACAAATTGTAATGTGTGTAGAGAATTAAGTGAAAAGAATAAAAAGTATTATGAGTGGTTGAGAATCATTTACCATTTGCCATAAAATGAAAGGTATCAAACTTAGAAAAACATATGAAAATAGAAAGTGTGCCAGATATAGTGAAAAGAATAAACCCTAGCTCATCCCACTCGACGCTACCCCACCGACGCCCCCATTAAACCTAGCCCACCCTGCTAACACCCCCATAAAACCTTAACCCATCCCGTCCGACATTGCCCGATGCCACCCACGCTTGACGCCACCCCGTCAACACCCCCATTAAACCCTAGCCCACCCCGCCTGACACCACACGACGCCACCCACCGCCGTCGCAACGAAACCACTGATTACGGGGTTCAAACGAAGAAGGCTTAAGAAACACCATTTTTTATTTGGGAGAAATGGTGGTAGAGTTTCCCCAAATCGAAGAAGAAACAAACAAAGAAGGCGCAAGAAAATAAGGGGCATGATGGTAATTTTACTCTATTTTCAGTTTTTTTTTTTTTTTGTTATTTTGTATGGGGCAAAAATATCTTTTCACGAAATACCGACTAAAAGTTACCGGAATGAATATGTTTTCACTTACATAAACTATTTAGGGTTATATCAGCACTTTCAATTATCAAAAGGTTATATTGACACTTATGTGAATTAGGTAGGGTTATATAATTTTATCAATTTAAAGTCATAAACCATTTAACAATAACTGTCAATTAATTACTTTTGTAAATCATTGGTATACACCTCCCCAAATCAATCGAAATCTTAATCCAAAGTTAACACCTCGCATCAACGGAGTGAAACAATGAACACAAAGAGTAGTCTGCAAAGTGCGAGGTGCACCTCACCATGATCATTACCCACGATCATCTTAATAAGATCACAATCCAGCAATAAAAGGAGTACAATGTGGACCATGATCACACAATTCATTAGAAATGGATACCAAGGATAATTAAAGAGGTAAGGGCATTTTCCTAGTACAA
The DNA here is from genome assembly GCA_037428765.1 of Rubia yunnanensis. Taxonomy (NCBI): domain Eukaryota; kingdom Viridiplantae; phylum Streptophyta; class Magnoliopsida; order Gentianales; family Rubiaceae; genus Rubia; species Rubia yunnanensis. Next base: position 133,744,087 of record CM075062.1, read on the forward strand.
ATGGCAGATAGAAGCCAAGAGTAACTTAAGCGTCAGAGTTCACTATTGGAGAAGGGGTGATTAAAATCACCCAATCAAAGTAGGTTCCTCAAGAACCACCTTTATTTAGGGTCTGAATCAAGTTCCAAACCCAGAACTCCCTCCCAAGCCCCGCATTTCATTTTAAAGACAATTTGGAATCAATCAAAGACGCTTCTGTCTTTGATGATAATCAATTAAAGGTGGTTTTATTGTAGAACCGCCTTTAACTCAATGTCTTTGTTGGGCCACTATATAAACAAAAACACTAAGCCTATACATAGTTTATTTTTCTCTCCCTCTCCAGCCATCTCTCCCTCGAGTCTCCCTCTCCCTCCCACCTACCTCTTACTCCCTCTCCTACCACCTCAGCCCTCCCTCCCTCCCTCCCTCACCCTCCTCCACCTCTCCGCCGGGCCGCATCGTCCCCTCCGTCGTGCCTGAGTTCCATCCGTTGCGGTGGTTTCACCCTTCGTCGGGCAGAGTTATATCCTCTAGGCCACGTCTGTCCCTCCGGCGTCTCCTTCATCTGCCTCAACCCACCGCGTCGTGCCGCCGCAACTCTTTAGACCTGGATAACGACCGTGTTCATGTATTTTCCTTTTTTTTGTTTTTCTCCAAATCTATGTGTTTGATGTTTGGTTTTTTTAGATCTGTGTTAGAACCCTCAAACTAGGTTCCGAATTCGAAACTGAATTTGGACCGCGATCAAAAGCGGTTTTTGAACAGCCTGTGATTGAAATCAATCAAAGTCACTGCCAAGGTGACTTTTCTGGTCCTTTAAAACTGCCTTTAATGAGGCCTCCCCCACTAGTGGTTTAGTTATGTACAAGAACTCGCAGAGACCTTATTTGCAAGTGCAGGGGATGATCAAGATGACTTGTACCAATCCTGAATATTATGTTGGATCATACTGAATTTAAGAATTTCCCACATCATTTATATACCGCAAACAAGATGTTAATTACTTATGTGCGAAAGTTATGAACAATTTAATTAGAAAACACATCTTAAGTATTGATTTGTCATTTTAATTGGGATCTAAAGTTACATCTTTAAAGTGATAATGTTCCATATCTTTTGAAATGACAAAAATTACCAAACTTATTAAGGAAAAAACTCTCCACTTATTAAGGGGGATTTAACCTCGCAAAGAGATGAACTAAACAAAAAAATTATGATAAAAAAAACTTTAAAACAATAAATAAATCTTATTTTTCATTAATGATTGAAGTTGATGGGAGTTAGATATGATTTTTTTTCCAGAGTGGATCTCATGACATGCGGCATGTCCATAAGCTTATGGACAGACCAGGAATCAATTTGCAATTAACACAAAATTTGCGGGTTGACCCAATTGAAAATTTTGGGTTATAACATTCAACCCATTCTTCTTCCTTCAATCTACATTCTTCTTCCCAAAAATTAATACACAACCCTATTTTCTACAAACTTCTCCATCCTCCATTCTTCTTCCTTCAATCTCCATTCTTCTTCCTTCAAACTCCTTCCCAAACTTCAATCTCCATTCCCTGCAAATCTAACTTCTCCCAACCGACCAAATCCTTTTCCGATCGATTCATTTTTTTCCCCGATAAGCAGCTCAAACGACCGGCTAGTGTCCGACAAAATTCTGCCCACATCTAGAGGAGAAGGGAGGGCGAGTTCTAGATCTGGTCGAAACAACTTGTTTTCAATTTAATAAAAACTTGATTTTATTTGTATTGTAATTCTTCACACCCTATTGAGGTTATGTTAATCAATTGCGTTCGATTCGATGTGAATGATAATGTTGTTGAAAGTTTTGAATGTATGAATTCTGCTGCTATGAACATGTAAAAAACATGTGGAAAATATTCCAAAAACAAAATAAATATTGCAAAAAAATCCGTATATACTATGCACATGTTACCTTACAATACACATCGTTTGTATTAAAACATGCATTTGTTTTACAAGCTCTGTATATGAATTATGACTCTTTTCCAAGAGATCATGTATAAGTTAAGTTAAAATTTCACAATTTAAAATTGTCATATTAACTCTTCATTAATTACTTTACAACATGTATTGTTCAAATAAAAATACGCATGTGATTTAGAACTAGCAATTCCTTTATTAATAGTAAAACTTTGTCATGAGGTGGTGCATAAGTTACGTTATGAATCGTTTATGTTTATTTAAAACATTCATATGTTGGCCTACAACTAATATTCTCTTATAGTACATATAACAAAGGTTACATAATTTTGTTGTTTTTCAATTTTTTACATGTACTGCATTTAATACCTTACAATATATACTAATTACATAAAAACATGTGTTTGTTTTCAAAGACATGACCATATTTCCCTAATTTAAACAAAAGAGAGGTCACAGGAAGTATTGTCGACATGAAAGCAACACATGTAAAGCATTGCATACTTTGTATAAAAAACATGCAATTTTTTGCCAAATTCAAACACAAGAGGGGATCTCAACATCAAAACACAATGGAAGGTAAAGTGTTCGTGACAAAAATCTTCTATTAGAGAACTTCCAAATACAACAATATTCCTATCTAGATTAACTAGCAGTCCCTAATACAATGAATCAATTATTAATCTTCAAAGGGGATCATCTTAGAATCTTCAAGTCCAGTGTCATCTTCATATGGATCATCCTCATGTCGAAACGTCTTGTAGAGTCCAATGTTTAATGTTGTCTGATTCCTTAAAAGATAAAACCAAACAAAGTTAGATCCAACTCCCGCAAAAAGTCATATACACTGGATATTAACAGTTGCAACATATAAGCAAATGGGTACAATTTTTAATTCAAAGCGAACAATAATCAACAATGAAAATAAAGTCAAACACAATAAAACTAACAAGTACATACTAGATTCTAACAGATGCAATATATAAGTAAACATGTGCAGTTCCTAATTCATAATGAACAACCAACAACATTTTTAAAAAAATCATACAGAACACAACAAACAAGTACACACGAGATACTAATAGATGGAACATATAAGTAAACAGATGCAACTCATTATTCAAAACGTACATTTAACAACAAATGAAAACAAAAGGTCATGTACATTACAACTAACAAATACATACTGAACACTAACATGTGCAACATATAAGTAAACTAATACATCTCGGAATTCAAAACGAACAATCGGCAAAACAAAGAAGAAAAAAAATGTCAATCACAGTACAACTAACAGGTACACGTTGGATAGTTACAGGTGCAACATATAAGCAAACTAATGCACCCCGTAATTCAAGAAGAACAACATACATACTAGATCAGCGTTCAAGACAACTATAATAACAGCGGCACCTCGTAATTCAAGACAACTAACAAGTTTACGTTTGATAATAACAGCTGCAACATATAAGCAAAGTAATTCACCTCGTAATTCAAGACGAGCAATACACATACCATATCAGAAAAATCTAACAAAAATTGAGTAATAATCACCGAGCATCACTATTTCGGCCAATTTGTTTTGTCTGATCCATAACCTAGTGCAAATACAAAACAAAATCAATCGAAACAAAAAACACAGAAATATCAAACAATAATACCTATACCTACAAAGATTCACATAATCAAAAAATTATATTGAACTAGAAGAAAAAAAATGCTATAAACTTGATGATCTGACCGGATGTGATGATTTTCAAGGAAGTTTCTCTAAGAATTGAGCCAGAAAAATCATCAGAAAAAATGGGACGCGACGCCGGAAAATGGCCAAAAATGTGCGCTGAGAAGAGAGGGAATAGAAGCTAGAAACAGTGGCGGCAAAGGAGTGGGTGAAGGAGTGGCGGCGAAACAAGGCGAAGTATAGGTGGAGAACGAGAGGAGAAAGAGAGGGAAAATGAGAGAGGCGGAGAAAAATAAAGAGAGAGAAAGTGCAGACTAAATATGAGGAAGAAGAAAGGGTTTATGAGAGACTTTCTCTAATTAGTACCCAATTTTTTATTAATTACAAATTGAATTCCATTTTTCAAAATAGCCTCTGGCCTATCCATAAGCCTATGTACATGCCGCCTTTCATGAGACCTTCCCTTTTTTCCTTTTTTCAAAGAGGATAAATGAGTAGGAGAGGGAGAGTTTTTCACACATAATTGGAATTTTTTTAAATATGTTTTTTAGAAAAACCACATTGGAATAAATTATCTCTTTTTCTTTGAATACAAAATTAATACTTTTCCATTTATTTGTATTTGACACCATAGTTTTATGTGAATGAATTTAGATAAATAAAATTAATGACTGAAAATGAATTTTAAAATTAAAAGGTAAAATTAGTGGATCAAATTAAATATATTTTAATAAAAATAAAAAGTGTGCTAATATAAAAATAATAATTTGAAGAAGAAAGTGTGTCAAATACAAAAAAACGAGGAGAGTGCGAATTTGTCCTTGAAACACTAAATCTGACATTTCATTCAATAGTAAATTTCATTATAAAACAGTACACCCGCCATCACATATCAAACTGCACAATTCACTTTTTTTTTAATTGAAACCACCAGTAGGTGGGGGGATTCTATTATGGCTCCCCTTACCATCAGATTGGGATTTAGTTCCCGTGAAACCAGTCCAGTAGATGTATACAAGAGAGAATTGGACACTAGTTGTCGCAATTCTTGCGGCATAGTCTATGCCAATATCAAAAGAGGCCTGTACATGGAAAATAAGGCGACTAGCCCAACATATAAGCTAATCGTTTAACCGGAAATGCCCTTCTGTTTGTGTACACCTCCACCCCTAGTGTCGATGTACACTCCAGCCTAGCATTTCCGGTTCTACGCCCTGATCCTTCTCCAAGAGTAGTGTGTGTCCTTCAGAAGTATTTCCTTCAGCTGTGGGATGCATGTAGGATCCGCGAAATGTTGTGGATCCCTTCTTTGTTGTCCATACTTTGCCAAGAAATCTGCTGCACCATTGATTTCTCTATAGATGTGGCTAGCTCGGATGCCATGTTTCTTCATTAGATCTGCCACCTGCCTAGCCAGTTGAAGGCAGTTCCATGGAGGCTTCAGTTTGCCATTGATGATGCTCACTGCATTCTGACTGTCCATCTCAAGTGAAAATTGATGAAAACCGGTTTCCACTACCAGTTGAATGCCATGAAGGGCAGACTGAAGCTCCACCTGCAAAGGAGAAATACCCGTAGTAAGTTTATGGAAACCGAGTCTAAATATACCCCCATTATCCCTAATGAGTCCCCCAACAGATGAGGAGTTTTGGTTGCAAGATGCATCAACATTCAGTTTAAAGCCTGTATCTGGGGGCTCCCATTTAATTGGGATCAGTTTTATTGGTGGGGGTGGATTCAAAAGTGAGATTAATCCTCGTTGGATCCATGTGCTATCTTAGGGGTTACTTGAAATCAGTGGCCTAACTATAGAGATGAGTCTGCAGTTTGCCTTAACCTGCTTCCAAGTATGTAAAGGTGTTTGCTTAACATTCTGATATAGAACCTGTCCCCTTGCTTTCCACAGTTCCCATAGAATTAAACAAGGCAGTGAGTAACAGAGGAAGTTATGCAATTTTGACAGGTTTGTAATGTTCCAATAAGTTGTTAATCTGTCACATAAATTTGCAAACTGATCCTGTGGTAATTCTAGGATTGCATGCATTTGTTTCCATATGAAAGAGGCATAGGGGCATGAATTAAAAAAGTGTTGCAGAGTATCCTCATGCTCACAAAAAGGACATTTAGATACAGTGACAATCCCAAATTCAGTGAGCATATCATCCATAGGCATCAAGTTGTTTAGTATTCTCCAAGTCAGAAAAGTGATCTTCACAGGTAGGTTTAGAGATTGTACCTTCTTCAATGATGATGATTCTCTATGTCTGTGTCTCAAACTTTTATAAGCACATTTAATCGAGAACTTACCTTGTGGACTAGGAGTCCAAACCATGATATCACTGTCCTCAGTGAGAGTGAGTTCCCTTTGCAATTCCTGTAAGAAGTCAGCAGAAATATGTGGTGCCAAAAAAGATAGTAATGGAGCCCTATTTGTGAAAAATTCTCTAACAGTTAGTTCTGGATTCAATGGGGGCATTTCCACCTATCTTATCTATCAATAGTCCATGGCCTGTCCAGTTTGAACACCAAAAACTACAAGTTCCCCTTCCCACAATAATTCTTGTGTGGTTTTCTGCAAATTCTGAAACTGATTGGACTCTTTTCCATACATCTGAAGTCCTCCTATGTTTTGGGAGAGACTAGATAAATTTTGTCCAGGGGGCTATTCCCTGCTGCATTTTCCACCAGAGTTTAAGGGAGTAAGCATCAATTATTGAATCTAAGTTTTTTAAGCCTATCCCATTTTCATCTTCTGGGAAAGACATTCTCTCCCAAGATCTCCAGTGTTTGTGCTTTTTACCTTCAGTTTCCCCCCATAGAAAATCAGAACACAACATTTAAATTCTTCTTAGGATAAAACAAGTTGGCTGTAGCACTGCAAACACATGTTGAGGAATAGAGGAGAGAACATACTTAATGAGTATGATCCTGCCTCCTCTGGAGATCCATTTTGAATTCCAGGTATGAATTTTTGCACTAATTGCTTCCAGAATACTATGAAAATGTGCATTTAGTTTTCTACCCTTGTATATAGGACAGCCTAAATACCTAAAGGGGAAACTGCCCTCTTGCATGCTCAGAATGTTAATGATTTTTCTTTTTTGTGCTCTGCTGCATTTATTTCCAGTGTAAAAGCAAGATTTCTGCATATTTACTTTCTGACCTGTTGCCTTTTCAAATGAGGTGATAAAAGCAGCAAAGTTTCTGAGGGATTTATCAGTTGCTTTTAAAAAAATGCAAGTGTCATCAGCATAAATCAGATGTGTTAGTGGGGTAGTGTGTTGTGGAAGATGAAACCTAGCTAATGCCCTAGATTCAAATAATGTGTGGAGCTTCCTAGACATAAGCTCAGTGAGGATATTAAACAGAAATGGAGACAAGGGGTCCCCCTGTTTGAGACCTCTTGATGGCTTGAAGAAACCATATGCTACTCCATTTATTAAAACTGAAAACCATGCAGATGCTATGTTAGACATTAAGATTTTGACCAGGGATCCATGAAATCCTAATTTGAGCAGTAAAGAATTCAGAGCTGTCCAAGAAACCCTGTCAAAAGCTTTTGTCATGTCCAGTTTCAGGATTAGGTTAAGACATTCATTGTCTTTCTGCAAGAATCTAGTGGATTCTTGCATCAGGATCACATTATCAGCAATTTCCCTCCCTTGAAGAAAAGCTGATTGTTCAGTTGATATAAGTGTGGGCATCAACTGTTTTATCCTCTCCATCAAAATCTTTGAAAAAACTTTATTGCTAAAGTTTGAAAGACTTATAGGTCTAAACTCATTAAAAGTTGAGGGATGCTGATTTTTAGGTATGAGGGCAATATGGGTGGATGCCATAGCCCTGGGGATTGGTGTACCTACTTGAAAGTCTCTTACTGCCTCAGTAAGATCTTGGCCAATAGTATCCCAACTGTTTCTATAGAACAGTCCATGAAATCCATCAGGACCACTGGCACTGTTTTCACTAAGACTAAACACAGCAGTTTTAACTTCATCAGAAGTAGCAGGTTTCAGAAGCTCTGTGTTTGTCTGGGGGGAGATCAGGGGTGGAATGTCTTGGAGAAAAAAGGCAAGGTTTGCACCATTGATGTCAGTATTCTCATCCTGTAGAAGATTAGAAAAAAACCTTACCCCTGCACTCCCAATATCATCCTGGTCAGTTAACCAGTGGTGGTTATCATCCTTAATTTTTTGTATGGATAGTCTGGAGTGTTTCTGCTTAACAGAGTTATGGAAGAATTGGCTATTACAGTCCCCATCTTTCATCCATCTCACCCTACTCTTTTGTTTCCAGAATGTATCTCTTTCCTTAATTTTGATTAGGAGGTTTGTTCTTGCAGTGTTGAGGGCTTCTAGGGTTAAAGCATTATCATTTTCATCATTTTCAGCCTCCAATCTATCTACCTCCTTCTCTGCTTCTTTAATGTTCTGAAACACATCTTTGAAGACATCCTTATTCCACTGTTTAAGAAAAATTTTTAGCCTTTTAAGTTTGTTACTAAATCTTAACATTCCATAACTCTCTATAGGCTGCTCCCAATTGTTCCTTAGGACCTGCTGGAAACCCTCTCTCAGATACCACATATTTTGGAACCTAAAAGGCTTTGGGTAGGTTTTATTCAGATTATGTAAACTTGTTAGAAGTGGACAATGATCTGATGTGGTTCTATTCAGTACCTGTATAGATATGCTTGGGAAGATGAGTCTAAGTTTTTGATTAGCTAAGCCCCTGTCTAGTTTCTTAGCTACTCTTTCTTTTACCTTGATTTCTTTCCCTTTCAGCCTATACCCTGCCCAGGTGTAGATGTTTCCTACTGTGTGGGGTTCTTCCAGTTCCATGGCATTAATAAATATATCAAAATCCATTATGCTATCTATTACAGGATTAGAGGTCCCTTTGTACTCAGAGAGTGTTCTGATAACATTAAAATCACCAATGAGGAAATATGGCCTTGAGGGTAAATTTAAAATTTTACCAAACATTTCCTGTCTTTCTAGTCTTGAGTGTGCAGCATAAACTACAATTAAATACCAGTCTTTCCCTATAACCTGATTGTCAATTTTAATAATTGTGAAAGTAGGGTCATTATGGATGAGATGTATTTGTATATTATTGTTCCACATTATCCATATCTTTCCTGATTCCGAAGCTAGACCAGAATGAAAGTGTAAAGTCTTGGTGAAATCTTCAAGAGAATTTTGTTTCTGCTTAGGTTCAATAATGGCTAGAATATCAGGCTTATGGACCAGACCTAATTCTTTTATTCTTTCCACAGAGGTGGATAAACCATTTACATTCCATGCTAAGATTTTACAATTCATGGAAAACATTCTGTTTTGCTGCTAGCCTTGAGCTGATTCTGTTTGGTTGAGTGAAGAAAGTAGATTTCTTCCTCTCAACCCTTCCAGACTGAGTTTGTTGGTCTGCACCTAGCAAGTTGGGGGCATCGGTTACCTGAGGTGCTGAGTGGGAGCTAATGGTGCTAGAGTGGAATAGTTTTGAGTTTTCCCCTAGGTGCAGAGGTTCCATATGATCTTTATTTCGTTTCTTTACCTCCTGTGAGATGTTAGCATTATGGTCCTCACTTAATTTTTCAATCCTACTATCATCAGATATTTCATTAGAAGGAGCATTTAGCACTTTTTCCATCACAGACACTTTCTCTATGTCAGGCATAACTTTGTCTACATGCACCTCATCCAGCAGATTCACAATCTCATTCTCAGAATCGATCACAGTCGTAGCATGTGGTGATGTGGCAGTAAGTTTATTAGTTTTGTGTGTTGTGGAGAAGGGGAGAACCTGGATAGAAGGAAGCACTTCAGTGGCCTCCATGAAGTCCATTTCCAAGTCCTCAGCTAGGTCCTCTGCGTTTTGTTCTTGCTCCTGTAGCTCATCCAACAGCTGAAAACGGTTAGTAGATTGAGAAATTTGTTTATCCAGATTACCTGTTCTCAGGGGTGATGAGGGATCATCACAAGGTCTTTTTTGTTTGGATGGCCCCGAGTTAGCAGGTGGTGGGGAGTCATTGCTCACCAGGCCTTTTCCTTTGTCTGAGGGGAGTTCATCCGTGTTTATAGCATCCAGGAATTCTTCTTCTTCCTCCTCAGGGGTTATGTGAAGGCCAGCACCCACTTTCTTTTTCCAGACCTCTATATGCTTCTTCCCAGCTTCAGGAACAGATTGAGGTTTCTTATATGTTCCGGGGATAGGACCTTGTCCTTTTGGTAGTTGACCTTTTGCAGTGATCTTTTTGGTGCCATTACCAACCTGCTGATCGGCTTGTTCTGCTGAGTTACCTATTCTTATTCTGCAGGTTGATACATTGTGTCCCAGTTTCTTACACTCCTTACAGTACTGTGGAGGGTCCTCATATACTATATTGTAATACTTGTGTTTTCTCAGGGTCCCTAGCCTAACCTTGCTTGGGAGGGGGTTTCTTAGATCAAATTCTACGCTCATTCTAACAGTGGAAGGTCGTGAAAAAGTCTCAGTTGGGATATCAGCATATAGAAATTTACCTAGAGACTGACCAATTCCTTCGAGAGCATCCGGATGGAAAAAATGAGTCGGAGGCAGCTCGACGTTTATCCAGATTGGCGCAAATGGGGGTTCCTCATCAATATCAAAATCCTTCGTCCATTTAAGAACTCTCATAACAGCTCCCCCAAGATTCCAAGTGTACCTGCTCCAGCATCGATGCAGATCCTCCTCGAGGTCGAAGGTGATTCTCACATGCCGCGCATCCAAAGCTGTAATTTTGTAATCCCCTTTGAAGCCAATTGTCTGAAAATGGTGCCGGAGAAATGGCAAGGTTGGCCGGCCTCTGGTGAATTTGCCGATTAGGGCTTCATTGAATGGCTCTGATTAGGTCGATTTCCTCCTCCGTAAAGAAGCAACATGGTTCCCCTTTGAATGACAATTGAGGTTTGAGGTTAAGTTTCTTGAGTTTAGGGCTCACTTTGCTTGCTGGGTTGCTCTTAGTTTTGAGACAATCGGCATAAGCTGATAGCGGGCTTCCTCCAGGTGGAGGAGCCGCCATGGGAGCGAGAGGAGTAGATCAAGAGATCGATTGTGATGGATTGAAAGAGATCGGAGATGGGTTGAAGGAGATCGGAGATGGATTCGGTAGTCGCACTGTCAGTGTGTGTAAATCGCACGTAGTTCCGTTGTTGATGCTTTTTGATGCAGAATTAGTTCTTTGTAGTATACTGCACAATTCACTTTATGTTACTATTCGTTGTCCAACTTAGACCATATATTTAAATAAATATATAAATAATAATATTATCATGTGTTATAAGGTTGGATTCGTCGTAACAAGTAGTTTCTCAAAAGTAACTTTTTGTTATTATTATACATAGTTAAATATATTAACAGTTAGACAAGTTTCTTAATGAGCGTAAAAAAAAATCTGTGCAATTTAAGTTATGACAGGGGGATAATGTGTTATAAACTTAATACACGTTATATTTAAAGAAAATCACTTAATAGTTAAATATAAGTGATTTGTAATGGAAAACGTATTAAAAAATAGACGATGAGGACACATACCAGTTCCAACAAAGGCAACATCCGATTGGGAATAAAATGGAAGTCAAATGTAAAGAATTTAAAGTCTAGTTTTGGTTATAGATTCGAACACTCAAATTTGTATGATATTCTTTTGAAAGTAGTAACTATCAATAATTTGAATAAATCAGAACACTTTAATACTTACTCCATTTCATTTTATTTGGCCCGCATTTTTAGTTTTATTAAATTTTCAATGTTCATTTTATTTGACAAAAATTCCTTAATTAATTTGATCAATTAATTTTACCTTTTTTCATTTTAAATTTAATGTTATCCACTTATTTTATTTTTGCCACTTTTTTTTATAATTTTATGAATGATCGGTTACGAGAAATGTAAACTAAAAATACAGGTCAAATTAGTGTCTGTCGTAAGTTACCGTACAAATTACAAATTGAAATTCATAAATTCAAAGAAACAACTATCAACATTTGCACCACGGAAACCTGTCTCATCTATGATCAAACATGGCAAAGAAAATTATTTTAATTGAATTAGACCTTTTATTCATCTCAATGGAAGTGAAGCATTCTTCTAGTACAATCACATTTTACCTCGATTATACAGAAACTTATACCTCGGTTTTTGTGTTAAAAAAAACTAAGTAAAAAGTAGCAAAGTAAAAAGTATACTTTTTATCTTGGTTTAAAATCGAGGTAAGAAATATTTTTTACTTTGGTTTTTTAGCTTTTCATAAAACAACCGAGGAAAATTGCACTGAACTAAAAATGCAGTAAAATTTTTTATCGAGAGTCGTGCGAGGTTGCATAGCCCAAATGTGATTTTTAAAAAATAAATCACCAACGTCGATTCTTCTTTCGGTGGTTCAAAACCAATCGGAGTTTTTCCGGCAAGATTACCCAGCACTTTTCCGACCAAATCAGCACAACATATTAAGGAATTAGAATATTACTTGTAATTATATTCTATTACCTTTTCCTAGCTTGTATAGGTATCATGTACCACTATATAATGTATCCTGAAATCATAAATACAGACACACATTTATCACTCTTATATTCTACATGGTATCAGAGCCTAAAATCCCGAAACCTTAAAGAAAATGTTCCTGCCATTACCGAGCTCCAGCGTTGCCGCCTTAGCCGCGTGTCGACCGTTCTCCACCGCTCGTCGATCGCTGCCACCGTCGTCTAGTTGTGGTCATAAGTCAGTCGTCCGATTCGATCGAGCGTTGCTTCCCACACACCGATCTTACGCCTCACGGACATTGCCGTCAACTCCATGCGCCGCCGCGTCTTGCTCATCCGATCCATCGTTGGTTATAGTACCTACTACTGATCTGTACCTGATTTTACACTATGTCAGACTCCAGAAGAAATGTCGAAGAATAGACTCATATCGATGCTACTTCTGAGGTTCCGAAGCTTCAGGATATGAGTGGTTATGATGTGATTTCAACATTATTGAAGCAGTTGCAATTGAAATCTAGCCCTCATACTGCTATACCTATTGGTTGTATGTCGACTGATCCTTGCTTTATTGGCTCTGGCGATGGTCCACATTTACAACTTATATCGAACATGCTGTAAGGTCAAGAAAATTACATTGAATGGTCTGATGCGATGTGTCGTGCATTCCTTGCCAAGAACAAGATTGTGTTCATTGATGGATCCATTACTAAACCCCAGGATGGTTATCCTAATGCTGCTGATTGGCCTGGGGTTAATGCTATTTTTGTCTGCTGGATCTTGCAAACCCTGGATCCAGTATTGAGATCTTCTACAAGCTCGTTTGCCACTGTTAAGGAACTGTGGGATGACCTGAAGGCACGATTTATTCTTAGCGATGGTATGGAATTTTTGCAATTGCAAGAGGCTATTCAGAGTTAAAGGCAGAACGGTCAACCCATCAATATTTACTTTGGCACACTGAAGAAGTTGTTTGCAGATTATTACTGCATACGGCCTCCCCTAGTTTGTGACTGTGAAGAGAGCAAGGAACTATGTCATTGCAATATTTCTACTAGAGTCTTCTGAGAGAGAGAGAGAGAGGGATTTGATCTACCAATTCATCTCCGGCCTCGATGAAGGCTTTAACACCCTGCGATCACATATCATGAGCATTGATCCAATACCACCTGTCATGAAAGTATATGCCCTTGTTTCTCAGGAGGAGAATCATAAAGCTGTCATTCAAGCTCGTGAGCCTTCTTCTAATGACATGGCGTATGTTGCACGACACCCACCACCTACAAGTTCTTTGTCAGTTGTTCTTTCTGCATCTGATTGCAAGAATCTTGTTTGTACACATTCACATCACAAGGGGTCACGATAAGGATTCCTGCTTCCAGATTATTGGTGTACCCGAATGGTTTAAGGAGTTGAAGGAGAAAGTCAATGCCTCCAAGAAGATGGCGCCAGTCTCTCGGCCGACCGCCGCCGCTGTAACCGGAGGTTCTGCCATGGCACTTCCTCTCCCACCGCTGTTTGCCGCCTAGTCTAGCGATGGCGGCTTCCTCTGGCCATATCCCAATCCGACTTTGGCCCTACTCTATTTGATGACCACTGGAGCACAACCATGCATTTATTTAATCAGTTTAATTCTCTTACTGACAATGAGTCTGGTAAGTCTACTTTACCATGGATACTTATCAAATGAATGGTAATAATGGTTCTCTTACTGATCTTACTACTGCTATTGATACTGTGAATGTTGTTCTGCTTGATGGCTCTATGTCATCCACTACCCAATATGGTTCTATTTGCTTTGGTGATGTCACCCTTACTCATGTGCTATATATACCTACTTTGGGGAGAATGTGTTCTTACCGCTACTTATCTGATTAACCGGACACCGACAAAGCATCTCAATGGTCGTACTCCCTTTGAGTTGCTCTATGGACAAGCACCTAATTACTCATCATTAAGAGCTTTTGGATGCTTGTGTTTTATTGCTCATGTTCCCAGATATCATGAAAAGTTTGCACCAAGAAGTCGAAGTTGTTTGATTCTTGGTTATCCTTCTGGAAAGAAAGGCTATCACCTTTTTGACTTGGATCTTTACCTGTCAGGATGTCATATTTTTTAAAGACCAGCTCCCGTATTCTACAACTCCAACATCGGCCTCATCAGAAGAACTTGGCGGTGCCACCACCTCACTGGTGGTCTCCTCCTCACCGCTGTCGTGATCTACTGCCACTGATCATCGCCAGACCTTCACCACTGGCCTCCGTCGTTCTTCTCATGCCGCTGTCCACCGCCAGGCCATCGCTGTCGGGCCATCACTGCCGGTTGCCACCAGGCCATTGCCAGCCATCGCCTCCAGTTTATCACCTCTGGTTCATTGCCGTCGGTCTACCACTGCTGGCCGTCAACGGTCCTCTGCCGCTGGCCACTGTCGGAGCTCCGCCACCGGCCTCTGCCCATTCTCCCACCCTGAACGCCGCCAGCTCTGACCACCTGGCCCAGTCTCCTTCAACAACATCTCCGATTCTGGATGGTTCCGCTGCTGAGTTGCCACCTATCAAATAAAGTATTTGTGCTCGCTGACCGCCCCCTTACTTGGAAGATTATGATTGTGATGATTATGCATGTGCTCTTACTACTGAAGACCCCCCCCCCTTCTTACATCTACGTTCACTCATGCATCGTCACTATCCTCAAGTGTTCTCCATCCTCTTACTGATTATGTAACTTGTGATAATTTTTCTAGTATGCATTATAGATTTTTGGGTGCAGTAACATCTAGTCAGATCCCACCACTTATTCTGAGGCTTCACAACATGCTCATTGGCGAGACGCTATGACTGAAGAGCTTACTGCACTTGAGCGCAATCAGACTTGGACTTTGGCTCATCTGCCTCTGAATAAGAAGGCGATTAGTTGCAAATAGGTCTACTAGAAAAAGTTTGAGTTAGATGGTAATATTGAATGCCATAAGGCGCGCCTAGTGGTTCTCGGGAATCGCCAGGTTGAAGGAATTGATTATGCCGAGACGTTTGCTCCATTTTTTAAGATGAGTTATGTTTGTCTATTCTTATCTGTTGCAGTCATTCCTAGTCGGGAATGCATCAGATGGATGTCCATAATGTCTTCCTGCATGGTGACTTGCATGAAGAGGTTTTTATGTGACCCCCACCAGGCTATGTCGTGCCCCATGGTCAGGTATGTCACATATATAAATCTGTTTACGGTCTTCGCCAGACTCCTAGAAATTGGTTTGCCAAATTGGCTCAGGCTTTACGAGTATTTGGTTTTGTTCAGAGTAAGGCTGATTATTCTTTATTTGTCTTTTCCCGTGGATCGGTTTCTTTGCATGTTCTGGTTTATGTGGATGATTTGGTCATTGCTGGTGGTTCTTCTGCGCTCATCTCTGAGTTCAAGAAGTACTTGAGTTCTTGTTTCCATATGAAAGACCTTGGTCTACTTAAGTACTTTTTGGGCATAGAGATTGCTAGAAGACCGGAGGGGATGTTTCTTTCACGAAGGAAATATGCTTTGGACATTTTATCAGATACAGGTTTACCTACCTCTAAACCGACTGACTTTCCGATGGAGCAACAACATGATTTGGCACGTGTTGAAGGTCCAGCCTTCCATGACCCGGAGCAGTATAGACGTTTGAATGGGCACCTGATATATCTAACAATTACTCATCCTGAGCTTAGTTATTCGGTTCATACCCTTGCACAATTCATGAAGTCTCCTTGTGTTCCTCACTGGCAAGTTGTTGTTCATGTGTTGCACTACCTGAAGAGTCATCCTAGTCAAGGTTTATTTCTCTCTTCTTGTAGTACGTTACCGTTGACTGCTTACTGTGATTCGGATTGGGCTGCATGCCTGAATACTTGGCGTTCTCTTTCTAGATATTTTATGAGGATTGGTGATTCTCCGGTTTCTTGGAAGACTAAGAAACAGCCTACTATTTCTCAAAATTCTGCTGAAGTAGAGTATTGTGCCATGGATGTTACCTATTGTGAGTTGTTGTGGCTTAAGTATTTATTGAAAGACTTGGGGCTTATGCACTATTCTCCTATGCGACTATTTTGTGACTATCAATATGCTCTTCATATTGCAGCAAATCCAGTGTTCGATGAACGCACAAAGTACATTGAAGTTGATTGTCATTTTGTCTGGGATCTTGTTCAATCTGGCACTATTGTTACTCAGCATATCCACACGTCAGACCAACCTGTGGACTTGTTCACTAAGGCTCTCGGACGTAACTAGTTTCATTACTTGCTTGGCAAGTTGGGCATTTCTGATCCCCATGCTCCAACTTGAGGAGGAGTGTTAAGGAATTAGAATATTACTTATAATTGTAATTATATTCTATTACCTTTTCCTAACTCGTATAGGTATCATGTACCACTATATAATGTATCATGAGATCATGAATACAGACACACAATTATTACCCTTATTTTCTACACAATCAAATCAAATTTACAGTAACCAAATTGGATTTACAGCATACACCAAATCTGATTTACAAAATACACTCATTGAAATTACAAAACACACCTAAATACACCTAATTGAATTAATATTCAAATTTACAAAACAAACCTAAAACGTATGGTGGCACGGCGTCTGGTGGCGGGTATGGTGGTAGTGGCTCATCACGTCTGTTGGCACAACATCTGGTGTTGGCTCCCGGTGGTGGTGCGAGTATTGCTGGAGGCGGCGGCCGATGTTAGAGTCGCTCAGTGGTGGGGAGGTGAATTGACGTGGTGGCGAGGCAAAAGATTGTGGTGGGGAGGCACCTCGGCGGTGGAAACTCATTGAATTCGAAGTAAGTGGAGGCGGGTGTGGAGATGCTAGATGCATTAGAAACAGAGACGCCGGATGCAGTGGAGACGCTGAAAGCGGTGGACAAGCCGAAAGCGGTGGAGACGGAGTGAAGGTGGTGGAGACGGAGTGAAGGTGGTGGGACAGATTGGATAGAGACGGTAGGGTTTGCTTTAAAGTGTTAGGCTTAAGGTTTATATAGGAATATGGATTGGAGGAGTGGGCTTCTATAGTGGGCTGAAAAGATATATGATTTCATGTTTATATTTTTTTTCTTTGAATCTTGGGTTTGGGCCATTTTATTAATAAATTATTATTATTAATTATTGAGGAATTAAGCTTCTAAAATAATTGATTATTATTGTATCATTTTATTTATATGTAAATATTCATTAGTGTTTAGACATGGAAAGTCAAGTAGCAGTTGACCGTTCATTAGTTAAATTTATACATTTTCGTTAGTATTTATATATGAAAAGTAAGAGTTCATCGATTATTAGTTAAAGTCAGACCATTTCATTAGTATTCATATACGAAAGTCAAGTAAGAGTTCGTTGTTCATTAGACAATGCCAAATCATTTTATTAGCGTTCATAAATGGAAGTCAAATAAGTGTTGATCGTTCATTAGACAAGGACAAACCATTATATTGCGTTAACATGTGGAAAGTCAAATTAGCGTTGACCGTTGTGACTTTGTAATTTGGGCATGTATGGGTGAACGAAAGAGATTTGAAAATCAACATCGATTACTTCTACATAATCTTAAAAAATTACACTACGGGTCAAAATTGTGCTACTCCTTTATCCATTGCTCTGAAATACATGATTTTTGTTATTCTTGTATAAATATAGAAATATTAAATAGGTGATTGTTTTTTGGTGAATTGTTACAAAGCGCTAATACGCGTTCTAGAGTAACTTAGAGTTGTTTTCTATAAGAATGGTAAATCCGAAAAGATTACAAATATATTATTTTGAATTTTTATTCATAAATACTAGGTTATGGACTTGGAAAGTACAATTGGGGTGTATAGGGTAGCATCACGTTTGAGCGGATTTCAATTTGGAGTTACGAGTAAAGTTTATACCGTTTGCACTTAGGTCCCTCCAAGAAAGTTGGAATTGTCGAATCACGAAATTGGCAACACCAAAATACAATTCCATAATATACAGAAGCGATTTTACAATTTGGGCATGTATGGGTGAACGAAAGGGTTTCAAAAGTCAACACTGATTACTTCTACGCAATCTTTAAAAATTACACTATAGCCCAAAATTGTGTTATCCTATAATCCATTACTCCAAAGTACATGATTTTTTTAATTCTTGCATAAATATAGAAAGATTAAATAGGTGATTTTTTTATGGAATATTGGAAAGCGCTAGTATATGTTCAAAAGTAACTTGGAGTTGGTTGCATAGGAGTTGGAAAGATAAATCGGAAGAGTTTACAAATATATTCTTGTGCATATTTATTGATAAATACTATGTTTGGACTTGGAAAATACAACTTGAGTGTATAGGGTACCATCACGTTTGAGCGGATTTCAATTTGGAGTTACGAGTGAAGTTTTTTACTTTTTGCACTTAACTCCCTCCAAGAAAGTTGGAATTGTCGAATCACAAAATTGGCGACATCAAAATTCAATTCAATAGTATACAGTTGATATTTTGCAATTTGGGCATGTATGGGTGAACGAAAGGGCCTCAAAAGTCAACATTGATTACTTCTACACAATCTTGAAATATTACACTATGGCCCAAAACTGTGTTACACTATAATCTATTGATCCGAGATAAATGTTTTTTCTTATTCTTACCTAAATATACATATATAAAATATATGATTTTTTGGTGAAATGTTGGAAACGCTAGTACATGTTCTAGAGTAACTTAGAGTTTGTTACATAGAAGTAAGAAATGTAAATCAGAAAAGATTACAAATATATTCCTATGCATGTTTATTGATAAATACTATGTTATAACCTTGGAAAATACAATTTGGAGTTCGGGTGAATTTCAATTTGGAGTTACGAGTGAATTTCAGTTTGGAGTTACGAGTGAAGTTTTTACTTTTTACATTTAGGGCCCTCCAAGAAAGTTGGAATTGTCGAATCACGAAATTGGCGACATCAAAATTCAATTCTATAATATAAAATTGCAAAATTTTAATTTGGGCATGTATGAGAGAACGAAATGGGCTCAAAAGTCAACATTGATTACTTCTACACAATCTTGAAAAATTACACTATGGCCCAAAACTGTGTTACACTATAATCCATTGCTCTGAGATACATGATTTTTCTTATTCTTACCTAAATATACATATATAAAATATATGATTTTTTGGTGAAATATTGGAAACGCTAGTACATGTTCTAGAGTAACTTAGAGTTTGTTACATAGAAGTAAGAAAGGTAAATCGGAAAAGATTACAAATATATTCCCGTGCATGTTTATTGATAAATACTATGTTATGACCTTGGAAAATACAACTTGGACTTTGAGTGAATTTCAATTTGGAGTTACGAGTGAAATTTTTACTTTTTGCATTTAGGTCCCTCCAAGAAAGTTGGAATTGTCGAATAACAAAATTGGCAACATCAAAACTCAATTCTATAATATACAATTGCAAAATTTTAATTTGGGCATCCATGAGAGAACGGAATTGGCTCAAAAGTCAACATTGATTACTTATACGCAATTTTAAAATTTTACACTATGGCCCAAAATTGCGTTACCCTATAATCCATTGCTCCAAAATACATGATTTTTGTTATTCTTGCATAAATATAGATATATTATATAATTGAACTTTTTTGGTGAAATGTTGAAAAACGCTAGTATATGTTATAGAATAACTCAGAGTTGGTTACATAGAACTACAAAATGGATTAGTCACGTGTCAAATGGAAAATACTAAAAGAGTAACTCTGATTTTTGTTAGTCTTGCATAAATATAGATATATTATATAATTGAACTTTTTTGGTGAAATGTTAGAAAATGCTAGTATATGTTATAGAATAACTCAGAGTTAGTTACATAGAACTGCAAAATGGATTAGCCACGTGTCAAATGGAAAATACGAAAAGAGTAACTCTGATTTTTGTTATCCTTGCATAAATATAGATATATTATATAATTGAACTTTTTTGGTGAAATATTGGAAAATGCTAGTATATGTTATAGAATAACTCGGAGTTGGTTACATAGAACTATAAAATGGATTAGCCACGTGTCAAATGGAAAATACTAAAAGAGTAACTCTTAGCCACGTCACCTTTGACACGTGTCACCCTTGGAATTAGCCAAGTGTCAAATAAATAAAATTGTATATACCACTTATTCATAATTATATAAAAATAAGTTGTATATAAAATTTTATATACTACTAGTTTTCTATACAACTTATTTTATATAATTATGAATAATTAGTAAATAAAATTTTATCGATTAGAAAATAAAGCTTATTTATTTATATTCGACTACGATTATGTATTACTCGAACTCTACGTTCAATTCATTTTATTTGAAAATATAAACATAAAGTCATAGTTAAAAGTATAGATATAAAATCTTTTTTAAAAAATTGAGTGAATAAAAAAAATTAAAATTTATATTTTAGTTTTGTTAAAAAATAAATTATATTATTAATATATATATATATTCAATTATTTTAAATTGTGCATCGCAAGGGTGCTATCTGTTATTCTGGGAGAGTGACATGCTACGTGGGTCACAAAAATAACCTAGATATGCGTGCAATTTCGATCATTTATGTCTGGGATGGGTACGTGCGAACTCGGTCACAACGTCCGTAAACCAGATATGCGTGCTACGTTGATCATGTGTGTCTAGGATAGGTACTTGCAACCTCGGTCACAACTTCGGTAAGTTAGACTTGCGTGCGGCGTCAGTTATTCTTGTGTGGGATAGGTATGTGTGACCTCGGTCATAACATCGGTAAACCAGACATGCATGCGACGATCATTCTTGTCTGGGAGAGGTACATGCGATCTGGGTCACAACGTAGTCAGTAAGCCAGACATGCGTGCACATCGATCATGTCAAACTTTTTCCTAGGTTTTTATAAAAAATAAAGTTACCTCAATTTTTTTAATCGAGGTAAAAAATATTTTTTACTTTATAAAAAACAATCGAGATTAAAGAACTTTTTACCTTAATTTTTTTGGGTTAAAGAAAACACCAAGGTAGAAGGGCCAATTAATATGTGGTGTTTCTCGCAGTGGGAGGCTTACGTTTAATTTGCTAAGCCCAATAAGTATCAATGTCGATTTCTCTATTTATGTCGTTCATCGGAACAGTTAAGTAATTCAAACTGAAATATTGTTGATAGAGTTCGCTAGAATATAGATCAATGGGACCGTCGTCGTTGATCGCGAACTGACCATTGATTGGAGTTGTCATATGATGGTGCAATGAATTCGATAAATGACGATTTAAACAGAATTGTCGTCCAAGGTCATTCACTTACCAGTGAAAGAGGTTGATCGTCGCAACTATCCAAAGACAATTTTACTCAAAGAATTATGTAAACCACCACTACCAGAACATTTTTCACTAGCGAAGACACAATACGGCAAAGTCTTGGGAAAGACGGTCTTCCATAGGCTTATGGAAAGATGGGGTTTGATTAGAATAATAAAAAGTAAAATATCTTAGTTGCAATATTAAAGTTTTAGTATGAAACATGTGGTAGTCATAAAATTTATAATCCGGTTCATGCAACCCAAAAATTTTATCTTAATTTATTCTAATTTACACTTTAAACCTTGGTCTTTCCATAACTTATGGAAAGACCGTGTTTCAAGAGACGGACTCTATATAAAATAGTATTTGAATTTGGCACAAATTAACTATTAGCATAAATGTAACTTTGAGATTGCAATCCTACCGACGGAAATGGCACCTTGTTTGTAAACACCCAATCATAACATTTCGTAGTTGTTAGGATATAAATTACCCTAGTTCATCTTTTCATTATTTTGTAAATTTAGAACGTGAGACCCAATACTAAATCCATACACTTTTGCCTATAATAGATATTTTCATTGATTATATGGATTCTAGATGATTTTAAATCTCCAACAGATTCCCTATTCCATTCCCCAAAATAAGAATTTTGATGGGAGAGAAGATTCCATTCCCTATATTTGTAGAAAGATTAAAAAATATATAGGGAATGAAAATTTAATGCAATTCCAATTGAATGCATCAAATCATAACACAATATTCATTTTTCCAATGAATAATTTAATTATCATATTTCACCCATGATTTAATTTCTACTAAAACGTACCTTCGACTTCCAATAAATTTTTTATAGAGAAAAATACAATCTCAAACTCATGTAGAATGCTTATTTATATATTTTTTAGGGTTTTGTCAATAATGATTTATTTAAAATATTGGAATTAATCTCTTTGGTTTATAGTAGGGATGACAAAATAGACCCATAATCCGCGGGTCAAGTGAGTTGTCTATTATTAAACCCAGACGAGTATCGGTAAATTGGGTAATGGGTCAAATGAGTAGTTGAAAAATATGGGCTGGGTGTGTTGGGGTTTGTGGGTTGACAGCGGAACTCATATGGTTTGAACCCATCGAATTTTTACCCATATGAGTTGGTAAGTAAACTTAAATGGGTTCATATATGGGTTGAAACCCGCAAATTTACTCATTTTCAACCCGTGAGTTCATTGATTTTCAACCCGCGAGTTGAACGGATTTCAATCCAGCTTGTTTTGACTAGACTCGATTTTTTATCCGTCATAAAATGGGTCAAAATTGGTCATACCCATATTTTGTATTAACCCATTTTACCCAACCCATATTTGACGAGTCCACCCATTTACCACCCCTAGACCTTATGGTTCATAGATTTTTATAATTTTTTGGATGTTGTTACCTTCTATTTAAAATCGGGTGAATATATAAAAAAAATACAAAAAGAAAACTAGTTCTAATTAACATTGAAAATTTAGTTTTAAATTTGTTAGGCTGATTGCTTTAAAAAACTAACTTAATTTATGTATATAATATATTTTGAAGTGATTAAAAATGAACTCTTATCTTTAAGAGTCTGTCTCTTAAAAGACGGTATTTCCATAAGTCATGGAAAGACCAAGATTTAAATTGTAAATTAGAAGAAATGAAGACAAAATTTTCGGGTTGCATGAACCGGGTTATAAATTTTATAATTATTATATGTTGTATAATAAAATTTTAATGTTGCAACTAAGACATTTTACCTTTTATTATTTTAATTAAATTTCTTTTCTATAAGCATATGGAAAAACCATATTTTCCAACACTTTATTTATTTTTAAATAAAAAAGTAGTTATAATGTAATAAATGTCAAATTATATAAAATAGGGAAAAGTATTGAAGTTGAGTTAAAAAGATATAGAGAACATTGAATTTCATTCCCACAGTAGAGAAAAGTTTAGGAAAACTGTTTGACTTGTTGGGATATGTTCACTTCTTCAAAAAGTATTCCTTCAATTTCTTTTATAGTGGCACACTTTTTAATTTGAGATGTTTCTTTTATATTGTCACTTTCTATTTTTGGCAAGTTTAAGGTTATTACATCCACTTATTTTACTTTTTTTTTCTTTCAATTCAATTTTATCCACTCATTTAGTATCTCCTAAATTCTAACACCAAAAATGACGTGTCACTGTTAAAGAAACATAGGGAGGATCCAGTATCAAAATAACCATCGCTCCAATCCATTTTCCAATGTCCATCCACCACTGGTTCGAACACACCAAACGGTGAACGAAACCCCAAAAAACACATACAGAGGACACATTCCCAAAAGTACAAGTATTTACTGGAGGTAACCCTTTCGGTTAAGGAAGGTTGCCTAACCCACCTAGTCAACCATGCAGGTGAAAAAATAACCACTCCTCAGCCCACTATACCCCTCGTGTATTCCCAGGGGCACTTAACCATACGCAAATGCAAACATTTTTCTTTTTAATATTAGGATTTTAAAATTTTC
Organism: Rubia yunnanensis; assembly: GCA_037428765.1. Lineage (NCBI taxonomy): Eukaryota > Viridiplantae > Streptophyta > Magnoliopsida > Gentianales > Rubiaceae > Rubia > Rubia yunnanensis. The sequence goes on from CM075062.1 coordinate 133,768,065, forward strand.
CATCGTTTTCTTGTTTTAGCAAAACTAATCAATATCAACTATTCATTTAAGTGTTATCATTCATTCACCAAAAGTATTAATTTTGGGATTAAAACAAAAGTACATATGTTGAAAGACCGTCTTTCCATAAGTCATGAAAAAAATCAAAATTTAAACGGTAAATTTGAAGAAATGAAGATAAAATTTTCGAGCTGCATTAATTGGGTCATAAACTTTATAACTACTACACGTTGTATGATAAATTTTTAAGATTGCAAATATAACCTTTTACCTTTTTTATTATTCTAATTAAACTCCATATTAATTTGTTTTGCTATCTATTTATATTAGTGGTTTTATTTTAAATATATATTTTAGTAAATGCTATTAAGTATTGATTGTTTAGTGCAAAAATGTAATTATTAAACTAAAACGTCAGTAACCAATCAAAAAAAAAGTTACTCATCACTCTTTTCAGTTTCTGTGTAAAAGCTGACATTTTATCTTACGAAAAAGTCGATTATGAAATGACTATCTCTACCTGTTTGACCAAGATAAGGAGTTAAAAGTTAACTGAAAAGTAGCTATCAAATACTCTCTAAACTAAATAACTTACTCCAATATCTGTTATAGTTGAATTCACACGTTTTATTTACTGTAATACACCGAGATGGGACCCTGATCTCTCAAATTTATTTTTTAGATTGAATTGAACTAAACTCAAAATAAATATATTTAAAAACCGTAACGATATAGCTATATTAAGATAAATTTCAACAAATCAAATTTCTTCTGAATTAAATGAATTAAACAATACTGAATTGCATATAAACTCGCTGTGATTTACCTTTCTGGAGAAATCTGTGGTATCGGATGGTCAGGGCGGCTGAGGGCGAGCCGGTTAATCGCCTTTTCGGAAAACATGGTTAGAGTGGTATTAAGATTAAAAAACCAGGCTTCAACAAATGGCAGGTGAGTTTCGTGGGTAGACAAACGTACGATCCAACTACTAAAAGCCCCAACTGATCCAAGAAAATCAAACGTTAAGTGCAAACATAATTACATAACTTCCTCTAATAAACCAAACTTTCCCTAGCTTCAGCCAGCCTGTTTATATAGCTACCACTATTTTTAAGCTACTGCCCCCACTACGCCTCTCCAATTTATTCCCCTCGTCAATTCATTCCCACTCTCCCATAAGTACCCTCCGATTCGCTCTCTGCGTTTTGGCTATGGCGTTTCACGAGAGAGAGAACGCTATTCAGTGGGGTGAGGAGCACGGTAGCTGTAATGGAACCGCGGTTTCGCCCAAGGGGTTGGGTTACTATGAGTCGGCCGTTTCCTGCGGCTCCTCGTACTCCTCCTGGTCGGATTTGAGCTCCCCGTTCGGGTCGGAGCTCGAGTCCACCACCGAGAGTGAAGAGGATGAGGAGTTCATCTCTGAGTTGACTCGGAAGATGGCCGAGTCCATGCTCCAGGACGACGACGAAGAAGACGATGAACCGGAACAACAAGCGGTTCAAGATCCCGAGGTTCGTACATACACTTTTTTTCCCACTGAATTTAATTGGTTTTTTTAGAAACTCTGATTCGATTTGTTTGTTTTGAAATTCTATAGGCTGGTGTGTTGCCGGTGAACTGGCCGGACTCCGGCAGCAAATCCGGCTCCGTTTGCTATAACTATAATAGCAACCATGGATTCATGTCCAAATCTGGAAAGCCCAATATAGAAACCATCTCCAACGCTAATTCTGACGAGAATTCAACTGATGAACATGTAAGAAGAAGAAGCCCACGGCGTTATGTTTTTTTTCTCTCTCCACTTTTTAGGTGGATTTAATGTTCTGACCAATTTAGTAACTGCAGACTAATGAGCTGAAAAAGCAGGAAGACGGCGGCGGGACCCCAGTTAAGGCGGCGCAGAGGGAAAAACAGAGCGCGCAGAACAGAGGCGGCGGCAGGGGATGGAAGCATGGTGGGCAGGGGAAGAAGAACAGTATCCCCGTGTTTCCTGCGCCGCAAGTCGGGTCGGGTATGCGGGCGGTGTTTCTGGGCGGGTCCGAGAGAAACGGGTGCTCCGGGACGGGTGTTTTCCTACCAACCGGAGGCGGTTATGCCAAACCGGGGCCGAAGAGAAAGTCGGGTACGTGACCGTACCGTAAATAACGCATTCCTTAATTTCCTCTAATTTCGCAACTAATTGCTGTTTTTGCTTCTTTCTCTTTAAATGTTTTATCCGAGTTCAAATCCGCAAGTTTTTTAAAAACATTTTTAGCCATAATCCCATCACTATATGAGAGCAAAATAAGTGAATAAATAAGTGGAAAGATTTGTTGTTTCTGGTAGAACGATTCCTCGCGGGTATTTGTTTGGCTCGGCAAAACGATTGTTCAGAATTAATCATTTATTTGAGTTGGCTGTTTAATTATACTAATTACTTACTGTGCGTTACTTGTGGGACCATTTCTAAATTTTAAATGCCTTTAGTGTAATTAATTATGAGTGTATGATATTTTAGAAAAATATACCACACGTCTTAAGCAAATTGGCCAAATGTTAATTTATTGGTTATTATGCTTATTCTAAATATAGAATATTCCCCGTGTTTCTATATTTGTAGCATATGTAAAGGACGCAACCATTTCTAACATGAAACATTAATGGAGAAAATTGAATGATTGAAGGAATAAATTACTCCATCCATTTCACTAAAGGTAATCCAGTAAACTTTTAACCTCACGAAGTTAAGACAACAGAAAAGGAAAGTCTCTTGTTAGAATAATCAATTATAATAAAGTATTTTAACAATTCTTAGCCTTAAATTAAAACTATTTGTATTTTTTGACATATTTTATGAATTTTTTAAAATTATGAGAGACTTGAGAGTCTCATTGCAATAAAACTAAACATAAAATCACTCAATTATTTCCATTAATGATAAATTAATCTCGTCTACCGGTTGAATAGTTTAAAACCAGACTTTATAATAAAAGGAGTAAACTAAATTAGAGTTAATGAAAATCACTCAATTATTTCCATTAATGATAAATTAATCTCGTCTACCGGTTGAATAGTTTAAAACCAGACTTTATAATAAAAGGAGTAAACTAAATTAGAGTTAATGAAAGTCACTCAATTATTTCCATTAATGATAAATTAATCTCGTCTACCGGTTGAATAGTTTAAAACCAGACTTTATAATAAAAGGAGTAAACTAAATTAGAGTTAATGGTAATGTTTAAATTGCAAAAAAAGAAGACATTAGTACTCCCTCTATTTTTCTATTTATGGCACCATATATTAGATATTTGAATTTATGTGAAGAAAATGTGTGGATAAAATTGAGTAGAAAGTAAAAAGTAGAACAAACAAATGAAATAGAAGGAATTTTGCCAAAAATGAAAATAATGTCAAATAAAAAAAATATTCATTTATATTAAGTATATCATAAATATCAAAACAGAGTCAACAGTATTGTAATAATGGAATGTGATTCGAGAGGATATGAGCACACAAAAAGAACTCTATGGGTCCGGAATTGTTGGGTAGTCCCTTTGACGGGGCCACCGGGGGGTAGAACTGAATGAAAGATGCAGTTTATTGGCTTAGGAGATTCCGCCGGAAAAGGGAGACTGTAAAAACCGGATTAACCCCGATTCCGGAATATGCAGAGGTAAAACCTTAAAATTGACCCGGAATCTTATTAGTGTGGGGATCCACCAGTGTCGCGGTTGGATCCTTGCTTACGCATAACATGGAAGGATCAGGATTGATAGATTCATTCTTCGCTTCTTCTCACCACTCACACCCCATTATCTATACTTTTTCATCTCAATCATTTACTTCACATATTCTTATTTAAGTTCAATCTTAATTTTTCCTAGAGTAAAGGGCTACAAATATTCTAATTTTATGTTTAAAATGCCTATATAATCTTGCAAAATGAAAAAATGTTAAAAGATTCCTAACTTTAGAATGTATATGTTGGTTTAATCCTGGGTGCAGTTGACTTTAATTGTCAACGAGAGGTTTGACCAAAATTTTGAGAAATTATATTTTTACCCCTAAATTAAAAGGGGTAAAATTGGAATTCAATTTATCGGAGTAAGGGTATTTTCATCATTTCAATTTGGTCAACACCCAAACTGACGAGTCAACTCCGGAAAAGTAACAAAAAGTTATAATTTTTTGTTTTTTTATTGAGGAAGTATCTGTCTTTTCATAAGGTTATGGATAGTACACATGGGGTTTTACGTTAAATATTGTAATTCTTTATAAAATTTAAATATTGTATTTTATAAGTTTAAACAAGTAATAATATGTATTTGAATGTGAGAATATAAAAAAAATAAGATATACAAAATATTTTTAAAAATTCTAAATTTTGCATATAATTTAACAAATTCGGTAAAAAATGAGTGACTCGTCCATAAGTTTATGGACAGACCAATTGTCGGGGACCCAATCTTTTTTATTACTAGTATACTAGTTTCATTTGATTTGCTCAATCATTCGATTTGCTCAATCATTCGATTTTTTAAATTATAAATCCAATTTGATCTATTCATTCATTTGCTTAAATTTAAGTATTTAATATGATATCAACATACCGTAGTGTATAAAAAGAGTTGACCAATGGGAATGAAACAAAAAAGGATGAAAAATGGCAGACAAAAAGAGAATGAAGAGAATAAATAGTTGGAGGTAGGAATAATGGAGGCCATTGATGGTGGTGATGTCACAGCAGTTATCTTTTGAAAATTCCACGTGTTGCTGACGTTTGCTTACAGTTACCAACTTGGTGCCGCTTTCTTCCTTCTCTTAATTGTGATTGCTCTATCTAATGCTTATAAAATTAATTTTGTTTAAAACTTAAATTAATTTGAAGTGAACTGAATTATAAGGTATTAGACCTTCACTTTCTTTCGAACAGTGTCGAACAAGATGTGTAACTTATAAACAAATAATTTATAAACCTTGCCAGAGAAACTCTTTTTTTTTTAAGTCGGCTAATGGTTGATTTAATCATGAAAAAATTTATTTTAATAATGTTTATGATTAAATTATAATTATTTATAATGTAATACATTTTAAAAAAATTTCAATGCTATATGAACCCATTGCAATAAATAAAAATATACACCAAATCACTCCATTAATTATATCAGTTATAAAATGACCCATCTAACAATTAGACATCAAATTATATGGCACCACGGATACCTACCACATTATATCCCCCATAGTGTAATTTGTGTATGATTTAGTAGGAAGTTAACTTCTATAAAAAGTAGGATGGGTACTATTTGTATATTTTAAATTTAAATTAAATACTAATAGCGCTGGGTATACCATCTGCAGAAAGATGGTATAAGCATAAAGACTAGTCAATTTAAAACAACACATTCTTACGTCAAATGGATACTTAACTAAATTATTGCATTGATTAGTATTATAAGTAGTGAGGGGACGATTAATTTGACTAATGAAACAGGATGCTCCACCGTACTTATACCGGCGCGGGTCCTACAGACGCTGCAACAGCACTTTAACGCGGTGGGTGCGCCGTCGCCGTCAAATTCTACTGGTGGAATCCCAGATCTTCCCTGGCGTAACGGTAACCACCCATTCTCTCATCGGTTGAGCCGACACTCCACTCTAATTCGTATACCCTAGATTTTCCTTAAATATTACAAGCTCTTATGTTTATTTTTGAAATCTGAGTAGATATTTCATCGCATTCTTAAACAAATATCCTTTCAATGATCGGAACACATAATTGTATTTATATGCTGTAGCAGAATTCATAAATACGATGAATGTGATAGGACTAAGGTAATGATAAAAGTAATTTTCATAAATTGGTTGAGTTATGTGGTTGAATTCTTTTCTTTTTTTTTGGGACAAAACTCCCACCAGGGTGAGAGGGGGTATTTATAGGACCCCATTCAAAAGTATGAGTTTTCGCATGTAGAAATCGTTCAGTGATTTCATAAGAAAATGTTTATACTACTGTCTCTAAATCAAAATTACTATTTTAAAATTAATTCAATTTTATTTTTTTAAGTAAAAAAAAAAACAATGCAATTTACCTAAGTTGTTTACTTCCTTTTTTTTAGCTGAAGTTTTATTCTATTTTAATTTAATAAAATATTATTTTTATGTTATTCAATTTTTATTCATTATTCACTCACTTAAAAATCAAATTTCCCTTTTCCTAGAAAAATTTAAAATTAATTTGTTTTACATTAATTGAATTTTCCATAAGTTCTAACAAAATAAATGTATATACCACGTTGTAGGTGGCCGTATTTTAGTATTTTTTTACAACCAATCTCAGCCCAATTTATAGCTAATTAAACAGCTATTTCACGATTAGTACTTTTAATCGGAGCTTAAAAGAATGGAAGTTTCCTATGTATCATGAGCTAATACTCGTATTCTCGTACTTGAATTTTCCCGGTGCCTTCCTTATTTTGGCCGGCAGTATTATTCACATGCCACACATAAACCATTTGTACATGCGACTTTACTCAGGTACTAACGAACCTACGTACAATCGCCTTCCTTCTCTATTTGCAGATGTCCTAGCAAGAATAAACGGCCTCCTTTCACAAAAGAAGGAGCACGCCGAGTTCCACACCCGGCCGCGGCCTCCGGCAACCTATTCTGAGGCGGTGGAAGCCAGCCACCACCCGGTCGTGCCAGACTTGCCTCAAGAATGGACATATTGACTGTGAGGGTTATGTCCAGAGATTAGGATGCAATAAAAGAAAGTGTGACGATCAAGAAAGAAATAAAAGGACGGGTCTGTCGACTTGAATGATACAAGAAATAATGGATTAGAACGGTTGGAAATGTTGCCTTAGTACTACTTTTATGTGTGTAGGTCTAGGAGTTAAGAGTTGGAGTGTTTAAAAGTATGAAGAACATTGAAGATGTGGATTATAATACATGGTATTGATGATTGAATGGATTTAGATGAGGAGAAATGGTAGGTAATATGGGGTAGGAAGTCATGTCGGTTTGGAAGATGTCGCTTCTTTTGCAAGATATTTGTTTGCCAGGGACCAATAAGAAATGTTACGCTGCTTTTATGTTCCCATCACACTCCATTCATTTTCTCTCTCATACCCCCCACTTTCTCTATACATCAATGATTTATGTTTGAAAATAGAGAAATTTTATACTTTCGTTTTATTATGTACTCCGTATGTATAAGTAATAAGTTTAGATAGTGTAATTTTATGCAAGAAAACGACTATTGATAACCATTTATATGAATATCGTTCTACCGTCACTTCTAGTGTTGCCATCGCTGCTAATACTAGCTTTGCTGAAAATAGAAATTCCTTTGTTGTACGGATGATTATAGATTGCACTTTCCCTGTAGACTTTCGTTTTTGATTTCTATTAAACTTTAGTTTGTAGTTATATATATTGTAATTCTCATTATGAATGAGTTGTGTAATCTATGAGATATCGATGTATAATTTATATTATGTTAATTATTATTTTTTTGTAATTTATAATGGTGTCAGAGCCAATATCTGAAACCTTTAGATTTTCTAGTACCCTATATCAACTTGTCGATTCTGACTTGTCCTTCATGTCGTCGCCGGCTTGCCGCCGCCAAAAGGATCTCCGCCGCTCACCATTGTTGCTCACTGATCGATCATGTTCATGGTTGATTCCGCGGTTACATAACTTTTACCTACTCCAAAATTGTAATTACTCTTAACTATGTTTGTGATTCCACCATTGTACCATGATCTAATCTTCTACAGATCTGCTCTTACTAAAGTTGAATACGCTCTGCTGCTGCTACTACTGCTAATGAAGTTGAGTTTTACTCTACCGTTTGCAAATGCTATTTTTGTTGCTACTGCTGAAGTTGAATCCCGTTCTATAATATTTTCCCCCAAAACTCTCACAATTAGCCATTTCAGAATTTTCTTCACAATTTGAACATTCTTGTTCATTTTTCATCTATTAGACTTTAGTTTGTTGCCCTATATATTATAATCCTCATTATAAATGAGGTGTGCCGTTGATGAATTATTAATGTGTCATTTAATTAAAATGTGCCATTCATATTATATTATTTTATCACTATAAACACTAATAACTAGATTAATTTTTGTTAGAATAAAGCAAGTAGATGATTAGATAATATTTTATTCCATGTTGATGACTAGTACTAGAGTTATATTTAGACTAGTCTTCTTTGTACTCTTTATATATTCATGATCATTAACCAGAATCATTATGTGAAATTACTTTATCATGGTAGAGCAAACCTGGTTCTAAAACCCTCCTCTTTATCATGATGCTGACTGGGCTCGTTGTCTGGAGACTCGATGTTCCACTTATGGATATGCGGTCTATTTGGGTGAAAATCTTGTTTCTTGGAGTGCCAAGAAACAACCCATTGTTTCTCGTTCCAGTACGGAGTCTGAGTATCGTGCTCTTGCCAACACTGCTTCGGAGGTTGTTTGGCTCACTCATTTGCTTCGTGATCTTCGGGTTCCGCTTTCTGGTTTGCCGTTGTTGTTATGTGATAACAGTAGTGCTTTCTTGGCTCAGAATCCGGTGGCGCACAAGCGGGCCAAGCATATCGATATTGATGATCATTTTGTTCGTGAGCTGGTGACTTATGGCAAGCTGCGTGTTGCACATGTTCCTACTTCTCTTCAGATTGCTGACATCTTTACCAAGGGATTCTCTTGTCCGTTGTTCAAGTTTTTCAGATCCAAGCTTTGCGTCGGCGAGCATCCGACGCTTCGCTTGAGGGGGTGTTAGAATAAAGCAAGTAGATAATTTGATAATATTTTATTCCATGTTGATGACTAGTACTAGAGTTATATTTAGACTAGTCTTCTTTGTACTCTTTATATATTCCTGATCATTAATCAGAATCATTACGGGGCAAAGTCTTGGGAAAGACGGTTTTTCCATAGGCTTATGGAAAGATGTGGTTTAATTTGAATAATAAAAGGTAAAAGGTCTTAGTTGCAACATTAAAAATTTAATATGCAACATGTAATAGTTATAAAATTTATAACCCGGTTCATGTAACCCAAAAATTTTATCTTCATTTCTTATAATTTACACTTTAAACCTTGATTTTTTCATGACTTATGGAAAGACCGTCTTTCAAGAGACGCACTATTTACATAATCAGCTATTTATTTATCCTACCAACTTTTTATAAACGCGGTTGAATCCAGGTGATCTACGAACAAATATTGAAGGTAAAACTTCACTGCTGAAGCGATACTTAATAGATGAGGGTGGCGATCCCCCCATGTGCATGTGTTTGAAGGATGGATCGGTGACCGACGATTGTGGCCATTCAATGATAAACATCGATGCCGACAAATTCAAATACATGATTGAATCTTGAAAGTATTAAACCTAGGCTACAATGTCAAATACAAAAAAAAAAAAATGCTACGGTAGGGCCGGTCATATTAACAGGTGGGTTGGAGCGGGTCAGCTGTCCCGGTTCAAATTGATCCAAAATTTAGAATCGTTGGGTTGGATTGGGTCAAAATTTTCATAGTTTGAATCGAATTGGGGTAGATAAAAAAATCGACTCAAATCGATCCAAGTCATAGTAATTTTTTCTTTATAATTTATTCAATAAAATGAATAATGTAAAACTTGTTTATGAAGTAAATTATTGGTGAATATGTTGAATTAAAATAATTATATTTTGAGTCCGTTTCTTGGAAAATGGTCTTTTCATAAGCCATGGAAAGACCAAGGTTTAAAGTGAAAATTAGAAGAAATGAACATAAAATTTTTGGGTTGCATGAATCGGGTTATAAACTTTATAATTACTGCACGTTGCATAATAAATTTTTTATAGTGCAACTAATACATTTTACCTTTTATTATTCTAATTAAACCCCGCCTTTCCATAAGCATATGGAAAGACCGTCTTTCCCAAGACTTTGCCTTATATTATATATAAACATATATATATATATATATTTTAATGATTTTTTTCTCAAGAAAATGAGAAAAAATTACAAATGTGTCAAAAAATTGATTTGGGTCAAAATCCGACCCGACCCAAGTGGGCCGGATCAAAACGGGTCAGGTCGAATCGGATCGAGCAATTTGAACACCCATAGGCTACTAGCTACTACGCATATAGAATAGAAAAAAAGAAGAATTATTTAACATTTTACACCCTTCAATTAATTCGTATCATCTTTTTTCAACTTGAATAAGATAACACAAAGTGTTGTTTTTAGACTAATAATCATTAAACATGGTTATTTTATAATTAATGTAATGAATGAATTATTAGAAATTTATTGCAACGGAATATTCGTAACTTTGAATAAACTTTAAAATGTATGGTAATGTATAATTTATTATAATTCAACCCTAGAATTAATTTGAATAAGTTTTACATGATTGGCCTAACCGTTCGTTCCCTAGCAACAAACATTCTCCCGAGATAATATTAAAATGTAATGTGTCGAATTAAAAAAAATGAGAGGTAGTAGTTCATGTTGATCCATATCAACGTCCACATCTAGGGGTCTCTTTTTCCCGCTGCAAATCACACACTTCCTGCCTTTCCCGCAACGAATTGCGATGATGCGTTCTTATCTTTTTCTTCACTCTCTATATTATATATGATGATAACAAAATGATACTCCCTCCATTTTTTTTTCATTGGCACCTCTCTTTTGATGTTAGAATTGAAGAGATGCTAAATGAGTGGATGAAATTGAACTGAAAAAAAGAGAAAGTAAAATGAGTGGATGTAAAAACCTTAAACTTGCCCAAAATGGCAAGTGCCAATTAAAAAAAATACCACTTTTAGTAAGTGTGCCAATGAAAAAAAAACGGAGGGAGTACTAATTGAGGAGATTTTTCACTTTGTATCACGACCGGGCAAGTGTTTGCAATGACCGAAGTTATAATTTAGACTTTTTATTTTAAAATATTATATTATTATTGAAACAATTTTACACTATTTATTCAACTTGTCATCTATTAAAATCAATCAAATAAAAAAGTAACTACAAATAACAAATTCCTAACAATTGTTTGGACGATGAATCCAATAAAATGTAGTATCATAACAATTACATATATAATAATAAAATTTAATGGTCGAACTTGATTTAGCTTGACTTTCAAAAGTCAAAATATGTCAATTTTGTTGGGACGAAGGTAGTACTATTTTATGATATGAATTTTGGCATTTGACGCTAATTCTTTTGCCCACAATACTTTAAACGATAGAAATGATCCTTGAAATAAAAAAACATTTCTAAAGCAGGGAATTAGAGAGAAATATACTAGGTAAACTTAAAGCAAAGGAATTAGAGATAGATATTATCTTTCGTGTTACTTTAAAATTTCGTTATAAGCCACTATCAGAATCTCCAGCCAACTATACTAATTATAAGTACATCTTACAAAATTATTCTTAATTAAATGGGAATCTCTTCTCAGGAATCTTTCAACTTACCAGCGAATTGATGTGGCAATGATAACGTGAAGAGGTTCTTCCATCCGGGCTTTGTTGGACTTAATAAAACTTTAACTGCTCTCTCCATTTTACTATGTTTGACACTATAAATTTAAGTATTTTTTTTATAAGTTAAAATGCGTAGAGAAAATTGAGTGAAAAGAGTAAAAAATTTAATGAGTGATTGAAAATATTTTTTTTTTGCCATAAAAAAAAGGGACAAAATTTAAAAAATATATAAATATCGTAAGTGTGCCCGAGGAAGTATCTTTTGGTGCTGATCAGATCTTTAATCTGATTGTAAAGAATCCTAGGCAGAACGTCAAAGTTTAAATGACTTTCAGACATTCTGCCACCTCACATCTGAGTGAATGGTTTTGCAAGTAGAGACGTCGTAGCTTCTTTTTATGCTTCGACAGACTTTATGTGCGTGCAAGTAATGCCCTCTTTTGAATTAGATTAAACTATTTTTTTAGTCGCTTACATATTTATCAATATATTTTTTTGGTCCTCGAATCTAAAATCACATTTAATTGATCAGTAAAATTCTAAAATTGAATCTTTTGGTCCCCCAGAGGTGATTTTCAGGTAAAGTCAACAGTAAAATTGGTCAAAATCTGTAAAATATCCATTATGCCTCTGAGTTTAAAACAAACCAGAAAAAAAAGAAAACCCCTCTTCTTCCTCCAAGCCTCTTCTCGCCGACCTCCACTCATCACCACCCGCCGACCACCACTTCCCTGCCAAACTCGTTCCGCCAGTGGGGAAGAACAATTCAATGAGTTTGGGCTGATAACGACACTGAATTTTTGCCTCTGCGGTCTCACTTTACTGCATCTGGGATAATTTTTGAGACATCTATGGTTGAAACTCCGCAACAGAATGGTCGAGTTGAAAGAAAGCATCGTCATTTGCTCAATGTGGCGCGTGCTTTACGGTTTCAAGCCAATCTTCCTATTGAATTTTGGGGAGAATGTGTTCTTACTGCTGCCTACCTGATCAACCGAACCCCGACTCAGCTTCTCAACAGTCGTACTCCCTTTTGAGTTACTCTATGGCCAGGCGCCCAATTACTCTTCTCTATGGGTTTTTGGTTGCTTGTGTTTTGCTGCTCGTGTTCCCAGATACCGTGACAAGTTTGCACCAAGAAGTCGGCGGTGTTTGTTCCTTGGTTATCCTGTCGGAAAGAAAGCTTATCGTCTTCTCGACTTGGAATCTCGAGTGATCTTTAATACCCGGGATGCTGATTTCTTTGAAGACCAGTTCCCGTACTCTGCTTCATCCGATGAACCTGGCGGCGCCACCACAACACCGTCGGATTCCTCCTCCTCCTCACCCGAGCTGCATAGATTTTTCGATCCGCCTTCTGCAGCCGATCAACCACTGCCGGTCAACGCCGGCTTTCCGACGCCAACTGTTGTTTTGCCAATCACCGCCGACCGACACCGGTCAACATCGGTGGATCAACGTCGGTCAACCCTGGTGGGACAACGCCAGTCAATGCCAGCGGGTCAATGCCGGCCTACCTTGGCCGGTCAATGCCGATCAACGCCGACTGGTCAACACCGATCAACCCCATCGATTCACCGATGACAGTCACCGACCAACTCTCGGTGGTCATCTCCGACGTCACGATGCCGGCATCTATCGGCAGTGCTCCGCCGCCCGACGTCGGTTCCTCTTTGCCGGCCACTGCCGGTCTACCTACATCGTCCGTTACCGGTACTTCTCCGCCAATTGCCGTCGATCCACCTTCTACCAGACAGAGTGTTCGATCTCGTCATCCACCATTGTATTTGGCAGATTATGATTGTGATGATTATGCTTGTGCTCTTACCACTGAAGACCCCCCATTCGACTATGTTCCCTCATGCTTCATCACTTTCCTCAGGTGTTCTCTACCCTCTTACTGATTATGTAAATTGTGATAATTTTTCTAGTATGCATTCTATATTTTTGGGTGTTGTAACTTCTAGTGCAGATCCCACTACTTACTCTGAGGCTTCCTGTCATTCTCATTGGCGAGATGCTATGGTTGAGGAACTTACTGCATTGGAGCAAAATCAGACATGGACTTTGTCTCCTTTGCCTGCGCACAAGAAGGCTATTGGATGCAAATGAGTTTATCGGACGAAGTTTCGGTTAGATGGTACTATTGAACGTCATAAGGCGCGCCTAGTGGTTCTTGGGAATCGTCAGGTTGAAGGAATTGATTACACTGAGACTTTTGCTCCGGTTGCGAAGATGAGTTCTGTTCGCTTATTTCTGTCCGTTGCAGTTATTCGTGGTTGGGAACTGCATCAGATGGATGTTCATAATGCCTTCCTGCATGGTGATTTGCATGAGGAAGTGTTCATGCGTCCTCCACCTAGCTACGTTGTACCGCCTGGTCAGGTCTGTCGCCTACAGAAATCTCTTTATGGTCTTCGACAGGCTCCTAGAAATTGGTTTGCTAAACTGGCTCAGGCTTTACGAGCATTTGGATTTGTTCAGAGTAAGGCCGATTACTCTTTATTTGTTTTTTCTCGTGGATCAGCTTCTTTACATGTTCTGGTTTACGTGGATGATTTGGTTACTGCTGGTAGTTCTTCTTCGCTCATCTCTGAGTTCAAGAAATACTTAGGTTCTTGTTTCCATATGAAGGATCTTGGTATGCATAAGTATTTTTTGGGCATAGAGATTGCTAGAAGACCGGAGGGGATGTTCCTTTTGCAAAAAAAAAATGCTTTGGACATTTTATCGGATACCGGTTTATCTTCCTCTAAGCCGACTGACTTTCCGATGGAGCAACAACATGATTTGGCACGTATTGAAGGTCCAGACTACCATGACCCGGAGCAGTTTCGACGCCTGGTTGGGCGTCTGATCTACCTGACTATTACTCATCCTGAACTGAGTTATTCAGTCCACACTCTTTTGCAATTCATGAAGTCCCCTTGTGTTCCTCACTGGCAAGTTGCTGTTCGTGTGTTGCACTACCTGAAGAGTCATCCTGGTCAAGGTTTATTTCTCTCTTCTCGTAGTACGTTACAATTGACTGCTTATTGTGATTCTGATTGGACTGCATGTCCAATTACTCGGCGTTCTCTTTCTGGTTATTTTGTGATGATTGGTGATTCTCCGATTTCTTGGAAGACTAAGAAGCAACCTACTGTTTCTCGTTCTTCAGCTGAGGCGGAGTATCGTGCCATGGCTGTTACCTGCTGTGAGTTGTTATGGCTTCGGTCTTTACTGAAAGATTTGGGGGTTTCGCAATCCTCTCCTATGCGGTTGTTTTGTGACAGTCAATCTGCTCTTCATATTGCGGCCAATCCAGTTTTTCATGAACGTACCAAACACATTGAAGTCGATTGTCATTTTGTCCGGGATCTTGTTCAACCTGGTGCTATTGTTACTCACCATATTCGTACGGCGGACCAACCTGCAGACTTGTTCACTAAGGCTCTCGGACGTAATTAGTTTCATTCTTTACTTGGCAAGTTGGGCATTTCTGATCCCCATGCTCCAACTTGAGGAGGAGTGTTAAAGAATTAGAATATTCTTGCAATATTACTTGTAACTGTAATTGTATTCTATTACCTTTTCCTAGCTTGTATATGTATCATGTACCACTATATAATGTATCATGAATTCATTAATACAGACACACAATTATTACCCTTGTTTTCTACAAAATTACCTCTACACTTCGGAACTGGTCATTGTTATGGTGTTTATTGAAAACCGTCATTAATCTACACAGTTAATGGCAATTATTTCATAATCGTCGTTCGTGTCAACATAATACGCGGAAATTGTTTAACCACCATTGTTGAATTGTTGTTCGCTACCGTCCTTCGATATATTTTGTATTCATATAGAATTTGTTTTCATATAGAATTCCGACATTCGAACTACTTACGAACGGCGGTTACACGTCGATTTCTACAAAATGCCGAGCTAGAACGGTTAATAACTATTCTTGCACTAGTATGTTGATAAACAGTGTAAATGAATAAAAATTTGTGTGCTTGATCAAATGCTTAATATTGTGACCGAGTTATGGGGCACTGCTGCCTCAAATCTACGAGTTTAATTCGGTGAAATTTGATCAAGATTATTGAACAGTTTCACATTAAAAAAAAATCACTTATCCTTCATAACATTTTTTATTGCAACTACTGAATATTTAATAGTTTTTGTCTTTATATAAACGGATCATCCCATGTCATGATGGGTATAATTCGAATGTAGTGTTATGCCAAAAAAATAAAAATAATAAAGAGATATATACTAATATAAGTCTACCTACTTGAGTAAGTATCAATATAACGCTCAGATAATTGTTAGTGCAAATCTAATCATAACTAGTTAATGAAAGTGCCAATATAACCCCAGACCTTATTTTCGGCGTAGACCCATATTGACCACACAAAATGACTAAAATACCCTAAGACCTAAATCCTATAAATGTTAGGACAATTTTACCCTCAAACCACCACCACTACCCCCCTAGCCAGCCACAACCACAGCCCCGCCTCTATCCAGCCACCACTACCAGCCCTGTTGCAACACTTCTATCCGGCCACCACCACCTCGTCTCACTGGCCACCTCCACCAAGTCTAGCGAACCCCAGCACCGGAGCCTTATCTCGCAGTCCACCTCCACTAACTCATCTCACTCCGTGGCCTTCTCTCGTGTCGGAGCTCCTCTGAAGACAAAAACCCTAGCGTCACCAGATGTAATCACCCTACCTGGAGCTCCTCGCCGGTGCGCCAGAGCTCCTCTGAAGACCAAAACCCTTGCCGGAGCGCAGGCGCCAAGGGGAGATTACATCTCCATCCCCCACCATCGGAGACCGCCGGAGAAAAAGGCAGCGGCAGAAGTTTAAGAACAAAAGAAAAGAAGGGAAGAAAGAAGAAGAAGAATAGGGTTTTGGGGTATAATTGTATTTTCTTCTTTTTTATGTTGGAAAATGATGGATAAAAGGTTGAAATTTGTCAACTTTTGGACTGCGTTTTGAGGGGGGCCCGAATGAATTTTGGGTTGATGGATGTCATTTTTGGGTTCTCCTCCGCAAGTTCTATAAAATCGACTATTTAAACTCTCAAAACGGATCAAGGGTGAATGAGATATGGATGTTTGAAATGTCACTATTGAAAGAGAAAAATTAGGCGGAAATTGGCCCAAATTAATTTTTCTCTGGACTGTCCAAAATGCTTATGGACCGCGTGGAAGTCTCTGGAAGACCCAATATATGGAATTGCTTGTGTGTAATTCTTAAGAGATAAGAACGAAATATTTCATATTTTTGTGAGATATCTTATTTTAAATGAATATGCAGTTTACCATGTTTAATACATTGAAGAATATTGTGCAAATATTTCTTCCATTTCTAGCAGATTTAATTCGAGTATTCATGTAATGTCTCGAATTTGATGAGTTGGTGATTGGAGAATATTCTTCTCTAATTACAGAAAATCAGAACATCACGAGCCTTTAAGTCAGTCAGGAAACTCACACCATTTCTCAAGTCCCTCCA
Organism: Rubia yunnanensis; assembly: GCA_037428765.1. NCBI lineage: Eukaryota > Viridiplantae > Streptophyta > Magnoliopsida > Gentianales > Rubiaceae > Rubia > Rubia yunnanensis. The sequence goes on from CM075062.1 coordinate 133,785,066, forward strand.
TATTCTAAACTCGAGTCTTCTTTTTTTCTTTCTCGAAGTTTCCATCTGTTGCTCTGTCGAGGTGATAGTCCTTCAGGCCTTGCGTGAATCCGAGGTAACTCTTACATGTTAATTGTTACATTCGATGGTTTTACCCTAGGGAACGATGTCTACGATGAGACTCATTCGTTTTAAGGGCAGCGAGTTTACTCGTGATTCCATCAATTTTTTATTGATTGAAACGTGATTTATTTCTCCCATGTATTGCTTTAATTATTCTTAATTTAAGCTTTCTGTTTGTATGCCTGAATAAATAATAAAAGCATATTATTCTTGCATATGTAAATTGCTCGTTCAACTTTCATTATTTGATTTTCACATGATATTATCAATATATGTCCAACATTTTATTCTTTATTTTTTTAAAAAATTAGAAGGGTATAATCATCATTTTAATTAAATCCGGCCTTAAACTGATATAATGGGTAAAATTGTATTTACATCAACTATCTAGAGTTATATTTGCACTTTTAATTATCAGAAAGTTATATTAACACTGATGTGAATTAGATATATTTATAAAAGTTTTTTTTCTACAATAAAATCTGATGAGCCGTTAACTTTGCTTTTCCATAACCAAGTCTCACTGGACACTAACACATTGCAACTTTGACTTTTTTCAGCACAGTATGTACTTTGCAAACCAGTTGACCGAACGCGCCGTGCATGTACTACATGGAAACTGCTTAACTTATACTTTAAATCATTCTTTGTAAGTCAACTTGGTACTTGGTGGCCTTCCTTGATTTGGAGGGGCAGAAATTAACAAGCAAATGACCGACTTGATCTTGTGCCACCCGTAAAACATAAACCGTGGTGTGAATTGTGAAGTGGAAAAGAAACAACTTTAAATGGCTCGAAACGAGTCAAAATTGGCCTCAAAACAAATGTTCAAGATAGTGATGATTATTTGGTGTCATGCATAACACATGTAGGTTAGTTTATACACGAGGAGTGTCGTAGACGTTAGGGGTTAGAGAATGTTTGTAGTGATACTCCACCAAACTCACCAACGCCAAACTCTATGATTATGTGAAGTTTACTCACCCTAAGTTGTGTCACTTTTTAATTATGCCAAGGCTATCCTATGTAATTGCCAAAGATACAATTGTAGAATGGTTAATTTATTATAAAAAAAATACTTTTTTTTACAATGATAGAATGTAAAATCCACTAGTAATTGTGACTGTCATATATGTAGTGAGTACAAAGGGTATACAAAGTAGAAACAAATATGGAACATGACCAATTAATAATGGTATTCCTTTCTTACCCCGATTCTAATTGATTTACATCTCTATTACGCCCCTCAAACTAAGCGTAGGACTGGTCACAACACAAAACTTGGATTGTAGGAACTCAAACTGAGGACGAGGTAAACCCATTATCACAGGAACCCCCCTCTAGCACCCAAAAAACCGGTGCCCCCAAAAAACCGGTGCCTAAGTAGGGGGTGAAACGGTTTCACCATTTTTTTGTTAGCACCAATTTTTTTATGGCACCCATTTTTTCTGTTAGCACCGGTGCCAAAATTTTTACAACGATTAAAAAAATTCCCTTCCTCTGAAAGCAGCTGCGCACAGCTGCTTCTAGAGGAAGGGTAAAAGACCCAAAATTAATAATTTAGTAGATCATTAATTTAAAAATAATATTAATTTCACAAAATCGATAATATAGAAATAAAAAAATTTTTATGATACATAATTAATAATTTATGGGACTACAAATAACTATCCCAAATATAACTATCTACAAGACTAAACATAACTTTAGATTGAACTATCAATTGAATCTCAAAAATCTAAACAAGAAACAACTAATTAAATCTCCAAATATGATACGGCTTGCCTGGACTATTTGCATCCAGGGATACCTCCTTCAATCCTGATGGCATAGTTTGAATAGGGTTAGGATACTTACAGTATTCCTCGGCAATTCAACTGTAATCAAACAATTTCTATGGCTAAATGACAAATTAAATATTGTAAAACTGAATGAACACTTCTATTCTGGTATATGTTGGAAAAGCTTGACACCTACACGACAATTAAAACAGGAGATATTTTTTTTTGGCAAGAGAGATTTTCATTAAGATAAAAAAAACGAAACCATATAAAATATTCCATCCCTCATTCTAGGGTTTTTTTTGACAAAAATGACTAGCAAGGTTAAAAAAGAGAGTAGAATAGCAAACCACCATAAAGTGAAAAAAGACTATCTTACTGACCCATTTTTGTGTTGTTTGTGAGCTTATTCAGACTGAATGAGCTCTAGGCACTGGGCTTGCAAGTTTTATAAGCCCAATTTTATTTATGCGTTAGCCCTTTCTACTTTTAAACTCTTGCAACAAAACAGTTTAGTCTCCTCTTCAACTCTTCTATGTACAACCTCTTCATTCTACTTTTTCCCTTGAATTATCCTCATGTTTCTCTCCTACCATATCATGTACAGTGTTGTAGCATAACTTCCAATCTTGTTCCTCTTACCCCCTTGCTTCCATAATCCTAGAATCTTCCTCAAATCCCTCATACCTCCAATAGCCTTCAACCCAAGCTTTTCTATCACCACCTTTGTGTACCTACACTGAGCAAAAAGATGCTGCGCTGTTTCTTCCTCCTCCTCACAGAGTTTGCAAAGCTGCTGCTCTTTCAGTATGTTAAAGGACTGCAGCCTTTCCACCGTAGCTAGCTTTCATTTTAAAAGCATCCACTATAAAAAAAACTATGCTTTGGGATTAAGCTTGAATGCCATATCAGTTTGGCCATAGGATCTTCATTACCGCCCTTTAACCTAGTATAGGCCACTGAAATGCTGAACTTACCCTTCTTAACACAACTATTCAAGTCTCCTGCCATTTTGAATTTCAACTTATTCAACATCTTCCAAATCCAGCTGTGATCAGGTTGAGGTTGATAAGTCTCAAAATTCCTTCCCTTCAAGTAATAGGCTTGCAACCATTTGATCCACAACAGATCTTCTTTCATTTAAATACTCCAAATATGCTTATACAGAGATGCTTCATTCCATAATGATGGATCCCTAAAGCCAACTCCTCCTAGACTTTTACCTCTGCATAATGTATTCCAAGCTGCAGGAGCAAAGTATTTTTCCTCTGGTTTTTTATTCCACAAGAATGCTCTGCATTTTCTAACTATTTCCTCATGAATACTTTCTGGAAGTTTTAAAACACAAGACATTTAACCAGCTATGCTCAGTAACACTGTGTTGATCAAATGTTCCCTCCCTGCATAAGACAACTTTTTTTGTATCCCAAGCATTCGACCTTTTGCTGATTCTATCCATTAAAACTTCACATGCTTGCTGATCCCATCTAAATGTTGACAATGGTAGCTCCAGATACCTCATTGAAAATTCTCCCTTTTGCACTTGTAAAATAACAGCAAGCCTGGCCATCTCTTCCTCCTCCATTGCTGAAAAATAGATCACTGATTTCATCTCATTAATAGCAAGCCCTGATGTATTATGAAATTCTCTTAAAAATTCCCGTATACCTGCCATGGAATATTAAGATGCCTCACGGAAGACTAATAAGTCATCAGCAAATAGAAGACTATGTATCTCCACCTTTCTACACCTCTGGTGATACCCTATCAATCCTTCCTTAAATTTCCTTGACAGAAGCCTGATGAGATACTCCATGCATAACACAAACAACAAAAGAGACATTGGATCCCCTTGTTTGACTCCTTTCATACCTTTGACTGATCCTGTATAACCTCCATTCACATACAGACAATAACATGCTGACTTCACACATCTTTTTATCCAACTTAAATACAAAGAGGAAAATTTTAATCTTTTAAGACGTTCAAATAGAAACTCCCAGCTTACAGTATCAAAAGCTTTCATTATATTCACCTCAATCACACAACTGCTTTTAAGCCCTTTTAACTTGTATTTATGAACTAACTCTTGTGCAAGCAAAACATTATGAGCTATATGTCTTTTTTTTCCCCACAAAATCCCCTTAATTCAAATTAATCACATATGGGAGCACTTCACATAGCCTAGTGCATAGTATTTTTGTAATGATTTTGTAGACAACCAAGCAACATGATATAGGCCTTAAATCAGATGCAGACTGAGGTTGACTTGAATAAGGGCAATAACTTTCTTACTCAAATACTCTGGCAGCTATTCCCCAGAAAAGAAACTCTTTACTGCTGCTATAAGATTTGTCTCTGTAATGTCCCAAGTTTCTTTAAAAAACTTGCTTCCATACCTATCAAAGGCCGGACTCTTGCTTGACTTTATCCCTTTGAGAGCTTTACTGATTTTCTCCCCAGTCACATTGTGATTCAGCCTGCTTTGTTGTGCTAGAGTTAAACACTTCCCTCCATCAGTAGAGTTTTCTGCAATTTGCCCATCAATCTGCTTCACCTGGCCTAATTGATCCTTAAAAATTGCAACTAAAATGCTCTTCAAGTTCTCTTCATTCTAGCATTTTATCTCCATTTTTCAAGCAAACCAGTGATTATGGTATTTCCTCTCTCCGAGCCTTGCATAAAACATCTGAGTGGGCCTATCACCATTTTTTCTCCATTGTATTTTAGCCAGCTGTTGTAGATAATTATACTCTGCATACTCCAACTTCTAAAACTTCTCTCTACTATCCTGCTCTGCTTGCTGATTCACCTCTGAACCTGGATCTCTGTGCAACTTTTCACTTGATATAATCCACTCTTGTTTTGCCATTGCAGTTCATTTTTCAATTTCCGAATACTCATTTTTGTTCAACTCTGATAAAGGCCCTTCTAAAATTTTCAAATTTTGACACAGACTTTTCATATCTCCTCTCACCTTATTCCTCCAAACTGCTGATATTGAGTTCCTAAAGTTATTGGAGCTTACCCACACATTGAAGAACTTGAACTATTATTTTTTCCTCTCCTGCCCTCTTTTCATTTTGACCATCAAAGGAAAATGATTAGAAATCTCATTTATTTCAATTTTGCATATAGATTGCCTATAGAATAAAGTCCACTCCTTGTTTGCCAACATCTATCTATTCTGTTGAGAACTCTTTCCCCTATTTTTCTCCTATTGTCCCATGTATATTTGGGCCCAATAGTTTTTAGTTCCACTAGCTCTATATTTGCAATTAAATCCTGAAAATCCTCACTCTCAGAAGTTGTGACACTAATTCACCCCATTCTATCATCCTTCTCCAAGGGTGCATTGAAATCTCCCACAATTATCCAAGGTTTATCTCTTCCTAACCCAAAAATTTCCATTTGTTACCTCACATCCTTCCTTCCTGCCATATCATTAACTCCATAAACTAATGTTACATAAAAACTTTGCCTCATATTTGTATGTTCAACATCAATACATTGCTCATGTTTCAGGATCACCCTCATTTAATACTTTTCTGGTTTCCACCCTAGCCACATCCTCCCATTTTTTGCCTGTTCACCATTGGCTATCGGGTTCCAACCAAGGTTCATGTTCCCATACATTTCCCGTTCCTTCTCTTTTTGCACTTTAGTCTCCAGCATCCCTAAAAAACTCACCCCACTTCTAACTATAAACTCCCTACATTTTTTTTGCTTTTCTCTACTAATTACACCCCTAACATTCCAGATTAACAGTGTATCATTTATTTGTCTGGTGGTATCCCTTTTCCCCCTGCTTCTACTCCCTTTATACTCTTTCCCCCAACTTTACTATTTCCTCCATTGATTCTATCCCCTGCACCATCATAAGCTCTACTACTCTCTCCTTTGGTCTCTATCCTTTTATCCCTTTCCACTTCCACTTTCTCTTTTCCTTTTCTAGTATGTGATCCTGTATCTACGGCCTCATCTCTTCCTTTTTCATCCTTCCCTTGAATCACTACTCCTTTTTTTCCAAGTCTTCTTTACCATTGTTAACTGAGATGTACACTTTACTGAGAATTGGCTTGGAAACCACATTCTTATCATCTATCCTCCTGCAAGCTTCAGTCATTTGGCCTGCCATGCTGCATTTCCCACAAATTATAGGTAACCATTCAAAAACCACTTCCTGGTGTTGAATAACATCATTTTCATCTATATATGGAATTTTCTCCGAGAATTTTTCATTGATTTTAACATCAACCTGCACCATTGCAAAGCTTAATCTGTCTATCTCTTTTGTTACTCGATCCAGTTTGATAGGTCTTCCAAGTATACTCATTATCCTGCTCAGTATGGCAGGCTTCCAGTAAACCATAGGGAGCTTAGGCAACTGTAACCAAACTGGCACAGGTTCAGGCTTGTTATCATCAATGTTTTTCAACCATACATTCAATACCACTGGTTTGTTATCAAACAGTAACATCCCACCTTCAACTTTCTCATCTCTATGTTCTTTCAATATGAACTTCACCATAAAAAATCCATTCCTCACCTTCCATATTTTCACAATTTTATCTCTCCAAATTCTACCCAGAAAACCTTCTATGACAGTATAGGGGGGATTGCTACCCAGAAACCTGCAAATCACAGTGTTATCCCAGGATCTAATACTCTCCGCTGCCTCCACCTTTGGTATTCTACCCATCAACACACCCTCAATTTAAGTTAAGGGATATAATTTTACCTCATATGTGGACTGATCTTCAAACAAAGCCTTCCATGATTTCTGCTAGCTCAATTCCTCTTCAACACGTTCTTCCCATCTCTTGCTACTGCTCCCTCGCTCAATTCTGCAGTCCTCCATCTTGTTTCCCAAATTGATCTCCTGATTTTAACTCAGACTTCCTTCCTTCTGCATATTTTCCTCCCATTTTTTAGTTTACTGCCCTCCCTTTCAGTCTCTGTTGGCGTGACCATGGATCTCACAATAATCCTCTCCAATTGTTCTTCCCCATTTTCCTCGATTGCAATTGAATCTCCTCATGTACTATCTCCATTTCTCTACCTCAAATATATTTCTCCCTTCCCCTCCTTCCCTAATACTCTCTGTGACTGCCTCTTCTTTCCTCCCGATTTCCCCGTGGCAGATTCACCGTTGAAATTAGTTCGATCGGATTGAGCAGTTTCTCACCCAGAGTGTGTAAATTTTGCCCATGGCAGAGATGCAGAGGTTTTTTCCAAACAAATTGTACGATGGGAGAAATTAGTCCCAACTAGGGTTGCATAAATCGCCAATGAATGTAATATAAAAACAGCTTTAAAAGCAACCGAGATGCTCAAAAGTTGAACAAAGAAAATTTCACATAGGTGCCTTTTAATGGACTTAGTCGTCGCTTGTAGGCCATTGCAACGACTATTGCCTCTTCAACCTTTAGTAACAATAAATGGAGCCACATTCAGGGGGTAATCATAACCAAGTCCAGTCACCAACAACGATCTTTCCACCTAAAGAATGAAAAAACTGTAATGTTGGATCCAGTAATGTATTAAAAGCTCACCCAAACAAACAAAATATGAATATACAATTTGAGTAATGACTCCTTCACTAGCATGATATCAAAAGTGGCATTTTGAAAACTCTAAACTGAGAATATATTGTGCACAACAACCACAATATTTAAACTATAAAATGACAAATACATAGAGTAGAATTGCCATATTTAGGACACATAAACTAAGAATAGGTTACTCCAAACACAAGCTTCTACGAATACATGTAAAGGAAGATAAGAAAATATCATCCCATCAAAAGAATTAACAACCTGATCTGTTTGACTGATACGAATCTTCTCACCATTTGCAAATGCAACTTCACCCAGATTTTTAAAATCAAATATGGCCCAAGTCATATATTTTTCGTACAAAAGATTTGTGTCATATATTTATTAGAAAGTGAAACCCCTGAGTTGGAAAAACTGAATAAAGAATTCATTTTTACCAACAACGGCAGAAAATGTGTGAGTGTTCCAGCACATGGGATCACTAACAAATTCTACCTGCAAAAACATAACTTCATGTTTAGATTATATAAAAATGGTATGTCAATTCTTCACAATAATAGCAGGCCCTAGACGGTAAATTTACTGAACAATCTCATGTTTCAGAATTAAAAACCTCATCAGATCCTCTCACATTTAGAAGATAATCCTTTCACCAGCATATCAGTTATAGGCTTATATAAAGAACTAATACAGAGAATCGAGTTTCAGGGAATTAGTTTGATGGCTCAATATGTTCCTCTCTCAACCCCACACATCACCTTCCTGGAGTTCATCTTTCTCACAACCAATCAAACTCCTTATCCTTGAAATTCCAAATTTAACAAATTTGCAGCATAATGAACACATACACACAATACTTAAATTTCAGAGTCCACATGAGAAAAGTTACTAAGGAAAATAAGTTTCAGAGTCACACTATTCTCATAAGCATAAGTGAAGTATCACCAACTTAATAAGGAAAATCCTTAAGTGTTCAACCATGATATAAAATCAATAGTATGACTAAAAGGAATGCAGTTATGGAGACATAAGAAAGATGTGTAATGTTGCTTTAAATCATAAATATTGAGATGAAGATTTCACTAAGGCAAACTACCTGTTCAAAATAAGATTTATACATCAGCAAATTCAGCACTCACCACTCAGCAGTGAAATATCATAAACTACAAAAGTAGGAGCGAAAATAAGTATCATCAGTGACAAAAGTAGGACCTGGAACAAAAGCACTGAAGTATCATCAGCACTCAGCACTCAGCAGGACATAACAAAAGCAAAGCAGAAACAGGGCATAAGAACTTTTTATCGGCGGGGCTCCTTCAGTGGCGGCAGAATCCTCCATCGGCGATGGGGCTTCTTCTCCGGCAGTGGAACCCTCTAGCAACGGCGGGGCTCCTTATCCTGCGGTGGGGCACCCTCCAGGTGGCATAACCCTCCAGGGACAGAAACCTTCACTTTCTAACGATGACAGATGTGGCAGAGGTGAGACACGTGGAGGCGAGATATGTGAAGGTGTTTTTGACAAAGGAGAAAGCGACAATGCGATGGTGAAGGGTCATGGTGGAGGGCCTATGGCTTAAGGGTGATGGCGGAGGCCAATGGTGAGGGCGGCGTGAAGGTGGAAGGATGTGTGAGGGTAAGGGCGAGGATGAGGTCTGAATGGGAGAGGGCAGAGGCTGAGTGGGTTAGAAAATTCTAAGTGTTGAAAATAATACTAAGTATTACTTCCTCCGTTTCTTTATTTGTGGCACACTTACCTTGTTGGATTGTTTTATTTTAAATGGCACCCTTTCTAGTTTTGGTAAAATTCTTTCAATTTCATATACTCGTTATTGTTTATGCTAAGCCAAGTAAGTGTTGACTATTTATTAGTTAAAGTCAACTTAGTTATTAGGGTTCATATATAGAAAGTCAAGTAACGGTTTAACGTTGATCAAGTAAAGTCAACTTAATCACTAGTTAATTAACGATTAGCCGTTGATTAGTTGAAGTCAACTTAGTTATTAATGTTTATATTTAAAAAGTCAACTAGTGGTTGATCGTTGGTTAGTTAAAATCAATTTAGTTATTAGTATTTATATATAGAAAGTCAAGCGAGGGTTTATCGTCGATTAGTTAAAGTCAACTTTGTTGGTAGTGTTTATATATAGAAAGTCAAATAATGGTTTACCGTTGATTAGTTTGCATTTATACATAGAAAGTCAAATAATGGCTTACCGTTGATTCGTTAAAGTCAACTTTGTTATTAGTATTTATATATATAGAGAGAGTCAAGTGAAGATTGACCAGTGGTTAGTTAAAATCAACTTAGTTATTAATGTTTGTATATACTAAGTGAAGTAAGGGTTGATCGTTGATTAGTTAAAGTCAACGTAGTTTTTAATGTTTATATATACTAAGTCAAGTAAGAGTTGATCATTGATTATTTAAAGTCAACTTAGTTATTAGTGTTTGTATATACTAAGTCAAGTAAGGGTGGATCGTTAATTTGGTAAAGTGAACTTCGTTATTTAAGACTAAATTATTTTTTTGGTCCCTAACATATGACCTAATACCATCTTTTGGTTCCCGAAACCAATACCACGTCCTTTCAGTACCCAACTAATTCAAAATGATTTGTTTGGTTCTTAAACCAGATTTTGGGTGGTTTTCAAGTAGACTAAATTATTTTTTTGGTCCCTAACATATGATCTTTTACCATCTTTTGGTCCCCAAAACCGCCTGAAAACCTCCTTGATAATTGCCTTGGGGACCAAACAAATCGTATTGAATTTTAAAGGGTACTAAAAAGATGTGGTTTTGGTCTCAGGGACCAAAAGATAATTAAGATGCTATGTTAGAGACAAAAAATAGTTTAGTCTTAATGTTTATAAGTAGAATGTCAAGTAAGGGCTGGTCATTAATTAGTCAAAGTCAACTTCATTATTAGTGTTTGTATATATATGTATATATATGTATAAATTTAAGTAAGGTTGACTGTTGATCAGTTAAAGTCAACTTCGTTATTAGTGTTTACATATAGAAAGTCAATTAATGGTTGGCCGCTGATTAGTTAAAGTCAATTTAGTTATTTGTGTTTACACATAGAAAGTCAAGTAAGGGTTAGTTATTGAGTAAATAAAGCCTACTTCATTATCAATGTTTATATATATATATATATATATATATATATAGTCAATTAAGAGTTGACCGTTGATTAGTTAAAATCAACTTAGCTATTGATGTTTATATGTATGGAGTCAAGTGATGCATGGCCATTAATTAGTTGAAGTTAAACATTTCGGTTACCATTTATATATAGTAAGTCAAGTAATGATCGACCCTTGATTAGTTACGGCCAAATCTTTTCATTAGTCCTTCATTAGTCCTTGTATATAATAAGTAAATGAGGATTGGTCGTTGATTAGTTAAAGTCAAACAATTTAGTTGAAGGGTTGGCCGTTATTTAATTAAAGTCATAAATACAAAGTCAAGTAAGGTTTGACCATTGATTAGTTAAGGTCAACATAGTCATTAGTGTTTATGTATAGAAAGTCACATTAGGTTTGACCGTTGATTAATGAAAGTCAACTTAGTTATTAGTTTTTATATATAGATGTGAAGTAAGGGTTCACCGATGATTAGTGAAAGTCATTGTAGTTATTAGTGTTTATATATAAAAAGTCAAGTAACGGTTGATCGTTGATTAGTGAAAGACAACCTAGTTATTAGTGTTTATGTATAGAAAGTCAAGTAAGGTTTGACCGTTGATTAGTGAAAGTCAACCTAGTTATTAGTGTTTATATATAGAAAGTCAATTAAGGGTGGACCGTTGATTAGTGAAAGTTAACCTAGTTATTAGTGTTTATGTATAAAAAGTCAAGTAAGGTTTGACCGTTGATTAATGAGAGTCAACTTAGTTATTAGTGTTTATATATTAAAAGTCAAGTAAGGTTTGTTTAACTTGGGACGGAGGGAGTATTCAAAAGTTTGTAAACAAATTTAAGTTTGTTTAAAATTTACTAGTGTTTACATTTAAAAGTCATTTTAGGTCAATAAAGGATGATCGTTGATTAATTTAAGTTAACTTAGTTATTAGTTAAAGTAAACAAAAGAAGTGAACGGTTTTGAAAGTTAAGAAAAAAAAGAATTTAGCTTTGGGCGCAGCTGCTCCCAGCCCATGAAATTTGTGGCATCATTATTTGAAATTTGTGGCAAATTTTTTGAAATTTTTGGAGGGAAGATTGAATTTTTAAAAAATATTGGTGATTTTTTTTGAATTTTTTGGTAAGATGATTGAACTTTTATAATTTTTGGCAATTTTTTTGGAAGGAAGATTGAATTTTAAAAAATTTTAGCACAGGTTTTTGAAAATCGATGCTATTTTTTTTCCAACACCGATTTTGGCACCAGTTTTTTTTAAAAACCGGTGTTAAAATAAAAAAAATGTGTGTTAAATTAAGACTGATTTCTTAAAACCGGTGTTAAAAATAAAAAAATGCTGCTATTACAATTTGAGCACCGGTTTTCAAAAGCCGGTGCAAAAAAATTGGTGCTAGAGGGGGGTTTCTGTGGTAGTGACCCTTTGTAAAGATGTTAGCAAGTTGCAAGTCCGTAGAAACATGAGCAACCCTGAGCTTGCCAGAAGACACAATCTCACACACAAAATGGCCGTCAATATCAATGTGCTTATCTCTCTTGTGAAAAAATGGATTCTGAGTCAGGAAGAGGGCACTATTGTTATCACACAGCAACACATGAGGTGCACGAGTCGATACACGTAAGTTTCGAAGAAGATTAATCAACCAAGCTAACTCCATAGCAATATCTGCCATAGAACGGTACTCTGATTCTGAACTAGAACGAGAAATTGTAGCTTGCTTCTTAACACTCCATGAAACCAGGTTGCCACAAAGGAAACTGGCATAACCATATGAAGACATACAAGTTTCTATAGAACGAGCTCAATCAGCATCATAGTAACCGAGAACTGGTAAAACGAACGAATTTGCACGGAATTGAAGACCATAGTTGAGAGTACCACACGCATAGCGCAAAATCCGAGTAACAGCTTGGTAATGGTCATCAGTAGGAACCTGCATGTACTGACTGACCGTATTCACAACTAGGACAAGTTAAGACGTGTAATCAACAAATACTGAAGTGCACCAACCAAGGAACGATAAAGTGGGGGGAACAACCAATACATCAGATAAAGTGAGTGATTCAAAAATTTGGGAATTTCCAGTATGGGAAATATGCAAAGAAGAACCATTGCCAAAATAAACACGACGATTGCCATTATAAGGAGCGACACTATCCAAGTTGGAAGCCAAAACAATAATGTGATTGGTAGCACCTGAGTTCATGTACCAATTTGGAGTTGCATTATTTTGCTGATAATGCTGTGGCTGAACTGTGTTCGCGATATTTGCAAAATCATCGCGGAAAACATGAGAAAGCTTGTAGCAGGATTCACCAAGATGACGGGGACGATGACACCATTGGCAAACATAAGTGCCACCACACGACCACCTTGCATAGGGGCGCCACTTCCACGATCGCCCCTCCCTCGTCCATAACCGCGGTCTTCCCCGCCACAATTTTCCTATCTGGACGCCTGTTGACAAGCAGAAAAAGCAGCAGGAGTTGGTCCAGAGGTAGACGAGCGAGTTTTGCGAGAAAACTCCAAGGCCTCATCATCAACAACAAGACTACAAGAGTATATAAAGGTGGTAAATGGTCCTTCACCATTTGAGTAGATGAAAACTTGGAAAGCTGATCATTCAAGCCATGAAAAAAATAACAACAATGTCCTCATCATTAAGAAGATGACCAAGAACACGCAATTCATCAAGGATGTCCATAAAAAGAGAGTAATAATCCTGAACAAACTGATCATCTTGACGAGAGCATGAGAATTATTCTATCTTTAGTGGCTAAAGCATCACATACCTGAGCAATAGAGTTCATACTGTCAACTATTGACATTGCAGACAGAGTCAGGGATGAGAAAAGAGCTGCCCAGACTAGCTGATCTGTCTGAGTCCAAGCATCACGAGCAGCGGCATCCTCTGAAGCCTTGGCATCGGGTTCCTTGGAAGTCGAGCTCACAGATGATGAAATTTTGAAAAAAGTCAGAGAATATTAAGAGAGACCTGACCGCCATAATAGAATGTAAACCCTACAAGTAATTGTGGCTGTGTGTATTCATATATACAGCAAGTGCAAAATGTGTACAAAGTAGAAACAACTATGGAACATGATATGTAAAAAACCAATAAGAAATAGTATTCCTTTCTTATCATGATTATAAGGATTTACATCTATGTTAGAATGACCTCATGGAGATGGTTGGCCGGAGCACTATATAACTATTTTGGCATTAACTCATCAATTTAGGTGTTGATCGGACTTGAAATGATGCATATACTCTTGCCCCCCATAACCCGAGTTCCCTCTTTACCCCTTTTAATCCAGGGGTAAAATTGTCATTTCCTTAAGTTCTAGCCAAATCTCCCATTTACAACTAAAGTTAATGGTGCCCAGGGTAGATTGACACATACATCATAAAATTGGTGTTATTCATTTTACAGAATTATACTGACACGTTCAATAAAAAATTAGAATCATTTTAGCATTTGATTCAAGTATTTGAGTCTAGACTAGAGTTTCAAACAACCCAAGAAAATACAAAAAGAAGGGGAAATTAATCTCAAATTGCTTCCGACCCAGATGGTATGGTCAATTGGGCAAATTCGGTTGGTATAGAAAAGAGCCACACACTGTATAATGGACCCAAAACCAGGTGCAATATGTAGGCTCATCAAATTGTTTGCATTTGATAGCTAGGTTATGGCCATAAAAATGTGTCACGTCGTGCTTCGTTGGTCAAATAAGTCGGTGCCCGGAAAATATTCTGGTCGTCAGATGAGACACTTAAGATAGTTTTAAGATTCTATGTTGATCATGTACTCAGTGAGGAGAATAAAATTTTATGGTATGTATTCCTCTCCTGGCATTTTTATATGTACACTTAAATTTTCACAAGTTAATTCATAAGAAAGTGTTTTTAATATATTTCATTAAGGATAGTTAAAATTTATAAGAAGTTGATATTTTAAAAAATGAATATAAGAACAAATCTAATAAGCTATCGCATGACAACCTTTATATTTATATCAATTCAATGTCGGGATAAAAGTTAATACTACCTCCGTCCCAGCCGAATCTGCACACTTTTTTATCAACTTTCTCAAGGCATGTTTGACCATAATTTTCAACTAGTATATAGACACTAATATCATCATGTGAGATATTGCTGGATACCCTGCATGATGTATTTTCTAAATATCAAATTTTAACATACCGTTAATATACGTAACTAAAGTTATCGTTGGTCAAACATGACCTGACAAACTTGACCAGAAAGTGTGCACATTCGGCTGGGACAGAGTAATAGTTAAGTTGTAATTTAAAATGAGATAAATAGAGGAGTGGATAAAAATAAGCAAAATTGCACTATGCCCGTGGATCAGCTTACTATATTTCATAGTTAAAATTTATAAGAAGATATTTTAAAAATAAATATTGAACAAATCTAATAAACTATCACATGACATGATTTATATTTATATCAATTCAATTTCAGGATCAAAGTTAATTTGTTTATTAAATAAATAATTAAATTGTAATTAAAAATGCGATAAATAGAGGAGTGGATAAAAATAAGCAAAATTGCACGATGCTGGTGGATTAGTTTACTACTTTCATGTGATTCTTGGGATTATTCTCCAGCTTAAAAATCATTGTCATTTCTTAATGGACCGCTTTATATCAGGCTGGCCCTTTCCTATACTCACCAGCAACCAAAATTTGGGCCAACAGATTGGGCCTTCCAAAAATTTCTATAGCTGTTTCTGTAGCTGCTAAATTATGCAAGATATTTTACTACCTTACATCTAGTACTCCTATCGTTTTAGTCGAATTTGCACATTTATTATTCGGCAAAGTTGTTGAATTATGACCACGTATTTGAATAAATATGAAGAATATTATTATCGTATGCGATATTGTTAAATTAATTAGTTCTTAAGTATCAATTTCTTAGGTGTCGTTATTGTCCATAGCTATATATATTTTCAGTCAAACAAATTTTTTTGGAAATTGTAAAAAAGATTCTGTGCAAATTTTCTTGGGACAGAGGGAGTACAAATAAACATATGTGTAACTATTTTATAAAACTAGTGGAGTCTCATTGGCATTGTGCGATATTATTAATTAAATATTAGGAAGAATTTTCATTTACCTTTTGTCTTACATTTAAATTGGAAACAAAGAAATTTATTTAAAATTTAAAAGTTTAGTCATTTAGAGAAAACTATATAAGTTGTGAAGTGAAATAATTAATTTATTAGAAATGTTAAATACTTAATACAATAATAAATAATTATTTTTATAATATTTCACTCAAATTATTTTAAAATTATTATTTGTATGTTGAGAGTCCAACATAATATTTCATTTTATCGTAAATATCTCATTATACTATATCTATATATCACTGAAGAAAATACAAAGAAGCACATCATCGAAAATAATAAAAGGTTCAGATTTTGCATTAAACCCAAATTATCTAAAAATAATTATTTTCCCAACAAGAGCTCCCTCCTCACTCGAGCGGCCGAGCCCACCACCCCATTTAGCCGTCTGTGGTTGTAGCGGTAGTCGTGGCCTTGCACCCACCAAGACCACCACCCCTTCCGCTGTGGGTTGATGAATGCGAGATGCGAACGCTAATGACAGCGGAAGGGGGTGGTGGTCTTGAGCCCACCACCACCCCCTCCCCACTTGAGCCCACCACCACCTCGTTCTTCCCTTGCACCCGCGGCCTGCATTGCGGCCATGTGCTCGCTCAGGGCCGGCTATTAAGAAGTCCATTCAGATTAAGTGATTTATATATGGAGACATTGAAGTCATAATAATACAACTGCTGAAGAAAGAAGATTTGAAGTTTTGGACCCAAATTGTACCTTGTCCAAACACATGGCCCTGACATTTAGTTAAGGCCAAGTGATTTATTTCACGAGTTTCTAATTACTCAAATTTTCCATGTCAAACTCCACATTTCTTTCACGTTTATTAAGGCAAGCTAATTCATTTCGAGTCATAACTAAAAAAACTTCACATTCGTTGAATTTATAGAAATTAATATTTTTCTCACATAAAATTCTTCACGCATGGTTTATAAAATCAGATTCTCTCGATCACACTTTGCTTTATTCATCATGTTTTAAAAACACTTGGGAAATATAAAAATATAACTCTATATTAGATAAAGTGCAAATATAACATTGAGATAATTTTTAATGCAAAAATAGCCCTAACTACTTTACATAAGTGCAATTATAACCCTAAAGACTATATTTCGGCATTGACTAGTCATTTCTGGCCATTGACCGACTGAAAATGACCAAAATGCCCTTTCAACCTAACGCAAAAACTTGAAAGACAAAAAGTTCCTTCGCCCACCACCCTCAGCTGCTGAACACCACCACCAAACCACCCCTCCGCTGTTTTGCCACCACCGGTCCACCACAACATTCCAGCCCACTAATGACATGGTAGAGTTAAGACCTATTTGGGCTAAATACTCTCATGGCCAAAAGAAATGCACCAGACCCAAAACATACCTGAGTGGTTTGTTATTGGGCCACTCACTAAAAAACAAAGGAAGCTAGGTCATAGACCAAGGATATTAGAGTTTTAGAATAATATAAATAGGGAGGTATGTATTCTATTTTTTGTAACACTTTATTGCCTACTTTTCCTCCCCACCATTTTTTGACTAGATCGTTGGAGAATCTTCCCTCGGATTCCCCGGGGTATGTTTTTCTTTTGCAGATTGGAGGCTTCGTTGGACTAGATCGGGATTGGGCTTGGGCTGACGGTCACGACAGGCATCAAGTTGGCACGCCCAGTGGGACTAAAAGTTTGGCCAGATCTAGATCTCACAGCGTATATCACTGTCGAAAACCTCAACTTGGCAGAGTGAGAGTTTGAGGAACAAGACGGCTGGTACATACATTGAGGTTAGGTCTTCGTACAAGCCTGGACAAGGGCGGAAAATGACCCCTCTCGCTGCTGTACAGGACGCAGAAATGCCACCAGTCGAGGCTTCGACAAGTCTTGGCTTGCCGGCCCTTGTGATCGAAGGGTCCCAGATCAGGACCCTGCTAGAAGTTCCAAGAGAAGTGGAGGTCACTGTTGAACCCTCTATGGGAATTGGAACCACGATGCCATTAATTGGGTCACGAGGTGTAAATGGCCATCTCACAGAGTGCTCGACTGATTTGCAAGTGGAAGCTTATGAACGAAGAGCTCGGGAAAATTGTATGGTGGACGTAGATGCTGGTATCAGCAGGTTATCAAGTTGTACCCCCAACGATGGTCCCTCAACCATCGACGACTATGACGCCTTCAATGACTCATACTTTGCCATTGGAACTGGAGCAAATGAATGGAGTTCTATATGTAGGGCATGTGAGAGAAGCCGCTCAACCGAGCCCCCAACCTTCCTTCCCTGATCATATGCACATGAAATACCCTATACCCTCTTCATTGCTGATGTATTTGTCCTAAGGAATTGAACATGGTCGAGGAGTTATGCTATGGATAGACACCCGAACCATTTGAACCCTACCATGAGAGCTCAGGCGAAAATGATGGATTATCGTAGCCAGTACCCCTCGTTCACCCGGGTGACCTTCGAGGACCCATTCAGAACATGGGACACCAGTATGATGGAGCAGAGACTGCCTTGGGAAAGGAGTTGGACAGGTTGATAGGACTAACAGGACAGACTGCATTGCCTCCGTTTCGTTCGATTGTAACGATATTTTGTTTTCCCTAGGATATGGAGCCCTCGGAAAGACTTCCTACTTACTCAGGAGACTCAGATCCATGAGAGTTTATTCAAACTTTATTTGAATTGATGAATTCTCGAGACTTCGATAAGAGGTTGACGCGCAAGTTGGTCGGTAGCTACCTTCAGGGGAAAGGCCATGAGTGGTTCAATAAGCTACCGAGGAGTTTGTTGCAATCATATCGAGATTTCAATAGGGCTCAACTGAGTCAGTATTTCCAGAAAAAGAAATTCACCAAAACGTTGACGGAGCTATACCAGACAAAGTAGAAGCAGGGGGAATTCACCGCCGCCTCCTTTCACAGGTATGTCTATGACAGCTTGGGGGTGGTCGAAGGCACGGAAAATGAGATCATCCAGGGGTATCAGTTGGGGATAGAAGATATGGAGCTGTATAGAAAATTGATAGCAAATACCCCAAAGACACTTCAACAACTTCAGAAGGTTGTAGAGCAGCATTCGAAGGTTGAGGAAGCCATTCAAAAGAAAAAAAGAAGGATTAATGGCCAAGCAGAGCCTAGTGACTCTCGGGGCAAGAAACCTATGGAGAGACTAACATTCGAAAAGTACACACCCATGCACCATTCCCCAGCAGACATATAGAGTATCCACAGAGGAGTTTTCAAACCACCATATCCCATGAATGATACCAATCGATCTTTCGCAGCTAGGAGTGCCACCAACAAGTTCTGCGACTATCACAGAGACTATGGCTACAACACAAATGAATGCACCTACATTCGAATGTAAATTAATCGGTGTGAAAGAGAAGGCCTCTTAAAAGAATCTTTTCGCCAACCATTTCAAGATGACAACTCGAAGCATCGAAATGACTGAGGAAATAGATGGCCTCCTAAGAAGAACTATGGTGCTGGAAATAGGGGGGATCGTAGGGCAGCGGCATGAGCATTGTGAGGAGACACAATGAAACCCCTCCACAGAAAACTAAAATAGGAATGAAGGAAATCATGGTGTACACATGGTGGTCAATGTCATCAGTGTAGTTGTTGGAGAAAGATCCTCGAATGCAGTTAATCATAATCGCGACATGTCCCGACTGGAGAACCAGTGAGAAAGAGGCTTCGACCGGATGGAATGATCACGTTCTCTGAGGCAGTTCTAAACCAAACTCCCCATATTGACCCTATGGTTATTTTGGCGATACTTGAGACCGCACTGGTGAAAAGGGTGTTTGTTGATGACAAAAATGAAATCGAGATCATGTTTGTGAGTTGCTTCGATCAACTGGGGATTGGGAGAATGAACTTGAAAAAATCAACCTCACCCCTGTCAGGCTTCACTAGAAGGACAGTCTATCCAATAGGACCTTACCTGTGAGGGTAGCCGATGGAAATAATTGAGTCACAGTGCATTGCAGTTTTGCAGTCATCGACGCCTTCTCTCTTTACAATGTGATATTAGGGAAACATTGGATGTGCCAGGCTCGAGCAGTATGGTCACCGTACCATTTAATGATGAAGTTCCCAATGGAGAATGGGGTGGCATCCATTCGGGGGGATTAGGCAGTAGCTCGAAGCTATAACAATGAGGCAGTGAAAGGCGCAGGGAAAGAAACAAGTGTATCCTCCGTACATGGGATGGCTAGACCAACTAATACCTAACCGCTCTCCATTTAAGATGTGGGGATGGTAGCAGTAGGAAGTATGATGCCAGAAATGGTGAGACAGGAATTGAAGGCTTTGTTGGATCATTACTACGACGTGCTCTCCTGGGATACTTTAGATTTGACGGGGGTGCCTGTGGAATTAGCTTTCCAAAGATTGAGCATTGATATTTCGATAAAACATCTCAAATAGAAACAAAAAACTTTTGCCCCTGAAAGGGTTGAGGCGATAAAGTTGGAGGTGGATAAACTTTTAACAACAGGGGTTATCGAAGAGGTACTATACCCTCAGTGGTTAGCAAACCTAGTCCCAGTCCCAAAACCAGATGGGACGTGGCACATGTACATTGACTTCACGAATTTGAACAAATGTTGCCTAAAGGATAACTATCTATTACCTTCGATGGATCAGCTAGTGGAGGTGATAATAGGTTATCAAATCATGGCATTTTTTAATGTGCATAAGAGTTATCACCAGATATTAATGGCAGAAGAGGACAAGGAGAAGACTTCGTTCATCATGGATGTGGCACCTTCTGTTATAAGAAAATACCGTTTAGGATAAGAATGCGGGGGCCACTTACCAATGGCTAGTGAAAAACTCTTTAAAAATTAGATTGGAAAGAATTTGGAGATTTATGTGATGATATGGTGGTGAAGAGCATAACTTACGATCAGTTTTTGCAGGACCTGGAAGAACTATTGGAGGGGTTACGAGGAGAAAACTTGAAGCTAAATCCATCGAAATGCGTGATTGGGGTTGGTGCTGGAATATTTATGGCTTCATGGTCTCGGAGAGAGGCATTGATGTCAACCCAGAAAAAGTGGAAGCCTTGATGAATATGAAAAGCCCATGAAATGTGAAAGAAGTCCAAAGATTGACAGGGTGCTTGGCAGCGCTAAGACAATTTTTATCAAAGGGTTCAGAGAAGCATCTACCCTTTTTTGATGTACTTCGTAAAGCCAAAAAGCTTGAATGGATAGAGAATTGTGAGAAGGCCTTCGCAGCTTTGAAAGAACACCTCAAAACCCTGCCTACGTTGACGAAGCCAGAGAAAGGGGAAGTCTTGTACCTTTACATCTCAGTGTCTGCCCTGGCTATAAGTGCTATGCTGGCAAAGGAGAAAGACATACAATATCACCCTATATACTTTGTTAGCAGAGCCTTGTAAGCATCAGAAACAAGGTATAAAACTATCGAACGGTTAATCTTAGCATTTGTTCATGCAGCTCAAAGGTTGAGACCCTATTTCCAGGGTCATACCATAGCCGTGCTCACCAATTATCCAATCAGGTAGATACTCCTAAAGCCCGAGTCTTCGGGGAGAATGATGAAATGGGCTGTAGAACTGGGAGAACAGATAAACACTACCACCCTAGGGTTGTGATCAAAGGGAAGGCCTTATCGTATTTCATTGTGGAAACGACAGATACCATCGAACATGTCTGTAAAACTGAGGAGAAGGATGTATGGAAGTTTTCGTGGATGTATCATCCCATTCGAGGGGAAGTGGGGCAGGGGCATTGCTCACTAGCCCCAATGGTACTGACTACCCCTATGTCATGCATTTAAAATTCAAGGCCACTAACAATGAGGCAGAATATGAGGCTTTGATCATTGGTCTTCGATTGGCGAAGGAGATGAAAGTGGAGGATGTGGAAATGTTCAGTGACTCAGATTGTAGTCAATTAGGTTAATGGGGTATACGAAGCTCAAGAGGCTAGTTTACAACGGTGCTTAGAGGTGGTGAAACCTTTATTGAAGTGCTTTCGATCATAAACTCTTTCTCAGGTACCAAGGGTGAAAAATCATAAGGCAGACGCTTTGAGCATATTGGTTTCCATAGATTTGGGAGAACTGGCACATAAACAAGTATTGTTTGAAATTTTAGATAATCGAAGTTTCAAGGAAATCATTGTGATGGTGGTTTTTGAAGGAGAAACATGGATGACTCCAATATTTTGCTACCTCCAAGATGGATTGCTCCTAGAAGACCCTATCGAAGCACGCAAAGTTTGGCTCAAGACACCCATGTTCGTAATACAGGATGGGACCTTGTATCGAAGAGGGTATTTGCAACCCTTGCTTCGATGTGTCACCCCTACAGATGCACATTACTTGATGCAGGAAGTCCACAAAGGGATCTGTGGTAGTCACCAAGGAGCATGCTTGGTAGCAAGGGGAATGATTCACGCTGGGCAACTGACCAACCATGTTCGAATATGCCAACTGGTATATCCAGGCTTGCAACCAATGCCAAAAAAATGCACCTATAACCCACGTCCCCCAGACAGAGATGATTAACACATACAGTTCTTAGCCATTCGAAAAATGGGGAATAGATCTGGTTGGGCCTTTCCCAGAAGAACCCGGAAGGCTTAAGTATCTGATAGTGGCAGTCGATTACTTTACCAAATGGGTTGAAGCAGAGCCGTTGGCTAATATCAAGGGGAAATTTGTTACTCATTTTGTTGGAAGAACACCATCTATCACTTTGATATACTAAAAGCATTCATTACAGACAATGGAACCCAATTCACAAATGACCCGTTCAAGAGCTGGTGTTAGGAGTTTAAGATTCAGCTGAAAGTAACATCAGTTTATCACCCCCAGACAAACGGGAAGGTCAAAGTTACTAACCGAACCCTTGTCAATGGAATTCGGAAAAGGCTGGAGGGAGTAAAGGGAAACTGGGTCAATGAACTACCAAGTGTGTTGTGGGCTTATCGAATGGTGGAATCTTCTACCACGGGAGACGCGCCATATGAATTAGTGTATGGCTCAAAGGCTGTGATTCCTGAGGAGATTGGTATGCCAAGTCTGAGAATGATAATAATTAGTGATGCTAGCAATAAAGATAACCGTTGCCTAGACCTGGAACTGTTGAAAGAAAGACAAGCCTTGGCATCCATCCGAGAAGCCAAAGTTAAGGAGAAAGTCAAATGATACCATGATCAAATGATTAAAGGAGCACAATTTGTAGTGGGAGACTTCATCATGAGGAAAAATGAGAAGAGCCAACAAGAGCCAGGGGAAGCTTGGCCCCAATTGTGAAGGACCTTATCGAGTGCTCGAAGCTCATCAAGGGAGGTGTTACACCTTGGGTTCGATGAATAGTGACCGCATTCTGAAGAGGCGGAACTTAGTTAATCTTCGACAGTATCATCAGCTATAAAAATGGGTAGCCTTAGGTCTCATAAGGGTGAAGATTAGTTGACTTTACCATGTAATAATTCCTAGATTCGTATGCTCTTCGCAGCAACTGGTTGATTCAATGAAAGTTTTGACACTTCCCCAAATTACAATGAAACCTACTTGCTTTTAAGCGATCGAAAGCTCGCTTTTAAGCGTTTAAAAATTATCTCACCTTTAAGCGATCGAAGCTCACTTTTAAGCGATCAAAAAATTATCTTGCTTTTAACCGATCGAAAGCTCGCTTTTAAGCGTTTAAAAATTATCTCGCCTTTAAGCGATCGAAGCTCACTTTTAAGAAATAAAAAATTATCTCTCTTTCAAGCGATCGAAAGCTTTCTTTTAAGCGTTTTAAAATTATCTCACTTTTAAGCAGTTGAAGCTGCTTTTAAGCGATTGAAAGATCGCTTTAAAGCATTTAAATATTATCTCGCTTTTAAGCAATCAAAACTCGGTTTTAAGCGATAAAAATACTCTCTCTTTTAAGTGATCGAAAGCTCTCTTTAGACGTTAAAACATTTTCTCTGTTTTAAGTGATCGAAATCATTAATAAGCGATAAGAAACGATCTCGAGTAGTTTCCTTTTAACTAAGCCATTTCCAAAGTATTAGAGGTCTACACGATTTGATATTTAGTATATCACGGACAATTGAATAAGTCTCCTTAAAAATATATACGCCTTTGCGAACATACTACTTATTCATCGATTACAGTCCACTTCTTAGTAGGACTCATTCACCTAGTTATATCACAAACTCGAACCTTTATTACTAACTGCTAGGCCCCCACGGTTAGTCAGACCATTAAATGTTCTCCAGTTTCACCTCAGTAGCAATCATAAATAAATGATTAACTTTTCCCTCTGAAGCTTCGGGGATAGGATTGACACGTCACCTTCGACAAGGTATTAAATTTCTAGAGGGCAATGATTCCCTATCCTCAGTGACAGGCGATACTTGTCTATCAACATCGGGAACCCTTGTAGGAGTTTCCACCACAGCCTCAGCTGATAGAACTCGATCGGAAGAGCCAACATGTGAGGTCATAATATGAGGATGGGAAATACTCTGATGAAATTGAGTCATCTATTTAGCTTAAGTATTCTTCTTCGACTGGGTGTTCCTTTTGGAAACCCTTTTTGAACGTTTACCCTTGTGAGAGATCCTAGGCAAAGAACCCAAGGAGGAATCCCAGCGAGCATTTGACCAAAGATGCTCTTTCGACTAGTAAATGGCATCGAATGCCACATAGTAGTATAGGTTTCTATCCAAACCCTTTCGCAACATGGCCATCTCAGTATCATATAGAAACTTAAAAATATCACCAATAGGTCCCATGTCAAGGACCCCATATAATAGCCCATGTGCTTAAAGGCTATCGGAATAGAGCTAGAAAGTAGTAGTATGGGCAGACACCTGGCTCGAAAGTTGGGAATTCGGACTTACAATTTCATTAAAAAATTGTTGGTTATCATTGATAACCCCCCGCAGCCTAGAAACTTCTTCGGTAAGGTATTTGTCTTGTTTGACCATCTCGCTAAGTTGGGATTTGAGCTTTTTAACCTTATCTTGATAACGCCTGCCATTCCCCCACAGACTCAAAGTACGATATAACCTAGCATCAGTAAGACACTTGTGCAAACTAGAGTATTCGTTCATCATTTACCGCAAAGTATCTTGATGATTAAGTTCGTTAGCACTGCATGCTTTGTCTACTATAGTGAGGACAACAATCGCTCGATCAGATGTAGATTCATTTCTCGCCCGGCTTAGAAGCTCTATCATCGAAGGGTGGCTGCCATCTTTCCATGGTGATAATTCTTTATTAGCTTCAGATAAATTCATGCTCAATCGAGCCAACTTAATCAGAGCCTTTGAGAACTCTACCTTAACTGTAGCAAGCTCCCGAGCAGACTTTTCTAGCTCTTCTCGCATAATAGCCTTCTATAAATCATAAGGAATGATAGTCAAACACTTAGACTAACACATTTGATTAAAAACATCCAATTAGATATTAAATTATCCCAAAAATTCAATAAGCTTCGATCAATAAATGTTTTACAAAATATAACCCAAGAAACAAGGAGATTAGAGTTCATACATCTCTAGCCTTATGCTCTATGCTATGGTTAGTCTTGTCAGTCCCAGCCTTGCCCTGATAAGCCTCCACACCCTCCTTGTTTCCCTTTGATGCATGATCACAAATCTTCGTGTTAGGCTCATGAACGATGAGGTTGCAAAGGTCAGCAATTATCAGGAACTTCTTCCCCCTTTTGATGGCGTCAAGCAATCGAAGCTTGAAACCGCCTAAGCTAGAAAGCTTACCCCACCCAACTTTCATCTTCTCCTTGGCGTCTGGGTCAGTACGTGCCTCAAGTGCCTTAGCCCGTTTAGGGGTAAGATAGTCAGAAACCTAGTTTTAAACATCGGTTCGACCCCATGCCTTCCCGATCCCCAGGTGATAAAGAAAGGCATCCTTCAAGTCCTTGACCCCATCACCTTGTTAACAAAAGTGGTTAGCAGTGTGTGCTGGGCTTTAGGGGAACACTTCTTCGCCATGCACTTTTATTTCTTCCTCGACTTCTTCAATTCCTCCTTCAGATCATTTATCTTCCTCTGCATCTTAGCACGTTCATTTTGTCGAGTCAGCGATTGCTTTGATGGGCCCTTGGAGGAGGGGAAGGACCTGGCTGGCGAAGATGCCAGTTGACTGCAAGGTTGATCAAACAGCTGCCACTACCTAAACCAGAATGAGAAAATCAAGAGATAAGAAAGAGTAAATAAAGAAAAAAAAGAAAACAAAGGGAACAAAAAAAGGTAACGTACCGAGGGTTCGTTGCTCAAATTCCCGAGATAGTCCAGGGATAGGTCATCATTCTCAACCTCATAGTAGAAGCTATCAGCACCATCCTCATGAGAAGGTCCAGCTTTCTCGGACCTTGGCTTCTTCTTGGGCTTCTTCTGAACATGAGGTCTCTCATGGGATCCTGTTTGGGCATGAATGGGAGTAGGCTGCCTAACTAGCACCTTCTTATGGAAATTTTCCTCTTGCTCAAGAGTGTCGACGAAGTCCAGTGCACCGTTCACTGCGCAAAGAAAAGTTAAGTTACAAACTTCAGCAAGGGAGATAAATAAATTTATAAAAAATAGTATCCCATAGACCTTCAGAGGTGTCCGAAGAATTTATCTCTTCAACAATAACCCCTTGTGAGGGATCCATAGATCAAAGAGTCCTTAGACATGGCGGTTTATCATCCCCCTTCTTTTATTTGCGCTGGCAGGGCCCTCTGGAACAATCTCCATGAATGCTCGATGGTCGGCCAAGGCATAGATGTTCTCGTAGACCCACTCTAACCAAACGAAAGGTTTTGTGCCCTTGGCGGTTTCAGGGCGATATGTATTAGTATCTAAAGGTTTTGGTCCTCGAAGATGCTCGACATCCTAGCAAAGTCTCTCGGGAATTACATGTTTTCCCTTCTTGTCTCAGCGAGAACATCGAGATTCCATTGAGAGGTTAGATAGACTCTTGTACAGTCAAAAGATAAAGCTTTATTCAGCCATCCCGAGTTATTGGAAGGGAGAATGATAAACCTTCAACCAGAAAGCCTATTACTTAAGGTGAAGGTACCCTTGACATCTCGATTACTAATTAAAAGATACATGGCTCAAAAAAGCTCGTAATGAGGATCTACATTCACTTCCCTACACCAAACTAGGAAAGCCATTATTATTACTATCATGTTAGGGTGAAGCTATGACAAACTGAAATTGAATTCCTCCATTAGGCTCGATAGCAAGGAGGGAAAGGGAAAACAGAGACCTGCTCTAATATGCCTACTATAGGTCACAACCCTCCCTATGGATAAGGAAGCATGCTCCTCTGCTTCGAGGACTTTTAGCTGGGCATTAAGGGGGATGCGTTGGTGTGTGGGATCTCTCCAATAAGCCTTTTTATCTCTTTGGGAAAAGCATACATCACCGAACTATCGCCCTTCGATGAAGGTTCAGCACCTGAACACCTCTCAATTACAAACTTCCTTTTTGAAGGTTTGTATAGGATCTCATTCGCGGTTCACTCAACCCTGAAGCCGCTTATTTGTTCGGAACTCACCCGTCGAAGGCCTAGCTAAACTCACCCGTCTTATGAGACCTTACCTTAGCGAAATCAACCCCCTCGTCAAGACTGGAAACTTTGCTAGAACTATGAATAAGGTTTACTGACTCCGTACTTTCGGAATCGACCAAAACTTCAACTGATCGAGGAGTGGTTTTTCCAGAAAAGGAGGAATTAACACTACCCGAGAACCTATTCCGTGATGAATTCATCCCTCACTATTTCTCTCAAGATCTACAGGTGGAGAAGAGGAAGAAAAAATAGGGATATCGCTAGGGTCCAAAAAAATTACTCGCAGAAATGAAGATGGAGAAAGGTTAAGGCTTGGGGGCTGAAGAAAAGTACAGAGCAAATGTTCTCGAAAAAAAGCTGCAAAGAGAAAAAGGAAAGTGAAAGGGAAAAAGGGATTTTTTGAAGTATATATAGGCGGTGGAGAGAGAAAGGCAGGGAGCAATCATTACCTAAAAAGGCGAGCGGACTGAAAAGGTGCAAAAAGATAAAATGAGTCTATTAAATAGCTACCCACACACGTTGTTTTCCCGTTTGTACTTCATTTACGCGCCCTTCTTGATAATCCCAAAGGTCATTATGTTTGAGAAAAACCCAAGTGCTCCCCCGCAGCCAAAAAAATTAAGTACCCTCGAAGAAACCTCACACGTCATACGAGGCTAGTAGACATAACCCTCGATGACAAGGTGTAACCTTCGATAACAAGGGGTAACCACCGATGATAATAATTGACCATCGATGACATGTGCCTTCGATGATCGGATGATCACTTAGTTTTTTTTGGGGCTTCTAATGGCATGGTATAAGACCTATTTGGGCTAAATACTCTCATGGACAAAAGAAAGGCCCCAGACCCAAAAAATACCTGAATGAGCTTGTTATTGGGTCACTCACTTAAAGACAAAGGAAGCTAGGTCATAGAACAAGGATATTATAGCTAAAAAATAGTATAAATAGGGAGGTATGCCTTCTACTTTTTGTAACACTTTATTGCCTACTTTTCCTCCCTACCATTTACTGATTAGATCGTCGGAGAATCTTTCCTCGGGGTCTGTTTTCCTTTTGCAGATTAGAGGTTTCGCTGGACCAGATCGAGATTGGGTTTGGGCTGATGGTCATGACACACATCACCCACCACATCCCGCTCCTAAATTCATTGAATTGTTTTCGATCATGGAAGCATTTAGCTTATCAGAATTCAGTTTTACCACATAGTAATGGCTTTTCCGACCATGAAGTTTTCACCGCCCGCGACACCACCACCTCTTCCTCCTCATTTTCTTCTTCCATCGCCACCACCGTACTCACCGCCGTCACTCCGTCCTCTTCCTCTTCCTCCGATGACTCTACAAACGACGACAAGCCCTTCTTTGACCTGGAATTCACCATCCCAGATGACGATGACAGCGAAAGTTAAACAAATGCGGAAGTTCAACAAACCCAAGTCTGATTCCCACCTAAAAGAGAAGGTCGAAGATGGCCGCCACCACCATCACCGGCAGGGAGACGGGAAGTCCGGCAGCAAGCTCCTGGAGGTGAAGCTAAAGGTTGAAGAGGCGGTAATTGTAGAAGACAACGAAGAAGAACGGAAGGTAATTTAGGGGTATGAATGAAGGTAATTTAGGGGTATGAGCGGAAGGTAATTTGAGATGAAGGAGTTCCCAGGGGTATAAATGCCATTTTAGTGCTTTTAGTACTTTTTTTACAGAGGGGTGAATTTGTCTTTTTAATATATCCAGCCTCAAATTGCCGAAAAATGTTATATTTACACATAAACTAACTAGATTAAACTAACTATTTAGGGTTATATTTACACTTTCGATTATCACAAGGTATATATGCACTTTCGTAAATTATGTAGGGTTATATATTCACGTTCGCGCAAAAGATTTCATTCGTTTCCCCTCTCATTTGCATTATATTCATTACTTATTTATTTATTTCATTCCATTTCATTATTTGTCTTCTACACATACTTTTTTTTCTTTTTAGAGCAAAGAAGACATATTGAATTATACTAAATGCCAATTGACCGATGAGCTCTAACTATGAGTACAAGGAGGGCTTACGTGAAGACCAGTATAAAATAGGCAAGTTTTTCTGCAAACTGACATTCTACTGAGTGTACATGAAATAGGAAAAACAAAAGAGACATCCCACTCTGCCTTTGTATACATGATTCTTATCACTAGCAACCCAAGTGCACACCTATTAAAATGTACTTGATGATAGGCTTCTCCGTCATTATTATTGTCACCCAGCCTACATAAGGCAAGAACCCAACAGCCCTTCCCAACAGCCTTTATTACTCTGTGGACGATAGGAATTTCCCGCCCATCGACATTGAAGACAACGATTTCTCCTGCGCGGACGGGCTCATTGCTCATGCGCAAGAATAGAATGTCCCCCCGTTTAAATCCGGGCTCCATGCTTCCCGAAAGAAGAACAACTACAGGAGATTCACGGCCAGTTACACACATCAAGCCTTTCCATATGATCAGAGCCGATGTAACTACCATCCCTAGGCTAACGGCTTGAGTGAAAACTTGTCGGAACAGTAGAGACTTGGTGGATTCGATCTGCTCCCCGATCCATCCCATTGTTGTCAGTCAATCGATTTCTCGGAATATCTCACTGCAGCTCTCCGGTTCCGGTGGCCTCGCTATTTGTCTCAATTTGTCCTCGACACATACGTTAATCTCTCCTAATGTTTAGGATGAAGTATTTATATGGGACCAGGAAATTCTCTTTTCCGATATTTTACGTTCCAGAAGACAAAATAAATGAAGACCACACGTTAGTAGGACGAGCTCTTGGGGAAAACCAATGTAGAACATAGTGCTTATAATATTCTGTGTTTAATCATATACCATGAAAAAAAATAATGAAAATAAATTTAATTAATTATATTGTTTCAATTGTATTAAAATTACTACTGATATTTTAAATCCATCTCATTCTTTCGTAAATGTTGTGAACTATTGATTAATATTTTCTTTGAAAATTTAGTCAAATTATTTTTTGAGATAATATATTTGGTGGTTCTG
This sequence comes from Rubia yunnanensis, assembly GCA_037428765.1. Classification (NCBI taxonomy): domain Eukaryota; kingdom Viridiplantae; phylum Streptophyta; class Magnoliopsida; order Gentianales; family Rubiaceae; genus Rubia; species Rubia yunnanensis. The sequence goes on from CM075062.1 coordinate 133,815,393, forward strand.
ATTGATATTGAAGAAATACAAACATATGAAATCTTTTTTTTTTAAAATTGTAAACATATGAAATCATTATACAGACGAGGTACAAATATATGCTGTCTTGTTTTTATACTTTATGTTTCAAATAGATTGATAATTCATATTTTTAGTTTTTATTATAAAAATTATGAAACATTGATGTACAAAATATATACATGAGTCTGTCTTTTGAAAGACCGTCTTTCCATAAGCCATGGAAAAATCAATGTTTAAAGTGTACAGCACGTTGCAACATGTTTTATAACTACAACACGTTGCATTATAAAATTTTAATATTGCAACTAAGACCTTTTATCATTATATTCTAATTAAATGGAAAGACTGTCTTTTCCAAGACTTTTCCACACACACACATATATATATATATATATATATATATATATATATATATATATATATATATATATATATATATATATATATATACCTCACAAATAACCCGATAAAATGCCATGCATTATGAATCAAAATTATTATTTCTTCCCTCATTAAAAGGAGTCTCATTTCAAAACCTAGCTTCTCTCCAAGAAATATCACTTTAAAGGAATTTAATCAAAATAATCCTCACATGAAAATTATTCCTAATTATATTCTTTTTTAATTTATTAAATTATAACAACATCATTTGAAAGCATTATATCACATCCGTCCAAAAATTGATGTATCTAATTAAAAGATATAAAATGTTTTATTTCAAAAGATATTTTTCTTGAGATGGAGGGAGTGTTTCGTAAACTTGCAGCACACCTATTATTACAAATATAAATTTCTATAACCTATCATTAATATAAATTTCAATATATGATCGGGACTTATATAGTTTGACTCTAAAAACACTGACTATGTTAGAAATTAAACAAAAATGAGTAAAAACATATATCTTAGTTCTTAAATGTAAATTGCTAGGTTATATTGCATAAAGACACACTTACTTCTATTTTCAGAAATAATTTTACATCATACTTTTATACAACTAATTGAAGAATCAATAAAGCTGTGACTAGAATATTAAAAATACAATGGAAAATGTATTCCAACTCTTCATGTAAATTGAGAAAGTCTGTACTCAGTTTTTGGTTTAGGTGCTTGGATTTAGGTGAATAAAATAAGTGGATAAATTGAATGTAGAAAGTAAAAAATAGAATGAGTGGATGAAATTGAAGGAATCTTGACAAAAATGGAAATGATGCCAACTAAAAAAAATATTCATTTATAGTAAATATGTAATAAATAACAAACTAAATGGAGTATATAATATCACAAGTGATACAAACATGTTACATACAAATTATACAGTGTTATAAAGGGGAAAAAGCTCACTAGGCTTATTAACAACAAATTCAATACACAAATCCCCTCGAAATTCAATTTTCATGCACTCATGCCTCCCCTTCAGAGCCGTCAGCAACTCGCCGGAGGAAGATCAGGGATCTTCGGGTGAGCCGACTGGGAACCATGAAAAGCCCTACTCGCAAAGAAAAAGAACCCCACGGCGTGACCGGCAACAGCGATGAGAAAAACTCCGGCGTTGAAGCTCATCACGGCCAGCATCAGCATGTACGCCAGCCCAATTCGGACGGCGTACAACAAAGTCTGAGCCATCCCGGCGGCGATCTGGCAGGAATTTTCCTTGATGAACTTGCAGGCGGAGAGCCACTCTACGAGCAAAGATATCACAAAAATAAAAACTAGGGCTAATATACACATACCCAGATTCTCGTCTCCCGGCCAACCTGAAAACAGTAACTCGGTGTTTTTGCCCCAGAAGAAGGTCTGGTGCATCATCATTTGTCCCCGGGGAGTCATTGCTCCGGCACCGGCGCCGGTGGGATTCATGTCCATACCTTCCATTGGTTTTTAAACCTTGATTTGGACCTCAATTATTCTCTACATGTGATTGAGTGAACAAATTAATGGAAATTATTTGTGAGTTGAATAGGGAAATGAGCCCTAATTTTATGGGGAGTGGTTTTCGGATTGTTGTAGGTAGTACACTTCTAATTATGTAGTACATGATGGCTACAAGGTCGTAGTACAGTCTCATATTTTTAATACTTGGTAGAGTTTTGGAGTAGTGTTTGACAAATATTGTTAGACAAGTGTTAGATCCACTAACTATTAGGATAAGTATAAAAGAGTTTACTGTAAGTGTGAAAATGACCCTATTAAATTTTGAAAGTATAGATATAATCCTGTATAATTTGAAAGTGTAAATCTAACTCTATGTTTGGGAGAAATGGTGCAAATATACCCAAATTGCACTATTCCGACGTTGTCTAAAGGATTTCAAGCGCTGACCTAATTTGAAAAGACAAAAATACTCCTAGGTTCAAAACTAAAAATCCAATACCATTATACCCCTAGGCTCTGCCACCGGTCAACGCCCATCGGTCACCATCGGTAGATTGGCTGGTTAGCGCCATCGGATCGCCGCCAGCCAATGGTGGCCGAGTTAGATCAGTACTTTTATTAATAAGATAGGGTTAGATCAACACTTTAGTAAAAAATTCAGGATTAAATCAACACTTATATATAAAAAAGATAGGGTCAAATCAGCACTATAATAAAATCTCTTTGAGGAGAGCTCGCTTCTTAAAAATAAGCCTTCATTAAAACTTCATATTCTAATGTATCATAAATATATTTATAATTCATATGCCTTCATTACTAAAGTAAGAAACTTTGGTAAATACTTTTCGAAAGAAATTCACTTTTGGTAAATAATTTCCTTACAAAATTTGGTAACTTTGTAATTAGAGATCGACACATATTGCTATTCGGATACTGCTGGGGATGGAATCGACCGAATTTTCATACTCCTTTCATCCCAGATAAATTGGCATATTTTGACTTTTGAAAGTCAAACTGAGTCAAATTCAACCATTAAATTCTATTATTATATATGAAATACTATTATCATATTAAATGTTGTTGAATTCACCATCACATATATTTTTAAATTATTATTTTTCAGTTGACTTCCAAAAGTCAAACTATCACTAGTAGAGAAACTTCTATTAAAGGCAGCATTGGAAGGCAGTTCGCCTATAATCGCCTTTAAAAATGGTTTCCGAGTTTGGAAAACCCAAATCGTGTCCTCTTAACCAATTTAAAGGCAGTTTTTTTTATTAAAGATGGTTATGCCTTGAACCACCTTTAATTAATGGCGGTTCAAGGCATAACCGCCTTTAATTAAAGGTGGTTCAAGACATAACCACCTTCAATTAACCATTTTAAAGGTAGTTATGACTAACCAACTTTAAAAATCATGTTTACGATTTCAGAAAGAGCGATGGAATGGGTTTCCGAGTCCGGAAAGCACCTACTTTCTGTATTTCATAGAGGAAACAATTTCCAGCTTTAGAAATGGTTTCCGAGTTAGTAAAATGGTGGATCGAGTCTTAAATATGCCAGGCTATAGTTTCCAAACTTGGAAAAGGGCTGGCCTATAAAAAAAAATAAATGCGCCCAACTTCATTAAATGGTCCAAAATCCTAATTCTTTGAAGAAGCTCATTTTTTCCTAACCCATTGTTGAGAACAAGGTTTTGTTGTTGGATAAGGTTAGTTTTATCCAAATTTTGAAGTTGATGAGTTTGTTCAAATAATATTATATGTATTTAATGCTTGATATATGTTCATATTATGCTATGAAATTAGCTAGGTTTATGAACATTGTTGAATGCATCCTCATGTGTTGAATTTTAAATGACTTCTAGGATAATTGATCGAGATGAACTAATTGGTAATGATCTAAGAAAATCACTTGAGTATATGACATTGGTTGAATCATTTGTTTCGTTTGCTTTGGAACATGCTTCTAGAAATGGTTGTTCCTTGTAAGGATTGTAGAAATGATGCGTATTTAGAGAGGAAGAAATTGCGGGAACATATTATAATGAGAGGGTTTCAAACTACCTACACTAGGTGGGTATGTCATGGGGAAGGTTTGAAAGAATCACATTCGAATGAATTGGAGGACACGATGGCGGGTGATTATTAGATGGTAACGCTGAGTTTGACAAAATGGTGGAAGATATTGCAAGGAAATTCAAAGGTAAACTGGAGTCATTACAAGATCTAATTGGCGACAAAGGGATGCCTTTGTATAATGGTTCTAAATACTCGGTTCTGAATGCCACACTGTGGGTAATGAATTTGAAGGCAAAGTTTGGATTGACAGACAAGTCGATGACCGAGGCTCTCCAGTTGTTTAGGAATTTGCTTCCCAAGGGTAATTTAATGTCCGATAGGTTATATGCTGCCAAAAAAATATATTATGCCCGATGGGATTGGAATTGCAAAAAATTCATGCATACCCAAAAAACTGTATATCATATAGAGGGAAAGTTGATAAAGATCGAGAAACTTGTAAGGAGTGTGGTAGGTCTCGGTACAAACTAAAAAGAGGTGCAATTGCGGTGGGTACAAAAGTTTCATTGAAATCAAAGAAGTGGACACCTATTAAAAAAATCTGTGGTACCTCCCGATCATTCTCCGTTTGAAGAGTTGTATGCTTGTAGGGAAAATGATAAGTTGTTAAGGTGGCACGCTGATAGAGAACTACTGACGGATGATGTCATAAGACATACTTCCGATGAGGAGCAATGGAAGAAAGTCGATACTATGTACCCTGAGTTTGGCAAAGATTCTTGGCATTTGAGGTTAAGGTTGTGTACAAACGGTATGAATCCTTTTGGAAAAATAAGTAGCAATCATAGCTCTTGGCCTGTTATATTGGTCATATACAACCTCCCGTCTTGGTTGACCATGAAATGTAAGTATGTGTCCTATCGTTGATGATATTAGTTCCGAAGCAACCTGGTAATGATATTGATGTATAACTTGCTCCTCTAGTGGAGGACTTGGTGACCTTGTTTAATGATGGTGTTAGAGTGTTTGATGGGTTTGTTGATGATTTCTTCACTCTTAAAGCATTGTTATTCTGCACAATTAATTATTTTCCTGAATATAGTATTTTGTCTGGTTATTCTGTGAAAGACCACCTAGCTTGTCCAGTCTGTAAGACGAACACTGATTTTTGTCAATTAAATATGGTTGTAAGACTGTTTACCAGGGGTACATGCGGTTTCTTCCCGAAGGGCAGCCATGACGATTGGTCAAAAAATAGTTTAGTGGGTGGAGACTCGAGTTGCACCAGTGCCACGATCAAGTACAAAAATTTACGAGAGTGTTAAGAATTTTCCCTATGACTTTAGGAAGAAGAAAAGAAAGGTTGTTGTTGATGGTAGTTGTAAGAAATGCTCCATTTTTTTCAAGCTACCTTATTGGAAGCATTTGGAAGTTAGACATTGTCTTGACGTTATACACATTAAGAAGAATGTTTGTGACTCTTTGGTTGGGACGTTGTTAAATACCCCTGGGAAGACAAAGGATGGATTGAAGGCTAGTTCTGATTTTGTTAAGTTGGGTATTCAGAAGAATCTTTCCCCAGTGAGTTCAGGTGATGGTTGTTATTTGCCCACTGCTTGCTATTCAATGTCGCAATCAGAGAAGAAATATTTTTGCGAGACCCTTAGTAGTTTGGAAGTGCCCAGTGTGTACTCGTCCAACATCAGCACATGTGTGTCAGTCGAGGAGTTGAGGTTGGGTGGGTTGAAGTCACACGATTGTCACAACCTGATGCAGGAATTGAATGCCATCACCATTCGATATACATTGCCTTCTCATGTAAGATTGTGCATTACAAAGCACTGTATGTTTTTCAAATCCATTTGTCGCAAAAGTATTAGCGTATCAAAGTTGGATAGGTTGCAAGTAATGATTGTTGAAGTTTTGTGCTGTATGGAAATATATTTCCCTCCTTCATTTTTTGTCATTATAGTCCACTTGAATGTCCATTTGGTGTGGGAGATAAAGTAATGTGGTCCAGTTTTTCTGAGATGGTTGTACCCGTTCGAGAGGTATGTGAAAATCTTTAAGCACTTTGTGAAAAATTGGTACAAGCAAGATGCTAGTATTGTACAGCGTTCCGTGATGGAAGAGGCCATTGAGTTTTGCACCGATTATATGAAGCAAGTGGAATTTGTTGGGGTTCCAACTGGTAGACATGAAGGGATGACGGATGGTTTAGGGGTCAGACAGGGATAACCCTAGTGCGGAAGATTTATGTGCCGCACATCTATGCGTTCTGCGCAACCACAAGGATGTAGTTTCGTACATAGAGGTTTATATTGGAGCCATACGACTGTTGCACCCTAATTTCAATGAAGCTCAAGTTCTTCAATTGCACACCTCTACCTCTTGCTCGGTTCCACCTCACCGTCTGGCTTATGATACCACTTCCCATCGTGCAAAACCAAACCCGAGCGCTTTATTTTTAGGTGCATGTTGGCGGAATTTTGGATGCAATTGTGCATTTTCTGAAATTTGGATACCATGGTGGTCTGAATGCATCCTCATAGTGATTACTTTTTTTTTGCAAAATTTATTTAGGACGCATTCGTGGAATGCGTCCTCATGGTGATTAATATTTTTTTGCAGAAATTTCGGAGGACGCATTTGTTGAATGCATCCTCAATATGTTTAATTTTTAAAAATTATTGTGTAGAGGACGCATTCTGCGAATGCATCCTCAGTTTCTTAATTTTAAAAAAAATATTTTGTAGATGACACTTCCCAAAATTTGTTTTTGGATTATTGGGAAGAGGACTCAGTTTCTGAAATTTTATTTTAAATTTTTGTGAAGAATGCGTCCTCAATATTGGCTTTAAATATTTTTTCCTCCTGAATTTATCATATAAATTTGGACTTGCATGTTATTAAAAACGCGTCCTGAACTTAACAAATGAATTTTTTTAATCCTGCAATTTATAAATGATTTCTTTTCATATTTTTGTTTTGGGTGAAGATAGCGCATAAGTAGACTTGTGTTTGTTTTATGATATTTTAAAAATTACAGTAATGATAAATTTTGATCGTGGGATTTGCAATTTTTTATCTAGTCTTGAATATATAGTAGGAACGAACTATTTTATAGAGCTGGACTGAATATAAATATTTTTTTTACAATATCCAAAGAAGACGTGTGAAACATAATGGAATGAGTGCTGAATGGCATGTAATGTACTAATGATGACCTCTGCAAAGCTTTCCACCCATTCCACACGGGGGAGGACGTATGGTGCAGGATGTGCATCGTGGAACAGCTATCTCAGTAGCTCATATGGAGCTCCCTCTGGTAAATCCTCCTCCATTTCGTCTCCTGCGTCCTCATTCGAATCATACTGGACATGTGGAACACTACCTATATCTAATGGAGTGATAGGCGACATGTATGCATGACTAGCAGTGGGAGTGACATATGTAGTGAAATCAGCTGTAGTCGTGTCATAATGGGAGGGTTCCCAATGTGATGGTCCGGCATGACTAGTAATGGGAGTAAGATATGCAGTGAAATCAGTTATAGTCGACGTCGTGTCCTACTGTGAGGGTCCACCATGTGATGGTCCGAGGATTGTTGGACTCGCATATGAGGGTCCGGCTTGTGATAAACCAATGTGTTCTGTATGGCCCCGAGCACGTGGTCTTCGACCGCCCTGTCGACCAGGTGGAGCCGGACGGTAGCTTCTGATGTCATTATATTTCACACCAGGGGAGGTTCCTCATAGTGCGCATATGGCTGATAAAACTCTTGTCTGGAGGGCTCATGCGCATATTGTAGAGTGCGTGTGGCAACACAGTGCATTCCCCTGATAACGTCCGCGAAACATGGGGGACATTCACCCAAATTAATATCTGATATGATGCGCAACTTGGTAATTGCCTGCAACTACATAAATTAGGAAAATATTTTAGATATTTAATATTGAGGAAATATAAAGTATTATTTGTTAACACTATTAGAAATTTAGGAAATACCATATACTCCACAGTAGCCCTGTCTCCATGGAAACTCTCCGTAATTGTTCAGGGCTATCCTGGCTGATCCATCAGGGTCAATGTCCTGCAAAAATACCACTCCATGTATTCTTGGCCGGGTGTGTATAGGTCCGCTGACCCAAGTGCGTTAACTTGTTGCTGTGATCAATGTTCCCAAGCATCGAGATGTCTTCTCAGTTCAACCCGCCAATCCATGCTTGACCTCCCTCGAAGATCTCTAGTATGAAGCAATTTATGTTCATTCCTAGTGACCAACTGGGTGGGTATTGGCTAGATAAGGACAGACTGCCTAATAACACGATGAACATGATGGTACTCCACGACATGCCAGCAAATGAGGTCAACAAAAAGTAGCCAGTTGTTGCTACCGGCTATACAGTACCACAGGAGTTGTTGCATGACATCCTAGGTGTATGGATGCCAAATAAACTGACAAAACAGGTAGGTGTTGCGGTTAGGAAAGAAAAACCTTTTTTTTCCACCAAGTCAATGGAAGGAAATCCAAATTGCTCTATACCCGACTGTCATAGAGAGATGTCAGCTGATCGCGGTACACTTTCAATACATGCATCAGTGATTGTGATAAATCGTACCGGACTCTCAACCTATGAGGAAAAAAATGAATAATATTAGCCATTTCTTGGAATTTTCAATGGTTTAATTGTCTCTTGACTAATTCAATACGTACCTGGACCCAAGAGCACTCATCGTGACAGTCACTGGTAGTCGTCCGGCTGGTCGGATGGATGGTATTCGTTCCCATGCCCACAACTGTCAATAAATAAAATAAAATGTAATATAATATTAGAGCACATTACGGACAGTATGTACAACTGACTAGATTGACCAACAATTTTACCTGTAGCAAGACAAGTGGCCCAGATATGGATTTAACTTGTGGGATTGCAGCGTCACATAAGCACATGTACAAGTGCCTAAATGGCTCTCCCTCTTCTGTACTGATGTGCTGCACCTAGGTCCATCAGTACCGACAAGTAGAGCAAAGGGATAAGGTGCTCGGATGTGTTTGACATGAGTATTCCACCGACCAGCAGTAGAATGAAAACCCTAGCCCGCTGTTGACAATGTACCTCAGTAGCATCAATAAGCAACAGACTGTGCAATAATTTTCCCAACCAACTGGCCCTGATGCGACCCCCTCTGATAGAATTTGGGTCAGGTATAGAACCTAGGTAGTCTGTGCACATTCTCTGCCAGTCATCTATATGTCTGCTAGTGTCTACACCAGTGATTGGGATGCAATCGATCGAAAGACCCCATAGGATCCCTATATCCTGCAATGTGATGGTAGCCTCCCCATCGGCAGGTGAAATGTGTGCGTCTCTGGCCTCAAATGCTCCACTAAGGTAGTGATGAGGGAATGGTCAATGTGAATTGGTACAGAATCCAAGAGTCCCTGGAATCTAGCTTCACGCACATAGCGCATAACTGGATCAGGCATCCGATCAGTCCAGCAAGCCTCATCGCACTGCCTCACCTGCAATGCCTCATCCTCTAAATGACTGTTGTACAATGCACATGCATGATGCTCCTTGTGAAGGTACAAAAAATTCTCGTCAATGGGTCCTGGATGATACATTGTGTGCCCCTGCTAACAATCAGAATTGCATGGAAAAATAAATCAGTCCAGATTTCCACAAACACACATAATACTATTTCATGTTATAAATATTCCACAAATACACATAATACTACAACTCCTGGCATAAAAAAATTACTACTTTCATGTGATAAATATTGGAACCAAATCGTACAGTAGCTTCAATTTAAACAAATACACATAATACGAATGCAGACAATCAATTACACTAAAAAAAAGAAATTACAAACTCATATTATAAACACGACCCTAAGCACGCCCTTGCCTACGGATACCTCTGGAATCACCCGGCACCCTCTCATCCATTTGATTCCTTATCCTTCTCTCCACAAACTGACCACGCCTCTTATTGCAAAACTTTTCAATATCGGGAATCAACTTCCAACTAGCACATTGCCATAGTGATGGATCTCGTACATGCATGATACCCTAACTATATTGTTGCACATAGGTGGTCGTGTGATATACCATGTCACATAGAGTAGATAGATCACCACGCCTATACCTACCGGCGGCCAATGCATGGGAACAAGGGAAAAAACATTTTCCATTCCCAACAAGTAAATTCTTTTCTCCGGTATTTGACAGTGGACTGGCTCTCACCAATGCTGCCATCAATGATCCTTTTCATGACCCTATAAGTCTGCCACGCATGCCCAAAGGCGATGACAATATGTTCCTGTGCCCAAGTGCCTTGCTTCTGAATTTTTTTCCAAATCCTACTAGGGAACTGGGACCTACACAATTCGACATCAATTTAGAATCAAGAAACTGGTCCATGGACACATAAAAACTGTTTAAAGAACTGTAATGAATCAGGAAAGTACCTCCAATTTGTGGCATCCATTATTCTTGTAGCAAACATTTCAATTGTTCGCTCAAAAGTCGCTTTGACACACGTTGTTGTCGGGAGATGTCATGCGCACCTTAAATAATTATTGTAACTCTCTGAAAAATTGGTTGTAAGACTTCCCCAGCATCGATCACCCTCATCAAAGGCAAGGCACCACTTACTGCTATCATGTTGTATCAACCAATCCCAAGCAGTTCGATACTCTGCAACTCCTCCTTGTACTCCCTCTACCTACTCTCTCATCTAGCACCACCAAGCTTCTAAACCAGAGTCTTCAGAAGTGCATTCTTGAACTTCCCACACTCAGCACTAAGAAAGTTGGACTGAAAATGATGCAAGCAAAATCGGTGGTATCCAGCTGGCTCATCCATTCCTCCATATGTCTCATTTCTATTAAAATTCCATCATGGATATATGATATAATACTAATTGGCCTACTATCACCACCAACCATGTAGAGACGCAGTCTCTGCATCAACCAGTTCCAACTCTCATTAGTTTCAGCGTCAACAATTACATAAGCAATGGGGAGTATGTAGTCGTTCGCACGTGCGTCACGACAACTAGCATTGTGGCCTTGTATGCACCTATCAAATGAGTACCATCCACACTAATCACCGGCCTGCAGTGGTGAAATGCATCGATAGCCTAACCAAATGCCCAGAAAATGAACTTAAATTTCCTACACACATGCCTGTGTATTTTAACAGGTACGTCTGCCTAATCAACAATGGTCCTCGGATTGGTCTTGACTAGCTCATCCATATATGTTGGCAACTGTTCAAAGGATTCCTCCCAAGTTTTGTATACCAAGTCAATAGCCTTCGGTCGAGCATACCACGCCTTCTTGTAGGAAAGGGTCCCATTTAACTCCGTCTTCACGTGTGCTTGGACATCTTTCGCCGTGTAAGAAGGGTTTACGTCAATGTGGTGGCAAATAGAATGGGTGATCATCAACGATGTCAGGTTAGTGTTACCCGTTGATCGACCAGCACCAACACAAGCATGACTACTTGCCCATTTGGTGATCTTCCACATACCATGCAGAGCCATTTTGCTGGCTCTGGCAACCCAATGACAATTACCAGTTCCTTCAAAAACGTTCTTTCATTTTGCATACCATGTGCGTGACCTGCTCTCTATGGCCCTATGTTCCCTGTTCATCATGGAACTTCACCTAAAAATAGCTTCTACCAATTTTGGGTTCATCCAGAATCGCATACCCAATGCCATTTCACCAGTCGCTTGAACATAACTAGGAAGTCTGTCACCATAATTAGTTGGGTCATAGCCATCCTCATTAGTAGGGGTGGGTGTCGGGTCGGATTATTCGGTTTTCGAGTTATTTGGTTCTGGTTATTTGGTTTTGCCTCTAAAAAGCCCAAAACTGAATTCGAATCGAATAGCTCGAATAAACCGAACCGAATTCAGAATTCGGTTTCTGTTTGAATTCGAATATCCGAATAAACCAAATTGGAGCTGAACATTAAAAAAAATTAAAAATACATAACTTGATTCAAAATTCAAGAAAATTATTGAATATGTAATTTAAATTCTACATCACCAAAATCATTTCTTCAAAATTAAAATCCCACAAATATAATACAAATTCAACCATAACCATTTTAGGATAACACTTAATATTAAGGATCAGCAGTTTGTTTTAATATTTATCTTCAAAACCTTCACATTTCTTCAAGACTTGAAACACTTCACATTCACCTGAAAATACAAAGAATTGAGAAGATTAAAACATCAATTCAAGTCTCATGAATGAAAAGAATGGCATAGAGAATTTTGATAATCATACCATTATTGCACAAGTGGAAATTGCTTGTAAGGATTAAGAGACAATGTTACGACACAACAACCAACTTCACTCTAGCACCATTAGCATAGTATATTTAAGATGGAATCACACACATACCGACATTCAACCCAAGAGAAAGTTTCAAAAAATGTAATTAAGAACTCATCAGAATTTTCTCATGCCACATTAACAGATATCATCACCTATTAACTTGGACAGTTCCGGTTCATTCAAATACTTATCAACATGAGTATAAAAACACAAAATCAGCAAAAAGTACAGAAAGGCTCATATTCCTTCAAACAAACTCACCTATAATCGCAAATTCAAACCTTTTCGCCCTCTTTGCACACGAAACACCAATCCCCCGAACTTGTTTGCTTATAAGAAAATTGCTCCCAGCTGTATCCTCCAAGCAGTAACACAAGAACAAGGTTAGGATCAAAACTCCTAATCATCCAATCCCACCAATCCATCCTTTAGATTAGGTCTATACATCATATAAAGCAAAAGATGAAGAAACTACCTTCAAAATTCAAAAGCAAAGCAGGGGGCTAAACATCCACAACGGTTGACTTGTTAGATTTCTGCAATAAAAAACACACATTCAGACTAACTTTTAAAACATATACTCTAACCTACAGATTCATCCGCAATGGAGAAGTAATTAATCAACAAGAATAGATTCTCTTCCTCGGGAAATTGAAAATGAACAGATAAATGAAAAATACAATCACAACTACCCTTAAATAACATTTCAGAATATTGGGTATCAATTCCTAAGAGGTGGCCAAGCCCACAAGGCATGAAAACAACCCCTAATCTCTTCAAAACCATGTCATCAATATCACTGGGATAATATTTAAAAAGTTATATACAAAATTAAACCACTAAATCACATAGTACTCGAGGTGCATCAAAATCAATCACAATATCAAAGTAGGGTAATTACCCCAGAAGAAGGCCCCCTTTCTTCAACGACTCTAAAGTGATTCTCTCAGCTAATATGATTTGGAAGGAAAAATATCACAATCATGCCAAATAATTTTTTGTTGAAGAATACTGAAGGTTAAGGGGAATAAATATGGTGCCTATTTATCTGACATTTTTATATGCAAATTATCAAACGTTATAAAATGAAAAAATCTACACAAGTCAGGAAAAAAAAACACTGCTCCAGCATTTTATTTTCATTCCATATCAAGAAACTGTATCTTACGTGTGCATATCAACCCAGCACACTCCAGGTTTCATTGTAGAAATAACAACATTGTGAGCATTAAGGACAACCTGCAATATAGCAAAAAAAGGGATAACTGGACAGCTTTGGATGAATGAGTTCCATGGTAGTACAATTCTATAAAAATAATATCTGACAACTAGAAATTAATCAGCCAACAAAGGGTAAATAATATTTGTGAACTACAGTCCATTCCCAGTACAAACAGATAGTTGAACATATACAAATCACTCCTAAACAAACTAAGCACAATGAACTCCAAGTAAACTAGGTTCTAATCCTCAGAGAAGACTCAAAATCCTAAACAGCTGGGAAAAAATTTAGTGGCCTAAGTCAAACAATCAAAATGGTTAGATGACCATATAAATTGGAGTTTCATTAGGTTAAATCATAGACTTGTAGTAATTTAAAGAGCAAAGTACATATATAATCCTACATGATTGACGAAAGTACAAATATAATTCTGCAATAACCCTAGATAATTAGGTTATGTGCAAATATAACTTTTTCTGGTAGTTTGAGGCCAGATTAAGATAAAAAGGCTATTTTACCCCTGCCTTAAAAAAGAAAAAGAGTAACAAGGGAAGAAGACTATTTTACCCTTTGATTCTTCTTCCTTCCCCGTTTCTTTCTTTTTCCCTCCTCCTCTGCTCCTTCCTCTTCTTCCTTCGCATTTTGATTCTTCGTCCCTGTCCCTATGAAACCACCGTAGTCGTCGTACCCTATCCCCCATCACCGATGCTAGCCTTCGAACACCTCGCTGTATTTCCCCTCCCTACTTTCTAAACAACTTCATAATCATCAAATCCAATCCCTAAACTAATTACAATCTCCATATTCACTGCCCATTAGCCGTGGGCATTGGGCGTTTGTGGCGGAGGACATTGGCGCCATTCCACAAACCAACACCTCCTCCAGATTCGAAATCCCAGTACTCCTATGGGCACGGGAAATTGATGTCAATGTACACTCAAGCTTGAAACATGGCCCCCAAAATCCATTGAACGGGAGCGAGCCTTTGCTGGAGCTTTTTTGGGTTTGTGGATACGGGTCGGGTTTGGCGTACATGTGTTCTTGGGGCGGCAGGTTTATAGGTTCGGGTGGGTCAGCAGCAGTGGCGACGACGATGATTGGGCTGAGGAAGAGGAAAGAGTGGTTCTGAGAATGGTGAGGAAATTATTTTGGTGCTTGGCTGATCGGTGCTGGGGTCTGAGCGACGGTGGGGAAGGTGGGGTGTTCGACGGTAGCAGAGGGATTAGGTGACGGGCGGAGGAGGTGTGCATTCTTAACAGTGTGGATCTGCTGCTTCTTCTCAGTTAGGTGGTGTTGATTTTGGTTCACCGGATCTGCAGTTGTGCCTCTTCCCACCGACTTGCGTGGAACTGATGCGGCTAAGTTGCCGGAGGTGGTGCAGGTGGGTCGAACAGGGGCTGGAGGCTTAACTTCTTAGTAGGGTAATGTTTCAGTGAAAAGAAGAAGAAGGAGACGGGGGTGGGCGTTTGTGGCGGAGAAGATGGTTTTTTGTGGCGGAGGAGGTGGTGGCCATGGGTTGTGTTACAGGAGATAGTGGTTGTGGTAGCCGGGAGATGGTGGTTGTAGACCCAGGCGAGTATAGGTGGAGCAAAGCAAGTGGTGGTGGTGGCCTGGCGGTGGAGATGGAGATGGAGCCAGGTGGGTGGGGTGGTGGTGGTGGTCGATGGAAAGGGCATAACTGTCCATCTCATGTAAGGCTTTAGCATAAGGGTATTTAAGCCTTTACAAGTGGGTCCATGGCTAGAATCTCTTAGTAAATGCTGGAAATATGGTCATAGGGTTATATTTACACTTTCGTTCATAGTCAAGGTTTTCTTCAACATATAGGGTTATATTTTCATATTACCCCAATTTAAAATTGCATATGACATAATATAACATTGATTCGATTATGACCCACGACTTAGAACTGAGACCTCTACTTGCAACATCAAAATCTCATCGAATCAACACATAAATTCTCACAGTCTCTGTTATTCTATTTTTCCCACTTATATGTCCGATTATGTACATTCTAAATTAATTACACTAATAAATTTTAAAGTTCTCTCTCAAACCTAGGGTTATAGAGAGCTTCTTCCTTGCGCCAAAGGCATAAGGCTTCTTCACTGATTCTGTGTTCAACCATGGATCGGTAAGGGTTCTTTTGTTCTAAATTCCATTTCCAAGTGAGAATCGGTTAATCTCTCTCCATATAAGTCCCCAAGGCTAGGCAAGGCGATGCACAAAATTTATCAACAACAACATAGGGTTTGACACTGTGCTTCCACGGCACAAACTTCAGGCTCGGGAGAATCAGCAATCAGTAAGGAGACAGGATCAATGGAAAATCTGGAGGCTTTGGAGTAATTCTGCGGGAACCTTTCGCTAACATAGGAGGAGAAACCAAATCATTGGATAACTCTTCATTCTGATGCTTCGCAATTCCAACTTGCGTTAATAGGAAGGGTTTTGGCACCGAGGAGGATTCCATTTGAGGATATCATAGATTTTTTCCAGAGAGTATGGGGTATGAAATCCACCATGACAGGAAAACCTTTGAGCGACAGTGTTATTCTTTTTCAGTTCATAAAACCCTCAGACAAAACTTGGGCACTGGAACGAGAACCATGGTTGTTTGGAAAATTCTTACTGACTCTGAGAGAGCAATATGATGGCATGATAGCATCACAAGTGGAGTTCACAAAAATTTTGTTTTGGATCCATGTGCACAGAGTTCCAACTCTTTCCATGAATGAGGAATCAGCGAGGCTAATTGGTAATGCCATTTGGAGGTTTGTGAAGGTTGAGAAGGATAGAGATAGCTTAATGATTGGCCCATACCCCTAAAGCGGGTACAGACTGTTGGATTGCTGGGAGATTAATTGTAACTCCTTCTCCAATACGAAAAACTTCCCCAGTTTTGTTCATATTGTGGAAGGATCGGATATGGATCAGGAGAATGTGAGGCGATAGCTTAGGCTCCAATGGCAGAGCGAGACATAATCTATTACACGTTGTTACTAGGGATTAACCCTAATTTATCACCTTTTCAGGAAGGTTGGAGAAGGAGGCAAGCTGCGCAATTTTTGAACCAAGACACAGGCGACTTGGGTAATGAATCTTTTCAAGTACGAAGACAAGGAATGAAGGAGGAGGATTTTGTGGATACTAGGGCTCATAAGGAGGTTGGGAAAAATATCATGATAACTGGACGCAACAGTGCACTTATGGGGCAAAGTTCAACACAAGTTGCTCCTGGTACTTTCAATAGTTTGCTTGATGAAAATACTGTGATAAAAACCATAAATTCCATTGTGAACTCCAATGTCATCTTCGGCACAAAGAATAAATGAAAATGAGTTGCGACGAGTGCCACCAACACTCAAAAAACTTCCTCCCCTGAAGCTTATTGAAAACCCAGTTTGGCGTCCAGGTCTCAAGGGCATACTGGATACTTTCGGTGGCAAGCTAATGATTTCCTATCACAAGTTGAGTCAAGAGGATGGCATCATGGATGAGTTGGATGATACGGTCATTATAACTTCTCAGGTGGAGATAGGTTAGCTGCATGATTCTATTGTTGAGGATTGGACGATCTTTGAAGATCCACAGTAGGACTCGACGATTGTGGGCATGCCTATAAAGCAGATGGACAATATACATGCTGGTCCAAGTACCATTGGAGTTCTGTTCCTCTGCAGCACAGATCATGAAATAAATGGAGAAAGGAAAGAAGAAGAAAATATGCCAAAAAAGAAACCCCAAAAGATTGTGCAAGATAAGCCTAGGGTGAGAAATAGCTATGGACAGAGGAAGAGGAAGCTAGAACTTGGAGCACCAGCACCAAAGACTGGGAGAGAGGAAAACAAAAAACCAAATAAGCAAATCAGCCTCTATGAAGCATCTCTGACAGTGCCAGGATGGAGCATTACATAGGCAGTGACTGGCAATGACGACCAGCCCTGCCCAGGCCACTGAATATCCTGAGTTGAAACTATAGTGGGCTCAGAAAAGCTCGGGCAGTTCAGGAGCTGTGTACTATGGTACGTTTAAACTTCCCAGCTATTATTTTTCTTAGTGAAACTAAGTGTTGTGTAGGAGTTATTGATATTTTAAAGTTTCAATTAAATTATTTTGGTGTTGCTGTTGAGTCGCAAGGACGCTCAGGTGGTCTTGATTTGTTATGGAGTAAACAAGTTGTGGTAGATTTAAAGTTGATGTCGAGTTGTTTTATAGATGCTTTTATTATGATTTTCGAGAGTCATGTTCGTATCACTGGGTATTATAGGGAACCAATAGTTTCTTGAAGAAGAATGAGATGGAAAACCTTAAAAATGTTTGTCGGAGAACCATCTATACCATGGATATGCCTCAGAGATTTCAATGAAGTCTTGTCGCAGGATGAATTACAAGGAAGTAGGCATAGATTGGAGTGGTAGATTTATGCTTTCAAGAGGCTCTCAAATTTTGTGGTCTGTTTGATGTGGGTTTTACGGGACCAAAGTTTACATGGAGCAGACCAGCTACTTGGCCAGACACCAAGAGAGGAAGAATAGACAGATTGACGTGTAATCAGAGCTTTCATGACCTCTTTCCCTGGTCCTCAGTTGCAGTTCTGCCCATGGTGTATTCTGATCATGTGTGTCTGCATGTCCGACTCCAATCACGGGATCCAGCAACCAATCAACAAAAATGGAAATGAAGGGTTTACTTTGAGGCGCACTGGATAAAGTGCAGTGGTTATGAAAGAATGGTGGAGGAAACGTGGAACACCTTTGCCTAAGTAATTGGAAAACTGTTTGCTAGGGTTAATGAAGTAGGGAAAAGAAACATTTCCCGACATACCAAAGGGCTTCGAGGAGATAAGGAAGGCTATTTTTGACCTGGAGAATGGGACAACCACGCAAGAAGCTAAGGAAAGAATAGCAGGGCTAAGACAAGACTATGACTTGCTGCAAGATGCTCAAGCTATTAAGTGGAAGCAAAGAGCAAAGCAACATTGGTATAAGGAGGGAGGCAGAAACAAAAACTTTTTCCACGGGTTTTCCTATAAACAATGGGAAATAAACCATATAATTGGACTGAATGATGAAAACATGGTGCTAAAGACGCATGACGCCAGTATTGAGCGTATCATTGTGGACTACTATGGAGGGATCTTCTCGTCGTCTGAACCAATGGAAGAGGTGATCCAGCAAATGGTAGGGAGGCTTCAACGAAGGGTTACAGAGGATATAGCCGAGGATCTCACTAGGTTTTACACAGAAGCAGATGTGGCAAAAGCTGCAAAGCAAATGCACCCTTTAAAATCCTCGGGGCCTGATGGTATGAATTATATCTTCTTTTGGCATATCGTTAAAGCATATGTTACTACTTTTTTTTCTTAACTTCCTGAATCATGGTGTGTTTGAGCCGACGATGAACTATACTCACATTGTAGTGATCCCGAAGACTTAGAAGCCAGAGTTGATTACTCAATTTCTCCCTATCAGCATCTGTAATAGCTAAGATACGTGAAAATATTATAGTTAAGATACGTGAATTATGGATAAATAATAAATATTATATCTTAAATTAGTGTGTACATAGTGGGTCTAGTGGGGCTGGGCGGGGATGAACGAATATTCACGTCCGAACCACTACCCCTGGCGGGTACCATTTTAATATCCATACCTGCCCCACCCCCATACCCGCCCCGTTGAGGTAGATGCAGGGTAGACCTCCATCAAAACCCATCCCACCACCATCTATACTTAGAAGTCACAAAAAGTTATTATTTATAATTGCTTCTTAGATTTTGATTAAAATATTTTTTGGGGCAAGGAGAAAAGCCAGAAGGCCATGGGAAATAATATCATAATAAACGTGAGGCTAAATGACACCAACCGAAGGCCGAGTGACTATCCCAGAAGACTGCGATGAGGCGGAGCTGCTGAGAAAGTAGCTGCGGCCGAGGAAGAATCCGACGAGGCAGCCCGTAAGGTGGCTGACAAACAAGCCGGCGAGGAGGTGTGATTGATCAAAGTGCCTGGATGGATGACAAGGGAGGCATGGTGATGTGAAGAAATCCCAAAGTCTGAATCCAAAGAGAAAATAGTGCCAGAATTCAGAGATGGTGATGCAATAATGGGCAAAAGTGGTGTAGAATTAGACTCAGGATCAATAAAAGCATAAACATCTAATGCCATAGGTGAAGAAACAGTCCCCGATGCTGTGGAAGAGGCAAAGGGAAATAAGTCTCATCAAAACGAGCATACCGAGTGATATGAACTTTGCTGGTAGAAGAGTATAGACACTGGAAACCCTTGTACTGAGAGCTATAGCCGATGAAAATGCAAGGAATACTGTAAGGAGACAACTTATAATCAGCAAATGGACGAACAAAGGGGAAAATTCGACAACCAAATAGGTGAAAATTGGAGTCAACAGGATCCCGATAGTAGAGAAGACCATAAGGTGTTGAGCCCTGCAATAATAGAGTAGGTAGCTAGTTAATGATGCAGATAGCTGTCTTAAATGTATTATCCCAATGGGACATTGGTTGGTGCGAGTGAAACAACATAGTAAGGCTTATTTCAAAAACATGGTGATGCTTGCGTTCTGCGCGACTGTTTTGTTCCGGAATGGACAGGAAAGTGACCTCATGATGGATTCCTTTAGAGGAAAAATGAGACCATAGACGAGTGTTTAGAAATTTTGTGCCATTGTCACTTTGGAAAACCTTGATTTTGGATGAAAAATTATTTTCGACAAAAGCCTCAAATTGCAAATAAGTGTCAACAAATCGGATTTGCGACGAAGCAGATATAGCCATGTAAAGCAAGAAAAATCATCCATAGAGAAAGCATAATAAGCAAAACCATTTTCAGATAAAACTAGGGAAGGACCCCACAAATCACAATGCACTAAATCAAGAATGTGCGCAACATGTTTAGGGTTCTCAACAAAAGCTAGTTGTTGACCTTTCGCCATAACACAAAGGGCGCAGGTGTACGGTGGGAAATAAAGAAGAAACTAAAAAGAGTTCATACGTGTTCAATCTAGAAAAAATTCACTAGGCATATGACCTAACCACGTATGCCATAGCTCGGATGATGCTCGACTCTTATTCTGCTGTAAAACTGAAACAAAAGCTATCTCTCCCAAATGCAAGACATTCAGCCCATCCTCACTGTGGCCTAGACCCATGATGGCCTTGGTTACTTTGTTCTTAATCACAAAGCTCCGGTCATCAAAGGTAAACAGTACATCCATATTTGTGGTTAAATTACTAATAAATAACAAATTCTTAGTAATTTCAAGCACAACCAAAACATCGCATAATCTCAAATTTTTGAAAACCCTAGAATCACCAATATGAGAAATCATAATAGAGTCCCCATTACTAACCTAAACTCGAGATTTACTAGTATAAGGAGTGATGTTGTCTAAGCCAGAAGTGAAGGTTGTCATATGACATGTCGCACTAGAACCAACGTACCAATCTCACACTCGGGAAGAAGCCTCCAACTGTTACGGGAAATTATAATTTTCAGCCAAGTGTGTGGATTCTGAGCAATTCTGAGCCTGCATCCGATTACATGTCGCAACATAATGACCGAGACGTCCACACCAAGTACAATGCAGATGACCACGACCGAGAGCAAGTCTATCTGCCGCAGAACTGGACCAAGACTGTCGACCACTGCACCAACCACCTAATTGGCAGCCTCTGCCGGTGCGTGAACCCCATGCATGGTCACCCCTTGTTGGTGCGTGATCCCATGCACGACCGGCTGGGGAGTGGTCTCTTGTGGTGTATGCGACTGGACCGGTGACTGGAGTAAAATGACCATGTAGATTTTGTAAAAAGGCCTCATGGTTTTTGGCACGAGAAGTAACATCCAAATACAATGGCGTGGTAACATCATTAATTAAAGGAGCAGAAGGGCAGTCAAAAGCTAGATATTCTGATCAGCAATCGTAACAGGGGAGCCCGTAACAGATAATTGTTCAAAAATCTCCTTAAACTTTAGATGAAGTTCATGAACTATACCAGATTTGCGAATACCATACGCATTAGCGTGAAGACAAAGAATGGTGGATGCACTGTTGTTTTGGAAAGTGGTGATGATATTTTCCCAAACTTCCTTGGAGGTGGCACAATCTGGAATTTCGATGGGTGCTTCATCTGTAAGAGTAGAAAATAGCATACTGCAAACATGCTGATCTTCTGCAATCCATTGATTATATTATGGTTTTTCCTTCTGATAGACTGCCTGAGGATCAACTTTGATGACGTCGGGAGAGGAGATGGCTGACGCATATATGGCAGCGGATAATGTTGCCAATGGTGGTGGAACTGGGAGAGGAGGTCACAAATTAGTGTCGTCAATGGAGCCGAAGAGACCTTGTGGCCTGAGAACGTAGCCCGCCTGACGTTTCTATAGAAGGTAATTTGAATATGTGAGCTTGATCTCAATCATATGAAGGAGAGTATTGTAAGAGAGTTTTTCATCAGCCATAATGAGGAAAATATTATGAAAAAAAAGAGTAAGAGAGGGTGGAGTGCAGCGGCCGAATGTGAGAGGAGGGAGAGGTCGGTGGCCGGGAGAAAGAGGACAATTTTTTTAAGGTTTTTGGTAATTGGATCAGAAACTGCTCTAGTACCATGATATATAGAATGATTTTCCGTAAATGATTATGTATTAAGAGAATGAATAGATAGACAATATTACATAGTAAGTAAGGAATAACTAAAATCTAGTCATCACTCCTATCCTGATATAGTTAGCAATCCAACTTATCCTAACAAATATAATATATATATATATATATATATATATTATTCTCCTTCCGTTTTTCTATATATGTCACACTAGCCCTTTTGAGTTCACTACTACAAACTAAGCCTAATGTAACAATATCCTTGCAACACTTATTCAAATTGTTACAATAGCTTATAAAGTGTTACTTAAATTTTTGAAAAGTGTTACATAAGTGTTACCTATATTTTCAAAAGTGTTATGTTAGATCTAATGTAATATCGCATAAGGTAATACTTGCAAAAGTGTTACTTTAGGTTCAAAAGCAGAGTAACGTTATTTTTTTTATTGACGCACTTTTTATTTTTGGCATAATTGGTACAATATCATCCACTTATTTTATTTTTTACTTTAAAAATACAATTTCTTAAATTTATTTCATTCACGTAAATCTAATCACCTTAAGTAATGATGGCATATACAAAGGAATGGAAATAATGTATAATACGATAAATCTATTATGTTCACATAAAATAAAATTATTTAAATAAAAATTCGAATTTATAATATAACGTGTATTTTTTTAAAAATTGATAAGAAATAAGAAGTAACTATCGAACGTGAAAAAAAACGTATTGGGCAAAAACCAAAAAATAAGGGGAAAAATCATTCATTCCAAGATGATGGGAAAAATGTCTATCGGCAATTACAATAAGTGAAATTAACATCTAACCTAACTATCTTTAGTAATAACCAATCAATTGCAAGGATATTCAAATTACATGTCAACTAGATCGATCGTCTGTACTATTACAGATCAGAGACCCTATAAAAAACTGTAACATCGCCATCAGGGATATTAACTAGATTCCCGTGAAAATCATGACCACTTAGCAGAGAGGAGCGTATCATGCATCAGTATCACTGCGCCAAACATGGATCCTCTACAACTGTAACACCATTTGATCCAACCACGATCTATGTTGTCCAAACTGTAAACACCTTAAAAAAATACAGATATGGCGAACCCAAATTGATGAAAACCCAAAAATAAAACTACAAATAAAATTGTGAACACACTATTTGAACAAACAGATCGAGAACAATACATCAACGTGAACAACTAAATTAAGTTATCATCATGAATACAACAATCTAATCGATCAGATTGAATAACAAAACTAATTTGTGAAGATAAATCTCATATTTATTCAATAACAAAATATTAATTAAAATAAATTATTGTTCCACATCTTCCACCATGTGATTTGGCAATGCATGTAAATGCTAATTAAATTGCCAATATATTATATCGTTGAAGTCACAAAATACTAGATTGATTTTGCACTTCAAATTTTTCCGTATGTAAATTATTTGGTACTCTGAAAGGAGAGTCTCCTAACGTTTAGATCAATGACTAAAAATATAATTTGATCTAACGGTTAAAAATATTATTTCAATCGCAAGTTATATCCTATTTTCGGTTCATATCCTCAGTACTATAAAATTTAGTATAGTAATATAGTTGTTCTTTTTACGTTTCAAACACGTAAAATTCTTGTTAATTAACTTAACTTACTAATGGGATACGATAAGCATTATACGCCCATTGTACCACATAAAAATTGTATTTCAATAACTATTAGAATCATATTATAAATGTTTTATTTTGAAATATATTTTTAAAAGAGTAAGTCTCATGAAAGACGACATATCCATAAACTTATTAACAGTCATTTATTTTTTACCTTATACACAGCATTTGTTAAATTACATACCAAATTTAGGAATTTTAAAAATGTTTTTAATATTATATATTTTTATATTTTCACAATTAAATACATATTATTACTTATTTTAACCATTAAAATACAATAGTTAAATTTTATAAAAACTTACAATATTTAATGTAAAAGTCAACTGCCAATAAGGAAAAACCATCCTTCCTTAAACTTTCGCTTTAAAATTATAGAAAGTTTAGTGTAATAAAGAGAAACAAACATTAAATCACGGAATGGCTCCGTGCAATGGTGAGCCGGCGGCTTAAAACAAAATCAAACTTTGTGGCTGAAAACATGTGGGTGCAATTATCAATAACCCTATCGATAACTCAGACGATACAATGAAATTGTCCATTAATTTATGCACAATAACATAGAATTCATTACAAATCCCCCCAAATTCAATTCCCAAACATTCAACAAGCAGCCGGAGGAAGATCGGAGGTCTTCCAGTGCTCCGGCGGCGTCCTACGAAAAGCCCTACTCGCAAAGAAAAAGAATCCCACAGCATGACCGGCGACGGCGACGAGAAAAGCGCCGGCGTTGAAACTCATCACGGCCAGCATCACCATGTACGCGAGCCCAACTCTGACGGCGTACATCGCCGTCTGCACCATCCCGACGGCGAAATGGTCGGAATTTTCCTTGATGAATTTGCAGGCGGACAGCCACTCCACAACCACAGCCAGAGCGAAAATGAAGAGCAGGGCTAATAAGTACATACCCAAACGGTCGGATCCGGGCCAACCGGAGAAGAGAATCTCGGTGTTTTTGCCCCAGAAGAAAGTCATGTGCATCATCATGTGCCGGTGCGGGGCCATCGGCGGCATCGCTCCGGCGCCGGCTCCGGCGCTTATTGTGTGATTCGTGTGCATGCCATCCATCGGAATCTCAGACCTAAAATTTTTATCGAATTTGGAGGTGAAACTTGACTGCTATTTTCCAGGGATTGAAAATTGATTGGAATTTTTAGTGAGGAAGAAGTGGAAATGAACCCTAGGTAATTAAATAGGAAGTGAGGATTGGTGTACGTAGTACAGTTCTGAATCTTTGTAGTACATTACTACGTTGGCATAGTACAGTCGGAGGAAGTATGTTTCTCGTTTTTATTTTTCAAGTAAAAAAAGGGTAAATTTGGATATTAATAAGTAAAATTTACATTCATTAAAAATTTATAAAATATTTAGAGGACAAGAGGGAATAGTTGAAAATTGATTTTATTGACTTACAAAAGTTAAAATGTGTCTATTTATCTAGGGTAGAGGGAGTTTTGAAAATTAATTGAAAATTAACATACAAATTATAAATATATTTATGATATATTAGATTCTGAGATTGTAATGAAAACAAACTTGTAAGGAGTGAGCTTTTAATGCAGGGAGAATGACGGCGAAAATTAAAAAAGCGATGGATCGCTGCAAAAGTCCAATGCAATTTTGAACATAACTTTTGCGTCCGAATTTGAAATCAGGTGATTCTGGATGCATTAGAACCGCTTTGACGAGCACTACACGGTTCCTACCATAGGCGGGAATTGTGGCTCTGCTTCCAGATTGGAGGTCGTTTAAGGCCTCAAAACGGCAATTTACTATTTTTGAGTGTTTTTCAATTTTCGTTTTATTTCGGAATTTATTCCGAATTTCCTTTTTTATTTTTTTCCAAATTCATTATAGTATTTAAGGACCTCTTGATTTTCGGAGATTTGATCTTTCATAATAATATTTTTTTCGAGAATTATTTTCTCTCTGGTGGATTCCATAACCAAACCCTAAGATTCGTGCTTGCAACTATTTTTCGATTATTCTGACTGTGTCAATTGGTTCAGAGCAGTCTTTTCGCTGACCTTTTCTATTGATTCACGATGATTGATCAACCATTAACCCAGGTGGAAAGAGCAACGATTACCGCGACACTTATGGTTTTGAGTAGGCAGATGGAGTTGTTGACAATGCGGGTGGAGACTCTGAGCAATGGTGGGAAATTGGCTGAGAGGAATCCAAAGGGGAAGAATATCATAGATTGTTCATTAAGTTAGGATAAGGAAGAAATCATCACGGAGACGTGGACAAATCATGGTAATCACCGAAATAATCCTGATTACCGGGTTAAGGCTGATATCCCTTTGTTTTATGGATCCATGGGAGTAGAGGAGTTGCTGGATTGGAAGATCGAAGTGGATCAATTTTTTTATGTCATGGAAATTCCAGAGGATAAGCAAGTGAAGATGTTCGCAGTGAAGTTGAAAAGTATGGCCACTGTGTGGTGGGATAGTCTGGCTGACTCAAGGCATAAGCAGAACAACAATTCGATCAGATTATGGAGAAGGATGAAGCAGATGATGTTGGATCGATGTATGCCCACTGATTACGAGCATATTTTGTACAACTGTACATTGAGTGCTCCCAAGGAAGGGGGTCGGTTCAGGAATACACGGCTGAATTTATGTGTTATTGTGAACGCAATTAACTTGGCGAGTCTGAGAATTAGAGGGTGGCTAAGTATATTAGTGGCTTAAAACCTTCAATTCAGGAGAAGATGGGGTTACATACCTGTGGACTCTAACTTAGGCTCAAAATTTGGCCATGAAAGCAAATATGATGGAGAATTCCCCTCGTGGCGGAGGTGGTGGTTTTTCCGGCTTTCAGAAAATTCAGCCACAACGCAGTTTTGAGTTGTCTAGAAGCAAGGAGAGAAGATTGTGGTAACCAAGGACTACAACCTTGGTGCTGGTGCTAGTGCTGGTTGTTCAGGTGGTGCACAGGATAAGAGGGTGTTCCCAGCCAGGGAACCGATGCAAACACAACCTAACTCGTATACTAAGCCACGTGGTGATAAGTTTTTTCGATGGGGTGGTGTGGGGCACATGTCTAATGTTTGACCATCAAGGATCGTGGCTCTTCTGGAAGAGGATGGTGAGGAAGATGCAGCGGATGAGTATGAAGGTGCTAAGTTTGCCAAAGAGGAGGCAACTGAGAAGGCCAGTATTGTGTTGCATTGGATTCTGTTGTCATCCAAGAGCGATGGACATCATAAGAAAATTTTTAGAACCCACTGTTCAATTAATAAGAAGTTATGCAATTTAACTGTGGATAATGGTAGTTCTAATTCGGTTTCTGCAAAGTTAGTTGAATTTCTGAACTTACCCACTGAGCCTCATGAAAAACCTTATACCTTAGGTTGGGTTATTAAGGGTAATCAGGTTAGGGTGACGTTAACTTGTAGTGTTCCTATTTCAATTGGGAAGCATTACAGGCAGAACGTTATATGTGATGTATTGGATATGGATGTGCGTCATGTGTTGTTGGGGTGGCCTTGGCAGTTTGATAATGGCGTTACACACAAGGAGCGTGGCAACGTCATGTTGTTTTCGTGAGGTGAGCATAATATTTCTATGGTTCCTGTTAAGCGTTTTGGCATTGTCGCCAGAAGTAAGCAGTCATATTTTTTGGTTATGACACGAGGTGAAGAGGAACTTGATGAGGCTGTTGTTGAAGCTGATTGTTTTTATCCCGTGGTGATGAAGGGGTTGTTGAGTGCTGAGAAGGAGAAGGCATTGATTCCAGTGGAAGTGTAGGCAATTTTGGAGAATTTCGAGCAGTTAACTGGTGACGAGCTTCCAAGTGAGTTACCGCATATGCGGGATATTCAACATCATATTGATTTGGTTCCTGACTCTAGCTTTCCAAACCTCCCGCACTATCTATGAGTCCGAAGGAAAATGAGATTCTAAGGGAACGTATTGAAAACTTATTGAAGAAAGGGTTCATTCGTGAGAGTATTAGTCCTTGTGCGGTTCCTGCTCTTCTTGTTCCTAAGAAAGGAAATCAGTGGCAGATGTGTGCTGATAGTAGGTCGATTAACAATATTACTATCAAGTATCAATTTCCAATTCCGCGATTGGAGGACATGCTGGATGAGTTGGCGGGTTCGAAGGTGTTTTCGAAGATCGATGTTCGGAGTGAATATCATCATATTTGTATAAGGCCTGGAGATGATTGGAACACGACTTTCAAGAGCAAGGACGGACTGTACGAGTGGTTGGTGATGCCTTTCAGGTTGTCTAATTCCCCTAGTACCTTTATGAGGATGATGAATAAGGTTTTACGCCCTTTCATTGGTTCTTTTGTGGTGGTTTACTTTGATGACATCCTGATTTACAGTAAGACCAAAGAGGAGCATTTAGAGCATTTGAGGTAGGTGTTGCAGGTTTTGCTCAAATATTGATTGTACATTAACCTGAAAAAATGTACGTTCAGCACTAACAAGTAGATGTTTCATCCAAAATTTTAGTGATGTGACTGCTCCCATAACTGAGTGCTTGAAGAAAGGAAAATTCCATTGGGGTCCCGAGTAGGTGCAGAGTTTCCCCTTGATTAAAGAAAAGCTATGCACTGCACCTAATAGCGGGCGGTCGTCGCACCCCAATTCAAAGATAATTTATAAGCCCTTTTTGCTTACTTTCTACAACTAGGTAGATAGCGACAAATCGGGGTCGTCCAAGGAGAAGAGGGATCTTCCTAAGCGCTTAAGCACAAATGGTTGATATTATGCTAGGAGTAGATATATATACATACACATAAAAGCATGTAAAAGGGGGGATTGGTTGGTTGGTTTTCCTAAGTAACGAAAGTAAAAGGACAAGATAACTAGCAAGGTCAAGTGACTATGCTAATCATCAAACAAAACTAAGAAAAGGGGTTTTAAAACTACAAAGATAAAAAGCCTTGGGGGCAATGGATATCCACTTCCAAACCTAATATAGATCATTGAACCATTCACTCATCCTATCGCATTCGTTACTTGGCTTAACATTAACATACCTCTCTAGCAAGAATCACAACACATTATGCACAAGAAGTTCTAAGTTCACATTCATAGATTTTCATGCAAAGGAGCTACGGAATTCGTCACGTTCCTAACACCTAACTAATTCAATCATACAAACACTCCCTATTCTCAAACAACTCATGGCATAAATGAAGGGAAACACACCATCAAGAATACACAAATGCTAAATAACAAATGCTTCAAGGATGAATAAAACCATTTATTCACTACTTCAACTACTTGTTGTGAAGACTAAACTTCTATCCTTCTTAGGTAGTAGTTTACAAGAGTGAATTTGACATCTCTTGTCAAACATCACCAATGACTCCCGTTGTCGAGACCACGACTCAAGGTATCCCATTGATGGCATTTAATCACGAAGGACCAACAAGCTTGGCAATACTTATGACCACTACACCGTGACTAAGCATTTAACCAATTCATGCAATTACACGAGATTGGATGAACGTGCAAAGCACATTCATCCAAGAGCATATAACTCTCTCGTTTGCTACACAAACGAACATGACGAAGAATTCAACATCAATCACATTCATCTAGCACATTATCAATCCATCAACACAATCAAAAGCTCTAAATCATACTCATACATTCCTAACAAGAACAGGGGGGAAATCAACCCAAATCCCTCAAACCCTAGCTAGCAATTCATACAAGTATTTCATATGCTCAAGCTCTCAACAACATCAATGAAATCAACAATTAACATTCAAAGCACAATAAATGCACAATAGCAAAAACACCAAATAGATAGATATAAATGGTCCTTACTACATAGAAATGGAAGCTTCAATCCCTTGCTCCCAAGATAGAACTAAGCTATAGAACTACAAGACATAATTAAACTACAAAAACTAAGAAAAGAAAGAGAAGAAAACCAAGGGTTTTCAAGCCCTAAAACCAGAGAAAAATGGGCTAGGCAAAGCTGGAGAAGAGGAGGAAAGAGAGTGGTATTTATGGTGCAAAGAAGATAAAGTGGATTTCTGGTCAGTGGCCGTCGCGACTCGCGACGAAGTTCGTCGCGACTCGCGACGAACATGTTGGTCGCGACGAGTCCGTCGCGACTCGCGACGGGTGCCAGAATTTTGCTTGTTTTCTTCTTCTTCTTCCTAGTCAACCCTCTCAATCTTCAAGTCTTCAACGGCTCCAAAAATGGTCTTCAATGGCCTCCGGTCTTCATGTCTTCGAAGGGAGTATTCAAAAGTCTTCGAAAGTGTAGTCTTCAATGTCTTCCGGTCTTCGTTGCTTCCGTGTTCTTCCCTCGTCACACAAAATCCAATTAGAAGAGGTAAAAGAGCATAAATTTGCTCTTACCTCTCCTAAGATAATTTCAAGGTAAAACACAGGCTCTCGATAATAAAAGAGCACAAAAGTGATCCTAAATACTACTAAGTAATGCATATAAAATGGACACATCAAACCTCCTCGCACTTAAACCTTACTCGCCCTCGAGTAAGAAAGATCCAAGCACATGAAGGAAATGATATATCCATATCCTAACTACTAATCCCCCAATCAAAGCCTCACAAAAACTCTCAATATCATAAATCCCAAAATAAAAGCTCACATGAGAATTTTTCACACACACATCCCCAATCCTAAATCTAACTAAACCTACCACTTATCAATTCACTACCCATAAAAATATTTCAAAGCCCCGAATTGATATTCCCAAAGTCCAATGACACAAGATGAAGTTAAAACCATTTAAGAGGTTTAAGCACATACTTACCTAATGCCAATATATCCACCAAAATCCAATGACATAAAATGAAGCTAAAGCCATATAAGAGGTTCAAACACATGCTTCACCTAATGCCAATATATCAACCAAAAACGAAGTAGAAAAGGATCAAGAATTTCATAACCATACTTCGTTTTCCTAACCCACTAAGCTACCCAATCCCAAGAGGTCTATAGATGTTGAGCTACCCAATCTATCCATGTGACAACCGCAACCTTATGACTCCAACGCCGGCAAATGAGTGAAATCATAGCATTTTTCAATTTCTCTCATTTTCTCTCATTTTGCCTAGGAGCTCTTTCGAGTTTTCATCCTAGCCACACATCATGTTTCTTTAGCTCACATCTCACCTTTTTTCGCACATTTTAGCCTCTCATTTTTTCCTAGGCCGCCCTTTTGGGTTTTCGACCTATCCGGGCCCCCAATGTTGCCTAAGTTGCCCTCTCGGGTTTTCAACTTAGCGGGTTTTCTTTTCTCTTTTTTTTTAAATTTTTTTCCTTTTTCTCATGTTTTTCCAATGAAAAGTAGCAAAAAGCATTCCAAAACAATCTAGCATGCATGTGATTCCTCTAACCCCTCCCCACACTTAAAACATTACATTGCCCTCAATGTAAACATGTAAGGCAAGAACAATAAAAATCAAGGCAAGGGGGTAGAGTGACACCCATTTCTCCGTGTATTCACCGGTGATATGGCGCAATCCAATGTACTTGTATGGTCCCAAAATTGGTTTTGGAACCGGAAGGGGGAGCAAAGATGCCGTAGAAGAACTCACCCCTCGAGAAAAGCATAGTCTCTGTGGCACCGTTTGATCAAGACTGACACCACAAAGAACAACATTAAACTCACAAGTACATAAGGATTTGTAATACTAGGCTTAGCATCAAGAGTTAATAACCATAGTATTTTCAAAGAACAACCAATCCACCATCAATCACCACTATAAGATTATGCATTAAAAATATCCAACATATATTGACATATATACAAGCATCATTATAGGATATGCACTCACGGTCACAATGATGTAGTCGGCATACTACAATCAACAAAGGTACTATGAAGATGCAAGAATGTTCATATGTTAATATATGTAGGATGGTGGAGGAATGAGTGGGTATGTGGTGGTTCTTGGGAGTGTTGGGTGGAGAAGAAGGAAGGATCATGCAATATTTAAGATCAGTTGGAAACTTGGATTTTTCATCGCGACTCGCGATTGAGTTCGTCGCGACTCGCGATGAGTTCATTGCGACTCGCGATGAGTTCGTCGCAACTCGCGACCGGTTAGTCGTGACTCGCGAAAAGTCGAGGCCGGGAGCTGATCTTTAGCAAAAATTTTCTGATCTCGTCGTGGCTCACGACCTCAATGTCGCGACTCGCGATGGCCCATCGCGAGGCTGTCGCGACTCGCAGAAAGTTGGTTCCGAAAGCCAAAAAATTTCTGAGCTCGTCGCGACTCGTGACGAGACCTCGTGATGTCATCGCAACTCGCGGAAAGTTGGTGCTGGGAGTGGATTTTTCTCCCCTGTTCGTCGTGACTCACGACGAGCTCATCGCGACTCGCGACGGCAGGGTATCCCAGGCTTAAAAATTTTTTGTTTTCTTACCAACTGTCCAAGCTTTCTTCCCTTGTTCGTTGATATCGTTCCTTCATCTCCTCCATTGCAATGCACTTCACTTTGCTACAAAATCACAGGAAAACACGCCATAAAAAGAACAAAACAAAACAACAAAAAAACAAACTAAGAAACAAAAACTAAAAGAAATGCCGAATTTATTTTACGTCGTCGGCACGACGAAGCTCCGTATTTTTAAGGTCATCAGCACGACCCTAATGTTATCCGTATGGTGAAGGCTTGAAGCTCTTCACCATAAGCATCCAAAATAAGAGAGGTGGGGGCACAAAACTTTCAAGAGGAAAGTCTTGTGGAGGTGGAGATGGTTCAAAGGGAATTGAGTGGTTAGGGAGCTTGGGATAATCTTTCGGCTCCTCTCTTGTTTCCCTCAAAACTTCCAAAAATATTATAGTTGGTTCATTAGGTGGGAGAAGGGGTGACGATGCTAATGGATGTAGCACTATCACTTCTTCCTCCATTTTTCTATCCTCAACAACCAACTCCTCATCCCTTTCAAACTCAAAATCATTCTTATTGGTGACCTCATTCACCGAGTCATCGAATTCAAGTTTAGATGGTGTATTTTCGGAATCACGAGCTTCCATGCGGGCCAATACCTCTAATATGTTCCTCACATGCCCCTCAATGGCCTCAACACTAGAGGAGAGATGGGTATCCGGCTCCTCACTAGTAAAGGAGTTCAAGTTTGCTATGGTATTTAAGACATCCTCACGTGTCAAACTTGAACTTCCTTGTTGGGCTTGGTTTTGGGGTATGGTATAGGGTGGTGATGGCCAACTAGGTTGCTCGTATAGTTGGTTTTCCGGCTCATACTCATACCACCAATCCGGATTACCACTCCATTCCGGATTGTAAGAGTTGTGGTATGGATAGCATTCATGAGCGTCCTGCCCTTGAAAACCAACATCTCCTACCTCTTGGTAGCACTCTTCATAGTACCCATGGTTTTGAAAACCAAGGGTTCTTTCTCGGTCATAGTGCTCTTCCCACAACAAAGGGCAAGATTCGGTAGGATGATCGGAATGACACATCCTACAAAACCTTGCTTGTTGAGCCTCTCTTCTCATCATGAGTTCCCTCAAGGTGAGACGCTCCATTAAATTTTTTTTTTCAAAAGTTTGGAATCATAGTGCAAGGATTCTCGATAAAATAAATTACCAAGAACTCAAGCAATACCTACTCCGAACAAAAACAACCACCAAGTAGTGGAAAATAAAAACGACTAGCTAATACACAACCAAACACACCTAAATACTTAAGAATAAATGCCTCTTCCCCGGCAGCGGCGCCATTTTGATAGCGGGCGGTCGTCCACCCCTATTCAAAGATAATTTATAAGCCCTTTTTGCTTACTTTCTACAACTAGGTAGATAGCGGCAAATCGGGGTCGTCCAAGGAGAAGAGGGATCTTCCTAAGCGCTTAAGCACAAATGGTTGATATTATGCTAGGAGTAGATATATATATACATACACATAAAAGCATGTAAAAGGGGGGGGTTTGGTTGGTTGGTTTTCCTAAGTTACGAAAGTAAAAGGACAAGATAACTAGCAAGGTCAAGTGACTATGCTAATCATCAAACAAAACTAAGAAAAGGGGTTTTAAAACTACAAAGATAAAAAGCCTTGGGGGCAATGGATATCCACTTCCAAACCTAATGTAGATCATTGAACCATTCACTCATCCTATCGCATTCGTTACTTGGCTTAACATTAACATACCTCTCTAGCAAGAATCACAACACATTATGCACAAGAAGTTCTAAGTTCACATTCATAGATTTTCATGCAAAGGAGCTACGGAATTCGTCACGTTCCTAACACCTAACCAATTCAATCATACAAACACTCCCTATTCTCAAACAACTCATGGCATAAATGAAGGGAAACACACCATCAAGAATACACAAATGCTAAATAACAAATGCTTCAAGGATGAATAAAACCATCTATTCACTACTTCAACTACTTGTTGTGAAGACTAAACTTCTATCCTTCTTAGGTAGTAGTTGCAAGAGTGAATTTGACATCTCTTGTCAAACATCACCAATGACTCCCGTTGTCGAGACCACGACTCAAGGTATCCCATTGATGGCATTTAATCACGAAGGACCAACAAGCTTGGCAATACTTATGACCACTACACCGTGACTAAGCATTTAACCAATTCATGCAATTACACGAGATTGGATAAACGTGCAACGCACATTCATCCAAGAGCATATAACTCTCTCGTTTGCTACACAAATGAACATGACGAAGAATTCAACATCAATCACATTCATCTAGCACATTATCAATCCATCAACACAATCAAAAGCTCTAAATCATACTCATACATTCCTAACAAGAACAGGGGGGAAATCAACCCAAATCCCCCAAACCCTAGATAGCAATTCATACAAGTATTTCATATGCTCAAGCTCTCAACAACATCAATGAAATCAACAATAAACATTCAAAGCACAATAAATGCACAATAGCAAAAACACCAAATAGATAAATATAAATGGTCCTTACTACATAGAAATGGAAGCTTCAATCCCTTGCTCCCAAGATAGAACTAAGCTATAGAACTACAAGACATAATTAAACTATAAAAACTAAGAAAAGAAAGAGAAGAAAACCAAGGGTTTTCAAGCCCTAAAACCAGAGAAAAATGGGCTGGGCAAAGCTGGAGAAGAGGAGGAAAGAGAGTGGTATTTATAGTGCAAAAAAGATAAAGTGGATTTCTGGTCAGTGGCCGTCGCGACTCGCGACGAACATGTTGGTCGCGACGAGTCCGTCGCGACTCGCGACGGGTGCCAGAATTTTGCATGTTTTCTTCTTCTTCTTCATAGTCATCCCTCTCAATCTTCAAGTCTGCAACGGCTCCAAAAATGGTCTTCAACGGCCTCCGGTCTTCATGTCTTCGAAGGGAGTATTCAAAAGTCTTCGAAAGTGTAGTCTTCAATGTCTTCCGGTCTTCGTTGCTTCCGTGTTCTTCCCTCGTCACACAAAATCCAATTAGAAAAGGTAAAAGATCATAAAGTTGCTCTTACCTCTCCTAAGAGAATTTCAAGGTAAAACACAAGCTCTCGATAATAAAAGAGCACAAAAGTGATCCTAAATACTACTAAGTAATGCATATAAAATGGACACATCAGCACCCGTGCTAGCTTTGCCTGATTTTGATAAGGTTTTTGAAGTGGAATGTGATGCTAGTAGCATAGGAATTGGAACTGTACTATCCCAAGAGAATAGGCTGGTGGCATTTTTCAGTGAGAAATCGACCGAGGTTTTGCAGAAGTGGAGTACTTATGATTAGGAGTTCTATGTTGTTTTTAGAGCTCTAAGATAGTGGGAGCATTACCTGATTCAGAGGGAGTTCATTATATCCACTTATCATCAGGCTTTAAAAATTCTTCATAGCCAGAAGATGATTAATAAGATGCATGCTCGATGGGTCAGTTTTCTGCAAAAGTTTCCTTTCATTATTCATCATAAGTCAGGAAAGTCAAATAAGGAGGCAGATGCTTTGAGTAGGAAGACTTATTTGTTGATTACGTTGGCACATGAGATAGTTAGGTTTGAATGTCTGAAGGAGCTGTATGACGGGTTGAATTTAAGGAGATTTGGGTGAAGTGCAACGAGGGTAATATTAATGGAGAATATTTTCATGTGCGTGATGGTTTTCAGTTCAAAGGAGATCAATTGTGCATCCCTAACTCTTCGTTGAGGGAGAAACTCATTTGAGATTTACAGGGCGGCAGTCTTAGTGGTCATTTGGGGAGAAATAAGACCATTGCTAGTTTGGAGGAGAGATATTATTGGCCGCATTTAAAGAGGGACGTGAGCACTATTGTCAAGAAGTGTTATGTCTTCTAGGTTTCTAAAGGTTAGTCTCAAAATACTGGTATTTAAAGGCCTTTACATGTTCCTGAAGACATTTGGCTAGACTTGTCTATGGATTTTGTGATGGGGTTACCCCATACCCAACATGGTTAGATTTTGTGTTTGTGGTGGTGGATAGGTTTTCCAAGATGTCACACTTTATTGCATGTAAGAAGATTGTTGATGCATCCAATATTGAAAAGTTGTTATTTCGGGAAGTTGTTTGTCTTCATGGAGTTCTGAGGTCCATTACTTCAAATAGGGATACAAAATTCCTCAGTCATTTTTGGATTACTTTATGGTGAATGTTTGAGGCTGCTTTGAATAAGAATTCTACAGCTCATCCCCAGACTGACGGGCAGACTGAGGTGACGAATAGAACATTAGGAAATATTATTCATAGTGTTTGTGGTGAGAAGCCGAAGCAGTGGGACTTGGCTTTACCTTAAGTTGAATTTGCTTATAACAGTGTAGTGCATTCAGCTACGGGAAAATCTCCATTTTCTCGTGTTTATACTACAATTCTGAAGCATGTGGTGGATTTGGTCAAGTTGCCAAAGGCTTCCGAAGTGAGCAAGTCAGTAGAAAATATGGCTAAGGAGATTGTGGAGCCGAGGAATCTATCAAGACTCGTTTAGAGGCTACTGGTGCAAAAATAAGGAGGCTGGTGGTAAGCGCAAGAGGCTCAAGGTGTTCAAGGAAGGTGATGAAGTGATGGTGTTCTTGTGCAAGGAGCGGCTCCTAGTTGGTACTTATGGTAAGCTCAAACCACATAAGTATGGTCCATTTAAAGAGTTGCGAAAGATTAATGATAATGCTTATGTGGTGGCTCTTCCGGATACTATGAGCATTTCCAACACTTTTAGTGTGGCTAATATTTATGAGTACCATGAGGATGGGGTTCTATATCCTGATGAGAACTCGGGGTTGAGTTCTTCGGAGTGGGGGAGACTGATGCAGGGTGAATGGCGGAAAAAATTGAAGAACTGATGGGTCGCTGCAAAGGTCTGATACGGTTTCAGAAATTATTCCAAATTTCTTTTTATTTTATTTTTTTGAATTCATTATAGTATTTAAGAATCTCTTGTATTTTTGGAGATTTCACCTTCCATAATAATATTTTTCGAGAATTATTTTCTCTCGGGTGGATTCCAGAACCAAAACTTAAGATTTGTGCTTGCGAATCTTTTTCGATTATTCTGACTGCGTCAGGTTTTCTAAGTGCAGATTTAACCCTATATTTTTTACTAAAGTGTTGATCTAACCCTGTCTTATTAATAAAAGTACTGATCTAACCCAGCCACCATCGATCGGTAGCGGTTGATATTGACTAGTATTGACTGATAGTGATCGGCGTTGACCGGCATTGGCAGACGGCATAGCCTAGGGGTATAATGGTCATTAAAAATATTTTTTTAAACTTGGGGTATTTTTATCTTTTTGAACTAGGTCAACACCGGAATTCCTTTAGTCAACACCAAAATAGTGCAATTTGGTAAATCTGCACCATTGATCAAAATCTTAAGGTAAGTTTAGCACTTTCAGACTTTACATAATTATATCTGCACTTTAAACTTTTAATATGGTTGTTTATGCATTTTCTAAATTTTCTTTTAACTTTCATTTTTCGTTGACACGATGAAAATTTGTACTTGCATGACTTTTCTAAGTCTCTAATTAGGGAAGATAAAAAAAAAAGCTTCTTTAAATTAGTATAACACACATATTGTTATACTAAATATTTTCTTATAACATTCATATGGTTTGTTCGTATGAGCAGTCTAGAGTTAATGACTTCTATGTCAAAACTATTTGCAAAGCTATAATAAAATTAAATAAATAAATCAGTTAAAATATTTAGCACAAAATTTTATTTTAAATCGACTAATCGTTAGA
Organism: Rubia yunnanensis; assembly: GCA_037428765.1. Taxonomy (NCBI): domain Eukaryota; kingdom Viridiplantae; phylum Streptophyta; class Magnoliopsida; order Gentianales; family Rubiaceae; genus Rubia; species Rubia yunnanensis. The sequence continues at coordinate 133,853,389 of CM075062.1, forward strand.
GGGGTCATAGTATAATTAGTATGACTAATGTCATAATTTAATATTTATTTTTATTTATTATAATGAGCTACCTATAATTTTGAATAGCTTTTTAAAATGAATCTCAATATTCATACATAATTATAATATTCCAATATTAACAGTTATAAAAATGAGATTTTCATTTTATGATTGAGAACTTCTCCACTATTAAAGTTGGTAAAAAATAAATCCATACTTTTCAAAATCAAATTTCGCGAGAATTGGGAAACGATATGCACATTCTGTTTCAAAAAATTGCCCTTTCAGTTCTTGCTGAACTAAATGGTCCTCGCATTTTGCAATGGTTCTAACTTATTTTTAGAATGGGTCAATTTTACGATAAAAGCGTGATTACAAATTTACAATATAGTCAATTACAATATTATCAACCAAAAAGTTTTGAAAGTTTTGTATTATGCAGCCTAAACTTTAGGAAAGATCCATTATGCAATTAATATAAATTTAAATTTTGGGGTGGAATTTTTTCCCAAATTTGCTAATAAATCTAAAGATCTGTTGTGCAATTATAAAAAATTGTATATATAATAGAATTTTTATTATTTTTTCATTTCTCCTCCTCTCCGATCGACTGAAATTCATAACCGCCGCTCCGCCACCGCCTTCTCCTTCTTCCATCGACGACGCGGCGGAGCTAGGGCGCCAAATTCCACCGCTCCATCACCGATTCTCCACCGCTGTCACTAATTTACCGTTTTCCACCGTTGTGCCTCAAGCTTCGGTCGAAAGTTGCGAGATCGAGTCGGATCTTCCGCTGCTATGTCGAGCAATTGACAACAGTGTTATGGTGCTCCGGCGAGAAGATTGAGGCGCAGCGACGGCGAGGAGATTGAGTCACAGTCGATCCGAGCTAGGGAACCAATTTATCCTTCTTCTGCTGCTATGTCGAGCAATCGACGACGACGCTATGGTGCTCCGGCGAGGTGATTGAGGCACAGCGATGACGACGATGCGGCAAAAAGAAGCAGAAAACGATGACGACATCTACAAGAAGAAGTAATAGATGATGAGCGCATCGGAAAAAAGGAATAGGTGTTGACTCGTGTGCGATGAATGCGCCGGAACAACAAGGACGACGCGTGTGACTTCACGCGCGACCTTGGACAGCGGATGGCGACCTGAGGCAGCAGACGGCAGTTGCGATTTGAGTTTCTGCTTCATAAGGTGAGGTTTGATATTGTGTTTTACATTTTTCAAATACTTGCTGAGGTATAATATGTTGTTGTTGACTGAGCTTATTTCATAAATGATTGTCTGGTCTAGTGGTTAGTACTATTATTGTTTAGCTAAAGGTCAGGGGTTTGAGTCCCCACTATTGCCTTTAAATAATTTATGTTCTTGATGTACATGCTGAGATTTACTATTATTTGACTGAGTGCATGTTCAATAGTAGTCTTTGGTGTAGTGATTATTGCTCTAGACTTTGAGGTTATAGACCTGGATTCAAATCCCACTAGATTCTCTTTTTAAAGAATTTTTATTCTTGAGGTACTGTAACTTTTTGTTGATATTTTTAGCTTTTTTCCTTCTTATGTTGATGTTTTTCATTATTCGGATGAGATTTAATTTATATGAATTGTGATTCTATAGTTTTTTTTCGGATGGCATGGATTGATATTTGTAGTTTTCTATAAAAAAAATAAATGTTGTTTTTCATTTTCCGGCTGAGGTTTTGGTAATAGGAGTTGATGTTTGTAGGTCTTTTTTTTATGTTGATGTTTTTTCATTTTCCATAAGAGGTTCAAGTGTTAGGAGTTGATGTTAGTACTTTAAAAAAATCGTTGATGTTTTATGATTTTCAGAGTGAATAATTTATACTCTTGAGGTACCGTAGTTTTGTTGTTGATGTTTTCAGTTTTTTCATTCATGGTGATGTTTTTCATTTTCTACATGACTTTTAGGTGATAGGGATTGATGTTTTTATCTTTTTTGATGATATGGTTGATTTTTTGTAGTGTTTTTTTCCTTATATTAACGTTTTTCATTTTTTTTGTTAGTGCTTCAAATGTAGGTTGTAGGTGATTATCTTATAACTTGTGTGTGTTATGAAAAAAAATTGGTGCTTCGAGTACAACTTATAAGTGTTTCAATCGTTTCTTGTAGGTGCTTCAATTGTTGCTTGTAAGTGTTTCAATCGTTGCTTGTTAGGAGTTGATGTTTGTAGCTTTTTTATGATATATTTGATTTTTTTGTATATTTTTTCCTTTTGTTGACGTTTTTCATTTTTTGTTAGTGATTCAAATGTAGGTTGTTGGTGCTTGTTTAATAACCTCTGTGTGTTATGAAAACAAATTGGTGCTTAGAGTACAACTTGTAAGTGCTTCAATTGTTGCTTGGATGATATAGGTTGATGCTTGTAGTTTTTTGTTTAAAAAATAATAATGGGAATTACTAAATGTAGGACTATCGAAATGCAGTCAATCGCCAAAAAAGAAAGATTTGATTGAATATCAAGGAGTTAAGGAATTTAAGTCTTTAGCTTTGTCGATGTTTTAATGATTTTCAATTGATATTTTGTTAACCGTTTTTCAAATTTTTGTTGATTTATATTTGAATATTTTTTGTTGTTTTATTTGATTTTTTTAATATATTTTTTGCTGCAGTTTTTTAATTGATGTTTTATGATTTTTCGTTGATGTTCTGCCAATTTTTGTTGATGTTGCTGCAATTTTTAATTGACTTTTGCACTTTTTAAAAATATTTTTAAATATTTTTATGATTTTTTTGTGCAGATTACATATGACGGGAAATGAAGGGAAAAATTGGACGAAAAAACCCTTGAAAAGTTATTAGTGATAGATCCCTATAAAATAATTAAAGATAGATCCCTATAGAATTATTAAAGATAAATCCCTAGATCTGGAATATTTTTAGAATCGTAAAAAAGACCTATGAATAAAGTTTAACCGGCCGCACACTAAACTTTCAAATCGGAAAAATAGCATCAGCCTAATTACTGAGTAATAAATACCTAGAGAATCGAAACATTTTCTTTGTCGGGAATAGTAATTCAGTAAATGCATCCATTATCCTATTCCTTTCATCGCATCAGAATTCAGAAACCATCTCCTGTTGTTTGAACTGATAATGATAATTAATGTATTGCCCAAAAATTAAAGAACAAGCAAAAATAAGATTGTGTCAAACCTATAAAAATGGAGGGAGTATATAATTGATCAAGCATATTGAATAATGCTTACATTAAAATGGAAAAAATAAATAAGAAGCGAAAAGAGAGGTTAATAAATCTGTTGAATATATTTAATTTTTTCGATCCATTTAAAATTTCTCAAACTTTTATGGCCACCGGGTAAGGGAAAAGGGTTGGGAAATATTGGTTTTTCATATGCTCATGAAAGATGAGGTTTAATTAGAATAATAAAAGATAAAAAGTCTTAGTTGCAATATTAAAAATTTACTATGTAACGTGTAGTAGTTATAAAGTTTATAACCCGAACCCAAAAATTTTATCTTCATTTCTTCTAATTCACACTTTAAACATTAATATTTTTATAAGTTATGAAAAAATCGTTTTTCTAGAGACGAACTCCAGGGTAGGAAACGAGTAAAATAATAAAGTTAACCAAATTTACTTGTCTCTCGTGTTCACCTGTCTTTATAGTGTGGGGGGTGTGTGTGTGCGTGACACAAAACGGTTGACATATCTTGTTGTAGTTGACTTTTAAAAAAACATCTCGTACTATAGTCACGATTATTTTGATTATGTTGTGATTTTTGCTAATTTTACACTAATTTATTGAGAAATTAGTAAAGAATTTGATGTGGGAAGTAAGAAATAGAGAATGGAAAAGAATATAAGATAGAGAAAAAGATAAGATGAGAAGAAGTGAGAAATGAGATAATGGGGGGTACATTTTTCTTCATTCTCTAAGGAGGTAATTATAGTAGAATTCATTTTCTAAGGAGACAATTATAGTAGAATTCGGGGTAATGTTATAGTATTCTCATTCGATAAATAAATATTGATATAATCAATTATCACAAATCTAACTTATTACTGATTATATTTTATTATTCCTAACAGATTCAACATAATAAATGGGAAAAATGTATACATGTTGTCATTTTCTAGCCTAAGGCCCCGCCCCAAGTGACACTTATGCAATTTCTTGTTACTCCCCAGTTTTTTATTTGTAATGATATGATAATTTAAATAAACGAAATAAATGAAGTATTGGAATGCTAAACTTATACTCCCTCCATTTCATCCAACGGGCACACTTTTTTGTTAACTTTTTCTGATCATATTTAACCAACGATAACTTTAGGTACGTATATTAATGGTGTGTACGTATATTAACGGTGTGTTAAAATTTAAAATTTAGAAAATACATCATGCAGGAAATTCAATAATATCTCACATGATTATATTGATGTCTATATACTAGTTGGAATTTATGGTCTGTGAAAAAATAAGGGTAATGATTGTGTGTCTTTATTCATGACCTCGGGGTACATTATATAGTATTACAAAATACCTATACAAGCTAGGAAAAGGAAATAGAATCGAATTACAATTACAAGTAATATTTATATTCCTTAACACCCTCCCTCAAGTTCGAGCATGGGGATCAGAAATGCCCAACGTGCCAAGTAATGAATGAAACCGGTTACGTCCGAGAGCTTTGGTAAACAAGTCTGCAGGTTGATCTGTAGTGCGGATATGATGAGTAACTATAGTACAGACTGCACAAGATCCCAGACAAAATGACAATCAACTTCAATATGCTTCATACGTTCATGGAACACTAGGTTTGCTGCAATATAAAGATTAGATTGACTGTCACAAAACAAACGCATAGGAGCAGTATGTGCAACCCCTAAGTCTTTCAGTACAGACCTAAGCCATAACAACTCACAACAGGTAATAGCCATAGCACGATACTCCGCTTCAGTTGAATACCGAGAAACCGTAGGTTGCTTCTTGGTCTACCAAGAAACCAAAGAATCACCAATCATCACAAAGTAACTGGAAAGAGAACGTCGGGTAATAGGGCAAGCGGCCCAATCAGAATCACAATAAGCAGTCAACTGTAACGCACTACGGGAAGAGAGAAATAAACCCTGACCAGGATAGCTCTTCAAGTAGTGCAACATACGAACTGCAGCTTGCCAGTGAGGAACATAAAGGGACTTCATGAATTGAGCAAGTGTGTGAACCGAATAACTAAGCTCAGGATGCGTGATGGTAAGTTATATCAGGCGCCCAACCAGTCGCCTGTACTGCTCAGGATCATGGTAAAGCGGGTCATCAACACGCGCTAGATCGTGTCGCTGCTCCATAAAAAGCCAGTCGGTTTAGAGGCATACAAACCCATATCAGATAAAACGTCCAAGGCATATTTCCTTTGCGAAAGAAACATCCCCTCCGGTCTTCTAGCAATCTCTATGCCCAAGAAATACTTAAGTAAACCAAGATCTTTCATATGGAAAAAAGAAGTCAAGTATTTCTTGAACTCAGAGATAAGCGCAAAAGAGCTTCCAGCAATGACCAAATCATCCACATAAACCAGAACATGCAAAGAAACCGATCCACGGGAAAAGACAAACAAAGAGTAATATGCCTTGCTCTGAACAAAACCAAATGCTCGTAAAGCCTGAGCCAACTTGGCAAACCAATTTCTATGAGCCTTGCAAAGACCGTAAAGAGATTTCTGAAGGCGACAAACCTGACCATGGGGCGTGGCATAGCCTGTTGGGGTCGCACAAAAACCTCTTCATGCAAATCACCATGCAAGAAAGCATTATGGACATCCATATGATGCAGTTCCCAACCACGAATGACCGCAATAGATAAGAATAGGTGAACAGAACTCATCTTCGAAACCGGAGTAAATGTCTCAGTACAATCGATCCCCTTAACTTGGCAATTCCCGAGAACCACTAGGCGTGCCTTATGACGTTCAATAGTACCATCTGACTTGAACTTTGTCTGGTAAACCCATTTGCAACCAATCGCCTTCTTATCCAGAGGCAGAGGGGCCAAAGTCTAAGTCTGATTGCGCTCAAGCGCAATAAGCTCTTCAGTCATAGCATCTCGCCAATGAGCATGTTGTGATGCCTCAGAATAAGTGGTGGTATCTGCACTAGACGTTACTGCACCCAAAAATCTAGAATGCATACTAGAAAAATTATCACAATTTACATAATCAGTAAGATGATAGAGAATACTCGAGGATTGTGATGGTGCATGAGTTAACGTAGCAGTATGAGGGGGGTCTTCAGTAGTAAGAGCACACGCATAATCATTACAATCATAATCTTCCAAATAAGAAGGAGGTCGGCGAGCGCGAACACTCTGTCTGATAGGAGGCAACTCAGCGGCGGGAGGAGACGTCGGAACAATCGATGAAACAGGCGGTGAAGCTGACAGAAGCAAACGTTGAGCGGTATTAGTCAGTGCCGGAGATACCGCATTGGGTGGAAGAGTAGAAGGAGTCACCGGAGATGGAGGTGCGTGAGGTGCATGATCGCTGGTTATCGGTGACGTCTCAGGCGGTGCATCGTCAGGCCAGACTGTCAAGGGTTGCCGGTGATCTGGGCAGTTGTCGGAACTGGAGAAGTGGCCGGCTGTGTAAGCACGGTGGAATCCGATGATAAGGGTACAATGACGGCCGATTGGACAGGAGCAACAGTCGACGGGACCAGTGGTGCCGCGATCTAGGCATGTGACTCCGGCGGTGTTGGAATTGATGCCAGCAATGAGGAGGTGGTGCCACCGTGATCGACGGAAGAGGTTGATGTTGGAGTTGCTGCATACGGGAACTGGTCTTAAAAAAAATTGGCATCCCGACTGTTAAAGATGATGTGGGATTCTAGGTCAAAAAGGCGATAGCTTCTCTTTCCAGCAGGATAACCAAGAAACAAACATCGCTGACTTCTTGGGTGCAAACTTGTCGCGGTATCTGGGAACGTGAGCAGCAAAACACAAGCATCCAAATACCTTTGAAGATGAGTAATTTGGAGTTTGTCCATATAGCATCTCAAAGGGAGTGCGACCATTGAGATATTTCGTAGGTGTCCAATTAATCAGATAAGCAGCAGTAAGAACACATTCTCCCCAAAACTCGATTGGAAGACTGGCTTGAAACCGTAAGGCATGTGCCACGTTGAGTAAATGGTAATGCTTTCGTTCAACTCTACCATTCTACTGTGGTGTATCAATCATAGATGTCTCAAATATGATCCCAGATTTAGCAAAATGAGATCTCAAAGGGAAAAATCCAGTCTCGTTGTCAGCTCGGACATGCAGTATAGTTCAGCCCCATTGATTCTTTACCAGAGCACAAAATTCCAAAAATCTAGATGCTACTTCTAACTTAGCCACTAATAAATCAACCCAAACAGCTCGGGAATAATCATCAACTATTGTAAAAAAATTAAATGCACCACTAGAAGATAGTGTTCTATAAGGACCATAAACATCACAATGTACTAATTCAAATAATGCAGTAGCATTTGTAGAACTCAATGGAAAACTATGTCTAGTCTGTTTTGCTCTATAACATACAGAGCAAGGTATAGTAGTATGATTTGTGCTAAAATCAAGAGTAGGAATAGAAGACAACAGCATAGATGATGGATGACCAAAAAGTTGATGCCATAAATCAGATGAAGAAACCGAAGCAATTGTCGGAATAGACTGCATGATATGAGGATGAAGGCGAGTATCCAACAGACGAAGCCATTAAACCCCCCTTGCTGTTCACTCACGCCAATCACAATCCTCGTACTGATTTTCTGTAAAATACAATAATTTTCAGTAAACAAGGCTAGACATTTCAAGGCGGATAACAATCTAGAGTATGATAATAAATTGCATCGCAAAGTAGGTATGTAGAGCACATGAGTAAGGGTGACATCACCAAAATAAATAGAACCATATTGTGTAGCAGATGACACAGATCCATCCGGAAGTATAACATTCACAGAATTGGTAGCAATAGTAAAGTATGAGGCTCCCGAATGTGATATGAGGCTCCCAAATCAAGAATCCAAGGTTAAGTATACTTACCTGACCCATGGTCAGATAACGAATTAAACTGATTAAATAAATGTATGGTTATACTCCATTGGTCGTCAGACAGAGCAGACCCAAAATCAGATCGAGTAGAGACACCAGAGGAGACGGTCATCGCAAACCCTTGCGGCGACATCACTACACCGGCAAAAATAGCCATAACACAATTTATTTTGTTTAAAAACAAATAAAATAAATTGCGTCCAAGTAGAGACAACAATTAGGTAGATATAGCAACCCAGATGCAGAAACCAATATGCAGAAACAACAAAGGAGCATGCGTCCATGTACTGGTGCGTGGAAACACCCACTGCTAGAGGGGAGGGCGTGTGTGGCTCTACCGCGCGTGAGTTCACACGCTTTTGATGGTCGCGCGTGTGAATCTCACCCACGCCTTTCTTCCTGAGCGAAACAGCAAACGTCATCGGACGCAGTTGATGGCAAGCTCTGGACCGAGTTGCTGGAGCAAAATAGGACACGGCTCGGCGCCAATCGTCGGACGGCGGTTGGTGGCGAGCTCGTCGGTTGGCAGAGATCGGCAGTTGACTGCGGTTGATGGCGAGCTCAGCGGTTGGCAGAGATCGGCAATGGGCAGCTCTAAGACGGAGATAGAAGCGGGCAGAGAGGCTTTGCCGGAGACAGAGGCAGAGAGGCTTTTCCAGAGACAGAACGAAGACGCGTTTAAAAAAATTTATTTAGAGAAAAGCAACTCAGATCGGCTGCGCGTATGCACGGACGATGGTGGCAGTGTTTACGGGAAATTTAAGATGGAAAATTTAGGTTTGTAGGCTCGGGATTTTAAGCTCTGATACCATGTGGGAAAATAAGGGCAATGTTTGTGTGTCTTCATACATTATATAGTATTACAAAATACCTATACAAGCTAGGAAAATGAATAGAATCTAATTACAATTACAAGTAATATTTATATTCCTTAACATGATCAAACATACTTAGAGAAAGTTGACTAAAAAGTGTGCAGATTCGAATGAGACAAAGGGAGTAACAAAATTAATTAACTTCGTGTAGAGATGACTCGTTTTTTTTTGGTTTATTAAACTTTAACTTAGTATGCTTATGTTGACATCGTAAAATTTTCTTTTCTTTGTAATCTTTGAACCAGAACTATCATTAGACTTAATAGTCAAAATTAACACTCAAACATACATCTTCATATTTCTAGTCTATGTAAAAATGTAAGGGATAAGTGTCAATATAATTCTATTTAATTGATTAAGTGTCAATATAATTCTATGATAATTTTTAGTGCAAATATAACTCTAACTAAGTAATGAAAGTGCCCATATAACCCTCAGATTCCATTTCCGGCATTGACCACAATTTTCCGGCATTGACTCTATGTGAATTGACCAAAATACCCTTTGGGCTAACTCTGAAATTAGGTGGACATTTTTACCCGGACTGCCGTTGGACCGCCACCAGAACATGTAGGATTATATCAGCACGTTATGAAATCTTATTGGGTTATATCAGCACATTATGAAATCTTATTGGGTTATATCAGCACATTCCTAGTGTTTATAGGGTTATATCAGCACATTCCTAATGTTTGTAGGGTTATATCAACACATATGTAATGTTTGTAGGGTTACATCAGCACATTCTTAAAACTTATAGGGTTATATCATAATATATTATAAATATTAAGTGTGTGGTACTCGGTTGGCCTTAACGGGCGACCACGACATCGTATACACCCTTATAAATCATAACAATATCTTATACAACATAAAATTTGACATGATGACACCATCATTAATATTAAACACCATTATGACATATCATAGCCTCATTTCAAAACTTATCAACATTAAAAACCTAGGTCGAAGAACACAGCAAAATAACAATCACACACAACACCAAAGGTAATCCAATCATCAATCCAGACTAAACACAACAAAATAAACAAAATATCATTTAAACCCCTATATTCTATAGTATGTGCTGATAAGACTATACATTTTTTCACTAATGTGCTGATATAACCCTATAAATTTTAGGAATGTACTGATTTAACCCTACCAATTTTTCTAATGTGCTAATATAACCCTACCTAATCCGGTGGCGGTCCGGCGGAGGTTAGGCGGCGGTCCTAAGGGTAATACCGTCATTTCTTTTTTTGTATTTTATTTTTTTTCATAAGGGCAAACATGTAATTTTACAAAATTCAAGCTAAAAGTTGCCAGAGAAGTTGTATTGGCACTTTCACTAACTAGATAGGGTTATATTGGCACTTTCGAATATTGAAAGGTTATATTGGCACTTATGTCAACTAGGTAGGGTTATAAAAGCACTTTTTTCAAAATGTAATTAGTGTTAGCAATCAAATGACTTGCTCCTGCATCTGATGCATGATGCCATTAGAGCTGCCAATTTGGATATTCGTGTCGTGTTTGGGTTCGGGTCAAACAAGTTTAGGTTGTAATGTGTCAAAGTCTATTTTTAGGTCGGGTTGGGTTGAAACGTGTCGAAGTCTATTGGTCGGGTCGGGTCTAGTCAAAACGTGTTCGAGTTGAAATGTGTCAAAATCTGTTTGTTGGGTCAAACTACTGTCAAGTCGGGTACTGAATTTTCGTAATAAGCTCATACTTAACGTTAAATAAACATCAATTACATTTTATTTTCGTCACAAATCTAACATATAAATGATTGCATCAATATATAATAACCAGGGCAACTTTTTATGAGCGCACTTGTCTTAATAAGAGCAAAATATACATATGGATACATTAAATTATATAGTCTTAGATCATATAACTCGCAATTATACTAAGATTTTGTCAACTATCGGGTCAAAATTGAGTTTTGGGTTGAGTTCGATCGTGTCAGGTTTGGGCTTGGGTCCAGATTATCGGGTTAGAATTGGGTTTTGGGTTGAGTTCGCTTGTGTTGTGTTTGAATTATGGTATCTCGAGTTATAATATAGTTGTGGTTGAGTTCGGTTGTGTCGGGTTCGGGCTTAGGCTAAAACCTCTCGGGTCAGAATCAGGTTCGGGGTTGAGTTTAATCGTGTCTGTCTGGGTCAGATCAGAGATTGACAATTCTAGATGACAGCGTCTATGACCACCATTACCATCACTATCATACCATCACAACACCAGTGTCAAGGCACCGACGACAATGAACAACCAGAAAATTGTCAAAACTGTTTTTGTGCTACCACTGTGAAAACACCACTATTTTATATGGATTTTTTTTTGGAAAAGACCTTCTTTACATAGGTTTATGGAAAGACGTGGTTGAATTATATTTATAGAAAGGTAAAGCGTTTTAGTAGTGATATTAAAATTTTATTATGCAACATGTAATAGTTATAAGTTTATGACCCGATTAATGCAACTCAAAAATTTAATCTTGAATTCTTCTCATTTACCATTTAAACCTTGATTTTATCATAACTCATTGAAATGTCGTCTTTAATAAGATGGGCTGAATTTTTATTAATGAAAATATAAACATGTGTAAAAATACATGGTGCAAGATAGTTGTTTGGTTATAAAAAGATATAAAATAATCAGCCCAGCATCAATTAGGTGGTACCCTAGCATTTTTTAAATCTAATCTAGCATGTCCACACATCTAGTAAGCCGTGCAATTTTGTCAATACAACCAAAGGGAAACACTCCTTAAAAAATACACTGATTTTATTCTACTATTTTTGTGGTCCATTTCTACCCCATGGCCTAGAGCTTTATACATCGGATTACATCTTCAATTATTTATATGTTCCAAGTCCACATTGAGGAGAGAAGAAAGCAGGAAGAGAGGGAGGGAGGCTAATTTGATTACCTCGTTATTAACTGTAGAGCTAGATCCACCTTCCCCATTTAACTCTGAGACCTGGCTCAAAGTGAAAAAGGCAAAAATAAGTTATTAACCAAAAATTAACAGGAACCCAACAATCACTTGATGGATGCAATAGCTAGACCCCAAACCAAGATGCCACATGACAATCACCATAGTATGCAAAAAAGTGTCTCAATAATTCGAATTTATCACAGAGCTCTCAAGTGGGAGCATAGAGGTAATGCAAGTTCACAAAGGCGTTGTACAACATCATCTTAAAAAACTCATCACCAATCAGCATACAGGAGCATAATGAACTTTTAATTTGCAACATGAGCCACTTGGACTAGTTTATCTCAACAATAAAGGATTAACTTCAACACCAAAGAAAAATACCTCGTCATGCTCCATCTTTTCCTTCAACCCAGAGCACCAACCCTGGAAAAGGAATCACCAAAGCAGCAAGGAAAAATTAGAACACATATACAATAAGCAGATGAACAAGAATCCCAGAAAAAAAAACCTCAGCAACAATTGCACTAGCCTCAGTCGCAGCCAGATCATGCAAAGCTTTACTCAGTGCTTCTTCAGCTTGTTTCAAGGCATTATTCATGCCATTCTCGCGCTCAAATGTAAGATGCCGGGGTGAACGTTTCTGACTTGGTCATCCTCTGCTCCTGCTGCCGCTGTGGTAACCCTCCCTCTCGCCGCCGCTACCCTAGCTCTGCCACCCCCTAGCTCCGCCCTAGCTCCGCCACCTCCTAGCTCTGCCCTAGCTCCGCCTGAAACCCACGCCACCAGTCACCAGAAAGAACCGTGCGTCACCGCTGCCCTAGCTCTGCCACCCCCAACCTCCTAGCTCTGTCCTAGCTCCTCTAAAAACCCACGCCACCAGTCACCAGAAAGAACTGTGTGCCACCGCTGCCCTAGCTCCGCCACCCTCTACCTCCGCCCTAGCTCCGCCAGAAACCCTATCCCCAGCCACACCGCGCCACTTCACCGCTGCTACTCCACAACCGCTCCAGTCCGCATTCGTTCCGCCGGTCTATCGCGCCGCCGACTCATCTCCAATGGAGCCAACGTTGCCCACACCAATAGAACCACGGTCGATCGTGCCAGTCGAGCAACGGCTAGGAAAACGAGGAAAGAATTTTTGGAAGAAAGAAATTTAAAAATGAGGGTCAGGTGTCCTTTTTGATTTTTTGATTTTCTTACACAGTGGTATAATAGTCATTACACTTATTTCCTGCCATTTTTTATGGCAAAGTCTTGAGAAAAATGGTATTTCCATAAACTCATGGAAATACGGGGTTTAATTAGAATAATATAAGGTAAAAGATCTTAGTTGCAATATTAATTTTATTATACAATGTGTAGTAGTTATAAAATTTATAACCTGATTCATACAATCCGACAAGTTTATCTTCGTTTCTTCTAATTTGCCGTTTAGACATTGGTCTTTTCATGACTTATGGAAAGACCGTCTTTCAAGAGACAAACTCTTTCAAAAGACGTGGTTGAATTATATTTATAGAAAGGTAAAACGTTTAGTAGTGATATTAAAATTTTATTATGCAACATGTAGTAGTTATAAGTTTATGACCCGATTAATGCAATTCAAAAATTTAATCTTGTGCCATTTAAACCTTGGTTTTATCATAACTCATTGAAATGCCGTCTTTAATTAGACAGGCTGATTTTTTATTTATGAGATATAAACATGTGTAAAAATACATTGTGCAAGGTAGTTGTTTGGTTTTTAAAAGATATACCCAGCATACGAAGTTTGGGCTGAGCCCAATAGAAACAAACTCTTTCTCTTGCTCATTCGAGAGGGAACGAGATGAGTCTAGAAAGCTCGATCATCTGGAAACTCCCAGGTGCCGCGAGAAACAGTCATCCAGAGAATGCTCGAACACTGCACTTACTTGCAAACACCTATAAATATCCGCCATAGCCTATTCCTCAAACCATCAACAAATTCATCACCAAATCGCTCAAACAAGAAGAAAATCTCTATTCCATCTAATTGAAGAATGTCGCTCATCCCAAGCCTCTTCGGTAACCGCCGGAGCAGCCCCTTCGAGATGGAAATTTGGGATCCGTTCAAGGACTTCCAGTTCCCTACCTCGAGCGAGGCGTCAGCGATCGTGAACGCGCGCGTGGACTGGAAGGAGACTCCGGAGGCGCACGTGTTCAAGGCGGACGTCCCCGGGCTGAAGAAGGAGGAGGTGAAGGTGGAGATCGAGGACGGCAACGTCCTGCAGATCAGCGGCGAGAGGAACGTGGAGAAGGAGGATAAGAACGACACGTGGCACAGGGTGGAGCGCAGCAGCGGGAAGTTTACCCGGAGGTTCAGGCTGCCGGAGAATGCGAAGGTGAGCGAGGTGAAGGCGGCGATGGAGAACGGCGTGCTGACGGTTACTGTGCCTAAGGAGGAGGTTAAGAAGCCTGATGTCAAGGCTATTGACATCTCCGGCTAGAGCATACGCTGTATTGCGTCTTTTGCTGCAAAATTGGGTTCTATTTTGCCATCTCTGTGTGTGGTGTTTTCTAGTGTTCTATTTTTCCATCTGTGTGTATTTTTGTAATGCTTTTGAGATGTACTAATAAATGGATGGAAATGGTAATCACGGTAATTGTATTTTTTTATGTAAAAAATTTTCTATTTTATAAATTAAAATAGAGTCCGTCTCTTGAACAAACGGTCTTTTCATAAGTCATGGAAAAATTAAACCTGAAATGAATATAAAATTTTTGGGTTGTATGAACTGAATTATAAATTTTATAACCACTACATGTTACATATTAAATTTTTAATATTGCAACTAAGACCTATTACCTTATATTAATCTTATTAAATTTTATCTTTTTATAAGTTTATGGAAAGATCATTTTTTCCAAGGCTTTACCATTAAGATAAATAATAATGTATATTTAAATTTGAAATAAAATATAATATAATAAAAAATTATAGTATTTAAGTTTTTATTTTTTAAAATTTTTATATTTAATTTGTAGTTCAACAAATATTGCCGTAACTTAAAGAACGTCACTTAAGAATATGGCATCTTTCAGGTCAAAGTCTAAAGTGTATTTCATTTAAGGTGTGCGATTCTAAGGTGCGATACTGTGTGTGATTCTCTGCTTCTTTCTAACCCTCTTCTTTCTATCCGTTATTTGCTGGTAACGGCTACTGAGCCGGTTTCGGCTTCTGGCCATTTCGCCATCGGCGGAGCCTAGTCTCGTCGGTCGAGATGGCGGCTAGTACTGTCAATCAACCTCCTCCACCAAAAATCTTTGTCGCAGCTCTTCAAACCAAATCTCCCCCTCTTTCAAAAAAAGCTACCTGGTAACCCTGAGCTTATTCCAAAATCCACTCATCTTGGAGACCCTGCTTGCCTATATTCTGAAGAGCAAATCGCAACGCTGTCGGCCCATTATTCTAGTGCTCTAGTTGGTAAGTTTACCAAAGGTAGGTTCTCCATGGAGCAGATGGAGGTAGCTCTCAAAACAATCGGGTTCGAAGGTAAGTATCAGTTAGGCTCTCTGGATTTTAAACATGTGCTAATCAGATTTGAGCAGGTTAACGACTATCAACGATGTTGGATGAAGGGTATATGGAATTTCAATGGCATACTTCTAAAGATGCTCAAGTGGACTCCTGAGTTTTCAACTCAAAAAGAATCTCCTATCGTTCCCATTTGGTGTACTATCAAGGAAGTGCCGTTATACTATTATTATAATTCTGCTTCCATTGAGGCGATTGGCAATAGTATAGGCAACTTTATAAAGAACGATTTTGCTACAGAAATGCTTACTAGGCCCTCTGCAATCAAATTTTGTGTCGAAATTGATTTACAGAAACCACTGTGTCAGTACATTAGGCTTGGCTCAATTTCGAATAATAGGAAGTTTCGAATAGAGTATGAAGATATTCCCCTTTATTGCAACCACTGTGCTAAACTGGGTCATTCTTTGGTCCAATGTAGAGCTATCTCCCAAACTACTAATGATAGAATTGAGGAAACTAACATAGTTCATATCCAACCTCATCCCCAGTGGCAGGCAACTGGTAAAAAATTTAATATTCCACCTTTGATCACCGATTCTATTAATGATCTTTCTACCCCTGTCTCTGATAAGGCTGTTAGGAGCTCTGACTTTCATTCTCAATATAATTATCCGATAGAGGTCCTTAGAGCTCCTGTGAGTGGCAGATCTCTGGCATCAAATAACCGATCTATAGAGAGCCCGGATAATTCTATCTCTAGATTACTGAAGGAAACTGAAATTTCTAAACCTGCACTGATGCCTTATGCTAAAGATGATCTGCAAATTGGTAGACTTCGGTTTCCTCTGAAGGACTCTATTAATAACCCTACACTTTCCCTAAATGGAAAGATGTCAAACAGATTTTCTGTTTTGCAGGAAGAAGATTTATGCTTGCAAGATCAGGAAGGAACTAGTGAGCCAATATATGAAGATTTGGACAATTCTCCTGATCTGGCCAACACTGATCAACAAAATCTCAATGCTTCTTCTGTCTTAGAGCCCCCGGGTAAGTTTGATCACCAAGGTAAGGCTAAAAATAAAAAGATAACCTATCTTAGTCAATTGAATAAGATGTTACTAAGATCGGCCACAAAAGGTAATAAATCAGGTGAAATATGACATCTAATGTTAATGTTAATTTCCTGGTTTGGAATCTACGTGGTATGGAAACATCAATGCTTAGACTGATCAATCTAGTTAAACTTAAGAAAATCCAATTGCTATGTATAATTGAACCCATGCATGACAATTCAAAAATTCAATCCTATATGAGTGCACTTAATTTTCCCAATAATCTATTTCTTCCAAATGGGAAAATCTGGCTTCTCTGGTCTAATCTCCTATCTGTTTCACTCCTTACTTCTCATGAACAATTTATGCATGTGGACATATCCCATCAATCATTAAATCTTTGCATGGAGGCTGTTTTCATTTATGCATTAAGGAATAGAGAAGGTAGGAAGGCATTATGGAAGGATTTACAGCCGATATCTAAGGGCGATACTATTTTCATAGGTGACTTTAATACAATTACTTCTGTGTCTGAATATAGAGGCCCTTCTAATCCTGCGCTAGGTAGTATTAGAGATTTTGATACCTGGATTAACACCAATGGAATACAGGAAATTAATACTGTGGGTAACCTTTTTACTTGGTGTAACTCTAGACTGAGAAACCCAACCTCTAAAAGATTAGACAGAGGCCTTTGTACCCTATCATGGAGCTCTAAATTTCCTTCTTCCTCCATCCAGATTCTAAATAGGCATACATCGGACCACTCACCTCTCCTCCTACAGCTGTCCAACTTAGTACCTTCTTTCCCAAATCCTTTCAGATTTATTAATGCTTGGTTCCAAAGGACAAAATTTTTAAGTGTAATTCAGGAAAATTGGGATAAGCCAATTCAGGATAAAGGCATGGTTAGGTTCTACTTAAAATTGATTAGGCTTAAAAAAGTGATTAAAACATGGAATAGAGAGTGTTTTGGCAATATTGATTCAAATGTAACACTAGCTGAGGAAGCTTTAAGAATTCAGGAACTGGTTTTTGATTTAAGTCCAACACTGCCTGAACGTGTTATACTAAATCAAAAAAAAAAGCATTGCTGCTTAGGGCTTTAAAGGAGAAAGAAAATTTTTGGAAGCAAAAAGTGAGACTCAAATGGCATAAGTTGGAGGATAATAATACTCAATTTTACCATAAGGTAGTGCAGGAAAAAAAATGTAAGTTGCAGATCAGTAAAATTAAAAATCAAGCAGGTCAGTGGTTAAATACACAAACTGATATTCAGAAGGAGGCAATTGCATATTTTTCAAGTTTGTTAACTGAACCTAACCAAAACAATGCTGATACATACTGCTCTCACTTTCTTAGTCAAATCCCAAAAATAATTACTGATAGGGATAATCTAACTTTAACTGCTCCAGTTTTAGAATCTGAGTTAGAAGCTGTGATTAAAAGTTTAAATAGTAACAGCAGTTCAGGGCCAGACGGTTTCACACCTAAATTCTATAGCAAATGCTGGTCTTTCATTAAACAAGATCTAATAGAGGCTGTCAATGACTTCATCTCAGGTTCTGACATCCCGAAAGGAATATCTAGTACATGGATTACCCTAATTCCAAAAAAACCAACACCTAGCTCTTTCGGGGATTTCAGACCTATCAGCTTATCAAATGTCCTAAACAAAATATGTTCTAAGGTTTTAATGGAAAGGCTGAGACCTTATATGGACATCCTGATCTCTCCTAACCAATCTTCATTCTTGAAGAAGAGAGATATTACTGACAACATCTTGTATTTACAGGAAATGATCAGGTTTCTAGATAAAAATAATAGAATTCCTAATTGTATACTGAAATTAGACCTAATGAAAGCGTCTGATAGAGTTAACTGGCAGTTCCTTAGGAAGATTCTAATTAGATTTGGTTTTAATGGGACTTTTTTAACTGCGGTTATGAGTAATTTATCTCAGGCTTATTTCTCTGTCCTTGTAAATGGGAATCCAATAGGCCTTTTCCAAGCTACTAGAGGTATTAAACAAGGTGATCCGCTCTCTCCTTTTCTTTTTAATATTTTCTCTGAAGCTTTCTCTAGAAGTTTATCCTTTATATTCTCTAATAATAGTCTCATTCGTTTCCAATTACCTGCCTCAATCCCTGCAGTTTCCCATTTAATGTATGCAAACGACACCATTATCTTTATACAAGCATCTAAGTCTAATCTGATTAAAATTAAAGCCTTCTTAGATATCTTTGAAGTTACCTCGGGACAGAAGTTCAATTTTGACAAATCTTATTTTTATCTGAGTAAAAGGGCATCGAATTTAAAGATTAATCAGGTTAGATCAATCCTAAAAATGAAAAAAGGCTCCTTTCCATTTAAGTACCTTGGCTGTCCCATTTTTCAGGGTAGAACTCTTAAAAGATACTTCCAACCATTAATGGCAAACCTTGGTATTAAGTTACAAAGTTGGAAGAATAAGTGGCTTAGTGCTGGGGGTAAGATGGTACTAATTAAACACTGCTTATATTCTTTGCCACAGCATTTATGGGCTGTTACTAATCCCCCCAAAATTATAATTCGAACATTTGAGAAAAGATTAGCAAGGTTCTTTTGGGGAGAATTAGATGGGAAAAAGAATAAAATCCGAAAAAGATGGTCTGCAATTTCGATTTCAACTGATTTAAATGGACTTGGTTTTAGATCTATTAAGGCCATTATTGATACCTGTTCAGCTAAACTGTGGTGGAAGAGCCAACTAGGAACCACTCTATGGTCTAAATTGCTATGGTCTATTCCTTTTTCTCATAGGAAATCAGTTACTTGGAAAAGAATTCTTTTCATTAACTCCTTTGCAGAAAATAACTCCGTAATTATTCATGGCAAAGGTACCTGCAGTTTCTAGTCTGCTAATTGGTGTCCTAGGGGTCCTCTGATTAATTATATCCCTGAGCACATAGTATCTGCTATGCCATATTTGTCTGTGGCAGATTTCAGCAGTAATAAGGCCATTATTTTAGCTCAGATTGGTTCTTTTCTGGAACATGATACTTGTTCTTTTCTTCAGGATTCAGAGCTGACTATATAGAGGGAAGATAGACTGATATGGAAGACTAAAGCCTCTGGTAATTTCACATCTAAGTCAACTTATATGGCTCTAACTCAAGGATCAGGTAACTTTCCTGCTTGTAAATTTATTTGGAACAATGCTCTATAGAAGAAGATCTCAATTTTTACATGGAAACTGTTGCAATCCTTTCTTCCCTTCGATGGTGTGCTTATTACCTGTGGTTTCAGTCTAGCATCTAAGTGCCCTGCCTGTTGTAGTACAGATTCAATTCACCATTTCTTTATTTCATGTCCTATTGCTCAGGCTGTCTGGAGTAACATAGCATATATAGTCCACTTTCATCTAAATATCAATCATTCCCTTTCTGGAAGATTTTTTCTCTTCTGGAATAGCCATGATTTATCTAGCTGGATGCACTTTATCTGTAAAATCCTTCCATCTCTCACATGTTGGTCGCTTTGGAAAGCCAGAAATAAGTTCATATTTGATAACATGCCATTCTCTTCAGAGCTAATTAGTAAAGAAGTACATGAGCTAATAAAACTGGCTTTTTTAACTACTCCTCGGACATATTTCTCTCATTCTGCTATTGCATCCCCTCTAAGCCATTGGATTCCTTTTATTAGACCTCCGCCGAAGCCTAATATATCTACTATTTATTGGGAGAGGCCTCCATTGGGGTCAATCAAAATTAACATAGATGCATCATGGTTTCCAAACAAGGCAGGTGCTGGTATGATAGCTAGAGATAGCTCGGGTGCTCCGATTCATATAGTTTCTGTCTCTATCTCTGCTGCTTCACCTCTGGAAGCCGAAATTAAGGCTCTGTTACTTGCTTGCAATAATTTACATGTTTTTGGTCAAAATTGCATTCTTGAAACAGACTGTAAGTTGGTCGTCATGATGATCAACGATCCCTACTCTGCACACTGGAATCTTTTTGATTTGGCTTATAAAGTTAAAACACTATTAGGTTGTGCTCACCTTAAACACGTATTCAGAGAGGGTAATTCTGTGGCAAATGCAATTGCTAAACATCACACTAGCTATTTTCAGAGCCTTAATCTTCATAATATCCCCCAGCACATCAAGGGTCTGATTTCATTAGATAGGTTACAAACTCCGCAAATTAGAATGCATAAACATGCTTTGCCTAAGGATTGATACTGCTAATCAATATTTTTTCATGCCGGTTCAGGGTTTGGATCTTACACTCAATCATCTACTACTAGCTCTTGGAAGCTCAGGGATTCCTACTCTTCTGATCTTACCTGCTGGATATCCGATTCTGTTCTCACTAAAGTAAACACTGTAGCGGTCGTCGGCTGCTAACCTTCTCCAACGGTGTGGATGAGGGTTTGGATCTTACACTTAATTCAGTTACACTCCAATGGTCCCCCTCAACGCAAGTTTGGCACACATTTGATCTGGAACTGATATTTCCAGAAACTCTTAATTTTAGGCTATTACTTCAGTTCCAGAAACTCTTAATTTTAGGCTATTACTTCTTGTGATTGAAGTTGCCTGGCTGGAGGGGAGAATTAACACAAGGGGTGGAGATTCTCTCCTTCGGATCGCAACTTTATCATCTATCCTTTTTTTGCTAGGATAGTTGCTACACAAGTACTAGATTTAGAATTGATAGGACTTTTGGGGGCAACTATGTTGCTTCATCTTGTATTATGATCAAACTGTACTGTTCTGTAAATCCTATTCATCATTGATTAGGCTTGGGGAACCTCTAATATATTCTCCCCCACCCTCGGGTGTTCTCGTTAAAAAAAATGGCATCTTTCAGGTAACCTCAATAGTGTATTAAATTTGAATCAAACTTGATCTATCAAACCAATTTAATCCAGGGAAAATCTGTTTCCCTAAAAACAAAAAATTCAAGGCAAAACTTAACCCCAGGACTTGGATACCGATTTTGGATGATTTTTTTTATAGTCTTCAAAATATAAATGCAATACCACTACCACAAAGACCCCCCTTTAGCACCATTTTTTTTTCTAACACTGGTTTTTTTGTAAAAAAAAATCGATGCCCAAGTAATTGATAAAACAGTTTCACCGGTTGGAAAAAAAATCGGTGCTAAATCCCTACTTTTAGCACCGGTTTTTTGTCAGCACCGGTTTTTACCGGTGCTAATTTAGCACAAGTTTTTTTGTTAGCACTAACTTTTTTTGTACGACTAAAAAATGATCCAAAATTAACAATTTATTAGGACATTAATTTAATAATAAAATCAACTTCACAAAATTGATATGATAGAAATAAAACCAAAAAAAGTTATGATACAAAATTAATAATCCATGGGACTAAACATAACTATCACAAATATAACTATCTACGGGACTAAACATAACTTTAGCTTGAACTAGCAATTGAATCATGTGGCGTATCACAAGGCTAAGACACACAACTAATCTTGAATCTATGATCCTTAAAAATGCTCGAATGTACCGTTCCATATGCATCTACAAGACCATACAACTACAAACTTCAATTTAGTTCGCAAAAATGGTAGGGGAAATGTAAATGTAACTAAATCAGTAAATCTTACCTTGGAAGGCTCATTGTATGTTCAGAAGCTAATGCCTGGAACATACTTAAGACAAATTGGAAATCCTCTGTATATTCAAACAGACAAAGGAATCAAACGTACACACAAAGGGGCTACGTAGTTTAGATCTAAATAAACATGGAGAAAAAAAATGAGTAATCAAAACTCCACTCAGCACACAAGTCTATCTCATTATGTTTTACCTTACGATTTGAAAATAATGTCACAAGCAGCCTATATAAATAAGAAAAGGTTTAGTGAATGCCCACTAACTAGCCTATGATTATGGAACAGTGTACCTTGAGGCAACTTCAATTTATGGTGGTTAAGCTTGTTTACGAATATTAAACACTACCGCATTTTATACAAAGCAGAAATGAAATAGACTAAAGCTCCAACCAACTAAGAACGTTTGATTCTTCATACAGTGTACAATTGCTTTGTCAGTTCATCTAAGCTTGTTGTTCAATAGTATATGAACTTCCCCTATTTTACTTTATTTTCTGGATAAACACTTCTTGTCCCATTGAATGAGTAACAGGTTTCAAGAAGAAAGCCCCAAAAAGAAAACACAAAAAAAACTCTAATGCAGCATAAGATACTGGGCAAAAACTAAAGGGGTCACATTATGAGTAGCACATTATTAAGCAAGAATCGGGTATTATCATTAAAACTAGGATTAAAACAATCAAGGGAAGTTTTCTAAGGAATGGATGGTAAACCCGGACAACCTGTCTTTCGTAATTAGCTTGAGAAGCACTCGACTTATTACGTTCTTTCTCCAAATCATCTTTTAAAGATGTAATTTGGGTGTCAAGAACAGCTATTTCAGACTTGTAAAAGAAAACAAGGTTCATGCAATCATGAAGAAAATTAACATAAAACAAGAAACTATTATAACAAGAAACTTCACCCTTTAACGGAGCAACTCTCTCTAAGACTGGCAATTTCTAACAAAGAAGAAACCATGGCTTCCTCATTGTCTGCAGTTGCAACTGCCACTTCGTTGCTTTTGATGTCAATTTTTCTTTGAAGCTCATGAACATTTTCTCTTAAAGAGACAACTTCGGTCTCGAGTGACTTCTTAAAAATATCAGCCTACAGAAGAAACGCAATACCCAAATGCTTAGCAAGAAAACTCAATGCGTTCAACAATAACAAAACAATGATGGTGTGATATCTCTGCCTTTGATTTCTCATATGCAGTTTCAAGCTGTTTAAGGGCTTCTTCATTCGCTTGAGAAATACTTATATACTGACATAATAAATAGGAAAAATTGGCATATGCTTGATTCATGCAATAACGACAGAGTCATTTGGTACCTGAAGCATGTGATCTTTATTCACTTGAGCCTCCTCCACCAACTTTGCAATTTCTTCTATCACATCGTTAGTCTATATTAAGTTTAAAAATAAAGTGTAAAGAGGTTACAAACACTTGCAAAGCAAAATAAAGAAAAATGTGTGTTTAGCTTAACAAAACAGTAGTTTGAAAAACCATAAAACAACAATTGTTTGCAATCAACCAAGATGTGGACCGGCCTGTTTATCACTACCTCGGTTTCACAATTTACATCTTTCTGGATTTTTTAATTAGCTCCAGCATGCAAGTCACCTTCACAGCTGATTTCATATCTCATCATCATGTCCGCACAAAACATCTTATCATTGTTATCTATATCATTATATGCCTTCCTTTGTAGTTTCGTGACTCGTCCAAGTTTTTTTGGGTCCATCATTCCCATTCAATTTATGTTACCATTCTTTCTTTTCAACACGTCTTATTATGTTATCATGTCTAAACCATTTTCATCGTATATTACACATTTCTCATCTATTAGGTGGTACCCTGGCATTTTTAAAATCTAATCTAGCATGTCCACACATCTAATAAGCCGTGCAATTTTGTCAATACAACCGAAGGGAAACACTCCTTAAAAAATACACTGATTTAATTCTACTATTTTTGTGGTCCATTTCTACCCCATGACTAGAGCTTTATACATCGGATTACATCTTCAATTATTTATGTGTTCCAAGTCCACGTTGAGGAGAGAAGAAAGCAGGAAGAAAGGGAGGGAGGCTAATTTGATTACCTCGTTATTAACTGTAGAGCTAGATCCACCTTCCCCATTTAACTCAGAGACCTGGCTCAAAGTGAAAAAGGCAAAAATAAGTTATCAACCAAAAATTAACAGGAACCCAACAATCACTTGATGGATGCAATAGCTAGACCCCAAACCAAGATGCCACATGACAATCACCATAGTATGCAAAAAAGTGTCTCAATAATTTGAATTTATCACAGAGCTCTCAAGTGGGAGCATAGAGGTAATGCAAGTTCACAAAGGCGTTGTACAACATCATCTTAAAAAACTCATCACCAATCAACATACAGGAGCATAATGAACTTTTAATTCGCAACATCAGCCACTTGGACTAGTTTATCTCAACAATAAAGGATTAACTTCAACACCAAAGAAAAATACCTCGGCATGCTCCATCTTTTCCTTCAAAACAGAGCACCGAGCCTGGAAAAGGAATCACCAAAGAAGCAAGGAAAAATTAGAACACATGTACAATAAGCAGATGAACAAGAATCCCAGAAACAAAAACCTCAGCAAAATTGCTCTAGCCTCAGCCGCAGCCAGATCATGTGCTTCTTCAACTTGTTTCAAGGCATTATTCATGCCATTCTCGCGCTCAAATGTAAGATGTCGGGGTGAACGTTTCTGACTTGGTCATCCTCTGCTCCTGCTGCCGTCGTGGTAACCCTCCCTCTCGCCGCCGCTACCCTAGCTCTGCCACCCCCTACCTCCGCCCTAGCCCCGCCACCTCCTAGCTCTGCCCTAGCTCCGCCAGAAACCCACGCCACCAGTCACCAGAAAGAACCGTGCGTCACCGCTGCCCTAGCTCTGCCACCCCCAACCTCCTAGCTCTGTCCTAGCTTCTCTAAAAACCCACGCCACCAGTCACCAGAAAGAACTGTGTGCCACCGCTGCTCTAGCTCCGCCACCCTCTACCTCCGCCACCCTCTACCTCCGCCCTAGCTCCGCCAGAAACCCTATCCCCAGCCACACCGCGCCACTTCGCCGCTGCTGCTCCACAACCGCTCCAGTCCACATTCGTTCTGCCGGTCTATCGCGCCGCCGACTCATCTCCAATCGAGCCAACGTCGCCCACACAAATAGAACCACGGTCGATCGTGCCAGTCGAGCAACGGCGAGGAAAACGAGGAAGAATTTTTGGAAGAAAAAATTTTAAAAATGAGGGTCAGGTGTCCTTTTTGATTTTTTGATTTTCTTACACAGTGGTATAATAGTCATTACACTTATTTCCTCCCATTTTTTATGGCAAAGTCTTGGGAAAAATGGTATTTCCATAAACTCATGGAAATACGGGGTTTAATTAGAATAATATAAGGTAAAAGATCTTAGTTGCAATATTAATTTTATTATACAATGTGTAGTAGTTATAAAATTTATAACCTGATTCATACAATCCGACAAGTTTATCTTCATTTCTTCTAATTTGCCGTTTAAACATTGGTCTTTTCATGACTTATGGAAAGACCGTCTTTCAAGAGACAAACTCTTTCAAAAGACGTGGTTGAATTATATTTATAGAAAGGTAAAACGTTTAGTAGTGATATTAAAATTTTATTATGCAACATGTAGTAGTTATAAGTTTATGACCCGATTAATGCAGCTCAAAAATTTAATCTTGAATTCTTCTCATTTGCTGTTTAAACCTTGGTTTTATCCTAACTCATTGAATGCCGTCTTTAATTAGACGGGCTGATTTTTTATTTATGAGATATAAACGTGTGTAAAAATACATTGTGCAAGGTAGTTGTTTGGTTTTTAAAAGATATACCCAGCATACGAAGTTTGGGCTGAGCCCAATAGAAACAAACTCTTTCTCTTGCTCATTCGAGAGGGAACGAGATGAGTCTAGAAAGCTCGATCATCTGGAAACTCCCAGGTGCCGCGAGAAACAGTCATCCAGAGAATGCTCGAACACTGCACTTACTTGCAAACACCTATAAACATCCGCCATAGCCTATTCCTCAAACCATCAACAAATTCATCACCAAATCGCTCAAACAAGAAGAAAATCTCTATTCCATCTAATTGAAGAATGTCGCTCATCCCAAGCCTCTTCGGTAACCGCCGGAGCAGCCCCTTCGAGATGGAAATTTGGGATCCGTTCAAGGACTTCCAGTTCCCTACCTCGAGCGAGGCGTCAGCGATCGTGAACGCGCGCGTGGACTGGAAGGAGACTCCGGAGGCGCACGTGTTCAAGGCGGACGTCCCCGGGCTGAAGAAGGAGGAGGTGAAGGTGGAGATCGAGGACGGCAACGTCCTGCAGATCAGCGGCGAGAGGAACGTGGAGAAGGAGGATAAGAACGACACGTGGCACAGGGTGGAGCGCAGCAGCGGGAAGTTTACCCGGAGGTTCAGGCTGCCGGAGAATGCGAAGGTGAGCGAGGTGAAGGCGGCGATGGAGAACGGCGTGCTGACGGTTACTGTGCCTAAGGAGGAGGTTAAGAAGCCTGATGTCAAGGCTATTGACATCTCCGGCTAGATCATACGCTGTATTGCGTCTTTTGCTGCAAAATTGGGTTCTATTTTGCAATCTCTGTGTGTTGTGTTTTCTAGTGTTCTATTTTTCCATCTCTGTGTATTTCTGTAATGCTTTTGAGATGTACTAATAAATGGATGGTAATGGTAATCGCGGTAATTGTATTTTTTTATGTAAAAAATTTTCTATTTTATAAATTAAAATAGAGTCCGTCTCTTGAACAAACGGTCTTTTCATAAGTTATGGAAAAATTAAGGTTTAAAGTCTAAATTAGATAAAATGAAGATAAAATTTTTGGGTTGCATGAACCGAATTATAAATTTTATAACCACTACATGTTACATATTAAAATTTTAATATTGCAACTAAGACCTGTTACCCAATATTATTTTAATTAAATTCCATCTTTTTATAAGTTTATGAAAAAATTGCCTTTCACAAGACTTTGCCATCAAGATAATAATAATGTATATTTAAATGTGAAATAAAATATAATATAATAAAAAATTATAGTATTTAAGTTTTTAATTTTTTAAATTTTTATATTTAATTTGTAATTTAACAAATATTGCCGTAACTTAAAGAACATCACTTAAGAATATGGCATATTACAGGTATCCTCAATAGTGTATTACTGGTTCAAAAAATCATCACAAATTTGAATCAAACTTGATCTATCAAACCAATTCAATCCAGGGAAAATCTGTTTCCCTAAAAACAAAAAATTCAAGGCAAAACTTAACCCCAGGACTTGGATACCGATTTTGGATGATTTTTTTTATAGTCTTCAAAATATAAATGCAATATAAATGCAAGAGTGGATCTCCTGACAGGCGACCTGTCCATGAGCTTATGGACAGGCCACTTATTTCTTACCTTATACACTGCATTTCTTAAATTACATACAAAATTTTTAATTTTTAATTTTTTTTTATATTATATATTTTTATATTTTCACCTTCAAATACATATTATTACTTGTTTTAACTTATAAAATGCAATGTTTAATTTTATAAAAAATTACAACATTTAAGGCAAATGCCTCTGATGACTGTCCTTAACCTTATGGAAAGGTCGTCTTTCCTAAGACTTTCCCTAAATGCAATACCACTACCACAAAGACCCCCTTTAGCACCATTTTTTTTTTGTTCTAACACTGGTTTTTTTGTAAAAAAAAAATCGGTGCCCAAGTAATTGATAAAACAGTTTCACCGGTTGGGAAAAAAAATCGGTGCTAAATCCCTACTTTTAGCACCGGTTTTTTTGTATTAATTTAATAATAAAATCAACTTCACAAAATTGATATGATAGAAATAAAACCAAAAAAAATTATGATACAAAATTAATAATCCATGGAACTAAACATAACTATCACAAACATAACTGTACGGGACTAAACATAACTTTAGCTTGAACTAGCAATTGAATCATGTGGCGTATACACATCAAATCACAAGGCTAAGCCACACAACTAATCTTGAATCTATGATCCTTAAAAATGCTCAAATGTACCGTTCCATATGCATCTACAAGACCATACAACTACAAACTTCAATTTAGTTTGCAAAAATGGTAAGGGGAAATGTAAATGTAACTAAATCAGTGAATCTTACCTTGGAAGGCTCATTGTATGTTCAGAAGCTAATGCCTGGAACATACTTAAGACAAATTGGAAATCCTCTGCATATTCAAACGGACAAATGAATCAAACGTACACACAAAGGGACTACGTAGTTTAGATCTAAATAAACATGGAGCAAAAAAAGAGTAATCAAAACTCCACTCAGCACACAAGTCTATCTCATTATGTTTTACCTTATGATTTGACAATAATGTCACAAGCAGCCTATATAAATAAGAAAAGGTTTAGTGAATGTCCACTAACTAGCCTATGATTATGGAACAGTGTACCTTGAGGCAACTTCAATTTGTGGTGGTTAAGCTTGTTAACGAATATTAAACACTACCGCATTTGATACAAAGCAGAAATGAAATAGACTAAAGCTCCAACCAACTAAGAACGTTTGATTCTTCATACAGTGTACAATTGCTTTGTCAGTTCATCTAAGCTTGTTGTTCAATAGTATATGAACTTCCCCTATTTTACTTTATTTTCTGGATAAACACTTCTTGTCCCATTGAATGAGTTAACATGTTTCAAGAAGAAAGCCCCAAAAAGAAAACACAAAAAAAAACTCTAATGCAGCATAAGATACTGGGCAAAAACTAAAGGGGTCACATTCCGCTTCAACCATTTATGAGTAGCACATTATTAAGCAAGAATCGGGTATTATCATTAAAACTAAGATTAAAACAATCAAGGGAAGTTTTCTAAGGAATAGATGGTAAATCTTTCGTAATTAGCTTGAGAAGCACTCGACTTATTACGCTCTTTCTCCAAATCATCCTTTAAAGATGTAATTTGGGTGTGAAGAACAGCTATTTCAGACTTGTAAAAGAAAACAGGGTTCATGCAATCATGAAGAAAATTAACATAAAACAAGAAACTATTACTCCCTCTGTCCCAGCTCTTTTTGCACTCTTTCCTTTTTTGGACGTCCCAGCTGTTTTTGCACTACTTTATTTTTTACCCAATTTTTGATTTTTTTTAACCCAATATTATTAGCCCACATTATCCCATAACCCTTCATAATCTCTATTTAACCAAATCTTGGGCTTAATCTGAACGAAAATAAAGGAAAAGAGTTAAGAATTTCAGGATATCCCACACAAAGCCTTCAAATAGTACTATTCTTAAAAATACTTCCAGATTCTCTCTCCGCAGAAAGAGTTGGGACGGAGGTAGTATAACACAAAACTTCACCCTTTAACGGAACAACTCTCTCTAAGACTGGCAATTTCTAACAAAGAAGAAACCATGGCTTCCTCTTTGCCTGCAGTTGCAACTGCCACTTCGTTGCTTTTGATGTCAAGTTTTCTTTGAAGCTCATGAACAGTTTCTCTTAAAGAGACAACATCGGTCTCGAGTGACTTCTTAACAATATCAGCCTACAGAAGAAACGCAATACCCAAATGCTTAGCAAGAAAACTCAATGCGTTCAACAATAACAAAACAATGATGGTGTGATATCTCTGCCTTTGATTTCTCATATGCAGTTTCAAGCTGTTTAAGGGCTTCTTCATTCGCTTGAGAAATACTTATATACTGACATAATAAATAGGAAAAATTAGCATATGCTTGATTCATGCAATAACGACAGAGTCATTCGGTACCAGAAGCATGTGATCATTATTCACTTGAGCCTCCTCCACCACCTTTGCAATTTCTTCTATCACATCGTTAGTCTATATTAAGTTTAAAAATAAAGTGTAAAGAGGTTACAAACACTTGCAAAGCAAAATAAAGAAAAACGTGTGTTTAGCTTAACAAAACAGTAGTTTGAAAAACCATAAAACAACAATTGTTTGCAATCAACCAAGATGTGGACCGGCCTGTTTATCACTACCTCAGTTTCACAATTTACATCTTTCTGGATTTTTTAATTAGCTCCAGCATGCAAGTCACCTTCACAGCTGATTTCATATCTGATCATCATGTCCGCACAAAACATCTTATCATTGTTATCTATATCATTATATGCCTTCCTTTGTAGTTTCGTGACTCGTCAAAGTTTTTTTGGGTCCATCAGTCCCATTCAATTTATGTTACCATTCTTTCTTTTCAACATGTCTTATTATGTTATCATGTCTAAACCATTTTCTTCGTATTTTACACATTTCTCATCTATTAGGTGGTACCCTGGCATTTTAAAAATCTAATCTAGCATGTCCACACATCTAATAAGCCGTGCAATTTTGTCAATAAAACCGAAGGGAAACACTCCTTAAAAAATACATTGATTTAATTCTACTATTTTTGTGGTCCATTTCTACCCCATGACCTAGAGCTTTATACATCGGATTACATCTTCAATTATTTATATGTTCCAAGTCCACGTTGAGGAGAGAAGAAAGCAGGAACAGAGGGAGGGAGGCTAATTTGATTACCTCGTTATTAACTGTAGAGCTAGATCCACCTTCCACATTTAACTCTGAGACCTGGCTCAAAGTGAAAAAGGCAAAAATAAGTTATCAACCAAAAATTAACAGGAACCCAACAATCACTTGATGGATGCAATAGCTAGACCCCAAACCAAGATGCTAAATGACAATCACCATAGTATGCAAAAAAGTGTCTCAATAATTCGAATTTATCACAGAGCTCTCAAGTGGGACCATAGAGGTGATGCAAGTTCACAAAGGCGTTGTACAACATCATCTTAAAAAACTCATCACCAATCAGCATACAGGAGCATAATGAACTTTTAATTTGCAACATGAGCCACTTGGACTAGTTTATCTCAACAATAAAGGATTAACTTCAACACCAAAGAAAAATACCTCGGCATGCTCCATCTTTTCCTTCAACCCAGAGCACCAAGCCTGGAAAAGGAATCACCAAAGCAGCAAGGAAAAATTAGAACACATATACAATAAGCAGATGAACAAGAATCCCAGAAACAAAAACCTCAGCAAAATTGCTCTAGCCTCAGCCGCAGCCAGATCATGTGCTTCTTCAACTTGTTTCAAGGCATTATTCATGCCATTCTCGCGCTCAAATGTAAGATGTCGGGGTGAACGTTTCTGACTTGGTCATCCTCTGCTCCTGCTGCCGTCGTGGTAACCCTCCCTCTCGCCGCCGCTACCCTAGCTCTGCCACCCCCTACCTCCGCCCTAGCCCCGCCACCTCCTAGCTCTGCCCTAGCTCCGCCAGAAACCCACGCCACCAGTCACCAGAAAGAACCGTGCGTCACCGCTGCCCTAGCTCTGCCACCCCCAACCTCCTAGCTCTGTCCTAGCTTCTCTAAAAACCCACGCCACCAGTCACCAGAAAGAACTGTGTGCCACCGCTGCTCTAGCTCCGCCACCCTCTACCTCCGCCACCCTCTACCTCCGCCCTAGCTCCGCCAGAAACCCTATCCCCAGCCACACCGCGCCACTTCGCCGCTGCTGCTCCACAACCGCTCCAGTCCACATTCGTTCTGCCGGTCTATCGCGCCGCCGACTCATCTCCAATCGAGCCAACGTCGCCCACACAAATAGAACCACGGTCGATCGTGCCAGTCGAGCAACGGCGAGGAAAACGAGGAAGAATTTTTGGAAGAAAAAATTTTAAAAATGAGGGTCAGGTGTCCTTTTTGATTTTTTGATTTTCTTACACAGTGGTATAATAGTCATTACACTTATTTCCTCCCATTTTTTATGGCAAAGTCTTGGGAAAAATGGTATTTCCATAAACTCATGGAAATACGGGGTTTAATTAGAATAATATAAGGTAAAAGATCTTAGTTGCAATATTAATTTTATTATACAATGTGTAGTAGTTATAAAATTTATAACCTGATTCATACAATCCGACAAGTTTATCTTCATTTCTTCTAATTTGCCGTTTAAACATTGGTCTTTTCATGACTTATGGAAAGACCGTCTTTCAAGAGACAAACTCTTTCAAAAGACGTGGTTGAATTATATTTATAGAAAGGTAAAACGTTTAGTAGTGATATTAAAATTTTATTATGCAACATGTAGTAGTTATAAGTTTATGACCCGATTAATGCAGCTCAAAAATTTAATCTTGAATTCTTCTCATTTGCTGTTTAAACCTTGGTTTTATCCTAACTCATTGAATGCCGTCTTTAATTAGACGGGCTGATTTTTTATTTATGAGATATAAACGTGTGTAAAAATACATTGTGCAAGGTAGTTGTTTGGTTTTTAAAAGATATACCCAGCATACGAAGTTTGGGCTGAGCCCAATAGAAACAAACTCTTTCTCTTGCTCATTCGAGAGGGAACGAGATGAGTCTAGAAAGCTCGATCATCTGGAAACTCCCAGGTGCCGCGAGAAACAGTCATCCAGAGAATGCTCGAACACTGCACTTACTTGCAAACACCTATAAACATCCGCCATAGCCTATTCCTCAAACCATCAACAAATTCATCACCAAATCGCTCAAACAAGAAGAAAATCTCTATTCCATCTAATTGAAGAATGTCGCTCATCCCAAGCCTCTTCGGTAACCGCCGGAGCAGCCCCTTCGAGATGGAAATTTGGGATCCGTTCAAGGACTTCCAGTTCCCTACCTCGAGCGAGGCGTCAGCGATCGTGAACGCGCGCGTGGACTGGAAGGAGACTCCGGAGGCGCACGTGTTCAAGGCGGACGTCCCCGGGCTGAAGAAGGAGGAGGTGAAGGTGGAGATCGAGGACGGCAACGTCCTGCAGATCAGCGGCGAGAGGAACGTGGAGAAGGAGGATAAGAACGACACGTGGCACAGGGTGGAGCGCAGCAGCGGGAAGTTTACCCGGAGGTTCAGGCTGCCGGAGAATGCGAAGGTGAGCGAGGTGAAGGCGGCGATGGAGAACGGCGTGCTGACGGTTACTGTGCCTAAGGAGGAGGTTAAGAAGCCTGATGTCAAGGCTATTGACATCTCCGGCTAGATCATACGCTGTATTGCGTCTTTTGCTGCAAAATTGGGTTCTATTTTGCAATCTCTGTGTGTTGTGTTTTCTAGTGTTCTATTTTTCCATCTCTGTGTATTTCTGTAATGCTTTTGAGATGTACTAATAAGGATGGTAATGGAAATCACGGTTTGTTATTAGCAAGACTGCTTTCGCCTCTGTTTTTCTTATGCTCGAGGAAGTTGCATACGAATTTGGGCAAAATGTGTCTGTTTTATTCACACATCGCTAAGAGAAAGGGGTGATGAGCAGTTTATAAGCTTTTGGAAATGTGTTCGAGTTTCCCGAGCTTTGTAACGGGAGCTTGTAATCCAAGTGGAGGCATCACGGGTGTTGACAAAGTACATCTACATAAACACATAATTGGGAAACTCCTGGAGGAGCCTGCCTTTAGTTGATTAATAGGTTATCATAAATTTTTTCATACTGTTTGCATTTCACATCTAAAATTTGGTTTTATCTAATTAATTCAATTATCACTTCTGTGTTAATATAACCTATCTAATCAGGTATGCAAAAAAATAAAGTATAAAAGACACAAGAGTTCAGAATGAATTTACTAATCAGAAAGATAAAAAACAAAGTGCACCATATAATTATACTTATCTAACTATAACGTGAATCCTGCAAGCTCCCCTTGCTACCGATCTGCCTTGATAAGACTCCCTCTCACCTCGAAACTCGTCGACGTTGGATCTTCTCCTCCCGAGGTATTAAGGCATATGATTCTGAACTTTATGCAGCAGGTTCGTGTGTTGGAACATAGAATTCTGGCTCTTTGCAATTCTCAAAAGATAAAAAATCTGTGTGCAGATTTTTTCTATTAAATCCATTGATAATGCAGATGTGTTTGTCCTCTATATAAAGTCCATGAGCAGATCTGAATTCTCCATGATTATCTCCATAATATTCATATTCCAAATCTGCTTCTTGAAGCATATCTAAATCCCATAAATAAAGAAATTTTCCTTATCTCAATATCTCCATATATTCGATAATAACAACTCCATATTTATAGAGATTTTCCATAAATCAACTATGCTTCCATATGCCTAATATATAGCAGAATATTCAGATTTTCATAAATCACAAATACCATAATATTTTGTCTTCTTTTTTCTGTAATTCATCCTTGGCGTAAATACACTCATCCGTATATTTACATGAAGTTTATTCCATCTCCAATTCCATAACATTAATCAAATCCCACATATATAGGAACTGATATATTCTCCAACTCAAATACAACTTGGACTAGATGTATCCTTCTCGGATTCAGTCTTCAACTTTTCCTTATTTCACCAAAATTCCTTCTTTGATATTGCAACTCAATAATACCATATTTGCATAATTTTCACAAATTGCCAACTAGATAAATCTAGACTTTATAATCTCCCCCTTTGGCATTTTGTGGACCAATTACCTTTCGGCATTTCATTACAAGAGCTTATGCAAATAAAGACATGAACCTTGAAAACCACTCTGGATGTTGGAACATAGAAACATAGCATCTCCCCCTAAATTCCAGATTCCCTCAACATTCAGGAATAATAATCATGTTGGAACATCAACCCAACGGAGTCAATAAAGTCATCCAAGAAATCCAAAACATCTCCCCCCCTGGGACCATAAACATGGCAAACACAATAGACACAGAAAACCAAAATCTCCATTAAATGTAGCTCCTCCTGAAGCAAATATCTGACCTATGTTGGAACATAGCCATAGCAGAACCTTTAAACCTTTTCAGAAGCAGCTATCTGTGCCTCATCTAATTTGGCATTTTCTACCTCCAAATCTACCATCTAAATGGATTGAGCACTCAACTTCACACCATTGTACCACTCAAAATCTGGATCAATGTTGCCTCCCATAGAATTCTTCTACAATCTCTCATGGCAGTTTGATCAGAAGTGCCTTTAATAATCTGCTCGCCTTGTGCTGGAACATCAGTCACCTATGTTGGAATATAACAGCTCTCATCTTCACATGCTTTCTCTATATTGGAACATAAGATCCTTTCATTGCTTCAGAATCAACACATCACCTACTCAGATTCCTTAACTTCATCAGTACTTTCTCCCCCTATCTGGTGTTGGAACATAGACTTGTTCACCATCCAGATCATAATCTTCTCCAGCCACAGTTACTGATGTTTGAACATCTAAATCTCTAATCCATTTCCACATCTTCTCAACCTGTCTCCATACTCTGTGTTGAAACATGACCAACACCACTGCCTTCCAAATTTCTCATCATCCTAAACTAGAATACCAGGAAGAGCCATCTCTCCGATCTATGCATCTCATCAATCACCATAATATCTTCAACACCAACTTCTAACATGTCCAACTACGTCTCCATTTTTTTCTCCATTTCAATTTTTTTATTTTCTGGAAAAAAATAAAATAAAAACCTACAGCTAATAAAAGTTTTAAAGAAATACCTCAAATCTGACAAACACCTAAGTGTTGTCTGAGGAGCTCAATCGTAGCAGTGTCCAACGGCTTTGTGAAAATATCCGCAAATGGCTTCAATGTTGGAACATAGGCTACCACAACTTTTCTCTCAACCCAAATTATCCTTTTTACTTCATTCAAGTGAGATTTCTTAAGATCATCCCGAATTCTTACAAATACTCCCACCATACTCATCTTCAATTCAGCTTGCATCAAAGTCACAAAATCTTGTTCTTGAAAAACAAGCAAGGTGCGATCTTCTCCCCCTCGACGAGAACCTTTCTGAATAGAAAAGGTTGTGAGTCGCTTATACCACGCCCGTGGTGCTTGTTTTGATCCATACAAATCCTTCTTGAGTCGATGATATACTTCCACATTAACCACACCATGCAGGGTAGCACTCTTGACAGCTTTTTGGTACATCGTAAAATTCATAGCGTAAGCCATAACAAGGAGAATGCGAATAGATTTTAACCTGACAACTGAGGAAACAACAATGAGGGAGAGAAAATATTGCAGACCAAAAAGTTCCCCATAATTAATTTGAGGGATCGATCGAGTCCTTCTTCTGCTTGATTCAGCCTGCACTGATGTTGGAACATAGGAGAGTTCTGGAGAGGACGATGTTCCAACATTGCTGAAGTTATAAGAGTCATCACCTTCATCTTTAAGATCTGCCTCATCTGATGTTCCAACATCATTACGTCCCTGTTCTGAAAAATCAACCGATGTTGGAACATGGTCAGCCTGACGATCTACTTCATCACATTTGACACTGTAGTTGTTCACTTCTTGTTCCAATAAGTAACATTTGTCTGATGACCGAATACCAGTAAGCACTTTGTTATTGCCATGTTTCACTATGCACTTTTCCTTATGGAATTCCACGGTCATCTTATCATCACATAGCTGGCTGATACTTAGGAGATTAAACTTTAGGTCTTCCACCAACAAAACACCAGTGAATACGGGGAATCCTTCAATATGCAGTTCACCTTTTCCAACCACTTGACTCTTTTTTTCATCGCCAAACGTAACAAAACTACCATCATATGGCTGGATGTTTGTTAGTAATTCCTGAGTTCCAGTCATGTGGCAAGAGCAACCACTATCAAAGTACCACGAGTCTCTAGAATGTGCAATAGGAGACGTATGAGCAAAAAGGCAAGTACTTGTGCATTTAACAACCCATACCTTTTTGACCATTTTTTATCGCTGGACATCGTCTATGTTGGAACATACTGAGAGTTGTCGCCCTGTCATGATATCTCTGAGCAGTTTTCGGCATTGTTCCTCTGTATGACCTTGATACATGCAGGAGCTACAGATGAGAGATTTCCTTTGATGAGTCTTGATAAACTTTCTTTTTACCCCTTGAATCTTCAACTTGTGATTGACCTTGCTACCTGATGAATTGTCAAACCCGATTCCATGTCGATCTCCAAAGTTTTTTCCCATGATCAGAATGTCATCAAGTTTCACCGTTCCAGTGTTTAACTTGATAATAGCCGCTTCAGCCATCTCAGCTCTCTTAGTTGTTGAGCTTAGATTCAAATTTAACTCTTCAATATCTCTTCTGAGTTCACCAACTAAAATTCGCAACTCCTTCTCCTTCTCGCCCAGATGATTTTTCTCTTCCTTCAACACTCTATTTGTACTAACAACTTGAAGCCACATGGCATACATCTGCTCATATGTACTGTAGATATCTTCATCACTCACAACTAGTCTGTCATCATCACTAGACGAGCCATCAGAACCTATGTTGGAAATACAACTTCGTCTTTCTCTGACATGTTGGAACATACCTCAACTGATCCACTGTGAAATTTTGCTCCAAATGCCATATAATTGCTTGTAAGTTCCTCTTCGTCTTCTTCATCATCTTCACTCCATGAGGTGACATATGATTTTCCTTTCCTTCACCACTTTGGTTTCTAGAGAATTGCTGACTTCCTTGTTCCATCCGAGTTCCACGATTACCAAAATCTTGAGGACAAGTTTTGTTTCCACCGGAACGTTCATGTGAATTCTTGTTTACCACCTTCTCCAGCATTCTTGAGAAATTCTTGGTGACAGGAGCAAGTTCTTCAATTCCATCATCACTATCAGATTCATGGATGACCCTTGATGAAGAGGATTTGAAAACCAACTCCTTCTGGACTTTCTTTGTAGGCTGTTGTATTTTCATCTCATAGGTCTGTAGTGATCCCATTAGTTCATCTAAGGTCATGGTGGCTACATCTCTTGCTTCTTCTATTGCTGCTACTTTCATAGAAAATCTTTTAGGAAGAGATCTCAAGGCATTTTTCACCAATTTTGTTTCCTTGTAAACTTTCCCAAGTTGATACGCCATATTGGAGATGTCTCTGAGTTTCCCATTGAATATAGAAATGGTATCATCCTCCTCCATCTTCAGTTCCTCAAACTTTGTAGCCAACATCTGCAGTTTGGATTCACGTACACGACTTGTCCCCTCATGTACAGTTTGTAGGATATCCCATGCTTTCTTTGCTTGTTGGCATGTAGAGATGAGGTTGAACTGATCATCATCTATTGCAGTAAATATGGCATTTAATGCTCTGGAGTTCGCCAAGCTTCTCATTCTTTCACCTGGTGTCCACGACTCTTTAGGCTTAGATTCCCCCCTTCAGAATTTCCAACAACAGGGGGTTTCCATTCTGTTTCAACATAGTACCAAGCCAATTCATCCAGTGAATTTATGAACACCCGCATGCGAGCCTTCCAGTAGTTGTAATTTGTTCCTTCCAGCAGTGGTGGCCGAGACACAAAAGCTCCTTCTCTAGTCGCCATTGGTAAAACCGGATCTCACTTTCCTTGACACAACCAAGGGAATAATAAGTGACCAAGCTCTGATACCAATTGAAATTTGGTTTTACCCAATTAATTCAATTATCACTATTGTGTTCCAACATAACCTATCTAACCAAGTATGCAATAAAGTAAAGCATAAAAGACACAAGACTTGGTTACGGAGTTCGGTGAAATCCACCTACATCTGCGGGGCCTGGCCCAGTTCAGAATGAATCCACTAATCAGAAAGATACAGTACAGAGTACACCATACAATGATACTTATCTTATCTAACTATAACGTGAATCCTGCAAGCTCCTCTTGCTACCGATCCGCCTTGATCATTGTCCCTCTGACCTCGAAACTCGTCGACGCTGGATCTCCTCCTCCCGAGGAATTAAGGCACATGATTCTGAACTTTGTGCAGCAGGTTCGTGTGTTGGAACATAGAATTCTGGCCTTTTGCAATTCTCAAAAGATAAAAAATCTGTGTGCAGATTTTTTCTATTAAATCCGTTGATAATGCAGCCGTGTTTGTCCTCTATATATAGTCCATGAGCATATATGAATTCTCCATGATTATCTCCATAATATTTTTATTCCAAATCTGCTTCTTGAAACATATCCAAATCACATAAATAAAGAGATTTTCCTTATCTCAATATCTCCATATATTCGATAATAACAACTTCATATTTATAGAGATTTTCCATAAATCAACTATGCTTCCATACGCCTAATATATGGCAGAATATTTAGATTTCCATAAATCACAAATACCATAATATTCTGTCTTCTTTTTTCTGTAAATCATCCTTGGCGTAAATACACTCATCCGTATATTCACATGAAGTTTATTCCATCTCCAATTCCATAACATTAATCAAATCCCACATATATAGGAACTGATATATTCTCCAACTCAAATACAACTTGGACTAGATGTATCATTCTCGGATTCAGTCTTCAACCTTTCCTTATTTCACCAAAATTCCTTCTTTGATGTTGCAACTCAATAATACCATATTTGCATAATTTCCACAAATTACCAACTAGATAAATCTAGACTTTACAACATTCAAATTGAAAACAAACTATTTCATAAATCTCTAAAATTTAGCCATTTATAAAGAAGTATATGCATTATGAAGTGAAACAATCAATTTATTTAACAAATATCAAATAACAAATAAAATAAAAATTATTATTTAATAATATTTTATTCAAACTATTTAAAATTTTAAAATCAATATCTATATCCTATTTTATTTGTTTTGTGATTCTTCACGAGATGAGAATAATGATTTTAAGGCCAAAAGAAATTTTATAGTTTTACATAATAAAAATGATGATTTTATGGCCCAAAGAATCCCTATTCAATTATCACATTAAAAACTTCACATTTTTATTTTTATAGATTTTATACTGAAATACCATCGGACTATCATAAAAAGATCGCAATATTTTTACAAGTTATATTCTTTTATAATTGTATCAATCTCTCCAGTTTTATGTCAGTTTTCTTCAGTCGTTTCCTCTAACTACAAATATTAGCATCTCTCAGTTTAGTTTTGTTGACAACAAATCCTTTTTCTTCTTAGAATCATCTATCATTTGAAAATCACATAGGATCTGTTTGGTAGGGCTTATATGTGATTTGATTATAAGCTTAACATCTATTTTGTGTTTGGTAAATAATTAAAAAGTGTTATTTAAGAACCAGAAGCTGATCTCCCCCTGCTTTCAAAATAAACCAGTTTTGCTTATAAGTACAGTTCTATCAAACACACTCATATTCTCTTCAAATTAATCCCTTTGTGCTAGCATTATAATCCCATAATATATAGAGTAATGAAGAAAGTAGTTTAAAATGTTAACATTATTTGTTTTTAGTTGTAGAGTCCAATAAGAAATAGAATTCATTTTAATCTAATTTTACGTTTAATATTTATTCAAGTTATACTCGAAAAAGTTTTAACAAAATAATTTTTGTCTTTATATATTTATCTGCACGCGGGCTTAACCGCTTAGCAAAAATATCTATCCTACGTGGCTACAGAGGTTTTAACAAAATAAAAGAAATATTTATCCATCAAATTCAAGCTTTAATTAACAAAAATAATTTAATTTCAACTAAAATTTAGTTTTTTCTTAATACAAAATAGTATAAATAGGTGTGACATCTTTTTCAAGAATAAAAAACATAATTTAAAACACATAAATCTTCAAATTAAGATATCAAAAAGCAAGGTAAAAAAATCAAGGTATATAATTTTCATATTTGTTTCATCAATTATTTCTGTAATTTAGAGTGTTTAAATTCCGTACCTTTAAATTTGATTTCATAATTGTTACTTGTCTTGACTCTTTTGACATCTACTGCGATATTTGAACGAACTTTTCTCGGTCATGAAAATTGTGAAATCAAGTCCTCGCAATTGAAGGGAAGATAATTTTCTGCGAGATTATTTGTTCGTCTATATTGAAAAGGATATTGCATATAGGCATGTCAATGGGGCGGAGCGGGTACGGATTATGATATCTCTATACTCATGTCCACTTGAAATTTTTATACCCATATCCGCCCATCATCCATGACAGGTACAATATTAAAATCCACCCCACCCCATCGGGTATAATCTAAAATCTACCCATGCTCCACTACCCACTTAGGTCTTTATAGCCACTTCAAATCTATATTACTTACCTCCAAAAAAAACCTAAATTTTACTTTAAAATTAGTTATTTTAATGTTAGAAATTTAATAATATTTACATGAAAATATTATTAGTAAAATATGTGCATTATGGATAAATAATACTTTGTTATATAATAAATTGGTGTATGCATAGCGGGTATGGTGGGGCGGGTATGAACTAATATCCATGTCCGACCCACTACCCATGGTGGGTATCAATTTTCATATCCATACCCACCCCACCCCCATGAAAACGACATCCATACCTGCCCCATTGACTCGGATGCGTGGCGGGCCTCCATCAAAACCCGAGCTACTGCCATCCCTAATTGGAGAGACACTTACATTGATTCGATCAACGATACTTTTTGCATAATCAACAAAGAGAGGAGAGAACAACTTAAATAAAAATAAGAAGGTCATCAATTTTAAAAGTATCAATTTTGCATTTTCTCTATTTCTAATTTATCTTTAGTATTTATTTTTTTTGTCTTTTAAATAAAATAATCTACTATAATATTTTATGATCGTTTTGGTCCCCCATGCCTGAAATTTTTGGTTCCACCCTTGGTCGTTTGATGAATGGTTTGGTGAAACGTTTTTGAACGGTCAACACAGGTCTTAGCAAGAGGGTTATGAGTTTCTAAATTCACACGAGACATGGATATAAGACCACTTTTAAGAAATTGGGAGTTATATTAGCATTCATCAAAGTACTGGAGATCTTCTAAGAATTTCTCCCTTTTGTATTTATTGGTTAACGTTAAAAATGTTATAATAATGTAGAAAAAGTCTCAGGAAAGGTAACATATGCATAAACTTATGAATAGACCATTCAACCATTCACCTGAAAATTGTATTTTTTAAGTAAAAAAATATGGTATTTTATAAATTAAATTAAATAATAATGTATATTAAAATGTGAAATAAAAAATAATATAAAAATTACAATATTTATATTTTTAAATTGTATATTTAATTCATAGTTTAACAAATATAGTGTATAAGTGATACAATGAATTCTCCGTAACTTACGAACATCACTTAAGAATATGGCATCTTTCAGGTATCCTCAATAGTGTATTACTTGTTCAAAATAATTATCACAAATTTGAATCAGACTTGATCTA
Source organism: Rubia yunnanensis (assembly GCA_037428765.1). Taxonomy (NCBI): domain Eukaryota; kingdom Viridiplantae; phylum Streptophyta; class Magnoliopsida; order Gentianales; family Rubiaceae; genus Rubia; species Rubia yunnanensis. The sequence goes on from CM075062.1 coordinate 133,895,671, forward strand.
TCAAACCAATTTAATCCAGGGAAAATCTGTTTTCCTAAAAAACAAAAAATTCAAGGCAAAACTTAACCCCAGGACTTGGATACCGATTTTGGATGATTTTATTTTATAGTCTTCAAAATATAAAAGCAATGCCACTATCACAAAGACCCCCCTCTAACACTATTTTTTTTTTGTTCTAGTACTGGTTTTTTTAGGAACAAAAAAATCGGTGCCTAAATAACAGATAAAACGGTTTCACCGGTTGAAAAAAAATCGGTGCTAAATCCCTATTTTTAGCACCGGTTTTTTTTAGCACCGGTTTAAAAAACTGGTGCTAATTTAGCACCAGTGTTTTTGTTAGCACCAATTTTTCAACCCGATTTTTCAACCGGTGCTAATTTTAGCAACAGTTTTTTTGTACGACTAAAAAAAGACCCAAAAGTAACAATTTATTAGGACATTAATTTAATAATAAAACCAACTTCACAAAATTGATAATATAGAAATAAAAACAAAAAAAGTTATGATAGAAAATTAATAATCTATGGGACTAAACATAACTATCCCAAACATAGCTATCTACGGGACTAAACATAACTTTAGCTTGAACTAGCAATTGAATCATGTGGCGTATACACAACAAATCACAAGGCTAAGCCACACAACTAATCTTGAATCTATGATCCTAAAAAATGCTCAGATGTACCATTTCATGTGCATCTACAAGACCATACAACTACAAACTTCAATTTAGTTTGCAAAAATGGTAGGGGGGAAAGGTAAATGTAACCAAATCAGTAAATCTTACCTTGGAAGGCTCATTGTATGTTCAGAAGCTAATGCCTGGAACATACTTAAGACAAATTGGAAATCCTCTGTATATTCAAACAGACAAAGGAATCAAACGTACACACAAAGGGATTACGTAGTTTAGATCTAAATAAACATGGAGAAAAAAAGAGTAATCAAAACTCCACTCAGCACACAAGTCTATATCATTATGTTTTACCTTACGATTTGAAAATAATGTCACAAGCAGCCTATATAAATAAGAAAAGGTTTAGTGAATGCCTAATGACTAGCCTATGATTATGGAACAGTGTACCTTGAGGCAACTTCAATTTATGGTGGTTAATCTTGTTTACGAATATTAAACACTGTTGCATTCGATGCAAAGCAGAAATGAAATAGACTAAAGCCCCAACCAACTAAGAACGTTTGATTCTTCATACAATGCACAATTGCTCTGTCAGCTTGTTATACAACAGTATATGAACTTCCCCTATTTTACTTTATTTTCTAGATAAACACTTCTTGTCTCATTGAATGAGTAACAGGTTTCAGGAAGAAAGCACAGACACCCCAAAAAGAAAACACAAAAAAAACTCTAATGCAGCATAAGATACTGGGCAAAAACCAAAGGGGTAACATTCCGCTTCTACCATTTATGAGTAGCACATTATTAAGCAAGAATCGGGTATTATCATTAAAACTAAGATTAAAACAATCAAGGGAAGTTTTCTAAGGAATGGATGGTAAACCCGGACAACCTGTCTTTCGTAATTAACTTGATCAACACTTGACTTTTTATGTTCTTTCTCCAAATCATCCTTTACAGATGTAATTTGGGTGTGAAGAACGGCTATTTCAGACCTGTAAAAGCAAACATGGTTCATGCAATTATGAAGAAAATTAACATAAAACAATAAACTATTATAACAGGAAACTTCACCCTTTAACGGAGCAACTCTTTCTAAGACTAGCAATTTCTAACAAAGAATAAGCCATGGCTTCCTCTTTGCCTACAGTTGCAACTGCCACTTCGTTGCTTTTAATGTCAAGTTTTCTTTGAAGCTCATGAACAATTTCTCTTAAAGAGACAACATCGGTCTCGAGTGACTACTTAACAATATCAGCCTACAGAAGAGACGCAATACCCAAATGTTTAGCAAGAAAACTCAATGCGTTCAACAATAACAAAACAATGATGGTGTGATACCTCTGCCTTTGATTTCTCATATGCAGTTTCAATTTGTTTAAGGGCTTCTTCATTTGCTTGAGAAATACTTTTATACTGACATAATAAATAGGAAAAATTAGCATATGTTTGATTCATGCAATAACGACAAAGTCATTCGGTACCTTAAGCATGTTATCTTTATTCATTCGTGCCTCCTCCACCAGCTTTGCAATTTCTTCTCTCACAGCGTTAGTCTATATTAAGTTTCAAAAAAAGTGTAAAGAGGTTACAAACACTTGCAAAGAAGAATAAAGAAAAACATTTGTTTAGCTTAACAAAACAGTGGTTTGAAAAACCATAAAATAACAATTGTTTGCAATCAACCAAGATGTGGACCGGCCTGGTTATCACTACCTCAGTTTCACAATTTACATCTTTATGGCTTTTTAAATTAGCTCCAGCATGCAAGTCACCTTCACAGCTGATTTCATATCTCATCACCATGTCCGCACAAAACATCTTATCATTGATATCTATATCATTATATGCCTTCCTTTATAGTTTCGTGACTCGTCCAAGTCTTTTTTGGTCCATCCTTATCATTCAATTTATGTTACCATTCTTTCTTTTCAACACGTCTTATTATGTTATCATATCCAAACCATTTTCATCGAATTTTACACATTTCTCATCTATTAGGTGGTACCCTGGCATTTTTTTAATCTAATCTAGCATGTCCACACATCTAATAAGCCGTGCATTTTTGTCAATACAGCCGAAGGGAAACACTCCTTAAAAAATACACAGATTTAATTCTACTATTTTCGTGGTCCATTTCTACCCCATGAACTGGAGCTTTATACATCGGATTACATCTTCCATTATTTATATGTTCCAAGTCCACGTTGAGGAGAGAAGAAAGCAGGAAGGGATGAAGGAAGGCTAATTTGATTACCTCGTTATTAGCTGTAGAGCTAGATCCACCTTCCCCATTTAACTCAGAGACCTGGCTCAAAGTGAAAAAGGCAAAAATAAGCTATCAACAAAAAATTAACAGGAAACCAACAATCACTTGATGGATGCAATAGCTAGACCCCCAAACCAAGATGCCACATGACAATCACCACAACATGCAAAAAAGTGTCTCAATAATCCAAATATATCACAGAGCTCTCAAGTGGGAGCATAGAGGTAATGCAAGTTCACAAAAGTGTTGTACAACATCATCTTACAAAACTCAGCATCAATCAGCATACAAGAGCATAATGTACTTTTAATTTGCAACATGAGCCGCTTGGACTAGTGTATGTCAACAATAAAGGATTAACTTCAACACCAAAGAAAAATACATCTGCATGCTTCATCTTTTCCTTCAAACCAGAGCACTGAGCCTGGAAAAGGAATCACCAAAGCAACAAGGATTTAAAAAATAAGTTACCATGAAAAATTAGAACACATATACAATAAGCAGATGAACAAGAATCCCAGAAACAAAAACCTCAGCAACAATTGCTCTAGCCTCAGTCGCAACCAGATCACGAAAAGCTTTACTCAGTGCTTCTTCAGCTTGTTTCAAGGCATTATTCATGCCATTTTCGCGCTCAAATGTAAGATGTCGTGGTGAACGTTTCCGACTTGGTCATCCTCTGCTCCTGCTGCCGTCGTGGTGGCCCTCCCTTTTGCCGTCGCTGCCCTAGCTCTGCCACCCCCTACCTCCGCCACCTCCTAGCTCTGCCCTAGCTCCACCAGAAGCCCACGCCACCAGCCACCAGAAAGAACCGCGCACCACCGCTGCCCTAGCTCTGCCACCCCCTACCTCCGCTACCTCCTAGCTCTGCCCTAGCTCCGCCAAAAACCCACGCCACCAGTCACCAGAAAGAACCGTGCTCCACCACTGCCCTAGCTCCACCATCTCCTAGCTCCGCCAGAAATCTTATCCCCCGCAGTACCGCGCCACTTCGCCACTGCTGCCCCACAACCGCTCCAGTCTACATTCGTTCCGCCGGTCCATCGAGCCGCCGCTGCTGACTCATATCCAATCGAACCAGCACCCCCCACACCAATCGAACTACGGTTGATCTTTCCAGTCGAGCAGCAGTGAGGAAAACGAAGAAAGAATTTTTGGAAGAAAGAAAATGAAGAAATGAAGGTCAGGTGTCCTTTTTGATTTTTTTAATTTTTTTTACATAGTTGTATAATAGTCATTACACTTATACTGCCATTTTTTATGGCAAAGTCTTGGGAAATACGGTCTTTCCATAAACTTATGGAAAGACAGAGTTTAATTAGAATAATATAAGGTAAAAGATCTTAGTTGCAATATTAATTTTTTATACAATGTGTAGTAGTTATAAAGTTTATAACCCGATTCATACAACCCGACAGTTTTATCTTCATTTCTTCTAATTTGCAATTTAAACATTTGTCTTTCCATGACTTATGGAAATACCGTCTTTCAAGAGACGGGCTAAAGAAAGAATTTCATATTTACCTTTACTGTTATAAATATTTGATTGTTATATTTTAGGATAAGGTTGTAAATAATTTTTATTTGGGTTGATTTAAAAAGTTCACAATAGTATAAGAAGTTCGGTGTAACAAAAGTAAATAATGTGCCTCTCTTCAGTTACGTGTATCCTAAAAGAAAAGACACAATCTTTGTCCTGTCTTAGCAAGTTTATTTTTTTCTCCTGTTTTTAATATAATTAAGATTGAATTAGGAGAATTTTTACATGAGTCCGTCTCTTGAAAGACGGTCTTTCCATAAGTTATGGAAAGACCAAGGTTTAAAGTGTAAATTAAAAGAAATTAAGATAAAATTTTTGGGTTGCATGAACCGGGTTATAAATTTTATAACTACTACATGTTTCATACTAAAACTTTAATATTGCAACTAAGACCTTTTACCTTTTATTATTCTAATCAAACCCCATCTTTCCATAAGCCTATGGAAAGACCGTCTTTCCTAAGACTTTGCCTTTTTACATTCCTATTTCAGTACAATAGTTTTTTTCCCATTTATTCGATAGGATAAGTTTAAATAAATAGCCGTCTCTTGAAAGACGGTATTTGCATAAGTCATGGAAATATCAATGTTTAAAGTGTAAATTAGAAGAAATAAAGATAAAATTTTTGAATTACATTATTCGAGTTATAAACTTTATAACTACTACATATTGCATAATAATTTTTTAATATTGCAACTAATACATTTTACCTAAATCAATCGTCTTCGGCTTCTTCTTGCCTCGCCGTCGGTGTTGCTGCACCTCAATCTCCTCGCCGGAGCACCATAGCGCCGTCGTTGATTGCTCGACATAGCCCGGAAGAACGATAAATTGGTGCCCTAGCTCCGATCGATTGCTCGTTTTTCTTTTTGAAATTGGTTTTCGCCTCAATCTTCTTGCCGGAGCACCATAGTACCGTCATCGATTGCTCGACATAGCAGCGGAAGCTCCGCCTCGATCTCGCCGCACAATGGTGGAAAAGTAGTAAATTAGTGACGGGGCGTTGGAGAATCGGTGGCGGAGCTGTGGAATTTGGTGCCCTAGCTCCGCCCATCGCTGACGGAAGAAGGAGAAGGCGGTGGCGGAGCGGCGGTTATGAATTTCAGTTGATCAGAAAGGAGGAGAAATGAAAAAAATAAAAATTCTATTATATATATAGTTTTTTTTTATAATTGCACAACAAATTCCTAGATTTATTAGCAAATTTGGGAAAAACCCTACCCCAAAATACAGATTTATATTTATTGCATAATGAATCCTGCCTAAAGTTTAGTATTTTCACTAAATTCTGGCTTCTAACTGCCGAAAAAAGATTATATTTGCACATAGCATAAATATCTAGGGTTATATTTGCACTTTCAATTATCGTAGATTTATATTTGTATTTTCAATTATCGTTGGATTATATCTGTACTTCCTTGAATTAAGGTTATATATGTACTTAACTTAGCTCTAAATGAAAAGTTGAGTAAATCTCAATTTTGACCAAGTCACAATTTCTTTAGTAAGTGCATGACATTAAAAATCGGCCCAATAACGTCATGGAACCTAGGCTCAGTCCAAAAAAAAAAACGAGCTTTCTTTCAAATTCAAGATCCCACAAAGATGATTCCTGAAATTTCGATCGTTCTGATAGTTATCTCTAGAAACTCCTAGGTGCCGCGAAAAATCGTTATCCCGGAGATACGCGAGCTTACTCACAAACAGCTATAAATATCGGCCATGGAAGATTCTGTAGATCATCGAAGAAGATTTCAAACAATTCATCTGTCAATCATCTAAGAATCCCCAATTTCATTCACCCAATGTCGCTCATCCCAAGCCTCTTTGGTAACCGCCGGAGCAGCCCCTTCGAGATGGAAATTTGGGATCCGTTCAAGGACTTCCAGTTCCCTACCTCGAGCGAGGCGTCAGCGATCGTGAACGCGCGCGTGGACTGGAGGGAGACTCCGGAGGCGCACGTGTTCAAGGCTGACGTCCCCGGGCTGAAGAAGGAGGAGGTGAAGGTGGAGATCGAGGACGGCAACGTCCTGCAGATCAGCGGCGAGCGGAACGTGGAGAAGGAGGATAAGAACGACACGTGGCACAGGGTGGAGCGCAGCAGCGGGAAGTTTACCCGGAGGTTCAGGCTGCCGGAGAACGCGAAGGTGAACGAGGTGAAGGCGGCGATGGAGAACGGCGTGCTGACTGTTACTGTGCCTAAGGAGGAGGTTAAGAAGCCTGATGTCAAGGCTATTGACATCTCCGGCTAGATCATACGCTGCATTGCGTCTTTTGCTGCAAAATTAGGTGTTTTCTCGTGTTCTATTTTTCCATCCCTGTGTATATTTCTGTAATGCTTTTGAGATGTACTAATAAATGAATGGTGATTAGTGTTTGCTTTAGCAAAATTGCTTTCGTCTCTGTTTTTTCATGCTCAACAATGAAGTTGCACCGTGCAAATTTGGTCAAAATGTTTGTTTTATTCCCACATCGCCAAGAGAAAGCAGTTATGAACAGTGTATAACTCTCTGAATTTGGAATTCGTTCGCCGAGCTTTGTAACGGGAGCTTGTGATCCAAGTGGAGGCATCAAAGGTGTTGGGACGTTAGCTCGGTCCACCTGGTAGGCTCGATTGTGCTAATACATGGCCCGCCAGTTCCAAACGAGGAGTTGGGCTCAGTGATCCAGGCGAGGGCCTGGGCCGCTGGGTCTCTAGAGTGGAGGGGAACGCGTGAGGCTGGTTTCACAGAGCAACGACTACTTTCCGCTCTTTGTAGTGGAAGGATTACGGGCCGGTGCACTCTCGGGTCATTAAATACCAGGCAGGCCATACCCAACTGGACCAACACCTTTTGACTCTTTTTTGTTCTCAGAAGGGCCGGTGCACTCTTGGGTCACTAATACCCTATATGTAGACATCTGTGAAAGTTTGCACATATTAATGATTAAAAATTAGACTAGTGATGTTTTCTAGTCTAACGATATGTGATCCATTTTTCTTTAAAGCTTTTGATTTGTTTAAATTAAAATAATTTTTAAATTAAAAATTAAAAGACATCACGAACAAATTAAAGAAAAATTAAAAGATATCACGAACAAATTAATTTTTGATCGGAAAAATTAAAGAGTCCGTCTCTTGAAAGACGGTCTTTCCATAAGTTATGGAAAGACCAAGGTTTAAAGTGTAAATTAGAAGAAATTAAGATAAAATTTTTAGGTTGCATGAACCGGGTTATAAATTTTATAACTACTACATGTTTCATACTAAAACTTTAATATTGCAACCAAGACCTTTTACCTTTTATTATTCTAATCATACCCCGTCTTTCCATAAGCCTATGGAAAGACCGTCTTTCCCAAGACTTTGCCAAAATTAAAAATCAAAAGTTTTAAAGAAAAATGGAAATAATCATAAATGTTTGATGAGTGTTGACTCAGCTTACCTCAGATAATTTCCCGACATTAACCATGTCTATAAAAGGATCAGAATGCCGTTTTTAAAAAATGTTTTAAAGTATTTTTATACATTTACCCTTCACCAACTCTTGTTTTAGGCAGTTTAAACGTTAGGTCAGAGTTCATTATGCAATTATTATAAATTTTTATTGGAGTGGGGTTTTTTTTAAAGAACTAGCTGAAAAAGTGGAGGACTTCTATTGTAAATATAGAAACTTTTGGTCCACATATAAATATTACAATTTCAAATATTTATTTCATTACTCATTTTTATTTTAGCCGAAATTTGCTGTCATAAACTGCCTCTAAACTGCCTCCGGCCGACAGTAACCGTTGGGTTTCTGCCGGAATCGCCATCGTCAGCCAGATTTTTTTGGGATCTGCTCCGACGATTAGCCTCTGTTTCGATGCTACTACACCTGCTTCAATGCAACTGGATTTACGACGGTAACCGCCTCTGATCCAACGCTTACGAAGGCGGCACTGCTTTCGAGAAGAACATAGAGCGACAAGTCGACGATGCAGCAGGGTCTCCGACGTTGTTCGATCTTTTCTACCTCCGATCGATCCTCCGGTTCCGATCGATCTCCAGCTTCGACCTTTCTTCTCTGATGCATTTGAGGTGGCACCGCTGTTGAGATTCACAGTGACAAGATTCATGGAAGAGGCATCCGTTGCCGAGAGGAATCTAAGGCGGCACCACCGTCTAGATTTGAGGTGAGGCAACCGCTAGGGTTTGCAGATGCGAAGAAACAAATTTCCAGCAAAGAAGACGAACATGACGGCACGTGGTACTCACACGCGAGCCAGTAACTGTTGAGGTGCAACTACATCACGTGCGACTCCGACGGATGGTGGCGACTTCAACATTTGGCGGCAACGGAGGTGACGGGACACGGCTGAGCTTCTCCTCATGAGAGGTGAGGTTTATTTTTTTCAAAAACTTGTTGAGGTTTAATCTATTTTTTACTGAGCATATATCATCAATTATTGTTTGGTTTAGTGGTTAGCATTGTTGTTGTTGAGGTTAGAGGTTTCGAATTCGAGTCATTGTATAACCTTTTATTTTGAAGAATTTATGTCTAGCATGTAAATGCCGATGTTTATATAATTTGACTGGGTGTATGTTCAATAAGAGTCTATGGTGTAGTGGTTATTGCTTTATGCTTTGAGGTTAGTGACCCGAGTTCAAATTCCACTAGATCCTATTTTTTGAAGAATTTTTATTCTTTAGGAACTGTAGTTTTTTTGTTGATGTTTGTAGCTTTTTTTCTCATATGTTGATATTTTTTTAAATTCGGGTGAGGTTTAATTCATATGAGTTAATGTTTTACAATTTTTTTGAATGATATGGATTGATATTTGTAGTTTTTTTTTTAAAAAAAATTCTCATGTTGATGTTTTCATTTTTCGGCTGAGGTTATGGTAAAAGGAGTGGATGTTTGTAGTGTTTTTTTTCTTATGTTGATGTTTGTAGGTTCTTTTTTTTTAAAGAATTTTTATTCTTGAGGTAATGTAGTTTTTTGTTAATACTTGTAGCTTTTTTTTCCTCTTAAGTTGATATTTTTTTATTATTCGGGTGGGGTTTAATTAATATGAGTTGATGTTTTTTAGTTTTTTTGGGTGATATGGATTGATATTTGTTATTTTTAAAATAAATTTTCTTATGTTAATGTTTTTCATTTTCCCGCTGAGGTTTTGGTGGTAGGAGTTGATGTTTGTAGTGTTTTTTTATTATGTTGGTGTTTTTTGTTTTTCGGATGAGGTTCAGGTGTTAGGAGTTGATATTCGTAGTTTTAAAAAAAAGATTGTTTGTGTTTTATGATTTTGAGAGTGAATAATTATACTCTTAAGGTACTATAGCTTTTTTGTTGATGATTTTAGTTTTTTTCTCTCATGTTGATTTTTTTTTCTATGAGTTTTAGGCGATAGGGTTGATGTTTGTAGCTTTTTTGATGATATGATTGATTTTTTGTAGTGTTTTTTCCTCATTTTGGCATTTTTCATTTTCTGAGCGAAGTTTTGATGATAATAATTGATATTTTTAGCTTTTGGGTAATATAGGTTGATGTTTGTAGTTTTTCTTTAAACAAAAATACTCCCTCTGGTTTCTTAACAATGACTCCCTTTTTTTCTGAAAATTTATCAAGGCGTGTTTGACCACAGATAACTTTAATTTCATATAATAACAGATTATAAAATTTTACTTTTAAAAAACTACATGTTACGGAGAATCCAAAGACAACTCACATGATGTTCGTTATTGCATGAAATTAAAGTTATTGATGGTCAAGCATACCTTAAAAAATTTGACGCTCAAACGGAACCAATGTTAGAAAACCAGAGGGAGTAATAATTTAGCTTTGTTGATGTTTTTATAATTTTCAGTTGATTTTTTGTTTGTGGTAGTTGACGTTTTTTCAATCCTTTGTTGATTTTTATTTGAATTTTTATATATTTTTTGCTATTTTGTTTGATTTTTAAATATATATTTTGTTGCAGTTTTTTAGTTGATGCTTTATAATTTTTCGTTGATGTTCTGCTATTTTTTGCTGATGTTGCTGCAGTTTTGCTACTGTTTTTTATTGGGTTTATGCATTTCTTAAACATTGTTTTTGAATTTTTTCGAAGTTTTTTTGCAGATTGCAGGTGGCGGGAAAATAATGGACAAAATTGGACAAAAAAGCCCCTGAAAAGTTTAGCGATAGGTACCTGTAAAATAATTAGAGATATCTTCCTTTAAAATTATTAAAGATAGGTCCATGGAGTTAGAATATTGTTAGAATTACAAAATTGCCCCTGTCTAAAGTTTAGATTCCATCACAAAAGACCATATCTTTACCGTTCTCAAATTTGTTCCACTGTTAAAATTTTTTTAAAAAAATTAGGATTATATTAAACACTTTTTTTGGTTTGTAAGGTTATATCAACTCTTATTTTAAAATTTTTGGGTTAAGAAATTTTATACTCTCTCTGTCCTAGATGAAATTGCCCACTTGCTTTTCTGGCACTATTCTCTATCAAAGTTTGACCGTATATTTGAATAAATATTTGATGAACTATAATATCATATGTGGTATTGTTGAATTTGACGTAACAAGTAGTTTCGAAATATCAACTTTTTATTTGTCATTATTATGCGTATGTGAACATATTAGTGGTTAAATATATTTTTTTATTGTTGTGCAATTTAAGTTGGGATGGAGGGAGTACACTTTTTGAAATCACTAAAAACAAAATGTAATACTCCCTCCGTCCCAAAATAAATCGTATGAAAGAGAAATTCGGCTGCAAAATTGAACAGTGAATTTAGGCCAGCTTTTCAGTGGAAAAAGCTGAATTTCGTACTCTGATTTCAGAGTTAAAATACTGTTCAATAGAGTTTAATTACTGTTCAATAGTGGTTACAAATGTACTAACCCTGGAGGGAACAGTAACTGTTCCCTCATTTTTTCTGATTTTTGGCTCCAAAATTTTCATTTCTGGAGCCAAATTATGCCACTGTTTACATGCCTGAAAATTTCATCCAAACTTCTATAAAATAGGGCATTTATTACAGCTCCCAAACAAACCAAATCTAGAAAAAAGGGTAGCTCTCAGAAAAGTTTTGGCCAGTTCTTCAGGAACTGGCCGGATCCAAAAAACAAATCTCCATCTCATTCTGAATTCATTATTGAGCACAACTGTGATGGTTGGGGCAAACCTGACAGATGAGCACAGGCAGGACATAGCCCATTTTCTGCTTCAAAACTCAAAAAATGGGCAGATTCAGCGGCAACAAAGACTGGAGGCAGCAGAGAGATGGTCCTGTTCAGTTCGGACCATCTCTATCATATGGGCGCGCGTGAAGCAGCAACTTCAGAATGGAGAAGCTGTGAATGCCCGTTCAAAGAGGCATGGGCGTTGTGGCTGAACCAAGAAACCAATCGATGTGGAGGCCTTAATGGCAGTGCCACTCAGGTACTGGAGAACCTGTCGGAGCACAGCAGCACAGTTGTAGGTTGGAAAAAGCACGATACATAGAGCTATAGCAAGCAAGGAGATCAAGAGCCACACTAATGCAGTTCATCCATAGCTAAGTTTGGCATGCAAAGAATCAAGGCTAGAATGATGCCTAAGTAAACTGGAGTGTAACATGCAGTTCAAGGCTATGGAAAACATAATACACATCGACGAAAAGTGGTTCTACCTGACAAAGGCAACGACAAGGTATATTCTGGGTCTCAACGAACCTGAACCATACAGAATCACACAAAGCAAGCATTTTATTCCAAAACTCATGTTTTTATGTGCTGTGTCTAGACCTTTACTTGACTTACAGGGTAATGTAAAGTTTGATGGGAAAATAGGTGTGTTTCTATACGTGGATCATGTACCTGCCAAGTACACCACTGTAAACAGACCTAGAGGAACCATGATTCTCAAACCCATATCATCCATAACTAGAGACATCATAAGACACAAGTTGATTCATGAGCTGATACCAGCAATCAAGCAGAAATGGCCAGTTTGGGCAATCAAAAACATTTTCATACAACAAGATAATGCCCCTTGTCACATATTTGCAAATGACCCTGAATTTCTAGCTGCAGCCACCTCAGATGGTTTCAATATACAGTTAGTGTGCCACCCATCAAAATCACCCGACCTAAATATTCTGGATTTGAGGTTTTTTTCCTCAATTCAAATTTTACAGCAGCAAAACCCTAGTCAAAACCTATATGAGTTACTGCAGGCTGTGTATGATGCATTTCAGATATATGATCCAAAAGTTATTGACAAGATTTCCTAAGTCTACAATGTGTCATGGTGGAAATCATGAAATGCATGGGAGGGAATGATTTCAAACTGCCACATATGGGTAAAGATAGGCTTAGAGGCCTTGGGATGCTGCCTCACAATTTAATAGTTGACCCAGCCCTGGTTAGGGGATGCTTGGAACACATGGTGACTATTGGAAGAACAAGGCACATTCAAGAACTACTAATCAGTATGGAGATAGTTTAGATGTGCATGGGATCTGTACTTTTGCAGGGTTGTGCTTCTAGATTCAAGTCTAGGATAAACTTACCACTTAGTTTTGGTAAAGGTAAGTTTATATGGCAACCTTGTCAAATCTGGGAGGGCTAAACTCCATTCAGTATGCAATGCAATTTGTAAAAAATCTGTTGTGTAAATTTCAATTTCAGAACTGAGGAAAACAAACATGGACCAGAATGTAATGGATGACTAGACACACACAACCATTTCGTGGCAAAAGACACTACAAGGCTGTCATCCATGTGGTTTTCAAAATACCACGGTTGCTGCCTAAGTGTGAACATACAATATCATCATAGGTGGCTACCAACTAATACAGGGTGGATTCGGAAAATAATTTCAGAGATGGGTTTAATCACATCATGCCCCGCCAAGATCAAATCAGCTTCGAGGCTGATAGGCATGGCTGCATGTATTAATCATGCATCACAGCTACATCATTAATCAAGGGTTCAACTGGCACATAAACATGCTATCACAAACAATTTAAGAAGCTATGACATATCATATAAAATGCAGTTAACATATGCCCAGCCAAGGTCAGTGAGTTTTGGAAACATTACTGCATAGCTGCATATGACAACCACAAACACATACACATGCATAACTTTCACTGCTCCATTATTGCCCCAAATATGAAACATACCCTGCCATACTCAGGTTCTGCAACGGATTCCGATGAAAAATGGGTAACACCCACCCGGGTTTCAACCAAATCCGTGTCAAAATTTGAGTGGTTGCACATTTGATCATTAACATCACACACAGTTAAGTACCCCTCATAAAACAGTTGCTAATAGGCTATAACAGACAAGTAGCAAACAAGTAGTCACAGACAAGTAGCAACAACAAGCAGTTGCACTACCAAGCAAACCTGCATGTGAAGGTAACATGTTAGTACACTGTCTATAATATTACCACTTAAAGGAAGTCCACAAATGTAAGAGTAAGTTTATTACAAACCTGTGAGTAGTAAATTCATTTTCCAGCCTCAGAATCTACATGCCGAACTTATCCAGCCCAGTTCCCAGGATATAGGCAGGCACCAGTTTCCCAGAAACCAGGCTCACCATACTTAGGGAATTCGTTACCATTAAAGAACACTGATGGATGTGGATCACACCAGGATTTCGATCAGAATTTTCAGTGTCAGGGGGCTGTGTTTCATCAGAAATAGGGGCTGTGTTCCATCAGAATCAGGGGGCAGGGTTTCATCAGAATCAGGGGGCGGGGTTTCATCAGAATCAGGGGGCATTGTTTCATCAGAATCAGAGTAGTGTGATGCATGTGGATGAAGGAGATGTAATGTATCAGAAGCAGTATCTGAATCTGAGTGATAAAGGATTTCTTCAGGTACATGACTAAAATATGTAGCCACAGGGGTATCCCCAGATTCACACGAATCAGTGTCTAGGACAGGACACTGTGGTGGGGTGAGTTTACTGCCCTTGGGTTGTGAATTAATGTCATCAAGGCCAGTAAATAAAGCAGGATCAATACTGGCCTAAAACTGACTGGAATCACTCAAGGTTTGGCAAGGGGGATACTCACCCTGCCCAACAATGACCCTGTCACCGTGATCCATCAGGTAAGGGAAGACACAGAGGGTGGGGAATGGGTTATAGAAACAAAGAACAGCATGCAAAACCACTTGTTCTCTATGACCAGGGATGTGACTAGGGTTTGGAAATCATTCTAGGCCAGGCCTGAAACAACACAGTATGAGTAATTCTTAACATGTCAATGACAATTCATAAGCAAACAAACAGCGGTTTTGAGCTAAACCACAACATGACACTGAAAGTTTTCGGAATACCACATATGCTACACATGCAAGCACTTCCAATGTCACATCTAGTTACATAGCAGAGAATAAAAACATAAGGCGCCCCTCCAGAGTCACATTGATAACATTAATAGGCCAAAGTGCAAGAATAGTTAGAACAGGCCTTCATGTAGTCACAGATCTAGGAACGCAGTAAAAGTAATACGTGAATAATCGAACATGAACACTGCTTTTCTTTACAAAGAGCACAAATTGCAGCGAAGCAAGGATGAAATTAACCCGGAACGAGACCAACACCACAAACTAGGGCATATATGTGTCAAGACTGCCAAACAGCGTGGAAAAATCCAACGACGGGCACTATGAATGTAGGATTTTGAACTCAAACGACAAAAACCTCACAAAATATTCGCATGCACCATAATTTATACTTGAAAACTGTAGATTTGTATGCATTCCAAGGGTTTTAACACACAACAACTAAGAAAGCAGAAACCACAACTTAAGAAGCAACCAAATCAGTACAAAACCCAACAAAAATACGACCCAAACACAGACCAGGACAAGAAAATGATGAGTTGGTAGTCGACGACGCAGAATCAAGTTCGTTTTGAAAGTGGCCAACATCGATTTTAGAAAACCCTAGATTGGAAACTAGAAAGGCGTGGATGAAAACAAAAACCACGGATCGATTCACACATGAGGATCAACAGAAACACAAACCCTTCAACACAGATCGGATATGGAGGGGCTAGGGTTTTCTTTTTATCGAGGGAGGACAGAGCATCGCTGTGATTTCGTAAAGGAGAAGAGAGAAATGAGCTGTGAATGGTGCTGTGAATGGAGCGTTGAGAAGTAATGGAGAAGAGAGAATGGAGCGTTGGGAGAGCAATAATGAACATGGGGAAGAGCGAAAGGCACGCATGTGATAAGTCTGACCCATTTGAAAATGGGTCAGCACACTGCTCAATGTATGAACATGCGTCCCAATTCAGTGCTAATGAGCATAATTAATCAGCCAACATGCTTGAAATATTCATAAGGTCCAGGGGCATTTCAGCCTTTTCACTATTGGTCAACTATGCTGAATTGGAAAATTTCTGACCATTGCAATTTAATTGGGAACAGTAAAAAATAGAAAGTGTACAGTTTAATTTGAGACTGATGGAATATTAAAAAAGTGTGCATGTATGCCCCTCAATTATTTGGTTTGTGCACACATACTCTCAATTTTTTTTTGAAGTCTATTTGTCCTCTAGTGTCATTTGTCCATTCATAATTAAAAACCCCATCTTCCCCTCATCTTCAGAATAAAATCATTTTCCGCCTCACAATTCTAAACAACACCGTACACGCGTGAGGCCGGACTCGACTGACTCCAAACTGGGAGGGGCGAATGAGAGGGATTAGAGACGGAGTGACGAGGAGACAATTAAGCTGATGGTCGGGGATTTACCGGCAATGAGACTGAGGAGGAAGGGGTTTGTTGGGGATAGGATTGGACTAGGAAGGAGGGTGTTGTGTGTTGGGTTTGGTTGCACAAAGTGTTGAGGTGGTGAGCGGGTTTAGAACCAGAGCTAACAGGCATATTCCATTGATTCGAGGGACAGGTGGAGCCGCCACATGGTGACGATTGAGGCCACGGCAGAGCATTCATGTGGCATCGATTTGGAGGCCACGAGGTTGATTGAGGTGGTGGGAGGCGGCGGGTTGAGTTCCGTGTCTGGGTTTTGGCGTCAACTGCGATGGTGGGAAGCGACGGGTACCGGCATCGATTGAGATGGTGAGTGTCTTTTGCGGGTGTTGGGGTAGGTGTGTTGGTGGATGTAGTGTTGGGGCTTAGCCCAATCGAGAGTCGGTGGGAGCTATTTTGGGGTTGTGGTTGGTGGTTGGGAGGTGGCTGGATTTTCAGTTTGCCAAGGAGTATTTTCCGGTGGGGGTGGAGCTACCCAAATTTTAGAGAGGGGTATTTGATCCTTTCAAATTGGTCATCGAAAAAGTCATGGTCAACGCCAGAAAACAACATCAGGGATATGACCTTTTGAATCAGTGTAAATCAAGGATCATAAGAACACTCCAAAAAAAAATCAAGGTATATCTACATAAACACATGAACTGGGAAATATGAACGCACTTTACCCTAATATCAATCATCAAAGAAAACACACTTATCTCCAAGAATACATTTTCTTATAGAGTTCCCTCTATGTAATCTTTAAGAATCATTTTTCATCCGAAACTTGATTATTTCTTATGAAAGAATCTCTTAGAAGCTTACATCTAACCCTTTCATATTAATCTTGGAGCAAATCTATCCATAAAAACTTTATTAGAAAGTCCAAACGTCTACACAGACTTAAAATTGAAAATAATAACCGAGGCTTTAACTATAATGCTTGCAACCAGAATTTAAAACCACCCTACAATTTGCTCTTCCCAATAAGAAGCCCAAGTCCTTTTAAATACCACCCCTACCCCTGGAATCGACAAGTGCAAATCCTACCTACATAGTGCTATTTCACAGAACTGGTTTTTAACATACACAAACACCAGATCAAACGCCAGATCATATGCATGTCTGCTACGCAAATTATTCATTGAATGGCTTGGCAAAATTTAATAGGCAAACATCTAAGACTCTAAGAGTCCACATAGCTGATCGAAAATAAAGAGAAGAAACTGGTTTCATTAAGAATAACAAAAGAAAAGACCACAATTGATTAATACATGGCTAAAAGCATCACATACAGCAAGCACACACAGACTGAAAGACACAAGACTTCCAGAATCCAATTTAGCGGCAGATCAAACAGTGATGAACAAAAGACTCAGTAGGATTTAGCCGGAGATATCGATAGACTTGACCTCCGGCTTCTTAACCTCCTCCTTAGGCACAGTAACCGTCAGAACGCCGTTCTCCATCGCCGCCTTCACTTCATCCACCTTCGCGTTCTCCGGCAGCCTGAACCTCCGGGTAAACTTCCCGCTGCTGCGCTCCACCCTGTGCCACGTGTCGTTCTTATCCTCCTTCTCCACGTTCCTCTCCCCGCTGATCTTCAGGACGTTTTCGCCCTCGATCTCCACCTTCACCTCCTCCTTCTTCAGCCCGGGGACGTCCGCCTTGAACACGTGCGCTTCCGGCGTCTCCTTCCAGTCCACGCGCGCGTTCACGATCGCCGACGCATCGCTGGAAGTAGGGAACTGGAAATCCTTGAACGGATCCCAGATGTCCATCTCGAAGGGGCTGCTCCGGCGGTTACTGAAAAGGCTTGGAATTAGCGACATTGGGTGAAATGAAATTGGGAATTCTTAGATGAGTAACAGATGAATTGTTTGATTTCTTCTTCGATGATCTACGGAATCTGCCATGGCCGATATTTATTGCTGGTTGTGAGTAAGCTCGCGTATCTTCTGGATAACGATTTTTCGCGGCACCTGGGAGTTTCTAGAGATAACTATCCAGAACGATCGAAATTTCAGGAATCATCTTTGTGGGATCTTGGATTTGAAAGAGAGCTCGTTTTTTTCGGGCTGAGCCCAGGTTCCATGACGTTGTTGGGCCGATTTTTAATGTCATGCACTTACTAAAGAAATTGTGACTTGGTCAAAATTGAGAATTACTCAACTTTTCAATTAGAGCTAAGTTAACTACATGTATATTCCTACATGAAAGTGCAGATATAATTATATAATAATTGAAAGTATAGATATAACTCTACAACAATTAAAAGTGCAAATATAACCCTAGATATTTAGGTTATGTGTAAATAAATGAATTAAAAAATTAAAAAATATATGTTTGCATTGAAGATGTTGATGGTGAGTATAATAGGAATTGGAGAGAAATTTAAAACACTTTAAATACGAAATAATAGAGGAATTGAGTTTAATGAGGAGTAATGTTATTTTGTATTTTATATATGTGTTATTGGTTATTATTGTTCCATAAAAAATTTCACCACCACTCAACTTTCTATAGAATCCATTAATGTTAACAAGTATTCAGGGCACTCATTATAAAAACTCTTTCTTTTGTTCCATTAGATTGGGCGTTCAGAAAAGAAAAGAAAAATAGTAATGACATTCAGCGAATACATCCTTTGTATTTATTTTTTATTTTCTTTTATTCCACTAACTACAACGTTCAAAAATTAAAAGTACTCCTCTAGCGTTATGTTTTTCCATCGGTGTTTGCATTTCTGCTGGATGAATGTAATGCTTATGGGATGTACTAACCTCGCCGGCTCTGTTTTCTTATGCTTCTGCTAAGTCATACGAATTTTGTCAAAATGTTTCTGTTTTTATTCCCACGTCTCCAAGAGAAAGTGGTGGTGATCATTTCATAAGCCTTTGAAATTGTAAGGAGTTCACCATCTCTTTGCAACGAGAGCTTATGATCCAAGTGGAGGCATAAGGGTCTTGGGACTAGAGGAGGAATCAGGATTTTTTTTTCATGTGGTGCTGGACAATACTACTTAAATTTAAATTTTAAAAAATTAGCTCAAAAATAATTTAAAATAGTACATAATTTAATAAATCGAGTACGATACAACAAGGTTTTCACAAGTTCACTAAACTGCTAAAATAACTACTTTCTAATGCTCGAATTACTAGAAGTGGACTAGGAACAGGTGAGGGCAACAAATACCTACGAGACTCCATGCCTTGATAACGTTGAATAATCGATTTATTCTCGATCTTAAAAAATATATCTTTCTCAATATACACCGTCATAACATCATTCAACCATTCATCTCCCATTCTATTACGAAGATCGGTCTTGATATTCTTTATGGCAGAAAAAACTCGTTCAACTGAAGTTGTTGCAACTGATAGGACTAATGCTAACTCAATAAGACGATATACCAATGGGTAGATTACATTGCTACGTGATCGAACCATATGTTGAGCAACACTTTCAAGATCATTGATGTCTGAATAGGTATCATCATCTCTCACGTCATTAAGAAAGTAATTAAGTTGTTGCTCAAGTTCAACACGCTCAATTAGGGAGAAGTCATCCGGATAGAGTTCAGCAAGGCGAAGCAACTTACCAACATCAAACGTGGAAAATCTTTCTCTCGGATCAAGGCATGCGATACAAGTGAATAACTCTGAGCTTGCTTCGGAAAATCGATGATTCATTTCTAGAATTATCCTGTCAACGGTCTAGTATTGAAATAATAAAAAATAAAATAATAAGATAAAAAATACATATAAAATAATATAAACAAAATAAATTAAAGTATGTAAATATGAAAGTAATACCTGAAGAAATATATCAACACGATAGAAATTATGATTGGTCAACATTTCTCCACGTCGCCTAGAATGGTGACGAATTTTCCGTTGTGCTTCCATCACATCTAATGTGATCTCATGCTTCACACAGAATGTGTTGACTCCATTCAATAATTTATCAAAACCATCATCTCTGAATTCTTGGAATTCAGTCTTCATTCTATTCATCATTCGCACAGCCATCGAAATATTTTGATCTCTTTGTTGCAAGGCAATGGACAATTGACTTGTAGCTCCCAACAAATGCCTCATCAAAAACATACAAAATACAAATTCATAGCTCTCCATTCTATCAATCAAACCCTTTGCTATAGAGGCATTTTCATCTAAATTGCTATGCTCATAGATATTAAGAAGCACTTGAATAATAGAAGACCACATAGCCTCAAAATGAAGAATAATAGTGTAATGTGATCCCCAACGGGTATCACCAGGCCATCTCATACTCATTTCTTGATTTTTCCTCTTCCACTAACATTCTCCCCACTCTCCAATGCCTCTACAAGTCTAGCATGTTCTAATTGCACAAACATATCTTTTCTAACACATGAACCTCCAACTAGATTCACAGTTCTAACAAGATACCCAAAAAATTCACCCACAGATAGAGTACTTTATGCAACAGAAACAACAACCAATTGAATTTGCTGAGAGAAGCAATGAATATACCTTGCAGAAGAGTTTTCTTTCAATATCAAATCTTGCATTCCATTAAACTCACCTCGCATATTGAAGCCCCATCATATTATTGACCTCTCAACTTTGACAAGGACAATTTCTTATCTACAAACAAATGCTAAGGAGCCTCCATCAAAGTAATAGCTTTAGTATTGGAAACATGCACAAGAGCAAGAAAATGCTCAACAATGCATCCTAGCTTATTGACATATCTCAAAACAACCCCCATTTGCTCTTTTATTGATGCATCTCTAGCCTCATCAACAAGAAGAGAAAATACACTATCTCTAATGTCATTAACAACAACATCAGTTACCCCACCAACACAATCACTTGAGAGTTGTTTATGAACTTTGGGGGATGTCAACTTGCAATTTTCGGGAGCATTTTCATTCATTACCTTAGCAACATCTTCACTTCTCTTACAATGCCAGTAAACCAATTCAAGATAATTACCCTTGTTGATGGAATCCCAACCCTCATCATGACCACGAAAAACCAAACCTTTTTGTAACAAGTATCTTGTCACATCCAAAACCGCAGTCAAACATGTGCGGTAGGCCTTCTCTGATTCAGTAACATGAGCGTCGAAATAATGTAAGATACTTTGATTTTGAAGGCTAAAATTTCTCAATTTGATTGCTGCACCATGATGACTTCCATCCACATTCGTAGCATGTTTCCTAAATAATTTAAGGGCATTCTTCCAATTTTTTATCCCATCCAAAGTATATGATGTCTCCTTTGCTGAATTCTTAAAAAGATAGCAAGGAAAACAACAGGCAGCATCCTTTGAAATACTATACTCCAACCAATCAAATTCATCAAACCAACCCTTTTGAAAACTTATAAATTCAACATTGAACAATGTCTTGGGAAAAGTATAATTCTTAGGTTGGCAAGGACCTCTTAATATATATTCTCTAAGCACTTTATCTCTAATAGAAACATCAATCTCTTCAATAGGTTTACGTAGCCCGGGATCACTTATAACATCATTCCGATTGAATTCTATGCGAGATTATTTTCTACTACTACCCGCTCCCTCTTCATTGTGCCTTTGTTCATTAGGTTCATTCGATCTCTTAGAAGATGGAAATCCTCTACTTCGAATTAAAAATTTGTCCATAACCTATTAAATATCAAATAGGGAAAATATGTAAATTGAATTCATTCTTATAAAAATTCAAAAGCATTATGAAACAATAATAAATTATAATAACAAATAATTAATAAAATCATATTCATCTAAATTCAATTTAACAAATATCCCTAATTCCATAATTTGTCAATTTCACATAAATAATAAATCAAAAAATTATAATTTATAATTATACATGTGCAATTCAATTGATACAACAACCATATAACTTCAATTCTACATCCAATCTAAAAATAATATTCATATAAATTAAATTTTTGAAGGAAAAAATAACATGAACAATAAACCCTAAAATTAAATTACCTCTGTCAAGTCATAAACACAAAGAGGAGACTAGATGAAGAGAAAAATGAAGGGCTGGACGGACGGACGGTGGCGG
Source organism: Rubia yunnanensis (assembly GCA_037428765.1). Lineage (NCBI taxonomy): Eukaryota > Viridiplantae > Streptophyta > Magnoliopsida > Gentianales > Rubiaceae > Rubia > Rubia yunnanensis. The sequence goes on from CM075062.1 coordinate 133,917,901, forward strand.
GGTGGCGTCCAGAGTCTCTGGCGGGTTGCAGGACAGCGGCGGCGGCCGGAGCTGAGGCTGGAGCCTTAAACATTGGCCGGTTCACGTTCAAACCAATTTTGGGTTTGTGGAAAAATGGTTTGTTGCAAGATTTGGCAAAGGGTTTTGTATTTGGGTCATCCTTTTTTGGATTTTGGCCCAATACAAATACCCAAATTCGATTTCATTTTTTTTCTTCTGCACTATTCAAAATGACATCATTTGAATTGAGCCAAAACGATGTCGCTTTGATGTATTATGTGCCCAAAAAAAGCCTGCTATGGCCTTCTTCCTCGATTGATTATGCCGGCAAGCTGTGAAATACGCCGGAAAACTCCAATGCACCGCCGGGAAGCGCTTTAGCCGCTTATCACCACTACTACCATGGCGCCGGAATCTCAGGTAGGGTTGGAGCCCTACCACGCGCCATGGTAGTTCCGCCCCTGCTTGGGACGTTGGTTGTATTCCCAAATAGTGTTTAAACTTAATTATAAGGGTAATATGCAAATATAACCCTATATGTTGGAGAAAGTAAAGATATAATCCTAATATCATTATTTCGGCATTGACCGATAAAAAATGACCAAAATGCTCTTCTAATCTAATACAAAATTTTAAAAGACAAAATGCCCCTACCCTTTTAAGCCACCATCGCCTTTTCTACTCCCAATCTCATTTCTCCTCCACTTAACTCTCGATCGCTACCACCCTCTCCCTAAAACCACCACACCATTTTCTTTTCTCCTCCCACCTGCAGCCTTAGCCACATCTCTTCCGCTGCCGCCTAAAACTCTAGCCACACGAATCGGCCTTCCCCCAGCCTCCCCTTTCACCGCTGTCATTCTTCTCCACCATCGATTTGTGTTCACCACCATCGATTCGTGTTCTGCTCCAACCATCGCGCTCAGTGGCTCACTCCGATGAGGATGTGGGACCGCTAATTCGTGTTCGCTAGATCTTCTCCAACTACCGTGCGCAGTGGCTCGCTCCAACCAAAACCCTAGGCCCAGTGGCTCACACAGTGGATGCCACCACCGCTGATATGTGTTCGCCACCAGCCCTCCCCCAAAACCCTAGACCCACACCACCTCCGCCACCATTTTTAGCGCAGCTCAGCCAAGCCCCAGAAAATCAACGAAAGTGAAGAGCATTTGGTGATTGAAGTTACAGAGCAAACAAAAGAGATAAATGAAGAAGAAAAATGGCAGGGGTTTTTTAATGTTTTTTCAATTTATTTTTTTTACAGAGGGGGCAAAATGATCTTTTCACCTAATTTCGATCTAAATCCACCGAAAAATGTTATATTTGCACACAACCTCAATATCGAGGGTTATATTTTCACTTTCAATTATCATAGGGTAATATCTGCACTTTCGTCAATTATATAGGGTTATATATGTGTGTATATCTGGTCAAGCGAGCAAAAGGCTAAGGGAGGCTAGGCCCAGCCCAATGGCATATGATGACAAAGTTAAATCTTTTCAGCCCAAAGCATGAATTAGCTATGCAGACACAACAAAGAACGTGAGCCAAGAAACATGGAACAAACAGCAGCCACAAAGGCCACAAACTCAGCAGGTGGTGATCGTGGGATGACCCATCGCCCCTAAAAACAGGGAGCCATAACCACATTAGTCTAAAAATAAAACAAGATTTGAAGGAGCTAAGGTAAGCGCTACTATCTCTAGAAATTCCAATTCTGAAAAGAGAAAACTGACTTGATTGTCGGAGCCTTTCTCTTGGAATCACTTCCAGGATAAGCCTTGCAGGTAGAGAAATCCTTGAAGAGGACAACCAACTTTCCTAAGCGGTCTACCACATCATTTGGCGCCGTATGTGGGGACAAAAATTTTCTTTTCGTTTCAAGGCCATTCAGGTAAATAATGGTGTTCACCAAGAGTGAGAGGAGCTATAACCATCAATCACATGAACAAGCACTGGGACGTGATAAAGTAGTACATCATAATGAAGAACACACCCCAAATACGAAAAAGGACACAACAAAGAAGACAGAGAAGGAAGCCGAGTCTCCGAACAATAACCATGACAAGGAAAAGAGGGCATTCACGACATTCTTGAAAGCAAACAGAGAAAGACATTATGACCAATTTTTTAAAACGCTCAAGCGAAAACCAAAAAAAGGGTAAATCAAGAGCGTGAAAACCTTAACTACGAAGAAGAACTGTGTGATATCGTCGCAGAAGATGACGTAGATAAATTACCTCTAGCTTCACATTTACGTGATTTTAAAATGCCAAAGGACTTTAAGCTTCCTTTGCACATTAACATCTACAATGGGACCACGGGTCCAAAAGAGTTTCTACTCTCATACAGAAACAACATGAGATTTTGCGATGCGAGCATCAAGTTAGTTTGCAAGGCATTTCCCATCTTTTTTACAGGAACAACGATCACTTGGTATGAAGACCTTCCAAATAGGAGTTTCAAATCTTGGGCACATTTGTCTGACTTATTCTTGGGTTGCTTCTACCAAAAACAAAAGTTCACTAAGACGATCATGAATCTCAATAACATAGCCCAGTGAAACGGCGAAATTCTAGTAGAATATCATAATCGGTTTGTTACAGAAAGCTTACAGGTTCGTGACTTGTCATTTCAATCGTCATTATGAGCGTTCATAGGAGGCATGCAATCAGGAGAGTTCTACAAAGGACTAACGAAGAATATGTCTGAAAATCCAATGGAACTACAAAAGATGATTGAGCAGCATGTGCGAACGGAAGAAGCAAACAACCGTAAAATAGAGTGGGAAAGAGGCAAAAATTGAACGTGGGAAGATTATCAAAAGGGATTTATGAAAAAAGGAAAGGAAAGCATCCCTTTCAAAGGATGAGAACCAAGTTCGTAGACTACAACATTTCAGGATACACCTTTGACAATGCCAAGGAAAGATATATGGCAAGCACACAAGGATCTATTCCAAGAACCAGCACCCAGGCTATCACCACCAGAAAAAAGATCCAGGGAATATTACTAAGCTTTCCACAAGGACAATGGCCATGACAACGAGCACTGCAGAGACCTAAGAATGCAAAATGAAGAAAATTTAAGGAATGGCTTCTTAGGTCAATATAGAAAGGAGGGGGGAAGCCAGTATGGGGAAAATAGCATAACATCGAACACCTTAGCAAGGAATCAGGGGACAACGTTTACACTGCCAAATAATCAAAAGATGACTGTGACAATTGACTACAAAGAAGATGGGGTGATGAAATGCCAACAATAGTTATCTTGTATATACATGGATCTACAGAGTCATTGTCCAACAATGCTTGGAAAGCTAGGACACGATACCCTCCCCCCGCAAATACCTATTGGCAAAAGGCTCCGCTTGGATTAGATGATCACTTTAAGCAAAGAGGATGCAATACCAAACATTTTGCCTCACAACGACCCCACGGTAATTATAGCAAAAATAGAAAATGCTACTATATACAGAGTGTTCATAGACAATGAAAGTGCAGTCAAAATACTATTTGTCGACTACTTCAACAGACTGGGGTTCAAGTGAACGAACCTAAAAAAATCCACGACCTCGCTAGTTGAATTCACAAGGCGATCATAAACGTCTTTGGGCAATATACAACTACTTGTTACTATTGGGGAAAGTAGAAGAAATATCACCATCATGTGTGACTTCGTAGTCATTGACGTTCCAAGTACGTTTACTGCTATCATAGGAAGACCGTGGATGAACAAAGCAAAAACCATATGGTTTCTTTACCACCTGGTCATAAAATTCCCAACTCTAGCCGGAATCGCAACTATAAGAGGAAACCAGCAAACAGTGAGGCAATGCATGGTCATCATAATGAAAGAATGAAGATTGGGATAAAAAACAAAGATGTTTAGCACAATCTCAAATGGTGGATCACCAAATCAGCCAGAATCAGAAGCAAACCTAGGGGAAAAAATGGAGCTAGTTAGCCTGGAAAATAAAGATAGCTCAAAGTGTGTAAGGATAGGAAAATACCTTCCCAGTGAAGAAAAGAAGAGAATCATACAAATCCTGTGAAGCCACAAAGAAACTTTTGCATAGAGTGTTCATAACATGGGAGGAGTAGACCCACATAATTCTACACACTCTTTGAATATCAGCAATGCGGTAAAACTGGTTAAATAGAAGCAGTGCTGCTTTGCCAACGATAGGCAGAAAGTAATTAAAGAAGAGGTTACAACACTGCTTCAAGCTGGCATAGTAAAGGAGGTTATATACCCAAAATGGCTCGCAAACCCAATTATGGTAAGAAAGTCTGAAGCAGGATAGATGATGTGCATGATTTTACGGACCTGAATAAAGCATGCCCTAATGACTATTATCCTCTACCAAAAATTGATCTACTGGCCATTTGATAAATGAGAGGTTCACTTAGTTAGACCATTCCCAAGGGGCAAAAGCAATGCCAAATTTCTAGTCGTAGCAACCGACTACTTCACAACGTGGGTGGACGGCTGAAGTCACTAGGAAATTTGAATGGCAAAACATAGTATGTCGCTTCAGGGTGCCACATACCATTTTCACGGATAGTGGTATGCAATTCACAGGTGGTGTACTCACCGACTGGTGCTCAAAGCTCGGGATTCTCCAGAAGTTTATGTCTGTAGCGCACCCTCAAGCCAACGTCCAAGTGGAGGTCACGAACAGAATTATCATTCAAGGAATCCAGAAGCAACTGGAAGGAAAGCAAACTGGATAGGTAGATGAGTTACCAAACACGCTATGGTTGTACAGAATGTCTATTTGGGAACCAACGGGGAAGACACCATATAGTTTGGTTTATGGTCATGAAGTGGTTATACCAATAGAAATTGGTAATTCCAGTCTTCGAGTAGGCGATTACGAGGAGAAAGACCACCCAGATGTGATGAAGCTCAAACTGGATAAACTACAAGAGAAGAGAGATTTGGCAACAATCACAGAAGCTAAGTACAAGGAATGAATGGCTAGAGTTCACAATCAGAAGGTGAAAGGAACACGGTTCCAGATTGGTGATCTAGTGTTGAGGAAGAACGAGGCTAATCTGGCAGAAGAACATGGAAAGTTATGCCCAAAGTGGGAAGGACCATATAGGGTGACAAAGGCACATAAATCCAATAGTTATGAACTGGAAAGGTTGGATGGCACTAGTATTCCGAACAATTGGCATGTGATTAACTTGAGAAAATTTTATGTCTAGAGTTAAGGTGGAGAATAATGGTCACCTAGTTGTAGAGAAACTATGAGATCATCATTAGAGATATTTATTTCATTGCTCACTACGCGACATTATCGCGGGGGTGCATATTTAATATGAAAAACCACTTTCCTAGACTATGATTACATTTCTCATTTTTTACTTGTGAATGGTAGAAGATAATTTTATTCAGCTAAGACACTCAGACTTTACAAGTCGCACATAAACTGGCGAACAATAGGCTATAGATCTTGCACATTTATCGATGCCTGCGAGCTTTAGACTTGAAACTTTGCAAATCAAACAACCACAAGCTATAGATCTTGCGTAACTATCGATCTTCGCAAGCTTTGGATCTCGCAACTCGACCATACACATGAACGCAAGCTATTAATCTTTCTCAAGAGCAGATTTGCTCATAAATGTAACATGCGCAATGGATATTGCGTGATACAAACAACAAAGCTTCCCTATAATAGAAATGCAAGCTATAGATATTGCAAGCAACTAGAAATCTTAACTAACCAAATGAATGTGATATATGCAATCTATAGATCTTGCAACTTTGCAATTCATGCCTCACAATGTCTTGCTTACTCAACACAAAGACATCTGGCCTATATAAAACATAAGGAAGATAGTTCATTCAGCAATGATGAAGACACAAAGTTCACAAAAAATGGCAATTTATTAAGATATTCCAAGAAAGGATAAGTCGTTCAGAATAATGGATCTATATACACCTCAAGGATCGTGAGGATCCTAAAGATGACAAACCACCACACCGGCCACTACGCTCAGCCTCACGATGAGAACGCGAAGCCCTTTGACGATTCTCTTCAGTAGCTTGTTCTTCACTAACCAAATGCTCGTATTGCCACTTCATATGTAAATAAGTTGGATGACGTATAAGACCACTTCACTCTATGTGCCCAAGATACTTAGCGTAGTATGCATTGAAGCCAGTGATGGGACCAAACTCTTTGCGATCCAACTGCATACTCATAACATTCACGGTTTCTTCATACTTTTTCATCTCATCTGACAACTTCTGTTCTCTCTCCTCTAAGCTTCGAATATGCAATCTAACAGCCTCAGACATGTAAATCCTTTGCTTTTCAACCCCTATTGTAAGATCTCCGCGACCAGTAACCCTTCGAGATGAAGTGGGTAAAGACTGGAGTCTGTCTTTATATTCAACACACACCCGTTCAAGTTGATGTACAAATATTTCAAGGTGCTCACACTCAGTGTGAAGCTTTCATTATCACTTCGCAGCTGTGTGTTAACAGCAAACTACTCATCGACCTTTGTCAGCAAACCAATAGCAGAGGTGGAAAGATAATCACACTTTTCCTGCTTTTTCTTCAATCGATCATACAAATCATTTATAAAAGTACACTGCTTGTCAATGACCGCTATTTTTTTGGTGAACTTCTCATGTCTTATTCGCAGCATAGTTCCTAGTCTCCTTCTGTTGGCGAATCATTTTCACCAGATTCATATGTTGAGGATAAATAAGATCATGCTGCTCATTGCAAATTCTTCGTAGATCACGAACAACATCCCATGTCTCCTTTGCATTCTTGTCCCATTTTGCCTGAAGGTCATTAAAACCAAGAAGCATATACTTCAAACAAATGGCCAGCGCCAGTGCCCATTCTTGAACACGGATAGGGAGGTTTATCGAACGAAAGTACAAAGCTGTAGATTCAAGGTCAACCAAATCACGAATGATATCTTTCCCAAGTGACTCAGCGTTATAGCTATAAGGTATAAGCTTACTACAATGACAAGTGGGGGATGCAAACTTTCCACCCAATATGTAATGGAACGGACTCCACACATGATAAGCGATTGGAAGAAATAAGTTGGGAATACTCTTTTGTTATACGCTCAGTCTCTTCAATCAGATTAATAAGGCAGCATTCAGAAGGCGAAGAAAACCCATTCACAAAGAAAATGAACATAACACCCCAGACATTCAACACTTTTCAAAAAGTTGTGGTCAACCATGATATCAAAGCCCTGCAATTAGATAAATATAAAAACACCAGTCAAATTATAAAAGGCAAGCATAATAATTGCTTCAGTTGCCAATAATACAAAATCATACAAACATACTTAAGAATATTGTCATAAATGACATAAAATAATCAAGAAATGTCTTTGGTCTATGACGCTTGACTAACTTTGGCTGGAGAGGAGGGTGAAGTATGGACAATGAGAGCAGCATCCTCTTCGCTTCCAGGAGGAACGAAAACTTTGTTGTTCAATTCCCCCCCCCCAAAGGTTCGTAGCATCATTGACATCAAAATTAAGCTCAGGATGACGATCATCAGAATTGGAGGAATTGAAAGGAAGCTCCCCACAGTAGTCGATCGCACACTTCTTCAGCTCAGCCACAGAAGGAAGAGTTGGGAGACTGCCGAGATATGATAGCAGTGAGAAAGGATGGCAGCCGTCAGAGACGCTTTTCACGAAACTCTCGTTAAGAATCTGTGTTTGCTCTGCTAGGATCTTCTCCGACTTGGACAACTTGGGAAACTTATCAAGTTTCACGGTCGGATTCAACTTCCATAACTCAACTAAGGTCTCACAATAACTGACGTTGCGAGCATTAGTTGAAACCACCTCGAACAAAGCACAAAAGGATTGAGTATTCACGAGTCGGTTAACTAGAAACTAAGGGTATCTAGGCGAAGCAGGGCCATTTGTCCGCATCTCTTCCAGCTGAAAACGCAACTTCTCCATCTCTTTTTCAGCAGTCATAGCACACTCCTCAGCTATGCACTTTTGCTTCTCCAAATATTTAACAGTGTTTTTTAGAACACCACACTCCACCTTGCTCGCCTGTAGCTCCTCCAATATTGCACCATCTCCTTTAGCAAAGCTAGCAACTCATTCGCTGACAAGTTGCTGACTTTCATCAAGCTTGGTGTCAAAACATACTGAAAGTAAGAGCGGTCATACAATAAAAAAAGCATTTAAGTCACAATAATACTTCAACAACAAGAAAACATACCACATCCATTGTTTCTGAAAGAGATAGCCTAGAAAGCGTGGCAGGAACAGTCTCTTCTACGAACAAGTCACTGCTTAGCATGACAAAGTGTGGAGGAGGTTGGCTAACATGTCCATTTTTCTTTGCAGGCTTCAAGGTAGTACAAGTATTCTCAGTTCGCTCCTTACACCTCCTCTGGTGAGTTTTTTCCTTGGTTTTTTTATTACCACCCTCCTTAGTTTCTTTAGAAACTAAGCCAGACGCAAGGTGTTGAGTAGTAGCTTCAGCAGTCACCGCTTCAGGAATGACAACCTCAGTATTTTTATCGACCTCGTTAACCAAGGTCTCTATCTCTTCCTCCTCATTTTTGGAAAGGAAGTTTCTTGCAGCATAGCATCGAGTCAAATCCATATCTGCAACTCAACAAGCAAAAAAAAAGGCAAACATGTGAACATAGGAATAACATAGAAACACAGATAAACAAAATCAAGCTGAGCATGGTAGAAATATGAGCGAGTTAAACACCTTCGCTTAAAGAACTAGCAGAGCGAAGTGATATGGAATACTTTCTAAGCGAAGCTACAACTTCAGACTTGGCATTCAGACAAACCCCAGCCTTAGGAAGTTTCAATTTAGGAACGCCGCAGTTCCAAACTGAAAAAGTTGAACTACTATTATTGTCAAGTTTTATATAGAAGAACTTTTCATGCCACACCCCACAGTTATTTGGGAACCCGCTAACAAACTCAATAGGGGGATCACAGGGTAAAGAGTGAACTCATCAGGGAATTTTTTTTACTTTTCAAAGATGGTACATGTTGCAGAACAAGTCGATAGAAAAGTGACGCCAGCTGCTTCGCATACATGATAAAAGAAAACAAAATTTGAGATTGATTTGGGTGTAGCTGACATAAACCCACTTTATAGTGAGAAAGAAGATCCAACACATGTTGGGGCAAAGGAAATGAAAGTTTGAACTTAAGATAATCCAAATAACAGGAAGAGTAGCCAGACGGAGGAGTGCGAACACTCTCAGAGGCCCCATGTGCCTTAACTCGTACGAGCATAAAAGAGGGAAAGTATTTTTCAAGTCCTCACCATAGGAATCTGTGAGGAGACTACTAATAATTGAAGAACCGGTATGGTGGTCGGAATCCTCCCCTGAATCAACATCAATTTCACGGGCATTTGGAGCAGAGACTCTAAGATTGTTAGAAGCAGACATTGACGAATTCAGGATCCCTAGAATCATGATGAATGGTGGCGTCAATTAAAACACAAACTCAAGAAAATACTATTTCGGCCAAAATCTAAATCAAAGGCAAAACGACGAAGAAGACAGTATAAAAGTTCACCTCAATTACATTGGAAACAAGTCACACTACAAGAGATACAAATTCACATATTGAAACTTGTAAAACTTGCTTAAGAGAAAAGAAAGAAAGACACAGGAGAACTTACTATTTTAAGCACGGAATACGAGGAAAAATTGGGAGCAATATAGAAAATGGAAGAAGATGAATGGGTCTGTGTCTACAAAAGGTTTTAACTAAAGAAAGAGAAGAGCTAAGAGACAAATAGGAGGAATATTACACAATCATGACAATCTGACATAAAGTAGGTTACCTTTTTAGATTCTTGGGAAGGCGGTGACAGGAATACACTGAATAGGGCCAATTTTTTAAGCACAAAATTCAAAGTAATTATAGGAGAGAGTAACCAAAATGGCAGTGGAGTAAATTACAGAATGAATAGTGAATACAAAGGAGCGAATCTCGGTTGCAAGATCGCAATAGCTAAGTGTCATAAGGATAAGAAATATTTTGAAATTCAAATGAATGCGTGATTTCAGGAAGTCGTAGTATACAACCAAGAAGCATGCAACACTTCGCAAAAGCTGTTCACATTGCAGCCCAAGCGAAAATATTACAATGCCTAGACACATAGCAAGATAATAAGTTTGTTACGCAGCTTATGAACCTGGTTATTGCTTCGCGTGGCATTTTCTTCATGGCTAAGGGGGCTTATGGTGTATATGTGGTCTAGAAAGCAAAGGGCTGAGGGCCGCTAGGCCCAACCCAATGGCATCCGATGACGAAGTTAAGTCTTTTCAGCCCAAAGCATTGATTAGCTATGCAGACACCACGAGAACGTGAGTTGAGAAACATGGAACGAACAATGGCCGCAGACTGAGCAAGTGGTGATCGTAGGATGACCCACGATCTTTGCACCTAAAAACAGGGAATCACAACCACATCAATCTATAAATACAACAAGCTCTGAAAGAGCTATGGTAAGCGCTACTATCTATCAAAATTTTAGTTCTTAAAAGAGAAAATTGACTTGCTCCCGGAATCACTTCCGGGATAAGCCTTATAGGTAGAGAAATCCTTGGAGAGGACAACCAACTTGCATGAGCGGTCTACCACATCATATATGCACTTTGCTCTAATTATAAATGTTCTTCAAAAGTGTTGAAACAATTATAAATGTTTTATGAATGTCGCAATTATGCTCAGCTTACCTCAGATCATGGTTGACTTGGAAAAATCTACACAAGCACAATAATTGACATAATTGCATTTTCCCCTAATATCAATTGTTGGAAAAAACACTCACTTATCTTAAAGAATTAAGGTCTAGCAAGTTTATTACTCCTTCTGCCCCACCCATTTACGTACAAAATCTTTTCACGATCTCCAATAAACATGTTTGACTGTAAATATGTGTAGTTACAGACAATAATGACATACAAAAATTTAATATTTAAAAACTACATGTTACGAAGAATCTAACCATATATCATACAATAAAATTATTGTTCATATACCTATTCAAATTTGTGGTCAAAGTTTGACATTTTTTTACTAAAAGAAATTCCGTGCAGAATAAGATGGGATGGAGGGAGTACATTTTCTCATAGAGTTCCCTCTATGTCATCTAAAAGAATATTTTCCAACCATTTTCCCTGATACGAAACTTAAGTATTTCTTCTAACCCTACATATTAATCTTGGAGCAAAATCTTTATTAGAAAGTCCAATGGTATACACATATACTTAAAATTGAAAGAGCAAAATGCATATATAACCCTATATTATTGACGAAAGTGCAGATATAAACTGCGATAATTAAAAGTGCAAATACTACCCTATATAGTTAGGTTATGTGCAAATATAACCTTTTTCGGCAGCTGGAGGTCAGAATACAATGAAAAGACCAATTTACCCCTGTGAAAAAAGAAAAATAAATTATATTTAAGGGGACCCTGATTCATCATTCTCATTCCTCCTATTCCCAAATCAAACAATGGACGGGCCTCTCCAACTTCACTTTGCTCCTAACTTTCTCTGACGCCTCACCGAAGCTAAACCCATCACAGTCGGTGAGCCCCAGATACCCAATCCCACCGGACACCAACAAATAATGTCCATACTATCCTCTTTATCCCTCACCCCATCTCTTACCTCCCATAGACAATCATTTCTCCTCAATTCCAAGAATTACAATGGGCCCCACAGTTTCACCACCACGTCTTCTCCGGCACTTAGGTGAGCGGCATTTTCCAATGGTGGCGGAGGTGGGTTTAGGTGGTGGAGGAGGGAAGAATAATGATGGGTTTGGTGGCGACGGAGGGAAGAATGGTAGCAGAGGTGGGTTTAGGTGGCGGAGGAGGGAAGAATAGTGATGGGTTTGGTGGTGGAGGAGGGAATAATGGTGGTTGGTGGCTCGAGGTGATGATTTGCTCCAGCTTGATACAGGCTTTGCTGGTAATGGAGCCCCGATCGAGAGACCATAAAAGCAGGGATTTCAGATTTGGGGAAGAATGGTGGTGGTGGGTTTGGTGTTGGTAGGGCTTAGGTTGCGGGGCAGGGCTGAACAAAGGTCAGGTGGCATGGCAGTGAAGGTGGAGCCAGACGGGTGGAGGGTGGTGGTCGTGGTTGGTGGAGAGGGCAGAATTGTCCTTCCCATTTAAGGCTTGGAACAAAAGGGTATTTTAATCTTTTCAAATGGGTCAATAGCTGAAATTCGTTAATCAACGCCGAAATCATAATCAGAGGGCTATATTTACACTTTCCAATAGTCACGATTGTTTTTGCACTAAAAAACAACTCTGGGGAATTATATTTACACTTTCTTGAACATATAGAATTATATTTGCATATTACCTAAATTGAAAATAAAAAACTTAGAACTGTGTACACAATTAACCGAGACTTAAACTATAATGCTAGCATCCATAATTTATAAACCACCCTACAATTTGCTTCCTAATAAAAAGCACAAGTCCTTTTAAATACCACCCCTGGAAGCAGAAACTACACATCTCTAACTACCTAGACCTATTTCACAGAACTGGTGCTTAACATACACAAACACCAAATCAAACACCTATTTGTTATTGAAAGAGTGATTTCCCATAATGATTTAGATTAATTAAGAAGATTATAAATAGAGTACCAAGTAGACTAGTCGAAACATAACTCTAGCATAGTCATTAAGAATAAAATCTTATCTAATCATCAACTTGCTTTGTTCTAACACCCCTCCTCAAGCGAAGCATCAGATGCTCGTCGACACACAGCTTGGACCTGAAGAATTCAAACAGTGGACGAGATAGTCATTTAGTGAAGATGTCCGCAATCTGAAGAGAAGTCGGGACATAAGCAACACGCAGCTTGCCAGATGTCACCAACTCATGAACAAAATGATAGTCAATGTCGATGTACTTCGCCCGCTTGTGTGCCATCGAATTCTGAGCCAAGAAGATAGCATTACTGTTATCGCATAACAACAATGGAGCACCAGAAAGCAGAACCCTAAGATAATGAAGCAAATGAATGAGCCAAACTACCTCTGAAGCAGTGTGGCGAGAGCACGGTATTCAGACTCAGTGCTGGAGTGAGAAACCGTGGGTTGTTTCTTGGCACTCCAAGAAACCAGATTCCAACCAAGATAAACCGCATAACCATAAGTGGACCGTCGAGTCTCCAGACAGCGGGCCTAATCAGCATCAGAGCACCCTAACACCTCAGGAGTACTAGCAGAATGAAAGCTAAGACCAAAATGAAGGGTGCCACGAACATACCGCAAAATCTGTGTCACTGCAGCGAAATGGTTATCTCTGGGATCTTGAAGATACTGGCTCACCGTGTTGACCGAGAAGGACAAATACGGATGAGTGATGGTGAGATACTGGAGGGCACCAACAAGGGAACGATAAAGTGTAGGATCCTAAAATGGACTGGTAGAGCCGTGAAGGTGAGAACTGACAACAAATAGCGTAAAAATAGGGGCCACAACAAACATACCGACCAGAGTTAAAACATCCCGAGCATACTTTTCTTGGCCAAGAAGTAACCCTGAGGAGGTAGGCAAAATTTCAAGACCAAGAAAGTAATGGAGAGCACCAAGATCCTTGATCGTAAACTCTTTGTCTGTCTAAACAATGAACTAACGAAGAAGAATCGAGTCATTTCCTGTAAGAAAGATATCATCCACATACACAAGTAGATATAGTAACGATGATCCTCGTGAAAGAACAAATAAAGAAGTATCGGTTGAGCTGCACTGAAAACCAAGTTGTGTCAGATAACCGCTGAAGCGCTGGAACTAAGCCCGAGGAGCCTGCTTTAGACCATAAATGACCTTCCGCAAGCAACAAGCATAGTCTGGATGAGTAGAATCCTGATAACTAACAGGCTGCTTCATATAGACCGGAGCATCAAGAACACCTTTAAGGAAAGCGTTCTTGGCACCCAACTGATGACGTGGCCAAGAACACACGGTAGCTATGGCGAGGACTGTCCAAACAGTGGAGGTTTTGACCACTGGACTAAAAGTATGGTCAAAGTGTCATCTGGTTGATACTTCAGTCTGTAAACCCATTTGGAGCCAACAATATTGACGTCCGATGGGCAAGACACCAAATCCCAAGTGTGTTATCCACGAAGAGCTGCCATCTCGTCATCCATAGCAGAAACCCAAGCCAAATCCTGAAGAGCAGTGCAGGAATCGTGAGCTCTGACTGAGCAAGTAAGGCGGCAGTAAGACCATGAGAAATGATATCAGAATAATCTCTGCGCTGAATAGCTCCAGTCGCCAATCGAGTAGCCATACGATGAGTGCGAAGAAGAGGTGAAGGGACCGGAGGAGCAGTCGCAGCAGGCAAAAGGGCCGGTGAGGTGACTAGCGAAGGAGCCGGTGAGGTGGCCGATGAACAGGCTAGTGAAGTGGTCGGCAAGGGGGCCAATGAAGTGTCCAGAGAATTGCATGGGCTGGTCGGTGGACCAGATAAGCTGGTCGATGACGGGATGGTCGGAGCAGGATGAATCTGAGCAGCCACTGGATAGTCTGAATTGCCAGAGAGTCAAAACATGGTGTTCTAGTCGGTGAGGATGACAACATTAATGAACCAGGAAGGCTGGCAACCAAAGTGGTAGATCGAGCAGGAGGAGATGCCATCGTGGAAGAAATAGGAGTATCAGTTAATGTGTCAGCATGATCCAAAAAGTAGAAACATCCAGAGAGAACGGAGATACTAAAGTAGAACCATCGGCATAAGGGAAGAAAGTATCATTAAACCAAGCATGTCTGGTGATATATCTTTTCAGACGTAGGATCCAAACATCGATAGCCCTTGTACTGGGAGTCGTACCCAAAAAAGATATAGGGCAAACTGCAAGAAGCGAGTTTGTGAGCTATATAAGGACAAAGATAAGGGTACACACGACAACCAAATACATGAAAGTTCGTGTATATGGGAACCCGGCCATTAACTTCAAATGGTGATCATCCGCCAAGAACCGGAGTGGACAACCGATTTATAGTATAAGAAGCTGCAACAAAGGCGTGTGGCCAGTGGGAGAGAGGAACGTGAGAGTGGTACAACATAGACAAGCCCATCTCAGTAATGTGGCGGTGCTTGCGCTCAGCCCGACCGTTCTGCTCAGGAGTCTATGGACAAGAAATCTGATGGTGAATTCCTTTTGTCTGAAAGTGAGAGTGTAAACGATCATTTACGAACTCAATCCCCCCCATCACTCTGAAACACTTTAATGGTGGAAGAAAACTGGTTCTCCACAAAAACCTCAAACTGGCGATAGACATCCCAAAAATCAGATTTACGAAGAAGTGGGTCACGAGTCGGGAATGATCATCAAGGAAAATGGCATAGTAGGAGAAACCATCAACAGATATAATAGGAGAGAACCCCCATAAATCACAATGAACTATATCAAGTAACCTACTAGCACGTTGATCATTTGTATGAAAAGATAAACATTTCCCTTTAACTTTTTACACACTTCACAAATGGTGAGTTTAGGCAAAATCGACGAGATAGCTAAGGATATAGAAGCATGCAAACCAGAAATAACGGAATGCTGGACATAACCAAGTCTAGCATGCCAGATTTCAAAGGACGCACACGACTTATTTGACTCCACAGTAGAGATTGAAGAAGATGCATCATAGTCTAAGACATAAAGACTATCCTCAAGATGACCGTGACCCAAGGTTTCCCTAGTGATTTTATGCCGAATAATAAAAGAACGATCATCAAGGCAGACAACATTTAAATCTCGAGTTAATTTGCTAATAGAAAGCAAATTTTTAGTGATATCAGGCACATAAGCACATCATATGTAGACAAAGACTTCGAAATTCGAGATTCACCAACATGAAAAATAGGGAGTTAAGAACCATTACCAACATAGATGTGGGAAGAGCCATGGTAAGGTCTCACATAATCAACACCAGCAGGAGATAAAGTCATGTGCTTTGTAGCGCCAGAATCTACAATCCATCGATGACCAGAATACCTAAATTCTGATATACCAACAAAAGGGGCCATACTGCAAAGTGGTAAAGTGGTGAGGCTGAAATAAAATGGTGCGCGCGAGGCGCTGGCCAAATGGAAACGCACGAGTGGGTTTAAGCGCCTGAACTTCAGCGGCCGCGTGTAATCACGCATTGGACACAAGCGTTGAAGAGATGTCCACGCGTGGATCTG
The DNA here is from genome assembly GCA_037428765.1 of Rubia yunnanensis. Taxonomy (NCBI): domain Eukaryota; kingdom Viridiplantae; phylum Streptophyta; class Magnoliopsida; order Gentianales; family Rubiaceae; genus Rubia; species Rubia yunnanensis. The sequence continues at coordinate 133,934,131 of CM075062.1, forward strand.
ACAACGCCAACAAAGAACACCGAACTGGCTGGAGACCTGAAGGCAACGCCAACAAAGAGAAAAGTCCTCGGGAAATAGAGAGAGCCACAGTGTGAAGTCGCTAGTCACAACGAAGAAGAGAACCTCCGTCCGAGATGAAAGCCAGGCATGGAGGAGATGAACTTCGACGTCGACGTCGGACTGCTCGTACAGGGACGCCGCTGGAAAGCTATTACCGACTACGAGCAATACCCCTGAAAAGGCCAATTCGGGGAGGAAATGCCCTACTTTAGGGATGAATCAAACACCAGAGTTGCCGAAGCCGGGGATCTGTCAGAGGAGAAGACAGATATATCAAAAAGATGCCGGAGACAGCCGAAAGTTGGTCAATTCCTTCGGTCGGAAAGAAGCAGGGGTAGGCGGCAGAAAGGGAAAAAAATTAGATTGAATGATTTAGAAAAAAGGCACTTCGCGTAAAAGGCTACTTAGCTGATCATAAAAGGAAAGACAAAACAGTTCCATTAAGCATCACAAGAGAAAACACAATTTATTGATACATCGGTAAAAGCAATAAATGCAACACGCCAGCACAGACTGCAAAACACAACACTTCCAACTTAGCGGCAAAACACACCGACGACCAAACAAACAACGCAACACAGATTTAACCGGAGATGTCAATAGACTTGACCTCAGGCTTCTTAATCTCCGCCTTAGGCACAGTAACCGTCAGCACGCCGTTCTCCATCGCCGCCTTCACTTCGTTCACCTTCGCATTCTCCGGCAGCCTGAACCTCCGGGTAAACTTCCCGCTGCTGCGCTCCACCCTGTGCCACGTGTCGTTCTTATCCTCCTTCTCCACGTTCCTCTCGCCGCTGATCTGCAGGACGTTGCCGTCCTCGATCTCCACCTTCACCTCCTCCTTCTTCAGCCCGGGGACGTCCGCCTTGAACACGTGCGCTTCCGGCGTCTCCTTCCAGTCCACGCGCGCGTTCACGATCGCCGACGCATCGCTGGAAGTAGGGAACTGGAAATCCTTGAACGGATCCCAGATGTCCATCTCGAAGGGGCTGCTCCGGCGGTTACCGAAAAGGCTTGGAATTAGCGACATTGTATCAAATTCTGTGAAATGAAATTGAGGATTCTGAGATGATTAGCTGATGCAATATTTTGGTTTTTCGTCTATGGTATACGGGATCTGGCCATGGCGGGTATGTATAGCTGCTTGTGAGTAAGCTCGCGTATCTTCTGGATAACGGTTTTTCGCGGCACCTGGGAGTTTCTAGAGATGACAACGAAATTTCTGGAATCATCTCGTCGGATCTTGAATTTGAGAGAGAGCTCGTCTCTTTTGGGCTGAGCCCAAGTTCAATGATGTTATTGGGCCGATTTTTAATGTCATGCACTTATGTGAGGATCCTGCATTTCCAGTAGGGGCAATTTGGGTATTTCAGAAGAAATCAAACCAAATAGCAATGCTGGGAACATGCTGAAGTTCATCAAAGCTGGAAACTGCTATTGTTCGGTTTTTTCTGTTAGAAAGAATTAGTTAGCTAATTCTGCAATATGTAGGACAGAAAACAATGGTTAGATATATGTTCTTTAGTACTCCCTCCGTCCCAGGAGAATAGAGAGAAAATCTCTCTGCAATTTTTCCCGGTGAAAAGACTATTATACCCATGTCTTCAACTTCTCTCCCCCCACGTGTTCTTCCTGTATGCAAATCTGGTCCTCCCGCCTTAGCCCTAAATAGTCCTTGCAAATAATATGAATGATTTCTACAGCTCAAAATTACTTTTGTTTCCGTCCCTCTACTGTTGCCTGCAAGTAAAATCAGATCTATTTCGTCTCTCGCCCCACCTTCCACCATCATCGCCGCCAGTGCTAGCTCTCACTGCCACGTAGTTCGCTCCGGCACTATCCTCGGCGAAGAAAACGCGGCCACGGGGGGCAGGTAGTTGGTGTACACAATGGAAATCAGAAGCAAATTCACGGGTAGCCTTAACAATGAAGAAGAAATCATAACTACTTACGATCATTCGGGTCGTCAGCGATTCTCTTGACTTGAATGGCGGAGAGAGAACCTATGAATGACGCAGGAGAAGAGAAGATCATCATCTCTGTTGTACTTGAGGAATGTCAGAGGCCTCTCCCGCCCCTTCATCAGAATCAGTCACATTCTTACTGCTCTTCAATTCCAAACACCAAAACATGGGAGCTCCGTATATTTATCGATTCCAAACACCAAAATTCAGAGCTCAATTTCTGGAATCTCGAGAATATTGGTCGACAGTTAAACCATAGCTCTGCTACGGGGATTAAACAAAAGGCTCAGAAACCTAGCCACTGACCGCTGAAACCCTAGCCATAGCCACCGCTGCTGAAACCAAGCCCACCCCACCAAACCCTAGCCACCACCACCCCCTGAACCTAGGCCACTCGGTAAAACCTGAAATTTGGTTTTACCTAATTAATTCAATTATCACTACTGTGTTCCAATATAACCTATCTAACCAAGTATGCAATAAAGTAAAGCATAAAAGACACAAGACTTGGTTACGCAGTTCGGTGAAATCCACCTACATCTGCGGGGCCTGGCCCAGTTCAGAATGAATCCACTAATCAGAAAGATACAGTACAAAGTACACCATACAATTATACTTATCTTATCTAACTATAACGTGAATCCTGCAAGCTCCCCTTGCTACCGATCCGCCTTGATCATACTCTCTCTGACCTCGAAACCCGTCGACGCTGGATCTCCTCCTCCCGAGGAATTAAGACATATGATTATGAACTTTGTGCAGCAGGTTCGTATGTTGGAACATAGAATTCTGGCTCTTTGCAATTCTCGAAAGATAAAAAATCTGTGTGCAGATTTTTTCTATTAAGTCCGTAAATAATGCAGCTGTGTTTTTCCTCTATATATAGTCCATGAGCAGATCTGAATTCTCCATGATTGTCTCCATAATATTCCTATTCCAATCTGCTTCTTGAAGCATAACCAAATCTCATAAATCAACTATGCTTCCATACGCCTAATATATAGAAGAATATTCAGATTTCCATAAATCACAAATACCATAATATTCTGTCTTTTTTCCGTAAACATCTTGGCGTAAATATGCTTATCCGTATATTCCAACATACGAATATTGTACACATGAATATTGCATCTCTAATTCTGATACGCATGAAGTCATGTACAAATGTAATTCCTTCTCCACATAATATTATGATTACAATCAAATTTATTGGAGATAAGAATTACCAAATCTAATCCCTTTAAGTAAGGAACTAGAATATCTCATCCAACTCAAATACAACTTGGACTGGATGTATCCTTCTCGGATTCAGTCTTCAACCTTTCCTTATTGCACCAAAATTCCTTCTTTGATGTTGCAACTCAATAATACCATATTTGCATAATTTCCACAAATTGCCAACTAGATAAATCTAGACTTTACAATCTCTCCCTTAGGCATTTTGTGGACCAATCACCTTTTGGCATTTCATCACAAGAGTTTATGTAAATAAAGACATCAACCTTGAAAACCACTCTGGATGTTGGAACATAGAACATAACGTCTCCCCCTGAATTCCACATTCCTTCAACATCCAGGAATAATAAGCATGTTGGAACATCAACCCAACGGAGCCAATAAAGTCATCCAAGAAATCCAAAACATCTCCCCCTTGGGACCATAAACATGCCAAACGAAATAGACACAGAAAACCAAAATCTCCATCAAAATGCAGCTCCCCCTGAAGCAAATATCTGGCCTATGTTGGAACATAGTCATAACAGAACCTTTAAATCTCTTCAGGAGCAGCTATCTGTGCCTCATATAATCTGGCATTTTCTACCTCCAAATCTACCATCTAAATGGATTGAGCTCTCAACTTCACACCATTGTATCACTCAAAATCTGGATCAATGTTGCCTCCCATAGAATTCTTCTACAATCTCTCGGTTGTACTCCTTGTAGATTGAGGTAGCAGTCTTGAGACCCAAATAGTCCAGGTAAGCTATAAATTCACACTCCTCATATACACCCAGATCAGTTGTCCTTTCGGCTAAAATTATATCTCTCATGGCAGTTTGATCAGAAGTGCCTTCAATAATCTGCTCACCTTGTGTTGGAACATCATTCACCGATGTTGGAACATAACAGCTCTCAGCTTCACCCGCTTTCTCTATGTTGGAACATAAGATCCTTTCATTGCTTCAGAATCAACGCATCACCTACTCAGCTTCCTTCACTTCATCAGTACTTTCTCCCCCCTATCTGGTGTTGGAACATGGACTTGTTCACCATCCAGATCATAATCTTCTCCAGCCACAGTTACTGATGTTTGAACATCTGAATCTCTAATCCATGTCTACATCTTCTCAACCTGTCTCCATACTCTATGTTGGAACATGGCCAGCATCAATGTATTTCAACTCCTCATCATCATAAACAGGAATACCAGGAAGAACCATTTTTCTAATATATTTGACCATTATTTTTTCACCTTTTTCTTCTTTCTAATTTTTTTTGTGTTTTTCTAATTTTTTGTACAGAAAATTAATAAACAAAACTTCTACAACTAAATAAAAGCTTTAAAGAAATACCTCAAATTTGACAAACACCTAAGTGTTGTCTGCGGAGCTCAACCATAGCAGTGTCCAACGGCTTTGTGAAAATATCCGCAAATGTTGGAACATAGACTACCACAACTTTCCTCTCAACCCGAATTAACATTTTGCCTTCATTCAAGTGAGATTCCTTTAGATCATCCTGAAATCTTACAAATGCTACCACCATACTCATCTTCAATTCAGTTTGCATCAAAGTCACAAAATCTTGTACCAAGGATGGTGAAGTAGACCCAAAGATCATATCATCAATATAGATTTGAGCAATCAGTGTATTTGATGATTCTCGAAAAATAAGCAAGGTGCGATATTTTCCCCCTCGACGAGAACCTTTCTGAATAGGAAAGATAGCGAGTCGCTTAAACCACTCCCGTGGTGCTTATTTTGATCCATACAAAGCCTTCTTGAGTTGATGATATACTTCCTCATTAACCATACCATGTAGAGGAGCACTCTTGACAACTTTTTGGTACATCGTAAGATTCATAGTATAAGCCATAACAAGGAGAATGCGAATAGATTCTAACCTGGCAACTGAGGAAACAGCAACGAGTGAGAGAAAATATTGTAGACCAGCAAGTTCCCTATAATTAAACCAAGGGATCGATCGAGTCATTCTTCCGCTTAATTCATCCTTCACCGATGTTTGAACATGGGAGAGTTCTGGAGAGGACGATGTTCCAACATTGTTGAAGATATAAGAGTCACCAGCTTCATCTTTAAGATTTGTCTCATCCGTTGTTCCAACATTATTATGTCCCTGATCTAAGAAATCAACCGATGTTGGAACATGGTCAGCTATACGATCTACTTCATCACATTTGACACTGTAGCAGTTCACTTCTTGTTCCAATAAGTAACATTTGTCTGGTGACCGAATACCAGTAAGCACTTTGTTGCCATGTTTCACTATGCACTTTTCCTTATGGAATTCCACGGTCATATTATCATCACATAGCTGGCTAATTACTTAGGAGATTAGACTTTAGGTCTTCCACCAACAAAACACCAGTGAATACGGGGAATCCTTCAATATGCAGTTCACCTTTTCCAACCACTCGACTCTTCTTTCCATCGCCAAACGTAACAAAACCACCATCATATGGCTGGATATTTGTTAGTAATTCCTGAGTTCCAGTCATGTGGCAAGACCAACCACTATCAAAGTACCACGAGTCTCTAGAATATGCAATAGGAGACGTATGGGCAAAAAGGCAAGTACTTGTGCGTTTAACAACCCATACCCTTTTGACCATTTTTTATCGTTGGACATCGTCTATGTTGGAACATACTGAGAGTTGTCGCCCTGTCATGATATCTCTGAGCAGTTTTTGGCATTATTCCTCTGTATGACCTTGATACATGCAGTAACTACAGATGAGAAGTTTCCTTTGATGAGTCTTGATAAACTTTCTTTTTACCCCTTGAATCTTCAACTTGAGATTGACCTTGCTACCTGATGAATTGTCAAACCCGATTCCATGTCGATCTCCAAAGTTTTTTCCCATGATCAGAATGTCAACAAGTTTCGCCGTTCTAGTGTTTAACTTGGTAATAGCTGCTTTAGTCATCTCAGCTCTTTTGGTTGTTGAGCTTAGATTCAAATTTAACTCTTCAATCTCTCTTCTGAGTTCACCAACTAAAACTTGCAACTCCTTCCCCTTCTCGCCCAGATGATTTTTCTCTTCCTTTAGCACTCTATTTGTATCAACAACTTGAAGCCACATGGCATACATCTGCTCATATGTACTATAGATATCTTCATCACTCACAACTAGTCTGTCATCATCATTGGACGTGCCATCAGAACCTATGTAGGAACATACAACTTCGTCTTTCTCTGACATGTTGGAACATACCTCATCTGATCCACCGTGAAATTTTGCTCCAAATGCCACATAATTGCTTATAAGTTCCTCTTCGTCTTCTCCATCATCTTCACTCCATGAGGTGTTGTATGATTTTCCTTGTTTCTTTAGGGTATTAGAACATTCAGCCTGGATGTGGCCGTATCCTCCACATTCTCGACATTGAATTCTTTCAAACTGCCTTCACCATTTTGGTTTCTAAAGAATTGCTGACTTCCTTGTTCCATCCGAGTTCCACGATTACCAAAATCTTGAGGACGAGTTTTGTTTCCACCAAATATTTCATGTGAATTCTTTTTTACCGCCTTCTTCAGCATTCTTGAGAAATTCTTGGTGATAGGAGTAAGTTCTTCAATTCCATCATCACTATCACATTCATGGATGACCCTTGATGAAGAGGATTGAAAGCCAACTCCTTTTGGACTTTCTTTGCAAGCTGTTGTATTGTCATCTCATAGGTCTGTAGTGATCCCATTAGTTCATCCAAGGTCATGGTGGCTACATCTCTTGCTTCTTCTATTGCTGCTACTTTCATAGCAAATCTTTTAGGAAGAGATCTCAAGGCCTTTTTCACCAATTTTGTTTCCTTGTAAACTTTCCCAAGTTGATACGCCATATTGGAGATGTCTCTGAGTTTCCCATTGAATATAGAAATAGTATCATGCTCCTCCATCTTCAGTTCCTCAAACTTTGTAGGCAACATCTGCAGTTTGGATTCACGTACACGACTTGTCCCCTCATGTACAGTTTGTAGGATATCCCATGCTTTCTTTGCTTGTTGGCATGTAGAGATGAGTTTGAACTGATCTTCATCTACTGCAGTAAATATGGCATTTAATGTTCTGGAGTTCGCCAAGCTTCCCATTCTTTCACCTGGTGTTCACGAATCTTTAGGCTTAGATTCTCCTCGTTCAGAATTTCCAACAACAGGGGGTTTCCATTCTATTTCAACATAGTACCAAGCCAATTCATCCAGTGAATTTATGAACACCCGCATGCGAGCCTTCCAGTAGTTGTAATTTGTTCATTCCAGCAGTGGTGGCCGAGAAATAGAAGCTCCTTCTCTGGTCGCCATTGGTAAAACCGGATCTCATTTTCCTTGACACAACCAAGGGAATAATAAGATAAGTGACCAAGCTCTGATACCAATTGAAACTTGGTTTTACCTAATTAATTCAATTATCACTACTGTGTTCCAACATAACCTATCTAACCAAGTATGCAATAAAGTAAAGCATAAAAGACAAAGACTTGGTTACGCAGTTCGGTGAAGTCCACCTACATCTGCGGGGCCTGGCCCAGTTCAGAATGAATCCACTAATCAGAAAGATACAGTACAAAGTACACCATACAATTATACTTATCTTATCTGACTATAACATGAATCCTGTAAGCTCCCCTTGCTACCGATCCACCTTGATCAGACTCCCTCTGACCTCGAAACTCGTTGACGCTAGATCTCCTCCTCCTGAGGAATTAGGGAATATGATTATGAACTTTGTGCAGCAGGTTCGTATGTTGGAACATAGAATTCTGGCTCTTTGTAATTCTCGAAAGATAAAAAATCTGTGTGCAGATTTTTTCTATTAAGTCCGTAAATAATGCAGCCGTGTTTGTCCTCTATATATAGTCCATGAGCAGATCTGAATTCTCCATGATTATCTCCATAATATTTTTATTCCAAATCTGCTTCTTGAAGCATAACCAAATCCCATAAATCAACTATGCTTCCATGCGCCTAATATATAGAAGAATATTCAGATTTCCATAAATCACAAATACCATAATATTCTGTCTTTTTTTTTCCGTAAACATCTTGGCGTAAATATGCTTATCCGTATATTCCAACATACGAATATTGCACACATGAATATTGCATCTCCAATTCTGATACGCGTGAAGTCCTGTACAAATGTAATTTCTTCTCCACATAATATTTTGATTACAATCAAATCTATTGGAGATAAGAATTACCAAATCTAATCCTTTTAAGTAAGGAACTAGAATATCTCATCCAACTCAAATACAACTTGGACTGGATGTATCCTTCTTGGATTCAGTTTTCAACCTTTCCTTATTGCACCAAAATTCCTTCTTTGATGTTGCAACTCAATAATACCATATTTTCATAATTTCCACAAATTGCCAACTAGATAAATCTAGACTTACAAAACCCACAGCCACCCACCGACCAACACAAGAAGAAGAAGGAAACGAAGAAAAGAAGAAGTAATGGCAGCGAGGTGGAGGCAATGGGCGAGAAGAAGCTACCGAAGAAGAAGACGCAATGGCGGCGAGAAGAAGAAAGAGCAATGACCCGAGAAGAAGACCCAAGAAGAAAATGAGAAGATGAAGAAAGGAAAAGGGTATAATTGTCTTTTCCATTTTCCTGAATTTTGATTATTTTTAAAAGCAGAGGTATAATAGATAATTTGCATAATTCTGGCCAAATTAAGGTTTTCAGGGTTAGATTGACACTTTCGACCAAATAATAGGTTTATAATGGCACTTTTAAACTTTACAGAATTATATTGGCACTTTTGACCAAAACAGAGGATCATATGTGCACTTAACTCTAACAAATTTTCTATTATTTCACTGAACTGGTTCTTAACATACACAAACTCAACATTATTTGATTAATTAAATTAATGTATCAAAGAAACATAAATCCTTCACTTTGGAGGAATTTATATGGAAGTTGGTTTTTTTATAGAAATTTTAATGTACGAAAGTTTATAGATGGCATTTTTCTTGTGGAAATTTCCTTATAGGAAAAGTTATATATAGTAATTTCAACATCTTTTTATGTTGGACTTTAATTTATAATCCTATGTATAATCCTTATAATGAATGAGATGTGTCGTGTGCATCATTATATCTCATCGATCTTTCTTTGCTAAAGTAGACATTCTGTTTGTAACGTCTTCTTGTGTTGCTTCGCATCAACAGAATGGTCGAGTTGATCACATATATCCACATCTTCTTGACGTTAGTGACTCTCGTTCTCTATTTTTCTTTTCGCTACAAACCTACTCCAAAACGAGTAGCATCGATGTCCTTGCGTATGCACGTGGACCGGAAGAAGACGCCGGAGGCATACGTGTTCTGGGTGAGCAGGCCCGGGTTGATGAAGGAAGAGTTGAAGGTGGAGATCGAGGAAGGAAACGTGCTGCGGATCAGCAGCGAGAGGAAGGTGGAGGGCAGAAGGGGGAAGTTCACAACGATTTTCAGGATGCCGAGGAATGCAAAGGTGTTAGAGGCGAAGACGGCTATGGAGAACGGCATGCTGAAGGTCACGGTGCCTAAGGTTAAGGTTATCAGGTCTATTGATATCTCCGGCTAAAATCATACATTTTGTGTTGCGTCTTTTGTGTGTTGCTGAACCTTTGTTATGCTTAATTAATGAAACCAGTTTCTTTTCCCTTTGTTTCTGATCAGCTAACTAGCCTTCAACGCTGTGCTGTTTAATGTTCAAAAGTAGACCAAACGAAAGTAATCACACCACAAATTTCACGTTAGTCAAATTTCATCATATATTTGAATAAATATATAAATAATAATAATATTATATATGATATTATTAAATTCGTCGCAACAAGTAATTTTTAAATATTAACTTTTACTTTGTTGTTTTACTGTTATTATACGTAGGGTAATTTTTATTTACAGTTATGGAAAAGACCGTCTTTCCATAACCTTATGGAAAGACGTGGTCTAAATAGAATAATAAAAAGGAAAAAGATTTTAGTTGCAATATTAAAAATTTATTATATAACGTGCAGTAGTTATAAAATTTATGACCCGATTAATGCAACCCAAAAATTTTGTCTTAATTTTTTCTAATTTGCCGTTTAAACCTTGGTCTTTCCATGACTTATGGAAAGACCGTCTTTCAAGAAACGGACTCTACCGTTATTATGCATATTTAAACATATTTAATCCCTGATAATCATTAAAAAAATTGTGAAATTTAACCTAAATATATTTGTTACCTAATAATCGTAGAAGAAATTATGTGAACTTTGACTTTATGAAAACACCAAAGTTTTTTAACATTGTACAGCCTCATGTACTTAATATGAAATAGGGTCCGGAAATACAAAGAAACAAAAGGTGTTGGTCCAAATTGGACATGGTCCGGCTGACATTAAATGGCCCAATAGAGCACCAGCCCGTGATCCTTCCACTGCAAAGAGCGGGAGGTAGTCGTTGCTCTGTGAAACCAGCCTCACGCATTCCCCTCCACCACTCTAGAGGCCCAGCAGTTCCGGCCTTCGCCCAAACCACAGAACCTAACTCTCCGCTTGGAACGGGCGGCTCAGGTTAGAGATCGACTGTCTGGTAGACCGTGTCACCATCCCAACACATTAATGCCTCCACTTGGATCTAGAGGTGTCAATTCGGGTTATCGTGTCGCATTCGTATCGGGTTTGAAATGTGTCGTGTTGAAACGTGTCGGGTTGAAACGTGTCGGGTTGGGTCGTGTTGATTTCATTTATCGTATCGGGTTGGAAACGTGTCGTGTTGAAACGTGTCGGGTTGAATCGTGTTGCTTTCAGTTATCGTGTCGTGTCGGGTTGGATTTGGGTTTTATCGTGTCGGGTTGAAAACGTGTCAGTTTTTTTCTCGGATCGGGTCGTGTCGGGTTAAGTTAATATCGGGTCGGGTTAGTGTCGGGTTGAGTAAATATCGGGTCGGGTTAGTGTCGTGTAATTTTTATACTCGGATTAGATCGGGTCGGGTCAGAATATTGTCGGGTCGGGTTGGATTGGATCGGGTTATTGTCGTGTCCTTTTTTGTACTGGAGTTTTATTCGGATCTGATTATGTCAATTATTTTTCATAATGTTTCACATTGAATTTAGATATATTTTGGGTTGGTTCACTTTAGATCGGGTTTCATGTCACCTGATTAAATTTGGGTTGATTTAGGTTATATTTCAATAATGTTATTGTTACAACTGCACTATTATCATGTATTGTTTCGTTGTAACTTGTAACTTGCAAAATGTAAAAATTTGACTCGTAACTCCAAATTAAAATCCGCTCGAAAATGATGCTACCCTATACACCCCCATTGTATTTTCCAAGTCAATGGCCAAAATAATCCCCAGTCACAACATACTCCTCGATTTAAATAATGTAATAATAAATGACAAAATCTTGGAAAATACCGTCTTTCCATTATTCCATAATCTTATGGAAAGATAGAGTTTAATTATAATAATACAAAGTAAAAGATCTTAGTTGCAATATTAAAATTTTATTATGGAACGTGTAGTAGTTATAGATTTTATAACCCGATTCATTCAACCCAAAAATTTTATCTTCATTTCTTCTAATTTGCATTTTAAACCATAACATTTCCATGACTTACGGAAATACAGTCTGTCAAGAGACAGACTCAAAATAAATTCAACCAAAAAATGCAATAATAATTAAAGGGAAAGTTGGAAAATTGGAAAAGTTAGGTCATGTCAGTTTTTTAAATTTCAATGTTTCAAGTCAATGTTTCATACTATTGATAAAGGATTGTCCAGTTAAATACCAGATTAGAATTAGATCTTTCCTTAGTCTAGTAGTCTATTTATGGTAGAGTTAGACAAGGAAAGAGTTTGATAGAAGGCAGGATTGCGAAGGATATAAAAAGAAGAAGATACAACGCAATCAGTAAGCGACCAAGAATTCATCTCTACATGAGAAATGTTGGAGCGATCTGCCTGAGGTGTTTGGAGGAGTGTTGATTCATCCGACCAAGTTCTTAAAGATCAGAAACAAGGAAGTCTTAATTCCTCGGGAGGAGGAGATCCAGGGAGACGTGTTGATCGTGAGGGTTCAACGATGTAGGATCGACAGTGAGGGGAGCTCACGACATTCACTCATAGGTTAGCAATGGATTATTATTCAAGTTAAGCTTCTTGTGCTAAAGACTGCTTTCTAGTGGATGGTTTCTGATCTGGGCAAGGCCCCGCAGACGTAGGTGTATTTGCACCGAACTGCGTAAACAAGTTGTGTGTGCACTGTGTGTTTTATTTCGTGTTCCAACACCAAACGATAAACAACTTGGCATAAAAGTATAGACTTTAGGTGAAACAGAATTTCAAACTTAATCGTAATTTTGCATTTTAAACTTACCCTTGCGCGCTAAAATTTATGACGAGATGAATTTATGTAATTATATTTGTAGATTTTTAATAAACATAAATCTCACTTTATTCTCATAAATATGTTCAACCAATATATTAGCCTAACATATAACCAAGTTTATTTAGTTCCATATTAATGTCAGTAGACTTTATATAGTTACATTGTTAATGAGTTTTACACACTAAACTATATCCCTATACAATTATATAAATTGTGTATAACTAACAGAAATCACAAATCAACACTTGGTTATATATATATATATATATATATATATATATATATATATATATATATATATATGTATATGTATATATGTATGTATATGTATATATATGAAAATTTTCACATAACTATATATTTATCTAACAAAGCATAAGTTTCATTTGTATAGACACTAATTTAAATTCAACATCTAATTTAAAATGATCATTTAATTATGACTTTTTGCAATAACTCATAAAATGGTTTATATACATCAATTGTCTTTTTAATGACTACTGTTGTCTTAATAAGTGAAAAATATATTTAACAGTAATATATACGGTTATTTTCCGGTTATAAGTACATATAAGGTATATATAATATATATGATTTTCCTTTGAACTAGATGTTATGATTGGAAATTTGTAATGCAATGATATAATAAGGTATAGATGTTACGATTCTAATTAGCATTCTTAATCATGTAGCTGCATTCTTACATGAGAAGTTGATTTTGTTTTGAATAACTGCATTTATATCTACACTGATTATCCTTTATACCTTTTTTTTATAAACATTTCAATTTATAACTAGTTTGGCACTAATTAATTAATCTTTAGTTGATATTTCACAAATAACATACTTGTAAAATTTTTACTGTTTTTGCAGTACTTTATTTCAATTTTTACAGTTTAGCATATCATTAATTAAATAAATTTATGAGTGAGAATTCATAACAAAGCTTAAATAAATTTAGAAAAAAGAAATGAAAAAAATTGAATTAATTAGAAAACAAATAAAAAAATAAAAGAAATTAAATCAGGTTAAAAGGTAAGTAACAAATGAGAAAAGAAGAATAAATTAGAGACAAATTATCTCAGCCGTTGATTTCAACTAGGGTTAATCTGTGGCGTTAATTTTTTAGGCCCATAGTATAAAAGCCTTCGAGTGTCTCTCTGAAACGGTGAAACCCTATTCCTTTCTCTCTCGAACTCCCTGAACTGAAACCCTATCTCCCTCTGCTCTCCTTCGTCTCTGCTCTCCCTCTGCTCCCCCCTGCTTTCTATCCCGTCTCTGCTCCCCCTCTCTTATCGTATCTGTATCTGCTCTCCCTATGTTTTCTTTTTTTTGCTCTGTGTTGTTTTGATTTTTCGAATCGTCTTTGCTTGTTTGTTCTAAACATGTTATTGTCTATTTTTTGGCTACTTTATCAGGTCTCGAATTTTGGTTGATGTAGAAGTACTGTGATTAGGATTTTGTTGGATCCGGTTGCAATTGTGGTTCTGCTCTCCCTCTGTTCTTGTTTACTAGCTTGCTCAGAATGTGTGCTGCCTGTTTATGTTAGAGTCTGTCTATTTACTGCATGTGTATTACCTGGCTCAGATCTGTTTGCTTATTAAACAAATTTACGAACATGTTTATCAGGTCTTGTTCATGCTGTTTTCTGTTGCTTAGAGTCTGTCTATTTAGTGCATGTGTATTTTTTGGCTCAGATCTGTTGGCTTATTAATCGAATTTATTGACATGTTTATCTAGTCTTGTTCATGCTGTTTGCTGTTCCCATAGGTCAGATAAATATGTGATTAGTCTGAATGCCATGTTTACTGAATGTGTTACTCATGTACTGTTGGGATTTCTGAAAATGATAAGTTCTATTTTTTGGCTACCTTATGAGGTCTGAAATTTTGGATGGATGTAGAAGTACTGTGATTAGGGTTTTGGTTGGATCCTGTTGCAATTGTGGTTCTGCTCCCCCTCTGTTCTTGTTTACTAGCTTGCTCAGAATGTGTGTTGCCTGTTTATGTTAGAGTCTGTCTATTTACTGCATGTGTATTACCTGGCTCGGATCTGTTTGCTTATTAAACAAATTTACGGACATGTTTATCAGGTCTTGTTCATGCTGTTTTCTGTTGCTTAGAGTCTGTCTATTTAGTGCATGTGTATTACCTGGCTCAGATCTGTTGGCTTATTAATCAAATTTATTGACATGTTTATCTGGTCTTGTTCATGCTGTTTGTTGTTCCCCCAGGTCAGATAAATATGTGATTAGTCTGAATGCCATGTTTACTGAATGTGTTACTCATGTACTGTTGGGATTTCTGAAAATATTGTTCTCCATTTTCTGGCTACTTTATGAGGTCTGAAATTTTGGTTGCTGGATGTAGAAGTACTGTGATTAGGGTTTTGTTGGATCCTATTGCAATTGTGGTTCTGCTCCCCCTCTATTCTCATTTTTTTTAAAAAGGCTTCTTTGCTAGCTTGCTCAGAACTGTGTGCTGCCTGTTTATGTTACAGTCTGTCTATTTAGTGCATGTGTATTACCTGGCTCAGATCTGTTGGCTTATTAATCAAATTTATTGACATGTTTATCCGGTCTTGTTCAGGCTGTTTGATGTTCCCCTAGGTCAGATAAGTATGTGATTAGTCTGAATGAGTTGCAGTTATGGAGTTTGGTGTTGCCATGTTTACTGAATGTGTTACTCATGTACTGTTGGGATTTCTGAAAATATTGTTCCCCATTTTTTTGCTACTTTATGAGGTCTGAAATTTTGGTTGCTGGATGTAGAAGTACTGTGATTAGGGTTTTGTTGGATCCTGTTGCAATTGTGGTTCTGCTCCCCCTCTGTTCTCGTTTTAAAAAAAAGGCTTCTTTGCTAGCTTGCTCAGAACTGTGTGCTGCCTGTTTATGTTACAGTCTGTCTATTTAGTGCATGTGTATTACCTGGCTCAGATCTGTTGGCTTATTAATCAAATTTATTGACATGTTATCTGGTCTTGTTCATGCTGTTTGTTGTTCCCCTAGGTCAGACAAGTATGTGATTAGTCTGAATGAGTTGCAGTTATGGAGTTTGGTGTTGCCATGTTTACTGAATGTGTTACTCATGTACTGTTGGGATTTCTGAAAATATTGTTCTCCATTTTTTGGCTACTTTATGAGGTCTGAAATTTTGGTTGCTGGATGTAGAAGTACTGTGATTACTGATTAGGGTTTTGTTGGATCCTGTTGCAATTGTGGTTCGGCTCCCCCTCTGTTCTCGTCCCTGCTCTCCCTCTCTTTTCTTTTCTTTTTTGCTTTGTGGTATTGAAGTGTTGGCTGAATGTTATAGTTGATCATATTTATTCTGATTGTACTGTTGTCCGAAGCTTCACTTCTTGTTAAATCTTTCCTGTTTGTTTTAAAAAAAATTGCTTGTTTACTAGCTTGCTCAGAACTGTGTGCTACCTATTTATTCGGGAGTCTGTCTATTTATTGCATGTGTATTACCTGGCTCAGAAGTACTGTGGTTAGGGTTTTGGTTAGATCCTTTTGCAATTGTGGTTCTGCTCCCCCTCTGTTCTCGTTTAAAAAAAAAGACTTGTTTGCTAGCTTGCTCAGAACTGTGTGCTACCTGTTTATGTTAGAGTCTGTCTATTTAGTGCACATGTATTACCTTGCTCGGATCTGTTGGCTTATTAAGCAAATTTATTGACATGTTTATCTGGTCTTGTTCATGCTGTTTGCTGTTCCCCTAGGTCAGATAAGTATGTGATAAGTTCATGTTGTTTGCTTAATGTTACTGAATCCTGTTACTGAATCTTTTTATGCAGGTGGTGATGGATGAAACTTCTAGATCTTTTGAAGTTAATGCTGAAAGTGTCGTGGACTTAAATTCCCATGTAGGTAACAATGTTCCGGAGGAAATACCAGTTGATGACAGTGATCGGAAGATTTTACTAAAGCGTTCAGAGGTATGGGCTCACTATAATTTTTATAAAGAAGTTAAAGATGGGGTAACTTTGTTGCGTGCTCGCTGTAAGTTTTGCTGTATGACATACCCCGCTGAGGGTAAAGATGGTACTGGAAATCCAAGAAAGCATATACAGGTTTGCAAAGGTAAAGCATCATTAACTGAAAAAGGGTGTTCAAATTCTGCTCCATTTGATCAAAAAATCTATTGTGAATTATTTGCACGTGCCATTATTTGTCATGCATATCCCTTGAGAATAGTCGAGCATGAGTACCTTAGGAAAATGCTTACCTATTTGAACCCCAATGTGATACATGTGTCTCGTAATACGATGCTTAAGTATTGTATTTCAGAACATGAAAAGTTCAAATGCGAGTTGCTTAAGACTTTGACTACTGATGTTTCTGGTAGGATTAGTTTTACTACTGATTTATGGACTGCTTGCACTAGTCGTGGTTATCTCACACTTACCGCTCATTATGTCGATAAAGATTGGATTCTTAGGTCTAAAATACTGAATTTTAGATATCTTGAGCCTCCTCATTGTGCTGCCAATATTAAAAATTGTGTGCTTGATTTATTAAAAGAATGGAAACTTGAAGAAAAAGTTCTATCTATGACACTAGACAATGCCCGCTGTATGGATAATATGGTCAACTCTTTGAAAACTGAATTGAATAATATGACACCTCTACCTTGTGGTGGAAAATTTTTCCATGTTCGTTGTTGTGCTCATGTGCTGAATCTTATTGTTCAATCTGGTTTGAAGTGTGTTGATGCTAGTGTTTGTAAACTACGTAATATTGTGAAATTTATTGATGGGTCGGATTCTAGGATTACATCATTTGAACGAGCTGTGACTGAAGTTGGGTCTAATTTTTCATGTAAATTAATACTTGATGTGTCGACTCGATGGAATTCTACATTTGCAATGCTTTCGAAAGCTTTACAAGCCAAGGAACCATTAAACTATTTTGTTGTCCGTAATATGAATGTTGTGGATAGATTGGATGAGGAGGAATGGGAAACTATTGGAAGTATTTGTGAGTTTCTTGAACCTTTTTCTTTTATAACTAATTTATTTTCTGGCTCCTTATACCCTACTGCTAATCAGTATTTTTTGAACATAATCATGATTGAAGAAAATTTAATGCGAGAGCACTTGGATCCAAAACTAAATGAGATGGCTAAATCCATGCTTGATAAATTTCAGTCTTATTGGGATAGTTATTCTGTAATTCTTTCTGTTGCTGTTGTTCTTGACCCTCGTTACAATTTGTTGCTTCTATGTATAGTCGTCTATATGTTGACTCAGAGTGTCAATTAAAGGTAAATCAGGTTAGGCTAGCTTTAAAGGATTTGTATGATTATTATTCATCTCTATCATTCACTTCTAATTCTTCTCGTCAAGTGTCATCTACTTCTGCAACAAATGCAGCGATAAGTTCTTTTCGACACTTTAAAAGGGCTAACATACTACAGGTATAAGTTTTTCCTTGTGATTTATTTGTCCAGTATTAGATTTTGTACCATGTACTTACGTTACTTTTTGTTGTTGCTACCAGGAATTTCAAAATAGTTCAGCCGCAACAATGACCACTCAATCTAAAATTGAGCGTTTTTTGTTAACTCCACTTGAGCCTAAACCTGTTGATGTTGATCATGATGATTATGATGTCCTTAAATATTGGCAAAGTCAACTTGTTAGTTATCCCGTGCTTGCTGTTTTGGCTAGAGATGTTTTAACTATCCCAATTACTTCAGTTGCTTCCGAGTCAGCTTTTAGCATGGGAGCACGTACCCTGAGCAAATACAGATATGCTCTCTTACCAAAGAATGTTGAAATTCTGGTCACAACTCAAAATTGGCTGCATAGATATGAGGAAATTGAAGAGAATGTTCTCGAAATAGGGAATGAGCTTCAAAATGAGTCTTCTTGAATCTTGATTTATGTTGTCATTTGCAATTTATTTGAGGTCATTGCCCTTACATGTGATGGTGACTTCATTTTGAAGTTGCCCATATGGTATTTGCTGGTGATGACTTTTCTGCATTGTGACAACTAATGGTGGGTGGTTTTGGTAGGTCTCTTGTGCAAAGATTACTAATACGTTGTCATTTGCAATTCATTTGAAGTTATTGCCCTTACATGTCATGGTGACCTCTCCGCTGTGGAGTGATGCCCATATTGTATTTGCTGGTGATGGCTTCTATGTTTGCAAATTGTCAACCAAGAACTCTATGATGATCATTCTTGTAATAAACCTAGGAAATTTTCCTTACGGTTAATTACTTGATCTGAGAGCTTCATATTAAACTACTACAATTAGTCATTATTAATTTGTTGTTGACTATAATTTTTCTTCCTTGTTTTTGTAGGTGAAATTTTGGGCTATTGCGGTCATTATAGAGATTTGCGGTGATGAACGGTTCTATAACACAACATTTGAATTCTTTGATAGGCTTATGTAATGTTTCCTAGTTAATTACTCATTGTTCATTAGACATTTATGAATTCCAAATTAACTATATCCGGTTAATATGAATGGAGGATATATCTGATGTGTCTTTTACATATATTATTTTTTTATTTTGGTTAACTACATTTGTACAATTGTCGGTTCCTAATGTCCATAAGGGCGTACATATTTGAACTGTTAGTTTTCCAAAAAAGTGATCCAATATACAATTCTAAATTACAAAAAAAGGCTTAACATGTTCAATTCAGAATGCAAAAAAGAAGATCCAGTATACAATTACACACCATAAGTCATAAAAAGGCAACTCATTAATTAAATTCAGTATACATAAAAGCACCCTTATACATAATTTAAAATCACAAAAAAATCCCAATATGTTAATTTTAGGATGCAAAAACCGTTCTAATATGTTAATTTTAAGATGCAAAAAGATAGCCAATATGTTAACGTAGGATGCAAAAAAGCATCTCAATATGTTAATTTTAGGATGCAAAAAAGCAACACAATATGATAATTTTGGGATGTAAAAAAGCGATCCAAAAGTACATAACAGAACGCATGAAAACAACCCTAAATCTTATCTATAGTGTCGCTCATAGTTTCATATGGTTATTTTGTTGATTTATCGGGTTGAATATTGTTGAGGATAATTGTGAGCCAAGTTGAATCGTGTTCAGGTTCAGATTGAGTTTCGGGTTGAGTCTGATCATGTCGGGTTTGGGTGCGGTTTAAGTCTTGTCGTGCCGGGTTCGAGTTCGGGTTAAGGCTGGTCGTGTCGGGTATGGGTTCGGGTTAAGGCTGGTCGTGTCGGGTACGGGTTCGGGTTAAGCCTGGTCGTGTCAGGTTCGAGTTCGGGTTAAGCCTGTTCGTGTTGGGTTCGGGTTCGTGTTGATATCTCTCAGGTCGGAATCGGGTCTCGGGTTGAACTTAGTCGTGTCGGGTTCACGTCGGGTCGATCTTTCTCGGGTTATATTCGGGTTTCAGGTTGAGTTCGATCGTGTCGGCTCATGTTCGGATTGATTTCTCACGGGTTGAATTCATTTTTGGGTTGAATCGAACGTTTCGATCCGTGTCGGATTTTCGGTTCGGGCCAGGGATTGATAGCTCTACTTGGATCACAAGCTCCCGTTACAAAGCTCGGCAAACTCATTTCATTATCAGAGGATTAACACTGTTCATAATGCCTCCCACTTGCCGATGTGGGAATAAAACAGAGACATTTTCACCAAATTCATTGAGCACAAGAAAACAGAGGTGAAAGCAATGTTGCTAAAACAAACACTGATTAGCATTCATTTATTAGTACATCTCAAAGGCATTACAGAAATACACACAATGATCGAAAACCATAACACTAGAAAACATCCAATTTTGCAGCAAAAGACGTAGTACATTACATGATTTAGCCGGAGATGTCAATAGACTTGACCTCCGGCTTCTTAACCTCCTCCTTAGGCACAGTGACTGTCAGCACACCGTTCTCCATCGCCGCCTTCACTTCATCCACCTTCGCATTCTCCGGCAGCCTGAACCTCCGGGTAAACTTCCCGCTGCTGCGCTCCACCCTGCGCCACGTGTCGTTCTTATCCTCCTTCTCCACGTTCCTCTCGCCGCTGATCTGCAGGACGTTGCCGTCCTCGATCTCCACCTTCACCTCCTCCTTCTTCAGCCCGGGGATATCCGCCTTGAACACATGCGCCTCCGGAGTCTCCTTCCAGTCCACGCGCGCGTTCACGATCGCCGACGACTCACTCGAGGCAGGGAACTGGAAATCCTTGAACGGATCCCAGATGTCCATCTCGAAGGGGCTGCTCCGGCGGTTACCGAAAAAGCTTGGAATCAGCGACATTTTTCCGATTGATCGAGAGTATGATATACTTCACTAAATTGCTGTTGAATTTGTTGATGATTTGAAGGTTTGGCTATGGCGGATATTTATAGGTGTTTGAAAGTAACCGTAACGTTCGAGTATTTTCTGGACGGCGGTTTTTCGCGGCACCTGGGAGTTTCCAGAATACCGAAGTTTCTAGACTCGTCAAGTTTCTTTCGAATCGGAAGAGAAATCATCCCGTTTGGGTCGAGTCCAAACTTCACTGTCTATGATTTTTGGGCTTGTTTCTGTGGTCCAACCGAAGAATATGGGTATTGGGCTATATAGGATGTGGATTTGGTGGTTGGTTTGGGGTGTAACTGTAAAAAAGCAGAACTAGGGAGTTTCAATCTTAATTTCAACCTTCACAAGGGAGTGAATGAGATACCGTACCATTAAAATTTGCTTACTCCCTTTGTCCCACTTGTTTTTGTACTTTTACTTTTTACACACTATTTTTTATTAAAGTTTAATCGCATATTTGAATAGACATGTGAACAACAATATTATCGTATATGATATTTTTCAAATCGTTGTAACAAGTAGTTTTTAAAGATTAAAATTTTATTTGTCATTATTTTACATAGGTAAAGATATTAACGGTCAAACATGTGTCTTAAACAGCGTGTAAAAAGCAAAATTACAAAAATAAGTGGGATAGATGGAGTATTTGTTTTTTTACGATCTTTAGTGGATATATTTGGTCATCAATATCTTTAACTACACATAATAATTCAGAATAAAAAAATTAATATTTAAAAAATAAATTTTTAGATGAATCTAACAAGATCTCATATGATATTTTTATTATTTATATACTAGTTAAAATTTATGGTCAAAGTTTACAAAATTTGTTTTTAAGCAAGTTTTTTGTTGGCGGGGAATATTATATTTGATACGAGTATCATCATATAATTTATTACATTTTTCATAGTTTAGCTTTATTTTATTTTGGTTCATGGCTTTTAGGAGCATAACAATGTGCTCTCTTTTTTACTGGATTTTTTAGTGAGGTAATGTGCTCACATTTAGTGCTAATTTCGTGATTATTGTAATTTTAGGACATTTAGTTCTGATTATATTAGATTTGGTAAATTTAGATAAGGTAGATTCATTCAAGATTCAGCCAATATCAGGATTTATTTACTTGGATGAATATGGTCATCATTTAAATTAAATTGGTATTTTAGTTTGATATGATTTTATCTTATTAAAACTGTATTAAGTCATTCCAGTTATGAATTATTAAAGCTGTTTTCTTTGTATTCTCAAAGGCCGAACCTATGTATTATAAAATAGGGGATGATTTTCAACATTTTAAAACACTTTCATACATTATATATTCGTAATTTGAATTTATACTCTTTGCTTATTAGGCATTAAATCGTTAGATTTGTACATTATAGATTAGTTCTTAGAATTGCAGGATTCTTTGTGTTAATTTTGGTGCAACTAGTGCTTGGGTTCGTGAATTAGTCCATTGTGTTGGCAAAATTCTTAAAGTTGTGACTTATATCCGACGTTCGTTTGTGTCTTATTCAATTGAAAGGCAGTGTTTCAGATTCTTTGATATCGGGTGCTTCCCAAAATTGCACAATCCAAAATTTCCACAAGGAAATTCATATCAATATTTAATTGAAATTTTTGGTTGAGTTGAGTCATGAATAAATACAGTCTTATACAATTATTACAAAGATTTGGCTAACCGTCTCACCCAACTAATGGTGATACCAGGGGTCTCTTGCAAAATTAAATATTTCTAGTGGCCTTAAAGCTATACTATATAATATACATACTTTTGGAATTATTTAATTTTACATTTCATATTCTCGGCGGTTCTTCTCCCCAATTTTCAAATGCTGAAAACCCTCTCTCAAAACTGCTCGCCATAAGCGTCTGATTCAACCGCCTAAAATCCGTTCAAATTTGCAATTTGTAGCATCATTGCATCGCGTTGTTCAACCCGGTTCCATAAAGGTAAGTTTTTCTGATTTCGTTGGATTTTGTAGTTTATATTTGGGCATTTTTGTTTTCTTCAAGTTTCCGGCTGTTTTCTATTTGATTCCGCCATTTATCTCCGTAAATCTGGTCGTGCATGTGTTATTTTGGCCTTATATTGTGTGTTTTCAATTTGTGTTTCGCTATTTTGTAGATATGATGAAATCCAAGGAAGGTATTGCCGGTAAAGAAGACTTGAATGTTGATGATGGTGTTCCTACCTCATCCGCTGTTGAATCAAAAGGTTTTTTTTCTGTTTTTTCATTAATTTTGTATATTTAGGGTTTTGTATTCTTTTTCTTTGATTTTTCTATTTGTTTTGCTAATTGATTTGATGTGTTGTTCGTTCTTATTGATGTTGCTCTATTTTTTGTGTTGATGTTGCCCTGTTTGCTAAATTTTTAGTTATTGATATGTTTTATTGTTCTTATGTTGTGGTTTCTGTATGAACGGATTTTAACGGAATAGTTAGGTTGTTTATGTGTATAGTTTGCATGTTCATGTGTTTAGTTCATGCTTTGTTGTGGCTCTGTTGTGGTTTAGTTGTGGCTCTGTTGTGGTTTAGTTTAGGCTCTGTTTAGTTTGCATGTTTTCTGTTTGCATTGTCTTTTAGTTAGGCTTTTTATGTGTTTAGTTTGTATGTTCATGTGTTTAGTTGAGGCTTTGTTGTGGCTCTGTTGTGGCTTAGTTTAGGCTCTGTTTAGTTTGCATGTTTTCTGTTTGCATTGTCTTTTAGTTAGGTTGTTTATGTGTTTAGTTTGCATGTTCATGTGTTTTATTCAGGTTTTGTTGTGGTTCTGTTGTAGTTTAGTTTAAGCTTTGTGTAGTTTGCTTGTTTTCTGTTTACATTGTCTTTAAGTTGGGATGTGTGTTTAGTTTGCATGTTCATGTGTTTTCTGTTTGCATTGTCTTTCTGCATATATATATATACACATAGTTATATATGTTTGTTTACTATAGGTGTTTCGGTTTTTTTTATTTATGTTTTTATCTAATTACTTTTTTTTAATGTAGATGATGTAATTAGCTTGATGAAATCCAGTCGATTGCAGTCTAAATTGACTGTTAAATATGGTATGTATATTGTTAGTTTGTAAATTTTTTATTTTAATATTTATGTTTTTCTTTTAATTGATTGTGTAATTTTCAGGTCTTAAAGCTCCTCTTCTTAAAAGGAAAAAAGAATCAGCAAAAATATACTACAATAGGTATTTAAATATGATGGAATTTTATTTCATATTTTTGTTGGTTTTTAATTGATTTTTTTATCTATTGCAGATAATTATTTTCTTTTTTTATAACTGATATTGTTGAGAGATTGCCCAAAAGTGGTTAAAGATTCAAGAGGTGAAGGTTCCATTGGAGAGGTTCCATTGGAGGGGTTCGAGAGGTACCGATTCGAGAGATGAAGGTTGAGGTACAGAGGGTTCAAGTGAATGGGTTCAAGTGGAGGGGTTCCATTGGAGGAGTTCGAGAGGTCCGGATTTGAGAGGTCAGGGTTCTATTTGAGGTTCCATTGGACACTCGAAATTATACCTCTCGAAGTGCTCTACTTAAACCCCTCCACCTGGATCCCTCTCACACATCCAATGGAACCTTCACCTCTGAACCCACTACCTCTCACACCCACCATCGCTCGAGCCTCTCCATCTGAAACTTCACCTCTCGAAGAAGTACCTCGCAAACTTCATATCTCGAAGAAGTTCCTCCAATGGAACATTCGCCTCTCGAATGGTTACCTCTCGAACCCCTCCAATGGAACCCCTTACCTGCACCTCTCGAATTGTACAATGGAACCTTAACCTCTCAAACACGTACCTCTCAAATCAGTACCACTCGAACTCACTACCTCTCGAGCCTGCACTGGAAACTTCACCTCTCGAATCAGTACCTCTCGTACCCTCCACCCGAACCCTATGTACTTTGACCTGAACCTCTCGAATCGATACCTCTCGAACCCCTCCAATGAAACCCCTAACCTTCACCTTTCGAATTGTTCAGTGGAACATTCACCTCTCGAATCCGTACCTGGCGGATCAGTACCGCTCGAATTCACTACCTCTCGAACTTTCACTGGAACCTTCACCTCTCGAATCAGTACATCTCGAACCCCTCCACTTGAACCCTCTGTACCTCAACCTTTACCCCTCGAATCAGAATCTCTCGAACCCCTCCAATGAAACCCCTCCACTCTAACCCCCTCAACCTGAACCTTCACCTCTCGAATTGTCCAATGGAACCTTCACCGCTCGAACCATTACCTCTCGAAGCCCCACTCGAACTCTCACCTCTTGAATTTCAGTGGAACTTTCACCTCTCGAACCTCCAATGGAACCTTCACCACTCGAATCCGTACCTCTCGAGCCCACCACTCCAACCCACAACCTCTCAAACCTCCACTAGAACCTTCACGTCTCGAATCTCCAATAAAACCTTCGCATCTGGAATCCGTACCTCTCGAATCCCTCCAATGGAACCCCTCCACTTGAACCCTATCCACCTGAACCTTCACCTCTCGAATCAACACCTCTCGAACCCCTCCAATGGAACCTTCTCCACGTGGACCTTCACCTCTCGTATGGGAACCTGCCAACCCCTCCAATGGAACCCCTTCACTTGAACCCTCTCCAACTGAACCTTCACCTCTAAAATGGTTACCTCTCGAACCCCTCCAATGGAACCCCTCCACTTGAACACTCTGTACCTCAACCTTCACCTCTCAAATTCATACCTCATGAACTCCATCATTCGAACCCCTAACCTTCACCTCTCGAATTTCCAAAGGAACCATTACCTCTCGAACTCCCCTCACTCGAACTCTCACCTCTCGAATTCCACTGGAACCTGCACCTATCGAACCTCTCCACCTAAACCTTCACCTAGAGAATTGGTAATTCTCGAATAGGTACCTCTCGAACCCCTCCACTTGAACCCTCTCCACCTGAACCTTCACCTCTCGAATCGGTACCTCTCGAGCCCTTCCAATGGAACCCCTCCACTTGAACTCTTTCCAACTGAACCTTCACCTCTCGAACCCCTCCAATGGTACCCTCTCGAACCTCCCCACCTGTACTTTCACCTATCGAATTGGTAACTCTCGAATAGTTAATCTCAAAACTTTACCTCTCGGACCCCCACTCGAACCCTCACCTCTCGAATCTCCATTGGAACATTCACCTCTAGAATTGTCCAAAGGAACCATTACCTCTTGAACTCCCCCCACTCGAACTCTCACCTCTCGAATTCCACTTGAACCTTCACATGTCGAACCTTTCCACCCGAACCTTCACCTAGCGAATCGGTAATTCTCGAATAGGTACCTCTCGAACCCCTTCACTTGAACCCTCTCCACCTGAACCTTCACCTCTCGAATCAGTACCTCTCGAACCCTCCAATGGAACCCCTCCACTTGAACCTTCACCTCTCGAATGGGTACCTCTTTAGCACTTCCAATGGAACTCCTCCACTTGAGCCCTCTCCAACTGAACATTCACCTCTCGAATGGTTACCTCTTGAACCTCCCCACATGAACCTTCACCTATCGAATTGGTAATTCTCGAATCGTTACTCTCTAAACATTACCTCTCAGACCCCCCACTCGAACCCTCACCTCTCGAATCTCCACTGGAACCTTCACCTCGCGAACCTCTAATGGAACCTTCACATCTCGAATCCTTACCTCTTGAACCCCTCCAATGGAATCCCTCCACTTGAACACTCTGTACCTCAACCTTCACCTCTCGAATCGGTGCCTTTCAAACCCCTCCAATGGAACCTTCATCCCTCGAATCCATACCTCTCGAACTCCATCACTCGAACCCCTAACCTTCACCTCTTGAATTGTCCAAAGGGACATTCACCTCTCGAATTGCCCACTCGAACTCTCACCTCTCGAATTCCACTTGAATCTTCACCTAGCAAATCGGTAACTCTCGAATCGGTACCTCTTGAACCTCTCTGGATGAACCTCTCCAACTGGCCCTTCAACTCTCGAATGGGTACCCCTCCAATCGGTTCCCAAAATGATGTCATTTTGTGCAGCCATCTGATAGCACCTGCAGACGCACATGTGCGTGAACCTCTCGAACCCCTCCAATGGAACCCTTTCCAACTGATCCTTCACCTATCGAATGGGTACCTCTTAAATGGGTACCCCTCCAATCGGTACCCAAAACAATGTCATTTTCTGCAGCCACCTGACAGCACCTGTAGACGCACATGTGCGTGAATAGCTGATCTGGGCCCAAAACAGCATCGTTTTCCTCAGCCACCTGAAAGAACCTGTAGATGCACATGTGCGTGAACAGTTGATCTGGGCAAAACGATGGTATTTTGACGACGGTTTGTGTCAACCATGCGGTTGGTAGGATTTCTTTTATAGAGTTACCTAAGATGACACTCTATTGTTCGGGCCGTATATTGACGCTCTATTTACACAATTAACTGAGACTTTGACTATAATGCTTGCAACCATATTTTAAAAATCACCGTACCATTTCCGCTTCCTCTTTCGAGTAATTCTTGTAAACGCACATATAAAATTTGTAATTCTATTTTTCTCCACATATTAGTTTTCTGGTAAATGCATCACTACTTGCATTAATGGAGCTATTTCACCAGAAAAAATTTATGTGGGGGAAACTAATATGTGGGAGTGAGGGCCAATAGTATTTTACAAGTGTTAAATATGATGAGAAAAAAAGATAAAATAAAAAAAAAATTCTTTTAACTTTCTAATACATGTACACATGTCAACATACTATTGGTCCCTCACCTCTCCATACCTACTTCACCCACATAACAAATTGGGAAAAGTACATATATAACCCTATGTTTTGTTCAAAAATGCAAATATAACCATGTAAAGTTTGAAAGTGTGATTATAACCCTACCATTTGCTTCAAAAGTGCCTATATGACCTTTTGGCACTATTCTGGCATTGACTTGGCATTTTCGGCATTGACCATAATTAAAAAGACAAAAATAATCCTAGCCTTAAAACTAAAAATGCAGACATAAATACCCCTAGGGTTCTTCTTCTTCATCTTCTAACCCCATCCAGCACCATCTCCGACACCGGATCTTTATCGCGCCGCTATACCGCCGCTCCATTGATCCTACCATGAGGGCCTTTAATTGTAATAGCAGATTCACCCTTCTCTACAATACCATACAATGGAAATCAAAAGCAAATTCACGGGTAGCCTTAAAAATGAAGAAGAAATCATAACTACTTACGATCATTCAGGCCGTCTGCGATTCTCTTGACTTGAATGGCGGATAGAGAACCCATGAATGGCGTAGGAGAAGAAAATATCGTCATCTATATTGTACTTGTGGAATGTCAAAGGCCTCTCTTGCCCCTTCTTCAAAATCAGTCTCATTCTTACTGCTCTTCAATTCCAAACACCAAAACATGGGAGCTCAGTATCTTTATCGATTCCAAACACCAAAACTCAGAGCTCAATTTCTGTAATCTCGAGAATGTTGGTCGACAGTTAAACCCTAGCTCTGTTGTGGGGATTAAACAAAAGGCTCAGAAACCTAGCCACCGATCGCTGAAACCCTAGCCACGGGCACCGCTGCTGAAACCAAGCACACCCCACCAAACCCTAATCACTGCCGTCTGAACCTAGGCCACTCGGTAAAACCCACAGCCACCCACTGACCGACGCAAGAAGAAGAAGCAAGCAAAGAGAAGAAGAAGAAGTACTGGCAGCGAGGTGGAGGCGATGGGCAAGAAGAAGCTACCGAAGAAGAAGACGCAATGGCGGCGAGAGCAATGACCCGAGAAGAAGACCCAAGAAGAAAATGAGAAGAAGAAGAAAGAAAAGGGGAATAATTGTCTTTTCCATTTTTCTGAATTTTTAATTTTTTAAAGAAGGGGTATAATAGTCAATTTGTAGAATTCTGGTCAAATTAAGGTTTTCAGGGTTAGATTGATAATTTCGATCAAATAATAGGGTGATAATGACACTTTTAAACTTTACAGAGTTATATTGGCACTTTTAACAAAAATATAGGATTATATGAGCACATAACTCTTAACAAATTTATTGGTATTTCACTGAACTGGTTCTTAACCTACACAAACGCAACATTATTTGATTAATTAAATTAATGTATCAAAGAAACATAAATCCTTCACTTGGAGGAATTTATAAGGAAGTTAGTTTTTTTATAGAAATTTTAATGTACTGAAAGTTTATAGATGGCATTTTTCTTGTGGAAATTTCCTTATAGGAAAAGTTATATATGGTAAGTTCAACATCTTTTTATGTTGGACTTTAATTTGTAATCCTATATATAATCCTCATAATGAATGAGGTGTGTCGTGTGCGTCATTGATATCTCATCGATCTTTCTTTGCTAAAGCCGACATTCTGTTTGAAATGTCTTGTGTTGCTACGCATAAACAGAATGGTCGAGTTGATCACATATATCCACATCTTCTTGACGTTAGTGACTCGTTCTTTATTTTTCTTTTCGCTACAAACCTAGTCCAAAACGAGTAGCATCGATGCCCTTGCGTGTGCACGTGGACCAGAAGAAGACGCAGAAGGCGTACGTGTTCTGGTGATGAAGGAAGAGTTGAAGGTGGAGATCGAGGGAGGAAACATGCTGCGGATCAGCAGCGAGAGGAAGGTGAAGGGCAGAAGGGGGAAGTTCACAACGATTTTCACGGTGCCGAGGAATGCAAAGGTGAATGAGGCGAAGGCGGTGATGAAACTGAAGCAAAGCTCCCCATTATCTCAAGAATCTGCTGCACTTGTTCTGGTAAAGGAGAAGTTGCAGAACTCATGGGATGAAGGAACGAAGTAAGAAGTTTGGCATTTGGCGGATGTTCTTCATTCAAAATTTGGCGCCAGTTCTTCCACTTGCTCAAACGCAGCACCTCATGTCGTTTTCATTTTTAGCTTGTTTTATCATTAGTTTGTACACGTGTCTTGAATCTAGAGGACAAACGTGTTTTGCTTTCTGTTATAACAACATTACAGCTCATTCTGAGCTGATTGTACTGGTTTTCTGAAATTGGCTAAGCAATGAGAATGAGGCCTCTCTGTTCTTCGTTTTCCTTTGCTCTTTTCTGATTTTTCTTATCATCAATTTCTTCATGGTATCAGAGCAAATGATCCAATAATTGTTATCATCTTAATCAGCACGTCACTAAATACATTTTGAGATCCATTCATCATGGCATCAGATGATGAATCTGTCAATTCAGCTAGGAATTCTCCTAGATCCAGTTCCAGCCGAAGCTATAATAGGAAGAATGAAGCAAATGATCCTTTTCATCTGCAAGGTGCAGATAATTCTAGTCTTGTGCTTGTTGCAGAACCATTGAATGAGTTCAACTACATAACGTGGAGCAAGGCAATGGTGAGGGAAATCAGATCCAAAGGCAAATTGAAGTTTCTGCTCGGTGAAATTATAGCACCAGAACTCGATGATCCAATGTATGAGCAGTGGGATAAGGTGAATTCTACCATAATCTCATGGATTCTGAATTAAATCAGTACTAAGATAGCAAGAGGTTTTATGTTCTATGATGATGCCTATCTGTTATGGAATGAACTTAAGGAAAGGTTTGGTGAAAGTAATGGTCCTTTGTTACATAAATTGAGAAGAGATATATGTGAATTGAAACAGGAAAATGATTCGGTTGCAGTTTATTTTACTCAATTGAAAAGTCTTTCGGATGAGTTTTCTTGTTTGAGACCTAGAAGGAGATGTAGACCTGATTGTGTGAATTATGATTGTTTACCTGCTGAGGAAGAGGATGATAAACTTAGCCAATTCTTGATAGGATTGAATGAAGAGTATGATGCTATAAGTCACCAGATCTTGTTGATGGATCCCTTTCCTAGTGTCAGTAAAGCATGTTCTATGATATTTAGAATTGAAAGACAGAAAGTGATTCATGGTGGATATCAAGAATCCTATAACAATGCAGCTATGGCAGTGAGAGTGTATAGGGATACTAAGATTCCTTATCAGATGAGAGAAAATGCAGTTGATCAGTATGATAATGTTGGAATCAGAATGAAGAATGTCAGAAGAACTGATTTGAAATGTGATCACTGTGGGAAGATAGGGCATGTGAAGGAGAATTGCTTCAAGATAAAATGATATCCAGAATGGTGGGATCATAACAGAGAATCTGGATCAAAGGCACATCAGTTTTTAAAACCACAGTTTACTCCTCAGTCTTTTCAAAACCAGCAACAGGTACAGCCTGCTCAGAAGTTTCAGAAACATAGTGCATATGCAGCTTGTGAGAATGAAGAGACACCACTCAGTGATGGAGATGCTAAGTTGCATGCTCTTATTACTAAGCTGGTTGATGCTCAGTTTGATAGGAAACAAAAAGGAAAAGAGCAGATACAGGAATCACATACAGGAATCAATTATGAACACTACCATGATTTTGCAGGTAGTGTGATTACTAATCTCTCTCTCAGTGTTATGACTTTAACTGTTGATAATTGGATAATTGCCAGTGGAGCTTCAAGCCACATGTGCAGTAATATGTCAGTTTTTTCTTCCATATCTCCAGTTCATGTTTCTACACCTGTATACATGCCAGATCATTCAACCAAATTTGTAAAAGGCATAGGATCAGTCATACTCAGTCCTTCAATCACTATTCTAGAATGCTTGCATGTTCCTGACTTCAAGTATAATTTGCTATCTGTGAGCAAATTAATTAAGACCTTACCATTGTACTTCAGCTTTTCATCCCATCTTTGTTTGCTGCAGGACCTTAAGACTAAAAGAGTCCTTGCAGCAATCAATGAAACCAATGGTCTTTACATACTTGATAATCAGTCTTTCAAATCTGATGTAATACAACAAAGGATCCATTCAGCTTCATCAAATTCTGTAACCAGACATACTTTTGCTTGTAATAGTCAGACAGTTATTTCTCCTAAACTTTGGCATCTTAGACTGGGACATCCATCCTTGGATGTTCAGAGACACATTGCTGTAACTAAGTCTATTTTTGTTGATGATAATTTCTGTTCTGTCTGTCCTTTAGCTAAACAACAGAGATTACCATTTCCAGTAAGCAATACTGTTTCTGAATCTCCTTTTTTCTGATTCATGTTGATCTTTGGGGGCCATACAAGGTCAATTCAGTTACAGGATGCAAATACTTTCTTACAATTGTTGATGATTTTACAAGATGTACATGGACTTATCTTGTAAAATTCAAGGATCAAATTGCTTCACTGTTAAAGTCTTTCATTTCTATGGTCAAAAATCATTTCAATGCCTCAGTGAAGTTTGTCAGATCAGATAATGGTTCTGAGTTTGTCAATACAGATTGCTCAAAACTATTTTCAGATTTAGGCATTTTACACCAAAAATCATGTCCCTACACTCCACAACAAAATGGTGTTGTGGAGAGAAAACACAAACACTTGCTTCAGGTTGCTAGAGCCATTCTGTTCCACTCTAATCTTCCTAACATTTTTTGGGGAGATGCATTGCTTACAGCTACTTTCTTGATCAATAGATTGCCTACACCTGTTCTCTCCTGGAAATCACCTTATGAAATTTTGTTTCAGAAACTGCCTGAGCTCAATCATCTCAAAACTTTTGGCTGTTTAGGCTATGTCACAAATACTCAACCTCATAAAGATAAATTTTCTGAAAGAGCTTTTCCTTGCATTTTCATAGGATACCCTTCAGGCCAGAAAGCATACAAAATGTTTAATCTACAAAACCATAGACTTATAATCTCCAGAGATGTGGTCTTCCATGAATCTATTTTTCCCTATTCTTCTTCTGATCAATTTTCTTTTCCACTTCCATTTCTTGATGATCATCCATCTTCTGTCACACCACCATCTTTCAGTTCACCACCTCCTGCTATACCTTCACCACCACCTGAGTCATCAGTCAAACACAGCACTAGAGTGATTAGAGCACCTGTTTGGACAAAAGATTTTGTGTCTTCTGTTTTTCATTCCACACCACAGCCTCAGTCCATTATTCCTGCACACTTGGTTTGTTCTTCACAAGTTCAAGAACCTTCAAATTATCATCAGGCAAAGCATTCACCTGACTGGATCCAGGCAATGAAAGAGGAGTTAGTAGCTCTTGAGCAGAATCACACTTGGGATTTGGTCAAGTTGCCACCTGGCAAGAAGGCTATAGGCTCCAAGTGGGTGTACAGGATCAAATATAATGCTGATGGATCCCTCTCCAAATATAAGGCAAGGCTGGTAGCAAAGGGTTTCAATCAGATTGAAGGGATAGACTTCTTTGAGGTTTTCTCACCTGTTGCCAAAGCTGTAACCATCAGAATGCTGTTGGCTATCAGTTCAGCCTCTAAATGGCACATTCATCAGTTAGATATTAATAATGCATTTTTGCATGGTCATCTTGATGAAGATGTCTACATGAAGCTGCAGATGGATATTCAGTTTCTGATCCACATATGGTTTGTAAGCTTACTAAAAGTTTATATGGTCTTAAACAGGCTTCTAGGCAATGGAACAAAGAATTCACTCAGCATCTGCTCAGTTTAGACTTTGATCAGTCTCATCATGATCACTGCCTTTTCTTCAAATACACTGCCACATATACATTAGCTCTTGTTGTGTATGTAGATGATGTCTTGATCATGGGGAACTCACTTCATGCAATCCAAATGATCAAAGACTCTTTGCATCAGAAGTTTACTATTAAAGATTTGGGTGCTGCTCACTATTTTCTAGGCCTGGAACTGATCAGATCTTCCTCAGGATTGCATATACATCAGAGGAAATATATTCAAGACATTGTGTCAGATTGTGGAATGACACATTGTAAACCATCCTCAACTCCTCTTCCTTCTTCCTGGCTTGTGCATGATGAGGCTTCTCCTCTCATGACTGATCCAAATATATTCAGAAGGTTGATTGGCAGGTTACTTTATTTAAATTACACCAGACCATATGTGACTTTTGCAGTTCATCAGCTGAGTCAATTTGTGCAGAATCCTACTCTTCATCACATGTCTGGAGCTCTACACATTGTCAGGTATCTTCACCATCACTCAGATCATGGCCTTTTCTATGCCTCCACAAATGATCTTAGGCTTCATGCCTACTGTGATGTTGATTGGGCAACTTGCAAGGTTACCAGGAGATCAGTAACTGGTTATGCTGTTTTCTTAGGATCAGCTCTAATCTCCTGGAAGTCTAAGAAACAATCCACAGTATCAAAATCTTCTGCAGAAGCTGAATATAGAAGTCTTTCTATGACATCTTGTGAGCTTAAATGGATCCGTTATATTTCCAGGGATCTCCATCTGCATGTTCTTTATCCTATTCCACTTTTATGTGATAACAAGGCAGCTTTGCATCTTACTGCTAATCCTGTTTTTCGTGAAAGAACTAAGCATTTGGAAATTGATTGTCATTTGGTTAGGGATTATTATCTTGAGGGTTTTCTGCTTCCCTCTTTTGTCAATTCCAGGATGCAGCTTGCTGATGTTTTTACTAAATCATTGCCTCCTGGTCCTTTCCATTCCAATTTGTTCAAGCTCAGCTTCTGTTCCACTGCTGCTGATCTTGAGGAGGGGCTGATGAAACTGAAGCAAAGCTCCCCATTATCTCAAGAATCTGCTGCACTTGTTCTGGTAAAGGAGAAGTTGCAGAACTCATGGGATGAAGGAACGAAGTAAGAAGTTTGGCATTTGGCGGATGTTCTTCATTCAAAATTTGGCGCCAGTTCTTCCACTTGCTCAAACGCAGCACCTCATGTCGTTTTTCATTTTTAGCTTGTTTTATCATTAGTTTGTACACGTGTCTTGAATCTAGAGGACGAACGTGTTTTACTTTCTGTTATAACAACATTACAGCTCATTCTGAGCTGATTGTACTGGTTTTCTGAAATTGGCTAAGCAATGAGAATGTGGCCTCTTTGTTCTTCGTTTTCCTTTACTCTTTTCTGATTTTTCTGATCATCAATTTCTTCAGGCGGCTATGGAGAACGGCATGTTGAAGGTCACGGTGCCTAAGGTTAAGAAGCGTAAGGTTATCAGGTCTATTGATATCTCCGGCTAAAATCATACATTTTGTGTTGCGTCTTTTGTGTGTTGCTGAATGTAATGGTTTCAGAGATAAAATAATGAATTGTTGTGTTTTCTCTTGTTATGCTTAATTAATGAAACCAGTTTCTTTTCTCTTTGTTTCTGATCAGCTAACCAGCCTTCAACGCTGTGCTGTTTAATGTTCAAAAGTAGACCAAACGAAAGTAATCACACAACAAATATATGAAAGTACCTTGAACGCGTTTTACTATTTGACACGATTCATTAATCAACTTTGATCATATTTTTGAATAAATATATAAATAATAATATTATTATATATGATATTGTTAGATTCGTCGCAACAAATAGTTTCTAAATATTAACTTTTACTTTGTTGTTGTTATACGGGTAATTTTTGTTTAAAGTTATTATGCATAGTTAAACATATCTGTTATCTAAAACTATATTATATGCGAATGAAAAAACCAAAGCATTAATTATTTTATTTCATTTAATATGAAATATAGGGGGTCTGGAAATAAAAGAAAACAAAAGGAAACAAAAGGTGTTGGTCCAAATTGGACATGGTCCGCCTGACATTAATGGCCCCGGAGAGCACCAGCCCGTGATCCTTCCACTGCAAAGAGCGGGAGGTAGTCGTTGCTCTGTGAAACCAGCCTCACGCATTCCCCTCCACTCTAGAGGCCCAGCAGTTCGAGCCTTCGCCTTTGTTTCTGATCAGCTAACCAGCCTTCAACGCTGTGCTGTTTAATGTTCAAAAGTAGACCAAACGAAAGTAATCACACAACAAATATATGAAAGTACCTTGAACGCGTTTTACTATTTGACACGATTCATTAATCAACTTTGATCATATTTTTGAATAAATATATAAATAATAATATTATTATATATGATATTGTTAGATTCGTCGCAACAAATAGTTTCTAAATATTAACTTTTACTTTGTTGTTGTTATACGGGTAATTTTTGTTTAAAGTTATTATGCATAGTTAAACATATCTGTTATCTAAAACTATATTATATGCGAATGAAAAAACCAAAGCATTAATTATTTTATTTTATTTAATATGAAATATAGGGGGTCTGGAAATAAAAGAAAACAAAAGGAAACAAAAGGTGTTGGTCCAAATTGGACATGGTCCGCCTGACATTAATGGCCCCGGAGAGCACCAGCCCGTGATCCTTCCACTGCAAAGAGCGGGAGGTAGTCGTTGCTCTGTGAAACCAGCCTCACGCATTCCCCTCCACTCTAGAGGCCCAGCAGTTCGAGCCTTCGCCCAAACCACAGAGCCCAACTCCTCGCTTGGAACGGGCGGGCCAGGTAGGAAGCTGCACCAAGCCTGTCCGGTTAGACCGTGTCAACATCCCAACACCTTAAAGCCTCCACTTGGATTACAAGCTCCCGTAACAAAGCTCGGCGAACTTATTGCATTTTCCAAAGGTTAATAACTTGTTCATCACCCCTTTCTCTTGCCGATGTGGGAATAAAACAGAAACATTTTCACCAAACTAATTGAGCACAAGAAAACAAAGGCGAAAGCCGAAAGCAATAGACTTGACCAACAGAGGCTAAAACAAACACTGATTACCATTCATTTATTAGTACATCTCAAAAGCATTACAGACATACACACAATGATCGAAAACCATAACACTAGAATAACACCCAATTTTGCAGCAAAAGACGCAGTACATTACAGAATTTAGCCGGAGATGTCAATAGACTTCACCTCCGGCTTCTTAACCTCCTCCTTAGGCACAGTAACCGTCAGCACACCGTTCTCCATCGCCGCCTTCACTTCATCCACCTTCGCGTTCTCCGGCAGCCTGAACCTCCGGGTAAACTTCCCGCTGCTGCGCTCCACCCTGCGCCACGTGTCGTTCTTATCCTCCTTCTCCACGTTCCTCTCGCCGCTGATCTGCAGGACGTTGCCGTCCTCGATCTCCACCTTCACCTCCTCCTTCTTCAGCCCGGGGATATCCGCCTTGAACACATGCGCCTCCGGAGTCTCCTTCCAGTCCACGCGCGCGTTCACGATCGCCGACGACTCACTCGAGGTAGGGAACTGGAAATCCTTGAACGGATCCCAGATGTCCATCTCGAAGGGGCTGCTCCGGCGGTTACCGAAAAAGCTTGGAATCAGCGACATTTTTCCGATTGATCGAATGATATACTTCACTAAATTGCTGTTGAATTTGTT
This sequence comes from Rubia yunnanensis, assembly GCA_037428765.1. Lineage (NCBI taxonomy): Eukaryota > Viridiplantae > Streptophyta > Magnoliopsida > Gentianales > Rubiaceae > Rubia > Rubia yunnanensis. The sequence continues at coordinate 133,971,302 of CM075062.1, forward strand.
GATGATTTGACGGTTTGGCTGTGGCGGATATTTATAGGTGTTTGAAAGTAACCGTAACGTTCGAGTATTTTCTGGACGGCGGATTTCCGCGGCACCTGGGAGTTTCCAGAATGCCGAAGTTTCTAGACTCGTCAAGTTTCTTTCGAATCGGAAGAGAAATCATCCCGTTTGGGTCCAGTCCAAACTTCATTGTCTATGATTTTTGGGCTTGTTTCGGTGGTCCAACCGAAGAATATGGGTATTGGGCTATATAGGAAGTGGATTTGGTGGTTGGTTTGAGGTGTAACTGTAAAAAGCAGAACTAGGGAGTTTCAATCTTAATTTCAATCTTCACCAGGGAGTGAATGAGATACCGTACCATTAAAATTGGGTATTACTATATCTCGCCCTGTATTTTACTATTCTCGCCCTAATACGTATAAATACACGTATTTTGAATTAAAATAAAATAATTTTATTTTAAAGAAAATAGAAAAAAGAAATATAAAATATTACAAAACCCACCAAAAATTCTATAAATAACCCTTACCCCCTCCTTCCCTCTCCCATTCCTTCCCTCTCCCACTTCCCTCTCCCCCTTCCCTCTCCCTCTTCCCTCTCCCCCTTCCCTTCCATTTCCGCCTCCAGCCAGCCCCTGCCTGGCGCCGCCGCCCGCCGCCGCCGCCCGCCGCCGCCGGAATCTCGCCGGAATTTCGCCGGAATCCCGCCGGAGTCTCGCCGGAAAATGTAAGTTTTTTAGAAAAATTTTTTTTTCTTTTCGTGGGAATCGTTGCCCGATCTATTCGAATTTTGTTGAACTTGTCGGAATTGTTAGAATTTTGTTGAGCTTGTCGGAATTAATGACATAATTGGACATGATGACATAATTGGAAGCTTATTGTGTTTTTTAGTAATTATTTAGTTTAAATTTGGCCATAATATTTTAGAAATTGTATTTTTTAGAAGTTTGATTTTTTAGAAATTATGTAGTTATGTGACATAATAGAAATTACTTAGGAATTATTTGTTTAGAATTTGTGATGTTCTAAATTATTTAGGTATGTGACATAGTTGGAATTAAAACGAAGAAATTGTGTTCCGTGTAAATTACTTAGTTTAAATTTGGACATAATATTTTAGGAATTGGGTTATTTAGAAATTATTTAGTTATGTGACCTAATAGAATTTATTTAGAAATTGTATTTTTTAGATATTGGGTTATTTAGAAATTATTTAGTTATGTGACATAATCGGAATTGAAACGAAGAAATTGTGTTTTGTAGAAATTACTTAGTTTCAATGTGGACATAATGGTTTAGAAATTGTATTTTGTAGAAATTGGCCAATTTAGAAATTATTTAGGTATGTGGCGTAATTGGAATTAAAACGAAGAAATTGTGTTTCGTAGAAATTACTTAGTTTAAATTTGGACATATTGTTTTAGAAATTGTATTTTTTAGAAATTGGGTAATTTAGTAATTATTTAGTTATGTGACGTAATAGAAATTATTCAGAAATTATTGATTAGGAATTGTGTTTTTTGGAAATTATTTAGTTATGTGACATAATAGAATATAGTTCAATGTAAACAAACTTTAGTAATCCGATGTAAACAATTGTGTAGTAAACTGTTACGATATGTTTTAACTATTGTTTCCTTGAATGTTAATAATAGTGGTAAGAAAATAAGATTATTTAGTTATGTAATCTCCAATTTGTAACTAGAAAAAATGTTCCAGTTCGTTGATGCACTGTTCGGAAAATCAGTTCACACGTTGTTGAAATGTATGTTAATTTATCTTATCATATCAGTTTGATTCACTTGTTGTTATACTAATTACATATCTTGTGTCGTAGATGAGCACTGGTGGTCAACGTGACGGTCATGGTCGTTCCATACGACGAAGATGTGTTAGTGCCTCGGCGAGACAGGCTAGAGGCCGCGTGGTCGAGGATGAACCGTCGCCTCGCCCGCGGGAGTTTGATGTAGGAGCGGAGCAGCCTTCTCCACCGAGCGTTCGTGCATTCGATCCCATGCCGACATGGGACGGTCCGGAGATTAACATCCTCCCGCCCGGTGGTATTCGTCATGAAAGTGATTGGCAGATGAATTATGACCTGCCCGCAGATGTCCCCCCGGTGGGCCAACCTGGTTCGAGTGTTCCATTGGATGCCGGGATCGAACGTTATGCTGAAGCTGGAGCCAGGCACACCGTGAGGAACAGAGCTGGTCAATTCGCACAGTCTTCTGGTGGATCGTGCAATGCCGGTGAGCCTAGCACCGGAATGGCACGGAGGAATAGGAGGAAGCGACCCGCCGCCGATGAGACGTGGCTAGTGCGGGGACCAGTGGCTGGTGGGCCGCAGGATGACCTCGTCATACCAAGCTTCGGAGGACACGTCGCGCTTGACGTTTGGAATGGTATAGAGCGAGGTGTGTTGAGATGCCATGCTCGGTCGCCGCTATGCAAGCAGCTAGTCGACACGCTCCCCGAACTGAGCGATGTTGCACAGGCCCGGATACATGCGACCGGGTTGGGCCACCTGCCTGCGATTATGTTCCAGTTCCTTGACATGGCACTGATATCCGCTTTTGTCGAGAGGTGGCAGCCGGACACGAACACGTTTCACATGCCGTTTGGGGAGATGACCATCTTGATGCATGACGTTGAGATGATTCTTGGCATTCCCATCGATGGTGGCGCTGTTGCGAGTACCATTTCGGCGGAGACTATTGAGGAAGCGTGCGCCGAACTGTTTGGGAAAGACGTGGAGTCCTTTCTCGCGGAAGACTGGAACGGGGGTAACATAGATGCCCAATCTTTGATGGCGAGGTGTGTAGCGGGGGGGCAGAGCCAGAACTTCCAATTCATGTGCTACATGCTGACCCTGTTTTCATCCACGCTTTTTGTGGATAAAACTGGGAATAAGGTTAGAGCCAACCTTCTACCCCTGCTTGATTCGCAGTTGTCGCAGTTGTCGTGGGGCTCGGCGACGTTGGCCAGTTTGTATCTGCAGTTGGGAATTGCGTCCCGGTCCAAGGCGCGCGGCCTATGCGGATGTTGCACGCTGCTCCAAGCATGGATATACGAGTACTTTCCGATGTTTCGGCCGGGACCGAGTACGTTGCCAGCTCTTCCGGGTCGCGCCAGTCGGTGGCACACAGGGGTTAGATCGGGGAGGGGTACGGGGAGGCTCGGTGCCATCAGGCGACAGTTGGATGCCTTACAGCCCGACCAGGTATGAATTCCATGCTTTTACTCTTATTCTGACAGTAGTAGATAGATCGGATTCCATAGAAACGTAACATGTCTGTGAAACTTTTTGCAGGTGGATTGGTTGCCATATGGAGTGGACGTGGTTAGGGCTGCGAAGGGAGGACTCACTACCGCGGCGTGATCCGATACCTCGACGCAATGGAGGCGTACATGCCAGATCGCGTTGTGCGGCAGTTCGGTCTCCTACAGGGTATACCGCGGGGTCTTGCTATTGCGCCGGAGCCTTGTTTCCGCCCGGCTGATCCAGCCGGCTATTCAGTGACCTACCCAGGGAGGCTGCAGTTGACCCTATGGGAGATGGCACACACTTGGCACAAGGAACGGCTTGCGGCGTTCCCGGTAGCCACGCCCCAATCAGAGTGTACCATGGATTACGAGGACTGGTACGAGACTCATTCGCACCCAGTGATCGCAAATCCTGAACATGATGCCGCGAGTGGCCCGGACAGGACACAGCATCAGGTCTCGGTAAGTTTTCACTAACTGTTTGCTTCGAGTAATTATATTACATTTTACTGTCTCGTTATTGTAAACTCCGTTTCCTGTGTAACAGATGCTGAGTGACGTGATGAGCGCACTGGATCCGTTTGGCTCGGCGACCGTTGATGGACTCGGCGACCCCAGCGTGAGGGAGTTGATGACGACTCTGCTCGGTCTTCGCGATGAGTATCGGAGGCTCGGTTATGGACCCATTCCTTAGTCGAATGTTTGTTTATGTGTGAGCTCACAGTTGTGCCATATTCTGCTCATTTATGTAATCAGCTATGTTTTTTCATATCACATTTATGCGTCATTCATTTTTGCATCGACAACGCTCTCAAAATTAATTACGCGACGCGTAGGCAATAACTGTAACGGTTGCGTACATGCCGAGTTAATAACAACAGTTAATTACTCTGGGAGTATGCTCTCCTCCAAGCGCTTAGCCTCCTACGAAAGGGTAACTCCCAACCTACGACATCAGGCTTCCTTAGCGTGGTCCACAGATTAACCACGGGGGGCATGGGACAGTTTTCCTTCATGTTTACCCGGACGAAATGGCTTGCACTGCGAACGTATACAATGTGGAGCTCCCTACTTGTTCCAGCCTCGCCCCCACCTGCCCTCAGTGGAAGGACTGTACAGCAATGGTCCGCCGACCCGTTCTCTGAAATGTAATATAAAACCACGACCGTGTTGTAGTAGGTGGCGACGGGAAACATGTCCGCAATGACCGTGAACCAATGCTCTGGACCACATGGACCGCTGGTGTGGTGTATACGGGCTCTGGCGAGTTCAACGTCATTTTGCGAACCGTAAATGGGAACGTAGTCAGGCCAATGAGTTGATATCTCGTTAAATACTGCCCGACGCGCTGTGGACCATTCACCTTCACCGTCTACGTGGAACGCATCAGCAACGCATCTGAAGCCACAGTTACCATCACTCACGACATCGTTCCAGCCTTGGATGTAACGCCTGACAATGTGGGGGACACTTTCGAGGAACGGGAATGTCGCTGCAGGACAACACATTAACATAAATATCTTGTGCAGGCGGCGATATACATTTAGATAAACAATAAGATAAACATGTTGTACTTACCGTGGCGGCGACCGCTCCCTGAAGCACGCCCCGGGGACCTTGAACTACTCCCGTATCGCCTGTTCACGTGCTCGTGGTAGCTCGGTGAACGTCGGGTTGATCTTGATCGGGGGACCTGCTCGCTTGGTCTCCCACGTGCACTGGTACAGATGTCCGGCTCGCCAATGCCGCTCTCCTCCGGATGCAACTGCGCATCTACGTAGGATGCAACTCGTCGTCGGACCGAAGGGTCGCTGCGTGCCAACTCCTCCAACAGAGTGTTGAACCGCGACTGATCCTGTTCGGCCCTCGAGCTGTTCTCCGTGCTCTGCGAGTGATCACCCAATGCCAGGCTCTTAAACAGCGGATGAATGTCGTCCAAGTACAAGGGGATTCCTTCAGCAACTGCCGCGGCCATGACGCATGCACACGGTATTCCGTATGTCGAGCGCAGCACACAGCCGCAGTAAGCATATACCTGTGCTCCCAGTGCATCAATCCTGCGGTACTCGACCCTCAATTTATCCAGGCAGAATTTGGACACATTGTTGGTCAAGTTGCTGAAAACGGCCATACGGTGCAATCTTCCGATACGCGTTCTTGACTTCTCGAGGCCGGTCTTGATCATAGTAATCTGCTGGGCTATCTGCAGGTCGACACGCCTCCATACCGTGTCCAGTGAACCAGTCGACGTGTGTAACCACCCTTTCAGTGACGAGTGTGCACTCTCGACCCTGCACGTAGTTGTGTTCCCGAAATGCAGAAATCTGTTCGTCCATGCCCTCACAAATTTCTCCTTATGGGGTGTGAGCCACGTCGTCTCAGCGTAGCTAATAACAGATGGGCTCCAAGCCCATGCAGCCCTCATATCAACCACGGCGGTTTCGTACTCTGTAACGGTGGACGCATTGCAAATCCGGAACCATGCACCGTTCTTGAACCCTGACCCGTTCCTCTTACTCCCCGTCAGCACGGTCACACGTGCCTCCACATCCTTGTTGATATGCCAGGTGCAGAGCAGATGTTTCGATTCTGGAAACACAGTCCGAAGTGGCCTAATCAGTCCCATCTCCCGATCGGTGACCACAACCTCAGGGAACGGTCCATCCACAAGCAAGTTCTTCAGAGCGTTCAGCACCCACTCATAGGTGTCTGCCGTTTCGTCAACAACAATTGCGTAGGCGATCAAGAAGTTTGTGTTGCAAGGGGACATCCCAACCATCTCAATGAATGGCATGCCGTACCGATTGGTCTTGTATGTTGAGTCCATGGCCACAACCCACGGAAACGTGCGAAATGCCACAACAGCATCGGGATTGGCCATGAATAAATGAGTCAGAGTGCCATCACCTGCTGAGCGGTGACTAGTGACATACCCTTTCTCGGTGGCCAGATGCAAACAATTCTCCGCCGTGTTGCGCCCGCCTCGCCTTTCTGTTGCATATGCCGACCTCTCATTGTACACCTGCCTAATGTTCTGATGCAGGTCCGGAAACGAATTACTGAGGCTGGCATTGATATGCCTTGGAGCTGTTTCTGAATCTGTCAAGTCTCTGATCATTTGCTTCGCGTCCGCATGGAGCTTGCTGCTCTGTCTATGACCCTCGGGGTACACTAAGAAAGGGTGGTTGTGCATCCCTCGTCTAGGATCCTTGCACGGCACTACATTCCAACCATTCCCCGTGATGCTCTGTTTCAAGACAATCGCGAACGGGCAGCCACAACTGCTGGTCGAGCTGCTACTCCGTCGGACTACATCAGATTCGCTCGTATCTACATCCTTATCCTTCCGGCCCCGATTGCAAATGCAATATAACCTCAGCGGACCATTCCTGTTCTGCTTGTAGGACCCCGTCACAAGTTCAAATCCCACCTGCAGAGCAATCCGCTGCAGGTACGAATAAGCCTCGTCAACATCTGGGAACACAGCTGAGGTGGCAAATGGAGAGTATCCATTCCGCCCTGCAGCAGCTTCACATGACTGACTGTCATCCTGAAACAGCAATAAACATCAGGTAATTAGTAGGACAACAAAATCAACGCTACAGTAATTAATCGGACATAAATTATTGTACACAAATTCAAAACAGCATTACGTAGTTAAATTAACATAGTATTTTCCATCCAATCAGAATTACAACGGAACAACCAAAATTAACGTTACAATAATTAATAGGGCATAAATTATTGTAGATAAATTCAAAACAGCATTACGCAGCTAAATTAACAACAAAATTAACGTTACTGCAACTAGTAGGAGATAAATTCATAGGAGATAAATGCGCAATAATTTCTACATAACAGTTAACAAATTAAAACACAAAGAGTAGCACAAATTTCTACGGCAATAATTAACAATTTTAACAGAATAACAAAAGCAACGCTACAATAATTAATAGGACATAAATTACTGTACATAAATTCAAAACTCCATTACGTAGCTCAATTAAGAACAAAATTAACGGTACTGCAATTAATGAGAGATAAACTCGTAGGAGATAAATGTGCAATAATTTCTACGTAACAGTTAACAAATTAAAACACAAAGACGGGCATAAATTTCTACAGCAATGCTTAAGAATTTTAACGGAACAACAAAATTAACATTACAATAATTAATAGGCCATGAATTACTGTAGATAAATTCAAAACAGCATTATGTAGCTAAATTAACAACAAAATTAACGTTACTGCAACTGATAGGAGCTAAATTCAAAGGAGATAAATGTGCAATAATTTCTACGTAACTGTTAACAAATTAAAACACAAAGACGAGCACAAATTTCTACAGCAAAAATTATTAAATTCAACAACTACTTACGGACAGAAAACTAATTAGTAAAATTACCTCCGAAGACATGGAATTTGCAACACCCTTTTTGGAGTTTTTTTTCACCAAACTAGGACTGCAAAACAATTCAAGTGCCATTGGAAGAATGGAATCCGAGCACATTTATAGAGGTCAGATTTTCAAAAAAAAAAAAAAAAAAACAAACCTCCCTGGCTCGGCTCGCGCCCAAGCCACGGCGAGCCGAGCCGCGTCCGGCTCGCACCCACGGCCTGGCGAGCGGACCGCGTCCGGCTCGCGGCCAACGAACGGCGAGCCGTGGCTCGCGCGCTGGCGCAGGCGACCGGCGCCGGTCCGGCTCGCGCCCGGACCCTGGCGAGCGGTCCGCCGGCGGCACGCGGCCTGCCCGTGGCGAGCCGACCGGCGGCGGCTCGCCGTCCCGCGGTGGCGACCGGATGGCCGGCGGCACGCGGCCATGCCGCGGCGACCGGACCGCCGGTGACTCTCCGGCACGGCTCGCGCCCAAGCCGTGGCGAGCCGACCGGTGGCGCCTCGCGCCCAGGCGGTGGCGAACCGGGTCCGGCGGCGGCGCCCGGCGGTCCGGCGGCGGCGCCCGGCGGTCCGGCGGCGGCGCCCGGCGGTCCGGCGGCGGCGCCCGGCGGTCCGGCGGCGGCGCCCGGCGGTCCGGCGGCGGCGCAATTTTTTTTTTTCGCCAGATTTTTGTTTTTTTAAAAATTAAATTTTTAAAACTAAAATATAATTTAATTTAGTTATTTAAATTAAATTAAAAATATATACTGTATACGTATTAGGGCGAGGATAGTAAAATACAGGGCGAGATATAGTGATCCACAATTTGCTTACTCCCTCCGTCCCACCGTCCCACTTGTTTTTGTACTTTTACTTTTTACACATTATTTTCTATTAAAATTTAATCGCATATTTGAATAGACATATGAACAACAATATTATCGTATATGATATTGTTCAAATCGTCGTAACAAGTAGTTTTTAAATATTAAAATTTTATTTGTCATTATTTTACATATGTAAAGATATTAACGGTCAAACATGTGTGTTAGACAGCGTGCAAAAAGCAAAATTGCAAAAATAAGTGGGATAGATGGAGTATTTGTTTTTTCACGATCTTTAGTGGATATATTTGGTCATCAATATCTCTAACTACACATAATAATTCAGAATAAAAAAATTAATATTTAGAAAATAAATTTTTAAATGAATCTAACAAGATCTCATGTGATATTTTTATTATTTATATACTAATTAAAACTTATGGTCAAAGTTTACAAAATTTGTTTTTTAAGAAACAAATAAGCAAGTTTTTTGTTGGCGGGGAGTATTATATTTGATACGAGTATCAGCATATAATTTATTACATTTTTCATAGTTTAGCTTTATTTTATTTTGGTTCATGGCTTTTAGGAGCATAACAATGTGCTCTCTTTTTTACTGGATTTTTTAGTGAGGTAATGTGCTCACATTCAGTGCTAATTTCGTGATTATTGTAATTTTAGGAGATTTAGTTCTGATTAGATTAGATTTGGTAAATCTAGATAAGGTAGATTCATTCAAGATTCAGCCAATATCAGGATTTATTTACTTGGATGATTATGGTCATCATTTAAATTAAATTGGTATTTTAGTTTGATATGATTTTATCTTATTAAAACTGTAATACTCCCTCCGTTTCTCTAATAGTGGCACATCATTTTTTGTGTTAGAATTTAGGAGATGCTAAATGAGTGGATTAAATTGAATTGAAAGAAGAAAAAGTAAAATGAGTGGATGTAATAACCGTAAACTTGCCATAAATAGAAAGTGTCAATATAAAAGAAACACCTCAAATTAGAAAGTGTGCCACTATTAAAGAAACGGAGGGAGTAAGTCATTCCAATTATGAATTATTAAAACTGTTTTCTTTGTATTCTAAAAGCCCGAACCTATGTATTATATAATAGGGGATGGTTTTCAACATTTTAAAACACTTTCATACATTATATATTCATAATTTGAGTTTACACTCTTTGTTTATTAGGCATTAAATCGTTAGATTTGTACATTATAGATTAGTTCTTAGAATTGCAGGATTCTTTGTGTTAATTTTGGTGCAACTAGTGCTTGGGTTCGTGAATTAGTCCATTGTGTTGGCAAAATTCTTAAAGTTGTGACTTATATCCAACGTCCGTTTGTGTCTTATTCAATTGAAAGACAGTGTTTCAGATTCTTTGATATCGGGTGCTTCCCAAAATTGCACAATCCAAAATTTCCACAAGGAAATTCATATCAATATTTAATTGAAATTTTTGGTTGAGTTGAGTCATGAATAAATACAGTCTTATACAATTATTACAAAGATTTGGGTAAAACTGTCTCACCCAACTAATGGTGATACCAGGGGTCTCTTACAAAATTAAATATTTCTAGTGGCCTTAAAGCTATACTATATAATATACATACTTTGGGAATTATTTAATTTTCCATTTCATATTCTCGGCGGTTCTTCTCCCCAATTTTCAAACGCTGAAAACCCTCTCTCAAAACTGCTCGCCATAAGCGTCTGATTCAACCGCCTAAAATCCGTTCAAATTTGCAATTTGTAGCATCATTGCATCGCGTTGTTCAACCCGGTTCCATAAAGGTAAGTTTTTCTGATTTCGTTGGATTTTGTAGTTTATATTTGGGCATTTTTGTTTTCTTCAAGTTTCCGGCTGTTTTCTATTTGATTCCGCCATTTATCTCCGTAAATCTGGTCGTGCATGTGTTATTTTGGCCTTATATTGTGTGTTTTCAATTTGTGTTTCGCTATTTTGTAGATATGATGAAATCCAAGGAAGGTATTGCTGGTAAAGAAGACTTGAATGTTGATGATGGTGTTCCTACCTCATCCGCTGTTGAATCAAAAGGTTTTTTTTTCTGTTTTTTCATTAATTTTGTATATTTAGGGTTTTGTATTCTTTTTCTTTGATTTTTCTTTTTTTTTTGCTGATTGATTTGATGTGTTGTTCGTTCTTATTGATGTTGCTCTATTTTTTGTGTTGATGTTGCTATGTTTGCTAAATTTTTAGTTGTTGATATGTTTTATTGTTCTTATGTTGTGGTTTCTGTATGAACGGATTTTAACGGAATAGTTAGGTTCTTTATGTGTATAGTTTGCATGTTCATGTGTTTAGTTCATGCTTTGTTGTGGCTCTGTTGTGGTTTAGTTTAGGCTCTGTTTAGTTTGCATGTTTTCTGTTTGCATTGTCTTTTAGTTAGGCTTTTTATGTGTTTAGTTTGTATGTTCATGTGTTTAGTTGAGGCTTTGTTGTGGCTCTGTTGTGGCTTAGTTTAGGCTCTGTTTAGTTTGCATGTTTTCTGTTTGCATTGTCTTTTAGTTAGGTTGTTTATGTGTTTAGTTTGCATGTTCATGTGTTTTATTCAGGTTTTGTTGTGGTTCTGTTGTAGTTTAGTTTAAGCTTTGTTTAGTTTGCATGTTTTCTGTTTACATTGTCTTTTAGTTGGGATGTGTGTTTAGTTTGCATGTTCATGTGTTTTCTGTTTGCATTGTCTTTCTGCATATATATATACACACATAGTTATATATGTTTGTTTACTATAGGTGTTTCGGTTTTATTTATTTATGTTTTTATCTAATTACTTTTTTTTAATGTAGATGATGTAATTAGCTTGATGAAATCCAGTCGATTGCAGTTTAAATTGACTGTTAAATATGGTATGTATATTGTTAGTTTGTAAATTTTTTATTTTAATATTTATGTTTTTCTTTTAATTGATTGTGTAATTTTCAGGTCTTAAAGCTCCACTTCTTAAAAGGAAAAAAGAATCAGCAAAAATATACTACAATAGGTATTTAAATATGATGGAATTTTATTTCATATTTTTGTTGGTTTTTAATTGATTTTTTTATCTATTGCAGATAATTATTTTCTTTTTTTATAACTGATATTGTTGAGAGATTGCTCAAAAGCGGTTAAAGATTCGAGAGGTGAAGGTTCCATTGGAGAGGTTCCATTGGAGGGGTTCCAGAGGTACCGATTCGAGAGATGAAGGTTGAGGTACAGAGGGTTCAAGTGGAGGGGTTCTATTGGAGGGATTCGAGAGGTCCGGATTTGAGAGGTCAGGGTTCTATTTGAGGATCTATATGACACTCGAAATTATACCTCTCGAAGTGCTCTACTCAAACCCCTCCACCTAGATCCCTTTCAAACTTCCAATGGAACCTTCACCTCTGGAACCCACTACCTCTCACACCCACCATCGCTCGAGTCTCTCCATCTGAAACTTCACCTCTCGAAGAAGTACCTCGCAAACTTCACATCTCAAAGAAGTTCCCCCAATGGAACCTTCACCTCTCGAATGGTTACCTCTCGAACCCCTCCAATGGAACCCCTTACCTGCACCTCTCGAATTGTGCAATGGAACCTTAACCTCTCAAACACGTACCTCTCGGATCAGTACCACTCAAACTCACTACCTCTCGAACCTGCACTGGAAACTTCACCTCTTGAATCAGTACCTCTCGTACCCTCCACCCGAACCCTATGTACTTTAACCTGAACCTCTCGAATCGGTACCTCTCGAACCCCTCCAATGAAACCCCTAACCTTCACCTTTCGAATTGTCCAATGGAACATTCACCTCTCGAAGCCGTACCTGTCGGATCAGTACCACTCGAATCCACTACCTCTCGAACTTTCACTAGAACCTTCACCTTTCGAATCAGTACATCTCGAACCCCTCTACTTGAACCCTCTGTACCTCAACCTTTACCCCTCGAATCAGAATCTCTCGAACCCCTCCAATGAAACCCCTCCACTCTAACCCTCTCAAACTGAACCTTCACCTCTCGAATTGTCCAATGGAACCTTCACCACTCGAACCATTACCTCTCGAAGCCCCACTCGAACTCTCACCTCTTGAATTTCAGTGGAACTTTCACCTCTCGAACCTCCAATGGAACCTTCACCACTCGAATCCGTACCTCTCGAGCCCACAACTCCAACCCACAACCTCTCAAACCTCCACTGGAACCTTCACGTCTCGAAGCTCCAATAAAACCTTCGCATCTGGAATCCGTACCTCTCGAATCCCTCCAATGGAACCCCTCCACTTGAACCCTCTCCACCTGAACCTTCACCTCTCAAATCAGTACCTCTCGAACCCCTCCAATGGAACCCTCTCCACGTGGACCTTCACCTCTTGTATGGGAACCTGCCAACCCCTCCAATGGAACCCCTTCACTTGAACCCTCTCCAACTGAACCTTCACCTCTAAAATGGTTACCTCTCGAACCCCTCTAATGGAACCCCTCCACTTGAACACACTGTACCTCAACCTTCACCTCTCAAATTCATACCTCCTGAACTCCATCACTCGAACCCCTAACCTTCACCTCTCGAATTGTCCAAAGGAACCATTACCTCTCAAACTCCCCCCACTCGAACTCTCACCTCTCGAACTCTACTGGAACCTGCACCTATCGAACCTCTCCACTTAAATCTTCACCTAGAGAATTGGTAATTCTTGAATAGGTACCTCTCGAACCCCTCCACTTGAACCCTCTCCACCTGAACCTTCACCTCTCGAATCGGACCTCTCGAGCCCTTCCAATGGAACCCCTCCACTTGAACCCTTTCCAACTGAACCTTCACCTCTCGAACCCCTCCAATGGTACCTTCTCGAACCTCCCCACATGTACCTTCACCTATCGAATTGGTAACTCTCGAATAGTTACTCTCAAAACTTTACCTCTCGGACCCCCACTCGAACCCTCACCTCTCGAATCTCCATTGGAACATTCACCTCTCGAATTGTCCAAAGGAACCATTACCTCTCGAACTCCCCCCACTCGAACTCTCACCTTTCGAATTCCACTTGAACCTTCACATGTTGAACCTTTCCACCTGAACCTTCACCTAGCAAATCGGTAATTCTCGAATAGGTACCTCTCGAACCCCTTCACTTGAACCCTCTCCACCTGAACCTTCACCTCTCGAATCAGTACCTCTCGAACCCTCCAATGGAACCCCTCCACTTGAACCTTCACCTCTCGAATGGGTACCTCTCTAGCCCTTCCAACGGAACTCCTCCACTTAAACCCTCTCCAACTGAACATTCACCTCTCGAATGGTTACCTCTCGAACATCTCCAATGGTACCTTCTCGAACCTCCCCACCTGAACCTTCACCTATCAAATTGGTAATTCTCGAATCGTTACTCTCTAAACATTACCTCTCAGACCCCCCACTCGAACCCTCACCTCTCGAATCTCCACTGGAACCTTCACCTCTCGAACCTCTAATGGAACCTTCACATCTCGAATTCTTACCTCTCGAACCTCTCCAATGGAATCCCTCCACTTGAACACTATGTACCTCAACCTTCACCTCTCGAATCGGTACCTTTCAAACCCCTCCAATGGAACCTTCATCCCTCGAATCCATACCTCTCGAACTCCATCACTCGAACCCCTAACCTTCACCTCTTGAATTATCCAAAGGGACATTCACCTCTCGAATTGCCCACTCGAACTCTCACCTCTCGAATTCCACTTGAACCTTCACCTAGCAAAGCGGTAACTCTCGAATCGGTACCTCTTGAACCTCTCTAGATGAACCTCTCCAACTGACCCTTCAACTCTCGAATGGGTACCCTTCCAATCGGTACCCAACACGACATTGTTTTGCGCAGCCACCTGACAGCACCTGCAGACGCACATGTGCGTGAACCTCTCGAATGGGTACCTCTCGAATCCCTCCAATGGAACCCTTTCCAACTGACTCTTCACCTCTCGAATGGGTACCTCTTGAATGGGTACCCCTCCAATCGGTACCCAAAACGATGTCATTTTCTGCAGCCACCTGACAGCACCTGTAGACGCACATGTGTGTGAACAGCTGATCTGGGCCCAAAACGGCATCGTTTTCCTCAGCCACCTGAAAGAACCTGTAGATGCACATGTGCGTGAACAGTTGATCTGGGCAAAACGATGGCATTTTGACGACGGTTTGTGTCAACCATGCGGTTGGTAGGATTTCTTTTATAGAGTTACCTAAGATGACACTCTATTGTTCGGACCGTATATTGACGCTCTATTTACACAATTAACTGAGACTTTGACTATAATGCTTGCAACCATATTTTAAAAATCACCGTACCATTTCCGCTTCCTCTTTCGAGTAATTCTTGTAAACGCACATATAAAATTTGTAATTTTATTTTTCTCCACATATTAGTTTTCTGGTAAATGCATCACTACCTGCATTAATGGAGGTATTTCACCAGAAAAAAATTTATGTGGGGGAAACTAATATGTGGGAGTGAGGGCCAATAGTATTTTACAAGCGTTAAATATGATGAGAAAAAAAGATAAAAGAAAAAAAACAATAATTCTTTTAACTTTCTAATACACGTACACATGTCAACATACTATTGGTCCCTCACCTCTCCATACCTGCTTCACCCACATAACAAATTGGGAAAAGTACATATATAACCCTATGTTTTGTTCAAAAATGTAAATATAACCATGTAAAGTTTGAAAGTGTGATTATAACCCTACCATTTGCATCAAAAGTGCCTATATGACCTTTTGGCCCTATTCTGGCATTGACTTGGCATTTTCGGCATTGACCATAATTAAAAAGACTAAAATGATCCTAGTCTTAAAACTAAAAATGCAGACATAAATACCCCTAGGGTTCTTCTTCATCATCTTCTAACCCCATCCAACACCATCTCCGCCACCGGATCTTTGTCGCGCCGCCATACTGCCGCTCTATTGATCCTACCATGAGGGCCTTTAATTGTAATAGCAGATTCACCCTTCTCTACAATACCATACAATGGAAATCAGAAACAAATTCACGGGTAGCCTTAAAAATGAAGAAGAAATCATAACTACTTACGATCATTCAGGCCGTCTGCGATTCTCTTGACTTGAATGGCGGATAGAGAACCCATGAATGGCACAAGAGAAGAAAATATCGTCATCTCTGTTGTACTTGAGGAATGTCAAAGGCCTCTCCTGCCCCTTATTCAAAATTGGTCTCATTCTTACTGCTCTTCAATTCCAAACACCAAAACATGGGAGCTCAGTATCTTTATCGATTCCAAACACCAAAACTCAGAGCTCAATTTCTGTAATCTCGAGAATGTTGGTCGATAGTTAAACCCTAGCTCTGTTGTGGGGATTAAACAAAAGGCTCAGAAACCTAGCCACCGATCGCTGAAACCCTAGCCACGGGCACCGCTGCTGAAACCAAGCACACCCCCACCAAACCCTAACCACCGCCGTTTGAACCTAGGCCACTCGGTAAAACCCACAGCCACCCACCGACCAACGCAAGAAGAAGAAGCAAGCAAAGAGAAGAAGAAGAAGTAATGGCAGTGAGGTGGAGGCGATGGGCAAGAAGAAGCTACCGAAGAAGAAGACGCAATGGCAGCGAGAGCAATAACCCGAGAAGAAGACCCAAGAAGAAAATGAGAAGAAGAGGAAAGAAAAGGGGAATAATTGTCTTTTCCATTTTTCTGAATTTTTAATTTTTTAAAGAAGGGGTATAATAGTCAATTTGTAGAATTCCGGTCAAATTAAGGTTTCCAGGGTTAGATTGATAATTTCGATCAAATAATAGGGTGATAATGACACTTTTGAACTTTACAGAGTTATATTGGCACTTTTAACCAAAACATAGGATTATATGAGCACATAACTCTTAACAAATTTATTGGTATTTCACTGAACTGGTTCTTAACCTACACAAACGCAACATTATTTGATTAATTAAATTAATGTATCAAAGAAACATAAATCCTTCACTTGGAGGAATTTATAAGGAAGTTAGTTTTTTTATAGAAATTTTAATGTACTGAAAGTTTATAGATGGCATTTTTCTTGTGGAAATTTCCTTATAGGAAAAGTTATAGATGGTAAGTTCAACATCTTTTTATTTTGGACTTTAATTTGTAATCCTATATATAATCCTCATAATGAATGAGGTGTCGTGTGCCTCAGTGATATCTCATCGATCTTTCTTTGCTAAAGCCGACATTCTGTTTGAAATGTCTTGTGTTGCTACGCATCAACAGAATGGTCGAGTTGATCACATATATCCACAGCTTCTTGACGTTAGTGACTCTCGTTCTTTATTTTTCTTTTCGCTACAAACCTAGTCCAAAACGAGTAGCATCGATGCCCTTGCGTGTGCACGTGGACCGGAAGAAGACGCAGAAGGCGTACGTGTTCTGGTGATGGAGGAAGAGTTGAAGGTGGAGATCGAGGAAGGAAACGTGTTGCGGATCAGCAGCGAGAGGAAGGTGGAGGGCAGAAGGGGGAAGTTCACAACGATTTTCACGGTGCCGAGGAATGCAAAGGTGAATGAGGCGAAGGCGTCTATGGAGAACGGCATGTTGAAGGTCACGGTGCCTAAGGTTAAGAAGCGTAAGGTTATCAGGTCTATTGTTATCTCCGGCTAAAATCATACATTTTGTGTTGCGTCTTTTGTGTATTGCTGAATGTAATGGTTTCAGAGATAAAATAATGAATTGTTGTGTTTTCTCTTGTTATGCTTAATTAATGAAACCAGTTTCTTTTCTCTTTGTTTCTGATCAGCTAACCAGCCTTCAACGCTGTGCTGTTTAATGTTCAAAAGTAGACCAAACGAAAGTAATCACACAACAAATATATGAAAGTACCTTGAACGCGTTTTACTATTTGACACGATTCATTAATCAACTTTGATCATATTTTTGAATAAATATATAAATAATAATATTATTATATATGATATTGTTAGATTCGTCGCAACAAATAGTTTCTAAATATTAACTTTTACTTTGTTGTTGTTATACGGGTAATTTTTGTTTAAAGTTATTATGCATAGTTAAACATATCTGTTATCTAAAACTATATTATATGCGAATGAAAAAACCAAAGCATTAATTATTTCATTTCATTTAATATGAAATATAGGGGGTCTGGAAATAAAAGAAAACAAAAGGAAACAAAAGGTGTTGGTCCAAATTGGACATGGTCCGCCTGACATTAATGGCCCCGGAGAGCACCAGCCCGTAATCCTTCCACTGCAAAGAGCGGGAGGTAGTCGTTGCTCTGTGAAACCAGCCTCACGCATTCCCCTCCACTCTAGAGGCCCAGCAGTTCGAGCCTTCGCCCAAACCACAGAGCCCAACTCCTCGCTTGGAACGGGCGGGCCAGGTAGGAAGCTCCACCGAGCCTGTCCGGTTAGACCGTGTCAACATCCCAACACCTTAAAGCCTCCACTTGGATTACAAGCTCCCGTAACAAAGCTCGGCGAACTTATTGCATTTTCCAAAGGTTAATAACTTGTTCATCACCCCTTTCTCTTGCCGATGTGGGAATAAAACAGAAACATTTTCACCAAACTAATTGAGCACAAGAAAACAAAGGCGAAAGCCGAAAGCAATAGACTTGACCAACAGAGGCTAAAACAAACACTGATTACCATTCATTTATTAGTACATCTCAAAAGCATTACAGACATACACACAATGATCGAAAACCATAACACTAGAATAACACCCAATTTTGCAGCAAAAGACGCAGTACATTACAGAATTTAGCCGGAGATGTCAATAGACTTCACCTCCGGCTTCTTAACCTCCTCCTTAGGCACAGTAACCGTCAGCACACCGTTCTCCATCGCCGCCTTCACTTCATCCACCTTCGCGTTCTCCGGCAGCCTGAACCTCCGGGTAAACTTCCCGCTGCTGCGCTCCACCCTGCGCCACGTGTCGTTCTTATCCTCCTTCTCCACGTTCCTCTCGCCGCTGATCTGCAGGACGTTGCCGTCCTCGATCTCCACCTTCACCTCCTCCTTCTTCAGCCCGGGGATATCCGCCTTGAACACATGCGCCTCCGGAGTCTCCTTCCAGTCCACGCGCGCGTTCACGATCGCCGACGACTCACTCGAGGTAGGGAACTGGAAATCCTTGAACGGATCCCAGATGTCCATCTCGAAGGGGCTGCTCCGGCGGTTACCGAAAAAGCTTGGAATCAGCGACATTTTTCCGATTGATCGAATGATATACTTCACTAAATTGCTGTTGAATTTGTTGATGATTTGACGGTTTGGCTGTGGCGGATATTTATAGGTGTTTGAAAGTAACCGTAACGTTCGAGTATTTTCTGGACGGCGGATTTCCGCGGCACCTGGGAGTTTCCAGAATGCCGAAGTTTCTAGACTCGTCAAGTTTCTTTCGAATCGGAAGAGAAATCATCCCGTTTGGGTCCAGTCCAAACTTCATTGTCTATGATTTTTGGGCTTGTTTCGGTGGTCCAACCGAAGAATATGGGTATTGGGCTATATAGGAAGTGGATTTGGTGGTTGGTTTGAGGTGTAACTGTAAAAAGCAGAACTAGGGAGTTTCAATCTTAATTTCAATCTTCACCAGGGAGTGAATGAGATACCGTACCATTAAAATTTGCTTACTCCCTCCGTCCCACCGTCCCACTTGTTTTTGTACTTTTACTTTTTACACATTATTTTCTATTAAAATTTAATCGCATATTTGAATAGACATATGAACAACAATATTATCGTATATGATATTGTTCAAATCGTCGTAACAAGTAGTTTTTAAATATTAAAATTTTATTTGTCATTATTTTACATATGTAAAGATATTAACGGTCAAACATGTGTGTTAGACAGCGTGCAAAAAGCAAAATTGCAAAAATAAGTGGGATAGATGGAGTATTTGTTTTTTCACGATCTTTAGTGGATATATTTGGTCATCAATATCTCTAACTACACATAATAATTCAGAATAAAAAAATTAATATTTAGAAAATAAATTTTTAAATGAATCTAACAAGATCTCATGTGATATTTTTATTATTTATATACTAATTAAAACTTATGGTCAAAGTTTACAAAATTTGTTTTTTAAGAAACAAATAAGCAAGTTTTTTGTTGGCGGGGAGTATTATATTTGATACGAGTATCAGCATATAATTTATTACATTTTTCATAGTTTAGCTTTATTTTATTTTGGTTCATGGCTTTTAGGAGCATAACAATGTGCTCTCTTTTTTACTGGATTTTTTAGTGAGGTAATGTGCTCACATTCAGTGCTAATTTCGTGATTATTGTAATTTTAGGAGATTTAGTTCTGATTAGATTAGATTTGGTAAATCTAGATAAGGTAGATTCATTCAAGATTCAGCCAATATCAGGATTTATTTACTTGGATGATTATGGTCATCATTTAAATTAAATTGGTATTTTAGTTTGATATGATTTTATCTTATTAAAACTGTAATACTCCCTCCGTTTCTCTAATAGTGGCACATCATTTTTTGTGTTAGAATTTAGGAGATGCTAAATGAGTGGATTAAATTGAATTGAAAGAAGAAAAAGTAAAATGAGTGGATGTAATAACCGTAAACTTGCCATAAATAGAAAGTGTCAATATAAAAGAAACACCTCAAATTAGAAAGTGTGCCACTATTAAAGAAACGGAGGGAGTAAGTCATTCCAATTATGAATTATTAAAACTGTTTTCTTTGTATTCTCAAAGCCCGAACCTATGTATTATATAATAGGGGATGGTTTTCAACATTTTAAAACACTTTCATACATTATATATTCATAATTTGAGTTTACACTCTTTGTTTATTAGGCATTAAATCGTTAGATTTGTACATTATAGATTAGTTCTTAGAATTGCAGGATTCTTTGTGTTAATTTTGGTGCAACTAGTGCTTGGGTTCGTGAATTAGTCCATTGTGTTGGCAAAATTCTTAAAGTTGTGACTTATATCCAACGTCCGTTTGTGTCTTATTCAATTGAAAGACAGTGTTTCAGATTCTTTGATATCGGGTGCTTCCCAAAATTGCACAATCCAAAATTTCCACAAGGAAATTCATATCAATATTTAATTGAAATTTTTGGTTGAGTTGAGTCATGAATAAATACAGTCTTATACAATTATTACAAAGATTTGGGTAAAACTGTCTCACCCAACTAATGGTGATACCAGGGGTCTCTTACAAAATTAAATATTTCTAGTGGCCTTAAAGCTATACTATATAATATACATACTTTGGGAATTATTTAATTTTCCATTTCATATTCTCGGCGGTTCTTCTCCCCAATTTTCAAACGCTGAAAACCCTCTCTCAAAACTGCTCGCCATAAGCGTCTGATTCAACCGCCTAAAATCCGTTCAAATTTGCAATTTGTAGCATCATTGCATCGCGTTGTTCAACCCGGTTCCATAAAGGTAAGTTTTTCTGATTTCGTTGGATTTTGTAGTTTATATTTGGGCATTTTTGTTTTCTTCAAGTTTCCGGCTGTTTTCTATTTGATTCCGCCATTTATCTCCGTAAATCTGGTCGTGCATGTGTTATTTTGGCCTTATATTGTGTGTTTTCAATTTGTGTTTCGCTATTTTGTAGATATGATGAAATCCAAGGAAGGTATTGCTGGTAAAGAAGACTTGAATGTTGATGATGGTGTTCCTACCTCATCCGCTGTTGAATCAAAAGGTTTTTTTTCTGTTTTTTCATTAATTTTGTATATTTAGGGTTTTGTATTCTTTTTCTTTGATTTTTCTTTTTTTTTGCTGATTGATTTGATGTGTTGTTCGTTCTTATTGATGTTGCTCTATTTTTTGTGTTGATGTTGCTATGTTTGCTAAATTTTTAGTTGTTGATATGTTTTATTGTTCTTATGTTGTGGTTTCTGTATGAACGGATTTTAACGGAATAGTTAGGTTCTTTGTGTGTATAGTTTGCATGTTCATGTGTTTAGTTCATGCTTTGTTGTGGCTCTGTTGTGGTTTAGTTTAGGCTCTGTTTAGTTTGCATGTTTTCTGTTTGCATTGTCTTTTAGTTAGGCTTTTTATGTGTTTAGTTTGTATGTTCATGTGTTTAGTTGAGGCTTTGTTGTGGCTCTGTTGTGGCTTAGTTTAGGCTCTGTTTAGTTTGCATGTTTTCTGTTTGCATTGTCTTTTAGTTAGGTTGTTTATGTGTTTAGTTTGCATGTTCATGTGTTTTATTCAGGTTTTGTTGTGGTTCTGTTGTAGTTTAGTTTAAGCTTTGTTTAGTTTGCATGTTTTCTGTTTACATTGTCTTTTAGTTGGGATGTGTGTTTAGTTTGCATGTTCATGTGTTTTCTGTTTGCATTGTCTTTCTGCATATATATATACACACATAGTTATATATGTTTGTTTACTATAGGTGTTTCGGTTTTTTTTATTTATGTTTTTATCTAATTACTTTTTTTTAATGTAGATGATGTAATTAGCTTGATGAAATCCAGTCGATTGCAGTTTAAATTGACTGTTAAATATGGTATGTATATTGTTAGTTTGTAAATTTTTTATTTTAATATTTATGTTTTTCTTTTAATTGATTGTGTAATTTTCAGGTCTTAAAGCTCCACTTCTTAAAAGGAAAAAAGAATCAGCAAAAATATACTACAATAGGTATTTAAATATGATGGAATTTTATTTCATATTTTTGTTGGTTTTTAATTGATTTTTTTATCTATTGCAGATAATTATTTTCTTTTTTTATAACTGATATTGTTGAGAGATTGCTCAAAAGCGGTTAAAGATTCGAGAGGTGAAGGTTCCATTGGAGAGGTTCCATTGGAGGGGTTCGAGAGGTACCGATTCGAGAGATGAAGGTTGAGGTACAGAGGGTTCAAGTGGAGGGGTTCTATTGGAGGGATTCGAGAGGTCCGGATTTGAGAGGTCAGGGTTCTATTTGAGGTTCTATATGACACTCGAAATTATACCTCTCGAAGTGCTCTACTCAAACCCCTCCACCTAGATCCCTTTCAAACTTCCAATGGAACCTTCACCTCTGGAACCCACTACCTCTCACACCCACCATCGCTCGAGTCTCTCCATCTGAAACTTCACCTCTCGAAGAAGTACCTCGCAAACTTCACATCTCAAAGAAGTTCCCCCAATGGAACCTTCACCTCTCGAATGGTTACCTCTCGAACCCCTCCAATGGAACCCCTTACCTGCACCTCTCGAATTGTGCAATGGAACCTTAACCTCTCAAACACGTACCTCTCGGATCAGTACCACTCAAACTCACTACCTCTCGAACCTGCACTGGAAACTTCACCTCTTGAATCAGTACCTCTCGTACCCTCCACCCGAACCCTATGTACTTTAACCTGAACCTCTCGAATCGGTACCTCTCGAACCCCTCCAATGAAACCCCTAACCTTCACCTTTCGAATTGTCCAATGGAACATTCACCTCTCGAAGCCGTACCTGTCGGATCAGTACCACTCGAATCCACTACCTCTCGAACTTTCACTAGAACCTTCACCTCTCGAATCAGTACATCTCGAACCCCTCTACTTGAACCCTCTGTACCTCAACCTTTACCCCTCGAATCAGAATCTCTCGAACCCCTCCAATGAAACCCCTCCACTCTAACCCTCTCAAACTGAACCTTCACCTCTCGAATTGTCCAATGGAACCTTCACCACTCGAACCATTACCTCTCGAAGCCCCACTCGAACTCTCACCTCTTGAATTTCAGTGGAACTTTCACCTCTCGAACCTCCAATGGAACCTTCACCACTCGAATCCGTACCTCTCGAGCCCACAACTCCAACCCACAACCTCTCAAACCTCCACTGGAACCTTCACGTCTCGAAGCTCCAATAAAACCTTCGCATCTGGAATCCGTACCTCTCGAATCCCTCCAATGGAACCCCTCCACTTGAACCCTCTCCACCTGAACCTTCACCTCTCAAATCAGTACCTCTCGAACCCCTCCAATGGAACCCTCTCCACGTGGACCTTCACCTCTTGTATGGGAACCTGCCAATCCCTCCAATGGAACCCCTTCACTTGAACCCTCTCCAACTGAACCTTCACCTCTAAAATGGTTACCTCTCGAACCCCTCTAATGGAACCCCTCCACTTGAACACACTGTACCTCAACCTTCACCTCTCAAATTCATACCTCCTGAACTCCATCACTCGAACCCCTAACCTTCACCTCTCGAATTGTCCAAAGGAACCATTACCTCTCAAACTCCCCCCACTCGAACTCTCACCTCTCGAACTCTACTGGAACCTGCACCTATCGAACCTCTCCACTTAAATCTTCACCTAGAGAATTGGTAATTCTTGAATAGGTACCTCTCGAACCCCTCCACTTGAACCCTCTCCACCTGAACCTTCACCTCTCGAATCGGACCTCTCGAGCCCTTCCAATGGAACCCCTCCACTTGAACCCTTTCCAACTGAACTTTCACCTCTCGAACCCCTCCAATGGTACCTTCTCGAACCTCCCCACATGTACCTTCACCTATCGAATTGGTAACTCTCGAATAGTTACTCTCAAAACTTTACCTCTCGGACCCCCACTCGAACCCTCACCTCTCGAATCTCCATTGGAACATTCACCTCTCGAATTGTCCAAAGGAACCATTACCTCTCGAACTCCCCCCACTCGAACTCTCACCTTTCGAATTCCACTTGAACCTTCACATGTTGAACCTTTCCACCTGAACCTTCACCTAGCAAATCGGTAATTCTCGAATAGGTACCTCTCGAACCCCTTCACTTGAACCCTCTCCACCTGAACCTTCACCTCTCGAATCAGTACCTCTCGAACCCTCCAATGGAACCCCTCCACTTGAACCTTCACCTCTCGAATGGGTACCTCTCTAGCCCTTCCAACGGAACTCCTCCACTTAAACCCTCTCCAACTGAACATTCACCTCTCGAATGGTTACCTCTCGAACATCTCCAATGGTACCTTCTCGAACCTCCCCACCTGAACCTTCACCTATCAAATTGGTAATTCTCGAATCGTTACTCTCTAAACATTACCTCTCAGACCCCCCACTCGAACCCTCACCTCTCGAATCTCCACTGGAACCTTCACCTCTCGAACCTCTAATGGAACCTTCACATCTCGAATTCTTACCTCTCGAACCTCTCCAATGGAATCCCTCCACTTGAACACTATGTACCTCAACCTTCACCTCTCGAATCGGTACCTTTCAAACCCCTCCAATGGAACCTTCATCCCTCGAATCCATACCTCTCGAACTCCATCACTCGAACCCCTAACCTTCACCTCTTGAATTATCCAAAGGGACATTCACCTCTCGAATTGCCCACTCGAACTCTCACCTCTCGAATTCCACTTGAACCTTCACCTAGCAAAGCGGTAACTCTCGAATCGGTACCTCTTGAACCTCTCTAGATGAACCTCTCCAACTGACCCTTCAACTCTCGAATGGGTACCCTTCCAATCGGTACCCAACACGACATTGTTTTGCGCAGCCACCTGACAGCACCTGCAGACGCACATGTGCGTGAACCTCTCGAATGGGTACCTCTCGAATCCCTCCAATGGAACCCTTTCCAACTGACTCTTCACCTCTCGAATGGGTACCTCTTGAATGGGTACCCCTCCAATCGGTACCCAAAACGATGTCATTTTCTGCAGCCACCTGACAGCACCTGTAGACGCACATGTGTGTGAACAGCTGATCTGGGCCCAAAACGGCATCGTTTTCCTCAGCCACCTGAAAGAACCTGTAGATGCACATGTGCGTGAACAGTTGATCTGGGCAAAACGATGGCATTTTGACGACGGTTTGTGTCAACCATGCGGTTGGTAGGATTTCTTTTATAGAGTTACCTAAGATGACACTCTATTGTTCGGACCGTATATTGACGCTCTATTTACACAATTAACTGAGACTTTGACTATAATGCTTCCAACCATATTTTAAAAATCACCGTACCATTTCCGCTTCCTCTTTCGAGTAATTCTTGTAAACGCACATATAAAATTTGTAATTTTATTTTTCTCCACATATTAGTTTTCTGGTAAATGCATCACTACCTGCATTAATGGAGGTATTTCACCAGAAAAAAATTTATGTGGGGGAAACTAATATGTGGGAGTGAGGGCCAATAGTATTTTACAAGCGTTAAATATGATGAGAAAAAAAGATAAAAGAAAAAAACAATAATTCTTTTAACTTTCTAATACATGTACACATGTCAACATACTATTGGTCCCTCACCTCTCCATACCTGCTTCACCCACATAACAAATTGGGAAAAGTACATATATAACCCTATGTTTTGTTCAAAAATGTAAATATAACCATGTAAAGTTTGAAAGTGTGATTATAACCCTACCATTTGCATCAAAAGTGCCTATATGACCTTTTGGCCCTATTCTGGCATTGACTTGGCATTTTCGGCATTGACCATAATTAAAAAGACTAAAATGATCCTAGTCTTAAAACTAAAAATGCAGACATAAATACCCCTAGGGTTCTTCTTCATCATCTTCTAACCCCATCCAACACCATCTCCGCCACCGGATCTTTGTCGCGCCGCCATACTGCCGCTCTATTGATCCTACCATGAGGGCCTTTAATTGTAATAGCAGATTCACCCTTCTCTACAATACCATACAATGGAAATCAGAAACAAATTCACGGGTAGCCTTAAAAATGAAGAAGAAATCATAACTACTTACGATCATTCAGGCCGTCTGCGATTCTCTTGACTTGAATGGCGGATAGAGAACCCATGAATGGCACAAGAGAAGAAAATATCGTCATCTCTGTTGTACTTGAGGAATGTCAAAGGCCTCTCCTGCCCCTTATTCAAAATTGGTCTCATTCTTACTGCTCTTCAATTCCAAACACCAAAACATGGGAGCTCAGTATCTTTATCGATTCCAAACACCAAAACTCAGAGCTCAATTTCTGTAATCTCGAGAATGTTGGTCGATAGTTAAACCCTAGCTCTGTTGTGGGGATTAAACAAAAGGCTCAGAAACCTAGCCACCGATCGCTGAAACCCTAGCCACGGGCACCGCTGCTGAAACCAAGCACACCCCCACCAAACCCTAACCACCGCCGTTTGAACCTAGGCCACTCGGTAAAACCCACAGCCACCCACCGACCAACGCAAGAAGAAGAAGCAAGCAAAGAGAAGAAGAAGAAGTAATGGCAGTGAGGTGGAGGCGATGGGCAAGAAGAAGCTACCGAAGAAGAAGACGCAATGGCAGCGAGAGCAATAACCCGAGAAGAAGACCCAAGAAGAAAATGAGAAGAAGAGGAAAGAAAAGGGGAATAATTGTCTTTTCCATTTTTCTGAATTTTTAATTTTTTAAAGAAGGGGTATAATAGTCAATTTGTAGAATTCCGGTCAAATTAAGGTTTCCAGGGTTAGATTGATAATTTCGATCAAATAATAGGGTGATAATGACACTTTTGAACTTTACAGAGTTATATTGGCACTTTTAACCAAAACATAGGATTATATGAGCACATAACTCTTAACAAATTTATTGGTATTTCACTGAACTGGTTCTTAACCTACACAAACGCAACATTATTTGATTAATTAAATTAATGTATCAAAGAAACATAAATCCTTCACTTGGAGGAATTTATAAGGAAGTTAGTTTTTTTATAGAAATTTTAATGTACTGAAAGTTTATAGATGGCATTTTTCTTGTGGAAATTTCCTTATAGGAAAAGTTATAGATGGTAAGTTCAACATCTTTTTATTTTGGACTTTAATTTGTAATCCTATATATAATCCTCATAATGAATGAGGTGTCGTGTGCCTCAGTGATATCTCATCGATCTTTCTTTGCTAAAGCCGACATTCTGTTTGAAATGTCTTGTGTTGCTACGCATCAACAGAATGGTCGAGTTGATCACATATATCCACAGCTTCTTGACGTTAGTGACTCTCGTTCTTTATTTTTCTTTTCGCTACAAACCTAGTCCAAAACGAGTAGCATCGATGCCCTTGCGTGTGCACGTGGACCGGAAGAAGACGCAGAAGGCGTACGTGTTCTGGTGATGGAGGAAGAGTTGAAGGTGGAGATCGAGGAAGGAAACGTGTTGCGGATCAGCAGCGAGAGGAAGGTGGAGGGCAGAAGGGGGAAGTTCACAACGATTTTCACGGTGCCGAGGAATGCAAAGGTGAATGAGGCGAAGGCGTCTATGGAGAACGGCATGTTGAAGGTCACGGTGCCTAAGGTTAAGAAGCGTAAGGTTATCAGGTCTATTGTTATCTCCGGCTAAAATCATACATTTTGTGTTGCGTCTTTTGTGTATTGCTGAATGTAATGGTTTCAGAGATAAAATAATGAATTGTTGTGTTTTCTCTTGTTATGCTTAATTAATGAAACCAGTTTCTTTTCTCTTTGTTTCTGATCAGCTAACCAGCCTTCAACGCTGTGCTGTTTAATGTTCAAAAGTAGACCAAACGAAAGTAATCACACAACAAATATATGAAAGTACCTTGAACGCGTTTTACTATTTGACACGATTCATTAATCAACTTTGATCATATTTTTGAATAAATATATAAATAATAATATTATTATATATGATATTGTTAGATTCGTCGCAACAAATAGTTTCTAAATATTAACTTTTACTTTGTTGTTGTTATACGGGTAATTTTTGTTTAAAGTTATTATGCATAGTTAAACATATCTGTTATCTAAAACTATATTATATGCGAATGAAAAAACCAAAGCATTAATTATTTCATTTCATTTAATATGAAATATAGGGGGTCTGGAAATAAAAGAAAACAAAAGGAAACAAAAGGTGTTGGTCCAAATTGGACATGGTCCGCCTGACATTAATGGCCCCGGAGAGCACCAGCCCGTAATCCTTCCACTGCAAAGAGCGGGAGGTAGTCGTTGCTCTGTGAAACCAGCCTCACGCATTCCCCTCCACTCTAGAGGCCCAGCAGTTCGAGCCTTCGCCCAAACCACAGAGCCCAACTCCTCGCTTGGAACGGGCGGGCCAGGTAGGAAGCTCCACCGAGCCTGTCCGGTTAGACCGTGTCAACATCCCAACACCTTAAAGCCTCCACTTGGATTACAAGCTCCCGTAACAAAGCTCGGCGAACTTATTGCATTTTCCAAAGGTTAATAACTTGTTCATCACCCCTTTCTCTTGCCGATGTGGGAATAAAACAGAAACATTTTCACCAAACTAATTGAGCACAAGAAAACAAAGGCGAAAGCCGAAAGCAATAGACTTGACCAACAGAGGCTAAAACAAACACTGATTACCATTCATTTATTAGTACATCTCAAAAGCATTACAGACATACACACAATGATCGAAAACCATAACACTAGAATAACACCCAATTTTGCAGCAAAAGACGCAGTACATTACAGAATTTAGCCGGAGATGTCAATAGACTTCACCTCCGGCTTCTTAACCTCCTCCTTAGGCACAGTAACCGTCAGCACACCGTTCTCCATCGCCGCCTTCACTTCATCCACCTTCGCGTTCTCCGGCAGCCTGAACCTCCGGGTAAACTTCCCGCTGCTGCGCTCCACCCTGCGCCACGTGTCGTTCTTATCCTCCTTCTCCACGTTCCTCTCGCCGCTGATCTGCAGGACGTTGCCGTCCTCGATCTCCACCTTCACCTCCTCCTTCTTCAGCCCGGGGATATCCGCCTTGAACACATGCGCCTCCGGAGTCTCCTTCCAGTCCACGCGCGCGTTCACGATCGCCGACGACTCACTCGAGGTAGGGAACTGGAAATCCTTGAACGGATCCCAGATGTCCATCTCGAAGGGGCTGCTCCGGCGGTTACCGAAAAAGCTTGGAATCAGCGACATTTTTCCGATTGATCGAATGATATACTTCACTAAATTGCTGTTGAATTTGTTGATGATTTGACGGTTTGGCTGTGGCGGATATTTATAGGTGTTTGAAAGTAACCGTAACGTTCGAGTATTTTCTGGACGGCGGATTTCCGCGGCACCTGGGAGTTTCCAGAATGCCGAAGTTTCTAGACTCGTCAAGTTTCTTTCGAATCGGAAGAGAAATCATCCCGTTTGGGTCCAGTCCAAACTTCATTGTCTATGATTTTTGGGCTTGTTTCGGTGGTCCAACCGAAGAATATGGGTATTGGGCTATATAGGAAGTGGATTTGGTGGTTGGTTTGAGGTGTAACTGTAAAAAGCAGAACTAGGGAGTTTCAATCTTAATTTCAATCTTCACCAGGGAGTGAATGAGATACCGTACCATTAAAATTTGCTTACTCCCTCCGTCCCACCGTCCCACTTGTTTTTGTACTTTTACTTTTTACACATTATTTTCTATTAAAATTTAATCGCATATTTGAATAGACATATGAACAACAATATTATCGTATATGATATTGTTCAAATCGTCGTAACAAGTAGTTTTTAAATATTAAAATTTTATTTGTCATTATTTTACATATGTAAAGATATTAACGGTCAAACATGTGTGTTAGACAGCGTGCAAAAAGCAAAATTGCAAAAATAAGTGGGATAGATGGAGTATTTGTTTTTTCACGATCTTTAGTGGATATATTTGGTCATCAATATCTCTAACTACACATAATAATTCAGAATAAAAAAATTAATATTTAGAAAATAAATTTTTAAATGAATCTAACAAGATCTCATGTGATATTTTTATTATTTATATACTAATTAAAACTTATGGTCAAAGTTTACAAAATTTGTTTTTTAAGAAACAAATAAGCAAGTTTTTTGTTGGCGGGGAGTATTATATTTGATACGAGTATCAGCATATAATTTATTACATTTTTCATAGTTTAGCTTTATTTTATTTTGGTTCATGGCTTTTAGGAGCATAACAATGTGCTCTCTTTTTTACTGGATTTTTTAGTGAGGTAATGTGCTCACATTCAGTGCTAATTTCGTGATTATTGTAATTTTAGGAGATTTAGTTCTGATTAGATTAGATTTGGTAAATCTAGATAAGGTAGATTCATTCAAGATTCAGCCAATATCAGGATTTATTTACTTGGATGATTATGGTCATCATTTAAATTAAATTGGTATTTTAGTTTGATATGATTTTATCTTATTAAAACTGTAATACTCCCTCCGTTTCTCTAATAGTGGCACATCATTTTTTGTGTTAGAATTTAGGAGATGCTAAATGAGTGGATTAAATTGAATTGAAAGAAGAAAAAGTAAAATGAGTGGATGTAATAACCGTAAACTTGCCATAAATAGAAAGTGTCAATATAAAAGAAACACCTCAAATTAGAAAGTGTGCCACTATTAAAGAAACGGAGGGAGTAAGTCATTCCAATTATGAATTATTAAAACTGTTTTCTTTGTATTCTCAAAGCCCGAACCTATGTATTATATAATAGGGGATGGTTTTCAACATTTTAAAACACTTTCATACATTATATATTCATAATTTGAGTTTACACTCTTTGTTTATTAGGCATTAAATCGTTAGATTTGTACATTATAGATTAGTTCTTAGAATTGCAGGATTCTTTGTGTTAATTTTGGTGCAACTAGTGCTTGGGTTCGTGAATTAGTCCATTGTGTTGGCAAAATTCTTAAAGTTGTGACTTATATCCAACGTCCGTTTGTGTCTTATTCAATTGAAAGACAGTGTTTCAGATTCTTTGATATCGGGTGCTTCCCAAAATTGCACAATCCAAAATTTCCACAAGGAAATTCATATCAATATTTAATTGAAATTTTTGGTTGAGTTGAGTCATGAATAAATACAGTCTTATACAATTATTACAAAGATTTGGGTAAAACTGTCTCACCCAACTAATGGTGATACCAGGGGTCTCTTACAAAATTAAATATTTCTAGTGGCCTTAAAGCTATACTATATAATATACATACTTTGGGAATTATTTAATTTTCCATTTCATATTCTCGGCGGTTCTTCTCCCCAATTTTCAAACGCTGAAAACCCTCTCTCAAAACTGCTCGCCATAAGCGTCTGATTCAACCGCCTAAAATCCGTTCAAATTTGCAATTTGTAGCATCATTGCATCGCGTTGTTCAACCCGGTTCCATAAAGGTAAGTTTTTCTGATTTCGTTGGATTTTGTAGTTTATATTTGGGCATTTTTGTTTTCTTCAAGTTTCCGGCTGTTTTCTATTTGATTCCGCCATTTATCTCCGTAAATCTGGTCGTGCATGTGTTATTTTGGCCTTATATTGTGTGTTTTCAATTTGTGTTTCGCTATTTTGTAGATATGATGAAATCCAAGGAAGGTATTGCTGGTAAAGAAGACTTGAATGTTGATGATGGTGTTCCTACCTCATCCGCTGTTGAATCAAAAGGTTTTTTTTTCTGTTTTTTCATTAATTTTGTATATTTAGGGTTTTGTATTCTTTTTCTTTGATTTTTCTATTTTTTTTTTGCTGATTGATTTGATGTGTTGTTCGTTCTTATTGATGTTGCTCTATTTTTTGTGTTGATGTTGCTATGTTTGCTAAATTTTTAGTTGTTGATATGTTTTATTGTTCTTATGTTGTGGTTTCTGTATGAACGGATTTTAACGGAATAGTTAGGTTCTTTATGTGTATAGTTTGCATGTTCATGTGTTTAGTTCATGCTTTGTTGTGGCTCTGTTGTGGTTTAGTTTAGGCTCTGTTTAGTTTGCATGTTTTCTGTTTGCATTGTCTTTTAGTTAGGCTTTTTATGTGTTTAGTTTGTATGTTCATGTGTTTAGTTGAGGCTTTGTTGTGGCTCTGTTGTGGCTTAGTTTAGGCTCTGTTTAGTTTGCATGTTTTCTGTTTGCATTGTCTTTTAGTTAGGTTGTTTATGTGTTTAGTTTGCATGTTCATGTGTTTTATTCAGGTTTTGTTGTGGTTCTGTTGTAGTTTAGTTTAAGCTTTGTTTAGTTTGCATGTTTTCTGTTTACATTGTCTTTTAGTTGGGATGTGTGTTTAGTTTGCATGTTCATGTGTTTTCTGTTTGCATTGTCTTTCTGCATATATATATACACACATAGTTATATATGTTTGTTTACTATAGGTGTTTCGGTTTTTTTTATTTATGTTTTTATCTAATTACTTTTTTTTAATGTAGATGATGTAATTAGCTTGATGAAATCCAGTCGATTGCAGTTTAAATTGACTGTTAAATATGGTATGTATATTGTTAGTTTGTAAATTTTTTATTTTAATATTTATGTTTTTCTTTTAATTGATTGTGTAATTTTCAGGTCTTAAAGCTCCACTTCTTAAAAGGAAAAAAGAATCAGCAAAAATATACTACAATAGGTATTTAAATATGATGGAATTTTATTTCATATTTTTGTTGGTTTTTAATTGATTTTTTTATCTATTGCAGATAATTATTTTCTTTTTTTATAACTGATATTGTTGAGAGATTGCTCAAAAGCGGTTAAAGATTCGAGAGGTGAAGGTTCCATTGGAGAGGTTCCATTGGAGGGGTTCCAGAGGTACCGATTCGAGAGATGAAGGTTGAGGTACAGAGGGTTCAAGTGGAGGGGTTCTATTGGAGGGATTCGAGAGGTCCGGATTTGAGAGGTCAGGGTTCTATTTGAGGTTCTATATGACACTCGAAATTATACCTCTCGAAGTGCTCTACTCAAACCCCTCCACCTAGATCCCTTTCAAACTTCCAATGGAACCTTCACCTCTGGAACCCACTACCTCTCACACCCACCATCGCTCGAGTCTCTCCATCTGAAACTTCACCTCTCGAAGAAGTACCTCGCAAACTTCACATCTCAAAGAAGTTCCCCCAATGGAACCTTCACCTCTCGAATGGTTACCTCTCGAACCCCTCCAATGGAACCCCTTACCTGCACCTCTCGAATTGTGCAATGGAACCTTAACCTCTCAAACACGTACCTCTCGGATCAGTACCACTCAAACTCACTACCTCTCGAACATGCACTGGAAACTTCACCTCTTGAATCAGTACCTCTCGTACCCTCCACCCGAACCCTATGTACTTTAACCTGAACCTCTCGAATCGGTACCTCTCGAACCCCTCCAATGAAACCCCTAACCTTCACCTTTCGAATTGTCCAATGGAACATTCACCTCTCGAAGCCGTACCTGTCGGATCAGTACCACTCGAATCCACTACCTCTCGAACTTTCACTAGAACCTTCACCTTTCGAATCAGTACATCTCGAACCCCTCTACTTGAACCCTCTGTACCTCAACCTTTACCCCTCGAATCAGAATCTCTCGAACCCCTCCAATGAAACCCCTCCACTCTAACCCTCTCAAACTGAACCTTCACCTCTCGAATTGTCCAATGGAACCTTCACCACTCGAACCATTACCTCTCGAAGCCCCACTCGAACTCTCACCTCTTGAATTTCAGTGGAACTTTCACCTCTCGAACCTCCAATGGAACCTTCACCACTCGAATCCGTACCTCTCGAGCCCACAACTCCAACCCACAACCTCTCAAACCTCCACTGGAACCTTCACGTCTCGAAGCTCCAATAAAACCTTCGCATCTGGAATCCGTACCTCTCGAATCCCTCCAATGGAACCCCTCCACTTGAACCCTCTCCACCTGAACCTTCACCTCTCAAATCAGTACCTCTCGAACCCCTCCAATGGAACCCTCTCCACGTGGACCTTCACCTCTTGTATGGGAACCTGCCAACCCCTCCAATGGAACCCCTTCACTTGAACCCTCTCCAACTGAACCTTCACCTCTAAAATGGTTACCTCTCGAACCCCTCTAATGGAACCCCTCCACTTGAACACACTGTACCTCAACCTTCACCTCTCAAATTCATACCTCCTGAACTCCATCACTCGAACCCCTAACCTTCACCTCTCGAATTGTCCAAAGGAACCATTACCTCTCAAACTCCCCCCACTCGAACTCTCACCTCTCGAACTCTACTGGAACCTGCACCTATCGAACCTCTCCACTTAAATCTTCACCTAGAGAATTGGTAATTCTTGAATAGGTACCTCTCGAACCCCTCCACTTGAACCCTCTCCACCTGAACCTTCACCTCTCGAATCGGACCTCTCGAGCCCTTCCAATGGAACCCCTCCACTTGAACCCTTTCCAACTGAACTTTCACCTCTCGAACCCCTCCAATGGTACCTTCTCGAACCTCCCCACATGTACCTTCACCTATCGAATTGGTAACTCTCAAATAGTTACTCTCAAAACTTTACCTCTCGGACCCCCACTCGAACCCTCACCTCTCGAATCTCCATTGGAACATTCACCTCTCGAATTGTCCAAAGGAACCATTACCTCTCGAACTCCCCCCACTCGAACTCTCACCTTTCGAATTCCACTTGAACCTTCACATGTTGAACCTTTCCACCTGAACCTTCACCTAGCAAATCGGTAATTCTCGAATAGGTACCTCTCGAACCCCTTCACTTGAACCCTCTCCACCTGAACCTTCACCTCTCGAATCAGTACCTCTCGAACCCTCCAATGGAACCCCTCCACTTGAACCTTCACCTCTCGAATGGGTACCTCTCTAGCCCTTCCAACGGAACTCCTCCACTTAAACCCTCTCCAACTGAACATTCACCTCTCGAATGGTTACCTCTCGAACATCTCCAATGGTACCTTCTCGAACCTCCCCACCTGAACCTCCACCTATCAAATTGGTAATTCTCGAATCGTTACTCTCTAAACATTACCTCTCAGACCCCCCACTCGAACCCTCACCTCTCGAATCTCCACTGGAACCTTCACCTCTTGAACCTCTAATGGAACCTTCACATCTCGAATTCTTACCTCTCGAACCTCTCCAATGGAATCCCTCCACTTGAACACTATGTACCTCAACCTTCACCTCTCGAATCGGTACCTTTCAAACCCCTCCAATGGAACCTTCATCCCTCGAATGCATACCTCTCGAACTCCATCACTCGAACCCCTAACCTTCACCTCTTGAATTATCCAAAGGGACATTCACCTCTCGAATTGCCCACTCGAACTCTCACCTCTCGAATTCCACTTGAACCTTCACCTAGCAAAGCGGTAACTCTCGAATCGGTACCTCTTGAACCTCTCTAGATGAACCTCTCCAACTGACCCTTCAACTCTCGAATGGGTACCCTTCCAATCGGTACCCAACACGACATTGTTTTGCGCAGCCACCTGACAGCACCTGCAGACGCACATGTGCGTGAACCTCTCGAATGGGTACCTCTCGAATCCCTCCAATTGAACCCTTTCCAACTGACTCTTCACCTCTCGAATGGGTACCTCTTGAATGGGTACCCCTCCAATCGGTACCCAAAACGATGTCATTTTCTGCAGCCACCTGACAGCACCTGTAGACGCACATGTGTGTGAACAGCTGATCTGGGCCCAAAACGGCATCGTTTTCCTCAGCCACCTGAAAGAACCTGTAGATGCACATGTGCGTGAACAGTTGATCTGGGCAAAACGATGGCATTTTGACGACGGTTTGTGTCAACCATGCGGTTGGTAGGATTTCTTTTATAGAGTTACCTAAGATGACACTCTATTGTTCGGACCGTATATTGACGCTCTATTTACACAATTAACTGAGACTTTGACTATAATGCTTGCAACCATATTTTAAAAATCACCGTACCAATTCCGCTTCCTCTTTCGAGTAATTCTTGTAAACGCACATATAAAATTTGTAATTTTATTTTTCTCCACATATTAGTTTTCTGGTAAATGCATCACTACCTGCATTAATGGAGGTATTTCACCAGAAAAAAATTTATGTGGGGGAAACTAATATGTGGGAGTGGGGGCCAATAGTATTTTACAAGCGTTAAATATGATGAGAAAAAAAGATAAAAGAAAAAAAACAATAATTCTTTTAACTTTCTAATACATGTACACATGTCAACATACTATTGGTCCCTCACCTCTCCATACCTACTTCACCCACATAACAAATTGGGAAAAGTACATATATAACCCGATGTTTTGTTCAAAAATGTAAATATAACCATGTAAAGTTTGAAAGTGTGATTATAACCCTACCATTTGCATCAAAAGTGCCTATATGACCTTTTGGCCCTATTCTGGCATTGACTTGGCATTTTCGGCATTGACCATAATTAAAAAGACTAAAATAATCCTAGTCTTAAAACTAAAAATGCAGACATAAATACCCCTAGGGTTCTTCTTCATCATCTTCTAACCCCATCCAACACCATCTCCGCCACCGGATCTTTGTCGCGCCGCCATACTGGCGCTCTATTGATCCTACCATGAGGGCCTTTAATTGTAATAGCAGATTCACCCTTCTCTACAATACCATACAATGGAAATCAGAAACAAATTCACGGGTAGCCTTAAAAATGAAGAAGAAATCATAACTACTTACGATCATTCAGGCCGTCTGCGATTCTCTTGACTTGAATGGCGGATAGAGAACCCATGAATGGCACAAGAGAAGAAAATATCGTCATCTCTGTTGTACTTGAGGAATGTCAAAGGCCTCTCCTGCCCCTTATTCAAAATTGGTCTCATTCTTACTGCTCTTCAATTCCAAACACCAAAACATGGGAGCTCAGTATCTTTATCGATTCCAAACACCAAAACTCAGAGCTCAATTTCTGTAATCTCGAGAATGTTGGTCGATAGTTAAACCCTAGCTCTGTTGTGGGGATTAAACAAAAGGCTCAGAAACCTAGCCACCGATCGCTGAAACCCTAGCCACGGGCACCGCTGCTGAAACCAAGCACACCCCCACCAAACCCTAACCACCGCCGTTTGAACCTAGGCCACTCGGTAAAACCCACAGCCACCCACCGACCAACGCAAGAAGAAGAAGCAAGCAAAGAGAAGAAGAAGAAGTAATGGCAGTGAGGTGGAGGCGATGGGCAAGAAGAAGCTACCGAAGAAGAAGACGCAATGGCAGCGAGAGCAATAACCCGAGAAGAAGACCCAAGAAGAAAATGAGAAGAAGAGGAAAGAAAAGGGGAATAATTGTCTTTTCCATTTTTCTGAATTTTTAATTTTTTAAAGAAGGGGTATAATAGTCAATTTGTAGAATTCCGGTCAAATTAAGGTTTCCAGGGTTAGATTGATAATTTCGATCAAATAATAGGGTGATAATGACACTTTTGAACTTTACAGAGTTATATTGGCACTTTTAACCAAAACATAGGATTATATGAGCACATAACTCTTAACAAATTTATTGGTATTTCACTGAACTGGTTCTTAACCTACACAAACGCAACATTATTTGATTAATTAAATTAATGTATCAAAGAAACATAAATCCTTCACTTGGAGGAATTTATAAGGAAGTTAGTTTTTTTATAGAAATTTTAATGTACTGAAAGTTTATAGATGGCATTTTTCTTGTGGAAATTTCCTTATAGGAAAAGTTATAGATGGTAAGTTCAACATCTTTTTATTTTGGACTTTAATTTGTAATCCTATATATAATCCTCATAATGAATGAGGTGTCGTGTGCCTCAGTGATATCTCATCGATCTTTCTTTGCTAAAGCCGACATTCTGTTTGAAATGTCTTGTGTTGCTACGCATCAACAGAATGGTCGAGTTGATCACATATATCCACAGCTTCTTGACGTTAGTGACTCTCGTTCTTTATTTTTCTTTTCGCTACAAACCTAGTCCAAAACGAGTAGCATCGATGCCCTTGCGTGTGCACGTGGACCGGAAGAAGACGCAGAAGGCGTACGTGTTCTGGTGATGGAGGAAGAGTTGAAGGTGGAGATCGAGGAAGGAAACGTGTTGCGGATCAGCAGCGAGAGGAAGGTGGAGGGCAGAAGGGGGAAGTTCACAACGATTTTCACGGTGCCGAGGAATGCAAAGGTGAATGAGGCGAAGGCGTCTATGGAGAACGGCATGTTGAAGGTCACGGTGCCTAAGGTTAAGAAGCGTAAGGTTATCAGGTCTATTGATATCTCCGGCTAAAATCATACATTTTGTGTTGCGTCTTTTGTGTGTTGCTGAATGTAATGGTTTCAGAGATAAAATAATGAATTGTTGTGTTTTCTCTTGTTATGCTTAATTAATGAAACCAGTTTCTTTTCTCTTTGTTTCTGATCAGCTAACCAGCCTTCAACGCTGTGCTGTTTAATGTTCAAAAGTAGACCAAACGAAAGTAATCACACAACAAATATATGAAAGTACCTTGAACGCGTTTTACTATTTGACACGATTCATTAATCAACTTTGATCATATTTTTGAATAAATATATAAATAATAATATTATTATATATGATATTGTTAGATTCGTCGCAACAAATAGTTTCTAAATATTAACTTTTACTTTGTTGTTGTTATACGGGTAATTTTTGTTTAAAGTTATTATGCATAGTTAAACATATCTGTTATCTAAAACTATATTATATGCGAATGAAAAAACCAAAGCATTAATTATTTTATTTCATTTAATATGAAATATAGGGGGTCTGGAAATAAAAGAAAACAAAAGGAAACAAAAGGTGTTGGTCCAAATTGGACATGGTCCGCCTGACATTAATGGCCCCGGAGAGCACCAGCCCGTGATCCTTCCACTGCAAAGAGCGGGAGGTAGTCGTTGCTCTGTGAAACCAGCCTCACGCATTCCCCTCCACTCTAGAGGCCCAGCAGTTCGAGCCTTCGCCCAAACCACAGAGCCCAACTCCTCGCTTGGAACGGGCGGGCCAGGTAGGAAGCTCCACCGAGCCTGTCCGGTTAGACCGTGTCAACATCCCAACACCTTAAAGCCTCCACTTGGATTACAAGCTCCCGTAACAAAGCTCGGCGAACTTATTGCATTTTCCAAAGGTTAATAACTTGTTCATCACCCCTTTCTCTTGCCGATGTGGGAATAAAACAGAAACATTTTCACCAAACTAATTGAGCACAAGAAAACAAAGGCGAAAGCCGAAAGCAATAGACTTGACCAACAGAGGCTAAAACAAACACTGATTACCATTCATTTATTAGTACATCTCAAAAGCATTACAGACATACACACAATGATCGAAAACCATAACACTAGAATAACACCCAATTTTGCAGCAAAAGACGCAGTACATTACAGAATTTAGCCGGAGATGTCAATAGACTTCACCTCCGGCTTCTTAACCTCCTCCTTAGGCACAGTAACCGTCAGCACACCGTTCTCCATCGCCGCCTTCACTTCATCCACCTTCGCGTTCTCCGGCAGCCTGAACCTCCGGGTAAACTTCCCGCTGCTGCGCTCCACCCTGCGCCACGTGTCGTTCTTATCCTCCTTCTCCACGTTCCTCTCGCCGCTGATCTGCAGGACGTTGCCGTCCTCGATCTCCACCTTCACCTCCTCCTTCTTCAGCCCGGGGATATCCGCCTTGAACACATGCGCCTCCGGAGTCTCCTTCCAGTCCACGCGCGCGTTCACGATCGCCGACGACTCACTCGAGGTAGGGAACTGGAAATCCTTGAACGGATCCCAGATGTCCATCTCGAAGGGGCTGCTCCGGCGGTTACCGAAAAAGCTTGGAATCAGCGACATTTTTCCGATTGATCGAATGATATACTTCACTAAATTGCTGTTGAATTTGTTGATGATTTGACGGTTTGGCTGTGGCGGATATTTATAGGTGTTTGAAAGTAACCGTAACGTTCGAGTATTTTCTGGACGGCGGATTTCCGCGGCACCTGGGAGTTTCCAGAATGCCGAAGTTTCTAGACTCGTCAAGTTTCTTTCGAATCGGAAGAGAAA
This sequence comes from Rubia yunnanensis, assembly GCA_037428765.1. Classification (NCBI taxonomy): domain Eukaryota; kingdom Viridiplantae; phylum Streptophyta; class Magnoliopsida; order Gentianales; family Rubiaceae; genus Rubia; species Rubia yunnanensis. The sequence goes on from CM075062.1 coordinate 134,011,432, forward strand.
TCATCCCGTTTGGGTCCAGTCCAAACTTCATTGTCTATGATTTTTGGGCTTGTTTCGGTGGTCCAACCGAAGAATATGGGTATTGGGCTATATAGGAAGTGGATTTGGTGGTTGGTTTGAGGTGTAACTGTAAAAAGCAGAACTAGGGAGTTTCAATCTTAATTTCAATCTTCAGAAGTGAGTGCGTACCATTAAAATTTGCTTACTCCTCCGTCACACTTGTTTTTGTATTTTTGTTTTTTGCAGACTATTTTTTATTGGGAAAGTTTCAGGAAAGGCGGCCTTTTCATAAACTTATGAACAGTCCTTAGAGGTATTTACCTTAAATGTTATGATTTTTTATAAAATTTAAATATTACATTTTATAAGTTAAAACAATTAATAATATGTATTTGAAGGTGAAAATATAAAAATATATCATATAAAATAATATTTTTTAAAAAATTTAATTTTTTATATGTAATTTAAGAAATGCAGTATATAAGGTAAGAAACAAGTGACCTGTCCATAAGCTTATGGACAAGCCGCCTGTCAGGAGACCCACTTTTTTTTATTAAGGTTTGATCGCATATTTGAATAGACATATGAACAACAATATTATCATATATAATATTGTTCAAATTATCGTAACAAGTAGTTTTTGAATATTAAATTTTTATTTGTCATTATTATACATAGGTAAAGATATTAACGGCCAAACATGTGTCTTAGACAGCGTGCAAAAAGTAAAAGTGCAAAAACAAGTGGGACAAATGGAGTATTTGCTTTTTCACGATCTTTAGTGGATTTTTTTTTTAATTAAAACCATCCGTAGATGGGGGAAATTCTATTAGGCCTTCCCGAGCCCAAAAAATAGACAATAAAGAAAAGCCGAAGCAATAGTAGGATATACATGAATGATCACTGGCTATCAGAGCAACGCTTGTTGCTCCCAAAAGAATGAAAGATACATATTAGCATCAAGGCGGAGGAGAGGCCTCTTTATCTACGGTGGAAAGGATCGAAACTTATTAGTGAATCCAAGAAGAAAACACAAGGCAGTCGAAACCCTCTCCACATAAATAAAGAGCAAACCTCCATCACTGGCCTGAAGTAGAAGTCAAAACCTAATCTAGCTATTTGCAGATGACTATCCATCCTAGCTAAAAGATATATACCAAAAAGAGAGCTGGGCAGTAGAAAAAATTCAAAATGAAGATATCCACCCTGAGCAACAAGAGTAACCAAACCATCCAGGTCCGAATCAACCGAAGGCAGCAACAGTCCATGATGGACAGAACCATCTTCAAAACAAACTGGAGGCAGCAGGGGTCCATCTTAGCATGAAGCCTGATATCAACATTTGATCTGCAAGAAAAATTTTAACTGAGTAGCATCCGAACTAGGAGGCAATCCGCAGAGAAGGAGTATTCATTTGGTCCAGCCTAACTAAGCCCTGGACTAGGTTAGGAAGCAAAGAAAAATTAGCAAAAGCCAAATTACATTTTTGTAACAAGCAAGTTTTTGCCAGCAAATGAGCAACCTGATTGGCTTCCCTAAATATATGCATAATGTGTATATCACCCAACGAAAAATGAATCTCATCTGTTAAACCAAACAATTCCCAGGGAGATCTTAATGGAGCAATAGCATATAGCACAGCATTAAGGCAGTCTGATTCCATGCAAACAGTGGACAGAGGAGTGGAAAATTGGATAGCAAACAAAATAGCTTTTAACTCAGCTTCTATGGGAGATTTTGCATTAGTAAATGAGGTATAAGCTTCCTTAAAACTCCCTCGACAGTCTCTAATGATCATACTAAGGCCACACTTATTCGTCTTACAGCACCAAGCAGCATCCACATTTACTTTAAAACCAAGTTTTGGTCTGACCCATGCAATTTTCCAGATTTTAGGCTTTGGGGGTCTTTTAATGAGAGGCAAATAGGAGTGGTTTGCAATACTGAGATCAAGAGGAGAGACTATATATACTGGTTTAGCAGAGAATGAATAGAAAATTTGATCTCTAATCTGCTGAAGCACTATGGAAGATGAGGGCTTAACTGAATCAAAAATAAATCTATTCCTCATCTTCCATAAATTCCAAAAGGTATAAATTGTTGCAGTTCTCACAATAATGGAATGTAATTTAGATAGGGTGGGGAAGGATAAGTAACCAGATAATCTGTCCCACACAGAATGAAATTCCCTATCCCCAATTCCCATAAACTGATGTATAGATTTCCAAACATTCAAGGAAAACTCACAGGAGTTAAAGAAATGGTCTAGGTCATCCTCATGTAAATTACACATACAGCATTTATAGGCCAAACTGATTCTGAGATTTTTAAGGGTATTATCAAAAGGAAGATAAGAGTTTGTCACTTTCCACACAAACACAGATACTTTTTTCTCAAATCTGGAGTTCCAGAAATGAAGTGGAGATGCATACTGACCTGAGTTGTTACAAACAAATAAGTAGCTTTGAAAGAGAAATTACCATCAGCACCTGGCTTCCAGATTAATCTATCAGGTCTATGAGGTAATGTTTTTGAGTCCTGCAAAAGAGTAGTAATATCAGGGGGCAGAAATGGTTGAATTAAAGGTATAAGGCTAGATTTATTGGCTATAAATTCAGCAACAGAACAGTTCTCATCAATTCCTATACTGTTTTGATCACACAAATTAGATAAAATCCCAATCCCTAGCCAATTTGCAGTCCAGAAATTGCATTCGCCATTTCCAATTATTACCCTGGAGTTAGCTTCTGCCCAAGAATTAACTGAGCAAATTCTTTTCCAATTAGGGGAGGTTCTGTAAGATGGTGGAAGGTTAGCCAACAAGTGAGACCATAAAGTATCTGCCAACTGAAATTTCCACCACAACTTTACAGAACAAGTTTTAACAATTGTCTTTATACTTCTAAAACCCAAGCCATTTTGATCAGTTGATGCACAGAGAGCAGTCCATTTTCTCCATGCTCTTTTTGGTTTATGCTCATTCTCCCCCCAAAAAAATCTACTCAATTTTTTTTCAATGGTGGAAACAATCAAACTTGTAGGCTTAATTACTTGCCAGATATGCTGGGGAATGGAATAAATACAGGATTCAATCAATATAATTTTACCACCAGTAGTTATCCACCTATTTTTCCAATTACCAATCCTACTATCAATCTGCTCAAAAAGGGGTTGAAAGTAAATCTTCTTTGCAGCACCAGTAAAAATTGGAACACCTAGATACATGAATGGAAAAACACCAATTTTCATTCCCATAATTCTCTTAATGTGATTTACCCTTTGAACAGTAGCATGCTTACCTATGAAAATGTCACTCTTACTATAATTGATTGATTGTCCAGTGACTTCTTCAAAGGTAGATAGAAAGGCTTTTAATCTAACCAGAGTTAAGTTATTTGCTTTAAAGAAAATGACAGTGTCATCAGCATATGATAAGTGTGAAATTCTTGGAGGATTACCTGGCAGGTCATAGGGTAAAAGCTTACCACTTTGAAATATATAATCCAGACTCCTGGAAAATGACTCAGAGAAAATATTAAACAAAAATGGGGATAGAGGATCCCCTTGCTTAATACCCCTAGAAGATTGGAAAAAACCACAAGGCTTGCCATTAATAAGAACAGAGAACCAAGCTTGTGAAAGGTTTTTCATAATTGAGAAAATGAATTTTGGATGAAAACCAAGTTTAGCAAGTACTTTATATAGAAAAGACCATCTAACCCTATCAAAAGCCTTTTTGAGATCTAATTTTATTATGCAATTAGGTTCCCTTCTCTTCCTATTAAGCAGCCTTACCATTTCCTGTAAATAAATGACATTGTCTGAAATGTCCCTGCCATGTAGGAATGCTGTTTGGTTAGGGGAGATTAATTTAGCCATAATAGCTTTAAGTCTCTCCATAAGCACTTTAGAGCAAATCTTATTAATCACATTAGAGAGACTTATAGGCCTGTAATCATCAAAGGAAGTTGGTGTTTTCTTTTTTAGGATAATGGTAATCCATGTGCTTCCTATACCCCTAGGCATAATAGATGAAGATAAAAAATCCTGAACCGCACTTAGCAGATCTGTAGCAATGATGTCCCAAGACTTGATATAAAATTTAGCAGTGTAACCGTCCGGACCAGGACTGCTAGATTTATTCAAACTAAAGACAGTCTTTTTAAGCTCTTCCAAAGAAACTGGCAGCAGTAGATTATCGTTATCAGCCTCAGTGACCAAACATGGGATATGATTCAGAAAATGATACTGAAAAGGAGAGCTAAAGGTGGGAGATTCCTCACTCAGAAGTTCCTGATAGTAATTAATTGCCTCCAGTTCAATATCATGAGTATTGTCTAGCCACTGTCCATTTTTGCTCCTTATCTTTGTAATTTTCAGTCTATTATTTCTTTCCTTTACAGAATTATGGTAGAAACTGGTGTTGTTATCTCCCTCTTGCAACCATTTTACTTTGGCCTTGTGTTTCCAGTAATTTTTTTGTTCAGACAATGCCAAAACTAACCTAGCCCTAGCCTCTTTCAGTTTAACCTGATCTGGCAAAGATCCTGAAATATCAGTTAAAGATTCTTGAGCCTGTAATGTTAGTTCAGCTTGGATCACATTATCATGAATGTTGCCAAATTTTTCCTTGTTCCAGATTTTGAGAATCCTTTTAAGTCTGACTAACTTAAGATAAAAAGCTAACATTCCAGTATTATTTACAGGGATATCCCAGTTTTGTTTAATGACTTCATTAAGCTCTTTCCTCTTATACCATGTATTAAGAAATCTAAAAGGCTTAGGACATGAAGGAGAGTCACTACCTACAGTTAATAACAAAGGACTATGATCTGAGCTAGCTCTATTTAGTATCTGAATAGAAGAATCAGTAAAACATGAGGACCAAGATTGAGTGCACAAACCTCTATCCAATCTTTTAATTGTGGGAGATCTTAGTCTGTTATTTGACCAGGTAAACAAATTTCCAGAAGTGTTAATTTCTTCCAAAGCCAAACCATTTATGAAACCATTAAAGTCCCTTATGCTACCTAAATTTGGAGAGGATGGACCTTTGTACTCATTAATAGAAGAAATGGCATTAAAATCTCCTACAAATAGGGATTTAGAGTGACTATACGAGCTCAGGTCTGACCAAAGGGGAAGCCTTCCAATTCTAGTCCTAAGACCATAAATGAAAAAGACATCCATTGATTTATTAAGCTTAGCACAACTCAAGTTAACTGCTAGAAACTGCAGATTATCATTTTTAACCATTAGTGTTAAACTTGATGACCAGAACAACCAGATTTGACCACTATTGGCTGAGAGACAGTAATCAAATTTCAGCCCCTGTCTATATGAATCACATTGAGAGTTATCATGTTTAGGCTCTATTAGGCAAAGAAGATCAAATTTATGCCTATGTGAAAGATTACAGAGCCTTAGTATGGATGTGTCCATGCCCCTAATGTTCCAAACCAACATTTTAAGCTTATTGGATGTACTATTCATGGGGATACATTAGAGGAGCTTTTTGATCTGGTCATGATGATATTCTTCTGTGAAAAAAAGGAATCATTTCCTTTTTTTGAGTTTTTCCTTTCAGAGTTATCAGACCTCATCTTACATTGGAGAGGGGGAGAGGGACTAACCTTGTTCTCCAGATCATCATTTTTATCTAGGGAGGCTGAGAGGGAAACTCCATCCAGCATATCAGTTTGTAAAGGATCCTCAGTAATGTGTAGATCATCAGCCGATGCCTCATCATCAGCCAAAAGAGAGAACCTATTTTCCTTATATTTCTGCTGAGAAAAAATAAAGTTTTTTGCAGCAATAATGGAACTAAAAGGGGAGAAAGACCTACCTCGCTTACCATGCAAATCATCCTTAGCAAAAACTTTCCTAAGGTTAGTAGGATCAGATTGAGATATCTTGTTCAAATGCACAGTTGGACTATAAACAGAGGGGGGTACAGGGGGGGAAGAAGTTGGATCAGAGGTACCCCCATCTAAAAACTGGGAGGAAAGATCTCCTCCAGAGACTATATGAGCATTCTGATTAATACATGTGTTAAGATCATTACCTTTTGCTGTCATGTCATGAGGAGGGACCAGCATTACCTTACTAAGCTGTGGGTCTTTTCCTATTGTCAATGCTTGGCTCTCTTCATGACATGACAACTCATTAGAACAAGTAATAAGATCATTCCTACCAATATGTACTGGCAGATCATTTGTCACATCCTCAGGAACCAGTGAAATCTGTGGAGCCATTAGGGGATCAGAGCCACAATGATTAGTCTTATTAGTGCCCTGCTCAGCATTAGAGAGTTTCTTAGGAACATATATCAGTTTCTGGGTTTGAAAATTTTTCTGTTTTTCCATTATGGAAACTCCAGAGCTCCCTGCTTTAAGAGAGTCAACCTGATTTAGATTAGTAGACCCATTAGACTGAACAACATGGATATTCTGTTGAGCGTCAGATGTTTTCATTATATTGAGCTCTGGTTTTTTAGTCCAAATTCTCTTAAGTTCAGGATGTAAATATACACAATAATTATCCTCATGACCTATACATTTGCAGTGGAAACAATAGGGTGGGATATCCTCAAATTCTAGAGGTAGTTTGCGCACATTAAATTCATTACCTTCCTCTTCAATTCCCACTCTGATATGTGTTGGTAATTTATTTTTTAGGTCGACTTCCACACACATTTTGACACAAGAAGGCCTAGACAGAGCCTCAGTAGCAGCATCGACTTTAATAAATTTCCCAATTTGATTCCCAATAACTTCAAGCATAGAGGAGTTATAAAAATAAACAGGAACTTGAGGGATTGATACCTATACCGGCACAATCGACGATTCTGCCTCCGGTGAAAAGTCAGGAGTCCATTTGAGGACCTTCATTTGAGAGTTATTAAAAGACCATTGTCCTTTGAGCCAGAATCGTTGGTAATCTTCCTTTTCTTGGAATCGAATGAGGATGTGTCGGAAGTCAATCGAGCCAATCTGGAACTTGCCTTTAAAACCTACAGAATTAAAAGCATTGTTTAGTTGAATCATCGTCGGCTTCCCCCTGGCAAACTTACCGATCAAAGAATTGCTGTAGTGAGAGGCGAGAGTATCAGCATCCTTGCGGGTGACAAGGCACGCAATCTCCCCTTTGAATTGGACTTTAGGTTTAATCTCCGGGTTCGAGGGGAGGGAATCATGAAGGGGCGGTGGGCGATTAGCAAGGGCCTGGAGGAAGGATTTCCCTCCTCCGTAGCCACCGCTACCAGACGGCGGAGCCGCCATAGCGGCGGAAGAGAGGTATCAGAGCGAGTATATAGCCGTTATCAGATGAAAACCAGAGAAAGGTAGGAGAGAAGGTACGGAGCAAGAATGAAACGACGTAGAAAGTATCGTTTTGGAGAAATCGCACGTAGAATGCTGCGTCAACTTGAGTTTTGATGTGATGATCTTTAGTGGATATATTTGGCCATCAATATCTCTAACTACACATAATAATTCAGAATAAAAAATTAATATTTAGAAAATAAATTTTTAGATGAATCTAACAAGATCTCACATTATATTTTTATTATTAATAAACTAGTTAAAATTTATGGTCAAATTTTACAAAATTTAATTTTGAAGAAACAAATAAACAAGTTTTTGTTGGCGGGGGAGTATTATATTTGATACGAGTATCAGCATATAATTTTTTACATTTATCATAGTTTAGTTTTATTTTATTTTGGTTCATGGCTTTTAGGAGCATAACAATGTGCTCTTTTTTTTACTGGATTTTTTTAGTGATGAAGTGTGCTCACATTTAGTGCTAATTTCGTGATTATTGTAATTTTAGGAGATTTAGTTCTGATTAGATTAGATTTGGTAAATTTAGATAAGGAATATTCATTCAAGATTCAACCAATATCAGGATTTATTTACTTGGATGAATATGGTCATCATTTAAATTAAATTGGTATTTTAATTTGATATGATTTTAGCTTATTAAAACTGTAATAAGTCATTCCAGTTATGAATTATTAAAAATGTTTTCTTTGTATTCTCAAAGGCCGAACCTATGTATTATAGATAGGGGATAGTTTTCAACATTTTAAAACACTTTTATACATCATATATTCATAATTTGAGTTTATACTCTTTGCTTATTGGGCGTTAAATCGTTAAGTTTATCCATTATAGATTAGTGCTTAGAATTGTGAGATTCTTTGTGTTACTTTTGGTGCAACTAGTGCTTGGGTTCGTGAATTAGTCCCTTGTGTTGGCAAAATTCTTGAAGTCGTGTCTTATATCCGACGTTCATTTGTGTCGTACTCAATTAAAAGGCAATGTTTCAGATTCTTTGATATAGGGTGCTTCTCAAAATTGCACAATCCAAAATTTCCCCAAGGAAATTCATATCAATATTTAATTGAAATTTTTGGTTGAGTTTAGTCATGAATAAATACAGTCATATAAAATTATTACAAAGACTTGGGTGAGACCGTCTCACCCAAGTTTATGGTGAGACCAGGGGTCTCTTACAAAATTAAATATTTCTATGGGCCTTAAAGCTATACTGTATAATATACATATTTTGGGAATTATTTAATTTTCCATTTCATATTCTCGGCGGTTCTTCTCCCCAATTTTCAAACGCCGAAAACCCTCTCTCAAAACCACTCGACATGAGTGTTCGATTCAACCGTCCGAAATCCGTTTAAATTCATGATTTGTGGCAACATTGCATCGCGTTGTTCAACCCGGTTCCATAGAGGTAAGATTTTCATATTCCATTGGATTTTGTGGTTTATGTTTGGGACTTTCTGCTTTCTTCAAGTTTTCAATTGTTTTCTATTTGTTTCCGCCATTTATCTTTGTAAATATGGTCGTGCATGTGTTATTTTGGCCTTATTTTGTGTGTTTTCAATTTGTGTTTCGCTATTTTGTAGATATGATGAAATCGATGGAAGGTATTGCTGGTAAAGATGAATTGAATGTTGGTGATGGTGTTCCTACCTCATCCGTTGTTGAATCAAAAGGTTTTTTTTTTTGTTGTTGATTTTGTATTGGTAGGGTTTTGTGTTCTTTTTCTTTGATTTTTTTCTATTTTGTTGTTGATTGATTTGATGTGATGTTTTTCTTATTAATGTTACTCTATTTTTTTTGTTGATGTTGCTTTATTTGCTGAATTTTTAGTTGTTGCTCTGTTTATTGTTTTTATGTTGTGGTTTCTGTATGAACGGTGTATTACGAAATAGTTAGGCTATTTATGTGTATAGTTTGCACTTTCGTGTGTTTAGTTCAAGCTTTGTTGTGGTTTAGTTTAGGCTTTGTTTAGTTTGCATTGTCTTTTAGTTGTGTTGTTTATGTGTTTAGTTTGCATGTTCATGTGTTTTCTGTTTGCATTATCTTTCTGCATATGTATATACATAGTTATATTTGTTTGTTTACTTTAGGTGTTTTAGTTTTTTATTTATGTGTTTATGTAATTATTTTTTTAATGTAGATGATGTAATTAGCTTGATGAAATCCAATCGATTGCAGTCTAAATTGATTGTTAAAGATGGTATGTATATTGTTAGTTTGTAAATTTTTTATTTTAATATTTATGTTTTTCTTTAAATTGATTGTGTAACTTTCAGGTTCTAAAGCTCCTCTTCTTAAAAGGAAAAGGAATCAACAAAAATCTACTACAACAAGTATTTAAATATGATGGAATTTTATTTTTATTTTTTTGGTTTTTAATTGATTGCTTTATCTATTGCTGATAATTTATTTTCTTTTTTTATAGATGATATTGTTGAGAGATTGCCAAAAGTGGTAGTAAATCTGGTGTGGATAAGCTACATAGTGTTGTTGGATCACCTGTTAACGGTTGAAATTTATTTTTTTGTTTTACTTTTACTGTTTAGTGTTTTACCTTATATATTTAATTTTTTTATTGTAGCTCGATGTGATCTAACTGGGTGTGAAGATGATCTTGGTAAATTTAATCTATTCTGGTCTTCTTTTTTTGTTTTAATTTAACTGTTCATTGTTTTACCTTTGGTATTTAAATATTTTGTTTTTTATTTGTAGTTGGATGTGATCTGATTGAGGATCAAGTTAAGCTTGGTCAAGTTAATCTATCATGGTATCTTTTTGTTTTACTTTTATTGTTTAGTGTTTTTTCTTTGGTGTTTAAGCTTTCTTTTTTTATTGTAGATGAATGTGATCTGACCGAGGGTCAAGATAAGCTTGGTAGATTTAATCTATTTTGTTCGCTTTTTGTTTTACTTTTACTGTTTAGTGATTTACCTTTTTTTTATTGTAGATGGATGTGATCTAACTGGGGGTTTATATATTACTGGTAAATTTAATATATTCTGGTTTCTCTTTGTTTTACTATTATTGTTTATTGATTTAGTTTTGTGATTTAAATTATTTGGTTGTATTTTGTAGTTGTTGCTGAGGCTGAAACTGTTGTTAGTAATCATCAACTTCAGCTTCAACAAATATTACACAATCTGGTTATATTAATGCTTTATGATTTATTATCATTTTGTTAGCTCGGGGGTATGAAACTTATTAGTTGAATATCTTTTTATGATGTAGTTGTAGAGACGTTTGTGATCATTAGTCCTTCACCTTCAGCAATTATTGAACAAAGTGGTTAGTCTTAGGAGTTTCAACCCTTTTTTGGAGTTATTAGTTCATATGTATAAATTGTTAGTTCTGCAATTGAACTCATTAGTTAATACTGGAGATGGCACTTTAAAATCTACATCAACTATTTTTATTATGTAGTTGTGGAGAAGCATGTGATAATTTCCTCCTGCTCCAATAAATATTGAACATAGTGGATAGTATTAGGAGTTCTAACTTTTTTTTTTGAATTATTAGTTCATATGTATTTATTTTTAGTTCTACTTATTAAACTCTACAGTCTTTGTATTTACATCAGAGTCTGGAAAGGATTCTGCTGAAAGAAATGCCGATGAGCCTCCTCCGGCAGATATTGAAAGAAATGTTGTTGATGGTACTTTTTAACATATTAGCTATTGTGTATATATAATTATTTTATGTTTATTTAGTTTTTTTCAAATGTAGGTTCTACTCTTTTTGCTGAGGATCCCATAAGTGTTGAGATAAAAGTTATTATTGAAGAATTGAGAAGTAAAGCTTCTCCTGGTATTTATCGATTTCTATACTTCTAATTTGTGTTTTTGATTTAGTACTTATACTTTTTTTCCTATTTGGGTGTTGTAGGTCAGAGTACTTATAGAAAGAAAGGGGTTAGGAAAAAGGTTAAAGTTGTTCGAACTACCCTTGTGGATGAGGATTTTCGTGAAGATGATGATTTTATTGAAGAGCAACCTTCAGTGCTGGCTAGAAATTAAAAGGGAAAATAAAAGGTTTCTGTTGAAAGATATTCACTACCACATATAACCCTCTCTAGCACCGGTTTTTTCATAAAAAAAAATTGGTGCCTAAGTAACTGATGAAACGGTTTCACCGGTTGGAAAAAAATTGGTGCTAAATCCCTATTTTAGCACAAGTTTTTTTGTTAGCTAAAAATCGGTGCTAATATGTACCTTGATAGCACCGGTTTTTTTTGTTAGCACCGGTTTTTTAACCGGTGGTAATTTATCACCGGGTTTTAGCATCGGTTTTTTAACCGGTACTTAATTATTTACGACGACTAAAAAAAGCCCTTCCTCTGAAAGCTGCAGTGCGTTCAGAGGAAGGAATTTTTTTTAGTCATAAATATTTTAGCACCGGTTTTTCAATCGGTGCTAATTTTAGCACCGATTTTTCAACTGGTGCTAATTTTAGCCCCGGTAGCACCAATTTTTTTGTTAGCACCAATTTTTTAACATAATCAAATTCTTAGGGAGAGATATTTACATAATTAAACTTGTAAAACCATGTTCCATAAACTAACATATATAATGTCAAACGAGTCTAGCATGGCACAAACCTTACTCATGCTTCATTCATGATCGGGGGAATTTTCAAGTAACGAAACCCACATCTCAGGTGCAGAAAGGTTAACAAAATAATCAAATCCAAGTCCACCTTGAGAAGTAGGCTCACATAGTCCAAGATAAAGAGTTGCCCGAGAAGTGAAAGGATTGAATCATCTTAGGCACAAAAGGAGACGCTCAGTCAAAAGGGTTACACAAGATTTAAAAGAAGAAGAAAAAGAGGTTCAAAGAATAGCTCATGCCCTGAATCACTTAAACCAGCTTCTAAATTTGTTATTTCAAGATATTACGAACATGGATCTTAGGCCCACACGACTGCAACAAGCCTACAATGTAAACAAACCAATTTCCCTAGATCAAAGTTATACCCAGCATGTAAAAAGATCTATGAAACCACAACTGACATTTTATAAAGTAAAAACAAGACCTTTAGATTTCCTCAAAACAATGAAAAAAATTATCATGTGAACCTGACCTATAAAATATTTAATAGACTTAAAACAACTATGCAAGAGTGCTCGCATCTTCAGAAATTGTGATTATGTTTGGATGAAGAGGATGCAGTATGCCATTCGCCTAAACAAAATATAACAAAGCATCCTTGTCAACGTATTGGTTGCAGTACCTGTAAAAGATGATATCTGTTATGAAAGGAATAATCTCCGGCAGAAAACTGTCACGACATGATAAGAGTTCATCATCCTTAATGCGGATTAAAACTTAATACAGCCAATATGGCCAGAGTTATAATTGAGGATGGGAAAAAAATTCTAGTGACATTAGAGTTGTAGCTTTAAAGTATGTAAGTAATGAGTACATAAACCACATGATAATCAAAGTAAAGAAAAAGTTTACTTAAATCGACAAGTTAAAGGACTTATTCCTCCATGTCACCCGTAAATGAAGCAAAACCATTGTGTGTGTACATCATTGATGGAAGTGAGTGAAAGTTAAAGCCATCAATATAATACTCCTCCACCCACCTGAGAGGCATTAACCCAGAGATCAGCTATAGTACCAACTTCTGACAAAAAGCAAAGCCTATTAAACTGACTTGAGGAAGGCCAGATATACTACCAATTTAAATTTAAAAGATGGAAGTGCAACACATTTTGATCTCCATAATTGAACATTCTCGTACCCCAGAATTTATGATTGCCTCGCTTGCCTTAAAATTGCTCAAAAAGATATTACATTTATACATCCTCATAATGGATATAAAGTATGAAATATCATAGTATAAAGACCCCAAAGAAGAAATAATGGACTGCACAAATGACAATGCCTCGATCCAAAGGGCTCTATCAGTGACTATCACAGAAGAAGTTGGCACAATACGAGCCAAACTCTCAGTATTATGCGTACAAACTTTTTTCCAACGAAATGGATAGGAGTTCATTTATGAGCTATTACAACCTTTGTTCTCCAAATGCTATATCTATTGTTTTTAACTAGCTATAAGCATACAGCCAGGCCTATGTAGTAAAAATTACAATATGCCGAATCAACAAAGAAACCTGGTTAATGCAACATTGGTGCTAAGGTGAAGCAATGTGATAATGTAGTCATCCTACATGCAAACTAGTCCTTGTTGACAATCTGATATTATGAAATATGGACAGGTCACTTACAAATGTTGGATGGTACGCAATTTACTAGAAATACAGTGGCATTTAAACATGTCATAATTCACCCGTCAACGCAATTTATTAGATTACCATAATGAAATAGCAATCATTTGAACCATCATAAAGCGATAACCCAACCATCTCATTTGCTACAGCATAAGAATTGACTGTGTCTAAGAAGACCAATAATCCAAGACCTGCAAACAAAAGAAGAAAAACATCTCTACAAAATTAGCTGCATATCAAATCTGGTGAGGTTGGTATCAGAACTCTCAAGAAAATCCATATATGTAATGCCATATTGGTCAGTTATAAGAACAAATTAAGAATAATGAACCATGTCCAAGGGAGAACAAGAAGTGGAAGAACATGTTACAAGGGATCAGAGGTAAAGAATGAGGCAACATCGAGGACTTATTAATGAGTTCTTACTATTTTGGATGAAGCCCTGTTTTAGGGGGTGAGCAAACTGGAGTCTGCCACCACCGCCTCATCCCGCCACCACATCTGCCTCGTCTTGTCACCACTGTTGCTACCTGACCTCGCCGCCTCACCACCTCTGCTACCCCTGCACCACCACATCACCGTATCGCCGTCTCACCACCTCCTAGCTCTACCGTAGCTCCGCCAGAAACCCACACCACCAGTCACAAAAAAGAATTGTGCCCCCCGACCTCCGCCCTAGCTCCGCCACCTCCTAGCGCTGCCTTAACTCCGCCAGAAACCCACACCACCAGCCACCAGAAAGAACTGTGCACCACCGCTGCCCTAGCTCCGCCACCCTAGCTCTGCCAGAAACACAATCCCCAGTTGCACCGCGGCGTATTGCCACCGTTGCTCCACAACTGCTCCAATCAAACCACCGTCGCGCCGTCGTTAACTCGTCTCCAATCGAACCACCGCACCCACACCAATCCAACCACCGTCGATCGTCGACTAGTCGAGCAGCTGCAAAGAAAATGCGAAGGATGAATTTTGGGAAGAAAGAAAGAAAATGAAGAATTGAGGGTAGGGTTTCCTGTTTGATTTTTTATCACATGGGTATAATAGTCATTTCACTTATTTCTAACCATTTTTTATTTGTATTTATATATAATAATTCAAATAAATTTTGACCGTGGATTAGTTAAAGTCAACTTTGTTATTAGTATTTATATAGTAAAAATCAAGTAAAGTTAGACCATTGATTAGTTAAAGTCAGCTTAGCCACTAGTCGAAGGTAATGGTAAATAAAAAGAAACCGTGAGAGTGTACGGGAGTGGGAACATTGTCCCACTCCCGTGATACAATGAAACCTACTAAACTACCCCTGATCTAGATGGTACAATCTAGTGGCCAAAAAAATACCGTGGGAATGTACGGGAGTGGGGACATTAGCCCACTCCCTTTATACATGTTACCTAAAACACTATCCCCGATCTAAATGTTACAATCAGGTGACCAAAAGAAGCTAGTCCCGTCGTGATGACCGGGGCTTGTGGAAACCATCCATGGAAAAATATTACAACCCGTCGTGGTGACCGGGGCCTGTATAAGCCATCCCTGAAAAACAGAGGGGCATGAGAACAAACTCACTAGCCTCCTCGCTCCATGTTACATCCA
The DNA here is from genome assembly GCA_037428765.1 of Rubia yunnanensis. Classification (NCBI taxonomy): domain Eukaryota; kingdom Viridiplantae; phylum Streptophyta; class Magnoliopsida; order Gentianales; family Rubiaceae; genus Rubia; species Rubia yunnanensis. Next base: position 134,026,606 of record CM075062.1, read on the forward strand.
AGCTACCGGTGGTGTGAAACGGCTCTTGCGCCGTGGTTTGCTCCCCACGGGTGTCTTCAACTCCGAGAGTGGTCTCGGTCTTCCAATGAATGAAGTAGTATGACCTGTCCTCCAAAAAGGCCTTTCACACCGCTTCTACCATGTACACCTCCAAGATGAAGATAAAGAGGTGTTATTGGCCTTCGATAACGGTCTCTGGATGAGGGCCGAGGCTTTCTCTTTGGGGTTGGGGGCAGTTTGACCGTAGTCCGTTGTGCTCCCAAGTGTTCCCCGCGGATAGACCTCCTAGGCTTAAGAGACCGGGCATGACTTCTACCGTGCACGCCCCGCATAATGGTTTTGTAACCGTTCTTTCCATTTTAGGCAAATGGACAGCCTGATGCCATTTTACACTTTTCAGTGCAGCGCAGGCAAATAGCGCAACCGTTAATTCCAAGTGATACCTAGCAAGGGGTTAATTAATTTACGTATGCAGAATTAATTTACCCCCTACCCAACCTACATGGCCATGCTACTACCATGGGAAATCCTTTCAGCCATATGGAGAAAAACTGCTGCAATTTTTTTTATTGCGGACCCCTTCGAGGGTAATACCCCTTCGAGTGTAGATCCCCTTCAAGGGTATAACCCCTTCGAGGGTATGACCCATTTGAGGGTAATACCCCTTCAAGGGCAGAGCCCCCTTCGAGGGTATGACCCCTTCGAGGGCAGAGCCCCTTCGAGGGCATGACCCCTTCGAGGGCAGAGCCCCTTCGAGGGCATGACCCCTTCGAGTGCAGAGCCCTTTAGAGGGTATTACACCTTTGAGGGCAGTGCCCCTTCGAGGGTATAGCCCCTTCGATACCTCCAGCACTCGAATGCCCCCCCCTGGAGCACTCGAACACCTCCAGCACTCGAAAGCCTTCCTCGAGCACTCAAACACCTCCATCACTTGAATGCCTCCCTCGAGCACTCAAACACCTCCATCACTCGAATGCCTCCCTAGAGTACTCGAATACCTTGGACACTCGAATGCCCCCTCGAACCACCATTCTGACCACCTACCCTCGAGGTCCTCAAAATACCGTTCGAGAGTCATTCTGGCCTTTCCTCTAACCATCCCTGAACCCTCGAACCATCCTTTAGCCGTCGACCATCCCTCAACCCTCAAACAACCCATCAACCCTCGAACCACCTGCCTCTCCAACTACCCTTTGACTCTCGAACCATCCTTCAGCCCTCGAACCATCCCTCAGCCCTCGAACCACCTGCCTCTCCAACCACCCTTTGACTCTCGAACCATCCTTCAGCCCTCGAACCATCCCTCATCCCTCGAACCATCCCTCAGCCCTCGAACCATCCCTCAGCCCTCGAACCAATCCTCAACTCTCGAACCACCTACCCCTCCCCAACTACCCTTCAACCCTCGAGACTGCCAGCTATTAGCTGACTTGCTGGACTGCGTATTTTCAGCATCGTTGAGTCACCGGAGTCTCGAGCACTCGAACACTTCCAGCTCTCGAATGCCCCTGTTTATCTATCCTCGAACCAGCCTACAACACTAGAATGCCCTTTCGATCACTCGAACTCCCACTTCCCTCGAATGCCCCTTTCAGTGCTCAAGGACAAACTCGAGGACAAATGAAGCGAATTCCTCGAACTGTCTCTCGAGGGCAAATATACCACCCCTCGAATGGCCCCAGCACACGAACACTCCAACACTCGAATGCCCCCTTTGAGCACTCGAACACTTCCAGCTCTCGAATGCCCCCGTCGAGCACTCGAATGCGTTCAGCACTCGGAAGCCTTCCGCACTCGAATACCTCAGTCCGTCTATCCTCGAACCCCGAACCCTTGAAGTATCCTTCGACCCTCGAAGCATCCTTCAACCCTCAAACCATCCTACCCCTAGAACCATCCTAACCCTCGAACCACCCACCCCCGAGCGACTTTCTTTTTTTTATTTGACAAAGTCAAACATTATTATTAGTAATTAATATATACTAATTCAAATAAAATTCGACCGTTAATTAGTTAAAGTCAACTTTGTTATTAGTGTTTATTTATTGAAAGTCATGTAAAGCTTGACAGTTAATTAGACAAAGTCAACTTAGTTATTAGTGTTTATATATTGAAAGTCAAGTAAAGTTTGACTATTGATTAGTTAAAGTCAGCTTAGTCACTAGTGTTTCTATAGAGAGAGAGAGAGTCAAGTAAAGTTTGACCGTTGATTAGACAAAGTCAAACATTTTTATTAGTATTTATTATGTACTAATTCAAATAAAGTTTGACCGTTAATTTGTTAAAGTCAAATTTGTTATTAGTGTTAATGTATTGAAAGTTAAGCAAAGTTTGACTGTTGATTAGACAAAGTCAACCTAGTTATTAGTGTTTATATATTGAAAGTCGAGTAAAAATTGACTATTGATTAGTTAAAGTCAGCTTAGTCACTAGTGTTTCTATAGAGAGAGAGAGAGAGTCAAGTAAAGTTTAACCGTTGTTTAGTTAAAGTTAGCTTAGTCACTAGTGTTTCTATATAGTAATGGTCAAGTAAAGTTTGACTGTTGATTAGTTAAAGTCAACTTAGTCACTAGTATTTATATTTAGAAAGTCAAGTAAGGTTTGACTGTTGATTAGACAAAGTCAAAAAATTTTATTAGTATTTATTATATACTAATTCAATAGTTAAAGTCAACTTTGTTATTAGTGTTTATTTATTGAAAGTCAAGTAAAGTTTGACAGTTGATTAGACAAAGTCAACCTAGTTATTAGTGTTTATATATTGAAAGTCGAGTAAAGTTTGACCGTTGATTAGTTAAAGTCAGCTTAGTCACTAGTGTTTCTATATAGAGAGAGAGTCAAGTAAAGTTTAACCGTTGTTTAGTTAAAGTTAGCTTAGTCACTAGTGTTTCTATATAGTAATGGTCAAGTAAAGTTTGACCGTTGATTAGTTAAAGTCAACTTAGTCACTAGTATTTATAATTAGAAAGTCAAGTAAGGTTTGACTGTTGATTAGACAAAGTCAAAAAAAATTATTAGTATTTATTATATACTAATTCAATAGTTAAAGTCAACTTTGTTACTAGTGTTTATTTATTGAAAGTCAAGTAAAGCTTGACAGTTGATTAGACAAAGTCAACCTAGTTATTAGTGTTTATATATTGAAAGTCGAGTAAAGTTTGACCGTTGATTAGTTAAAGTCAGCTTAGTCACTAGTATTTATATATAGAGTCAAATAAGGAGGTTCGAGTCCTCGAGGTAGAAGGTTCGAGGGCTCGATGTAGGAGGTTTGAGGGCTCGAGCGTGAAGTGGTCGAAAATCCCCACATTCAGGATCGAGGCTCAAAGCAGGAGGTTCGAGGGCTCGAGCCAGGAGGCAGGAGGCTGGAGGCTGGAGGCTGGAGGTTTGAGGGCTCGAGGTAGGAAGTTCAAGGGCTCGAGGTAGGAGGTTCGAGGGCTCGAGCATGAAGTTGTCAAAAATCCAAAAAATTTAAAATTAGGATTTTTTTAATTGAAAATATTTGCTCATTAGTAAATTACCATTATACCCATTACTATACCGGAAAATCATTTAGTCTTTCCTAAAAACTACCTTTGGGGACCAAACAAATTATTTTGAATTTGTTAGGTACCGTCTAAGGTTTAATTTGCAAATGGGGACCAAAACATGGTATAAGATACTTTGTAGAAGACTAAAAAAAAATTAGTCTTGTATTTATGTATACTAAATTAATTAAGGGTTGAACGTTAATTAGTTAATGTAAACAAATGTTATTCTTATTTGTATATATTAGGTCAGTAAAGGTTGATCGTTGATTAATTTAACTTAACTTAGTTATTAGTTAAAGTCAACAAAAGAAGTGAATGATTTTGAAAGTAATAAAAAAAAACTTATAGCAGCTGCTCCCAGCTCATGAAAATTCTGGGAATATTATTTGAAATTTTTGAAATGTTTTAAAAATTCTTTGGTGGAAAAATTGAACTTTAAAAAATTTCGACGAATATATAGAATTTTTTGGCGGGAAGATTGAATTTTAAAAACAATTGGCAGTTTCTTTGGTGGGAAAATTTTTTTGGCGATTTCTTTGGTGGGAAAATTTTAAAGTTTTAAAAAATTTTAGCACCGGTTTAAACCGGTGCTATTTTTAATTTTTGAGCTCCGATTTTTAAAACCGATGCTAATTTTTCAAAATCGGCGCTATTTTAAATTTTTGGCTATTTTTTTGGCGGGAAAATGAATTTTGAATTTTTTTAGCACTGATTTTTAAAAATCGGTGCTATTTCTTAATTTTAGCACTGGTTTTTAAAACCGAAGCTAATTATTACAAAAACTAGTGCTAAGTTGCAATTTTTAGCACCGGTTAAAACCGGTGCTGTTTTTTAAATTTTTAGCACCTATTTTTAAAATCGGTGCTATTTTTAAAGAAAATCAGTGCTATTTTGAATTTTTTTGCGGGAAGATAGAAATTTACATATTTTTAGCACCGGTTTTTAAAAAATCGATGTTAAAATTAAAAAAAATGGTGCTAGAGGGTGTCTCTGTGGTAGTGATATCACACATCAGTTTATTAAAGACTAAATCACTTATATATAAGGTCTTGGGTCACCTCTACTTAGTGCCAATTGATTTTAAGATGGAAGTCCATGAAACCTTAAAATTTAACATGGTATCAGAGCCCAGGTTGGGCTATTGGGCCGATGTGTGGATCCCCTTTAATTTGCCCCGATATGGGTCCTGCTGTGTTTCCACATTGGCACGTGAGGGGGGCATGTTGAAAAATATATCTCATATCAGTTTCTTAAAGACTAAATGACTTATATATAAGGTCTTGAGTCATATCCACTTAGTGCCTATTGGTTTTAAGATGGAAGCCCAAGATACCTTGAAATTTAACAGTTTCTGAAATGAATGGAAAGGAGCCGACTGTGAAGAACGCGGGTGCAAAGAAGCCAGCTGTCAAGGAGCCTGCATCGAAGGAGCTTGCTGAGAAGAATCCCGCTGAGAAGAGCCCTAGTGTGAAGAAGCCATCTGGGAAGAGAATTAAGAATGTTGCTAGAGATGGGAGTGGGCCGTCAAAGAAATTTTTTATTGCGGGAAAGCGCAAGCGAGAAGTTGGAGGTGCTGAGGCTAGCTGGACATGGACTTTCTGGAGTTATGTCGAAGAGAAATGTTCCTGCTCATCGTTTAGTAGGGAACACTAAAGACGACACAGAAATGACATGCTAGGTTAAACAAGTTTGCTAAATTGAGCATCCTAGTGGTTCTAGGTATGTTATATTACTTTATGTATATATGATTTTACTTTATGTGTTGACATTCATTTTGAATATTTCAGTTTTTATTTTTTTGCATAATAACTTGAATTATTTAGAATTTACTAGTTTAGGTATTTTGCCATTTACTTTTGGTGTTTTAATGTTTTGTTTCATCATACATTTTAATTGTTGATTTGTTAGATTAAGTTTTTAGTTTCACTGTTCAATAACTTTTTGTGTAGAGCTTTAGTATGAATAGTTCATGTACTTGTTCATTTTATTTATGTGTTGAACTATTTAGTTTATTATACAATAAGTTGTTTTTTTTACTTTGTTTTGATTTGGTTGTGTATTAATTAAACTTTATGTTTTAAATTATTGTATGTTTACTTTATATTTTTTTATCTCTTAGTTTGGGTATTTATGTGCATAGTTTGTATATTTATTGACTTACAGTATTATGTTCTTTTCAGGATTTTAAAGAAATTTATGCCTGGAAGCCAGCACGTAAAGGTCACAGATCTCTGTGCTACTCTCACTGATCAGCAGAAGGCTGATGTTGAGGCGATTGGTTTCAGGAGCCTTTTAAAGATAAGATTGGAGATTGCACTTCCCACAGGTATAGTGCCTTGGTTGGTTAAAATTTTAATCCTTTTACATGTGTTCAGCTGGTTGGGGTAGATAGGCACTTTGTTACCACTGATGATATATATGGTGTCCTGCCCTTGCCCTGAAATCCTGGTAGGAAAGTTGATCAGAAGAGAAAGTTTGGCATAGAAATGCAGGATATTTATAAGGCAATGTTTGGTAGGGAGACTAGAAAATGATGTACCCCTTCACTTGCTTTTAACAAGGATAACTGAACTTAAGGAGGGTGGGGATGAGTTTAAAAGGCTTTTTGTCATTTATTGTTCTTCGTACTTTTTAGCTCCTATATCTACTGGTAAGGTGGATATGAAAATTCTTAAAGCTATTGAGAATGTTAACGAGATTAAGAATCTCGACTGGTGTAGTTTTGTGTTAGATCAAATGGCTTCAATGATTAGGAGGTATAAGAGCAATGACAAATACCAAACATGTAGTGCTTGTGTCTTTATCCTTCTCATTCAGTATTTGCATAGATTTTTTGTTCGTGGTGTGTTGGAGCCTACATCCCTTCCTCTAGTCCAGCATTGGACTGATGCGAAGTTGAGGGAGAGAGTGAGGCTGTTGAAAATTGGAGGAGGTTATGAAAGGACAATCATGGTGAAAAATGGCTATCCAATTAGCTGTGCTGGGAAAGTGAAAGAGGGTCATGTGGCTCAGCCTGAATTGGGAGCTCCTTCAGTTCAAACTAAAGTTGTAGCTCATGTTTCTCTGAATGGGAAGGAAAAGGTGGTTGATGATGTCCCTGAAGATGATAATAAGCTGAGGTTCAAAATCCCAGAGGGAATTATGACCAAATCTAGGATTAAAAGTCTTGCTAAGAATGTATGTGTTTAAAACGTTTACCTTTTGTATTTGTTGTGTTAGTTCTGGCTTTTAAGATGATTCCCAATGTGTTTCAGTATTTAGTTTAACTTTTAATTTTTAATTTTTATGTGCTACTTTAGGTGTTTAGTTTCATTATTTGATATTGTTGACTTCCAGTATGGTTAGTTAATATGCTTAATCTTTTTGTTTAAATGTTTAATATTTTAGTTCAATTTATATATAAACTGTTTGGTTCATTTTATATGAACTGTTTGTGGTTAATTATATTATGTTTTCATTGAGTATTTAATATGTTTATTAAGGTGTTTCAGTGTTTAGTTTTCAGTATAAACTTATTGATATTTTTCCTATGTAGGCTTATGATGAGGCCCTCATGATGGTGAAGCGTAACTTTGAAGTTATTACCGCTGATATGTATGAGAGGTTGGAGAAGGTGAGGAGTGATGTTGTGGATGAATCATCGCGAGACTTGCCACCAAGTGCGGGGACTAGTGCAGAAACTTAGATTCGGAAATAGGACTTTGATGATTCACAAGAGATGTGGAATGACAAGTTCATTGCTAGGGTTGATGAAACTTGCAACAAATGGAAAAGAAGACACAGTACCAGTCTCAGAACCAGTCTATCCCAAATTTTAACTTGTTTTATGATGGTGAATTGGATGGCCTAGAAGGAACGTCCACAACTATGCAATCCCCAAATAAATGAGTTTAAGATGTTAGCAAGTACCTGTATTTGAATAATGTGATTTGAATTTGTTAAGGTGTGATTCGAATATTTAAATTTATTGAATTGAAAAGATGAATGATTCTGAATGATCAACTTGCTTGGTTGTTGGATTTGTTTTGTTCTTACTGGATTGAAACTTGTAATTTTTTAAAGATGATTCTAGTATCGATTTAGTTATGAAGTTCATCCCTTTAGTTCCGTTGTTTATAGATTTAGTTTTCCATAGTTTAACAGTTTGTCTAGTAGTGATATTTTGGATGTTGAAATTTAGTTTTACCAAATTAGCTAGATTTTTTATTGTTACTTAATGTATTTTTTTGTTTATAACCATGTGTCATTTAGGTACATTGGTCGGTTGTTTAGGTATATAGTTCGGTTTAAAAATTGGATATTTTCTAACCATGTGTTGTTGTTTACTTTTCGACCCTCATATTTTTATTTACTAATTCTAACATTAGTTCATGTATATTTTCATTTAGTTTATTTATTAGTGTCATTAGTTTCAAATACAGTTTTTTTGGTTGAATATATTTTTATTTAATTAAACTGCACTCGTTGGTTCAGGTGTTTAAAACATTTGAAGGGAAATTTAAATTATTTGTTCCTGAATTTAAGTTAATTTTACAAAATAATAATATAAACACAAAGGCGAACGACTTGTCAGGCCCTCCAAATCTTCTCATCTTACCCTTTTGGCCCTCTTTTTTTTCCCAATCACTTTCACCCCTGAACTAAAAAAAATTGTTAAATCATAGTCCTTCTGTCTAGTCAAAGCATTAATCTCAGTCAAAAGCTTCAATTTCGAGGGCAAATTAGTAAGTTCACATTTTTCCTTTTCTTTTCTCATTTTTGTTTTCTTTTTGTTTTCTCCTTTTCTTTCCTTTTCTTTTCTCCTTTTCTTTCCTTTTCTTTTCTCCTTTTCTTTCCTTTTCTTTTCTCCTTTTTCTCCTTTTTACCTTCTCAAGCAACATCCTACTCCATTTTTCTCCGCCGCCTTTTTTGTTCTCCGATTCGAGTGCCCAGATATACGCCACCTGGTTCTTTTCCGGAGCTTTTCCTGGTTTTATATTTCTCCTTCCGATTCAATTTCTTTGAGCCATTCAGGTACAAGAGACGCCACCATGATACTCCCCTCCGCCGGATTCCATTAGGGTTTCTTCGAGGTGGTGATGGGTTGGGATGGGTGGTGGAGAGGGCTAGGATGGTGGTGGAGATGGCTGGGATGGATGGTGGCAGACGGTGGTGGTGGGTGGCCAAATCTGTACTGAAGGGGCTTTATACATGGGGATTTTCAGAACTTGTGAACACGAAGGGGCTTACCCACTATGTGTTTGACATGAGCCAGAAATTCAACTTTGTGGTTCAAAATGATGGCGCAATAGTGATGATGAATACCTTTGTCGTCACGGCGAAGGTGTCGAATAATCTACTCGACCAAGACCCAGTTTCCATCTTTACTGTGAATAAGGTTTTGATACCAACTAAGCTTTTGAAAGTGGAGCTTTCTCTGATGCCGGCGCCTGCTCTAGCACTGGAGAAGTCTCCGAAGAAGAAGCACAAGTCGTCTTCGGCTCCCACAAGTCCATCGAAGTCTCTTATCAATGCTCCGGATGCGGATGTTGATAACCAGATCGCCACCAATGATGATAGTGGAAACATTGTGTTGACCGAAAGATTCGCTGGAGTTTGTCTAAGTTTGTTGGTCACAGCTTGCGCTCAGGCCATCTCGTCAACCGGTGGGTAGAGATCAGTAGGGCCCTCCTGCCTTTGTTAGTTAAGATTAGAGATAATAGTCTTAGAGGGGTGGTAGATGGATGGTGTGTAGGTGGCGGTGAGATGGCGGCGGGCGGTGGAGTAATGGGCTAGGGAGGAGAAATTCAGCTGGGAAGAGGAAAATGTTTGAGAAAAGGAAAATAGAAAGAAAATGAAAATGAAATAAAGAAAATGGAAAAGGAAAATAGAAAAAGAGAACGAAAAAAAGGAAAAGGAGAAAAGAAAAAGGAAATGTGAAATTACTAATTTTCCCTCAAAATTGATGCTTTTGACTGGGGTTGACGCTTTAACTAGACGGAAGAACTACGATTTAGCCATTTTTTTAGTTCAGGAACGAAAGTGATCAGAAAAAATGGGGGGGGGGGGCAAAAGGGTAAGATGGGAAGAGTTTGAGGGTCTGGCAAGTCGTTCGCCCTAAATATAATGTCAAATTGAATCTCATAGGTCTAGACTTGTTGCTTTGGTATCTTGATACCAAACTCCTTTGTCTTTGGTTTCTTTCTTTGCTTCCATCCTTCAATTCTCTTGTTTCTTCCTTTTGTCTTTGTGGAAGATGGATCTTGGATTGATGGCGGTTTAGTGATGGAAGATTCTGCTACGCTGCTTGAATTTTCATGTTCCTTTGTACTTTTTGAGACAAGAATTTCCTCTACCTTTTCGTTGTCTTTTTTGAAGCTTTCTTCAAGAATTTTCTGGGTTTCTATGTCACCTTCACATTTTAGGACCAGATTGTAGCAGTCTCTTGCCATTTGGAGTCGCCATGGAACTTTGTCCTTGATTTTGTCCTTTTCTTGATTTTTTTGTGTTGCGTTCAGTTTGTCCCATACTTGCATTTTAGCAAGCTTTGTCCATCGATTCAAAATGTATTGTGATGGTATCTCACTGATTAAGTTGATATGCAATATTTGGATACAGTGAAAGGAGAGCATTCCTTGCATAAAAAGATAATCATGCATATATACGAGTGGAGTACCATCGTGCATTGTGCGATATTATTAATTAAAATATTGAGATTAAGTTTCATTTACAATTTTAAAGTTTAGTCATCTAAGAAAAATTATATGAGTTATAAAGTGAAATAATTAAATTAGTTGGAAATCGTTAAATATTAAATACAATAAAAATTGATTAATTTTGTAATATTTCATTGAAATTATTTAAGAAGTAATTATTTATGTTGACATTCATTTTAAAAGGTTGTCATAATGGTATGTATCTCATTGCAATGAATAAAAATAAATATCAAATGACCTTTTTAGTCTCACTAATTATAAAATATCTTCATTTAACAGTCAGTCGGTCTAAAATAAGACTTTGTCATATATAAATAAACAAATATATATGTATACACATTTCTATGAAAAGTACTCTATCATTAATGTATAAAACATCATAACATTTTGTTATTTTAGATTATGTGTTTCTTTGAATTTTCTTCAGTATGTATATATATATATATATATATATATTAACAAGTTATGATTGATTATATATATTAAAAATTAAAACCGATAACATATTATAATATTAGTATGTTAAAAAGTTATGATTGATCGTATAAAGTAGAGGATTAAAATCAGTAACATCTTATAATATTGGTATGTATATATATATGTTATTTTTAGACAATTTTTTTTGGGTTTAGCATAATATAAATGATTTCAATATCCCCGGTTGACAGCACCAAAGCAAACAATTTCTATTATATGGTGCTTGGGACAAGTTAATAAGATAAACATCCGAACTAAAGCTCTAAAGCATATAATATCATGCATTTTATAGTTAAATATGCAAATGAAGAACTAATCATATATATAAGATGTAATATCATAAACTTGTTATGAAACATGCTTACAAAAAGATGAACGTGTGAACCAAGAGGTAATGATCCATAAAAAAACTAAAGATGTTAACATAAGAGGTAACATGTATATTGCATTTTGTCAGTATATACCTGTTTATTTAAAAGTTTTGCAAGAGCAGATTATTTCCAACATTCCACTTTGTTGTGTGAAGGTCACAATTTCAACTTTTATATCATCTTCTTCTGGACTTACTTCATATTTTGTTGCCGATCCTAGGGCGAAAACTCTAGATGCTTTGGTTGCTTGTGCAATATTATATTCCTTCTCAAATTTATAGTACATTGACAATGTTTACTCTTGAGCTGCATGTTTGAGTAGTTTTGATCCATGTATAGCTGACTTTGGCACTGATTTTAAGCATTAATTTTCCTTTGCTATTTCCTTTGCTCTCTGGCGATCAATAGTCTCATTGAAGATGGTTAAGAACCTGTTGGTGTGGTCATTTTGTTGGCGTTGAATGACAAAGATTTATTAATGTTCTCACTTCGTTGTGATGAAAGAGTTCCTGCGGAGAAAAAATCTTTGCTCATTGTAGGGCACCACTTATCTCTAATAGAATAAAGTCTCTTGAACAATTCCCAGTCTTCAGGTTGAAAATTCTTGATAATAATTGAGTTTTAGCTTTACCACTTTTTCTAGTAGTTACTAGTGTGTTCCAACATGACTAGCCTAACCAAGTGCATAATAACGTAACACGTAAAGAATAAAGAACACATGACTTGGCTACGCAGTTCGGTGTAATCCACCTACATCTGCAGGGCCTGGCCCAGTTCAGAATGAATCCACTAATTAGAAAGATACAGTACAGAGTACAGTTTACAAAATACTTATCTTTGCTAACTATATAGTGTGAATTCTGCTAGCTCCCCTAGCTACCGATCCGCCTTGATCAGACTCCCTCTGACCTCGAACTCCGTCAATGCTGGATCTACTCCTCCCGAGGAATTAAGGTTTCTGATTCTGAACTTTGTGTGTCAGGTCAGGTGTGTTGGAACACAGTAGTCTGACTCTTTGTAACTCTCGAAAGTCTCAAAAATCTGTATGCAGATTTTTGCTCTGTTAAATCTGTGAGTATGCAGCCGTGTTTGTCCCCATTTATATCCATGAACAGATTGGAATACTCCTTGATTATCTCCACAATATTCCTATTCCAAATCTGCTTCTTGAAGCATATCCAAATCCCATAAATAAAGGGATTTACCTTATATCAATCTATCCCATATATTCGAATATATCATCTCCTTATAAGTAGGGATTTTCCATAAATCAATTATGCTTCACACGCCTGATATACATAGCCAAATATACGACTTCCATATATTATAAAATACTCCAATATTTCGGCTTTGGTTTCCATAAAACCTTGGCGTGAATATTCTGCAGCAGCATGTTCCAACATGGAATGTTTTCTTGTTCACAAAATTGCCAATCAAATATTCACTTGCAAATCCTTTGACTTTACAATCTCCCCCTTTGGCATTTTTGTGGACCCATAATATTTTGGACATGTAATTTCCAACAAAAAATTCCATCAATATCATAAGCTTGTATCAGCATAATACCAGAATTCTCTTAAGCATGAAAGCCAAAATCCTGAAATCCAAAATTACATCCATATTGAAAGCCGAAATCCGGAAATCCAAAATTACATCCATATTGAATAAAACATTCAAATTCAAAACCAACATCCAAAATCACTCCCCCTGGGACCACACAGAAGGCCAAAACCAACATCAAAATTATATTAAAAAAATAGCAACCAGCATCCGAGCTTAGGCAAAAACACTCCCCCTGCATTAGTCATAAGACTCATTCTTCCAATCGGGACTTCTCGACCTCCAGACTTATTTTATCTGCCTCCAAAGCAGCTATTTGAATACTTATAGCACCAAGTCAGGCATTCAGAACCATCAGCCTAGCCTTCTTTTCTGCGGCTGATGAAGAAGTCGATCCAGATGGTTTCCACGGAAGATCCTGCACATGCCTTAGCCCGAACGTCTTCTTGTTGGGCCTCAGAAACTCTGTATCGATCACAACATCCAAGGCCTTCCCCTTTACTTTTGCACTCTTGGCTAGTGCAGAGACCAGAGCAAGGTAAATGATGGCATCATTGACTTTGGGAGCAGTAGCTTGTCTGACTAAATGCTGTTGAATAAGTAGTCCAAGGTTAATCTCCTTCTGTGTTCCAACACAGTACAACAATTTAGCCATTTCCCTTGTCAAGGCTGTGGTATTAGTTGAGGGCAACCAACAATGAACAGCCACCTGATACAAACCAAAAAATATTGAAGACAAGCATGATGCTTGTGAATACCCAGTTGCTGGCCATTCAACCTTATAACCACCAGATATAACACCTAATATTTCATTGTCAGACAATCCCAGATTTTCAGGAAAGACTCCCCCTGTTTCAGGTGTCTTCAGACCCAGCAATGTGTTGATTCTAGAAGAAGAAACATCTATGATCTTCCCCCGTACATATACCCTACCATACCAAGGGGAACTTATTTCTAAATTGCCAGTCATGGGGTTAGAATATACCTCAAGTACAACCTGCCTGTTGTACTGTAACTGGATAGTTGCTGTAGTAGTCATGCCAGTCAGCTTTAGAAAATCTGTGAAGCCGCTCTCCTTATAGGCTTTTAAATCCAAAGGCCTTTCTGCTATGAACTTCTTCTCTGAGAAAAAATCTCCCATCTCTGCACCTTTTTCATCAAAATAAACAGCAGAGAATGCCTTACTAACAGAGGGTGGAGGTAAAACCTTTTTTTCCTTGCTGTCATGTCTTCTCTTGCTCCTCTTCGCTTGAGCATAATCCTTGACTTTGTCAGCCTTTCTCTTGCCTTTTGCCATCTGATAGTACTCATCTAGTACCTCATCACTTGAATATTCCAGATCAGGAATAACCTGTGTTGGAACACTCCCTGATCTTTCAGCATCCTTCTCAATTTCTTCCTCGCTCTCAGAACCATCTTTCTGGTTAGACAGGCTTCCTTCAGGTACTTCATCTGTCTGCCCTTCATGAAAATCACCATCATCTGCACCTCCCAGATCATTATCATAATCCAACCGCATATAGTCAGGTTCATCTCTCTGTGTTGGAACACTGTCATCACTGTCCGACAGAATAATGATGATAGGCTTCCTCAATTCTTCCATCCTCTTTGCTGAATTCGTATCATAGAACCCCACCTGAAGTTTATCTCCGTTCCTAACCACTTCTAATCCATCCACTTCACTTTCCCTAATCTCTCTCAAAGAAACACAACTTGGTACTGGAATATAGCAATGCACGTAGAATTTATCTTTTTCCCTAAACTCGGCATATCTCCCCATCACAAATTTCACCGTATAATTCTCAAGTCTCCTAATTTCACCTATGCTTCCAGTCACCAACTCCTTAACTTTAACCGTCAAATATTCTCCTCTAATTTTCTTGATCTTTCTTAAACCTACGGCAGCTCTATTAGCCTCAAGCCATTCAAAAATTTCATCTATACTCGTACATTCAATTTCATGAATTTTAATGGTCGAGGGTCAGGGCCAGTTACCGTGGGTTTCTTCTTCTTCTTTTTGGCTCCAGAAGATTGTTCCCGTGCATTAGTTTCAACTTCAGCTGTTTCTTTAACCTCTGCATTCTTCGTGCTCCCTCCGATCTGAGCTTGATTTTCTTCTTCATCTCTCACAGCTTGATAGTCATATTTTCTCTGCTCAGCAACCAGCACCAATTCCAAATCAGTTGAAACTCGATCTTCCTTCATGATTTCTGATGCCTCTGCTTCATGTGCGAGAGAATTTGGAGCTGACATTCTTTAACCCAATACGCGAAGGAGGAGAGTTGTTGAATCAAAAAATTTAAGGCAGGGTTTTAGAGTACACAATTTTCGGCCGAGAGTAGAGGAATGCGAGGGATTTTTGGACAAGTTTGAATCCCACTTTAACTCTTCATGTATTCACCTCTTTTCCCGCAAAGCCACTTTTTAGATTTCCCAAACTTGTAATGATGACACTTTCTCCTCTTGTCAAATCAAGTTGTCATGTCATAAATAACTTCCAACACACTATACTAACCATCTCCTATTTTTGTACACCTTTGCCTCCTTCCATTTTTTTGTTCTTTTTTGTTTTTGGTAAACAAAAATAACCAGAAGAAATATTTACAAGAGAGAATAACTATGGTAAAAATTACCTCAGATTTGACAAACACCTAAGTGTTTTCGAAGGCTCTCAAAAGAGGTGGCATCCAACGGCTTTGTAAATATATCAGCAAATTGCTCGTGTGTTGGAACATAGGCTACTTCCACTTCCTTTCTTGCAACCAGATCTCTAATAAAATGATGCCATATGTCAATATGTTTGGCCCTCGAGTGTTGAACTGGATTCTTTGAAATATCAATAGCACTTGTGTTGTCACATAGAATCTTCAAGGGGCCTTGATGAATTCCATAATCTTTCAGCATTTGTTTCATCCATAATAATTGTGCACAACAACTCCCTGTTGTAAGATACTCTGCTTCTGCAGTAGATAGAGAGATCGAGTTCTATTTCTTGCTATACCAGGAGACCAAATTTGTTCCAATAAAGAAACATCCACCTGTGGTACTTTTTCGATCATCAGCATTACCAACCCAATCAGAATCACTATACCCATATAGCTCAAAATCTTGACTCTTAGAATACCAAACACCATACTCAGAAGTCCCACTTACATATCGAATAACTCTTTTAACTACAGTAAGATGAGATTCCTTAGGATCAGCTTGAAACCTCGCACATATCCCAACACTGAAACATATATCTGGTCTGCTTGCGGTTAAATACAATAAGCTTCCAATCATGCCTCTATATAACTTCTGATCGACCGGAACTCCTTTTTCATCCTTTACCAGTTTATCAGAAACTCCCATAGAAGTTCGAACTGCTCAAGCACTACTGAGTCCGAATTTTTTAATCAAATTCAAGGCATACTTACTTTGATTTATGAATAGACCATTCCGTCCTTGTTTGACTTGCAATCCCAGAAAGTAAGTCAACTCTCCAACCATGCTCATTTCGAATTCAGACTACATAATGGTGACAAAATCATGTACCATAGATGGTGAAGTAAAACCAAAAACTATGTCAACATAAATTTGAGCAATCAGAAATATTGACGCCTTGTCAAGTACGAATAAAGTGCGATCTACTCCCTCTCGACGATAACCTTTCTGAAGAAGGAAGGTAGTAAGTCGTTTATACCATGCCCTGGGTGCCTGCTTTAGTCCATATAAAGCCTTCTTGAAACGATATACATGATGTGGATAATGAGGATCTTCAAAGCCTTTAGGTTGTTCCACATATACTTCTTCATTCACCACTCCATTTAAAAAGGCACTCTTGACATCCATTTGATACAAAGTAAAGTTCAAAGAGCAGACAATAGCTAGTAAAATTCGGATAGATTCTAACCTGGCAACTGGCGCAAAGGTTTCATCAAAATCAACACCTTCCACTTGTGTATATCCTTGATCAACAAGTCTAGCTTTGTTTTGAGTGACTAAGCTGTCTGCATCTGACTTATTCTTGAAGATCCATTTCGTGCCAATGACATTAATGCCTTTGGGGCGAGGAGTAAGATACCAAACATCATTCCTTGTAAACTAACCAAGTTCATCTTGCATTGCAGCAATCCAATACTCATCAAGTAAGGTTTCTTTATAGTTCTTGGGTTCAGTCAGAGAAACAAAACAGTGTAGTCCAGCCAGTCGTCGGTAATCAACTCGAGGCACTGATCGAGTACTTCTCATGGTGGAACCGGGTTGATCATGTGTTGGAACATGGGCGTCAGTAGCGGGGGACTGTGTTCCAACATGGTCAGCTTCGGCAGAGTTAGAATTCGTTTGCTTATTTGTTCCAGCACGTTGGTGAAGGTCAGAGTCAACTGATGGATTTCCTTTGTCTGAGTTTTGAGACTGTGCTGGAACATGAGTGTTACTAGGTTCTTCCTCTACACCTTCTGGATGTTGTTCCTTCTCTGAATCATCCACAATAACATTTATGGATTCCATGAGAGTGTTGGTTCGATGATTAAAAACTCTATAGGCACGGCTGGTGATGGAATATCCGAGAAACATTCCTGTATCACTCAGATTATCAAATTTTTCCAAGTGTTCTCTATCTCTGAGAATATAGCATGTGCTCCCGAACACATGAAAATATGTGACATTTGGTTTCCTGCCCTTCCAAATTTCATAGGATGTCTTGCTAGTGAATGGTCGAAGATACACTCTACTGATTGTATAACATGATGTACTGATTGCTTCTACCCACCATTTCTTGTGAACATCTTTCTCTGCCAACATAACTCGAGCCATCTCTTGTAGAGTTCTGTTCTTTCGTTCTACAATACCATTCTATTGAGGGGTGATAGGAGCCGAGAACTCATGTTGTATTCCAAGCTCATCGCAGAAGGAACTGAATTGTTCATTCTCAAATTCTCTACCATGATCACTTCGAATTCGAATTATCTTCCCTACTGGACTCCCCTTTTCAGTTTGTAACTTCACTACAAGGCTTCTAAATACTTCTATCGTATCAGATTTTTATTTCAAAAAGGCTACCCATGTAAATCTGAAGAAGTCATCAACACATACAAAGATATATTTCTTTCCACCTATACTAGGTGTATTAACCGGACCCATCAAATCCATATGCAATAATTCTAGATTTCTAGATGTAGTAATATACTGAAGTGAAGAGTGAGGAGATTGGATTTGTTTACCTTGTTGACATGGTCCACATACAACTCCATCCTTGCTGGTTAAGGTAGGCATTCCTCGTACAGCTTTCACATTTGCGATTTTCACCAATGTTTTATAATTGATGTGGCCGGGCTTTGTGCGCCAAATAATTCCTTCATCTTGCTTTGAAATCATACACCTAACTCCTTGTTCTAGCAAATAGCAATTGTCTGATGATCTTATTCCAGAAAGAACCTTGTTTTCTCCATGCTTCACTATACATTTGTCCTTCTGGAACTCCACTATCATATTGTTGTCACACAGCTGGCTTATGCTTAGCAAGTTTGCCTTTAGATCTTCAACAAATAATACACTTGTGAATACTGGAAACCCTTCAACTTTCAATTCACCCTTGCCAATTACTCTGCTTCTCTTTCCATCACCAAAGGTTACATATCCGCCATCATATGGAGTAATGTTCGTGAGATATTCTGAAGTGCCAATCATGTGGCACGAACAACCGCTATCAAAGTACCACGAATCACTGGAATAAGCTGTTAGAGAAGTGTGTGCCACCAGACACGTACTATATTTCTTAACCATCCATACCTTTCTGATTGATTTTACTGTATGAATATTGCCTGTGTTGGAACACAGCAGAAGTTGTCTTCCTGTCATTTGGTCTCTGATCAATCTTCTGCGCTGCTTTTCAGTATGTCCTTGATACGTACAGTATTTACATATGAGTGGCTTTCTCTGATATGGCATCCCATGCTTTCGCTTTACTTCTCGGATCTTATCCTTGAGGGTTACTGGTTTTTCATGTGATTCAGTCTTGGGTTCTTTCCCGTATCCAATCTCGTGTCGATCACCAAAGTTTCTTCCCATATCCAGAATATAATCAAGTTTTGCCTTTCCGGAATTTAATTTAACAATAGTTGCTTCAAATGTCTGAGCCATCTTGACTGCTGCTATCAGTTTTTCATTCAGTTCTTCATTACTCTTTTCAAGTTTTGCAACTGTGAACCATAATTCTCTTTCACTTTCTATTAACTTCCTTTTTTCTTCGTTCAGCTCTTTGTTTGCATCAGCTACTTGGACCCACATTGCATACATTTTTTCATAGGTGCTGTAGATTTCTTCATCACTTACAGACAAATTATGATCTTCATTGTTGTGTGAGTCATCCAGATATATGTTAGAACATGCAGCTTTACCTTTGTTCAATGTGTTGGAACATTGGTCCTCTGATGTATCATGAACCTTTGCTTCGAAAGCTACGTAGTTACTGGTGAATTTCTCTTCGTCCTTCTCATCATCTTCATCTTCACTCCAAGAGGTGGCATATGATTTTCCTTGTTGCTTGCGAGTGTTAGCACATTCAGCCTGAATATGACTGTATCCTTCACATTCTCTGCACTGAATTCTCCCAGCCTGTTTTGGTTCGTTGTCCTGATTTCTCCCGAACTACGGATTCCCTGGTTCAAATCTCATTCCACGATTATTACCTGAGTCTTGTTGTCTTTGTCTATTTCCACCAAATCTTTCCTGGGATTTCTTGTTGACACCTTCTTTAGCATTCTCGAGAAATTCTTAGTGATCAGTGCAAGTTTTTCAATCTCATCGTCGCTGTCAGACTCGTGATTATTCTTAGGTGGAGACACTTTGAACGCCAATTCCTTAGAGACTCTTTTTGTAGCTTGTTGGAATGTCATCTCATATGTTTGTAATGAACCCATTAGTTCATCTAGGCTCATGGTAGCAACGTCTCTAACTTCCTCTATTGCTGCTACTTTCATTGCAAATATTTTGAGAAGTGATCTCAGGGTCTTTTTCACCAGTTTTGTTTCTTTGTACACCTTTCCAAGTTGATAAGCCATGTTGGAGATGTCCCTAAGTTTTCCATTGAATGTAGCAATGGTGTCATCTTCATCCATTTTGAGTTCCTCAAACTTTGTAGCCAGTATCTGTAATTTGGATTCACGAACTCGACTAGTTCCTTCATGAACAGTCTGTAAAATGTCCCATGATTTCTTTGCTTGGTGACATGTAGAGATAAGATTGAATTGATTTTCATCGACTGTAGTGAAGATTGCATTAAGTGCCTTCGAATTCGCCAGAGATTCTTTGAGGTCATCTGGAGTCCATCTAGCCTTGTCTTTGGGTTTCTGCTTCCTTTGGCTTGACTCTCCTTCTACCGCCTTAGAACTTGCATCATCATCTTCTGTAGGATGATTCCATTCATTCTCAACATAAAACCATGCAGGTTCATCCAGTGAATTGATGAAGACCCTCATGCATGCCTTCCAATAGTTGTAGTTGTTGCCTTCTAGCAGGGGTGGTCGAGAGACTGAAACTCCTTCTCTTGTTGTCATGGTAAAACTGGATCTCACTTTCCTTGAAACAACCAAGGGAATAATAAGTGACGAGGCTCTGATACCAATTGAGTTTTAGTTTTACCACTTTTTCTAGTAGTTACTAGTGTGTTCCAACATGACTAGTCTAACCAAGTGCATAATAACGTAACACGTAAAGAACACATTACTTGGTTACGCAGTTTGGTGTAATCCACCTACATCTGCAGGGCCTGGCCCAGTTTAGAATGAATCCACTAATTAGAAAGATACAGTACAGAGTACAGTTTACAAAATACTTATCTTTGCTAACTATATAGTGTGAATTCTGCTAGCTCCCCTAGCTACCGATCCACCTTGATCAGACTCCCTCTGACCTCGAACTCCGTCGACGTTGGATCTCCTCCTCCCGAGGAATTAAGGTTTCTGATTCTGAACTTTGTGTGTCAGGTCAAGTGTGTTGGAACACAGTAGTCTGACTCTTTGTAATTCTCGAAAGTCTCAAAAATCTATATGCAGATTTTTGCTCTGTTAAATCCGTGAGTATGCAGCCGTGTTTGTCCCCATTTATATCCATGAACAGATTGGAATACTCCTTGATTATCTCCACAATATTCCTATTCCAAATCTGCTTCTTGAAGCATATCCAAATCTCATAAATAAAGGGATTTACCTTATATCAATCTATCCCATATATTCGAATATATTATCTCCTTATAAGTAGGAATTTTCCATAAATCAATTATGCTTCACACGCCTGATATACATAGCCAAATATATGACTTCCATATATTATAAAATACTCCAATATTTCGGCTTTGATTTCCATAAAACCTTGGCGTGAATATTCTGCAGCAGCATGTTCCAACATGGAATGTTTTCTTGTTCACAAAATTGCCAATCAAATATTCACTTGCGAATCCTTTGACTTTACAATAATGTTCCATGCCATTTCAAATTCATCTTTTTTACAGTATTTCAAACAATGCTCAAATGCTTACTTGAAAGAACCATCCTTTTTTAATCCACCAAAATGATTGATGGTATTTTGTGTAATGTGCCATAGGCACAACCTATGCCTTGTGTTTGTGAAAACCTGTAAAATTTCTTGAATAATTTTATTCATAACAAGTATATATAAACATATGATCTAAAACAAATTAAAGACATAAACATGGAATGTAATTGTTCATAATTTTTATCAATAACCGGGTGTTCTTTTTGAGAAAGAATACTAAAATTATGCAAAAGTTGTTCTGAACAAACACGTGAACCAATGAACTAAAAACTAAAGGTAAGAACATAATATCAACCCAAAATAATCCAAATCAATCAAATATAAGAATGGTTACCTTTTCGATTGCTTTGGCCATGGCTGGATATGTTGTTACTTGCTCTTTACCACCCATTGATTTTCTGAAAACATCAAAAAGACATTCGAAAGTTGAATCTTTCTCGTCGGAAATGAAAGCACATCCAATCACTATATGGTCGTGGTTGCTCATTCAGACTATTGGAGCACAAATCAAGTTGTGTTTGTTGGTTCTGTATGTTGACGAATGATTTAACAAAGTAATATCATGTTACTTCATGTGTTAATACAGTTACACCATTTATTTAATATGTTACTTCGTACGTTTCAGCAAATTTAAAAATACCTAAATTTTCTCAACAAAATACATCTAGGCCAATTTTAGACCTTGGTGAATTATAAAGCAGAATTATATCACTTTTATTCATGTTTTTATGCGGTTACATCGTATGTTTAAAAAATTACTTTATATGTTTTAGCAAATTTAAAAACAACCAAATTTTCTCAATAAAATGTAACATAATTTACTTCATGTGTTCATGAAGTTACATCGTGTGTATATCATACTACTTTATGTATTCATGCTGTTACTTCATTCGTTTAAATGTATTTTACGAAATCTAAACCATACATGTATGTTGTGTCAAATACCATTAGATCACCGTAGAGGGAGTAGTCTTCCTTCAACATTAAGTCCCTCCAAAATAATGTTGTTAGCCTACCATTATTATCCAATTTAACTCTGAAAATGAAATCGTCCTCTTCAGTACTCTTCTATGAGAGTCTTTCAGTTACTTGCTGAGCATCGCCTCCTTCAATTTCCTTCATGTGCAACCTGTTCACGTAGTTTAGACAATCCTTAATCATGTGTCCTAGATTCTAAATACCACCATCTTCAAAAGCCATAAACTTGAATCCATGGCTAGGTTTTAATCGTGCGTCTTCCATTCTTTCTATAGCTTTCCCTTTCTCCTCGGTAATTCTCCTTTCACTTCTCTGCAAATACTACCATTCGACTCGAGTGAAAGGATGATTGTGAGAGGTCACATGTTACAAAACTGCGTTGGCTCCATCGATAAATTTAACCCAAATTCCATCTTTGCATCATGTTTTCGTAACCACATTTTTTCTTGTTTTTATTCTTTTCTTTTTAAAGCCCTCTTCAATGATATTATTATTGAAATGTGTGTCGGGTATTTCATTCTTCACTTTTGTGTTTCCCTGATTCGAGCAGACAAAATACTTCTCTATGATGGTTGCGTCTTTTTTACCTCTTTGTGTTGATTATCGCACCCCAAATCCCAATGCACTTGACTATTTTCGATATAAATCATGAAACTATGATAGTGGTTTTGCTCTCAAACCTGTGAAACAATCCGTGACATCAAATTTCAATAGGTCGCTTAAATTGGTGATAGAATCTGGTCCTACAAAATTGTATCTTTTCAATAACTCATTACATCAACTATTATATTGGTTTGTTCGCGTATTTTACAATTTTGTTCGGCTTTCATAAACAGTTGTTTAGTCAATGATAAATTTGTACAGAGAGGTACAATATCAAAATTTTTGATAACGAATCCTACAAATTAAATTTCAGACATTCAGCAAAATAGATTATTTATTTATTGAGTTACATCGTGTATTTAGCATATTACTTTTTGTGATAAAGTAAATTTTAAAACATAAAATATTCCTAATAAAATGCATGAAACTGAATTCTTGATGAATCATCTTACAAAGTTTAATCTTTTTACTTCATGTGTTCATACATTTACATCATTTATTTACTATGTTACTTCAAACGTTTCGGAAAATTTTAAAACACTTACATTTTTCCAACAAAGTGCATATAGCCAAATTTCTGACCTTGGAAATTGTCTATCAGAATATTCACGTTATTTCATGTGCTTATGCAGTTACAACCAGTGTTAATCATATTACCTAATATGTTTCAAAAAATTTAAAAACACCTATGTTTTCCCAACAAATTCCATATAACCAAATTTCAGACCTTGGGGAATTGTCCATTAGAATATTATCACGTTATTTCATGTGTTCATGCAGTTACATCCAGTGTTCATCATATTACCTCATATGTTTCAGAAAATTAAAAAAATACCTATATTTTCCCAACAAATTGCATATAACCAAATTTCAGGCCTTCGGGAATTGTCCATCAGAATATCATCGTGTTACTTCATGTGTTCATGCAGTTACATCCAGTGTTCATCATATTACCTTATATATTTCAGAAAATTAAAAAAAACACCTACATTTTCCCATCAAATTGCATATAACTAAATTTCAGACCTTGGGGAATTTCCCATCTGAATATCATCACGTTACATCATGTGTTTATGCAGTTACATCCAGTGTTCATTATATAACCTCATACGTTTCAGAAAATTATAAAACACCCACATTTTCTTCACATCATGCATATAACTGAATTCCAGATCTGGCAAAAAAGTTTTCGCAATATAAAAATGTTACTTTATGTGTTCATGAAATCACTTCATTCGTTAAACTTTATATACAAAATCAAAACCAAACCTGGATGTAAAATTATTGAATTTTCAAATTGAACGTATTCGGTGCTTTATCCTTCATACAAAACAATTTCACTGCCCTGAATTGCTTCATTTTCCATAGTTTATAACATTAACACCTTAGATCGTAGATTTCAACCATTAATTTCAATAATTTTGGTATTGTGATGAAAACATAGATTTGAAACTGTAAGACTCATATTACCTCGATGATTTCACCGTCGCGGATGGTAGAATCTTTAAATTAGTGGTTCATACCATATGAATACACAAAAACTCAGTTTATAGCACACATTCAAAGCAATTCTGACGCAAATCCGATGCGAAAAACTAATGATGAGATCTGAAGCAAATCCGATGCAGATCTACAAACCTGAGCTCAATCCGTTGATTTCAGAGGATTGATCGGCAATTTGCAATGTTAAATCCGCTTTGATCAGATTGAATTTCATAGGGATTTAGATTCCTTGATTTTGAATATTTTGTTTCCATAATATGGCAGTTGGCTGTCATCTGTGCTAGATTTTGGTCCCACTTTTTAGTTCCTCTCCTGTTTATTGCAGATCGGTCTCCAGTCTCACCATTTGCTATGGTGAGACTAGGGGTGGCAAATGGGCGGACAGGTCAAATATGGGTTGGGTAAAATGAGTAAATAAAAAATGGGTATGACCCATTTTATTACGGGTCAAAACGGGTCGGGTTGAAACCCGTTCAACTCGCGGGTTGAAAATTATTTAACTCATGGGTCAAAAAGGGGTAAACCCACGAGTTTCAACCCATATATGAACCTATATGGGTTTATGTATCAACCTATATGGGCAAAAACTCGCAGGTTTCAACCCATATATTGACCCACATGAGTTTATATATCAACACATATGGGTAAACACGTGGGTTTCAACCCAAATATTGACCCACATGGGTTCATATATTAACACATATGGGTAAACCCACAGATTTCAACCCATGTATTAACCCACATCAACCTATATGGGTAAACTTGCGGGTATGGATGAACCCACGGTCAACCCACAACCCAACCCGTCCAACCCATAATTTCCAACTAGCCATTTGACTCATTACTCATTTAACTCATCACTCATTTTACTTATACCCATACGGATTTAACCATAGACGACTTGTTTGACCCCACAAGTTACAGATCTATTTTATCACCCTTAGGTGAGACGGTTCTACATGAGTTTTTCTTTACAGTTATACTTGCACGGAGGTCGTAACAATGCTTTGAATTTAATTTGATCTCCAATCCGGTCGGCTAAAACGCGTTCAATGTGCATATTTGGTGCGTGTAAAATGCAAGTAGTTGGCAAATTCTAGTTGGGCATTGAATCTTTGAATTGTACTTGCTCTGTCCCAGGTATTTTTGTACTTGTCACTAATTATTTAGTAGACTTTATTATTTAGAAAAGTAAATTTTAAGTAATGCATAAATTAATATATTATCAAATGTGATATTATTAAAATTGTGTTAACATCTATTTTTATAATTTTTTTTAAAACATGTATAATTAAATATATTAATAATTAAAATTAGTTGTGATTAATATAAAAAATTTAAAATTTGTAAAAATAGTTGGGTCCAAAAAAAAAGAGTATAATCAAACGAAAAGGACGATGACTCCAGATATCATAATAATGGACAAAATCTTACCAATTTACTTTCAACAAAGGCCAAAGCTATGAACTACAACACTCAAGTACTCAACGGTGTATGCTTTTCTCAAGCATCCTTTTCATTTTTCAGGACCTTATTGGCCGGGAATCGGACAAACAATTCATAAAGAGTCGTCCCATTATGGGGAACTTTTGTAGCATTTGGTCGTAATTAGTTGGAGGGGTGAGTATTTACAGTTAATTAAGGGCTGTCGATATTTTTTTCTAGGAACCATATGTATATTTACTAAGCTGTTGCTCCCTCAGTCACATTTCAAATTGCACACTTTAATTTTTAGTAGTTGGATTGAAAAATATTTTATTCTTAAAATCTTTCATTAAAAATAATTAAAATTTGTAAAAATTTGATATTTTGTAAATATATGTTATAACGAATCTAATAATTTATTAAACAATAGTATGTATACTTATATACCAATTTAATTTTAGATTTAAAGTTAAAAAATTTGACTAAATGAATAGTTAAATTACCGTTTAAAATGGGAAAGCAAAAGTAACTTCAATATGTATTTTAGTAATAAAAAATAGGTGAAAACTGAACAAAAGAAAGAATCTCCACCCCATGTGTTAATTCTGTTAATCCAAACTAATCGATCAGACATAATCTTTAGCTGCTAGGAATTCTTTTGGAGGCAACAATGTTGTCTCAAAGATCGCTCTTGTAATGAACTATGTTTTTATACAGGCTTGGGGGACCTTATTTAATCCCCATCTTTCCGGTGTTTTATTTATAAAAAAAAAGGTGAAATCGAGTCAGCAGTTCGTTTAGAGTTCGGGACGAAATCGAGTCACTCATACAGTATTTTAGTTAAACTATATTATTTTATGAGTTTGAGTTCCCAAAAGGCGATCAATTCGGCTCGTTCTCAGCTGCCCAGGCCGCATCGACACCACAGCCATAACCGGAGAGGTAAATCACAGAACTTCCGGGTCAAACACATGGCCCTCAAATATGTTCGGTGCGCACAATGAGTTCCTCCACTGGAGAAACTCCCACACTGCCGCTGTCGAGATTCGAACCCGCGTTCCCAAGGGAATTAGGTCATGCACCCAACCACTTGGCCGATCGTGTGGGTGTTATTTTATGATTTTGAGTCGTGTTCGAATTGTTTGCTAGTATGTAAATTTAATAGGGATAAGTGTCAATATAACCCTAACTACTTGGGTAAGTGTCAATATAACCCTATGATAATTTTTAGTGCAAATATAACCCTAACTAGTTAATGAAAGTGCCAATATAACCCTCAGACCCCATTTCCGGCATTGACTCTAAGTAAATTGACCAAAATACTCTTTGGGCTAACTCTGAAATTAGTGTACAATTTTACCCTCATAGTTCGCCGAACCGCCGCCAGAACAGGTAGGGTTGTATCAGCACATTATGCAATCTTATTGGATTATATCAGCACATTCTTAATGTTTGTAGGGTTACATCACCACATTTCTATTGTTGTAGGGTTATATCAGCACATCATTAAAACTTATAGGGTTATATTGGCACTTTCACTAACTAGATAGGGTTATATTTGCACTTTCGAATATTGAAAGGTTATATTGGTACTTATGTCAACTAGGTAGGGTTATAAAAATACTTTTTCAATTTAATAAAGTTGTAGTATCCCCTATGTTCCATTTTTTAGCAATATTATTCATTCATTTATGGTGTCTCACACAAAGGGGTGAGACTCCCTTTTGACTCACATAACAAAGTAGGGTGAGCCTTCCACTGTAGCTCCACTCTTGTGGAGGCTCCCCACACCTAAGATGGTGTATTATGAGACTTTGAAGCCATAATAATACAACTCCGAGAAGGAATCAGGTTGCACTTGGTCGGGTACATGACCCTGACCACTTGGACAATCCAAGTGGTTTTTCTTATTTATAACACTAACACATAAACAAAGGGACCAAAGCACCTGAACCCGATGACCTCAGCCCTTATTAAAGTAAGGGAAAAATTGCCCATGTGTTCAGCCAGTATGATGACCCGGTTCAGATGGACCAAACCCGCATCCACCACATTGGGCAAATCTGAACCACGGTTGATCTCCGTCGTTTGCAACGTTTCCGCCGATCACCTCACAGGACCCAGGACAAAATTCCAGTAAGTTGGCCCCCTGCCGGCTAGCAGAAACTAACTTAGAGTACAATAAAATTACGGAGCTGAATCGGTGCAAAAGTCACAAAATACCATATCTGGAAAAGTCAGCCCAACTAAAGTAGGAAAAATCAACATATGTTTAAATGATGTCCCGGTTCAACCATTATAGATCTCAACCCGCCACCACCCAAAGCATATGTTCATTTCAGCCCAAAAATGATGACCCGATTAAGATCTATAGTAGATCTGAACCCGCCATCACCCTAATCGGACGGATCTGACCCGCGATTGGATATTTTCATCTGTGACGTTTCCGCCGGTCACATTAGAGCAGAGGGTTCCATTTTTATTTTATCGGATCTGGGCTGAGCCAACCAACGGTTGAGCCGTGCGCCACCACTAGCGGTTGCGCGCCTCCTCCATCTTCTTTGCACCACCTCTCACGGCCGTGTACCGCCTTCACCGACTTGTGTCGCTTCCGATGAGTATGCGCCTCCTCCATAATAGGTGCACCACCGTGCGAGGGCCGTTGTGAGAACACCGTCGTGCGAGGGACGCTATGAGAACACCTTCGTTCGAGCGCTAGTTCTGCGCGAGGGTTTCTTCTTCTCCATGCGAGCGTCACTGCTCTTCCAGTGCTCGACCGAGTGTTTCTGGTACGACCTCCTTCTTTGACGAAACGTTGTCTTCTTTGTCGTCTGATTCATTGCACCTTCGCGGGCAATTTCAGATCTACTACTAGAAAGGGAAATTACAGCTAACTACAACTAAAAAGAGGGGGGCGGACCGCAGGATCCGGTGGCGGCGGCGGCCCCCGAACTAGGGTTTGTTTTCGGCGAGGGTGTGGTAGAGAGTTTTTTCTAGAGAGAGAGGGTGTATTATTGAACTCGACCGATGGATTCGATGGTTAGGTGGAAAAAGGAACACTTCCTCCGTTCTAGTTTAAACTGTAAAAGAAGAAATGAAGTCTCGAAAGTTAACAACATGTGAAATGACATAATTGCACTTCCTCATAATTTTCTCGTCTGAAATAATGACCGCTAACACCAACCATCATGCATATTTCCACTATCCATCATTGCGTCTAACCCAAATAATCACAATATATAGTGGCAACGGTGAAGAGCAGAGATGGTGGTGATGATTCAGACCAACTCCAGTGGAGACCATGAATACCAGCTATGATGGCGACGATGAACAGTGGAGACGTGGTGATGGTGAAGGTCAACTCTAATGGCGGCGAGGAAGGGCGGAAGTGGCAGCAATGCTGAAGGGAAGACAAAGCGGTTGGATATTTTTTAGGATTTTCAGGGATTGTCGATTCCCTTTAAAAATATATATACTAGCGAAAGAAGGAAGGTGAAAATTCATATTAACATACAATTAGGATTTTTTCTTTCGCACCAACTGAATTTATATACTGAAATAAATGAGAGTTTTATTTGTAAGTTTCTATTTTTAATAAGGATAATATTGTCCTTTTGTTATCCACACTTCTCCTAAAGTTTCTAAATTTGAAAAGTGTGCAACTTATAATAGGATGGACAAAAATGAAAAATGTGTAAGTTAAAATGGGATAAAGGAAGTACAAAATTTTTAATAAAATACTATTTCTTTATAAAGTATGAATTTTAATATATTTGTTGTTTAAAAAGACATTAAATCAATTCATTTTAATAAAAATAACTAATGTAATGTTATCATTGTAATATAATTAAATATTTAAAAATTATTGTAGCACTTACAATCTTAATAAATTGGATATAAATGTGCACAATTCATATTTTAACCTAGTCGAGATGATTTGTTCGCAAGGTATTGAAAGAGAAATTTGGGGCACACCCCACTCCATGCATGTAATAGGCCTTTTGGGCCGTCCACTAAACCGGAAAAGTATCCTAATGCTATACTTTTTGCTTTACAAACTTTTTGCTTTATAAACTTTTTGCTTTATAAAAAACCCAACGTTTAGCGGCACCAATTCAACCAACTTTGAGTCCTTTTGTTTTTGTTTATAATTGCATCTTTGACGTTTTTTATTATAGGATATCTCCTGGGATTCACCTACTCCAGTATTCAGATATATAACTGCTGAAAATTGTACTCCAATCCAACTAACACCATCAATCTTGACCTAAGTATCTTTGTTGGTTATTTGAATAATTTGTTGAAGTACATACTCCTCACGTTTCTAAATAAACTATACATTTTCTATTTTTGTTTATCCCTGATTAAATTGTAATGGATCTGAAATTGCCAAATCCAGCCACTTTGACCAAGATTGAAAAGACTGGAATTCCTCTGGACCCTCCAATATTTACAACAATTAAGGATGATTAATTAGTAAAGTGGGTCAGCCACTTTACACGCGTCCGTCAGTTTGTGGCGGGCGCGAGAAGCAAATTTGAAATTCCCAAACGCCTGCCCGAGCTCACATGAATCACAGTTAATCTCTCAACGCTCAATTATTGCTCTCCCAACGCTTTCATCTGGCTTCTCAAATACTCTATTCAATGCTTCATCATCTGCTCATCTCTCTCATTTCTTACTCAAAACTCACAGTCTCTCCTCTCTTCTCTCTCAACCTTGAAAACCTTAGCAGCATCTACTCTTTTTCTATTTTGTTCTTCTCTGAAACTCTGTGTTTTTTGTGTTGCTTTCGTTGATCTGATCTGATTTTATCACAACTTTTTGGTTCCGATCTAGGATTTTTATGAGTTGTTTGGGGGTTTGGAAAACTAAATCGATTTCTTATCATTTTAATGGCAATCACAGCTTTATAAGGCTCGATTAGGGTTTTGCTGGGTGATTTACAGATTGTTGAACATATATTATTGCTCTTTATGATCTGGGTTCCGAATCTTTGTTTTCCTCGTGTTGGATCCGTGAGATTAGCTACTTTTCTTCGATTTTGTTGTTCAAAACAGAATGAATGTAGTGATTTTTTTTATGGTCATGTCATAAGTCACTGATGTTAGGGTTGTGATTATTGCTGCTGATGTTCATTATTTTTGGCGGATTTGTTATTTGGTATGCATGCTCTTGCTGCTTGGCTCAATTTTTATCATATTGTGCGTTTATTAAGCCTAGATTAGGGTTTCAGTTGTTCATTTTGGGGATTTTTAAAGATAAAGCTTTTTTTTGGAGCTAGGGTCTGGGTTCTTCTGCACAAATGTGATAAACATGTGCTGGTTTTCTGATGTATTCAGTCATTTAATTAGAGATTGATGTTACGGTTGTCACTTTTTCTGGTCATATTCATGCATTTTTCCAGATGTATTACTTGTTCATGGTCTTGCTGTTTTGATGGGTATGACTTGCCTTCAATTGTGGGGACTGTTGGACATGAACATTATTCACTTTGAGTAGGCTTTGGGTTAATGTTTCATTGTTTTCTATTAAAGGCATGTGATGCTGTAATAGGGGATGTCCTGTTTGTGTGTTGATTATCATTTCAGATGTTTTGTTTGTAGATTATCCTCTTATCCCTTGTGTGTTGAACATCCTCTATGCTCTTTGTGTGTAGATTATCCTCTGGTACTGTGTTTGTGTTGAATATTCTTTTTCATGTGTATGTCCTAATTATACTCTGTTATATCTATGCGTTGAAGTTGTCCTTTACCACTTAGATTCACATGAATCCTGGGATACCCCCGTGGCCACACATTTTAGCCCTATTCCTGAAGTTGTCCTTTACCACTCAGATTCAGACTCCTTCGCTGAAACCAAAGAAAAGCCCCCTGATTCTGATGAAACACAACCCCCTTCATTCAGATGAATTTGATTCAGAATCTTAATGTGATCCCCATCCTTCAGTATACTTCAAGGGTAATAAATACCCTAAGTATGGCGAGCCAGGTTTCTTTGAAACTGGGGTTGCTCTATTCCCTGGTAGCTGGCCCAAGTATGTGCCTAAAAGTGATTCAACGGATGAAAAATAGTTTCATTATTCTCAAGTCTGTAACTCAACAGTTTCTATACATTACTGAATTTATTTTTTTTATTTGGTTAATACATACTAACCTTTTTCCTTTGAATGCAACTTTGTGTATACAGTGTGAATATTGTTGCTTTTGACAGCAACTTTGTGATTTTGTGATGTTTGTGATAGCTTGTGTGTTACTTGTGTTTGCTTGGTATATGAATATGTGTGTTGTTTATTTTCAAATATGCAGCCTTGTTTTTGTTATGAACCTAGCATGGCACATTTCATATATGGGGCAATAATGGAGCAGTAAATTTTGATGCATGTTATGTGGGTTATATATGCATTCATGCAGTGTTAGTCACCAGACATACCTGATCTTAGCAGGGCATTTATTTACTCATATCCTAGCTAATATGTTTGTGATTGTTGTGTATGTGCTGGTTGAACCCATGATTGATGATGTAGTTGTGATGAATGAAAAAAACATGCAACCATACTTATTAGTTGTTAAACTGATCTGATCTTGGTGGGGCATGATGTGATTAAACCCAACTCTAAAATTATTTGTGTAATTGACCATGTTCTAGTTGTTAGCCACCTATGATGATACTTTACTTGTACACTTTGGCAGCAATCATGGTTTTTTAAAACACTTGGATGACATCTCTGTATTGTTTGTCCCTTTGTTGTTATATATGTGTGTGCCTTGTCACCCGGTTGTTGTTTTAAACATTCTGGATTAACCTTTTTGCCTCATAATCATAACCATATTTTTAAAACAAACTTTTTAAAAAAGCTTCATACAAAAGGGAGTTAAGCCCTCCCAGCTTTTACAATGTTTCCCTATAAATATACCTTAACAAAAATACCTTGTATGTTTACCCTCGACGGGAATCTAGAAGCACAGCCCTATAAAACTACATAGGCATTGCATTTCTACACTAACTCCATACTGATTAGCAAATCTTGTATATTCATGGTTCTGCCAATAGCCACTGTGTGTTCCAAACAAACCCGTATCGACTTAGAATCCACAATTAGATTGTGGGGTAGCAAACCAACTCTTTTTAGCCTTTCCTTTCCTATTTGTGTCTGTTTGAACTCATTACCACCCCTGCATTTCATGATTTTGACCATAACACATTGCAAACTTAGGAATATCTTGTCAATAACCCCAGATCCTCCCTCTCAAAAGCATCATACACAGCCTGTAGTAGTCCATCTAGGTTTTAACTAGGGTTTTGCTGTTGTAAACTCTGAATTGAGGCAAAAAAAAACTCAAATTCAGAATGCTAAGATCGGGTGATTTGGATGGTTGGCACACTAACGGAATATTGAAACCATCTGAGGTGGTTGCAACTAAAAATTTAGGATCATTTGCAAATATGTGGGTTGGGGCATTATCTTGTTGTATGAAAATGTTTTTGTTTGCCCAAACTAGCCATTTTGCCTTGATTTCTAGTATGAGTTCATTGATAAGCTTGTGTCTAATGATATCTTGGGTGATGGATGTTATGGGTGTAAGCATCATGGTTCCCCTTGGTCTATTTGCCGTGGTGTACTTGGCTCCCATCAAACATTACATTGCCCTCTATGTTAAAAAATGGTCTCTACACAGCACATAAAAACATGAGTTTTGGTATGTAATGCTTGCTTTGAGTGGTTTTATATGGTTCTAGTTCATTGAAACCAAGAATATACCTCGTTGTAGCCTCTGTGATGTAGAACCACTTTTCGTCGATGTGTATAATATTGTGCATGTTCTTGAAATGCAAGTTGCACTCCAGTTTTCTTAAGCGACATTCCAGCCCTGATTCTTTGCATGTTGTTGTTAGGCATGGATGTACTGCATTTGAGTGGCTTCTGATCTCCTTGCTAGCTATTGCTCTCCGTATGCTACTTTTCCCAACATGCAGCTTGGATGTTGTGCTTCGATATGTGCACCTGAACTTTAGTGGCAATGCCATTAAGGCCTCAAAGTCGATGGGTATCTTGCTTCTTCCACAACGCCCATGTCTTCTCGAATGGGTGCACACAGTCTCTCCGTTTTGAAGCTACTGCTTCACCCGCACCCAATTTGTGCTGATGGTTCTAACTGAGACTGACCATCTTTCTACTGCCCCGACTCTCCGCTGGTTCTCAATCTGCCCATTTTTTATGTGTTGAAGGAGATAATGGGCATTCTCTTGCCTTTGTTCATTTATAAGGTTTCGCACTACCACATCCCAACTTGCTCGATGATGAAGATGAAAAAGTGGCGGAATTTCAATTTTCTGATATTAAGAACTGGCCAAAAAAAATTGAGAGCACTTTTTTTAATTTGTAGGGTGTAAATGGGTGCTGTAATAAATGCCCCTATTTATAATTGAGGTTGGGATTTTTTAAACTTTGTGAACAGTTGACAAAAAGTGTAAAATTGCTCCAAAACAAAACAAAAAACTTGGAGCCAAAAGTTAATTTTTGGAGGGAATAATCAGAGATTCAGAAGGGATTAGCATTGTTTCCTGTGTACTTTTTCGTCTGTAAGTTTTCCCTTTCTCAGTGTACTTTTTTCAGCTTTTTGGACTCAAATCAGTCCTTGTTGGCCTGTTCAATTTTGCAACCATATTTTCTCTTTCTTCAATTTATTCAGGGACAGAGGAAGTACAATGAAAGAATGCAAATAGAGGTAAGACATAGTGAGTATACACTAATTACAAATATTACTGTTTTTTTTGTTCCAGTCCAAAATATTCACTTACTTTATGATACTATTATTTGTTAAATTTGATTGTATATTTGAATAAGCATGTGAGAAATGACATTATCGTATATGATATTGCTAAATTCATCGTGACGAATGGTTCTAAATATCAAATTTTTATTAGTTGTTATCATACGTAATGGTCAAACAGGTGATTTAAACAGTGTGCAATGATTGAGGGGTGATTTGGACTAGGACTGAGGGAATATTTTTTTAAAAAAAACATTATACTAAAAAACAATTGTTTGAGTTTTCAAATAGAAAATCTAATACGATCGTGTGACACGCTACAATAGCATTTAAAAAAAAAACTCAAGAAGCATAATAGACATCCACATTTCATTATTTTCTTTTCTTGAGTGGGTACTATAATTGTAGCACAATAAATGTTAGGTACGGTGATGAACCTTGTACTATATAATCATGGTCATTGATGATCATCTTTTAGTGAGAATGTGTGAATTATGAAATGAAAAATAATGTGTGTTTTGGTCGACTCGATCAGCCCATTCTCGTTACACACGCAAATGTCGCGCTTACAGAAGCAACGAAATTGCTCCTATCGTGGATCAACGTTACAAAGTCATGGCTGCTGAATCCTGCTGTCGGTGTTATAGATCTCCATTTGCCTTACATAAATAAAATAATATTACTCCATCTGTTTTGTTATTTATCAACGCACTTACTATAAATAAATATTTCTTTTACTTGGCACCATTTTCTTTCTTGAAAAGATTCCTTCAATTTCATTCACTCTTTCTACCTTCAATTTCATTTATTTATTTATTTTACCTAAATCCAAACCCATAAACATATAATTAGATAAATAGAAAAACAGATAAAGTACTTAACATTTTAATATTTAAGTATTAAACTGACAAATATGGAGTGTGGACACCCCGATTAGACAAAATTAGACATCCCCGTTCCCTAACTGGGTCAGAGCTTCTGACGCGGCGACGTCACGTGATTCGTCATAAATTCTCAAACAAACCTGAAGATCCAACTTTTTTTAAATAAAAAAATCAACTTGAAGATCCAATTACTAATTAGCATGGAATTTGGGACTGTTCATGTAAATGAAATCATGTTTCCACAGTAAAATGAATTGGTAATATATATAGTTACTCCATATTTTTTCTTAAGTTTCACACACTTACAATTTTTGTATGTTTTTCTAAAATTATCACCTTTCTTTATATGGCAAAAAGTACATCATTCTCAACCACTCATTAAACTGTTTACTCTCATCACTCAATTCCCTCCACATATTTCAACTTACAAAACAAATAACACTTAAACCTGTGGTACAAACATAGTGAAACGGAGGGAGTGTGTCATTTTCGATAGAGCTATTTTGAACTACTACTCCCTCTGCCCCACTTCTTTTTGCACAATTATTTTTTGCACGATGTCCAAGACACATATTTGACCGTTAATATCTTTACCTATGTATAATAACGGCAAATAAAAATTTAATATTTAAAAACTACTTGTTCCAACGATTTGAACAATATCATATACGATAATATTGTTATTCATATAGCTATTCAAAAATGCGGTTGAAATTTGATAGGGAATATTGTGCAAAAAGAAGTGGGACAGGGGAGTAAATTAGATGAGCAAAGTGCATATATAATCTTACATAATTCACGAAAGTGCACATATAACCCTGTGATAATTGAAATTGCAAATATAACCCTAAATAGTTAGTTTATGTGCAAATATAACCTCTTCCGGCAACTTGAGGCCGAATTATGTTAAAGAGACAAATTTTTACCCCTCTATAAAAAAAGACAATTTAACATTCATACCCCTGACCTAACTCAATCATCTTCTTCTTCTTTCCAGCAGTTCTTCAACTCATTTCTTCTTTTCCGATATCGGCCTCGATCCACCGGAAAATTCAACTTGCCACCACACTTGTTGCCGAGTCTACCCAAGAGCCACCAGGTTGACCCTCCGCCGCAAGCCATTAGGTCGACCCACCAAGGTCGTCAATCTCCAATTCAAATCTGGCGCCGGTTCTTCATCCACCCACAAATCTCTCCCCGATGATCTTGAGCACCTCATCGTCCTCGATCTGAACCCCAACGTCTTCCCGCCGCAGTCTATTAGGGGGGTGAGTTTTGAAGATGTGGGCTTCTGGGGTCTCCTTCCACTCGATGGTGGCAGCAAAGTTGTCGCCGAGAATGACCGTCGGCGATGAGGGCTTGGTGTGGTGAAGCTGAGGCTGGGGGTTGTGGTGGTTTGGGTATGAAGGTGTTTGGTAGGTGTAATCGTGATGATTTGCACCGCCGTGGTAAAGCTCTGGTGGGTGGTCGAAGTCGGTGCGGCGTCGGGTGTTAAAATGGGGCTTCAGGGAGACCATTGATGGAGCTAGATAGCTTGATTAGAGATGTTGAGACCATCGTCGGGATTATTTTGAGACGGAACGTCCCTTCCTTGTCGGCGTGTTCATCTGGGTCGATGTTTCACCGTCGGAGAGTACATATCAATTTATGGGTTCATCTGAACTAATTTTCCTTAGTTTGCTTGTTCAAACGTGTTCTTGGAACAAATGTGGTTATGTCTGTCAGGTGTCAACAGAAAACAAAACAAGTGGATTGTTTTGCTCTTCTCGTCGGGTGGTGGCGGGGGTGGCTAGTCAGTGGTGACGGGGGTGGAAGGTGGAGGGTTAGCTAGGCAGTAGTGGGGGTTAGGCAGTGGTGGCAGGATGACTGGTGGTGGTGACGGGGTTGGAAGGTAGTGGAGAGGCGAGGCTGGGTGGGTGGTGGGGCGGTAGCAAGCTAGTGGTGGAGGAGGTGGTAGCAGAGGTGGTGGAGGTATGGGGCATTTTCGTCTTTTAACTTTTAGTATTAGGATGAAAGGGTATTTTGGTCATTTTCTATCGGTCAATGACCGGAAATGTCCAGTCAATGCCGAAATATGGTCTTTAGGGTTATATTTGCACTTATGTAAAGTAGTTAGAATTATATTTGCACTTAACATTATCTCGTGATTATATCTGCACTTTCTCAATTATATAGGATTGTATTTGCATATTTCCCAAATTAGATTGAACTGAATAAGTGTAATGAACAATGTAATAATATGATTGAGTTAATCTATATTTCATCAAGTCAGGTTAGAACTTATAGATTGAGTTGTAACTTAACTCCTCTCGTACATCAAATATTAGTTGTGTTTACAAATTGAGAAAAGTGTATATATACACCCTATATAATTGATGAAAGTGCAGATATAACCCTGCAATAATGAAAGTACAGATATAACCCTGCGATAATTGAAAGTGCAAATATAACCCTGGTCAGTCAATGCCGGAAATAATGGCTTTAGGGTTATATTTGCACATATGTATAATAGTTAGGGTTATATTTTCACATATGTATAATAGTCAGGATTATATTTGCACTAAAAAACAACTCAGAATTATGTTTGTATGTTCTCCAACATATATGGTTATATTTGCATATTACCCTTACAAATTTAGACCTTGATGCCTCACGTGCAATAGTGTTATTTATCCTGCATGACAGAAAGGTATAAGTTGAATTACAACTTAACCCCTCGTGTGTAAACATAGAAAGATTAGATATCAACTTAGCCCTGTGCTAATGTAGACTGAAAGGTGTACAGAATGAGGTCAAAAGCTTCCCTATCACGTAAAATATGAAACGTGTTAATCAGTGATGCGTTGATATCTCAATGATAATGATTTTAGGCAAAGTCTTGGGAAAGACGGTCTTTCCATAGGCTTATGGAAAGACGGGGTTTGATTAGAATAATAAAAGGTAAAAGGTCTTAGTTGCAATATTAAAGTTTTAGTATGAAACATATAGTAGTTATAAAATTTATAACCCGGTTCATGCAATCCAAAAATTTTATCTTAATTTCTTCTAATTTACACTTTAAACCTTCGTCTTTCCATAACTTATGGAAAGACCGTCTTTCAAGAGACGGACTCATGATTTTAATATATATGATTATAAATTAAGAGTTTATCTTTTAAAATACGGTAATTCCATAAGTTATGGAAAGACCAACATTTAAATTTTAAATTAAAAGAAATCAAAATAAAATTTCTGGGTCACGATTGATTGGATCAAAAACTTATAACTACTATTAATTGCATAATAATTTTTAAGTCCCTTACCTTTCTATAATTTTAATTCAACCTGAAAAGATGATTTTTCATGAGATTTTCCATAATTTAAATTGTAAGAGGAATATAATTCTAAAATTTATAAGGAAATTAATATATATAATCTACTTTACAAGGAAATCTAATTTATAAGAAGACTACCATCTACAATATTTTCTACAAGGAAAGAATTTGTATTTTCTTAATACATGCCAAATTGCAAACTCAATCCGTGCAAACGTAGATAAAAAGATGGACACGATAGGATCACACCAAAACATTGAGAATGTATTATACTCCCTCCGTTTGACATAATAGATTTAGGTTATTGGATTAATTTGAAGAAAATGAGAGATTGAAATTGAATGTAGAAAATAAAAAGTTAAATGAGTGAATGAGGTTGTAGTTATCTTGCCAAAAATAGAAAGTATGTCATTTAAAAAAAATATCTCAATAAGGCAAGTGTGTCACTTTTAGTGAAACAGATGGAGTATTAGATTTTGAGTTGTGATATTACATTAGATTTACGAACCAAAATATTAAGAATGTATGTCCACTAAATTAATTTTGAGTTGTGATATCATATTTGATTTAAGAACTTCTGGCATAAAATCATAATTACTCTTTGGAGTTGATTCATGGACCTGTATATTGAGTTATGGTTTGGTACACAACTAATGTGAGGCCCTACAACTTTTATAAGATTGTTATTATATAAAATATTACCACTCATAACTTGTAAACAACTCAATTCATAAATTATAAACATCAAAATTGTAAAATCTTAAATTATAAGTAGAATTATTAGTTACACAAAATCTTGTGTGACACCGCCTCACAGCAAAATTAAGGATTAATGTACAATATTATGAAGTTTAACTAGAGATAGGGTTATAAATATAATATAAGAAAGTTTGGGAGAGGAAGGAGAAATCTGGTTGAAAATACCAATTTCTGGGCGGAGCTGGGCACAAATAATTGGAAAATTAATGATTCCGATTCATAAGAATCTCGCAAGTCAAGAATTCGGGTCAGAGAATTTTGCAAAATAATTTTTTCCCTCATTTTCGCACAATATGCGAGTTTTTACAGCAGACTTAATGTTTCATGTTTAGCACTTGATGTTTTAACCAAACCCTGTGATGTTTTTTCATAAGCCATTTTTTTCATTTAAATAATGTGTTTTAAAGTTAAATTTTGATCTTTTATTGTAAATCTCGTGTTTGCATGTTGATTTTTTGACACTATATACATGTTGACACTAGTTAGTGATATTTTATTATCTTAAATTATAATTTATAATTTTTACTTTCATTTTGATTGATGTGTTGGTTTTTCAATGAGTCCTTTTAAAAATTGTTATTGATGTATCTTTTTTTAAATATTTTTAATTTTATTTTGTGTATCCTTTGATGTTTTAAGGGTGTGAATTAGTGTTTAAAATTTTAATAGTGATGTTTTATTTTTTCGATATCAGTGTCACATTTTGACGCGACACTTGATATTTTGAATTTTATGTGTATCTAATTTTTTTAATGTGTTTTTAGTGTATTTGTTGGATGTTTATCTATTCTAATTTAATGTGTATTATATATTTTAGTTTTTTTATTTGATGTTTTAACTATATTTATTTTGATGCATTTTTTAGTGTTATCATTTGATGTTTATTTATTTTAATTTGATTTGCATTTTTAGTGTTTATATTTTTTGCTTAACTATTTTTAATTTAATATATTTCTGTGTTTTTACTTGGTGTTTAGCTATGTATATTTGATGTATAATCTAATGTACTTTTAGTATTTTTATTTCATGTTTAACTATTTCAATATGGTGTCTATTTTAGTACTATTTGATGTTTGATTAATTTAATTTAATATTTGAAGATTTTAATTTGATGTGTGTTTTTATTATTTTAATATGATGTTTAAATATTTCTAATTTTATGTATGTTTTTGATATTTAATTCCATGCTTGAATATTTTTATTTAATATATTAGTTTTTTATTTGATTTTTTACTATTTTAATTTGAGTTGTCTCTTGAAAGACGGTCTTTCCAAAAACAATGGAAAGACCAAGGTTTAAACTGCAAATTAGAATAAATGAAGATAAAAATTCTGGGATGCTTTAATTGGGTAATAAACTTTATAACTACTACAAGTTGCATAATAAATTTTTAATATTACAACTAAAATTTTTTACTACCTTTTACTATTCTAATTAAGCCCCGTCTGTCATAAGCCTATGGAAAGACGGCCTCTCCTAAAACTTTGCCTTTTAATTTAATGTGTTTTTAAAATTTATTTGATGTCTAACCATTTAAATTTTATTCTTCTTTTTGGTGTTTTCCTTTTGAAATTTAAAATAGAGTATGTGCCCATATGAACCTATATTTTGGTCGAAAGTGCCAATATGACCCTGTAAAGTCTAAAAGTGCGATTATAACCATATTATTTGCATGAAAGTACTAATATAACCCTGAGAACCTTAATTTGGGTAGAGTTTTGTGAATTGGCTATTATAAACCTGTTAAAAAATAAAAATTAAGAAAATATGAAAGGACAATTATGCCTCATTATCCATCACCACAAAAAAAAATCCCTTTTTTTTCTTTTCCTTCTTCTCGATTCCATGAACCTCTCTTATCTTCTCGATTCCATTTTTTTGTTCTTTTCCTTCTTCTCTCTTCTCGATTCCATCGATTCCTTCTTCTGGCGTAGGTCTCTCTTATCTCTCCATTTTCTTCTTCTTTGGGTAGCATCAAGCTTCAGGGGAAGTGTCGTCGAAGGGCATTTGGACGTCGAGAAGAGACCTTCCTCACCAGAGAAGTGGATTCCATCGATCATGGTTAGGGATTCGGTGTGGGGGTGATAATGATGGAAACCTCCTGGGGCTCGTTGAAAGGGTCGTGGGTGGTAGCGTGGTTGATGATGTAAGGGAGGAGGAGGGTTCTAGCGGTTCTCAGGGTGAGATCTTCGAGGTGCGACGGCATCGATGGCGAAGTCAGGGCGGGGTTGGCTAGGGTTCACTGGAGTGGCGCCGCTCTAGTTTCCGATAAGGTAGAGAATGAGAGTGGCGTTCCTTGCCCTTTCCTGACCATTTCTTGTCTACAAACAAATTACACCAAATTTTCTGATTGTTAGTAATTTTTGTGTATTGGTGAAATGAAGATCGGTGAATTTTTTGTGAAAGTTAGAGAATGAGAGTGCTGTTTAGGATTGTGTTTCCACGCATCTTGAGTGGAAATCAGTTCATATTCGTACTCTTTTTTTATTTGGTGTGTGTTTGTGTGTGTTATCACTGATTTTCAACTTATTTTCACTGATTCCCACTCAAGATTCCGGCGCTATAACAGTGTCGTAGTACTTGTTTTGTCTGGCGAAACTCCATATTTCGACTGGTGGTGGCGGTGGTGGTGGTGGAACAGGCGGAGGTGGTGCTGAAGGTGGTTTTGAAGATGAAGAAGAAGAAGAACCTTATGGGTATTCTTGTCTTTATATTTTTAGTTTTAAAAGTAGGGATATTTTAGTCCTTTTGTATTTGGTCAATGCCGTATCAGAATAGTGCCAAAAGATTATATCGACACTTCTGATGCAAAAGATAGGATTATAATCACACTTTCAAACTTCATATGATTATATTAACACTTTTTACCAAAACATAACGTACCCCTTTAAAATATTTAGTTTGATGTTTTATCAATTTCACTTTA
Organism: Rubia yunnanensis; assembly: GCA_037428765.1. Taxonomy (NCBI): domain Eukaryota; kingdom Viridiplantae; phylum Streptophyta; class Magnoliopsida; order Gentianales; family Rubiaceae; genus Rubia; species Rubia yunnanensis. Next base: position 134,068,938 of record CM075062.1, read on the forward strand.
TTTTAATTATTTTAATTATGATGTATTATGATTATGATTCAATCAGCAAATCTGAAAACTGGGCCATATGTGATCAAAAAAGACACCAGGTCATCTTATATTAAATTGACCCATTTCGAAGAGACTTGACCCTGTTTCGACCCGATTCAAAGATTTATCATCTTGATTCCAATTGACCCACCGGCGATTAAGCGGTTAAGCCCTTGTTTCGACCCGATTCAGACCAACGATTCGCCGGACGAGTTCTGCAAATGAACTCTGTGCCTCGATTCACCGGGAGCTCTGTACGTTGGATTCGCCGGACGGTTGCGTCGTATTACAATCTCCGACGGCATTGCTCCACCGGTAATCAAATTAAGATTGTTGACTCGAATGAAACCCGACAGCCCGGAAGTTGATTTTGACGACGATGACGGCCAAAACTGACGGATAAACGAGGCTGAAACCATCTGAACCTTCTCGGTCCCGTAGAATCACGGTTTAGCCGTCGTGCCTGCACAAATCCATCTCATTGCGATTTCGCCGTCGAATCAGAATCTTCGGCGTCTGCTCCCACCTCCGCATCATTTTGCTTCGAACGGTTTTTCATCGACGACGAAACTCACCGTTGAAGTCTGCTCCGGTCCTTCAACACATCCCATGGATTGAATATTTGAGTCGCCGGAGAAGGAGGCCGGCGAGGGTTATTGGTTTTTCCCAAATATTTGCAAAATGATCCTTGAAGTTCTTCTTGTATTAAAATAACGACCCCGAAAAATACTAGTTCTATATCTACCCCCGAATTTTAAGCAATCCATTTTATATATCTTTTATTTGCAACTTGCCCCTCATTTTATTAGACCTTACGAAATGAACTCTATTAGATAATAAACACTCTGTACTATAAGAGCCAGTTTGGACAACAAATATAAAAATATTAGGGCAAAATACTGATATTATCCTATGTTTTGGATGTTTGTGCTAATATGACTCTGTGAAGTTGAAAAGTGCTATTGTAGCCCTATGTTTTGCATCAGAAGTGCCGATATAACCCTGTGGCACTATTCCGACATTAACTTAATAATTTCCGGCTTTGACCAAACCTAAAATGACTAAAATATCCCTAGTCTTAAACCTAATAATATAATGACTAAAATACCCCTACATTCTTCTTCTTCTTCATCACCTCCGCTGCACCACAACCTCCACCGCCGCACCACCACCTCCACCGCCACACCACCACCTCCGCCGCTTCCATGACAGATTAAAATCAACAACAATTCCATTGAATTTTCCTACTTCAGAATGCCAAAAAGAATGACTTAGTTCAGTTATTTGTACAAATAGGGAATCTCAATCGAAGCACCAAACAATGCTAAAGAACTTACCACCCAACACCACCACCAAGAAGCAAGCAATCTCAAATGATATGAAAACTTACCAAATAATGCCAGAGAATCTCAACCGAAGTTGCGTTGTACACTTACCGCCCAGCACCACCGCTGCCACCCAGCACCACCACCGCCACCATCTCTAAACCCTAGCACCACCTCGATGAATATCCGTCGGCGGCGGAGCATCGTAACCTCGATGAATCCGTGGTGGAGGATGTCCGATTCGAAGACCCAGGGAAGATCCGACGAAGGCCGCGATTGAACCCAACCAAGACCAACGAAGACCCAACACCACCACCGCGGTTGAACCCGACAAAAATTTTGGGCCCGATGCGACGCCTCGATGCAGTGCCTCGACGATGCGACGCCTCAATTTTGGGCTCGATGCGACGCCTCGATGCGGTGCCTTGACGATGCGGATTTTGGGTCGGAGGCTAGTGGAGGAAGAAGAAAGAGAAGAAGAAAAGAGGAAGAAGAAAAGAGGAGAAAAAAAGAGGAAGAAGAAAAGAGCAGAAGAAAAGAGGAAGAAGAAAGAGAAGAAGAAAAGAGCAGAAGAAAAGAGGAAGAAGAAAGAGAAGAAGAAAAGAGCAGAAGAAAAGAGGAAGAGGAAAGAGAAGAAGAAAAGAGCAGAAGAAAAGAGGAAGAAGAAAGAGAAGAAGAAAAGAGGAAGAAGAAAGAGACAATGAGGGCACAATTATTTTTTAACATTTTTTAAATTTTTATTTTTTATAAAACGGGGGTATAATAGTCATTTTATGTATTTCCGGCCAGAATCAGGTCAATAGAGTTATATTAGCACATTTCGGCAAAACACAGGGCTATATTAGCACTTTTCAACTTCACAGGGTAATATTAGCACAAACCCTCAAAACAAGGGTCATATGAGCATTTGACTCAAAATATTAATAACAACATCAACTCTATCGTGGGTTAGCTAGGACATTAGTTGAATCAATCATTCATATCACACGTATATTAGTGATGTCCTGTGTACGTAATTACATGATTTTAATTGGAGGGTGCTATCAATTTGATAGGGATTTGCTTGATTCAGATAACCTAAAAAGTTCATGCACTTAATGAGTATAATAAAACCATGCGTGCGATTGATTCATAAATTGATGAAACCCCACATTGCAAACATGATGACATCTTTATTAGGTTAATAATTAGAAAATCTTTTTCTAAACAAAAATATTTTTCAGAAGTATTGAAATTACGTTCAGCATGAAAATTTAATATGATAAAGTTTAGTTTAATCTAGTCATATATAACTATTTTTCAATTAAGATGCCTTTTGGAGTGAAAGAGAAAATAGAGCTCCTGCATTTTCATTGTAGTAGGTACATTTCATTTGACTGTATCTTTTATGTTACATATTTTCTTGGAAAAATTCCTACAAATCATTCACTCACTAAACAAAATTCTTTCTAAAATCAAAATTTTCTGCTCATTTATTCACCATACATTCAATCACCTAAATTTATAGTGACAAATAAACAAAAACGTAAAATAATAATTTTTAGCAACTTCAAAAAATACACACAATTTTGTTTTAGTCAGTCTTTTTCTACAATTCTTCTCTCATTCTTCTCCACACCAGGGGAAAGAATTTGGGAAAGGTCCCTGCAGAAAATGTGGAGAAGAATGGGAAATAAATTACAGAAATGTCTCTGTCTAAAATTGAGGTTGTCTCATATGAGACAATCTCAAAAAAAATAATGATGTGTTTTACCATTATAACAAAATGTAATACTCCATCCGTATCTCTATTAGTAGCACAATAGATTTAGGTGTTTGAAGAAAATGAGTGAATGAAATAGAATGAATATTATCAAAAGTGAAAAGTGTGTTAGTAAAAAACATCTCAATTGGGTAAGTGTGAAACAAAGGGAGTATACTTTATCAAATCTTACTTACATTACCATTACCAATTATAATTAAAATTATTGAATCACCGGATGGTGATAGATGATATGATATGGTGCAGATGATATGATATGATATGATATGGTGCAGATGATATGATATGATGGTAGATGATATGATATGGTGGTGGATGGTGCTAGATGATGGTACATTATTAGGGATGTTTGGAGCTGAGCTGATTTTAAATAATATAATAAACTGAACCGATCTGAATTTAAATAAATATAATATACTAAACTGAATTTAAATAAAAAGACAATGAACTGAATTGAACTGAACAGAAATAAATATAATATACTCAAATGAATTAAAATAAATATAATGTATAGAACTGGAAATGAATTTAAATAAATATAATGAACTGAATATAAATATGTATATAATGTACTGAACTGAACTAATTTAAATAAAAATATTAAATTGAACTCACCTGGATGTAAATAAGTATAATATACAGTATACTGAACTGAATTAAAATAAATTTAAATAAATATAATGAATTCAACTGAACTGAACTGAATATAAATATGTGTATAATATACTGAACTGATATGAACCAAATTTAAATAAATATATTAAGTTGAACTGAACTGAATATAAATAAGTATAATACACCGAACTGAATTGAAATGAATTGAAATAAATATAATGAACTGAACTGAACTGAATATAAATAAATATGATATACTGAACTAAACCTTATTAAAATAATTATAAAAAATTGAACCGAACTAAATTTAAAAATGTAACATGCTGAACTGAATATAAATAAATATAATACACTGAACTGAACTGAAATGAATATATATATAAATATAATATACTGAACTGAAATAAAATAAAATGAATTAAATAAATATAATAAAATAAACTGAACTAAATATAAAATAAATATAATATACTGAACTAAAATTTATTTAAATAATTATAAAAATTTTGAAATGAACTAAATTTAAATGAATATAATATACTAAACTGAACTGAATATAAATAAATACAAGGGCAAATGACTTCAGAGGCTCTCCAACTCTTTAGATTTGACTCTTTTGGTCCCTCATTTTTTTCAATCATTTTCGTCCATGAACTAACAAAAGTGTTTAATCGTGACCCTTCCGTACAGTCAAACCGTTAACTTTGGTCAAAAATGTTAGTTTTAAGGGCAAATTAGTAATTTCTCATTTTTATTTTTATTTTTCCTTTTCTTTCCTTTTTTCTTTCTCCTTTCCTCCTTATCTCGTAATCCCATCGGTAGTGATTCCGATGATGGGATTCCGAAAAAAGGAGGAAAGGAGAAAGAAAAAAGGGAAGAAAATGATGAGATTCCGAAAAAAGGAGGAAAGGAGAAAGAAAAAAGGAAAATGAGAAATTACTAATTTGCCCTTAAAACTAACGTTTTGGCCAAAGTTAACGGTTTGACTGCACGGAAGGGTAACGATTGAACACTTTTGTTAGTTTAGGGACGAAAATGATCGAAAAAAATGGGGGCCAAAAGGGTCAAATCGAAAGAGTTGGAGGGCCCCTAAAGTCATTCACCCTAAATATAATATACTGAACAGAACTGAATATAAATAAATATACTGAACTGATTTGAACTGAAAATAAATAAATATAATATATTGAAATAAAATGAAATGAATTTAAATATACTAAACTGAATTTACTAAAATTAAATATAGTTAAACATACTAAATTCAACTAGATTTAAATATACTTAGCTTGAAAATCCCATATTAGACCATGAGATTGGCCAAGGAGTTTCAGATTTGCATATTTTTTAAAGAAAAAAAGTGTTTTTATAACCCTACATAGTTGACATAAGTGCCAATATAACCTTTCAATATTCAAAAGTGCCAATATAACCCTATATAGTTAGTGAAAGTGCCAATATAACCCTATATGTTTTAAGGATGTTCTGATATAACCCTACAAACATTAGGAATGTGCTGATATAACCCAATAAGATTGTATAATGTGCTGATATAACCCTACCTAATTTCAGCAAACTATGGTGGTCCGGCGAACTATGAGGGTAAAATTGTCCACCTAATTTCAGAGTTAGCCCAAAAGGTCTGAGGGTCATATTGACATTTTCATTAACTAGTTAGGGTTATATTTGCACTAAAAATTATCATAGGGTTATATTGGCACTTACTCAAGTAGATAGGGTTATATTGGCACTTATCCCATTTTTTATGAAGATCGCAAACGAGCTATGCAAGAAGTATGTAATGGTATAGCTTTACAAACTTGGAACGATAGTGGACACAATGATGAAGATGGACGCGATGATGAAACGCAAGGTTCTAATGATGAAATATGATTGATTGTGGATAAAACCATGTGGTTCATTTTTTTAGCTGTATTTGAACTACCCTATATAATTTAGGAAAATAAGAATTTAATATTTGAGATGTATATTTCATGTTATTTATATGTATTGAACTTAACTAACCTATATATTGATTATTTATATGTATTAAATTTTTGAAGTATATAAAGATACCTTAATATGGAAACCTGAAAGTACAGGGAATTTTACTTTGAAATCAGCATATGAAATCATAAGGATACAAAAATGTTAGGTTCCATCCTTTAAACACCTACTGTCTAAATTTCTGCCAAAAAAATCACTGTGTTTATTTGGAGAGTTCTAAACAGATTAATCCATACACCAGACATTCTGGAAGATTTTAAATTACATATGCCATCTATTTGTTCATTGTATAAAGCTGAATCAGATGAAATGCATCATGTCTTTAATATCTGTGAATGGACTAAGAGATTATGGAATAGGATCAATCTCTTTTATGATGTTGGCAATCTATCTTTCTTTAATCTATGGGATAGATTTTATTACCACTGGAATATGGAGGTAAAATCTAAAACTCATGCAATATGTATAAGATTATTTCCAACCATAACTACTTGGCTTATTTGGTGCACAAGAAATAAATATATTTTTGATCATATTACACCAAACATGGAAAGTAAATATACCCAAATTATTGATATGACTAATCAAATGGACAAAATTAGAAGGTATCAAGTTAGCACCTAGCTTGCTCTCCTTGGCATCTGTTAATGAGACTGTGCAGGTTAGACAAAATGGTATAGTTTACTGGAGGCTACCACATAAAGAAGCAAAGTTAAATACAAATGGATCCTCCTTAAAAAGTGGTGAAGCAGACAGGGGCTGGTATGGTCATCCGAAATCAGCAAGGGAAAGTTTTACTGGCTAAAGCGATTTATCTCCACAAGATGGACAATTTAGAGGTAGAAATAAGGGCCTTGATCTTCGGAATGGAAGCTGCAGTGTACAACAGATTTTCAGATATCCAGGTTGAAGTAGATTCACTCATCTTGCTAAAGATGATAAGAAGAGAGTTTAAGATACCATGGATGTTTACAAACCTGATCAGAACAATCTGGAGCTTAAAATGTGAGCTATCTTTTTCCTTTGCTCATGTTTACAGAGAATCCAACTCCGTTGCTGATGTCTTAGCTAAGTTAGCTAGCTTAACAAAGTTGAATTATAGTTTTCAGCATGCTAATTTACCTCAGTATGTGAAAGGACTGGTTCTACTAGATTCAAGAGAATTTCCTTATGCTAGAGCTTCTAAATAATATATCTAAGGAGAAGATATTGATGTGTGATTTGTGTTTTTACAGGTACAATGAAGACTTACTAGAGTAGGCAAGACAGCAGGCAAGGATAGCACTGCATCAAAGCATGATTCAAAAGGACAAAAGATTATCAACCATCTAGTGCACTGTTTCTCGGGAGATCAGTGTGCGAGAAATTGGAACGCGAGGCCACCTCCTCAAGCTAACATAGGGTTATGAAGGCTTAAAAGTGGAAGGCCATTCTATATTTTGACTAGGGGTTTGGCATATTCATTTGCTAACAAAGGTGGATGCAAAGTGAATAGGAAACATATTGAGACTTGTTATTATTCTCGTATAGCTCATGATAGTCTCATTTTGGATTTTTTTTTACTCTTGAGCGACCAATGTATTATCCTATTTTATACAGGTTAAGGATGCCTAATAAATATCCCTCTCGCCATTGGTTAGTTTTTAAGTTAAAAAAAAGATTAATAGACCTAAATAAGGTCATTTTTAGAAGTTTTCATTTAAGGTCACATTTAGAAATTTACATTCAATGCAATTAGTAATAATAGAACGAACTAAACTTATCTGAAATTGGGTAGAATTGAACTAAAAATTATTTAAATGTTTCAAAATACTAAATTCAAATAAATTTTAATATACTAAATTGAAATTTTCAAAAATTACACATAGTTACTAAACCCTAAACCCATTATTATGAAATTTTTTAAACTAAACTCAAATGATTTAATTAAAAATTAAAATTTTAATATTTAAAATAAATAAGAAATAAACATTTACTAAAATATTAATGTTTAAATAATAATACTAAATATTCATTTACTAAATTGTAGCTTTCTCTTTGGGTATTGTGGACGATTTACACACATTGAGAGTGTTCTGATGAATCACGACCATGGGGTGACGGCGAGGCCGGCCAAGGAAAGTAGTGGACACGCCATCAGCGAAGCGGCTGAGTATGGTCACCGATATGAAGTTAAACAACAACACAAGAGTGGAATTTGCATAAACGAAGAACAACATCATTGCAGAGGAATAATTGTAGAATAGAAATCAGAAGAACAACAACAGGCAACTCTGGTAACCACACCTGATACCCCTAATCCTATTGAGCTAGTTGGAGAGAAGAAACTCTGGGTAGATGTAATTAGGGGTAATCGATTGCAATCAAATGGAATGGCTATTAAATTTAATCCCCCAAGTATAGTGGATGGTGTTGTTGAAATTGAAATAGAAGAGGAGGATGTGAAATCAGAGATGGAATTCTGGAAATGTGCTTTGATTATGTATGTGATATGTGGTGATTTGTCTATGAATGCTGAGAAGAACTTCATGCTAGATACTGGACTTTTGTGACTTTACCGGATTTATATTACAATGAGGAAGGGTATTTCCTAATGAGATTTAAATCTGAGGCTGATAGGGATGTGGTGATGAGCAAGGGGCCCTATACGATCTATAATATGTCCATGTTTCTACATAAATGGAAGCCTAATTTTGACCTGAAATAAGATATGGTTAGGAGACTACCTATTTGGGTGAAGCTTCCCAAGCTGCCCCTGCATTTATAGAGAGCTAAAAGCCTGGGTAAGATCGGTAGTGCACTGGGAAAGCCTATAGTTACTGATGAATGTATTGCTGAGAAATTGAGAGTATCATTTGCCAAGATCTTGGTAGAAATTGATATCACACAGAAGATGCCAGAAAAGATTTCCATCAAGGATCTAGGGGGTGGCAAATGCAATAAAAAAGTGGAGTATGAATGGAAACCTAAATATTGTGACAAATGTTTGATTGGAGACCATCAATGTATTGACACAGAGGTGAAAAGGAAAATTATCCAGCAATGGATTGTGAAGGAGAAACCAGTTGAGATAGTGATTGCACCAACTGGGGAAGCAGAGTAGAGTACTGTGGGCGGTCAGAAAGATGGGTAGACTGGCAGTGGGACAGTTGAGATAACATGGAATGTGGTAAGAGCAAGAAGTAGAGGCAAACAAAAAGTCACAAAAATAGAAATACTGAATCAGAAGGAGGAGATGGCGAAACATGGGAAGATGACATTGATTTGCAGGTTTGGCATGACCGGGCAGAGGATGATCATGTTCCATGATAATTACATGGAATGTGAGAGGGATTAATAAAATAGCAAAAAAAAAAAAGAGATTGACTCCCTTATCCGTGGTCTAAAATTTGAAGTTGCTGTACTAGTAGAAACCAGAGTGAAAAAAGAAAAAGAAGAAGCAGTTAGGAGGAAGATTGCAAGTACATGGTGTTATAGGGACAATTACAGTGACCACCAGAATGGCAGAATTTAGGTACTCTGGGAATCAAATGAGGTATAGGTGAAAAGGATGAAGAGCACTGATCAACTGATTTATTGTGAAGTGCTTAAACAAGGGCAATTGTTGTACCATTTGATTGCAGTTTATGCTGCAAATCAACTAACTCAAAGGAAAAACCTATGGAAGGAGATGTAAATCATAAATGAGAGTATCCCAGGTATGACAACTTGGATGGTAATAGGCGATTTTAACAATGTTCTCTATACACTAGACACAATGAGGGGTAATGATGTGCAGGAAAGTAAGTATGATGGAAACCACTGAGCTATTTGAATGTGAAACGTTTGGTGAATTTTTTACATGGTCAAATAAGCAGATTGATGGTATGATCTACTTCAGAATAGACGGGATGATTGGGAATGTAGAGTTATTTCATGCTTATCCAAACATCAAGGTAGAGATTGCAGAACCGAGTCTCTCTGATCATGCAATGCTTGAAGCGCACATGAATGAGGAGCCAATATGGAGAAAGTGAATGTTTAAGTGTATGAACTGCATACTGGATAGAGAAGAAGTGAAAGTAAGTATCAAGGAGATCTGGAATCAGAAAATGAAGGGCTAAACTATGTATTTAGTCTGGAGAAAGTTGATTAGGCTTCAACCTGTGATTAAATGGCACATGAACAAAGTCCTGGGAATCAAAGAGAAGCTAGAAAAAGCTAGAGAAAATCTCTTTACTGCACAAAAAGAGCTAAGGCAGGATCGCATGAACGGGGACAAGATACAATAACAAACAAACAAGTATGCAAATAGCAAAGGTGGACTGGCTAAGGCTAGGAGATGGCAACAATGCCTACTTCCATGCTACAGTCAAGTCAAAGAACAAGAAAACAGGTATCAAACACATAGAGAAGGAGAATGGAACAAGAATACTGAACCAGCAGAAAATTATGGTGGAAATCCCGGATTTCTACATATAGCTAATTGGAAGAAAGGATGAGAGAACATAAGGGGTTGATATGAACATCATCGTAAAAGACAATACAGTAAGCAGAGCGGGCTATGAAAAGTTAATAGCCTCAGTGACAAAAGCTGAAATATGGATGGCAGTAAAAGGAATTGGGGAAAACAAAGCCCTTGACTTGGATGGCTTCACTTAAAAAATCTTTAAATAGAACTGGAGTGTGATGAAGAATGATGTAATCAATGCAGTGAAGGAATTCTTTGTAAAAAATAAGATGTACTGGGCTGTGAACAACACCATTGTTACATTGATACCCAAAAGTCCAGAAGCTGTGACAGTCAAGGATTTTAGACCGATCTCGTGCTGTACGACAATCTATAAGATCATATCTAAAATACTAACAAGGAGGCTGAATGAGATTATAAGGGGGATTGTAAATGAAAGTCAGGAAGCTGTTATCCCTGAATGAAACATCCATGACCATATTTTACTAGCCTATGAACTCATTAGAGGCTACACCAGGAAAGGAAGAGGAGCTAAATGTATGGTACAAATGGATTTGCAGAAAGCTTACGACAAGGTGGACTAGAAAGCATTGGAGTGCATTCTTATAGAACTGGGCATACAAAGGCTATATGTGGATTGGGTGATGACTTGTGTCACTACGGTTTCCTACTGGTACATTGTAAATAGGGAGGCATATAAACTAGTTGAGGCACAACATGGGCTAAGGTAAGGTGACCCGCTATCGCCACTGCTCTTTGTCATAATCATGGAGTACCTCAATAGATGCTTACACGGATTGAAGGAAAATGGAAAGTTCCAGTACCACGAGTAGTGTGGCAAACACAAAATTGTCAATCTCATTTTAGCAGATGATCTTCTCCTCTTCTCAAAAGGGGAAACTGAGCCAGTCAAGGTGATGGTGGAAGCTTTCAATACATTTGCAAGATCTACATGCCTAACAATGAACCCCAGAAAATGTAGAATATACTATAGAGGAGTAACAGTTGAACAGAAGATGGAGATCGAAAGAATCACTGGCTTTACAAAAGGGCAACTTCCTTTCAGATCTGAATGTTCCCCTTTGTAGTAAACGACTGTTAGTCAGCATGTGCCAACCCCTGATCGATAAAATGCTAGTGAGAATTAAGCACTGGAGTGCTAAACTTCTCAGCTATGCAATGAAAACTCAGTTGATCAAAAGTGTTCTGTTTGCAATCATGAACTACTGGATGCAATGCTTCCCACTGCCAAAGAAGGTTCTGAAATACATTAAGGCTCCGTGTCGATCGTTTTTATGGTGTGGAGGTGAAACAATTACAAAAAAAGCTCCGGTGGCATGGGAAAAAGCGTGTAATCAGAGGAAGGATAAAGGCCTTAGTATCATCTCTCTGATGGAATGAAACGATTAGAATGCTTTGGAATTTGAGCTACAAATCTGACAGACTGCGGGTAGTTGGATACACTCTTACTACATCAAAGGAGGAGATCTGAAGGAGGCTATGTTCCCGGCTAATTGTTCGTGAGTGATAAAAAAGCTAGCTAAATGCCGGGATAAAATGAGAGGAAGCCAAATATGGGTGCAGATGAGTGAAGAAAGAAAGTTTAAAATGCAGCGGGTTTACAAATGGATACGAGGAAATTAGGGGAAAGCAGACTGGAGCTATCTGATCTAGAACAACCAAGCTCGACCAAGAGCCATCTTTACGCTGTGGCTAGGATGTCAAAACGCCTTGCAACAAAAGATAGACTTTGAAGATGAGAATTGATAAAGGTAAACAATGTTCTTTCCGTGACAATGAGGAGACTATAAATAATTTATTCTTTGAATGCTTGAGAACAAATAAAATATGGGGGGAAGTCTTGAATTGGCCAAAATGGAATAGACAACCGAGTAGCTGGGAACATGAACGGGAATGGTTGAAGACAGTTTGCAAAAAGAAAGGATAACGGAGCAGACTTACAAAAAAAGCGATTGTAGAAACAATATACATCATCTGTAATTGCAGAAATGATATCTGTTTTAGAAGAGTTCAAAAGTAGGAGGACTATATTATAGATAGCATTTTAGAAACCATTGTATATAGGGCATAGTTAGATACAAATTTGAAAGGAAAATGTGTTAATTTGATGTTAGAATCCGGTAGGGATTGTAAATAGGGAGACATGATAGCTGAATCGATAGATCGCTTGTACTTCACTAAGTTTTTGGTAATGAAAAGTCTTCGTTATTCCAAAAAAAATAAAAAATACATTACTGAAATTTTAATATTAAAATATTATTTTTAAAATAAATATTCCAAAATATTCAAAAAAGAATATTTACAATAAATATTTAAAACATACATTTATTAAAATATTCATATTCAATATAAATATTTGGAAAGTTTATTTACAATATTAGTATTTAAAATATGTTTTCCATATAAATATTTTAAATAAATATTTACTAAAATATTCATATTTAAAATAAATATTTATTATACATTGATATTCAAAATAAATTTATTTGAAATATTAATTTCTGAAATAAAAGTTTTAAAATAAAATTTTGATATAAATATTTAAAATAAATATTTAAAATATTCAAAATATTAATATTTAAAGTAATTAATTTATATAAATATATAAATAATTATTGTTTAAATAATAATATTTAAAATAAAATTTTATTTATAAAAATTTACGAAAATATCATAATTTAAAATAAATATTTTTAATATAAATATATACTAACATATTAATTTTTAGAATAAATATTTAAAATAAAAATTTACTTAAATATTAAATTAATACTAAAATATTATTATTTAAGATAAATATTTACTAAAATATTATTATTTAAAATAAATATTTACTATAACATTTACCAAAATTAATAAGTAATATTTAACATATTATACTGAAAACAAATATTTAAAACAAACAATCACTAAAATTTTAATATTTATAATAATTTTCAAATCAATTAGAATTGAAAAAAGTTAAAAGGAGTTGAAAATAGTTTGGAGATGATGGTGGATGATGGTAGATGGTATGAGATGGAGGTAGATGATGATAGATGTTGTGAGATGGAGGTAGATGATGATAGATGTTGTGAGATGGAGGTAGATTAATAGAGATGTAAATCGATTATAATCAGAATAAGAAAAGAATACTTTTTTCGATTGATTTTATGTATATCATGTTCCATATTTGTTTAGGTCTTGTGTATATCATACCTTTTGTTAGCCACAATGATTTGTGGTTTTTACATTCTATCATATCAGTCAGGTTTCTCTAAAAATCTCTGGCTTTTATCTCTCTCTTCCCAAGTTTTCCAAAAAAAAATCCCAATTTTTTCCATCACAGCATCGACTGCCGTCGCCCACCGTCGTCGCCTTCCGTTGCCGTCAGACCGTCGATCGACCCTGCTCCATCGATCTTATTCGCCAGCTCTGTTCTTGCCGCCGATCGACCTCTTGTTTGTCTGTTGCCTCTCTTTACCGCTATAACTCCGTCGTGCTCGTCGGCCTTCTTCACCGGTCGTTCTCGGCTGCTCTCAGTTTCTTAGGTTCTCCGGTTTTCTTCTATTTCCTTCCCAGTTTCAAGCTTCGGGGTCTGATGTGTCCATTTTATATGCATTATTTAGTAGTATTTAGGATCACTTTTGTTATATTTTTGGTGTAAGATTGCTAGATTTACGTAGGTTTACATAATAAGGGGTTTAGATGACCATTTTCGGTTTTTATATCTAAATCCTTCATTTTTGTAACCTATGTTGAGTCTAAGGGATTATTGGTCCTCATGAGAATCTAGATTCCTTTTTGTGAGCTTAATTTGTAGATTGCTCATGAGCATTTAGAAGTGGTTTAGTGAAGGCCATTCGAAAGGATGGTAGAAGATTGAAGGCCACTCACAAAGTGGTAGAAGATAAAGTGAAGAAAGGAGAGCAAAGCAACGGGTGAAGGATGGTCCAGGGTTTTCAGAATTTTCCGAGAAGAATCAGCCTTCAAGAGTGGTACCATTGGATTCCTCTTCTCAAGCACTATGAAATCGACTACAAGAACTCTCAAAACGGATCAACGGTTCACCCGGAGGAAGCAAAACAAAACAGGGCTTGATTTTACTGATCTGGTCACGACTCGCGATGCTTTGTCGCGACTCGCGATGACAGCGCGAATTCAGCCCTGCAGCAGCGCTTTTTCTCCCCTTTTTCCTCCACTATAAATACCTCTTTACCCCTTCTTCTCCATAGCTCTAAGCCCGACTTGGGGGCTCCAAAACCCTAGTTTTTCACCATTTTCTTCCATTTCTTCTTCTTCCTTTGTAGATTTTTGTTCTATGGTATGGGTTTTGATTATCTAGCTTAGTTTTGTACTTGGGAGCAAAGGATTGAAGCTTCCATTTCTATGTAGTAAGAACCATTTTTATCTATCTATTTGGTGCTTTTGCTATTATGCATTTATGGGTATTGAATGTGTTTGTTGATATCATTAATGTTGTTGAAAGCTTGAGCATATGAAATACTTGTATGAATTGCTTGCTAGGGTTTGGGGGATTTGGGTTAATTTCCCCATTTTTCCTGTTAGGAATCTATGAGTATGATTTAGAGCTTTTGATTGTGTTGATGGATTGATGATTGCTAGATGAATGTGATGATGTCGAACTCTTCATCATGTTTGTTTTAGGTAGCAAACGAGAGAGGTCTATGAGCGTCGATCGTTCTTGACTAATCTTGTGTAAATGCATGAATTGGTTAAATGCTTAGGCACAGTGTAGTGTTCATAAGTGTTGCTAAGCTTGTTGATTCTTCGTGCTAAATGCCATCAATGGGATACTCTTAGTAATAAGGGAGTCATTGGTGAGGTTTGACAAGAGATGTCGAATTCACTCTTGCAAACTACTACTTAAGAAGGATGGAAGATTTATCTTCACAACAAGTAGTTGAAGTATTGAATAGATTGTTTCACTCGTTCTTGAAGCCTTTGTTATTTAGCATTTATGTATTCTTGATGGTATGTTTCACTTCATTTGTGCCATGGGTTGTTTGAGAATAGGAAGTGTTATTATGATTGAAATGTTCGGGTGTTAGGAAAGTGACGAATTCCTTAGCTCCTTTGCATGAAAATCTATGAGCATGAACTTAGAACTTCTTGTGCATAATGTGTTGTGATTCTAGCTAGATAAGTATGTTAATGTTAAGTCAAGTAATGAATGTGATAGAATGAGTGAATGGTTCAATGATCTACATTAGGTTTGGAAGTGGATATCAATTGCCCCCAAGGCTTTGTTTTTGTAGTTTTAAAACCCTTTTTCTTAGTTTTGTTTGATGATTAGCATAGTTACTTAACCTTGCTAGTTATCTTGTCTTTTAAATTTCATAACTTAGGACAACCAACCATCCAAACCCCCCCCCCTTTTACATTCTTTTATATGTATGTATATATATCTACTCCTAGCCTAATATCAACCTTTTGTGCCTAAATGCTTAGGAAGATCCCCCTTCTTCGTAGACGACCCCGACTTGCCGCTATCTACTTAGTTGTAGATAGTAAGAATTTAGGGCTTATAAATATTAACTTTGAGAGGTACGGCGACGGCCTCCCAGGGTCATTTTTTTCGGATACCCATGTGCCAACATAAGTGCGTGTTTTACACGAGCCCAAAATTTGAAGGTCTCCAGCTTCAAAGCGAGTTTTCCCTTTTGGCGCGTAAGACACGCGCTCGTAACCGTCACAGCGCATGCATCTCTATGGCCGCTCCTTCCACGCACGTGCTTTACATGCGTCTCACGCACAAGGCAGATTCTCGGGTTATCAAATTCACCCCGAGTTGAATTTTTCTTTACGTGAGTTAAATCTTTATATAGCGAGTTGAAATTTTTCTGCAAGTTATTCACTTACAGTCAGCATCTACCCCAGGGCCCAGTCGGCATCATTTTATTTAAAAAAAGATTTGTTTCTCTTGTATTATGGCTCTTTCTGATCAACCACGGTGCCACTGGTGTTATGTTCTGGGTCATGTTGCTTCTTCATGCTCTAAGTTGCAAGATGAATGGTACCAGTTGCAGTGTCAGCGATGTAAGAAATTTGGTCACTTTGCTTCCACGTGTCCTCACTTGGTCTCCTGGGCTTCTTCTCCCAGCTCTTTACCACATGCTCGCTGGATAGCTAATTCCGACGCAACCAACCTCATGACCTCTTCTCAGTCCGCTCTTAATCGCGTGACTCCTTATTCTGGTACCAATCGTGTTATTGTTGATAATGGTTCTACTTTTAACATTACCCATGTTCATTCTCGAGTTTCTGATTCATTCTCTTTGTCTGACGTTTTGGTGGTTCCACAAATTAGTAAAAATTTATTGTCTATTAGCAAGTTGACTCGGGATATGAATGTTGTTATTTGTTTTGATGATTTTTCTTTCACTATTTTGAAGAAGTTTACTAGAGATGTTATTGGCAAAGGTCATTGTGATGGTGGCTTACATGTTTTAGATTAACGTGGTGGTGCTTTATCTACTTTTGTAGCATCAAGTGCTTCTAAAACATCTTTTGAACTTTGGCACAGTAGATTGGGTCATGTGCCTCACAACATTGTTTCGTCTTTGAGCAAGTTTGAATGTTTGTCAGTTACCGGTTTGCTGCCTAAGCCTCATTTATGTCCCACTTGTGAGATGGCTAAAGACAAGCGTCTTTCTTTTAGTGATAATTTAAAACGCGCACCACACATACTTGATTTAGTTCATTGTGATCTTTGGGGCCCTCATCCGTGATCTCTTGAGCTGGTTACTCCCATTATGTCATTTTTATTGATGATTTTTCTCAGTTTACTTGGTTATTTCCTCTACGACAGAAGTCTGATTTTGTAGAGGCTTACATACAATTTGAAG
Organism: Rubia yunnanensis; assembly: GCA_037428765.1. NCBI lineage: Eukaryota > Viridiplantae > Streptophyta > Magnoliopsida > Gentianales > Rubiaceae > Rubia > Rubia yunnanensis. The sequence goes on from CM075062.1 coordinate 134,085,993, forward strand.
CTTTTGTTGAGAACCAATTTTCTACCACCATTAAAGTATTTTAGAGTGATGGTGGAACCGAGTTTGTAAATCATCACATGCGAACTTATTTTGCGTCTAAGAGCATTCATCATCAGCTCTCCTGTCCTTACACTCCTAAGCAAAATGGTCGTGCAGAGAGGAAGCATCATCATATTACCGAGACAGGTTTGTCGATGCTCTTTCATCCTGGCCTTCATCATTCATTTTGGTATGATGCTTTCTCTACGACGGTCTACAACATTAACAGACTGCATACTCCGGTTTTATCTGGCCAGTCTTCACTCTCTATCATTTTTGGCACTACACCTGATTACTCCAATTTTCATTGATTTGGTTGTCGAGTTTTTCCTTATTTGAGGCCCTATGCTATGCATAAACTGGAACCTCGGAGTATGTATTGTATATTTTTGGGATACATTTCTCAGTACAGGGATTATCGATGTCTTGATTCTCTTACAAAGAAGGAGTACATCACTCGTCATGCTCGGTTTGATGAGTTGACTTTTTTTCAGCTACTCGTATTGGCACTGTTGCAGATTCTTCATCACTGGATGTTTATGCTTTTTTGGAGCCTTCATCGATTCCATCAAAGGTGTTTGATCCATCTTCTACACCACACCCACCTATTATTCTGGAAAACTCAAATTTTCCAACAGTACCGGAAGCTCAGGGTTCTTCAGAAAATTGTGTTTGTTTGCCACAGGGTGACCAATAGCGTGTCCGACACTAGCCAGCACTGCCAGCACAGCCGACACCGCTGCCGACTCACGTGCCGGCCACCCCGGCTGTGCGTGTACCCTATGTGCTGCCTCCTTAGTCGCCAACGTCTACACTAAATTCACCGACCGCCCATGCTTCCCCAGTGCCATCATCATCGTCGCCTGCTGGACCTCCACCGACTGCCTCGGGTTCCATGCCCACCGCCTCGTCTTCTGCGCCATTCTCGAGATCCATGCCTTTGCTAGTTTGGGGTCCCTCTTCTTGGGTCTGGTGACTATTCACTTGTGCACTGGTTCTCTACAGTATAAGGATTTTTTTGAATATGATATTTCTAGTTTACCGAGTGTTTTATTTTCTAAGACTGAACCTCGAAGTCATCTCTCGGCTGTCAAGAATCCTGAATGGGTTGTTACTATGGACTCATAGATAGATGTTTTGCGCATTCAACACACGTAGGAGTTAGTTCCTCGTCCTTCCCATGAAAATGTTGTTGGTTCAAAATGGATTTACCGATTGAAGTATAAATCTGATGGCTCCCTTGACCGACACAAAGTGAGGTTAGTTTCTCAGGGTTTTTTGCTATTGTCAGGTTTTGATTAAGATCATACTTTTAGTCCAGTGGTGAAGACCTCTACTGTTCGTACTGTTTTACCCATTATTGTTAATCGCAATTGGCCATTGTGACAACTTGATGTGAAGAATGTTTTTTTAAATGGCATTATGGAGTCTCCAGTTTACATGGAGCAGCCTGCTGGATACAAAGACCCTAAGCGTCCTGACTATGTTTGTCGTCTACGCAAGGCCATTTATGGTTTAAAGCAAGCTCCACACGCTTGGTCTCAGCGTTTCAGTTCCTTTTTTATTTGCCTGAGTTTTGTATGCAGTTCTTCAAATACCTCCTCATTTGTTTTCTCACAGGGTGCTGTTTTACTCTATTTATTGGTTTATGTTAATGACATTATTCTTAATGGGAATGATGGTCGTCTTATTTGGAAGTTTATTGATTGGTTTAATCAGGAGTTTAAGATTACCGATCTTGGCACTCTGCAGTATTTTTTGGGATTTGAGGTTGTTCGTACTTCTGAAGGCTTATTACTTGGTCAACCCCGATATGCCAGGGACATTTTACTGTGAGCTGGCATGTAAGACTTTGCGCCTGTTGCTATTCCATTTGTGTTTTTTTTGCAACTATCCAGCTCTTCCGGTAAGCCGTTCGGAAACCCCACGCTTTATCGTACTTTGGTTGGTGCACTACGGTATCTATCGATCACAGGTCCCGACTTGTCCTATGTTGTGAATACGGTCAGTCAGTAAATGCATGCTCCTACTGATGACCATTACCAAGCTATCACTCGAATTTTCGCTTTGTTCGTGGTACACTCCACTATAGTCTACAGTTTCGGGCAAATTCCTCTGCTTTACCAGTTTTAGGTTACTCTGATGCTAATTGGGCTTGGTGTATAAAGACTCGTAGGTCTACGTATGATTATGCCATTTTCCTTGGTGGCAACCTGGTTTCCTGGAGTGCTAAGAAGCAGCCTATAGTTTCTCGTTCTAGTTCAAAGTCAGAGTACCATGCTATGAAAAATGCTGCAGTGGAGTTAGCTTGGTTGATGAATCTTCTTCGGGACTAACGTGTAACGTCGTGCACCCCGCCCGTTTTGCTGTGTGATAATAATAGTGCTCTCTTCCTAGCTCAGAATCCCGTTTCTCATAAGAGAGCTAAGCACATTGATGTTGACTATCATTTTGTGCGTGAGATGGTGTCTTCTGGTAAGGTCAAGTTTGCTCGTGTTTCTACGGACTTGCAGCTTGCTGACATCTTTACAGAGGGTCTTCCCCGCCCTCAATTTGAGTTTCTACGCCCAAGCTTTGCATTTCGACTAGTCCTACGCTTCGCTTGAGGGGTAATAGAGATGTAAATCAATTAAAATTATGATAAAAAATAAATACTCATTCTAATTAATTTTGTGTATATCCTACTCCATATTTGTTTAGATCTTGTACACATTTTGCACTCAATTAGGTCTTGTATACTAACGTTCAGCACCAGAGTAAGGGCAAGTGCAATGGGTTCCCAAAAATTTTAAAAACCGCTTAAGAAACCGAAAACATCCACAGTAGTGGTTTTTAGGCCGATTTCTTGTTAAAAAACCGGTCCCTAGTTTTCAACTACGGAACCGGTTAAGAAACCGGTCCGTCAGAGAATGCAGAGGAGTGTGACAGACGTGGGGGCCGCCATGTGCGGCCCATTTTTTTTGACCAGACCGGGACACGTGTCGGCCTTGGATAGGCCCACGTGTCCCACTTCAGAATTTCTTTTCTTTTCTGTTTTTAGTCCGTTGACATGTGGCACCTCCCGGTTGGGCCACGTGTCCAACGGAAAAAAAAATTCAGCCTCCTGCTTTGGAAAAAATGAGTGGGACACGTGTCCCACTTATATGGTGACACGTGTCCCTCAAACGGTAACAATTCTGATGATCAGTTTTGAAATGAGACACGTGTCTCCATATGGTTGGGACACGTGTCCCAACGGCTATTTTTTTTAAAAAATTAAAAAATTTTGAAAAAATTAAAAAATGCAGCCTTGAAATTTTTCTAACGGATATAAAATTTTCTCCAACGGATATAAAATTTTTCTACCTATAAATAGAGGCATTCCACTCAATTTAATCAATACACTTCCAATTCCAACACTTCTACATCAATCTTTCATCTCCAAAATTTATCTCCAATATTCACTTCGTTACCATTTTTGTAAATGGATTCGCGAAGAACGTCGATTGGAAAAGATAAGGTAATTCCAAATTCTTCCAATTCCAAAAATTCATCCCAAAATCCGAATATTCGTCCAATTTCAAATTCGGAATTTTATGAAAATTCGCCAAACATACCGCCCAATTTTTATATGAATTCCCAACATTCGTACATGAATTTCCCAAATCAATACAATTCTTTCCAAAATGCATACACGAACTCTCCTTACCCGAGCCACTTCTCCCAAAATTCCTACCCAAACTATTATAGTCCAAACTTTCATTCTCCACACCTTGATGCAATTAACGAATCGGGATCATTTTGCAACCAAGGAGGTCGGGGTTCTCCAGGTCAAAATTTTGCAAATGACCATGGGCGTCAATTTGGAAGTCACGGAGTTCCGGATGGTAAACCCTCTCACAATGTGTTATATTTTAATTATGAAGAATTTAGTTCATCGCTATTTTTTCCCTTTATTCATTTAAGATATATATTTAAATTAGTATATTCGATATATTATTCATTTATGTGTAGACAATTTTCGCTAACTTGCATGTAGTATTTATTTGAAAATATTCAAATTACAATATATATTAAACAGTATTATTTTTATTTTTATTTTATTTAAATTATGAAATGTACATGATTTATTTTTGTTGGCTCTATTTAACAATGTGGTATGTTTAATTCAACAACATTGCACCTCTTTTTTTACAAATTCACAACATTTAATTTGTTTGTATATGATAATAGAATGTGAAGAAAGCGATGACCTCGCAATAGTGTGCGGGAGTCCGGACACGAAGAAGAAAAGTAACCGGGAAAAGTGGACTGTAGAAGCTGATAATGTTTTATGCAGCGCTTGGTTTGATAATTCCACTGATTGTATAATGGGTACGGGGCAGAATGCTGGTGTATTTTGGCATAAAATTACGTCCGATTTGAATAAGTATGCGAAATGCAACCGAACAATGAAGTCGTGCAAGGCTAGGTGGCAAAAACTTGCTCACGACATCGCTAAATATGTGGGCTGTGAAAGTAAAGCCGCACGACACTATAGTCGGATTGGGAGTGGCTCCAGCCAAGGAGATATGAAGACATGGGCCATGAATTTGTATGCTGATGAAAATGGTGGCCAACAGTTTCTATTCTTTCATTGCTATGAATTGTGCAAGACTAACCCTAAATTTATGGCACAATATGGCCCAAAGGACACAGTTGGAGGGGAATATTCTCCACGGGTGCCATCAACGCCCCGTAGTAGCGATGATGCTCAGACACCGCAATATCCATCCAGGCCTATTGGTGTGAAAGCCGCAAAATGCAAAGCGAGGGGGAAGGGAAAGGCAACGCGAGGAACAACAGATGCTGAGCAATCAAAAGAATCAAAACGACTGGAGTGTCTGGCCACAATCAAAGAAGCTTCTCAGAATGCTGGAAGGGTTGCAGATAGCGAAAAAGCTAAAATGGAGTATAACATATCGCAGCGGGAGTTCGTCGAAAAGCAAGGGGAACGTGAAATTTATGTTGCTAACACTAGACTCCTTACTGCTCTGATGGAAAGGGAAAATTTGAGCACATCGGAGGAAGCACTGCGAGATAAATTAATTGGGCTAGTCTATGGTCGGAATTGATTGTAATAGTTCGTTTGTAATAATTGGTCAGACTAGATCATACAATATCAATGTGCAAGAGTCACATGTGTAGAACTCATCAATTTCAAAGATTCCCCAAAACAAATCAAATGTGGTTGTCATTGACAAGTCCCATCGAGTCACATGGGCTAAATTCATCAATTTCAAAGTTTCCGACATACAAATTCAATGGGGTTGTCATTGACAAGTCCCATCGAGTCACATGGGCCGAACTCATCAATTTCAAAGATTCCCAAAAACAAATCAAATGTTGTTGTCATTGACAAGTCCCATCGAGTCACATGGGCCGAATTCATCAACTTCAAAGAGGTTTTCACATGTGATGGTTCTATATAAAGGGGTCATTCGTTCATGTTTCATTTCATTCCCAAATTCCTATCAACATAATTTTCCTTCTTCTACACAACTATGTCTTCCTCTACCCCCCCCCAACAACGATGATAACCTTCACTTTGGAGAATCATCAAACACAAACACTTATGATATTCCCAGTTTTCTACCCGATACCGATCCGGAGACACTTAACTTTGCCATGAATTTGCCAGAAATGGCTAGACAATTGTACGCAACCTTTGAGGATGAGAGTGCTCAAACTCCTTCTACCATACCAAAGAAAACCAGAAATCATGTACGAAGAGACCGTCTCCGAGCACAGGACGTCCTCCAGAGGCAATATTTTTGTCCACCCCCTGAAAGAATGTACGATGATCAACATTTTCGTACTAGGTTTCGGATGCGGCGAAATGTATTCGAGCGTATAGTGGACGATATCACCAACCACGATCCCTATTTCAGACAAAGGGCCGACGCAACCGGTTATCAAGGATTTTCGCCACTCCACAAGTGCACGGTGGCAATGCGCCATTTGGCATATGGTTGTGCGTACGACCAACTGGATGAAAGCTTACAGATGGGAAAAACAACGGTCAGAGAAACGGTGGCTCATTTTGTCAAAGCAATTATTGCCGTGTATCGTCCAACATACCTCCGACCGGCGAACCAAGACGATATTGCACGGCTTATGCATGTAGCTCGTGGACGAGGATTTCCAGGTATGTTAGGAAGTATTGATTGTATGCATTGGGAATGGAAAAACTGCCCTGTAGGTTGGAAAGGACAGTTTCAGGGTAGAAATGGGCGTGCCTCAATCATATTAGAAGCAGTGGCCTCATATGATACGTGGATTTGGCATGCATTTTTCGGCATGGCAGGGTCAAATAATGACATCAACGTCCTAGACAAGTCACCTTTGTTTGACGACGTCTGTGAAGGAAGGGCTCCACGTTTTCTATATGAAGTCAACGGTCGCAGCTACGGTCAAGGGTACTATCTTACAGATGGAATATATCCTAAATGGGCGACCTTCATGCCAGCGTATACGGCTCCAAACGACCCCAAGAAACAACTGTTCACAAAGCATCAAGAGAGTTACAGGAAAGACGTCGAACGTGCTTTTGGTATTTTACAGGCCCGGTTCTCCGTGATCCGTAACCCGGCAAAGTACTGGAACATAGAAACGTTGGGTGAAATTATGATAGCTTGTATCATACTTCACAACATGATAGTCGAAGACGAAAGAGATACTTATGGGTTGCGGGTTCAACCGGGTGATTACGACCAGATCGACGACTCTCCATGGCATTACAACGCGGAGCGGCATGCTGATCTACCGACTTTTAGACAAAATTGGAGGGAAGTACGCAACAGAGCTAAACATGACCAATTGAAAAACGACCTAACTGAACATCTGTACCAACATTTGGGTGGTCAAAATTAGCATATCAGTATAGTTCTGACATCCATATTTTTGTTTCGTGTTAGTAATAATTGGTCAGACTAGATCAATATTTCGGATGCATAATTGTAATAATTCGTCAGACTAGATTTCTATTTTTAATTCGTAACAATTAGTCGGAGTTGATCTAATATTTTATTATTTAAGCATTTATTGTAACATGTCTTCTCGTTTTAATTGGTCTTTCTAATGTCATGTTTGTAATATTTTTTTTATAAAATCAATATATTTTTTTTATAAAATTATAGATAACAAAGTATTAAACAATTTCACGACAAAAAAAATATATTTAAATTATTATTATAAAACACGAAATTAATAAAATAAAGAAAATGAAATATTTAATAAATTTTAAATAAAACGAAATTTTATGAATAAAAATTATAATGTATTCTAAAATTTCACTTTCAACTTATTTTGGGTGAATAAATTAAATTAAATTAAATGTTAATGGTAAAATAAATGAGTAGGATAGAGAAAATCAAGTGGGGTCAATGAATAGTTGAAAGTGGTTTCTTACCACTGTGGGGATAAAAAAGGGTGGTTTCTTAAGTGGTTTTTTAAAGTGAGGTGGAAGAGAGAGAATGGGAAAAATAATATATTTAATTGGTAAGAAACCGGTAGCGGTTTCTACCATTGCATGTGCTCTAAAGTCACGTAACTAAAAGACCAAAGAAGAAGATGAGGAAGCTGAAGCACATAGGAGTAGGGGGGCATCCGAGGGGCGTAGGCAAAGAAATGAATGACGTAGTCTATCGGACCCTTCTGACATTGCAAGTGGCGGGGACGCTAAAACAAATGCAGGCCACATTAACTATTCCTCAATTAGTCATTTAAATTATTCCTGCGAATTCTTTTACTACTCTCTCTCCACTAAAAATAGAATATTTTAATTTATGTTTTATCTCTTAATAATGTGAGTGCGTCTCTTGAAAGACGGTCTTTCCATAAGTTATGGAAAGACGGTCTTTCCATAAGTTATGGAAAGACCAAGGTTTAAAGTGTAAATTAGAAGAAATTAAGATAAAATTTTCGTGTTGCATGAACCGGGTTATAAATTTTATAACTACTACATGTTTCATACTAAAACTTTAATATTGCAACTAAGACCTTTTACCTTTTATTATTCTAATCCAACCCGTCTTTCCATAAGCCTATGGAAAGACCGTCTTTCCATAAGCCTATGGAAATACCGTCTTTCCATAAGCCTATGGAAAGACCGTCTTTCCCAAGACTTTGCCTAATAATGTCATTTTCTATATAATTTTTATTCTTAATTTACTGTTATTCATTTTACCCTTTTACGTTGAGTACCCTCTACGTTTCAAAAATGCTTGTGTCATTTTATAGTGTGCCCTTCTTAAAGGACTTATCGGATTATTTGAATTTTAATAGATATGATGAGTATAGAAAATTGAGTTGAAAATTTATAAATAAAATAAAATACTCCCCCTATCTCACCTTTACCGTCTAATCATTGAATATCGTTCGAGAAATATGTTTGACCGTTAATATGTTTAGATACGTATAATAACGGTAAACAAAAAGTTGCTTTCTAGAAATTACTTGTTACGACGAATTCAACAATATCACATATCTATTGAAGTATGCGGTCAAAATTTGATAGAAGTATGTATCATATATCTATTGAAGTATGCGGTCAAAATTTGATAGAGAATATTGTTATAAAGTAAGTGAGTGATTTAAACTGAGATAGAGGAGGTAATAATCTTTTAATTAAATTTCCGCTCTTAAAATCCGGCTAAATTAAAAAAGAGTGACACTCTTAAAATTTTGAAGTAGTAATCCCTTCGTTCAGTTAATATTGACACGCTTTTCAATCAATTTTTCAGCATTGTTTGACCAAATATTTCATATAAATAGTATATTAATGTACATGGTATAATTATATTTTTCGTAATACGTACATTCTAAATATCAAAATTTACCTACCATTAAAATATATAACAAAAATCATTAATGGTCGATTATGCCTTGAGAATACTCGCGGAAAGATGTACTCCCTCCATTTCTCTAACTTTGACATACTTGCTTTATTGAGATATTTTTCTTTAAATGACACACTTTTTATTTTTATCAAGATTTCTACCATCCCATCCACTCATTCTATTTTTTATTTTTTACACTCAATTTCAACCTCTAATTTCTTCACATTAATCCAAGAGCCTAAACCTAATATGTCACTCTTAGTGAAATGGAGGGAGTATCACAACTGAATGGAATGAGGAGTGTTCCTTGCATTCTAATAAGAGGGACACGTTACTGTTCTAGTTGAATTTTTCCATAAGTGCGATTGCAAAAAGATCTATATGTACAATAAAATATTTAAAAAATAATTATAACAAATTAAGAATTGTTACAATTAAAAAGAACAAATTCAAAAATGGAAAATAAAAAAATCAACTCATTCATTCCTACGGCCAAAAAATCCCCAATATTCCCATTTTTAACACAAGAATCCAATAAATGAGGGGAATAGCCGGATAGAGAACAAGTCATCACGTGGGTCCCATATCTCCTGATGTGACCTCCCGCGAATATCTCTCCTCCTTTTTCAGCCGTCCGATCAACACCAAATAACGTGTTTTTCCTCTCCGGCACTGTTTTCACACTCCACAGGATTTGCAAAGCACTCACTCTGTGAAATCACTGATATATTTTTCCATACAGACACAAAAAAGAAATCCATTTCCACACTCTTTTCATACTGCCCACTTTGCAAAAGTACCAAGAAAGCTCCACTTTTTCCTCCAATGCCTACTCTTTGTTCAGCTTTTTGAGTGTTTTCTGGGCTCGTGATTATTTTTTTCATGGATATTCTTTCATGATTGTGGGATTCTGGGGAATTGAAAGAGCGGAAATGCATTTTATTTTGGGATAAAGGTATCTGCTTTCTGCTTTTTCTTCAGGTGGCTCAGCTCTTGATCTCTTGGGCTATGCTGCCACCGACATTGGTTCTGGGGTTTTCTCGTTCTGCATGCTCATGTATGAACTGGGTATGTTCCATTTGTTCCATTTGTGCGATTGGATTTATGAAATGGGATTTGCATTTAGGAAGTATAAAAATTGATGTGGTTCTGTTCTGTTGGCTGAGTTTCTTTTTCAGGTTCACATTTTCTGTTTTGTGTAATTATTCATCGTGTTCAAGATCCCAGAAAAAAAATTGTTTTTTTGCTTTTTTCCCCAAGGTGTTGAACTGGCGCACATTTGAGTTTGATCACTTGTATAATTAGAGGAGAAAGATCTTCTATTTAATGGCTGTTTGGTTCAATCACGGGAATTGGAATTAGTCTGAACCGGGATCGGTGGCTTGGAAACTCCTTGAAAGTTTGATTCCGAGATTCTTAAACCAGACAATGTCAGTACTAATTTCTCCTTAATAATACGAAAATGACAGATTAGATTATTTCGATTCTCCATTTCGATACCCTTAGACCAAACATCCTTCCTTTTATGACAGGGAAAGGGGGAATAGATTGTGGGATTTTATTGTCACCGCACTCCGTTTCTTTCATTTTCAATTGTGTTTGATGAAATCAATTGTAAGGGCTAGTTGTGAGTGAGTTACTGAAATGGAGGATGATAATGTCTCTGAGTCAAAAGGACAATTTTGATGTCATTTTCAATCTTTTTTTTAAATGTTAGGCATAGCTGTTTTTCCTTGTCTGTTACAATGTTTTCTGGTATATGTTACTAGGACACACTTTATCTTGTGGTTCTCATTCTCAAGGACCACCCTTGATTGGTTGGTTTATGTCTCTCTTTTTGTTATTTGTTATATTGTACTTGTCAACAATTATGCTCTCCTTTTTCTGGTACTTAATGGTTGTATGAACTCGAAAGGGATTCGCTGTTTTCCTAAAATAAATTCCATTTGAAAGCTTTGTATTGAAGACGAATTGACATAGTTTAGTGTTCAGAGTAGCGTAGATAAAATTTCAGGGAGCTTGTTTTGGGTCCAATCCTAATCCGTAGACAATCTTCTTGTGTCATTTTCTCGACAAGGTTCATTTCAGTACTCGGCTGTAAAGTCTGCATTTAACTTTCAATTTCCACTCCTTTATGTTTTGGTGGGATATGATCCATATAGCCGTCGTTGTTGTGATGTGCTGGAACTTCTAGTCTATCCTATTTGCCTATGATACAGCGAACTCATGTTTCTATTGAGTATGAAGTTTGCTTTCTTTCTCTACTGTTTTTTTTGTCAAGTTCTTGACTGATATACTCTTTACTTTTTGTAAGATTGGTGTCTTAGATCGTTTGGTTGTTTTACTTTTATATCTTTTAGGTAGCTATGCACAAGATGCAGATCAGTTGACCGAGTAACATTCCAAGAACCGATTTGTTGATTTTTGGTGACAGTTGTTTTCTGCTTGAACAAGAGAATGATGGAATATCAGGCAGCCTCGGAAGTAATCTACAGTCACTCATCGAATCAGGCATACAGAAGTGCAAAACTGGGAGATAAATTCAAACTAGAGAGGAATGGTGTTTCTTCTGCACATTTGCATCATAAGGTAGTGAAAAATGTGAATTATCTCCCGCAAAAATCAAGAGCTTCTCCCCAAAAGCAAGAACAAAAGAACAAGGCGGATGAACTTGTCAGGTACATGTCAAATTTGCCAAGTTATCTTGAGACGGGAGAAAAACTCAAGGAGAGAACATTCAATTACGGAGTCATGGAATGGCGTCGCCTAGAGAAATGGCAGTACAATCAGAAGCATGTACCCGGGCAAAGTTGTGAGGCCTCGCCATCCAAGTCTAACACCAATGCCTCATCATTTTCCTCCTCGGAAGGATCCTCGCCCAGTTCTGGCAGAGGTCATAATAGCTGGTCTCCTGCCAGGCAGAGAATGCAACCTAATTGTAGTTCATCTCCAGGCAAAGTTTCTTCTCGAGGCATCAAATCATTCGAGCGAAATGGCAGAAAGTTTCAGGATCTTGCTGCTAGCTCAAGTAATTATGTGAAGGTTTCTCAGAGTATCCTCAGCACTCATAAGTGTTTTCACAAGTATACTGATAACAAAGGTCGAGATGCAACGAGGATTAATGAGAAAAGGGAGTCACAAGCAGAATGTCTTCATGTAATCTCGGGTTCAGAAGGGAATAAAAAGGTTCAAGATTGTGAAGCTTCCAGGATGAAGGAAAAGGTGGTGGGTCCATGTCACAATCAGAATACTGTTGATCAAAACACGGGACTAAAAGATGGTGTAGAATGTAGCTCTTTTATGACTCCCAGAAAATCTTTGGCTGGTAATGATGAGCAAGAAACAATGGAGGCTCGTCGGTTGAGATTCTCTGATATATCGGATTATGACACATATGAGCTCTCTTCTGATGTACCTCATTCTTGTCCGTTTCCTTGTGAAGCTGGTAAGTTCTCAGACAGGAATTTGGATGGGAAGAAATCAGTCCAGGCATTTTCTAGCTCATCCGAGGTGCTAAACAAGAAATTCAACCCCGAGGAAGATGGCAAACTCAGAAGTCCTTCACCTATCCGTCGACTTATGGCTAGGATGGTCAGATATCCCAACACAAAAGACACATTGTGTCAATCACCAAGCAGTCCTGGTGATGCTAGATCCAGGAGAGCTGAAACGGCTTTTTCCCCGGCTGATTCACCTAGCGAAAAGTCAAATGGTGCAGGAAAAGGAAGGTCGAGTCCTCTGAGAAGAATACTAGATCCGTTACTCAAGCCAAGGACTAGCAATGCTGATAGTTCTACCGATTCTCTGCAGAGAGACTCGAGTCGACATTCTGTTAAAGTGAAGTTAGATCTCGGGAGCTGCAAAACTGTTAACGTTGATCATCCACTAGGTACTGGAAAATGTGTACCAATGATGGTGCAAGCACTTTTTCGCGTGGCAGTGAAGAACGGCCTTCCTCTATTCACATTAGCAGTTGACAACAGCAATGACATTCTGGCAGCTACAATGAGGAGGCTAGGTTCGGGTAAAAAGGATGGAAACAGGTGGATATACACATTCTTCACGATCCATGAAATGAAGAAAAAGAATGGCAGCTGGTTACATCAAGGAAGCAAGGATAGAAACCATGGTTATGTGCCTAATGTGGTTGCTCAGATGAAGGCTTCTGATTATCTTGCATCAGGAGATCAATGTACTACCACGAGGGAATTTGTGTTGGTTGCCACGAAGAATGATGAACAGCGCGTGAATGAAGAACTTGGTGCTACTGTTCTTACTCTACCAAACAAGAGAAGTTCTGAACCCGAGCCTTGTGGCATCTTCGTTATCCTCCCTGATGGCGATCATGGATTCCCGAGGGAAGGAGAGCCTTCACCACTTTTAGAAAGATGGAGGTCGGGTGGATCGTGTGACTGTGGAGGTTGGGATCTAGGCTGCAGATTAAAGGTTATCACCTCTCAGGAGACTAAACCCGAGTCAAGCTCGGGTAAATTTCAGCTACATTCACAGGTATGCCTTCGATACTCGTGTTACATTGCACTATCTTTATAATGGTAAACCTTGTTTCTGAATTGCTGTTGTGAATGTTATCAGAATCAAGAACTGAACAAGAAACCGGTGTTCAGCATGTCGCCATTCAAGGATGGGATCTACTCGGTCGAGTTTGAGTCTTCTGTCAAACTTATACAAGCATTCTCCATATGCATTGCCATTCTGCATGGCCACAAGTCTACGCTATCAGAAGCTGAATGGCAATCTGATAGTGTGTCGGTTTCTTGATGAGTTGCGCTTTGGAAGGAACGTCTGAAAAGTGATTTGAGAGGGTAAATCCAGATTATAGATAGCAGAAATAAGTAGAAAAATGCCAATTCTTTGCCATTAACAGGTACTAATCTGTGCTATGAGGCATGCTGAGAAGAAGCCTTTTATTTGTGAATGTTCCAGACTTCCAGTGCAATTATGCAAGTGTGCATATTACTGATCAGAACTACTCGGTGCAGTTTTAACTTAGATTCACCTGTAAATAAGATAATAATCTTTAATGGGTGATGACCTCCAGAAATGAAGCTCTTGTGCTTTCTTAATATTGATACGCTTTCTAATGAGACTTTTATAGAGAAAAGTGCTTATATAACTCCACATGTCAATATAATCTTTTGAATATTGAAAGTGTCAATATAACCCTAGATAATGAGTGAAAGTGCAAAAACACCCTTTTTGGTGACTTTTAGCCGAAATTTTAAAAAAATACATTTTTACCCTTATGAAAAAAAATGAAATGTTGAAAATTAGGGAATCACGTTGGTGTCCTTAGCATGATTAATACCCCAACTATTTCGTCGCTGCACCGCCATTGCGCCACCGGCCATCGTCGTTGCAATAATATGTAGGTTATATTTGCATATTATTAAAGTTGGTAGGGTTAAATAAGCAAATTGCTAAAACTTAAATGGTTATATTAGCACATTCGTAAAAGTGTAGGGTTATATCTGCACATACTATAAAAATAAAGTGTTGCAACTATACAAAGTCAACAGCAACATCACCAAACACCATTTCAACCTCTTCTACCGTTCACCGATGTTCAAGAGGGTGATTCCGGCAGCGAAAGAGGCGCTCCGACATGGTCGACGCAGCGGTCGTTGACGATGAGGTACATGAACCCTCTAAAAATGGCATCTTCATCGAAATTTCCCTTAATTCACTAGATTTATACGATATTGAGTTTGATTCTATGATTTTCTTATGTTTCTCATCGTATGAATAGAGATATTGTAGAAAATAAGGGTAATAATGTGTGTCTGTATTCATGAATTCATGATACATTATATAGTAGTACAAGATACCTATACAAGCTAGGAAAAAGTAATAGAATACAATTACATCTATAATTAAGGTAAGAATACAATTCTAATTCCAATTCCTTAACACTCCTCAAGTTGGAGCATGGGATCGGAAATGCCCAACTTGCCAAGTAAAGAATGAAACTGGTTAGGTCCGAGAGCTTCAGTAAACAAATTCGCAGGTTGGTCTGTAGTATGGATATGTTGAGTAATTAGTGCACCAGATTGAACAAGATCCCGGACAAAGTGACAATTAACTTCAATGTGCTTGGCGCGTTCATGAAAAAACGGATTGGTCGCTATGTGAAGAGCGGCTTGACTGTCACAAAACAATCTCATAGGAGAGGAGTGCGAAACCCCCAAGTCCTTCAGTAAATACTTAAGCCATAACAACTCACAGCAAGTAACCGTCGTATCACGATACTCCGCTTCAGCAGAAGACCGAGAAACAATAGGTTCTTCTTGGTTTTCCAAGAAACTGGAGAACCACCGACCATAACAAAGTAACCAGATAGAGATCGCCTAGTAATCGAGTAGGCAGCCCAATCCGAATCACAATAAGCAGTCAATTGTAAAGAACTACGTGAAGAGAGAAATAAACCTAGACCAGGATGACTCTTCAGGTAATGCAACACACGAACCGCAGCTTGCCAGTGAGGAACATAAGGAGACTTCATGAATTGCACAAGAGTGTGTACCGAATAACTAAGTTCAGGACAAGTGATTATCAAGTATATCAGACGCCAAACCAAGCGGCGATACTGCTCCGGGTCATGGTAGGCTGGACCTTTAACACGTGCCAAATCATGTTGTTGCTCCATTGGAAAATCAATTGGTTTAGAAGCAGTTAAGCCTGTATCAGATAAGATGTCCAAAGCATATTTCCTTTGCGAGAGGAACATCCCCTCCGGTCTTCTAGCAATCTCTATGCCCAAAAAATACTTAAGCAAACCAAGGTCCTTCATGTGAAAACAAGAACCCAAGTATTTCTTGAACTCAGAGATGATCGAAGAAGAACTACCAGCAATAACCAAATCATCCACATAAACAAGAACATGTAAAGAAACTGATCCACGGGAATAGACAAATATAGAGTAATCGGCCTTACTCTGAACAAAACCAAATGGCCGTAAAGCCTGAGACAGTTTAACAAACCAATTTCTAGGAGCCTGACGAAGGCCATAAAGAGATTTCTGAAGGCGACAAACCTGGCCAGGAGGAACAGTGTAGCCAGGTGGAGGACGCATGAACACTTCTTCATGCAAATCACCATGCAGGAAGGCATTATGAATATCTATCTGATGCAGTTCCCAACCACGGATAACTGCAACGGACAGAAACAATTGAACATAACTCATCTTTGCAACCGGAGAAAAATTCTCAGTGTAATCAATTCCTTCAACCTAGCGATTACCAAGAACCACGAGGCGCCCCTTATGGCGTTCAATAGTACCATCTGAACGAAACTTTGTCCGGTATACCCATTTGCACCCAATTGCCTTCTTATGCGCAGGTAAAGGAGACAAAGTCCATGTATGATTTCGCTCCAGTGGAGTAATTTCTTCAGCCATAGCATCCCGCCAATGAGAGTGACGGGAAGCCTCGGAATAAGTAGTGGGATATGCACTAGATGTTACAGCACCCAAAAATCTAGAATGCATACTAGAAAAATTACCACAATTTACATAATCAGTAAGAGGATAGAGAACACCTGAGGAAAGTGACGACGCATGAGGGAACGTAGGAGAGGGGGTCTTCAGTAGTAAGAGCACAAGCATGATCTTCACAGTCGTAATCTGCCAAGTATGATGGAGGACGATGAGATCGAACACTCTGTCAGGTAGGTGGAAACTCAGCAGCGGAACTGTCTGGTACCAGATAAGCCGGTAAAGTAGATACCTAGGATGTAGCATCGGTGGTGACTGGCAGAGAATAACTGACAGCGGACGGCAAAGGTTGGCCGACAGCGGCTGGTGTGGCGGTACCGGCATCTGGCAGCGGAGGACTCGCCAGTGTTGACTGGCCGGCGACGACTGGTGTTGACTGGCCGACATTGACCGGCAAGACAACAGTTGGCAGCAGCTGGCCACCGGTGGACGGCGGAAAGCCAAAGGCGGTGGATCGGCAGTGGAAGGCTGAACAAAAACTCCGTACGGCTCCGGTGAGAAGGAGGAGGAATCTGGCGGTGGTGTGGTGGTGCCGCCAGGTTCATCGAATAAAGCAGATGCTGGAGTTGCAGAGTATGGGAACTGGTCTTCAAAGAAATTAGCATCCCGACTGTTAAAGATCACTCGGGTTTCCAAGTCAAAAAGGCGATAGCCTTTCTTTCCGGCAGGGTAACCAAGAAATAGACACCGCCGACTTCGTGGTGCAAACTTGTCACGATATCTAGGAACATGAGCAGCAAAACACAAGCATCCAAAAACCCTTAAGGATGAATAATTTGGAGCTTGCCCATAAAGCAACTCAAAGGGAGTACGACCGTTGAGATGCCGAGTCGGTGTTCGGTTGATCAGGTAGGCAGCAGTAAGAATACATTCTCCCCAAAATTCAATAGGAAGACTGGCTTGGAACCGTAAAGCACGCGCCACATTGAGTAAATGGCGATGCTTTCTTTCAACCCCACCATTCTGTTGTGGTGTGTCAACCATAGATGTCTCAAAGATGATCCCAGATACAGCAAAATGAGATCGTAAAGGCAGAAATTCAGTCCCATTATCAGCCCGAACACGTTTTATGGTTAGGCCCTACTGGTTCTTCACTAAGGCACTAAATTCCAAAAATCTAGAGGCTACTTCAGACTTAGCGACTAATAAATAAACCCAAACAGCTCGGGAATAATCATCGACTATCGTCAAAAAATAAAATGCAACACTAGAGGTTGGAGTTCTATAAGGTCCCCAAACATCACAATGTACTAATTCAAATAATGTAGTAGCATTTGTAGAATTCAATGGAAAACTATGTCTAGTCTGTTTTGCTCTATAACATACAGAGCAAGGCATAGTAGTATTATTTGTGCTAAAATCAAGAGTTGGAATAGAAGACAACACCGTAGATGATGGATGACCAAAACGTTGATGCCATAAATCAGATGAAGAAAACGAAGCAACTGTCGGAATAGACAGCAGGATATGAGGACGAATACGAGTATCCAATAGACGAAGCCAATAAATCCCCCTTTCTGTTCACCCACGCCAATCACAATCCCCGTACTGATTTTCTGTAAAATGCAATAGTTTTCAGTAAACACGGCGAGACATTTTAAGGCAGATAACAATCTAGAGCATGATAATAAATTGCATCGCAAAGTAGGTATGTAGAGTACATGAGTAAGGGTGACATCACCAAAACAAATAGACCCATATTGTGTAGCAGACGACACAGATCCATCAGGCAGTCTAACATTCACAATATTGGTAGTAGTAGTAATATCAGTAAGAGAACCTTTGTCACCAATCATGTGATATGAGGCTCCCGAATCAAGAATCCAAGGTAAAGTAGACTTACCTGACCCATGGTCAGATAACGAATCAAACAGATTAAATAAATGTATGGTCGTACTCCATTGGTCGTCAGACATAGCAAGACCAAAATCAGATCATGTAGGTAAGCCAGAGGAGGCGGCCACTGCAAACCCTTGCAGCGACGTCACTACGCCGGCGAAAAGAGCCATAAAAAATGGCAAGTACAATAAAAGTAAGAGAAGGGAGAAAATTTGCTGAACCAAAGCCAAAAGAGGCAATTGACGTGTGCCTACTGTGTGGCGCATGCAGATCACGCACTGTGGAAAGATAACTGCGCGTCTGGTGCACCCACGCGTGGACTCACGCGCTTCTGGAAGGTCGAGCACGTGAATCTCACACCCGTCTCACGTTGTCTACGCGTCTCACTCTGTCCGATCGGAGCTGATGGAACCCAACCGGAGTCGAGAGTGGAGTAGAACCAGCCGGCTGGAGTGGTGAGTAGACCGAACGAATTAGAGCAAGAACTAGCTGGACTGATTCGGGAGCTCTCCGGTTGGAGAGGGAGCGGGCCGGACGAAACTGAAGGAAGACGGGAGCGGGAGCAGAACCGGCGTGGTGGTGAGCAGGACCGGCAGCGGGTTGAAGAAGAAGAATAATTTTTTTTGGCAAAAGAAAGGTAGTTCGGATCGGCGGCGCGTGGAAGTCACGCACTGACGACGGTGGAAAATTTAGAACGGTATTTTAAGGTTTCAGGATTTTAGGCTCTTATACCATGTAGAAAATAAGGGTAATAATGTGTGTCTGCATTCATGAATTCATGATACATTATATAGTAGTACATGATACCTATACAAGCTAGGAAAATGTAATAGAATACAATTACATCTATAATTAAGGTAAGAATACAATTCTAATTCTAATTCCTTAACAGATATGCAATATTTGTGGTATAGAATGTGGGGTTTTTATGATATTTTATTTATTTTGTTGTGTTTAGTCTGATTTGATGATTAGATGACCATTGGTGTTGTGTGTAGTTGTTATTTTGTTGTGTTTTTCGACCTAGCCTTTTTAATTATGATTTTCTCTAATAAAGTAATACTTCCTCAATTCCAGACTAAATTGAACACTTATACTATTTGTTAGACAACGATATCAAACTTTGACTATACATTTAAATTGAAATATAAACAATAATATTATTGAATTTATCGTACTTTTTAAATTAAAATTTTTATGTGGTGTAGTTATATATAGATAAATATAATAAAAGTCAATTATATTAATTGAAAATTCATGTATAATATTCCTTATAATTTAATTTAATTTAATACTAAATAACCAGTTGAACTTACCTTAGTTTAATCATCAGGTTTGCAACAAATTTAGATCCCCCATTTTCTCTATCTGAACCTTTTCTCCCACTTCCCCCTTCCCAAGCCCTAATTCACCTACTGTGGGGGAGCTGCTGCCGTCGAAAACTTCCGCCTCCGGTGGTTGCCCCTTCCCAATCCTACCCCCCAACACCTCTACCACACGTGTTCTTAGCAAGAACCAGATAAACTTGGCTAGATCTGGCGAACGGAGTTTTTTTAAAAAAAAATTGGAACGCTGAAGTTTACTACAGTGATGTGTCACCCGACGACGGTGCTCCTAGGGATACGACGGCGGTGCTCCGGTGATGCTCTCAGGGATGCGGTAGCGATACTCCCAGGGATGCAGAGACCAAGCTTGCCTTGGTGGTGCTCCTCTTCAGGTTGATTGCTCCAAAACCGACATTTTTCAAGTGGCGCCGATAGTCTTAACTCATAGAAGCTTCTGGATCTGAGGTTTCCAAGACCAAGTCTTTTCGAGTCTACTCAGATTTGAGTCGGCCAACTCAGATCCGGTAGTGGCCAACTCGATCTCAACTCAGGTATGGGGAACCCAACTTAGAACCGAGTCGAGTCAACTCGGTCACAACTGGGAGTCAATGGTGAGTCAACTCAGTCTGAACGACCATTTATGTAAGTTGAATGCCTGGTTATATGTCGGAGATGGCAAAGTCACGTGGGGTTATTCTCCATTTTAAAATTTATTTCTCAACATTTTATTTTTCTCTTTTCGGGTGGGAGGCTTTTAATTTATTTTAGTATTTTATTTCATGTTCTCATCTTTTTCAGATTTTAGAATGGCATGTTTTAATAGGTTTTTTTACTTAAAGTGTTGGAAGGAATTTTTTTTTTGTCAATGTAGAATTTTCCGGCAGCCCGGGTCGTGAAAATATCATTGATTTCAGATTTGATATCAATAGGAGACGGTGAGGAGAAATCTAAGTCAGAGTTGTATTATACAAACTTTTGGCGATACTGTTTTCTCTATGGAGGCATATCAGATTTGTAGACTTTGGTCCAAAAGGAGATTTAGGACCTCTTTAAGTTGGTCCCTAATATTTTTTGGAGTCAAGTTAAGAAAAAATCTACGCATTATAAGTGATTTCACTACACTGATGGGGGATATTTTTGGCAACTAAAATGATTGATCTTAGTCTCCCACATTAGGGGGTGATGGAGGCGGACTTGATTTTTAGTTGGGGGACTTCATTTATTTCATTTTGATTGTCATACGTGTTTGATCAAAGGTGTTGTTGGCTCATTTTGGATGTGTATCTTGCAATACTTCACTGTGTTTGTTTCTTATGGTAGGTTTGGGTCGATTTATTGTGGCTGCACTATGGCGACATGGTGGAAACCACTAACCTTATACGTGCCCTTATCATTATCACATAGGCTTTTGTTCACTATTTTAATAGCGATAGGGCCTATGAGTGTAGTTTAGTTGATTTGCATTCCAATTTGCCACAGTATCTAGATTTTAATATTTTATTTTTCGTGACCCTGTGTAAAAGATCCTAGTGATCTTCAAGTGTTCGGATGTAAGCCTATGGGCACTGTATCATGTAAGCCTTTGGGCAATATTTAATCTTTAATAGAAAAGGGTCGGGAACCCTATAAACCCGATTACCTTAAAAAAATTAGTTTAATCATCATCAACAAATAAATTATTTAGGTAAGTTAAAATTTTGGGTTAGAACTCAATGTGTTTTAAACAACACTACGTGTGCTTTCTCTTACCATACCTCATCATATGCTGGTGTAGGATCTATAACATGCTCTTTCCAAAAAAAAGAAGTAATTAAGCAGTAGTAGTATTTATAATACTATGTCTATCCCATCTATTTTGCACTCTTTTCTCTTTGAAATGTTCCACATATTTTTACACTTTTCACCTTATTTTCCCTTTTTACCAATTTTTATTTATTTTTATACTGAAGTTAAATGAAAAAGAAAAAGAAAATTAAGGTACTCCACTACACATGGATAAAAAATTATTAAATAATATATTCTTAAAAGTACATCTTCTTTCTCTCCGAAAAATAGCTGGGACGGAAAGGGTATAGATTAAGGATTTGTTTGTTTATAGTGAGATTAAGAAAGTGGATTACTATGATGATCTCTTAGGAATGAGGATTATGAAATTGGAGAGCACGTGTGGAGCCATCGACCAAACGGCGCTGTCATGTGACCCAAAAATCCTGCCAATTAATAATAAAGTACAGTAGACACCACCACAGTATGCTTATTCTTCTCCTCTTTTAAATGCCTCCCCCCTCCCAATTTTACGTCCATGTCCGATGGATCCTTTGCTACTTTATAATCCCTCCGTTTTTCTATATTAACACACTAATTTTAAAAAGAGAAAATTGCTAAAATAACTTTATGTTTAGGTTGAAAGTGTCAATTTAATCCTGTAAAATTTAAAAGTGTAAATTTAACCTATATATATATTAGTCAAAAGTGTCAATATAACTCTTGCAATAACCAATGTGACCGGAATTATGTAAAACAACCATTATACCCACACAAAAAATTCAAAATTTGAAAAAGCTGAAAAAAGACGACAGTGCCCTATTGCATTAAAAATGTTTTTGCATGCTACGTTAGTGTGGGAAAATGTAAGTTGTGCTTTGAACGGCCCAAAGTATTGATGCATTGGTTACTAAGAATAAGGTTGTGGCGTACTTGATTTGTATCAATTTAATAAGGGTGTTACTATTTCACACACTATATTCTACTGTATACGCCTTGTATATATACATTATAATGCAAAACGTATAAAAATTTAAAATGAAATGAAAAAAATGAAAATAAAAGTTTAATTTTAAAGCATGAATTATTAGTGGTGGCAGGGCAGGGGTTGCTGCCGGCGGCAGGTGGTGGCCGACAACTTTCAGGCGGTGGTCCAGCAAATTTCCGGCCACCTTCCGATTGGATTCCGGCCAATTTTCGGCCAAACTCTGGCGAAGTTCCAATGGGTGATGGTTCCCATATGTAGTTCTTATTTGTGATTCTCATATGTGGTTCTCATCCATCCAAATGTGAGCCACAAGGCAAAAAACCAAATGCGAGTCATAGGATAAGAGTCATGCGATGAGAGCTACAAGTACAAATTTTCGAATGAGAACCATGCGATGAGAGCCACGAGATGAGAGTCATGCGATGAGAGCCACAAGTACAAATTTTCAAATGAGAACCATGAGATGAGAACCACAAGTACAAATTTTCGGATGAGATACATACGATGAGAGCTGCAATAAGAGCCACAAGTATAAATTTTTCAGATGAGAACCACATGTACAACCATGGGATGAAGGATGAGAACCACAAGTACAAATTTTGAGATGAGAACCATGGGATGACAGATGAGAACCACAAGTACGAATTTTGAGATGAGAATCATGGGATGAGAGTCATAAGTATAGATATACGTATGAGAACCATGAAATGAGAACCATCGCCGGCTGAAACTTCATCGGCCGTCGCTGGAGTTTGGATGGAAATTGGCCGGAATCTTGTCGAAATTTAGCCGCACCACCGCCGGAAAATCACCGGACCATCATCGAAAAATTGTTGACCACTACCTGCCGCCGTCGGCAGCCGCTGCCATCCCACCACTAATAAATCTCGTTTATTAAATTTAAAATTAAACTTTCTATTAGAATTTATTTCAATTTAAATTTTTAGTATATTTTGTATTTATAGGGTACAAATACAGGGCTGAAGTACAATCCACAATAACGAAGGTGATGCTGTAATTTCTAAAATATCTTTTTGATAAATTATAATTATCAAAAAGAAACGACGTTAAAAATTATTTTTTATAATACTTATTTTATTTTGTTTAGAAATTCACACTATACTCGGTATATGAGTGTACTAGTACTGGAAATTTGGAAGACGTCAAATTCAACATCGCTGTGGTCAGAGTCAGTACTGATTGCCATTTCGTGATCATCTCGACACAACCTCAGAACAACTCTGCAATGTAAGGTTTCTTTCCATTTCCCCTTTTGGAGTGTGAATCCGATGTGAAAAGAAAGAAAACAGAGGGTCTCATACGCAACACAAGGCAAACTAATTTAAATACTTCCATTTCAATTGGGCGTTGCTATATCCCGCCCTGTATTTTACTATGCTCGCCCTAATATGCATACAGTAATTTTTTTTCCATTTTAAATAACTGAATTAAAAATTAATTTAGATAATTGTAGTTAGTTAATATTAATGGAGATGAAATTGATTTAAATTGGACCGCCGCCGGACCCGGCTCGCCACGGCCTGGGCGCGAGGCGCCGCCGGTCGGCTCGCCATGGCCTGGGCGCGAGCCGGCGCCGGTCCGGTCGCCGCGGCCTGGCCGCGAGCCGCTGCCGGTTCCGTCGCCACCGGCGGACCGCGAGCCGCCGCCGGGCCGGTCGCCACCGACAGGCCGCGCGCCGCCGCCGGTCCGCTCGCCACCGGTGGACCGCGAGCCGCCGGCGGGCCGGTCGCCGTGGTGTGGGCGCGAGCCATCGCCGGGCCGCTCACCGTCGTGTGGGCGCTCGCCGTGGCTCGCCGTGCGGTGGGCGCGAGCCGCGCGCGGTCCGTTCGCCAGGCCTGGGGCGCGAGCCGGACGCGCCTCGGCTCGCTGTGGGCTGGGCGCGAGCCGTGCCAGCCTGCTTCCAAAAATTGAACTGCTATAAATGAGCTCGAATTCTTACTCATTCAAATGGCACTCGAATTCTTACTCATTCAAAGGGCACTCGAAAAATATTGCTATCCAAGACGAGCAAAAATTACTCCGAAAAGGGTGTTAGAAATTCCATGTCTTCGGAGGTAATTTTACTAATTGGCTTTCTGTCCGTAAGTAGTTGTTAAATTTAATAATTTTTGCCGTACAAATCTATGCTCGTCTTTGTGTTTTAATTTATTAACTGTTACGATGAAATTATTGCACATTTATCTCCTATGAATTTACCTCCTGTTAATAGCAGTAACGTTAATGTATGTCCTATTAATTATTGAAGCAGTTATTTTTGTTGTTTTGTTAATTTTGTGATTTTGTTAATTATTGTACCGTTAAGTTACGTATTTTTACGTTATTTTGATATTTTAATTTGTTGAACTGTAAGAATGTTATATTAATTCTAGCCACGATGTTATTGCATTTTTTTCCCACTACATGTATGTTTTAGCTGTTAATGAGAAAGAAATTTATGCTCATCTTAGTTTTTTAATTTATACTCATCTTAGTATTTTAATTTATTAATCGTAACGTAAAAATTATTGTAACGTTAATTTTATTTATTGTAACGTTAATTGTAATTATTGTAACGTTAATGTTGTTGTTTTGTTAATTTTGTTATTTTGTTAATTATTGTGACGTTAATGTTGTTGTTTTGTTAATTTTGTTATTTTGTTAATTATTGTAACGTTAATTTACATTTTTTTACGTTAATTTTGATATTGTAATTGGTATAGCAGTTGAGTGTAACTAATTACTTGATGTTTATTGCTGTTTAAGGATGACAATCAGTCATGTGAAGCTGCTGCAGGGCGGAACGGATACTCTCCATTTGCCACCTCAGCTGTGTTCCCAGATGTTGCCGAGGCTTACTCCTACCTGCAACGGATTGCTCTGCAGGTGGGATTTGAACTTGTGACGGGGTCCTACAAACAGAATAGGAATGGTCCCCTGAGGTTATATTGCATTTGCAATCGGGGCCGAAAGGATAAGGATGTAGATACGAGCGAATCTGATGTAGTCCGACGGAGTAGCAGCTCGACCAGCAGTTGTGGCTGCCCGTTCGCGATTGTCTTGAAACAGAGCATCACGGGGAATGGTTGGAATGTAGTGCCGTGCAAGGATCCTAGACGAGGGATGCACAACCACCCTTTCTCAGTGTACCCCGAGGGTCATAGACAGAGCAGCAAGCTCCATGCGGACGCGAAGCAAATGATCAGAGACTTGACAGATTCAGAAACTGCCCCAAGGCATATCAATGCCAGCCTCAGTAATTCGTTTCCGGACCTGCATCAGAACATTAGGCAGGTGTACAATGAGAGGTCGGCATATGCAACAGAAAGGCGAGGCGGGCGCAACACAGCGGAGAATTGTTTGCATCTGGCCACCGCGAAAGGGTATGTCACTAGTCACCGCTCAGCAGGTGATGGTACTTTGACTCATTTATTCATGGCCAATCCCGATGCTGTTGTGGCATTTCGCACGTTTCCGTGGGTGGTGGCCATCGACTCAACGTACAAGACCAATCGCTACGGCATGCCATTCATTGAGATGGTTGGGATGTCCCCTTGCAACACAAACTTCCTGATTGCCTACGCAATTGTCGTTGACGAAACGGCAGATACGTATGAGTGGGTGCTGAACGCGCTGAAGAACTTGCTTGTGGATGGACCGTTCCCTGAGGTTGTGGTCACCGATCGGGAGATGGGACTGATTAGGCCACTTCGGACTGTGTTTCCGGAATCGAACCATTTGCTCTGCACCTGGCATATTAACAAGGATGTGGAGGCACGTGTTACTGTGCTGACAGGGAATAAGAGGAACGGGGCGGCGTTCAAGAATGGTGCATGGTTCCGAGTTTGCAATGCGTCCACCGTTCCAGAGTACGAAACCGCCTTGGTGGATATGAGGACTGGATGGTCTTGGAGCGAGGCTGTTGTTAGTTACGCTGAGACGACGTGGCTCACCCCCCATAAGGAGAAATTTGTGAGGGCATGGACGAACAGATTTCTGCATTTCGGGAACACAACTACATGCAGGGTCGAAAGTGCACACTCGTCATTGAAAGGGTGGTTACAAACGTCGACTGGTGCGCTGGACACGGTATGGAGGCGTGTCGACCTGCAGATAGCCCAGCAGATTACTATGATCAAGACCGGCCTGGAGAAATCAAGAACTGTCGTTGGAAGATTGCACCGTAGGGCCCTTTTCAGCAACTTGATCAACAATGTGTCCAAATACTGTCTGGATAAATTGACGGTCGAGTCCGGGAGGATTGATGCACTCGGAGCACAGGTATATGCTTACTGTGGATGTGTGCTGCGCTCGACACACGGAATACCGTGTGCATGCATCATGGCAGGGGCAGTTGCTGAAGGAATCCCCTTGTACTTGGACGACATTCATCCGCTGTTCAAGAGCCTAGCATTGGGTGATCACGTGCGGAGCACGGACAACATTGCGAGGGCCGAACAAGATCAGTCGCGGTTCAACACTCTGTTGGAGGAGCTGGCACGCAGCGACCCTTCGGTCCGCCGACGAGTTTCATCCTACATAGATGCGCAGTTGCGTCCGGAGGAGAGCGGCATTGGCGAGCCGGACAATTGCACCAGTGCACGTGGGAGACTAAGCGAGCAGGTCCCCCGATCAAGATCAACCCGACGTTCACCGAGCTACCACGAGCACGTGAACAGGCAATACGGGAGTAGTTCACGGTCCCCGGGGCGTGCTTCAGGGAGCGGTCGCCGGCACGGTGAGTACAAGCACCATTCTTCCTAATGAACGCCTCCTGCACAAGATATTTATCTTAATGTGTTCTTCTGCAGCGACATTCCCGTTCCTCGAAAGTGTCCCCCACATTGTCCGGCGCTACATCGAAGGTTGGAACGATGTCGCGAGTGATAGAAACTGTGGCTTCAGATGCGTTGCTGATGCGTTCCACGTAGACGGTGAAGGTGAATGGTCTACAGCGCGTCGGGCGGTATTTAACGAGATATCAACTCATTGGCCTGACTATGTTCCCATATACGGTTCGCAAAATGACGTTGAACTCGCCAGAGCCCGTATACACCACACCAGCGGTCCATGTGGTCCGGAGCATTGGTTTACGGTCATTGCAGACATGTTTCCTGTGGCCACCTACTACAACGCGGTTGTAGTTCTATATTACATTTTAGAGAATGGGTCGGCGGACCATTGCTGTACAGTCCTTCCACTGAGGGCAGGCGGGGGCGAGGATGGAACAAGTAGGGAGCTACACATTGTATACGTTCGCAGTGCAAGCCATTTCGTCCAGGTACACGTGAAGGAAAACTGTCCCATGCCCCCCGTGGTTAATATGTGGACCACGTTGAGGAAGGCTGATGTCGTAGGTTGGGAGTTACCCTTTCGTAGGAGGACAAGGGGTTGGAGAAGAGCATACTCTGAGAGTAATTAACTGTTGTAAATCGCCAGAAACATTTTGGCATGTACGCAACCGTTACAGTTACTATCGAAGCATGGAGTAATTATTTTGAAAGCGTTACTGTTGCAAAAATCGATGACTTATGTATTTGATATGCACAAACAGTTACCGATTACATAAATGAGCAAACTATGGCAAAACTGTGGGTTCATACATAAGCAAACGTCCGACTAAGGAATGGGTCCATAACCGAGCCTGCGGTACTCATCGCGACGACTGACAAAAGTCGTCATCAACTCCCTCATGCAGGGGTCGGCGAGTCCATCAACGGTCGCCGAGTCAAACGGATCCAGGTCGCCCATCATGTCACTCAGCATCTGCTGCACAGGAAACAGAGTTTACAATAACGAAACAGTAAAATGTAATATAATTACTCGAAGCAAACAGTACGGGAAAACTTACCGATAACTGATGATGTATCCTGTCCGGTCCACTCGCGGCAGCATGTTCAGGATTTGCGATCAATGGGTGCGAATGGGTCGCGTACCAGCCCTCGTAATCCATGGTACACTCTGATTGGCTCGTGGCTATCGGGAACGCCACAAGCTGACCGTCGTGCCAAGTGTGTGCCATCTCCCACAAGGTCAACTGCAGCCTCCCTGGGTAGGTCACTGAATAGCCGGCTGGATCAGCCGGGCGGGAACAAGGCTCGGGCGCAATTGCAAGACCCCGCGGTATACCCTGTACGAGACCGAACTGGCGCATAACGCGATCTGGCATGTACGCCTCCATTGCGTCGAGGTATCGAATCACGCCGCGGTAGTGAGTCCTCCCCCTCGCAGCCCTAACCACGTCCACTCCATACGGCAACCAATCCACCTGCAAAAAAGTTCCACAGACATGTTACGTTTCTACGGAATCCGATCTATCTACTACTGTCAGAATAAGAGTAAAAGCATGGAATTCATACCTGGTCGGCCTGTAAGGCATCCAACTGTCGCCTGATGGCACCGAGCCTCCCCGTACCCCTCCCCGATCTATCCCCTGTGTGCCACCGACTGGCGCGACCCGGAAGAGCTGGCAACGTACTCGGTCCCGGCCGAAACATCGGAAAGTACTCGTATATCCATGCTTGAAGCAGCGTGCAACATCCGCATAGGCCGCGCGCCTTGGACCGGGACGCAATTCCCAACTGCAGATACAAACTGGCCAACGTCGCCGAGCCCCACGACAACTGCGAATCAAGCAGGGGTAGAAGGTTGGCTCTAACCTTATTCCCAGTTTTATCCACAAAAAGCGTGGATGAAAACAGGGTCAGCATGTAGCACATAAATTGGAAGTTCTGGCTCTGCCCCGCCGCTACACACCTCGCCATCAACGATTGGGCATCTATGTTACCCCCGTTCCAGTCTTCCGCGACAAAGGACTCCACGTCTTTCCCAAACAGTTCAGCGCACGATTCCTCAATAGTCTCCGCCGAAATGGTACTCGCAACAGCGCCACCATCGATGGGAATGCCAAGAATCATCTCAACGTCATGCATCAAGATGGTCATCTCCCCAAAAGGCATGTGAAACGTGTTCGTGTCCGGCTGCCACCTCTCGACAAAAGCGGATATCAGTGCCATGTCAAGGAACTGGAACATAATCGCAGGCAGGTGGGCCAACCCGGTCGCATGTATCCGGGCCTGTGCAACATCGCTCAGTTCGGGGAGCGTGGCGACTAGCTGCTTGCATAGCGGCGACCGAGCATGGCATCTCAACACACCTCGCTCTATACCATTCCAAACGTCAAGCGCGACGTGTCCTCCGAAGCTTGGTATGACGAGGTCATCCTGCGGGCCACCAGCCATCGGTCCCCGCACTAGCCACGTCTCATCGGCGGGTCGCTTCCTCCTATTCCTCGGTGCCATTCCGGTGCTAGGCTCACCGGCATTGCACGATCCACCAGAGGACTGTGCGAATTGACCAGCTCTATTCCTCACGGTGTGCCTGGCTCCAGCTGCAGCATAACGTTCGATCCCGGCATCCAATGGAACACTCGAACCAGGTTGGCCCACCGGGGGGACATCTGCCGGCAGGTCATAATTCATCTGCCAATCACTATCATGACGGATACCACCAGATGCGAGGATGTTAATCTCCGGACCGTCCCATGTCGGCATGGGATCGAATGCACGAACGCTCGGTGGAGAAGGCTGCTCCGGTCCTACATCACACTCCCGCGGGCGAGGCGACGATTCATCCTCGACCACGCGGCCTCTAGCCTGTCTCGCCGAGGCACTAACACCTCTTCGTCGTATGGAACGACCATGACCGTCAGGTTGACCAGCAGTGCTCATCTACGACACAAGATATGTAATTAGTATAACAACAAGTGAATCAAACTGATATGATAAGATAAATTAACATACATTTCAACAACGTGTGAACTAATATTTTCGAACGGTGCATCATTTCAGTTTCCTTATGGAGACTACATATTATATAATGCATAGGAAAAAGTGGATGTAACATAAAAAAACCCCTCCACAAACAGCAAATTTATAATCGTACAATCATACAACGAACTGGAACATTTTTTTTTGTTACAAATTGGCGATTACATTACTAAATAATCTTATTTTTTAGCCACATCACACTATTATTAACATTCAAGGAAACAATAGTTAAAACATATCGTAACAGTTTACCACACAAGTGTTTACATCGGATTACTAAAGTTTGTTTAAATAGAACTATATTCTATTATGTCACATAACTAAATAATTTCCAAAAAACACAATTCCTAAAGAATAACTTATGAGAAATTTCTATTACGTCACATAACTAAATAATTTCTAAATAGACCAATTTCTAAAAAATACAATTTCTAAAACATTATGTCCAAATTTAAACTAAGTAATTTCTACAAAACACAATTTCTTCGTTTTAATTTCAATTATGTCACATAACTAAATAATTTCTACATAACCCAATATCTAAAAAATATAATTTCTAAAATATTATGTCCAAATTTAAACTAACTAATTTCTACAAAACACAATTTCTTCGTTTTAATTCCCATTATGTCACATAACTTAATAATTTCCAAAACAACACAAATTCTAAAAAATAATTTCTAAATAATTTCTATTATGTCACATAACTAAATAATTTCTAAATAACCCAATTTCTAAAAAAAAACAATTTCTAAAATATTATGTCCAAATTTAAACTAAGTAATTTACACAGAGCACAATTTCTTCGTTTTAATTCCAACTATGTCACATACCTAAATAATTTCCAGAACAACACAAATTCTAAACAAATAATTCCTAAGTAATTTCTATTATGTCACATAACTAAATAATTTCTAAAAAACCCAACTTCTAAAAAATACAATTTCTAAAATATTATGGCCAAATTTAAACTAAATAATTACTAAAAAACACAATAAGCTTCCAATTATGTCATCACGTCCAATTATGTCATTATGTCATTAATTCCACATATGTCACATAGCTAAACAATTTCCAAAGAAGCACAATTTCTAAAAAATCGTTTCTCAATAACTTCTATTATGTCACATAACTAAAATCCTAACAATTCCGACAAGCTCAACAAAATTCTAACAATTCCGACAAGTTCAACAAAATTCGAATAGATCGGGCAACGATTCCCACGAAAAGAAAAAAAATTTTCTCAAAAAACTTACATTTTCCGGGGGGATTCCGGCGGGATTCCGGCGGCGGCGGCGGCGGGCGGAAATGGAGAGAGGGGAGGGAGAGGTAAGTGGAGAGAGGGAAGGAGGAGAGAAAATGGAGAGGGGGAGAAAAAAGGGAGAGGGGGAGGGGGTATTTATAGGGGTTTTGGGTTTTGTAATTTTTTTTTTAAAATTCTAAATACGTGTATTTATACGTATTAGGGCGAGGATAGTAAAATACAGGGCGGGATATAGCGATCCACTTTTTGGATTTTGGCTATTTCCTAGGCAGTTTGGCCCACTATGCAAAGGTTACTACTCCCTCCGTCCCAGTCGAATTTGCACACTTTTTGGTCAACTTTTTCAATACACATTTGACCATAAATTTCAACTAGTATATAGATACCAATATCATCATGTGAGATATTGTTGGATTCCCTGCATGCTGTATTTTCTAAATATCAAATTTTAACACACCGTTAATATACGTAACTAAAGTTATCGTTGGTCAAACATGACCTGAGAAAGTTGACCAAAAAGTGTGCACATTCGGCTGGGACGGAGTAATAGTTTTTTCGCTTATTTAAAAAGTGTCATTTACAGCGAATAGACTGCTTCATCCGAATTTTAAACTTTGTACTACGTTTTTTATTTGCATTTCTTTTTAATAATGACGTTCTTTTGCTTAGTAAGATATATAATTTTTGAATTCCTAACTTAATTCTGTATTGTTTAGTAAGATTTATAATTTTTGAATTCTTAACTCAATTCTGTCGCTAGATACGTAATACTCTAACCGTTTTTTGCTAGTTGTGATTCAACCTTATGCGTAAGGCAATTTATATGGTATTGAAGTATAATGAACACTGCATTCTCATAGATGTTTTGTGCATTTTAAATTACGTATTTTCATGGATGTTTTTAATATTGATATTCTTTTATTTAGTACTCTATCTGTTTTGTTATTTATGTCACAGTTATTATAAATGTATGTTTTTTTTATTCGGCACTCATTCAATTTTTGGCAAGATTTATTCAATTTCATCCACTCATTCTACTTTTTACTTTCTACATTTAATTTCATCCACTCACTTTCTTCATCTAAATCCAAACACCTAAACTTATGGTGCCAATAAAAACAAAACAGAGGGAGCGGTAAGATTTATATTTTTCAAATTCTTAACTTAATTCTCCCATCTCATTTTATACACCTACCCATCTGATTTAAGAGTCTGTCTCTTGAAAGACGATCTTTCTATAAGTTATGGAAAGACCAAGGTTTAAAGTGTAAATTAGAAGAAATTAAGATAAAATTTTCGGGTTGCATGAACCGGGTTATAAATTTTATAACTACTACATGTTTCATACTAAAACTTTAACATTGCAACTAAGACCTTTTACCTTTTACCTTTTATTATTCTAATCAAACTCCGTCTTTCCATAAGTGTATAGAAAGACCGTCTTTCCCAAGACTTTGCCCGATTTAATACGTAAAATGAGTGATAATGCTATAAAACGGGGAGTTATAATAACAAGAAAGGAACATTATGATCAATTGATCATGAATTAATATTCATCACATAACATGGAGCCGCCCAAATCTTTTCAATGTTTCATGGTAGTCGATGTACTACATTATTTGCATGTGGTACTACCTTCGGGCCCTATGGCCTTTCCAAACCAACATCTTTAAACAACTCAAATCTTAGCATAATCGCTTCGTCACATTGTCTTTAATAGAGTTTGTCTAGTAATTTACTAACTATTTTACATAGTTAGCCTAATCAACTCTGGTACATTTTGGTATGTATTCATATTATTATTATTAAATTATATTTTTCTTTTTCTTTGTTTCATGGTATCAGAGCATACTCTTTCAAATCAAAAATTTTCTGATCAAAACCCTAACCCATCGTAGTGTATTTCCACTGCCGCCAACTCACCATGAGCGACACGGAAAGCACGATCAACCCCCCTCCCCATCAAACTCCCGCCGGCAACGACACACCGCCGCCGCCACTTCATCCGACGAAGATCTCGGCCCTCAGTCGCTTCCGCATCCTCTTGATCACTCATCTCCATTCTACATTCATCATTTAGATCATCCGGGCTTGTCTCTCTGTCCAGTTGTTCTCAATGGAGACAACTATCAGGAATTGACCACCTCGATGAAGAACACACTCAAGGCTAAGCGTAAGTTGGGGTTTATCAATGGTCAAACTTCTTAGGTCAATATTTCATCTGTTGATTTAGATGATTGGTATTGTATTAACTCAATGTTGATCGGATGGGTAGTTCAATCTATTGAGCCATCGCTGTGATCTTCCATAACCTATCCCAAAACTGTTTTTGAACTCTGGGAGGAGTTGCTCCATCATTTTTCTGTCGGCAATGGCCCTTGTTTTCTCCAACTTCGTGCAGATTTGACGAACTGTCGCCAAGGTGGAAAATTTGTTGCCTCTTACTATGGTGTTCTCAAGAAGATTTGGGACGAAGTCACAACCTAAGTCCCTCTTCAGGCCTGTCTCTGTAGCAATTGCTCTTGTAATATCATTGCCAAGCTTCAAACCAAACATGATTTCGAGTGCCTTCATCAGTTTCTTCTTGGCCTCGATGACACTTCCGAGACTCTCCATTTGAGTATTATAGTGTAGGAGCCATTGCCTTCTCTCAATCGTGTTTATGCCTTGGTTGTGCAAGAGAAGAGTCACAAAACCTTATGCATGAATGAGACACGAATTTTGATGGCATGGTATTTGCAGTTCAGTCAAAAGGCGGTTTCCCAGCGCATCCCTCAGTACTCATGTTTCCAAAAAAGTCAACGGCGCCTCTCGGCCGTCCGACCAGCTCTTGTTGCGGCAAGCTCGAGCATGATGTCTCGCGTTGTTGGAAAACCCATGGTGTTCCCTAGGGATTCGTGCACAAGTCCATCGTGCGTGGCAACTCAACCGTTGGCTGCAGCCATGAAAATCTGACGGCCAGTGTCGCCCTCTTGGTTCAGCAACAAGCTCCAATCCTAGATTCTGACGCGGTGTCTCCACCTGAGTCTACTGCTTGTAGCTAGAACCTCAGCCCCGAACAATGGCAGGTTGTTCTCCAAATGTATAACTACATGAACACTCCCTCTGTGGATGTTACTAGTAAGCATTCTCTATGGATTCTTAACACTAGTGCTTTTTTTCATATGACTGGGAATCTTGCTCTAATTCATGATAGTATTGATATTGTTCTAGCCATTAAGGAGGGTTCACTGGTTTTCTCTTCGTCCACCAGAGTTGACCATGTTCTATACCTTCCGACATTGGAATGCAATCTTCTCTCCTTTGCTAGGTTGCTTTTACATGCTGGTTATTTTGCCTTCCTAACTGATAAGCTGTGTATCCTCCAGGAAAGCGTTACGAAGACAGTAATTGGTGTGGGTGAGCAGAGGCAAGGTGTTTACTGGTTGCGGCATTTCTCGGCGGCCACACATGCCTGTTCTGTGACCAAGTCCGAGAGGATGACCTCGGCCAAGCTGTGGCATAAGAGGCTAGGCATCATTCTTTTGTTGCTTTAGTATCTTTATCTTTCCCTTGTGATTCTGTTAGCATAATTACTCCGCGTGACATTTTCATTCATTCAAAACAAACAAGAGCTATTTTTCCTTTAGTTCTAATAAAGCCACTGAGTTATTTGAACTTGTGCATTATGACATTTAGGGTCCATACAGAACTCCTGCTTATTGCGGTGCCACTTATTTTGTTACTGTAGTTGATGATTTTTCTCGTGCCATTTGGGTTTATTTGATTAAGTCAAAGTCAGAGGTTCCGAAAGTGATGGTAAATTTTTGTGCTCTGGTTGTTACACAATTCCAGTTCCATGTTCATCAATTTTGCTCAGACAGTGGTACTGAGTTCTTTGGCCTTAGGGAGCATTTTGCTGCTCACAGGATTGTTCATGAAAATTTTTACGTTTACATGCCTTAACAGAATGGCAGGGTGGAACGCAAGCATCACCATCTTCTCATTGTGGCACGTGTGTTGCGATTCCAAGCCTCTTTACTAATCCAATTCTGGGGCAAATGTGTTATGGCTCCATGTTATTTGATCAACCGCACTCCTACGCCGGTTCTTCAAAACAAGACTCTATTCCAACTATTATTCAAATGCGATCCGAAGTACTCCGATCATTGTGTCTATGGTAGTCTTTGTTTCGCCTCTATCCTTCCTCGCCCTACAGACAAGTTCGCTGCTCGTAGTCGAAGATGTGCTTTCATGGGACATCCCAGTGGAAAATAAGGCTAGCGGTTATATGATATGGAATCTGACACATTCTTCTTCTCAAGGGATGTAGTGTTTTTTTAGGAGCATTTTCCTTTCTAGGAGTTATCTTCTTCTCCGCTGCCATTTTCGTCGGTTCTCCCTCCACATACGAAAATATTTAACACTCTGGACATCGCCTCCTCCCCGGCCAAGGGGAGCTCACTTCCCAAGCTCGACGGTGACACCCACAGCAAGGGGAAGCTTCCTGCCTCCCCTGCAAGGGGAAGCTCTTCCCTGTAACACGCAGTCAGGGGGAGTCTGAGCAGCCGCTAAAGTTGAGCTCGCCCTCCGTGATTGAGCTCTATGAGGGTTTGCCTGAGGCTATTTACAAGGCTTCTCTACCAGCTGTTTGACGTAGCACCCGCAATCGACAACCGAACGTTTTGCTCAAAGATTTTGTATGCAACTCCATTTTCTCAAGCATTTCCCAGTCCAAATCGGCCACCTCATCAACTCCTTATCCTATCAGCCATTTTGTCTCTTCTCATAATTTTGCTTCTACACATGCCCACTTCCTTGCGGTTGTCACTTTCGGGCACGAACCTGCTCATTTCTCTGAGGCTGTACAACAGCCATGTTGGCGACATGTAATGCAAGCCAAGCTCGATGCTCTTGAGGGAAATAACACATGGTTCCCCACATCTCTTCCTCCTGGAAAGAAACCTATTGGCTGCAAGTGGGTCTACCACATCAAGTATAAGGTGAATGGAGACATTGAGCGCTACAAGGCTCGCCTTGTTGTGCTCGGTAATCGCCGGGTTGAAAGTTTTAATTTCAATGAAACATTTGCTCCAATTGCCAAGATGGTCACAGTTAGTACATTCTTATCAGTTGCTGTAGTTCGCGGTTGGGAACTCCATCAAATGGATGTTCATAATGCATTTCTTCACGGTGATTTGGATGAGTTAGTTTTCATGTCTCCACTACCGGGTTACTCTGAAGCGCTACCTGGTCAAGTCTGTCATCTCCACAAATCCCTTTATTGACTCCAGCTGGCTTCTCAAAATTTGGTTCTCCAAGCTCCCACTGGCCCTTCGTCAGTATGACTTTTGGCAAATCCATGCAGACTATTCTTTATTTAGCCTCAGCCGAGCTAGTCACACTCTTTTTGTCTTGTGTATGTCGATGACTTGATCATCGCAGGTGATAGCCCTAATGCCATCTCTACTTTCAAGCAGTACTTATTTTCCTACTTTCACACGAAGGACCTCGACAGTCTCAAGAATTTTTTGGGCCTCGAAGTTGCGCAAAACCCCTTTGTTACTTTCGTTTCTCAGTGCAAGTATGCCCTAGAGGTAGTCGCCGAAGCTGATCTTCTTGGCACAAAGTCAGTTGCTTCGCCAATGGACCTGACTCAAAATCTTGGCAAGTTACTGTACCAGATTATGATCATCCCGATCAATATCGCCTTCTGATTGGAAAGTTGGTCTATCTGACTATCACTCGGCCTGACCTCAGCTTCGCAGTTCACACTTTATCTCAGTTCATGCAGCAGCCAAAGTTTGAGCACTGGACTGAAGCTTTTTGCGTTCTTCACTTCGTCGAAGGTAACTCGGGTCAAGGTCTGTTTCTTTCTCAAGAGAGCCGTTTAGCTCTGAAAACTTATTGTGACTATGACTGGCCAACCTGTCCTATCACTTGTTGCTCCGTCGCTGGTTACTTTGTCACTTTGGGTGTGTCGCCAATCTCTTAGAAAACCAAGAAGTAGTGCAGAGGCTGAGTACAAAGCTATGACGAATGCTTCTTGTGAAATTCTCTGGCTTCGCTCACTTTTTTACTCGCTTGGTGTTCACCATTCAAAACTGGTTCGCTTGTATTGTGATAGTCAGGCTGCTATCCACATCGCAGCTAATCCTGTATTTCATGAGTGAACCAAACATATCGAGATTGATTGCCATCTTGTTCGTGACCTAGTGTCTTTACGTACTATTTCCACTCATCACATTTCTAATTTGGACCAGCCCGCAGACATGTTCGCTAAGGCGCTAGGACGAACAACTTTCATTCATCTCAGTTCAAAGTTGGGCATTCTCGACCTCCATGCTCCAACTTGAGGGGAGTAATAGAGCTTGTGTTGTAATAGACTACACATTTTACATAGTTAGCTTAGTCAACTCGTATACATTGGGTATATATTCCCATCCTTCTGTCAATATCAGATGAGATCATTATTTCCAAATTATTTCTTCCTTCTTCCTCGTTTCAGTTTTGGATCACCCCAAATTTGGAGATATCCTATAAATTTATAATCTCTAATTTTATTGAAGGGTGGTAATTTTGAACTAAGTCATATAAATATATTGAAGTTTGATCTAGTCCAGTTCAATTTAATTAATCTAGTCCAATCCAATTCACTTTAGTCCATATTTTTTTTACTGTTATACTATCTACGTTATTATTAGTCACTACTTTATCATTTTATTTTCAAGAGAAAATTTCAGAAAAAATGGTCTTTCCATAAGTTTATGGACATTCCACATGGTGGCTTTACCTTAAATGTTACATTTTTTAAACAAAATTTAAATATTGTATTTTAAAGGTTAAAACAAGTCATAATATGTGTTTGAATGTGAAAATATTAAAATATAGGATATAAAAAAATATTTTCTAAATTTAGTATGTAATTTAACAAATGAAATGCATTAAGGTAAAAACTAAGTGGCATGTCCATGAGCTTATGGACATGCCGTCTGTCAGAAGACCTACTCTATTTTCACTTATCATTTGTTCTGTTCAGAAAGTGACAATTTAACCCTAACTAATTATTGTATGTGTCAATCTAACCCCAACTTTAGAAAAAATTGTGCCGATATAGCCAAACCCCTAATTTCGGCATTGACCAAATGAATTCAAGCATGAACATTAAATGAAATGATAAAAATACCCTTTATGACAAACCTATATTTCTTATTCAAAACATATCTTTCTTCTTCAAACTTCAACAGCCACCGCCCCGCTAGTAGAAGCCTCGCTATTGCCAAATTCACCACTGCTGCCGCCGATAACCCTAGCCTCCGCCACCCTCTCCCCCTCCCTCACCACCGCCACCCTCCTCTACTTCACCATCGTCGTTGATCCCTTATTCTTCTCCAACCCACCACCGTCACCGCCAATAACTCTCCCTCCGCCACCCTCACCGTGTAACCCTTCCTTAAAATTGTAGCAACCCCACTCCAACTCCTGTCAAAATTCCACCCTGCACCACCTCTTTACTTTAGCCCACCATCGTCTCGCCACCACAACCTCCTCACCCATCCCACCACCATGGACCTTCAAAAGTCAAACCACAGACCCTCGAAACCTTGATTCTCCACCACCACCTCCCACGGCCCACTCGACCACCCAAACCTTAAATTCCACAGCCCACCCAAACCCTACATTCCAGACGGTGATTGAATGAAGGGTTTTGGTGGAGTGCCGCCCTCGTTGAACTCTAGTCCCCCACCATCGCCTTCGATTTACAACCCCAAACCGCCGCCTACCGCCACTAAGGTCATCCTGGAAACAGGGAAGACATGGGAGTGAAAAAGAAACGAGGAAGATAAGTGGTCGGATTTTGGCAACAGAGTGAGAAGAAAGATAAACGGGGAGGACAAGGGGAAGAAGAAAGATATATAGAGAAGACAAAGAAACAAGGAAGAATCAGAGGGGGTCACGGCGGTGGGGGAGGCTGATAAACGGAGTGAGAAACAAACCCGAAAATTCATTTTTTTTAAGGCAAGGGCAAAATCATCCTTTCATCAGAATCCGGCTAAACGGAAATTGACTAGAAAGTTAGTGGAGTCAAAGGTTATTTTGGCACTTTATGATATTTTATGATTATATTGGCACTTTCAGCATAAAATTAATTTGGTTAAGTTCAGTCAGTCTCGGTCCAATCCATCTCAATGCAGTTTGGCCTAGTTAAGTCCAATCCAATTATTATTGTGACTGTTGTTTACGTTATTTAGTTGGATAAAAACTAGCTCATTCAGTCTAATTTAGTTAATTTAATATGTATTAGTCTGATTCGGTACAATGCATTTGTTGCCCTCCAATTGTGTTTGGTTCACTCAAATTCCATCCAATATCGTTATGTGTCTGTCGCAACTTATTATCCCTACTTATTTATTTATTAATAAATTCCTGTTCGGATAAATGAGCTCAATTCAAATTTCATCTCCAAAAAGATTAATTGGCTCGCCCTCAGCCGCCCCGACCACCCAATATCACAGATCTCATCGGAGAGGTAAATCACAGCACTCCCGTATCCGAGCACATGATCCTCAACTGTGTTCGGTGCGCACAAAGAGTCCTCCCACTACCGCTGTCGAAAGTTAAATCTGCATTCCAAAGAAATTAGGTCATGCACCCAACCACTTAGGCGATCGTGTGGGTGTAATTCAATTCAAATTTCATCTCAATGGTAGATGTGCATGTTTGAAATTTTAAACCTTTTAAAACAAACGGTCCAAATTATGGAGAGAAAATGACAGTGTATAGGGTTGTTATGGTGTGTTCGTAAATTGTAATGATTGACATTGCCTGCATTTTTTAAAATGATGGGCGTGACCGTGAGGGGTCATGATGATGATCACCCGTCGTTTTATCCAATCTTCACATCGCAAAACTGAGCTGGATTGTTTCCATAAAGTTGGTCAAAGCCAGTGATGTAATGACCACAAATTTTGTGGCCGTATTGCCTTTCTGCATCATTATGGGCCCTCCTTGTGCAATTTTATCTCCCTTCCAAACATTTGCAAACTGGTATTGTGCATGCATACCTACGGGTGGAGTTGGGTTTCAAATTAATTGAGTTTATTTTGTTAAAATTCTAAACTCAGCTAAGATAAAGTCTAATGATGCAATCCAAATGTAGTTGGGAACTGAAAAGGATGATGGAAGGGAAGTAGAGTTGTCAATCTCTGACCCGAATCGAGAATTTGATCTGTATCGATACGATCGAATCAATCCAAAATTTGATTTGAGTCAAGAAATTTTGACCCGAACCCGGCCTGACACGATCACACTCAATCCAAAACCCTATTTTAACCTGAGAAATATTGACATGTACCCGAACCTGACACAGCTGAATTCAACTCAAAATCCGAATATGAACCGATAATCTGGACCCAAATCCGACCTGAATACGAACCCGAGATCAACCCGAACCCGATTTAACACGAATCTAATTCAACCCGATAAATCAGTTATATATCCCTACATGTAATCAATCCAAAATAAATGCAGTTATAAAAAAGTCAATTAACATTTAATATGGAACCAAGTCAACTTAGTTATGCGTCAAACTAATAACAAATGAGACTTTTAGACATATGATTACTAGTACGTAAAGTCAACTCATAACAAATGTGAATACACAAGGTTAAGTTGAAAATGGACACAACTAAATTTATAAATCTAAAGAATAATAGTCAAAGTGAGATGTCTCATTAAAATTATGATTTTGAATTAGTAATTATAGAGAGTCGACTAATTATTAATTTCAAATCAGTAATAATATTGTAAAAATAATATTCAATAAATTATCACAAATTCTTGTTATATACCGAGTCAATGTTCGATGAGGGTATTTTATAATTAGTGTGACTAATAAGAATATTTGATATTTAATTTTATGGAGTGAACATATAAATAATTATTTTTAAATACTTGGAATGAAATATTATAAAAATAATCATTTTTATTGTATTTAATACGTAACGATTTCTAACTGGCAAAGTATTGGGAAATACCGTATTTCCATAAGTCGGTGTTTAATTAGAATAATAAAGGTAAAAATATCTTAGTTACAATATTAAAAATTTATTATGCAACATGTAGTAGTTATAAAGCTTATAACATGAATCATGCAACCCAAAAATTTTATCTTCATTTCTTCTTATTTGCACTTTAAACATTGGTCTTTCCATACTTTATGGAAATACCATCTTTCAAGAGACAAACTCTTTCTAACTAAACTAATTATTTCACTTCATTACTCATATAGCTTTTCTTAGATAACTAACCTTCAGAATTGTAAATAAAATTCTTTATTTTTAATTTAAATGTAAGACACAAAAATACATAAAAGTAATCATAATTTTTTAATTAATAATACCGCGCAAACGCGTGATGGGACTTCACTAGTTTTTTATTAAAAAAAATTAGAATCAGAATATTTATTTCAACACAAAATTGCAGTAAAGTATTTTAAAAAGTTAATTGAATTCAATGAATACTCAACACTGCTATTAAATTAAGATAGTAGACACAAAAGCGCTCTAACATATTTATGGAAAATTACGCTATGGCCCAAAAAATGTGACGACATTATCCTTCTCTCCAAATTACACAATTATTTTTATTCTTGTATAAATATAGAAATAGAAAACAAATATTTTTTTGGTGAAATGTTGGAAAACGCTAGTACATGTTCTAGAGTATGTAACTTAAAGTCGATTACTTAGAAGTAAGAAAGAGAAATTGAAAATGATTACATATATGTTCTTGTGCCCAATCGTTGATAAATATTCCGTTACGGACTTGAAAAATACAATGAGGGTGTATAAGGTATCATCACGTTCGAGCGGATTTCAATTTAAAGTTACGAGTAAAGTTTCTGTCTTTTGCACTTAGGTCCTCCAAGAAAGTTGGAATTGTCGAATAAAAAAATTGGTGAAACCAAAAAGTAATTCAATAATGTACTATTGCAACTTTGCGATTTGGGCATGTATGAGTGAACATAAGGGCCTTAAAAGTCAACATTGAATACTTCTACACAGTCTTAAAAAATTACACAGTTGCCCAAAATTGTGTTACCCCATAATCCGTTGCTCCAAAATACATTATTTTTGTTATTCTTACCTAAATATAGAATTATTAAATAAATTATTTTTTTGGTAAAATGTTGAAAAGTGCTAATACATGTTCTAGAGTAATTTAAAGTTGATTACTTAGAAGTAAGAAAGGGAAATCGAAAATGATTATGGATATATTTTTATGCACAATTGTTGATAAATATTTTGTTACGTACTTGGAAAATACAATGGGGGTGTATAGGGTAGCATCACTTTTGAACGGATGTTAATTTGGAGTTACATTTTGCAAGTTACAAGTTACAACGAAAAATACCTGATAATAGTACAGTTGTAACAATAATATTATTGAAATATAACCTAAACCAACCCAAATTTAATCGGGTAGCATAATAACCCGATCTAAAATGAACCAACCCAAAATATATCTGAATTCAATATGAAATATTATAAAAAAAATGACATGATCAGACTCGAACAAAACTTGAGTAAAAATAAGACATGGCAATAACCCAACCCGACCCAACCCGACAATATTTTGACCCAACCCAACCTAATCCGAGCATAAAAATTACACAACAGTAACCCAACCCGATATTAACTCGACGCGATACGATCCAACCCGAGGAAAAAATTGACACATTTTCAACCCGACACAATAGCAACCCAACCTAACCCGACATGACAAATGAAATCAACAAATGTCAACCCGATATGTTTCAACACGATACATTTCTAACCCAATACGAACCTGACACGATAACTGAATTGACACCTCTAAAGGGAAGGGATGAAGAAGAAACAAACTCAGGTGGAGGTAATTTTGAATGATGATTTGAATACGGTTAAAAAAAAAAACCTAAAAACAGCTTGTGGGTAGATGTGATTAAGGGGAACAAGGAGCAAGCGAATGGAATGAAAATTGAATTTAAAGCCCCCTGTAGTAGTTAATGGTGAAATTGAGGTTGTAATTGAAGAAGATGTGAAAATTGAGTTAAAATTTTGGGAGAATACTCTGATTATGTATGTTCCAGGTGGAAAGCTTAACATGTCTACTGTGAAAAGTTTTATGATGAAGTATTGGTCATTTGTAGCTTTGCTTGAACTATTTTACAATGAAGAGGGGGTATTTCTTGATGAAATTTACGTCCAAGGAAGATAGGGATTTAGTGATGAGTAATGACCCATACATGACTTGTAATATGTCTATGTTTCTGCACCACTGGAAGCCAAATTTTGAGCTGAGAAAAGACATAATCAAAACTCTGGCAATATGGATAATTTCCTAGTCTACCTTTGCATCTATGGAGTGCTTCGAGTTTAGGAAAGATAGGGAGTGTATTTGGAAATCCTCGGGTGGCTGATGAATGCACAAGAAGTAAGTAGAGAGTGTCCTATGCAAGAATTTTGGTTGAAGTTGATATTACACAGAAAATGAAGGAAATAGTCAGTATTAAATAACTTAATGGGGAGAAAATACAATAGAAAGTGGAATATGAATGGAGACCTCCATAGTGTGAATATTGTTAGGCGGAAGGACACATTTGAAAGGAAAAGGTGAAGCTAGAAAAAACTGTGAAGAAATGGATTGAGAAACCCGAGGTTGGTAAAACTGATAAAATGAAGGTGAAGAAGCTAGGGGAAACTGATGTTGTACTGATCATTGAAGTTGAAAGAAATGGTGAAAGTTCTGGAAAATATGGGAATGAAAAAGAAAAAGAGGGAACCAGTAGAACAAATAAGAGGAAACAGATGGAAACAGAGTAGGGAGTACTGGACTACTGGTGATGGAAAAAGTGGAGAAGAATCAATGGAACAAACCTTTGCAACAACAGATTTGGAATGATCTTGCAGATTTGCATGAGCTTGTCCCATGATTGTGTCATGGAATGTAAAGGGGCTCAACAATCCATCAAATAATAGTGAGACTAGCTCCTAGCTCATAGCTATGAAGTCATTATTGTTGTGATAGTAGAAACAAGGGTAAATCAGGAGAAAGATATTAAGGTCTACAAAAGATTTGGCAATAAGTAGAAGTTTGAAGATAACTATAGTAATCATTCAAACAGTAGAATCTGGGTACTTTGGGATTGGAGTATAGTGCAGGTTAGAGTTATATGTAGCTCTAAATAGTTCATACATTGTGACATACTAAACCCGAAAGATGAGAAACTGGTGAGTTTGACTGCAATTTATGCTAATAACTTGCTCAATCGGAGGAAGAAATTATGGAAATAAATTGAAGAGCTTAAAGATAATATTGATGGACCATGGTCACTTATGGGTGATTTCAACGATGTGCTCAAAACTGATTATAGAATTAGAGGCAATGAGGTAGTTAGGAATGAGTATATTAATCAGGAGGAAATGATGGACAATACTGAAGTTTTT
This sequence comes from Rubia yunnanensis, assembly GCA_037428765.1. Lineage (NCBI taxonomy): Eukaryota > Viridiplantae > Streptophyta > Magnoliopsida > Gentianales > Rubiaceae > Rubia > Rubia yunnanensis. The sequence goes on from CM075062.1 coordinate 134,130,875, forward strand.
GAATGTGATATGCTCGAGGATTACTATACATAGAATGATAAGCATATGGATGGTGTAATACACTCTTGAATTGATAGAGTGATGACAAATATAGAATGGTTTCAACAATTTCCAAATGTTGTTATCAAAGTGGAAGAAGCTGGAGTGTCTAACCGTTGTTTGCTGAGTATTGGTTTTCTGGAATAGAAGAATAGGAGGAGTAAAAATTGCAGATTCTTGAATTGCATGATGGAGAAGGAGGGTATGCATGAAATTATTAGGAAAAAATGGGAGATACCAATCAGAGGAGAAGCTATGTACATTGCATGGAGGAAATCGCTAATATTGCAAAATGAGCTCAAGCAAAATATGAGTTGTGTTATTGGAGTTAAAGAGATGTTATTGAAGGCTAGAGAGGAACTGTTGATTGCACAGAGAGATCTGAGTAGCTCAAAAGTTGCAGCCTTCCCCTTCAGTCTTGCGACAGTGGCCACCCGATGGCCCATTGATGTGAAACCGCTCCAAGGGCTCCCCGCGTACAGTGGATATTCGGACCCTTGGGCAATTATATAGAATTTCCTTAGTCTGATGAATTTGAGGGACTTCCACAAACAACTAACATGCAAGCTGGTAGGAAGCTACCTTCAAGGAAAAACACAAGAATGGTTTAACAAGTTGGGGTCATTATATTTGTATAGAGCCTTCAGAAGGGCCCTTTTGGGACAATTCTTACAAAATAAAAGGCTTACAAAGACCCTGATTGATCTCTACTAGAACAAGCAGAGGCCTAGAAAATTAACAGAGACATTCTATATCGATATGTGAACGAGAGTTTTAGTTTGATCAATCGTACTAAGGATGTGGTGATCCTTGGTTATATGAATATAATGTTCAACCTTGACTTGTACAAGAAGCTAGTCTTGAATAAGCCAGAAACCTTGCAACAACTACAAGAAATTGTGGAACAATATTTGAAGATCGAAGAAGCCACGAAGAGGAAATGGGAAGGGGATAAATGGGGTGAAAATGGCTCTAACACCTCCAAATCGAGGTCGAGAAGGCCCGACCCTTCGAAGAGAGGTTTCGAGGGCTATGTTCCACTGACTAAGCCCTTGTTGGAAATACACCCCATCCACAGGGGGCTGTTTCAAAATCCCCTCCCGGAAGAGATTACCCTGGAAAAAGAGATTTGCCTAAGTTTTGTGACCATCACAAATAACAAGGCCACGATATGAATGAATGCACTCACCTGAAGTAGTAAATCGAAAGATGCACAAGAGAGGTTTTTTCCCAGACTGCATCGAAAGACCGAGAGGAGACGCCTCCTCGAAGGGACAAGGAAAGCGCCTCTATAAAGGCAAGAAAAGAGCCAATCGAAGCGGCGGAGAAAAGCAGGCAAACAGTGGAGAGCAAGCTGAAAACCAGACAGATGTTTGGCCCACTGTCGAGGCTCGGCGGGACAGGAACCGAAGGGGTGGGGCTAATCGGGGGATCAACTTCATCAATGGAGTGGTAGGTGACCAGTCTTCGAACACCATCATCAAAGCTCAATCCCAATACGTATCCCTGGGAGAACCCTGCCAAAAGCATTTTTGAGTGGGCAATCACCTTCTCGGAAGCTGACCCGGTGCCAAGCCATACCCCATACAAACCTAATGTTAATTTACGCCGCCATTGGAGAGTGTTACATCAAAAGGGTGTTCGTGGATGATGGTAGCGGTGTGGAAGTGATGTTCGCCAATTGCTTCGATCAACTAGGAATCAGACATGAATGTTTAAGGAGAACAACCTCACCCTTGTCCGATTTCACCAGGAAAACAGTGCTACCCCTAGGGGTCATGACACTCTTGGTCAAAGTAGCCGATGGAGATGAGAAAGTTGTTATCAACTACAGCTTTGCAGTGATTGATACTAAATCCCCCTACAACGTGATACTTGGAAGGCTTAGGATGTTCCAGGCGTGAGCCGTATGGTCCCCCTATCACTTGACAATGAAGTTCCCCACCAGAACGGGGATAGCAGACATAATGAGAGACATGCCTGCATCCAGAAGTTGTTTGGCTATAGCTTTAAAAGAAACTAAATAGGAGGATATGGTGGCTCTGGTCAATGGAGAAATTAAACCCATGGACATGGAGCCAATTGCCGTTCGAGAAAAAGGATTGGTGCCCGTGGGAAAAATGATACCGCCCACAACAAGAAAGAAGCTAAATGACCTCTTGGATGACTATGTCGACGTGTTTTCATGGTCTACAGGCTAAATGTGGATCCCTCCCAAAAGCCAATCAAGCAAAAACAAAGATCATTTGCTTCCAAAAGGGTCGAAGCCATAAAAGAGAAAGTTCAAATATTGCTTCGAGCTGAGGTTATCGAAGAAGTACTTTACCCCGAATGGATAGAAAATCCAGTGATGGTCCCCAAGAACGATGGGGCTTGGAGAACGTGCATAGACTTCACGGATCTTAACAGATGTTTCCCCAAGGATAGCTATCCCCTACTCTTCATTGATGTGTTGGTCTTAGCAATAGTAGGATATGAGGTGCTAGCCTTCTTCGATGCTCATAAGGGCTACCACCAGATACTCATGGTGGATGAGGATAAGCAGAAAACGTCTTTCATAAAAGATGTAGAGACATTTTGCTATAAGAAAATTTCATTTAGCCTAAAGAATGCAGGAGCCACCTGCCAAAGGCTGGTCGACAAGCTCTTCAAAAAATAGATTGGCAGAAACATTGAAATATATGTGGACGACATGGTAGTCAAAAGCAGAGCCTTCGACCAGTTCTTGCTGGACCTCGAAGAAACCTTCCAGAGGCTCCGAAAGGCCAATCTAAAGCTGAACTCAGCTAAATGTGTGATTGGAGTCTGAGCTGGAAAATTCTTGGGATTCATGGTTTCAGAGAGGGGGATCGATGTAAATCCCAAGAAAATCAAAGCTTTGATAAGCATGAAGCCCCTCAAGCGGTCAAAGATGTTCAAAGGCTAACAGGATCGCTGGTTGCACTCAGTTGATTCCTTTCGAAGAGGTCTGAGAAACATTTGCCATTCTTTGATGTGCTTTGAAAAACTAAAAAAATTTGAATGGACATAAGAATGTGACAAAGCCTTTCGAGGATTAAAGGAACACTTACGAAGCTTGCCCATCCTAATGAAACCGGACAAGGAGGAAGATCTGTACTTATACATTTCTGCATCCCCCTTAGCGATAAGTGCAATTCAGGTAAAGGAAAAGGACAAAGCCCAACACCCAATTTACTTCGTAAGCAGGGCATTGCATGGTCCGGAGATTCGATACACTGCCTTCAAAAAGCTAATCTTAGCCCTAGTCCATGCGGAGAGGTGCCTCCGGCTGTAATTCCAAAGTCACAAGATCATCTTGCTCACAGACATCCAATTAGGCAAGTGTTTCTAAAGCTGGAGGCCTCTGGTTGAATGATAATGTTGGCAATCAAACTGGGAGAGCATGACATCCAGTCTCGCCTAAGAACAACCATTAAGTTCCACGCCTTAGCGGATTTCATTATGGAAACTACAAAATCAATCGTAGTTGATAATGAAAGAGAATCCAAAGAAACATGGGAGTTGTACATGGATTGATCATTACACTTCAAAGGCAGTGGGGCTGGAGTCTTACTCACGAGCCTCGAACAAAAGAACTATCCCTATGCCCCACACTTTGACTTCAAAATCCAGGAACAACGAAGCGGAATATGAAGCACTGATTACAAAACTTCTAATAGCCAATGGCCTGGGAGTTCAACGACTGGACATATTTAGCGATTCCTAAATTGTGGTCCTTCAAGTCAAGGAGGAGTATGGGGCCAAGGAAAGAAGTCTGCAGCGTTACCTGGAAGTGGTGAAGCCCCTCCTTGAACATTTCCACCATTACACCCTTACTCAAGTCCCTCGAGATAAAAACCACAAGGCTGACGCCCAGAGAAAATTGGCCTCGTTGGACCTGGACTTGCAATCCCAAGGTTACTTAATGGTGGAAATGCTGAGTAAACGTAGCTTCAAAGAGGAAGCTTGGTAATTGTGGTAGAAGATATAAGTCGTGGATAACGCTCATTCTTAACTACCTTTGAGAGGGTACCCTTCCGAAATATGCTATTGAAGCAACGAAAGTTAGGCTAAAGGCACCCAAATATGTAATCCACGAAGATGTGCTTTATCACCGAGGCCACCTACAACCGCTTATGCGATGTGTAGCCCTCCACAAAGCTAACTACCTGATCCGCGAAACCCATGCCTGCAAAAGTCACCAAGAGGCTTAATCGATACCAAAGAAGCTCCTTCAAGTTGGATACTATTGACCCAAGATGTTCGATGAGGTTAACAAGCACATCCAGGCTTGCCACCAGTGCCAAAGACATGCGCCAATCACTCATGTCCCCAAGAAAAAAATTGAACATTAACTATTCTTGGCCATTCGAAAAATGGGGGATCAATCTGGTAGGTCCTTTCCTGGAGACCTTAGGCCACTTTCGATACCTGATTATGGCTGTAGATTACTTTACAAAGAGGGTCGAGGTTGAAGCCCTAACCGACGTAAAAGGGAAAGTGGCGATTGGTTTTTGCTAGAAGAATATCATATGCATTTCAGGATCCCTCGAACAAATATAACTGATAATGGTGCCCAGTTTGTCAACGACCCATTTACTGGCCGGTGTAAGGAATGCAAGACCCGTTGGAGAGTCACCAGTATTTACCACCCCCAAGCCAATGGGCTGGTGAAGGTCATAAATCGAACCATTGTCAATGGCATCTGATTGAGCCTCGAAGGAGCAAGCGGGAACTGGATCAATGAGTTGCCTAGTGTGCTTTGGTCATTTTGAACAACAGATTCATCTGCCACGGGTGAAACCCTTTATGACTTGGTCCATGGTTTAGAGGCGGTCATTCCTGCAGAGATAAAGTTGCCCATCTTTCGAAGGTTTTCCATAAGCAATGAACGCCAAGAGGATAATGACAAGAAGCGCTGCTTGGATTTGCACCTTCTCAAAGAAAAAAATAGAGAAGCCATCCCTCCATGAAGCCAAGGTCAAGGAAAGGATCAAGCGGTATTATGGTCGGGGGGTTTGAAAAGTCTATTTTTCCCCAGGAGACCTCGTAATGATAAGATATGAGAAGAGCCAAAGAGAGCTGGAGGAAAAACAATCAGCAAATTGGGAAGGACCCTACTGAGTCGTTGAAGTCAGTCCTGGAGCCAGCTACGTGCTAGAGACCCCTCAAGGTGAACCGATTCCGCGCAGATGGAGTATTTCTGACTTTAGGAGGTACTATTCCCCTAAATCCCAATAGAACTTGTGAGGCCAGAAAAATGGCCTGCCCCAAAGTAACTATGGTCGGAGGACACCCTCGACAAAACAATGTTGCAAGTCGATAGGGTTCCTTTATTTTTGTCAAAGCTATTTATCGAAGTGTGTTTCCTATAATGACTTCTTATCCTTAAGAACTAAAACACACATCGTCACGGGGATACAAAAATTCTCAATTCTCCTCAAATTGGAGCATTAAGCATTCGAAGGGCCAACACAGCCCATCAAATGGTTCGGGGCTGAAATCCTCCTAAAGCGCATCAAGCGCCCAAGGCACAAATCTTGCACATGCTCGAAGGGATAAAAAAGTCCATCGAACGATTTGGGGCCAAAATCCCCTTAAAGTGCATCAAACACCCAAAGCACAGACCTTGCACATACTCAAAGGACCAACAAAGCCAATCGAACGATTTGTGGCTGAAATCCCCCTTAAAGCGCATCAAGCACCCAAGGCAAAGACCTTGCACATGCTCGAATGGCCAACAAATCCCATCGAACGATTTGGGGTCGAAATCCCCTTTCCATATGCTTATGGAGTGGCGGAGTTTAATTAGAATAATAAAAGGTAAAATATCTTAGTTGCAATATTAAAATTTTAGTATGCAATATGTAGTAGTTATAAAATTTATAACCCGGTTCATGCAACCCAAAAATTTTATCTTCATTTCTTCTAATTTACACTTTAAACCTTGGTCTTTCTATAACTTATGGAAATACTATCTTTCAAGAGACGGACTCATAAAAAAAATTCAATTCTTAAAATAATAATAATAAACAAAAGCGGGACACGTGACATCTCTTTATTGAGCCACATGTCCCTTTAGTAGGAAAAAACAACTTCAGATTTAAGTAAGACATGTGGGTAAATGTATGACTGACTCGTGTCCCATATTTAGACAAAACTAAGGAACCGCTTCTAGCAGTCCCATGTACTTCTTGCCTCGCACTTGTTTCAGACCGATTTTCAACGTAGCAGCTAGAACAATTTTTTAAAATTAAAAATAATCATTGCACTTGCCCTTAGCCGAGTCCATGTACCATGTCCACTGATACAATCATACAACATGCTCCCCGTCACCCATGAGATCGAAGGTGATTTTAGGAAGGAAAAAAAAAACCGAACTGCGAGTGTTACTAGAATAAGACATTTCAATATGGTTTCCAATTTTACAGGAAAGAAAATAAATTGCAAGTCCGTTTTGTAGCAGCCCTCCACCTGAGAGAGCGAGAATCGAACAACATTTTCATTGATCAAACCCCTGTTCTCTTCTGTTCTGTTCTGTTCCCCATTCCATTATTATATAAACACACTCCAAAACCCGAAACCATCATCTCCACACTCTCTCTCCCTCTGTCCCCTACTCCAATCCTAGAGAGAGAAACAAGAAGAAGAAGCTCCAGACAAGTACTTCACTAGTAGTAGTATTCTTTGTCTGGTTTCACTCATTTTCACACACATTACTCTGTTTTAATGGGAGCTAAGTGCTCTAGGTTAGGCCTTTGCTGGTGGCCCTCTAACCTCAACTCCAACGTCCCGTATTCCTCTGATCTTGGTAACTTTTTGTTTTTATTTACTGATGGTTACTGCTAATGATTCTGGAGCTCAAAGATGGCGTCTTTTTGCGATTTGAATGAGTTCTTGATGTGGGTTTTTCAGAGAAATGCGAGCAGGGCGAGAAGATGAGGCTGCTGGGGTTCAAAGAGTTCAGTTTGGATGAGTTGAGGTCTGCAACCTCAGGATTTGCAGTTGACAACATTGTGTCTGAACATGGTGAAAAGGCTCCTAATGTTGTTTACAAAGGCCAGCTTGAAAACCAGAATTCCTGGATCGCTGTGAAGCGGTTTCATAAGTCTGCTTGGCCTGATTCTCGCGGATTTCTGGTTTTCTTACTTCCCTTTTTTTTCCCTTTCTTGTTTTGTTGTGTAAATGTAAATCTATGGCGAGATAGGATCAATATAGCGACCCCACATTGTGTGATAAATGCTTAGTTATTGACTTCTTGTAGTAGTAGTGTAATTGTTTCTGAAAATCGTGGTAATTAACGGGATGATGTGGGTTGATTTGGTCAGGAGGAGGCAAAGGCTGTGGGGCAGCTGAGGAGCGAAAGATTGGCAAATTTGATAGGGTGTTGTTGTGATGGGAATGAGAGGTTGCTGGTGGCTGAATTTATGCCTCATGAAACTCTCTCTAAGCATCTTTTCCATTGTGAGTTTATTTTCTTGAACAAAAAGCTTAAATTTTGTGCTCTTTTGTTGTTGAAATGATACACTGTGTCATCATAGAATGTGATTGTGATTTGATCTGTGTAGTCGGATATATGCTTGGCTGTTGTTTTAGTTGTATAAATGGTAAAGATGGATTGGATCTTTGTTTAAGTTGATGTAATGATGGTGTTTTTAATTTGCTGTTTCTATCTGGGTATTTAGTTTAAATAAATACAGATAAACAGAATGTGTTTTGCTAAGATAAGCTTCTGTTGTTTCATGTTGGTATTGTTACTAAAGATTCGAGTTTTGACTGACTTAAGTTTATCGTGTGAACTGTATTAGGGGAAACCCAGCCATTGAAATGGTCAATGAGGCTGAGAGTCGCATTGCATCTGGCACAAGCATTAGACTATTGCAGTAGCAAAGGGCGTGCTTTGTATCACGATCTTAATGCCTACCGAGTCTTGTTTGATCAGGTACGTCCTTCTTTGTTTCCTGCGAGCGTTTTATCTTTGAGTAGCTGTGAAGTGTTTTAGTGGTTCACACCGCCAACTCGTCGTGTAACAGGATGGGAATCCCCGGCTTTCTTGTTTTGGCCTGATGAAGAACAGCCGGGATGGAAAGAGCTATAGCACAAACCTGGCTTTTACTCCGCCCGAGTACCTAAGGACAGGTAACTCGGCCTCTTTTCAGTGCAAATGTGAATCCAGGATAAACTAGATTTGATATTTAAGAATGCAGCATCAGAAATTACCTTGATCTGAGCAATGAAACATTTTCCACAATCATTCACCTTAAGCTTCAATCATTCACATTTTCCATCATGGATGGTTATAAAAAAAACTGCTCTTTAGTTATATGTATGCTGGTCATAAGGTAACCTGATCAGGTTGCTGAACATATTGAAAGAACTACATCAAAGGAGACGATGGATAATCTTGGCTAATCTTGTGGTTGTTTTGACAGGTAGAGTCATAGCTGAGAGCGTAGTTTACAGTTTCGGCACACTATTGATTGATCTTCTCACTGGCAAACATATTCCTCCAAGCCATGTAATTAAGCTTCTACTTTTCATGATATTGAAGTTTCTGAGCAATTCTTTTTCTGGTTTTGCATTCAAACTTGTATGCGATAATGCAAATGACGGTTCTTGTAAGAATTCTTGAAGTAGTTATCCTGTTCGAGAACTAATCTATAGTTTCTTATAAGGCTCTTGACTTGCTACGTGGGAAGAGTATTCAAATGCTGATGGACTCTTGTTTGGAGGGTCATTTCTCAAATGACGATGGAGCTGAATTGGTTCGAATAGCTACGCGCTGTTTGCAATACGAGCCTCGTGACCGGCCTAATGCCAAGTCTCTTGTGGTTTCTCTTACACCTCTTCAAAAGGAGAAAGAGGTAGGTCCTCTTCCACATATGACGGTTATCCATGTTTCAATCATGTAATCAGCTTTTAATTCATCTTGAACTTGCAGGTACCATCCCACGTCTTGCTCGACATTTCTCATGAAACTGGTTCTCCTGCCCGGAGTTCAAATTTATCCCCTCTCGCGGAGGCTTGCTCAAGAGTAGATCTATCTTCGATTCATCAAATATTGGAGAAAGTTGGTTACAAAGATGATGAAGAGGTTGCCAATGAGGTTAGTCTAGTTCTTATATGTAATTATTCCTGAACTCAAATTCTCTCTTTCCAAGGTGGTTCTCAAATCTTGAACTGTTTTCCATCTCAGCTTTCGTTCCACTTGTGGACTAGCCAAATACAGGAGGCATTGAATTGCAGAAAACGTGGTGATTCATCCTTTCGAGGGAAAGATTTCACAAATGCTATTACTTGTTATACCGAGGTCAGTAAACCATCTCCAAAAAGGGAATTCCAATGAGTAATAAATGATTCTGATCATCAAATATCTACATTTGTCTGCAGTTTATAGATAGTGGAGTTGTGTCATCCCCAACGGTCCTCGCGAGGCGCTGTTTGTGCTTTTTGATTAGCAACAGGCCACAAGAGGCCCTAGCTGATGCAATGCAGGCGCAGGTGACTTCACCCGACTGGCCAACTGCTTTTTATCTTCAAGCGGCCGCTCTCTTTAGTCTAGGAATGGACAGTGACGCCATAGAGATACTTAAAGATGGATCAGTTTTGGAAGCCAAACTCGCACATGATTAACTTCCCTCGAGTTGTGTACCACTCGTTATCCATGGGCAGCAGCCCAGATGCAAAGTTATTCCCAATGGGATCTAAGATGGCCTCATCAATGGAAGCTAGAAGATGGAATGGGATTTGAAATGTATAGGATTTTTCTTGGACTCTCTCTGTATCTATTAGTTAAGGTTTCTCCAGATTGGTTGATTTACTTCAATCTGGCTTCGCAGGGCGCCATTTGGCTATTGAACTGAATGAATTATCTAACCAGAGTGGCATTTTCTGGGGCTGTTCACTTTTTCTGTGTCAAATTCTTTGGCCTGCTGATTGTCTGGTACGATTTCATATCAAACGTGTTGGCTACCTCCATGAACATAAACATATTTTATTCTCTTCGAGAAACTCGTCGACAGCTAGAGCAAGTAACACTCAATCAAAACATAACAATGGAGTTTGTCTTAATCAAAAGAGTTGTGGTTAACAAATGAAGGTCATTTGTCACATTGTCAAATGTTTTAACATCAGAAACTTTTCTTACATTTCAGCAAACCAATTTTACTCTTACAACATTGCAACAGTCTAATATCCTCACCGGTCATAAAAGCAACGTAATCCATTTGCTTCCAATTAACTACCAAAATTGTTGAGATTCAATAAGTTTTCGTCTGCATTTACTGCGTTTCTATCCAGAAATCATAAGCAGAAACTCCAGAATTCAGGCTCTAGGCTGATCATAAGCAAGAATGTTACCAACCAGATTCTGGACCTGAAAAAGGAATGAGAAAACAAACAATAAACTCAAAGCTTTTACCACATAGAAACTTCTCCACTGTATTCATCATTTATCAACAAGAACATATATTTAGCAGCTTATTTACCTGCCGGTACTTGCTAACGCAGCGATTAAGACAGCTAATTTCTCCGATGAACAAATCTGCTTCCTTGTAGCTTTAAGACCAAAGCACAAAGCTATAAATTCAAGATAGGAAATCCAAACTTCGAAGGAGGGATTTATAATAATACTAATTGTTAGGATAAATCAGACTCCTGATTAGATTCTGATTTATTATGATTAGAGTTCTTTCCTTATTATACCTCTATTGTATTCTCTATATATATTCAGATATCAATAATACAATTGATTACGACAAATCATTCTTTCATGGTATCAGAGCAAGTTCTGATCCTACAACATAAACTCTAGAATTTTCGATCACCTACCCCTCTATTTTTCCGACTAACTTCCGGCCACATTCCGGCCACATTCCGGTTAATTTCAGGTCAATTTCCGGCCAACTCTCGGCAACTTCGGGTCCTCTCTCTCTGACAACTTCCGGCGTCCTGTTCATCTTCTCCGACCGGCGTTCTCCAGCGGTGTTGTTCGATCTCCGGGCGTCCAGATCCGGCAAAGCCCATCTCAAGCGGCATCTCTGACAACTTCCGGCGTCTTGTTCATCTTCTCCGCCCGTCCAGTTCCGTCCAGCTCCACGTCTCAGGCGGCATCCCTGTTCTCCGGCGTCGAAGCCGACGTCCAGCACGCAGGCACGCAATCAACAAGCGCGTGAGATCCACGCGCACGCAGACATACCATGGGTACAAGTGGATTGTAGATTCTGGCGCTACAAAGCACATGGCATCATCTCCTACTATTGTTGATTATGCGACACCTTACCATGGCTCTTCCCATGTCTATGTTGGTAATGGTTCTCAACTTCCTATTACTCATGTTGGTGAATCTCGGTTTTCTAAGTCTTTACCTATTTATGATGTGCTTATTGTGCCTGATATCACTAAAAATTTGCTCTCTATTAGCAAATTAACTCGAGATTTAAATGCTGTTGTCTGCTTTGATGATCGTTCTTTTATCATTCGGCATAAAATCAATGGGGAACCTTTGGGTCACGGCCATATTGAGAATGGTCTTTATGTCTTAGACTATGGTGCATCTGCTTTGGTGTCTACTGTGAAGTCAAATAAGTCGCGTGCGTCCTTTGAAATCTGGCATGCTAGACTTGGTCATGTTCCGCATTCTGTTATTTCTAGTCTGTGTGCTTCTGGATCCTTATCTGTCTCGTCAGTTTTGCCTAAACCCACCATTTGTGAGGCATGTGCAAAAGCTAAAGGGAAACGTTTATCTTTTCATACAAATGATAAACGTGCTGCTCGGGTACTTGATCTAGTTCACTGTGACCTCTGGGGGCCCTCTCCCATTATATCTTCTGATGGTTTCTCCTACTATGTCATTTTCCTTGATGATCATTCTCGACTCTCATGGCTTTACCTACTTCGTCGTAAATCTGATTTTTGGGATGTCTATCTCCAGTTTGAGGCCTTTGTGGAGAATCAGTTTTCTTCCACCATTAAAGTGTTTCAGAGTGATGGGGGGACTGAGTTCGTCAATGGTCGCTTACGCTCTCATTTTCAGAAAAAAGGCATTCACCATCAGATTTCTTGTCCGTATACTCCTGAGCAGAACGGTCGGGCTGAGCGCAAGCACCGCCACATTGCTGAGATGGGCTTGTCTATGCTGTACCACTCTCATGTTCCTCTTTCTCACTGGCCACACGCCTTTGCTGCAGCTGCTTATACCATAAATCGGTTGCCCACTCCGGTTCTTGGCGGACAATCACCATTTGAGGTTGTTAATGGTCGGGTTCCCATATACACGAACTTTCATGTATTTGGTTGTCGTGTGTATCCTTATCTTCGTCCATATGCAGCTCACAAACTTGCTCCTCGCAGTTTGCCGTGTATCTTCATTGGGTACGACTCCCAGTACAAGGGTTATCGATGTTTGGATCCTACGTCTGGAAAGATATATGTCAGCAGACATGCTCGGTTTGATGATACTTTCTTCCCTTATGCTAACAGTTCTACTTCAGTATCTCCGTTCTCTCTAGATGTCTCTACTTTTTTGGATCCTACTGATACATCAGCTGATACTCCTACGGTGGTTTCTTCTCCTGGTTCATCGATGATGTCGTCCTCACCGACTACAACACCATGTTCTACTTGTTCTGATGATTCGGACCATCCGGTGGCCGCTCGGACTCATCCTGCTATGGCCATCCCATCATCGCCCAGTTCACCTGGTCCACCGACCTTCACATCTGATTCTCTGGCCATTTCACCGGCCCCTTCTCCGATCACCTCACCGGTCCTTTTGCCTGCTGCCACTACTGCTCCGGTTACTCCACCACGCACTCATCGCATGGCTACTCGATCATCGACTGGAGCTATTCAGCGAAGAGATTATTCTGACATCATTGCTCATGGTCTCACTGCTGCTTTACTTGCTCAATCAGAGCCCACAGATTACCGCACTGCTCTTCAAGATCCGGCTTGGGTTTCTGCCATGGATGACGAGATGGAAGCTCTTCGTGGACAGCACACTTGGGATTTGGTGCCTCGCCCATCAGGGGTCAATATTGTTGGCTCCAAATGGGTTTACAGACTGAAGTATCGACCTGATGGCACTATTGAGCGTCATAAAGCTAGGCTTGTGGCCCAGGGTTTCTCACAAATTCCGGGTTTCGACTTTGACCACACATTCAGTCCAGTGGTCAAAGCCTCCACTGTTCGGACGGTTCTCGCCATAGCCACTATGCGTTCTTGGCCACTTCATCAGTTGGATGTCAAGAACGCTTTCCTCAATGGTGTTCTTGATGTTCCAGTCTACATGAAGCAGCCTGTTGGTTATCAGGATTCTGTCCATCCAGACTATGTCTGTCGTTTGAAAAAGGCCATTTATGGTCTTAAGCAGGCTCCCCGGGCTTGGTTCCAGCGTTTCAGCAGTTATCTGACACAGCTTGGTTTTCGGTGCAGCTCAGCTGATACTTCTTTGTTTGTCCTTTCGAGAGGATCGTCATTACTGTACCTACTTGTGTATGTGGACGATATCATTCTTACAGGAAATGACTCGACTCTTCTTCGCCAGTTCATTGATCGGACACACAGCGAGTTTGCGATCAAGGATCTTGGTGCTCTTCATTACTTTCTTGGTCTTGAAGTTTCGCCTACCTCTTCAGGATTACTGCTTGGCCAAGCAAAGTATGCACGAGATATTTTGAATCGGGCAGGTATGTCTGACGCGGCACCTGTTTCTACTCCATTTGTTGCCGGCTCTCAGCTTCACAGCTCTACCAGTCCTCCATTTCGGGATCCTACACTTTATCGTTCTCTTGTTGGTGCCCTCCAGTATCTCACCATCTCTCGTCCGGACTTAGCATTCTCGGTCAACACGGTGAGTCAGTTTCTTCAGGATCCCAGAGATGATCATTTTGCTGCTGTGACTCGGATTTTGCGGTATGTTCGTGGCACTCTTCACTTTGGTCTCCGGTTTTGTTCTGCTAGTACTCCTGATGTGTTAGGATACTCTGATGCTGATTGGGCTCGCTGTCTGGAGACTCGTCGGTCCACTTATGGTTATGCAGTTTTTCTTGGTGGGAATCTGGTTTCTTGGAGTGCCAAGAAACAGCCTACTGTTTCTCGCTCTAGCACTGAGTCTGAATACCGTGCTCTCGCCAACACTGCCTCGGAAGTGGTTTGGCTCACTCATTTGCTTCGTGATCTTCGGGTTCCACTTTCTGGTTCTCCACTGTTGTTATGCGACAATAGTAGTGCTATCTTCTTGGCTCAGAATCCAGTGGCGCACAAGCGGGCGAAGCACATCGACATCGACTATCATTTTGTTCGTGAGTTGGTGACATCCGGAAAGCTGCGCGTTGCTCATGTTCCGACTTCTCTTCAGATTGCGGACATTTTCACCAAGGGGCTCTCTCGTCCGCTGTTCGAGTTCTTCAGGTCCAAGCTGTGCGTCGGCGAGCATCCGACGCTTCGCTTGAGGGGGGGTGTTAGGATAAATCAGACTCCTGATTAGATTCTGATTTATTATGATTAGAGTTCTTTCCTTATTATACCTCTATTGTATTCTCTATATATATTCAGATATCAATAATACAATTGATTACGACAAATCATTCTTTCACTAATGCAAAAGAAAGAGGGCTTCTTTACTTTTTATCAACACACTTGTTGAAACAGCTGTTGTTAACACTGCAACATAACAAAAGGAGAGAAGTAGAACACAAGCCCAGGTGAACTTAACAAAAATTAAGAGAACTGAGTTAAACTGAACTGAACCAAATAGAACAGAAACTGCATTGAAAAGAACGTCGTCTTCGTCTTACACGTTTAGTAAAACTCCATAAAAAACCCCTCTAAATTTTAGCTAAACTTCATGTCAATGGCAATCTATGATTGATTTTTTTTTTTTTTTGTTGTAAAAAACATCAACGAATGACAACAAAAGCATAATATAGAAGAAGGCCTTACGTTGTAATCACATCGGTGAGATTTTCTACCTCCAGCAGGGCAGAATCAATTTTCTTAGATACAACCAACATAGAAGAATAATATTATATTAGTAACATAATATGCACAAATGCCAAGTTCAATTTTTTCAAAATATTTTCGTTTTAAACATGGGATTTAGGAACATTGAAGAATAACTTTAGCAGAAAACTTGAGCTACCTGTTTCTTGGGGAGTTCTGGAGGAGTGGTTTTGGCTGCCATAGAAGAAAAAGAAGGAAGAAGCTTTTGAAGGTTTAAAAAGACTCTGCCAAAAACAAGGTTTTAGGAGAAATCTCTAAACCCTAATTCCTGAATCCGATGTAATGTTTGGACGAAGCCTTGATTTGTGAATGTAGTTTCTGAAGACGGCTAAAATCTTGATTTCTTGGAGCAGGGTTTAAGGATATACTTGGTATAATTTACCATGTTACCCGTAGAGCTGGCAGCTTACCGATGAGGGTAAATTGGTAATTGTTCAATAAAATTAGATTACTTCCCCATCTCAATCATTTCTACACTTTCTTTTTTATGTCAGTCTCATGTAAATCAGCACATTTTTCATTTTAAGAAGATTTTAACATATCAAAAGACCTACCCACCCTTGAAAAACTAAAATTTTACATTTGAAACCCTCTTTCTTCTCCCACCCAAACCCCTACTCTCCTACCTACATCCCTTTTTCTTCTCTTTTTGGTTACTGCGCCACCCTTTGGCACTGCAATAGTGAGATCGTGGTGATTCCAACTTTGGTGGCGGTGGTCCATTTTTAGTGCAATGTTTGGATGATCTCAATAGGGTTTTCCTAGCTATTCAAATGGAGTGGCTTTTTATTTGTCGTTACTATACATAGGTAACTATATTAACGATCAAATATATTTTTTTGAACATCGTGATTGTTGGGGTAGATGCTGTAATAATGCATTCCAATGGAATGGCAAAATCACGCTTGGATGATTGTGGTAAATCTTTTCATGGATATCGATGTGAGTCGCGTTACGTAAGTTTTCCTTCTTAAATAGTAATTCGACCTTATTGCAGCCTTGGGTTACACGAATTCCCTTCGAGGATAAAACAATCGAGAATCCCCTCCTGTTCTAGGCTTGAATCAGGAGAATACTTTTGAGTACACGTGTTTTTGGTTGCTATGTATATATGGGAAAATATTGTCTTTTTCCCTGGTCATGTTTGTATTTTCTTGTTTGTCTATATCTCTGCCATGCATACATACCACACATGTATATAGAGAATAAGTGTCATTAAAGGATGCAATAGTTCATGCGTAGTTATCAAAACTGTACCGATGTATCTTTCCACATCCAAGGATAATGCAGTAAACTCGTTTACTTGTAAGAGGAGTTAGACATGCTACCAACACTGATTCCTGTAGACAATCCTTAACCCATCTTCATCCTTTCAGTCAAGGAATTAGACACTACACACCACCACTGTCAAAATTATAAAAAACTCTGAAGTGATACATCTTTCCACACTCCAGGACAAGCTATTTTAGTTATCACCAACACAATTAATCCTTATCCTTTCAACTGTAAACTCGTAGATAGTTTATACAAGTGTGCACTCCACACCATCAAACTTATTTTAACGTCTCAAGTTTACAATTACTCGAATCCAATTATACTTAAACAACTTTGTGTTTCATAAAACACCAACAATCCTCCCCCATTTAAGTATTATCCTTGATTCGAAAATTCCAACAACCAAACCAAACAAGTGCATAGATGAAAATGTCTTGAAGATTGAATTTTCACCTTAGTGAACTACACATTCCAAATATTCGAGAACTTGAAGATAATCCACACACAAGTTCAAATACAACTCAAAAGTTTAAGCTTGACACTATATAAGCCATGTGTCCCTATCCATTCATGAGTGCATACAAAAGCTAAGCCTGGGCTTATTGAAGCGACTATACTTTGCACTTCATATAGGTGAATCTCTTTAATCGTACACCTGTAATTGTACTTTGTCAAAAGATCGATTAAGAAGTTAAAACTTCAACCTAACTTCCATGCAAGTCCAAACAAATTACCTTCGGGATATGAAATCATATGTTTCAATCTCAAACAATAGGTCTTCCACATTGAATTTTACTCTAACATCATATTAGAGCAAAATTGGGTATCCCATTATCAAGGATTTTAATAGGCTTTAAATCCATCCCGATCACTGACTTGTTTATCAAGTCTCTAACTAGTCACTTCGTCAAGTGTTCCACCTGATTGGGTTGATATCTTACAAAATCCACTGAAATCACACAATGAGTAATTTAACTCACGATTCATGCTACGACAAGCGCCCAAGTGTCTAAATTTTCATTATACAATTCACTATAAACCTTAGCCATCTACCGGCTTAGGCCACAACAGAATTGCATGTACCAAATTCGGTAACCATTCTGCTTCTTTACCAGCAGTTTACATAACCATTTCTTTCATCAATTTCAGATTTCTTGTTTCATGCATTTACAAGAACTTTTAACATTCACACATTAACTATGCATGAACAATATTTCTCAAAATTCCTTAATCCCGTTTACAAGAATTTCATATTTCCTTAGAATCATGGTTCTTTACACGAACTAACACTGTCTCTTATCAGAGTTACACCAACTAGAGGAGAAATTGCTATGTTTGTGGCTACAGTAGCCACAAACGGCAATTTTCTATAGAGGACGCATTACCGTAATGCGTCCTCTAATTTTTGTTTTTTTTTTTGCCTTTTTTCGGTCAAAAATATCAGACGGTGGACTGTGGCGCAACACGTGGCGAGGACGCATTATGGTAATGCGTCCTCCCATCTGGCCGTATATTTTTTTTGGAAAAATCTGTAGGTGCCACGTGGCCGAATGGGAATTTACCACGTGGCCGAATGGGGATTTGCCACGTGGCGAGGACGCATTATGATAATGCGTCCTCTCATCCGGACATATAATTTTTTTTTGGAAAATCCGGATGTGCCACGTGGCCGAATGGGGATATGCCACGTGGCGAGGATGCATTGTGATAATGCATCCTCTCATCCGGACATAATTTTTTTTTTGGAAAATCCGGATGTGCCACGTGGCCGAATGGGGATTTGCCACGTGGCGAGGACGCATTATGATAATGCGTCCTCTCATCCGGACATATAAAATTTTTTTTGGAAAATCCGTATGTGCCACGTGGCTGAATGGGGATATGCCACGTGGGGATATCCCATCCGGCCCCTTTTTTTTAAATCCCCAGACCATGTGTCGGCCAGGGGAGTTGCCACGTCGCGGCTGCATGTTAACCAAATCGGTCAAAAGTGGAATTTTCGGTCGAATGAGGAGCTGCCACGTGGCAAGTTGCATCAGAATTTTTTTGTTTAAAGCACCCGAATTGCGTCAATTCCAGCCTTGTCCATCTTCTTCAGCCTTCCTTTCTCACCTTTCTCCCACTGTAAGTCACATTTTCGCCAGTGTTCGGGTGCTTCCGCCGTTTTCAGCTGCACTCTTTCTCCGCTGCACTCGTTCTCCGGTATTGCTCTGCCGGTGTTCCTCCATTTTTATCTGCAGTTCGAGTTTTTTACGGGATCCGGTATTTTCCTTTTTTTCCGCTGAATATTTGTTTGTTTTTTTTGTTAATTGCTACTGATTTGTTAATCGGATTTCGGTTGCAGAGATCGTGTTCGGGTTGAAGTGGACCCCGTCGACCCGCCGTTGACCGCATTGACCCACCGTTGACCCGCGTTGACTGACGTTGATCCGTTTGTTGACCCGACGTTGACTGCGTTTCTTGACACCGTTGACCCCGTTGAACCGCCGTTGCCCCATTGACCCGCCGTTGACCCGCGTTGAACATCGTTGACCCGCGTTGACCGCATTGACCGACGTAGACCCGTAAGTCTCAAAACCCCTCCCACTCTGTTATCCTTTATGTAGTAGGTATTTGCGGCCTACAGAATTATACGAACGTGTTCCGACATTATGTGAGTGTCGCACATTGCTGGTCGTCGGTCAGTTATTGCCGTTTGGATTGAATTATAATCTGTTGATATGCTGGAGTAATTTAGTTAATTTAATTGTATGTGTATGATTGTGTTGTCTGATTGTGTGTACATTTCATGATTGAGCTTGGTTCGTTGCGTTGTGAGTTATGTGTTACGTGTTTGTGTGTTGCAGTTTTGCGATGTTTTGGCAGTGTATATGTATAGAGGGGGCCAGATTAAGTTTGATTTGGGTGTGGGTGTTTATTATGATCCTCCAATGCCGGAGTGAGTTATGACTCTCGAGCGGAGGTTGAACTACTTGGAATTGTTTGATTTAATTGTAACGAGACTGGCCATTGTGAGGGAGAGTTGTTCGTTGAAAATGTATTACCGGTGTCCCGAGCTGATTGGTTCGGCGGTATACTATCGATGTTATCCTGTGGAAGATGATGAGTCAACCACGTTCTTCTTCAACGTTGTTGATCGAATGGCATTGTCCTCTGTGGATTTTTACATTGTTACGGAACAGTTGCCAATCGCTAATTATGGGGCGCGGGGAAGCACGTTCATGTCATTGCTGAGCAACGTGCAGAGCTCCGCCGCTGTGCCCAGTATACCACCACCTGTTCGTAGCTGGGGTCTTGAATTTGGTGAGTCCGGCCAACCTGGACAGTATGCCCACGTGGATTGTGCCCAGCCGTCCACAAGTGGTGGTAGAGCCGTGGTAGACTATGGCGAGCAGAATGTCTTCTGCAATGATTTTGCGGGTGCCATTAGCGACCGCGATGCTCGGCATGATGGTAGCGAGGATGACGGCTCGGCACCTGGACTTGATGGTGGAACCGAGGATGATCGTTCCTTATCAACCGATTCGAATCCCAGGGACGAGGAAGAGCAATTGGTGTGCACGAACAATTTACCGACGTCGTTTCATATTCTGGCAAACCCGGATACACAGGCCTACTATAGAGATTATGGGGGCCCCGATGAGGATAGCTATGACCCTACCCATTTTGGGTCCGGCGTTTCTACCTATGTCCAGGAGACTGGTAAAGTGGACATGGGTATGCGATTTCAGACAAAGCCGCAGTTGGTCGAAGCTATTTCTCGGTGGAGTTCTATGATGAACAGGGAACACAGAGTTGTGGAGAGCAGTTCACGCACATGGTATGCGAAATGCAAGGACGTCGTCGAAGGAACTGGGAATTGTGTTTGGGTTTGCAGAGCTTCGAAAAAGGCTTCGCATGGTATGTGGCAGATCACCAAATGGGCTAGTAGCCATGGGTGTGTCGGGGCTGGTCGATCTACGGGTAACGTGAATCTGACGTCGGTGATGATCGCCCGTTCAATCCGCCACCACATTGATGTTAACCCTTCGTACACAGTGAAAGATGTGCGAGCTCAAGTGAATGATGAGTTCAATGTCACGATCTCCTACAAGAAGGCCTGGTATGCTCGGCAGAAGGCAATTGACATGGTATTTGGAACGTGGGAGGATTCTTTTGAACAGCTCCCAACTTTTATGGATGAACTTGTAAGGGCTAATCCGACCACCGTTGTTGATTGGGCTGGCGTACCTGACAGAATACACGGTCCCGGGTGTATGAAATTTAAATTTGTGTTATGGGCATTCGGTCAGGCAATTACAGCCTTCCGCCACTGCAGGCCAGTGATCAGCGCCGACGGCACTCACTTGAGAGGTGCATACAAGTCCACAATGCTGGTCGCCGTGACCCACGATGCAAATGATTACATCCTCCCTATCGCTTACGGAATTGTCGACGAGGAATCGAATGAAAGCTGGAACTGGTTCATGGGGAGACTGCGTCTTCACGTTGTTGGTGGTGATAGCAGACCAATCTGTGTCATATCAGATAGGCACGCAGGACTTGTAAATGCGATGACAAATATGGAGGAGTGGATGGAGCCAGCCAGATACCACCGGATTTGCTTGCGGCATTTTCAGTCAAACTTCTTATCACATGATCGCGGGAAGTTCAAGAATGCGCTCATGAAGTCTCTGGTGTGGCAGCTTGGTAGTGCCAGGCGCGAGAGCAGGTGGAGGGAGTACAAGGAGGAGCTGGAGAGTATGGATCCGTCCGCTTGGGCTTGGCTGGAACGGCAAGATAGGAGTAGGTGGTGTCTTGCCTTTGATGATGGTGATCGGCGGTGGGGAATTTTGACAACGAATCTGTCGGAGTGCTTCAACTGCTTACGGCGCGCACGCCACCTTCCAATAACAGTGTGTGTCAAAGCGACGTTCGAGTGAACGGTTGAAATGTTTGCACAAAGGCTTACGGACGTTACGGATTGGAGGTACATTGTCAGTTAATTGCATTTTCAGATTTACCGGTATGCCGGTTCGCTGATTATGAGATATTGCCCGTCTGTCCAGGTCCGTGTTCCCTCAGAGGATCTGGAAAAAGTTCCAGAAGCAGGATACATTGGCACAGGGACATATCGTCACCCTGTTCGGGCACGCGTCGCAGACATACAGGGTTGTGGCAAGGAACATCGACGGGAGCATTAGTGAACGACAGTACACGATCAAATACCGTAGCAGAGAGTGCACTTATCGCGAATGGCAAATATTTCATTTCCCTTGTTCCCATGCCCTGGCCGTTTGTCGACATAGGCGTGACGATCCTGCTAGTCTGTGTGACCGGGTGTATCACACGACCACATATGTCCAACAATACAGTCAGGGGTTCATGCCCGTGCGAGATCCATCACTCTGGCAGTGTGCCAGTTGGAGGTTGATTCCAGATGTAGAAAAGTTTCGCAATAGGAGGTGTGGACAGTTTGCGGAGAGGAGGATAAGGAATCAGATGGATGACAGGGTGGCGGGTGAAACCAGGGGCGTTCGTAGGTGTGGTCGTGCTTAGTATCGTGGTGTCATACGGTGTCTGTAATAGAACCTCCATCTTTCACTTGGTTTGCATTGTACATCGATGGGAGAGGGCATGCTTAGTCTGTCGTTCGTAGTCTGATGTAGTATTCCTTGTACTAAATGATATATGTGGAAGATTTTGTTGTATTACTTATGTTTGGCAAATATGTGTCACATTACGCAGTGTTACTTTTATCTGTGCTATTCTTCCAGAAAAAACATCTAACTTGGGTTGGTATTTGCGCACAGGTAAAAACCATGTACCATCCAGGACCGATTGAGGAGGACTTGCTGTACCTACACCAGGAGCACCGTGCTCGTGCCCTATACAATGGCAATCTAGAGGACGAGGCACTGCAGGTGCGTCGGTGCGACGGGGCATGCTGGACCGAGCAACCGCCAGAATAGGTTATGTGGTATGTTCGTGACGCCGAATTTCAGGGACTCCTGGACTCTGCCGCAATACAGATTGACCACTCCCTCATCACCGCCCTAGTGGAGCGTTGGCGCCCAGAGACGCACACGTTTCACCTACCAATGGGGGAGGCTACGGTCACCTTGCAGGATATAGGGGTTCTGTGGGGTCTACCGATCGATGGCATCCTAGTAACAGGGGTTGACACCGTTAGGCATCCGGAGGACTGGCAGCTCATCTACACAGACTACCTGGGAGCTACACCAGACCTCACTTGTATCAGGGGGGGCCGCATTAAGGCCAGGTGGTTGGGAACGCTACTGCACAGTCCGTTCCCCGATGATACCACTGATGTACAATGCCAACAGCGGGCTAGGGTTTTCCTTCTGCTGCTTCTTGGGGGAATGCTGATGTCCGACACGTCCGGCCACCTCATCCCGTTGCTCTACTTATCCGCACTTATGGATTTGGGTGCAGTCCATCGGTACAGTTGGGGGAGTTCGATTCTTGCATGCTTGTACAGGTCGTTGTGTGATGCGGCAATCCCACAATCTAAATCCATATCCGGCCCACTTGTCTTGCTACAGGTAAAATTGTTGGTCAACATAGCCGTTCGTACATACCGTGCTTAATATTAACGGGCATTTCTATTGCATTTACTAGCAGTTGTGGGCATGGGAACGCATACCATCCATCCGTCCGGCCGGGGCACTACTGGTGACAGTGACGATGAGTGCTCTTGGATCCCGGTACTTGTCTGATCCCTCAATATGCGGTATTCATAAGTCCACATGCAATTCCATAGTTGGGCTAATTTGTGTCACTCGGTTCCTCATAGGTGGAGGGCACGTTACGATTGTTCACAATCGCCAATGCACGTTCTCAAAGTATACCGTGATCAATTGACGTCTCTCAACCACAATCAGGTATAGGAATAACTGGATTTTGATTTCTAGACTTCGCACGAAAAATGGTTTCCTTTACCTAACGGCAACACATGTATCTTGTCTCAGTTCATCTGGCAGCCATATGCGGAGGACGTCCTGGAGCAACTCCCGCGGTATTGTACGGATGGTAGAAACAATTGGCTGCTTTGCGTCGACCTCATCTGCTGGCATGCCGTGGAGTTCCATCATGCGCATCGTGTTCTCAGGCAATTCGGCCTGATTCAGCCAATACCCACCCAGTTGGTCAGTAGGGATGAGTACAACTTGGTCCACACTAGAGACCGTTGCGGAAGGTCATGGATTGGCGTGTCGAGCTCAGAAGATATCTCGACACTTGGGAACATCGGTCCAACCGACAAGTACCCCCACTGGGGAGTGCGGATCCATACCTACCTACCCGTGATTACTTGGAGTGGTACTTCCGCAAGACGGTGTCCTTCATTGATCAACCAGGGCGGCCTGTAACGCTGCTGAGGGTTTCCACGGGGACGGTGCAACCGCGGAGTACTTAGTATGTCCTAAATTTCAAATATTGTCAAGAAAGAATACAACAGAGCTCCTCAAAATTATATATCTGACATATTCATCTCGATTCCGTAGTTGCAGGCAATGACACAGTTGCATGGCATGTCAGACATTAATCTGGATGGTTGGCCCCCACATTGTGCGGACGTCATAAGGGGGATGCATCATGTTATCACACGTAGTCTACAACATGCGCATCAGCCCTCCAGGCCGCAGCATTATCAACCGTTTGTGCACTGTGAGGAACCGCTCCCTGGTGTTAGATATACTGACCTCAGAACCCACCGTCAGGCCCCACCTGGTCTGCAAGGAGGTTGGAGGCCTCGTGCTAGGGGGCATGCAGAACACATTGGTCCATCACAAGCGGGCCCCTCACATGCGAGTCCACCGATTTGCGGACCATCAGCCGGGAAACCCTCACAGTACAACATGGATGCATCAGATTACAATGCATATGTCACTCCAGCATCCAGTCATCGGTACATGTCCCATATCGATCCATCACATACAGGTACTATTCCATATGCCTACTGTGATTCGAACGAGGAAGCGGGATACGAAATGGAGGAGGACATACCGGCGGGAGCTCCACGTGAGGAAGAACATGTACCTGCATAGACGGTTGTACCACGGCGGACATCCAGGACCATACGTCCTCCCCCGTGTGGAACGGGTGGAAAGCTTTGCAGAGACCATCGATAGGACAGTACATGCTATTCACCACTAATTGGCATTACATTTCACTCGTATTGTTCTACACTGTACATTTATACTAACTAGTATCCATTCTAACTATGCAACACTCCGTTCCTGCACCGACATTCAAGACTATTCAAAAAGATTCGAACAACGAGACCCAAAATCATCATTTGACTATTTTCCAAATTTTCATCAAACAAACAAAAGTCTGCTTATGCGCAATCTTGAACGAAAACACGTGGACCAGAAATAGTAAGTTACAAACTGCAGCAACCCACGATAATTCAATACTCAAATTCACGACTCATTCGAAACTCCACACTCCTGTTGAATTCAGGGCGGAACAGTATAATAAGCTTTCTCCCTAATAAATAAAATTCTCCTCACGATAAATTTACCGAACATAACAAAATATAATAAACATTATTTCATTCACAGATTACATTAGCACCGTAGTTAATTTCAAATCTCATTTCCAACTTTTCCAAAACAATTGTAGGAAACAATACCCATTCAAGGACTCGTTCGAGGAGCTCCCGAGAAATAAATTTATGCAAATTTGCACTCATTTCCAACATTCCGCTGATCAATTTTCCGAGAAGAAAATTCAGAGGGCTTCCCAAGTACTCATTCCAAAAACGAATCCTCCGCAAAATATCCTGAAGAGCTAGATAATGCTAGATTTGTAGACTGTTTTAAAAAATGAGTCCTCTACATTCTTCCGTCAAAAACCAAATTATTGCCAGGTCCGAGGGCTCGTTTCAAAAACGATTCCTCCAAATACTTTCATAAAAACAATTCGCCGGATCTGAGGAGTCGATCCCCAAAACGAGCGCTACGAAAATTATTTCGGGAAAACTAAAGTCCGGCTGAATCAGGCATTATTTTATTTCATAAACAAGCCTCTACCTGATGCTAAAAATAAAATCGTTCCCAAAACGAGCCCTCCAATCGATTTTAGAAACAATAAAATAATTGCTAACAATTTTCGGACGAAAAAAATGCATTACGAACCAAACAAAACAAAAACAAAAATAAAACAAAAACCAAACAAAAACCAAAAAAAAATGGGACCATTTCCGCCGCCAAATTGCATCAGAAACCAAACAAAAATGGGACCAATTCTGGAAACAAATGCTGAAAACAAAAAAAGGGGAGGACGCATTATGGAAATGCGTCTTCAACCCTCTACTTCCACATCCAAGGGGCACCACATTTTGGACCATTCTCCTATTTTATGCAATGGAAAAATCAGGCACTCCCAACTAGAGTTTTAAGATTTCATTAATCAAAACTCATTTATATTTCTTCATGTTACCCAACAATATCCATAGATATTTTTCATGATGCTCTCACTTATGCAATAATTTACAAAATTTATTACACATAAATAGCTAATTATTAATAAATATTTATTTATTTTCTTAATTTTCAAAACACCATCCTTTAAAGTGAATGGTAGACCGAAACCACTTTCCATGGGGTAAAATCCTTTCGGGAATTAGTCATCCTTTTTAATAAAAATAAATAAATAAAAAAATTGATCAAATATCACAAATTAACCAACCCATATCTATTTATTCATTTTCTTTTATTCACAAAAGCAAATATTTTCTCACACCAAAATATTAACACGGTATATATGATCCATATATCATGCAATGTCAACATGACTTTAGTACCTGAGTAATTAATTTCTTAGCATGACCGTTGATGAAATAATCCAATTCTTTTCAAACACATTAGTCAAACATAGCAAAAATCATACACATGAATTGCAATTTTACATGACATTAATTAATCAAGAAATTAAGAACGAAGCACAACACAATTTCTCATCCAGATTTGAAATCAAATCTACAGTTTTACTGCCATTATAGTTTTTCTTTTCATGCAAGCAATTTATAAAATTATTCATCATTATCCTTTATGCTTTACCGTAATAAACCAGGACTAACATGCATTTCATTAAAAATTTCATCATTGTCATGATGTCTTTTCAGGAATACACTGTCATGTATTTGATAAAAAAAATTCCATCATCGCCATGATGCTTTTCAGGGATATACTGTCATGTATTTGATAAAAAAATTCCATCATCGTCATGAACCTGATAGTCCAAAAATACTTCTGACATTTATTACATGTTTTAAACTATTTTACACATGTAATTAATTTCATGTTTCACTACCGGCAGTATGACTCTATTACAAAGAAAACAAAGTACCATACCTTGTACTAGTATCTCCATTTCCATACTGCATTCATCATTTTCCTGTATGTTCCATATGTTGCTACGATCTAATTCCTCGCATCCTTTCAATTGCCGCACGTTGTCATACGCATGCTACACCATAACATCCCTCATCCAATATATAATCCATCCATGCACCACATGCATGCACCACCGAACTCATAATCCAATATGTTCAAAATTACTCTTTAAGATTGTTGGGGGTAGATGCTCTAATAATGAATTCCAATGGAATGAAAAAATCACGCTTGGATGATTGTGGTAAAACTTTTCATGGATATTGATGTGAGTCGCGTTACGTACGCTTTCCTTGAAGAGTAATTTGACCCTATTACAGCCTTAGGGTTACACGAATTTTCCTTCGAGGATAAAACAATCGAGAATCCCTCCTGTCTAGGCTTGAATCGGGAGAATACTTTTGAGTACCCGCATTTTTTGTTGCTATGTATATCTGGGAAAATCTTTTTTTCTCCCTGGTCATGTTTGTATTTTCTTGTTTATCAGAACTGTACCTATGTATCTTTCCCCAGATAATACAGTAAACTCGTTTACTTGTAAGAGGAGTTAGGTATGCTACCAACACTGCATCCTGTAGACAATCCTTAATCCATCTTCATCATTTCATCAAGGAATTAGACACTACACACCACCACCGTCAAAATTATAAAAAACTAAGTGATACATCTTTCCACACTCCAGGACAAGTTATTTTAGTCATCACCAACACAATTAATCTTTATTCTTTCAATTGTAAACTTGTAGATAGTTTATACAAGTATGCCCTTCACAACATCAAGCTTGTTTTAACGTCCCGAGTTTACAATTACTCGAATCCAATTATACTTAAATAACTTTGTGTTTCATAAAATACCAACAGTGATAATAATTATTGTGTAAATAAATTTGAGACAAAGGGAGTATATGTTTTCCCACAAAAGTAAAGGATTCCGAATTAAAAAACTTTATATGCGAATTCAATCTTTGTAAAATAAAAAAATGGTAAGGTCAAACATTTGATCCTATTTATTATTAAAATGAAAAAGGATTAATATACATGTCAAACACGTTGCAATGGTAAGTAGTGAGTATGGTACAGAAAATTCGCTTGGTTTTATGATACACATGGAGTATTATAACGTTGGCATGAAACTCATAGTTTCACAATTTTAACGATGTGTATGGCAGATATGTGTTTATAAGTAAATGTGGCTTATTTTGAAAGAAGAGGTAGATCAGCTTCTATTTTTTCTCCTTAAAATAGCTTCTGCTTTTAAAATAAGCTGTCTTACATCACTTTACCAAACACTAAAAAGTGATTTGCTTATAAACACAAGTGCTTATTAGCTTCGCCAAACAGAGTCTAAATACTCCATCTGTCCCAATTCAAGGTGCAATTTAACTATTCATTTAGTCAAAACTTCTTTACTTTGACCCTAAAATTGAATTGGTATATAAGTATAAATATTAGTGTGTGATACATTATTAGATTCGTTATAACATATATTTTCAAAGTATCAAATTTTCACAATTTTTAATTACCCTTAATGAAAGATATTAAGGATCAAAAATTTTTCAAGTCAACTGTTAAAAGTCAAAGGTGAAGTTTGAATTGGGAGAGAGGAGTACGAGACATCTATTTCATTACTAATAAAAAATATAATAATAACAAAGTAGGGGTTTTTGTGTAAAAAAACTAATGTTCATTACTAATAAAAAATATAATAATAACAAAGTAGGGGTTTTTGTGTAAAAAAACTAATGTGAATTGTACAGTAAAAAATAAGAAGACATTAACATTTCATACGAATTGAATCAAAATAATGAAAAAACGATAGTCTTTAGGTAAGATCGCATCGTGCACAAAAATCAAAGAAAATTGAGATGAAGGCTAATTATTTTGTTTCACATTCATTTTTAAATACAAGACATATTTCACCCTATTAAAAAATTGAGTCGTTGGTACTTATTAGCGAGTTGATTGCGATCAAAAAAATATATTTAAATACCCTATTTAAATATATTTTATTTAAATATATTTTTGAATTGAGTCATTAATGTTTATTTAGCGAGTTTATTGGGAGTATAATAATATTTTCTATGCTAGAACATATAGGAGTGCTGATTTGGCGAGTTGATTGCGAACACTTTTTTTTTTACTCACACCACCTTCAGATTAATGAGGAGTCGATATCTATGTTGTATTTACATATAAAAAACATGGGACAAAATCAAAATACCGAAACCATATATATCGAACTTGTTCATATTAGATTGGTTAGCAACTAATTCTATTATGTTAGTTAGTTAGCTAGATAGTTAGAGCAGTTAGCTAGATAGTTAGAGAAGTTTTTCCATGTATGTAATAATCCTGGGGTGTACAGATATAGAGTACAGAAAACATACCTTCTTTGAATACATAAAATTTTCTCCCAAAGCCGATCAGTTTTCCCTTTCAACTTTGTGCCTTCAGATGAAAACTCAGCTGATTCTCAGCTTGTTGTTCATGGTATCAGAGCAATTTAGGTTTTTAGATCACGAATTCTTGTGTTTTTGTTTAGCCAAATTCATCAAATACAAAATGAGTACCTCAAATTCTGCTGCGTCAAGGGCGAAGAAGTCAAGCTACGTGGTTGATGAAGAAGGATTCGTGAAGATTCAATCAGATGATCCTCTGTTCTTCCAGGCCTCAGATCATGCGAGTCTGATAATCATGACTGAGAAGCTGAACGAGAAGAACTTTCTAACATGGAGTCGAGCGATGATGATCGGTCTCCATTCAAGAAACAAGCTGAAATTCTTGACAGGTGAGTTTCCTGAACCCGAAGAAGATTTCCCGGTATATGAAACGTGGGGAAGAGCTAATTCCACTCCGATTACTTGGATTTTGAACTTGATGGATCCAAAGATTGCTAGTAGTTTTGTTTTTTCCACAAATGCAAAGTTTCTGTGGGAAGAAATCAAGGAGAGATTTGGTGTTGTGAATGGACCTCTCTTTTATCAGTTAAAGAGAGATATGTGTTCAATCAAACAAGGAAGTGATACTGTGAATCAGTTCTTCTCAAAACTGAAGCGGTTGTGGGATGAATATGAGATTATGAGACTGACTAAGAGATGTATATGTTGCAAATGTGTGTGCAATTGTGGATTTTATGAAAATCTGGCCTCTAATGACAATGAAAATAAAATGCAGCAATTTCTTATGAGATTGAGTGAAGAGTATGAGGTGACAAAGAATTAGATTCTCACTATGGATCATTTGCCATCAGTGAGAAAGACCTGTTCTCTTTTTGTGAAAGTTGAGCAACAGAAAGAGACAAAGATGAACAATGTGAATGTAACTGATAATTCAGCAATGTTTGTCAAAGCTGTGAATTCAGGAGCTATGAGACACAATCAAAGGAAGAAGGATAATGAACTGAAGAAATCTTTGAAATGTGAGCATTGTCAAAGAACTGGACATACAAAGGATACATGTTTTAAAATACACAGTTATCCTGACTGGTGGAATGAGCAATGATTACAACAACAAAACACAACCTAGATTTGAAGCTAATGTGATACAAGGAGATCAGAATGATGATCAGATTCAGCAGAATCCTTTGGATTTGGGAGGAGTTTCTGGAGGAAACTTGCAGATGCTGGTTGCAAGCATAATGCAAATGCAGCAAGATCTTGGAAAGTTGCTCAAAGGAAAGGGAAAAGAAATGACTGATTCAACTAAACAAGTTAACTTCAGCCACTACAGTGATTTTGCAGGTAGTTTTTTATTAATCTCATCTTGTTAATTCTGCAGTTTGTTTTTAAAAATGATGTGTGGATTCTTGATAGTGGAGCCTCAGCTCACATGTGCAGTAACCCAAATCTGTTTACATCACTGAAACCAACCTTGAGCCAAACTCCTATATACTTTGCCTGACCATTCAGTTGTGTTAGTAGATGCAGTGGGTACTGTGAACTTGAATAATCATATCACCATAAATGAGTGTTTACATGTGAAGTGTTTCAAGTTTAACTTGCTATATATGAGTAAAATGGCAAAAGAAAATTTGATTCATTTTGACTTCTTATCTGATACATGTTTCATACAGGACCTCAAGACTAATTCAGTCATAGGGATTGTTGTTGAGTCCAATGGATTGTACTTAATGGATCAAGGATCATTCAATTCAGAAACAATAAGAAGGCACATAGAAAAGTTCAAAAATAAAGCTTCGTTTTCACTTTCTGTAAATAGTTTTTCTGATATAGAGCTGCAAATAATGCACTACAGATTAGGTCATCCTTCTAAGCATGTAATGCATCAGTTGAACATTCCATATATGAATAAAATATGTACAGTGTGTCCTCTGTCTAAGCAAACTAGAGTTTCATTTCCAATCTCTTCAATTACTATTTCTACACCATTTGAAATGATTCATTTAGATGTATGGGGTTCATATAAGATCAAATCTTATACTGGTTCAAACTATTTATTAACTGTTGTGGATGATTTTACTAGAACTACTTGGACATTTCTTCTTAAATCCAAAACCGATGTGCCTGAAACAGTTAAGCACTTTCTAAATATGAAAACTTATCAATATAATGCATCAACGAAAATTATTAGATCAAATAATGTGAGTGAGTTCATAAGTCTAGGTTGCCAAATTTTAATGGTAGAAAGAGGGATTCTACATCAGAAATCCTGTACATATACACCCCAACAAAATGGGATAGTTGAAAGAAAACATAGACACTTACTGCAGGTGGCTAGGTCTTTTATGTTTCAATCTTCTTCACCTTCTAATTTTGGGGTGAGTCCATTTTAGCAGCTACTTTTGTCATCAACAGACTACCAACTTCTTTTTTAAATTGGAAAACTTCATATAAGGTTCTGTTTAATAAAGCACCTGATCTGTCAGTTCTGAAAGTTTTTGGTTGTTTGTGTTATGCTACTAATACTTTGCCACACAAAGATAAATTCAGTGCTAGAGTTTTTCCTTGTGTTTTTCTGGGATATCCTATGAATCAAAAGGGCTTTAAACTGTTTGATATTGTACATAACAAAATGATCATTTCTAGAGATGTAATTTTTAAGGAATCTGTGTTTCCATTTCAACATAAAAAATCTCTTCTCTCATTCCACTTAAAGACTTTCAGGTTTCAGAATTTAAAAAAATGATCCATTACCTTCTATTCCTATCCACATTGAACAAAATGAGCAGATTTTACATTCACTAAATATTCCTTTCCATAGTGACACTTTTGCATTTGATCACAGTACTGAGCATGATCTATTTGAAAGTCATAACAAGCAAAACACTCAGACTGGCTCTCCATTCAATAACATTGAATCCCACTCACCTGCTACACATACTGATTCATCACACACTATTCCTCCCATATCTGATACTTTTTCACAGCCATTCTCAGTTAGCCAACACATACCTCAGTTATCCTCCTAGGATCCTTCATCACAAACCCTTACCACAAGATAAAGTACTCGATTTAAACTTAAGCCAAAATGGATGCAGGACTTTATAGTAAACACAACTAGTTCTTTACCACCTTATTCTAATGCACATGTGTCCTTTTTGGCTAATCTGTTGAGAATACATGAACCTATTTCTTATAAACAAGCTTGTAAGAGTGAACAATGGATAAAAGCTATGCAATTGGAGTTAGATGCTTTGGATTCAAATCAAACCTGGGAATTGGTTGATTTGCCTGCTGGAAAGAGGGTCATTGGTTCCAAATGGATCTATAAGATCAAATATAATCAGGATGGAACAATTGAGAGATATAAGGCCAGGTTGGTTGCAAAGGGGTTCTCACAGATTGAGGGACATGATTATTATGATTCTTTCTCTCCAGTGGCAAAACAAGTGACAGTTAGACTATTTTTAGCTGTTGCAGCAGCTAGAACTTGGAATATTCATCAAATAGATGTAAATAATGCTTTTTTTCATGGATATATTCAGGAGGATCTGTACCTTAAACCACCTGAGGGTTATACAAAGGCTAGAACAGACCAAGTGTGTAAACTCAGGAAGTCTCTATATGGTTTAAAACAAGCTTCTAGGCAATGGAATGCAGAGTTCACAAGGCATCTAACTGCCTATGGTATGATCCAATCTAAAAATGATCATTGCTTGTTTATGAAATTCACAAACAACATTAGTTTGGCAGTGATCATTTATGTGGATGATGTATTGATTTCTAGTAATTCAGAAGAAGCTATCAGGGATATCAAGTTATATCTTCACAATCTTTTTACTGTTAAAGATTTGGGGAGGGCAAAATATTTCTTGGGAGTTGAATTGGCACACTTCCCATATGGCATTTTCCCGAGCCAGCAGAAGTATATTTCTGATATCATTTCAGATCTGGGTCTTAATTCTGCCAAACTTGCTGCAGTTCCTCTTCCTCATGATTAGAAAATTATGAATGATGAATCTCCACTCCTTCATGATCCAGGCCAATTCAGACGTTTAACTGGAAGATTTTTATATCTGGGATTCACTAGGCCTGATATTACTTTTGTTGTGCATCAACTGAGTCAGTTTTTGCAACAACCTACTAAACATCAGTGGCAGGGGGCTCTTCATGTGGCTAAATACCTTAAAGGGTGTTCTCAGCATGGTTTATTTTTCCCAGTTTAGTTAGATTTTTCTATATCTGCATTTTGTGATGCAGATTGGGCTACATGCAGAATTAACAGAAGGTCAGTTACTGGTTATTGTGTGTTTCTTGGATCTTCATTAATATCTCAAAAATCTAAGAAACAACACATGGTTTCATGCTCTTCCGCTGAATCTGAGTACAGGAGTATGGCAATGACAGTGGCTGAACTTAAATGGATTTCATTTTTGTTAAAGGATTTCCGGAAGCGGGAAGGTGACGAAGCAGGTAATTGCAGACATGGATACATATATCCACTGTGAACAAGCTCGCGAGCCATCGTAGGAGTGAGAAGGTGACGATGCAAGGAATCAACTGTGAACACTTTTTTTCAAGTGAGAATTGAGTTTTTTCAATGTTTGGTTTATAAGATAATTATTTGCATTTACAGTTTGAGATATTAGGGTTTTCAAATATTTTGAAATAGGGATGCTTATTTGGCGATTAGATTGCAAGAAGACATTTGATCGACTCACCCTACCTTAATATTAATTAATGATTGACCATTAATATATTTTCACAAAGGTCCAAAAAGATGTCGTTCAGAAACGACCATAGATATAGGGTCCCTCGCAATCAGTTCAACATTTGTCTCCCAGCTTTGCGCGAATTCCAACCGTCTCCTACCCTCCTCATCTTCTATAAGAATGTTTAAAGGGGTTAAGTTACTAATCAAGATTTATAAGCTCATTTTTTAAATTAAAATATTGAGATTATTTTGCATATAGGCAAGAATTAGAGATCACTTACATGTTTACTTCTTTTACGAATGTAAAATAGAGAGATAATAGTTTTTTCCATAAATTTATGGAAAGACGATCTTTTTCAAAATTTTATCTTTTTTGAGTTCATCTCTTGAAAGACTGTCTTTCCATAAGTTATGGAAAGACCAAGGTTTTAAACTGCAAATTAGAGGAAGTCAAGATACAAATTTTGGATTGCATTAATCGGAATGACAGAATGATTTGCCGTAATATTGTACTATTGATATCTGAATATATAGAGAGTACAATAGAGTTATAATAAGTAAAGAACTCTAATTAGAATAAATCATAATCTAATCAGGAGTCTGATTTAGTCTAACACCCCCCCTCAAGCGAAGCGTTGGATGCTCGCCGATGCACAGCTTGGACCTGAAGAACTCGAACAGCGGACGAGATAGCCTCTTGGTGAAAATGTCTGCAATCTGAAGAGAAGTCGGAACATGAGCAACGTGCAGCTTTCTGGATGTCACCAACTCACGAACAAAATGGTAGTCGATGTCAAGTTGCTTCGCCCGCTTGTGCGCCACTGGATTCTGAGCCAAGAAGATAGCACTACTATTGTCACATAACAACAGTGGAGAACCAGAAAGTGGAACCCGAAGATCACGAAGCAAATGAGTGAGCCAAATCACTTCTGAGGCAGTGTTGGCGAGAGAACGGTATTCAGACTCAGTGCTAGAGCGAGAAACAGTGGGTTGTTTCTTGGCACTCCAAGAAACCAGATTCCCACCAAGAAAAACCGCATAAACATAAGTGGACCAACGAGTCTCCAGACAGCGAGCCCAATCAGCATCAGAGTATCCTAACACATCAGGAGTACTAGTAGAACAAAACCGGAGACCAAAATGAAGAGTACCACGAACATACTGCAAAATCCGAGTCACAGCAGCAAAATGGTCATCTCTGGGATCCTGAAGATACTGACTCACCGTGTTGACCGAGAATGCCAAATCCGGGCGAGAGATGGTGAGATACTAGAGAGCACCAACAAGAGAACGATAAAGTGTAGGATCCCGAAATGGAGGACTGGTAGAGCTGTGAAACTGAGAACCAGCAACAAATGGAGTAGAAACAGGTGCTGCGTCAGACATACCGGCCCGATTCAAAATATCCCGAGCATACTTTGCTTGGCCAAGCAGTAATCCTGAGGAGATAGGCGAAACTTCAAGACCAAGAAAGTAATGAAGAGCACCGAGATCCTTGATCGCAAACTCTCTATGTGTCCGATCAATGAACTGGCGAAGAAGAGTCGATTCATTGCCTGTAAGAATGATATCGTCCACATACACAAGTAGGTACAGTAACAACAACCCTCTCGAAAGGACAAACAAAGAAGTATCAGCTGAGTTGCACCGAAAACCAAGTTGTGTCAGATAACTGCTGAAACGCTGGAACCAAGCCCGGGGAGCCTGCTTAAGACCATAAATGGCCTTTCGCAAACGACAAACATAGTCTGGATGGACAGAATCCTGATAACCAACGGGCTGCTTCATGTAGACTGGAACATCAAGAATACCATTAAGGAAAGCGTTCTTGACATCCAACTGATGAAGTGGCCAGGAACGCATAGTGGCTACGGCGAGAACCATCCTAACAGTGGAGGCCTTGATCACAGGACTGAAAGTGTAGTCAAAATCAAAACCCAGAATCTGCAAGAAACCCTGCACCACAAGTCTAGCTTTGTGACGCTCAAGAGTGCCATCTGGTAGATACTTGAGCCTATAGACCCCTTTGGAGCCAACAATGTTGACATTCGAAGGTCGAGGCACCAAATCCCAAGTGTGCTGACCACAAAGAGTGGCCATCTCATCATCCATGGCTGAAACCCAGGCTGGATCCTGAAGGGCAGAGCGATAATCAGTGGGCTCTGTCTGAGAGAGGAGTGCGGCAGTGAGACCATGAGCAATAATATCTGAATAATCCCGGTGCTGAATGGCACCAGTAGAAGATCGAGTGGCCATCCAATGAGTACGAAGCGGGGGTGGCGAAGATGGAGGAGTCGAACCAGTTGATGACACCGAGGAAGATCGAGATGCGCTGACCGGAGAGTGGCCGTCGAAAGTCACCGGAGAAATAATAGCCGATAAAGGCCGAGACGTGGTGGCCGATGGCTGAGACGGTGGCTGAGGAGTGATGGCCAGCGGCTGAGGTATGGTGGGTGTTGGCCGAGGAGCCGGGTCCAAGTCAACCGTCCAGATGGAAGATGGTGGTGAAGGAGGGGCAACTGGAACAGGCACAGACACAGGTGTGGTGGCCCCAATCGATGAAGTAACAGTTCCATAAAAAAATGATGAAATCTCCAGATCTGAAATCGAACGACTGTCCGTGGAAGATGAGACATAAGGGAAGAAAGTTTCATCAAAACGAACGTGGCGAGAGATATATATGCACCCAGAAGTCTGGCCGAGACACTGGAAGCCCTTGTGACGAGGGCTATAGCCAATAAAACACGGGGAATGGATCGGGGTGCAAACTTATCAGTAGCAGTGGCACGCAGACATGGAAATGCACAGCAACCAAACGGGTGAAAGAGGGTATAGTCAGGCACATGACCAAAAACAACCTCAAAAGGTGATTTTCCACTCAGAACTGAACTAGGCAGACGGTTAATAATGTAAACCGCAGAGGAGAAAGCTTCCACCCAATAACAGTGCGGCACAGAAGAGTGGGAAAGCATGGCAAGACTAGTCTCTGTGATGTGACTATGCTTCCGCTCAGCCCGGCCATTCTGAGCAGGTGTATAGGGCGAGGACATCTGATGATGAATGCCACATGATATGAGATGAGCCTGAAGTCGATGATTAGTAAACTCGGTGCCACCATCAGTCTAAAAATTTTTAACCCTAGCAGAAAACTGATTCTCAATGAATTTCTGAAACTGGATAAAAGTGTCATAGAAATCTGACTTATGCCGCATCGGAAGAAACCATGTGAATCGCGAAAAATCATCAATGAAAACGGCATAATAAGAGAAACCACCGACAGATAAAACAGGAGCTGGTCACCACAAATCACAATGTACTTTATCCAATAAACCAGTGGCGCGTTTGTTACTAGTGGAAAAGGGCAAACGGCTACTCTTGGCCATCTTACAAGGAGAGCAACTAACAGGTGCAGGCATAGCAGAAGTGACAAAAATAAGGCCCCGTTGATTCAATAACTGAACAGTATCATGAGACACATGGCCGATGCGAGAGTGCCACTACTCAAAAGAAGCATGAAGCTTTGTAGAGCGTAGTTCGCCTAAAAAGCTGGAATCACCAGTCTTAAGAAAATAAAGACCTAAACTATGACGGCCTTTACCAATTATCGTCCCTGTATGCTTATGCTCAATGGAAAATGCATCGGCATCAAATATAACACGGACAGGTAAATCACGAGTAAGCTTACTGATGGATAATAATCTTCTAGTAATCTTAGGAACTACTAGAACATCATTAACAGAGAAACCAGAGAAATGACATTGGCCGATGTGAGAAATAGATAATGATTCACCATTTCCAACAAGAATAGAATCAGAACCACGATAAGATTGTACCTTATCAAGATGACTGGTGTGAGCAGTGATGTGAGATGTAGCACCCGAATCAACAATCCACTGATTTGACGAAGGATGACAATTGAGACCATTCACACTGGCCTGAAACAAAGCTTTGTCCGCAATCTAATTAGCGGAACCATCTGCCCGAGAAAAAGGCGCCAAATAAACCATAGCAAGAAGATGGCCAGAAAATATGCGCAAAATGACCGGGCGCGTGTAAAAAATGCCAGAAAATGCTATTAAACCACCAGGCGCGTGACTTCACGCGCAGAAGATGTTGTTGGCTTGCCTGGCGCGTGACTTCACGTGCGGAAGGGTCTGCGCGCATCTGCACACACGAGCACGTGGACGCACGCGCTTCTGGAATAACGTGGATCTGACTGTTGCTGGTTTGGCCGAGACTCGATGAGCACGCCGGAGATGAAGCTGAGCACAACGGGCACGATGACGAGCACATCGATGAGCACAACGACGAGCACGGTGAGACGAGATGAGGCTGAAATTTGATATCTGGAAACGAAATCGCTGCCGCCGGATATGACTTGAAGGTTTGAACGCCGGTGAAGTTCGCCGCCAGAGGGTTTGAATGCCGACGACGCCGGATACGAACGCGGGGGATGAGGATTTTGATTCTTCAGAAAGCAAGAGACACCGGCGAAGAGGATGACAAAATAGGCTGTCGGGAGCCGTTCGAAATTGCCAGAAATTGATCGGAAATTCGCCGGAAACAGTTGCTTTTATCGGCCGGAAAAAGAAATAAAAATAAATTTATGATTTGGGATCATAACTTGCTCTGATACCATGACAGAATAATTTGCCGTAATAAATTGTATTATTAATATCTGAATATATATATAGTACAATAGAGGTATAATAAGGAAATAACTCTAATCAGAATAAATCATAATCTAATCAGGAGTCTGATTTAGTCTAACACGGAACATAAACTTAAAACTACTACACGTTGAATAATAAAATTTTAATATTGCAATTAAAACCTTTCACCTTTCTATAATTCTACTTAAACTCCGTCTTTCCATAAGTTTATGGAAAGACGGTCTTTCTCAAGACTTTGTAGAAATTTTAAAATTTGAAAAAGGTGGTTGTTGGATATTTCCAATGATTGAAAAGATGTGACTATGAATAATGAAGTGGTGTGAACATTCTTCATCACCAATAGATATGACTTCAAGTTTCCAAGGGGTATATGTTATGAGGAGATTTTTTTTAAAAATATAACCCTGTCTATTTGTATAAATGCCAATATAAAACTCAAATAATTTTTAGTGCAAAAACATCCCTAATTAATTAATGTAAGTGCCAATATAACCCTCCGGAGTATATTCCGGCATTAACTTATCATTTTCGGCTATTGATCGACTAGAAATGACCAAAATACCCTTAGAGAAAAATTAAAATTTTTAAAAGACTAAATAGCCCCACCATCATTCACAGCGCACACAGCCACTCACAGTCTGAATCGCTTGCTATACCTTACCACCTCCACCACTTCATTCATTCTGGCGCACTCCTTCGCCTATCATCGCTACTCCATTGTCACTATCGAACTGGCGTTTGCCACCATCAGCGACCGAATCCACCACCACCCGATCCCAGGTATAGAAATAACAAAATTGATGATGCTTAATCTAGAATAATTGGAACAGGGGAAAGGGAAACAGAATTCTTAGCAACAAGAAATTCCTCCACCAAACACAGATCTCATATTTTTTTGTAAGCAGATTTGATGAAACATAACCAATCAATATTCTAAGGCATTTGACAAAAGTAATCTTAACACACAATACCATGAATTAAATATACAGTCGTTGCTTCATATTCCCTTCATCTCCACAGTCAAACAATAAGGTTATAATCCATCTTGAAAGTTGGTTTCACTCAAATTTCTTAATTATTACTAATGTGTTCCAATATAACCTATCTAATAAAATACGCAATACAGTAAAGCATTAGAGACACGAGATTTAGTTTCATAGTTCGGTGAAATTCACTTATATCTGTGAGGTCTGACCCATTTCAGAATAAATTCACTAATCATAAAGATACAGTACAAAATACACCATACAATTATACTTATCTTATCTAGCTATAACGTGAATCCTGCAAGCTCTCATTGCTACCGACCTTGATCAGACTCCCTCTGATTTCGAAACTAGTCGATGGTGGATCTCTTTCTCCAGAAGAATTAAGGTATACGATTCTGAATTTGAACGGAAGGTCACGTATGTTGGAACATATAGATCTGGCTCTTTGCAAGACTCTCGGAAAGATGAAAATTGGTGTACAGATTTCTCAATTAAATTTGTGAGTTTAATGCAGTCGTGGTGTCCCCTTTTAAAGCCATGAGCAGATCGGAACTCTCCATGATTATCTCCATAATATTCCTATTCCTTATCTGCTTCTGAAACATATCCAAATTCCATAAATAAAGGGATTTTCCTTATCACAATATCTCCCATATATTCAATAATATCAATACCATATTTGTAGAGATTTTCCATAAACCTAATATGCTTCTACCACCACCTAACATATTGCAGAATATTCAGATTTTCATAAATCACACATACCATAATATTATGACCTTCTTACGTTCGAATCTGTAGGCGTAACTGTGACTGTCCACGTGTTCCAACATGGAAAGTTTTTTGCTTCCAAATATGTTCAAAAATTGCCAATTCAACTATTCAATGAAAACCACTTGACTTTACAATCTCCTCCTTTGACATTTTGTGGACCCAACCATTTTGGACATTAAGAACACAACGAAAAAACTTCCAATTAAACACATAAGACTTCCAGAAATCCACCTATATTGGAACACATGCAAACTACTGAATTTGATCATAAAAGAATACCATCCGAAAATCAGAATTCAAGAATACCAAAAAATATTTAGATTACACATCCAAAATAATAATATCCAAAATCACCATGGGAACTATGTTGGAACATAACATGGGATATCCAGCTCCCCCTGAACATTACATGGGATCTATGTTGGAACATAAATACTTTGAGATCATCAATCATATTCAAGAGCAGCGTCATGTGCCTCCAACTGAGCCTTCTCCCCCTCAAGTCTGGCCTTCTCTGCTTCAAGTGCCACAATTTAGATGAATATAACCCCCAACCTTGCATTGATCACCACTATCTTGGCCTTCTTTTCAGCATCTGCAGAAGTAGTAGCTTCATGGTTCCATGGTAGATCATGAACTTTCCGCATGCCAAAAGTCTTCTTGTTAGGCCGGAGAAACTCTGTATCGATGATCACATCCTTTGCTTTTCCCTTCACCTTGGCACTCTTAGCCAATGCAGATATCAAACAGGGATATACCAGAGTATGCTCAGCCTTTGGAGCAATGGCTTGCCTAACCAGACTCTGCTGGATGAATAACCCCAGGTTAATTGGTTTCTGTGTTCCAACACAGTACATCAACTTCGCCATTTCTCTTGTCAAAACAGTAGTGTTGGAAGATGACATCCAGCAGTTCATAGCTACCTGATATAGATCACAAAAACCTAGAGGATAGGCAGGAAGCATGTGAGTATCCAGTCTCAGGCCATTATGTCTTGTACCATTATGAGACTACTTCCAGAATCTTGTCTTCATACACTTCTAAATTATCTAGAAAAACTCCCTCAAAGTATGGAGTTTTCACCCCCAAAATTTTGTTCATCCTAGCAGCAGAAAAATCAATAATCTTCCCCCCTAACATAGACTCTCTCAAACCATGGGGAATCAACCTCCAAGTTCCCAGCCATCAGGTTGGAGTATACTTAAGTGACCACTTGCTTGTTGTACTGAAGTTGTACAGTAGCAGCCCTTTTCATCCCAATCGCTTCCAAAAAATTAGAAAACCCGCTAGCTCTATATACCTCTAGATCTACTGGTCTCTCGGTGATTATCTTCCTCTCAGCAAACACCTCTCCCATCTCCTTACAGTCTATATCATAGTAAGAAAAAGACAAGGCTTCACTTACAGGATGGGGTGGCAACAACTTCTCCTTGAGAGTAGCTTGAGTTTTCTTGGATTTCTTGGTTGGTAGGGAGTCTTAGCAGCACCCATCTTCCTCTTGCCCCTAGCAGCTTGGAAGAATTCATCCAATACTTCATCGTTGGATTAGTTCAACTCAGGCTCCTGTGTTGGAACATACTCAGAATTTCCAACATCTTCTTCTTCCTCAGCGATCTCTACCCTGCCTTGTGTTCCAACATTCCTTTCTTTGTCTGATTCATCTTGCCTCAGATCAAATCCTCCTGTATGACCTCCATTTGAACACTCCAAATCATCATATAAATTACCAGTGACATCAAACTGGTCTTGACCTCCCATGTCCATATCATCAATCTCTATGTCTTCAGCCTTTTCTGAATCTGCCCTCTGTGTTGGAACATACCCAACACTGTCTCATTCTTCACTGTTAGTGATCTCTATTATCACAGGTTTTCTCAATTCCTCTAACCTCTGGGCAACCTTAGCATCATAGAGTCCTACCAGCATCTTATCAGTGGACTTAATCACTTCCAATCCCTCAGCCTCTTCATCACCTATCTCTTTAATCATAACATATTCGGGCCAAGAATAGAAGAGTAAACATGAAATTTATCCTTCCTGTTGTAAACTCCATATTTCCTCCTCAAAAATTTGATTTTATAATATTCAACATCCTCTAGATCACCAATATCACCAGACAAAAGTTTCTTGACATTAACACTAAGAAATTCCCCTTCTAAATTCTTATTTTAGTCAAATCTACCGTGATTCTGTTTGCCTCAAGCCATTCAAAAATATCATCTACTGACTTAAATTCCATATGTATATGGACATAAAAGTGATTATTTAATCATTCTGTTATTGAAAAACATGCATGAGTTTATATATGTATTGATTTGATAAAGTTTGCTTGACTAGAACACGAATAAAAATGTGGTCTTTGCATATGTAAATGTAAGGATTTATTTGGATATATAACTTGGCAAATGGTTGTATTTATTTGGAGAAGTTTGGAGAAATAACTATATTTCCAGTTATTGTCAAATAACTTGGAGATATTTGGGTCTGTCCAGAAAACAATTAATGAGTTACAAGTTAGTTTGGAAATAAATTTTTGATGTTCATTGTTATTTGGAAAGTTATATAGATCTTGCTAGCTATTTCTGTGTAATAGTTGGGCATTATCAAATGTGAAAACTGAGGGTATACAGGCTTAATGTGAAACATATTTTAATTATTAATGTCAATATAATCTGAAGTAATGTGGATGAGTTTTTTTATTCTATGAATCATGATGATCGATAAAAACCCCAAAGCACGAGTTGGTGTAACTTTGCAAGAAGGAACTGTTAGTTCTTCTGAACAAAAAGATGATGAGAATATAATTCTTCTGATTATGTTGAGGCATAAAAGTTTCGTGAAATGAGTGATCCTAGGAAATCCTAGAAGAGTTTGGTTTATAAACCAAACTTGAATAGGGAGAAATTGAAATCCTATAAATTCAAAGAATATGGATTTTTATTTCGTAATACTCAAATAGAGACATTTATGGAGAATAAGTTCCAAAAGACATGAAAGAGATAAGTACTTTTAATTATAAGTTTTCATTTTATAGTGAAGGATATGATGCATGATGATATGCCTAATTTATATGATATCTATGAAAGAGATATATTGTCCATGCATGGTTGATGTTTGAATGTTACAAGTACCTTGTAAATGCATGGAACGAGAAATTTATAATTTGCATAATGAATTATGTTATGACGAGTTGAACATTATATGATTATATTTGGCATGTATTGCATATTGACAAAAGTGATGGTCACTTAAAAAGATGATATCATCAAGTAAGTTGATGAGTGAAACATCAAAAGTGGGACGGAATGTCTATATAAATCACTAAATGGTGGAACCTCAATCCACACTTGGTTAGATACCAAGTCTTGGATTCAATGAGTCAAAGTACACTATAACAGTGGTATGAGCACTCAATTAAAACATCCCAAAAGAGGGAGTGCTGGTTTAACTCGCCTGATTAATATTAAGGGTGAACTTTAAAGTTCTTAACAAGTCCATGAAAGAGCCATAAATGGTGGGGGCAGTTTGATTGGCCTTTGTATTGTTCGTACCGTGAAAGAGGCACATGGACTTGTCTATATAAGTGTAAGACTTAAATGTCAATTCCGAGATTTTTGGACTTTACTTCTTGGAAATATTTATGAAAGGATAGGCAACCATGAATCTTAAACTGTGTGGTTTATAACAATGGGAAAGAAGCGAATCTGTATGTGCTGGTCAATGTGGCTTGTTACATAAACCATTGGTTCAAAGCATAGCCTACCAAGTGGGTCGACAAGTTATAGCGACCTTCATTAAGGCTTTGGTTCAATCGAAAGACATCACTTGCCAATGCATGGGTTATCAAGATTTTTTTTATTCAAAGAGTACATTTTCAATAGTCGGAAATGACGGGGGATTTTTGGATATTTCCAATGGCTGAAAAGATGTGACTATGAATAATGAAGCAATGTGAACATTGTTCATCACCAATAGATATGATTTCAAGTTCCCAAAGGGTGTATGTCATGAAGAGATGTATTATTTCATCTCAAGCCATTAGTTTATAAATAGATGAGTTGTCTTCACTTTGAAGAATGCAACTAGAATAAAAACATAATACAAGAAAACATGAGAAAAAAGAGAAGTACTCAAATATCAGAGAAAACCTCACAGAGAGGAAAAGAATGATAATGCTTTATTCTTAGAGAATTATTGCTCTTCTATCCTTTGTTCAATCGGGGTTGGAGAAGTGAGTGCACATTTCTATCAATCAAGC
Source organism: Rubia yunnanensis (assembly GCA_037428765.1). NCBI lineage: Eukaryota > Viridiplantae > Streptophyta > Magnoliopsida > Gentianales > Rubiaceae > Rubia > Rubia yunnanensis. The sequence continues at coordinate 134,175,398 of CM075062.1, forward strand.
TTCATTTTATCCTAGAGGATATTTGTTCTGAATCATATGCACACAAAAGGGAGCAAATAAAGGCATAAGGAAAGTGTCTCGTACACGACTTGAATGTTGTCTTTTATTACATTATTTTGTAGAGTTATATGTTTTGCAGGTTCATAGAAGAATCTGTAAACATAAGTTCCTCTCAAGTTTGTTGCAGCAAAGTAAAACCAACAGTGGTGACTCTAATGTGCGTTGGTTGACGATCACCGGGTTGGGTGGTGACTCTAAAAACCGACCGCGTGTCTCTGTCTATAGTTATAGAGTGAGGTTTCACTTTATGGGCATATATACGATTAACCTTCAATACTAACAAAATTCTTAGAAGATGTGGAGCGGCTGCCATCCATGTATTATGTGAAAATTGTAAAAAAAAAACTCAGCTATTTGAGTGACGTTGAAGACGCCTGGTGGCTGAATCTTCACTACGAGCACCATGTGCATGCACAAGTAATAATCGATCGTGATTGAGAGGTGAGACTGGGACTGAGAAGAGGGCGAGCAATCTCTATGATAAGACCGACACTGAGTAGCCCTGACCGAACATGAGTAGTCGGAGTCAAGGTGCGAGGGAGTAAGGGTGCAAGGAGGGTGGGTGGTGGGTGGTATTGGGTTGATGGAGGTGGTATTGGGTTGATGGAGATAGTTTGGGTTAGAGGAAGGGCAGTTCAGTTCCTCTACACCACTTTCTGTATGCCATGGTACACCACAAACGTCGTTCTAAATCTTTTGGGATTTAAACTTTACCTTTTACTCTTCAACATATTTCACAAACCATTCAAATTTTACCTTTCATCCCTCCATTTTGTTTAAATGTTTACCCTTATCAAAATCTGATTGATAGTAAAAATATATTGTTTTAATAAGAGTGTATATATAGACCTAATTAGATTTATGTGAGTTACTAATACTACTCCCCCTGTCCCAGCTAAATTTGCACAAGCAATATTCATTTAGACAATTTGATTAATTTGAAAAGTAAGAATAGAGTATTATATAAGATAATATACTATCACGTGAGATCTTGTTAGAATCGTCGTAACATCTATTTTCATAATATTAATTTTTTTATAATTTTTAAATGTGCACAAGTAAAGATATTAACGGTCACAAATAATTTTGGTCAATTTGCAAATGTCAACATGTGCAAATACAGCTGGAACGAAGGGAGTATTGCAAATTAATATTTTTCAATTATAGATAATTAAATATGAAATTATATTTAATAAATGTGTTATTGTTATATAAATATTTTATTGATTCTGTAGGGTTGAGAAGGAATTTCATACGAGAATAAAGTTTTACCACATCAACATCTCAGTATTTGAATTTACACGTAGCCTCCATTCTCAAATTTTAAAAATTGTTCTTAAATCTTATGCAAATGTAAATGTTATATAAAAAATATTAGCAAAGTATTGGGAAAGACTGTCTTTTCATAAATTTATGAAAAGACGGGATTTAATTGAAATAATAAAAAGGTAAAATGTTTTAGTTGCAATATTATACATTTATGGGTAATATGCAGATATAACCCTATATGTTGAGGAAAGTGCAAATATAACCCTATATGTTGAGGAAAGTGCAAATATAACCCTAAATTGTTTTTTTTAGTGCAAATATAACCACATCTATTACACATAAGCGCAAATATAACTCTAAAGCTATTATTCCGGCATTGACTGGCCATTTCTGTCCATTGACCAACCAGAAATGACCAAATTGCCCTTCTAACCTAATACAAAATTCAAAATTCAAAATTTCCCCCAGTCACCATCACCAGTAACCACCAGCAGCTAGCACTGCCACAACCTGGCTCACCACCACCACCAACCACTACCGGAGCTCCTCTACCTCCCCTGCCATTACCTCCGGAGCTCCTTTGTCTCCCCTGCCATCACCCCTGCTATCAATTTTGCTGGTGTTCGCCAGGCCACCACCACCTGCTCAGCCCCGAACCCACCACCACCTGGCTCAGCCCCATCCAGCCCTCCGCCAAAACCCTAGCTCCGGCCACCACCACCACCTCTACCACCACACCTCTGCCACCATTTTTTTTTCCAAAAACAACCAACCCTTCTCATTACACAATACAACTATAACAATGGAGAACAATAAAATCCAAAAACAAAAACTGAGAAGAAGAAAAAGAATCAACAATGCAACAATCAACCAACATAATTTAAACAACTTCTACCAATTAGCAATATTAACCCCAATAGCAATGAGGAAAATGTTTATCAGACCGAAGAAACATATGAACCAGTATACAAAACCATTTGCTATCCTAATGGAACATAATACAACCAGAAACATTTCCACAATCACAACCGAACATTTCAAAAACTAAACTTTCTCCAATCCAATCAAACAACTTCAAGAACAAAATTCCAAGACAGTAACATCTAACATCCTCAACAGTAGAGCATGTCAAATCCAAACATTTCCACAATCTCAAAACACCATAATTTACACAACAAACATCTCCAATATCTTAATTCAGCATTTCACAAGTTCAAATTTTGAACACAACCCAGAATCCAAAATCAAAAACCCACAAACTTTCAACAACCTTGAAATTTTGTCAACCCCGCGGGGGATGTGGGCCAAGTTCACTGAAGAGGCGGCGAGACTCGGACCGATGGACCAATTTGACCTGGTTGAACTCGGAGACGTTGAGTATGATACGGCGATGGCATGGTGCCGGAGTTTGGGGGATTCCGAGGTGAGGCTGTATAGAACGTGTGGGGTTTTGGTGTTGGATTGAAGATGGCTTGGCAAAGGTGCACCACGGTGCGTTGGTGGCGCAGTGGACGGAATTTTTTTGCCGGTTGGTGAGGGAGATTTAGGGAACCTAATTTGATAAATTGGGGGAAATGAGGGTGAATTTATGGCAGTAATGGAGGAGTTGAAGAACAAAAGGGATAGCGGCGGAGGAAGTGATTGTGGTGGCCGGAGAGAGGGTGGCAGAGTGGAAGAAAGAAAAGGGGTAGCGGCGGGAAGAAGAATGGAGCCGCGGAGTGAGTGGTAGAAGAGAAGAATGGTAGAGTGAGTGGAAGAAGACAAGAGTTGGTATGAGACGAAGGGCAATAGGCCACTACATCATTTGGAATTTTCAATTTTTTTAAACATAAATCGATCGGGGTAAATTTGTCTTTTCACCTAATTCCAGCATCAAATTGCCGAAAAAAGTTATATTTGCACATAATCTGAATAGATAGGGTTATATTTGCACTTTCAATTAGTGTCGGGTTATATCTGCACTTTCGTCAATTATATAGAGTTATATCTGCACTTTTCTCTAATTTATTATGCAACGTGTAGTAGTTATAAAGTTTATGACCCGATTAATGCAATCTAGAAATTTTATCTTCATTTTTCTAATTTGCAATTTAAACCCTGGTCTTTCCATAGATTATGGAAAGACCATCTTTCAAGAGACGAACTCATAAATGTACAGTACTATAGATCCACTCTATACTTGAATATTATAAAGTCAAGTGATATGCATTGAATATTTAATTGACAGTTTTTGTGAACATATTTGGAAAAGAAAAACTTTCCATGTTGGAACATGCGAAACAGCATATCTACGCCAAGAAGATTTACGGAAAAAGAAGACAGAATATTATGGTATTTGTGAGTTATGGAAATCTGAATATTCTGCTATATATCAGGCATATAGAAGCATAGTTGATTTATGAAAAATCCCTTCAAATATGGAGTTGATATTATCGAATATATGTGAGATATTGTGATAAGGAAAATCTCTTTATTTATAGAATTTGGATATGCTTCAAGAAGCAGATAAGGAATAGAAATATTATGGAGATAATCATGGAGAGTTCCGATATGCTCATGGCTATAAAAGAGGGCAACTACGGGTGCATTCAATACGATTTTAATCAGAGAAAATCTGCACACAAATTTTCAATCTTTCGAGAGAATTGCAAAGAGCCAGAATTCTATGTTCCAACATACGTGATCTGTCGTTCAAAGTTCAGAATCGTATACTTTAATTTCTCAGGAGGAGGAGATCCAGCGTGATGAGTTTTGAGGTCAGAGGGAGTCTGATCAAGGTGGATCGGTAGCTAGGGGAGCTAGCAAAATTCACACGTTATAGTTAGTAAAGATAAGTATTTTGTATGGTGTACTTTGTACTGTATCTTTCTAATTAGTGGATTCATTCTGAACTGGGCTATGCCCCGCAGATGTAGGTGGATTTCACCGAACTGCGTAACCAAGTCTTGTGTCGTTAATTCTTTAATTTATTGCATACTTGGTTAGATAGGTTATGTTGGAACATACTAATAAGAATTAGAACAATTCGGTAAAACTAAATTTCAAATATCTTTAAAAAATAATTCGAAACATTCAATTAAATTGGATGCAGATACTAAAAATTAATGTATCGTATCTATGTTTTCAAATATTCTCCACATTTGTAAAAATCACTTGGGGTCTTAAAGAACAAGAATGGTGAACAAAGGATTTTTAAATCACATCTCTTATTATTTTAGATATTATATAAGGATAAACATTAAAATAAAATGGATAGATGAAAGGTAAAATTGAATGATATGAAATTCCAAAGGATTTAAAATTACGTCGCTGTATTTGTGGCGCACTACTAGCATACGAAAAGTGGTGCAGATGATCTACTGGGCGTGATATAGCAATCCAACACAATATTTAAGAAAAGGTTAAATAAGTGGTGGAGATTGTATTAGAAGGGGAAAAAATAAATTAAGTGGATGAAAACAATCTAGTATTTATCATAGAGTTTGCCTTTCGAAAGATGATTTTTTCATAAGTTATGAAAAGATCAGGGTTTAAAAGGCAAATTAGAAGAAATCAAGATAAAATTTTTGAGCTGCATCAATGAGGTCATGAATTTATATTTGCTGCATGTTGCATAATAAATTTTAAATGTTGCAACTAAAACCTTTTATCTTTCAATAATTCTAATTCAAACAGTATGCTTATGGAAATATTATTTTTTTCAAAATTTTACTTTTTGTCAAAAAAGGAAGGAATCAATATAAAAAAATTATTAAAAAAGGAAATTAAGCCGGAGGGAGTATGTACAAACACAAAGCAATACTCCATACTCCGTAGTGTACTGTATAAACGTATTCTTGTGTGTTTTTTTTCGAAACTAACGTATTCTTGAATACCCAAAATCCATGAGCTAATTACAACAGTAGTGTAACACAGAAGAAGAAGAAAATAGAAATGATCGATGGTGATGACTGAAGATCACGATGCATCCGCACCACCACCACCAGATTACTCCGCCGCCGCCGCTGCACCACAACAACACCTCACTTACAACCTCTTCAATGGCCCACAGATCCCCTAATTCCAGCTCTACTCCCACCCCCACAGCTCACGCTCACTCCTTCAACCACCTGATCTCTATCGGGTCGGGTCCGGGTCATGACTCTACTGCTTCTGCTGCTCTGGTGTTGACCCGGGTCAGGCTCTCAGAGATACTTCCGTACGACGGGGCTCCGGTGGGGCCCTATGTCCGGGCCGTGGAGGCCCTCTCTGGGTCCCTCATGAGGCACAACGCGGCGGTTCTTGAAGTCGGTTCTGAGGATGCTGCTCTGCTCCGGTGCGGGCTCGATTCGGCCCGGTTCTTTTTCCGAACTCGGCCCAAGGGGAGTCGTGGAGCTTATTTGTATAGGCCAGGAAGGTAATCAATAGGAACTTGGAGCTAGTTTTTCCTTACGAGTCCCTTTTTTTCTTATTTTGTTGTAATGAATTCTCTGAAGCAGGTTCTCCGAGCTCATAATCTACTGAATTTGAAGTGAATAAAACTAAAATTGAACTAAGTGAAAATAAAAACAATAGACCAAAACTAAGTTAAATAGCATCAAATCAATTTGAAATCTTACTGAGTTGAACTGAACTGAAGTGCAAAAAAGCCAGAAAGATGATGACCTTGCTCCTAATAACAATGGTTATCCTAAGAAGAAATCGTGCATACTTGGATTTTGCGGAGTCTTTTAAGAACTTTGTTTGACTATTCATGTTTATGGCATACAATTACAAGATCTTGCATGATAATATATTTACCTGCACATAATGGATGTTTGGTTAAAGTTAGTGAATTTTGATCAAATAAATAGTAAAAGTACAGTACTATTTCCCATGTTCTCTTATAAGTGGCATACTGCTATTTGACCTATTTTTAGGAAAGTGGGATTGTGTAGAGAAATTGAGTGGAAATAATGAAAAGATAAATGGGTGATCAAACTGTTTTATTTATTTATTTCTTTGCATAAAAGGAGGCCTGACACTTAGAGACCGACTAAATTAGAAAGTTTGACGCTATTAAGAAAGCGGAGGGAGTATGCAGTGTGTCCGGGAAGAACTTAGAGAATGTTAGTAAAGTAATTCATTAGAAGCAGAAGTGAAAGATAGCTAGTCTGTAAGCAAACATGGAAAACTTCAAAGGTGGCTATGCTACTTTGTAAGAATATCCTCATGTGAGAGGTCGGATGGCTCCGATACCATGTTAAGAATTCTGATGAGGCCATTTGATATTGAATGTAGTTGCCGCGGATCATATGTATTGATCCATTTTTCTTATAACCAGCCGATGTGAGCCTCTATATTGAAGTCCTTTGCATTCCACATATTTTAACACTACTGATGCAGTGCGCTGGTGTGAGGCTCAGGCTCTATATTTCCCTTATTTCTGTTCTTATGGAATATGTAGTTTTGGTTTCTGTTCAAAAGTTCTTTTATCACATGACAGGGATTTGGAAGATAAGGACTCTCCTCCTCCTTGCATGGATGATGTTTTTAGATGTATGGGAAAAGCAGCCCGAGCTGCCTTATGTGCTATTGCGAGACATCTCCGCCTAAGGAGCGAGTAGGGAAATATGTTCAGCTTCATTTTATTGCAAGAAATTTCATTTTTGTGGCCAATAATAAGTGAACCATGCAATTGCTTGCAGTGTTTTCAACCACTTGCTTGATGATAGTCCGCTGCCTGCAAATGAGTCTTCTTCGTCGATGCTTATGGCGACCTTTTCTGGCACTGACATGCAAAATGGAAATGTATTGGTGAGTGGAGGAAAGATGGCTGCCAATGGTGCCATAGAGAAGGGGCTGTTGACACTCATATCCTCAGATGCTCCTGGACTTCAGGTATTGCTAGATTTTTTGTGAATTTCGTATAGACTCTACAGGGAGGTAAATGGTTTTGTTTAGTCCTATAAATGATCATAAATGCTTGCTTAGCCACTCCTTTGTAATGATTGAACATTTTGGTTTTTGATTTTGGCTTGGAATTGTTTCCATCAGTTATTTACTCTTATCTCTAGGTTTGTGACCCCAATGGCCGTTGGTACCTAGCAGATAATGGCCTAGTTCATGGGGACCTCTTGTTACTCACCGGCAAGGCTCTCAGCCACGTGACAGCTGGACTGCGACCTGCTGCGACATATCGTTCTTCATTAGGCAACACTTCTGGCACTTCTTGTGGTGGAAGGTAATTTGGATGCCAATTGTGTATGTGGAAACGTCATATATATAATATTTACTTTAAAGATGAGATGTTTTTCCTGCAGGATTTCTCTGGCTTTTAAGTTTATGCCTCAAAGCAATGCTATACTTGATTGTTCACCAATTGCAGCAGCTGGCCATGTCATTCCTCAGAGTTATGTGCCAATCTCTGTGGCCCAGTTTATGGATGAGCTTTCTGTTGAAGAAGATATGGTATATAAGCACACTGATAATTCTAATGTAAGTTCCATTTCCCGGTGGTCAAATGTTTGGCCGATAAAGATAATACCAAGTGCTAGCCTCATCATACCAGTCTGTATGTTAGCACTTTTGGTGGTAATGTGGTATATTAAAGGCATGTGTTGTGGCCCTAGATGGCTTTTTACCTCATGTTTATTAAGCTTCAAAGAAGCTATTGTCTGCATAGATGATTCTGGATGCTATATTTCTTGACTATTCTATTTGTTGGTATAAATTATAGCAGCAATTTAAAAAGAAGTTTTATTCTAGATCTCGCTCAACAGGTGGTTCAAGATAATTTGGCCAGGGAACCCTCATTAAGAAGTGTTCTCTCAGATCCTATATCGTAAGTTGAATTTTCTTTCCATTTCCCAATTGAAGTTTAGCTCCATGTGTTTTTTATGCCTTTTGAGTCAAATGACATGGTAGACGTGTAGGAATGTTGTAAACCAGTGTAAATTGAATTAACCTATAAACCATCTTCGGCATGGCAGAAGGCGTTTAAGCTAGAAACTTGCGTTAATAGTCTGACTAGTTGATGAAATTTAAGATTTTGCACTGAGGATTGAGTGTTTCCGAGTGAGTGCCGTGTATCGGTTTTTTTCATGCACTTGATCATTCATTTCTTATTTTTTAAATATTTTTTTTTTCCGTGTAAAGGAAGCTTCATTGAGTTGAAATTTAATTAAATTTGTAATGGGATGCATTCAATTAATTGGACTGAATGCTTTTTGTAATTGTCAACTTAAACTATAAAACAAAGTGCATAATAAATTGTTAGGCCTGTTTGACTTATATAACAGCATCATGGGCGAGGGGCAAACGGATGTCCATTTGAAGGGTACAGTCACTTCGATGGAAAGTAGGATCTGAAAAAAGTTGCCATGAGCTATTGATACATCTCAACGTCCTTCAATGTTCAGTAACACTTGTAATGCATATTTATTTATAGTCCACTAACTTTCTCTGGTGGCTTAGTATGGACATTTTAGCTCAATTTTGTTACCTCCCAGCGCGCCCTATAATCCAGTCTCACTGTATTCATGGACCATTTGTAAAAATAGGATTTGTGTTAATACTATTCATTTTTCGTTTTAGATGTCCAGTGTTTGGTATATACATTCCTGTCTTCTTTGCTGTGTTTTCTGATATTGCTTTATATTTTGTTTTTACTGCTCGGTAGTGGTGCATTTCTGGAAGATGCTATGCTTGTTTCTTGTGGACATTCATTTGGTGGTCTTATGCTGAGAAGGGTCATGGACACGGTAAATAAGGTTCCCCTATAGTTATCTTTTTATATTCCCTAGAAATACATGCTGGACATTCATTTTGTGAGAGCTTCTCTGTTTCACAACAGTCCAGATGTACCCTCTGCAATGCAGAAATTGAGACAAGATCTTTAATCCCAAATCATGGTAACTCCCTGGTGTTTTTCCTTCTGCTCTTGCACATTTAATCTCGCTTTTGTTTCTGTCTGGTTTTAATCCGTGCTTTATCTGAAGCTTTAAGAGCAGCAGCGGCTGCAGTTAAGCAAGAGGATGAGAGAAGGCTATTCCACAATGCTGCCCTTAGGAAGCGCAGGAAGGATATTGGTGATTTTAGGGTAAGAACTTATTCTATAATCTATATTATTCTAGGGTGCCCTTGACATTACATTGGTCATTTACATTTGTCTCCGACTGAACTTTTTAAGTGTTGCTGCTGTTGTCAGTTTCTGTGTATATTTTTCGATTAATGACCTATGAACATCTCAGGAAAATAGGGATATTTCTTCTGAAAATGGACAACATAGAGGAGTGAAATGCCCATTCGCAGTTGATGAGAAAGTAATCATACGGGTAAGTCCTTTTTATCTACATTGTTGGTCATTCTGTCCAAATTTTCTGACTTGAAATCTTGATTGCTCAGGGAAATAGGAGGACGCCAGATAAGTTTGTCGGTAAAGAAGCCGTGATCACATCACAGTGTCTTAATGGCTGGTTTGTGCCACATTCCTTCGTTTTGTGAATGATTTAACAAATGGCTGTTAGCTTGAAGAATCACTGGGTGCCTTATCTATAACCTTGCAGGTACTTGCTTAAGATACTTGATACCAGTGAAAATGTCCGGCTACAATATCGCTCTCTGCGAAAAATTCGGACCTCACTGTCACAGGAAGCAGAAGAAGGGGGCTTGTCTCTGCCTGTTCAGAACAGTAGTTCATAGACTATGATTCGCTTTATTTCCGGCAACTTATATAGCTAGTCAAGGAGCTGAGCTTCTGGATCGAACATTGGCGCTGTAGACATCGTTGAAAGCACAAATTCTCTTCAGTCTTGTTACCTCAAAGTATAAAATGCCGCTTAGGTTGTTTGCTGAGGCTTAACAAAGTTGAGAGAATTTGGAATCATCTTTTCTTGTGGCCATGAGGGGCTTGGGTTAGTTTGTATCTATTGGAAGTGAAATCATCAGGCATAGAGTTTGGCTGGTGAACCGTTACTGTAATTAAGTCAATAGCTGATCTTAAATGTAACAAAAATAGTACTCAGTCCAACGTTAGTGAACTATCATAATCTTACCTACGTTCTATACCATCAAAATCTGGTTGTTTTTGTTCCGTTAAAATAGATGAAATGCCAATTAAAATCGTGAATATATACAACATTAAAAGATTACTACTACCAACAAAAATGAATCTATTACATCAGTTTCTTGCTTGGGTGGAACCAAGAAAGTGGTCGATTTTCTCTCTGAGCTCAGTGTTGGGAACCAACATGTCAGCAGTCAGAGGTGTCTTACTGAACGGATCGGATTTATCGCTCAGAAGATGCCTCAGAATAACTGGCCGATCAATCGAAGCTTTTGAAATAGGCAAAATGACTGGATCCCTCATCAGAGTGCTCAGAATCGGGTCGAGAAATTCCTCAGGTATCTCTCCAAGAGCTGATTCAGCCTCCATTGCCTCTTTTGACGCGATTTTAACCTTTCTACCAAGCTTCAAAAGCTCGTGTATCATCTTCGGATGGTCACCAATTCTGTCCAGCTCATAAGCAGCATCCTTAAACAGCGTTTCATTGTAAGACCGCCCATCTTTAATGGCAGCTGCAAGCACATTCTGTCCATCTCCTCGCTCCAAGTTCACGTATATGTACGCAATCTGCGTCAGCAGTTCCTCAATCTGCCTACCCAATTGCGCGCGCTTTCCAACTTTGATAAATCTCCGTGAACTGACCAGTATCTTCACCAGTTTGGACAGAAAGTAGTTGAGCATACTCGCGACCCTCTCAACCATTTCCGGGAGCAAGAAAGGAGCTACGATCACCTCACTAGTGTAATAAAACATATTGATGTCTTCATTCGCGAAAACCATAACAGTTTTGATGATTCTCTCCGCGGCCATCTCGTCCATCTCCTTGCCCATCCGTTGATCCAGTTTCATAACCTGGTCGAGGCTTTCTTCCAGTAGGTAGATACTATCGTTAATCAGAAAGTTCAGAAACTGTAAGTACACTCCCCTTTCCTCCTCCTTAGCCACTCGTCTCCACGCATTCGAGTGGCTTGGGACCATCCACAGGTACTTGAGAAGCTTAGAAATGTTAAGCCGGATGTTAAACTTGTCAGAACCCGTGAACTCAATGTCAACAAACAGCTGAAGAAGACTCCGAACAAGATGGCCTAAAGCTGGTTGCACCCCTTCGAAGGGTTTATATGTTGCAGATGAAGTACTTCTTTCAGGCATCCAACAATTGAGTGCTTCTACCATCTTTGCTCTTACATACGGGTTCCGAACGAACTCAGGACTGGCCATAAACATGACAAAGAAGTTCATAAAACTGTCGAGGACAGCGCCATCTGATGCTGTTAATGCATATCTCGAGGCTATTATCAATTCCAGTGCATCATCCACAAAGTGCTCGGGTATAGCTGCAAAATGCATCGGGCAAGATGATGGAGCTGGGATCTTTAATCCCCCGGCTAAATCAACCATCCACACGACCATCAGCCTGTAGAAAGATAATGCGCTCTGCAGTAACACTTTCTCACTCAGTATCTGGACTTCATAACACAGTTTTTCCTGCCTGTATGATTGTATTCTTCTCACCAAGATATCTATCTGTTCTTTCCGTTTTGGTGAAGGATCTCTATGTTGTACTGCTTTCAATGAGGATAGAGTACCTTGATCTATTTTGATGCTCTCACAGAGAAGGGTGAAATGCAAAAATGTTTTCACCAAGCCCAGATTCAACACCCTTGCAGTCATAAAGAAGCATTCGCATATGAACGAATACTCCTGATTGCTGTTGTTTCCACTCGACCATTCAGAAACTTGTTCCGATGATGCATTCAGAGCGGTCAATTTCCTGAACTCCAAACGGCTGCTGTTGAGCACATACTTAGGATCAATCCTGTCCCTCTTTGTCAGATTGGGATCCAAAAACGGCTCGCATAATCGCAGCATTACCGCGCTGAGATTGACAAACATCCCTGAACTCGCGCACGACAGTGGATCAACCTGAATATGAGCCCGCGAAGCATTCCTGTTGATCAACTCAGCTAGATACTGCAGAACATTTTCGCGAGTTTCCTTATTCATCAACAAGCACTTGAGAACTTCTGCCAAACCATCTTGGAGATTGTTCATCAGAGTTCTTACAGAATTCGACGAAGGCATAACTGTAGCTGATGATGATGATCCGGAGAAAAACTCCTTCCCAACATCCGGCAGGCTCTCGAAAGGGTGATCAGGTAAAGCGCTAACATGAAAGAAAGCTCCAAGAACTGTATTCATCTCAATATCTCTACCATTCCTCCATTGCAAACCCTTAAGATGATCCATTAATACCTTGGCTCCCACCGGAAAATTGATCAGCCTGATCAATGCCTTAAGCGGCTCCTGAAATGCCCCTAAAGCCGAAACCTTAACAACTCTACCTCTTAAATCCTCGTACACCTTCATTAAAACAGGCTTCATGCTGTCGTAATCTCCGTCGTGAAACAGCTCCTCGATGAAACCAGGAGGACACTTACTGGCGGCGCATCCATCAACGGATGCCTCCGAGAGTATCAAATTCAGCAAAGGCGAAGACGAAGCGTTGGGATTATTATTACACGAAAACATGGCGGGGTTTCCGAGGTGAATCCTGCAGTAAGAAGCAACCAACTTCTTAACTTGTTCCACCGCTAATTCCATCTCCGACCTCACGTTCTTGTCCTTCATCGCCGTGATTTTCTTCCCTTCTTCGCAAGCTCGCCAGAAACAGTTCACTAGATAGTCGAACGGCGGTTCAGCCGCTGCGAAATCTCCCGACAAACGATCGATGAGGACACGCTCCATTGAATCTCTGCACAGCCTCGGATTCTTACCCATGCTCAGCATCTCGGCTGCCGTCATCTTCAAGTAAACAACTCGCGAATCGCTTTCCATGGAACCTGTCAACGTCACCAGGTAAATCTTGCGGAGGATTGCATCCTCGATTTCTTCAAGAGTCCTCTTCGTCTCCATCGTCGCCATAATGCACCAACACCAGGATTAATTAATCTAACGATTTGTTGAGAAATTATAATGCAAATATGTGTATTTACAGAATTTAGGATTTCCAAATCCTATCTTACTTCGGAATTATAGAAAACTTAACTCAAATAGGACATAAGATCAGAATAAAGGATTTCTAAATCCTGTCTTATCTTATTTGAACCTATTTAGGTCTCTTATTTGAACCTATTTAGGTCTCTTATCTGAACCTATTTAGGTCTCTTATTTGAACCTAACTAATTAACTAACTAACTACGCCTTGTTAAGTAGAATTTATCTGTATTTCAATTCAATTTATCTGAACTGAACTAAAATAAGTATAAATATACTTAGGTGAACTGAAATTATTTGAACCTAACTAATTAACTAACTAACTACGCCTTGTTATCTATAGAATTTATCTGTATTTCAATTCAATTTATCTGAACTGAACTGAAATAAGTATAAATATACTTACCTGAACTGAAATAAGTATAAATATACTGAATTGGATTTAATTAAGTTAAATTGAAAAATTGAAGTTTATTTCTTAAAATTAACTGAAAAACTGAAATTTATTTCTAAAATTATTTTTTATCAAAATGAAATTTATTTTATTATACAAATTTATTTTTCATATTTTTAAAATTTACTTTTCATTTTTATTATACATGATTAAAATACTAAAGAATTTAGGCAAAGTCTTGGGAAAGACGGTCTTTCCATAGGCTTATGGAAAGACGGGGTTTAATTCGAATAATAAAAGGTAAAAGGTCTTAGTTGCAACATTAAAAATTTAGTATGCAACATGTAGTAGTTATAAAATTTATAACCCGGTTCATGCAACCCGAAAATTTTATCTTAATTTCTTCTAATTTACACTTTAAACCTTGGTCTTTCCATGACTTATGGAAAGACCGTCTTTCAAGAGACGCACTCCTGAATTTATATCAGTTTAAAATGGTGTAAAAAAGAGAAACATTTATCAAAAATAGTATAGATTATTATTATTTTAAAAATAATTACATAAATACGCTGAACTTATATAAGTATAAATATATTGAACGGGAATAAGTATAAATTACTGAATTGAACTGAAATAAGTATAAATAGACTGAGAAGTGAATTGAATTGAAATAAGTACAAATATACTGAACTGGTCTGATCTGAATTGAACTGAAATCCAAATAAGCTTCAGAGAACAGGGTCTTAGTTTGAAAGTAGGGGAGATCATCTTTGCTTTTCAATTTATCAGGTGTTTAGTTTCTAAGATCATGTCCAACAGCTTCTCTAAAAGTTTCTTCAAAATGGAGATTCAAAACTCATATTCTCTATATTTTTTGCTCCAACCCCAACTGACTCCCTATTTTACAGAGTTTAACACTTATTTCACACTAACAACAAATTTTAAATTTAAATAAAATTATTAGATTTAATTACTTCCCAGAAATAATAGCTTAAAAAAGTAAGGAAAATCACTAGTTTTATTGATTCATTTATATAAAAAAATCTTATAACTATCTTTTTATTTACAAAATATTTTAAACTAGTGACGGTTAAATTCATAAAAGTCATCAATTAGATTATTCAAAGTTTTTGCTACTATTTACAAAAATAACGCAATTTTTTGGGCCAAAAAATTAAAGAAGTCGAATTTTAAAACACAATTATTGTGATATTTCTCATTGAGTGAATAAAGAAGGCAATGACTAATTTCTGTATGAGTGGGGTCTCCTGACAGGCGGCATGTCCATAATCTTATGGACAGATCACTTATTTCTTACCTTATACACTGCATTTCTTAAATTACATACAAAATTAAAAAAATTTAAAAATATTTTTTTATATCATATATTTTTAGAGTCCGTCTCTTGAAAGACGGTCTTTCCATAAGTTATGGAAAGACCAAGGTTTAAAGTGTAAATTAGAAGAAATTAAGATAAAATTTTCGGGTTGCATGAACCGGGTTATAAATTTTATAACTACTACATGTTTCATACTAAAACTTTAATATTGCAACTAAGACCTTTTACCTTTTATTATTCTAATCAAACCCCGTCTTTCCATAAGCCTATGGAAAGACCGTCTTTCCCAAGACTTTGTCATATTTTTATAGTTTCACCTTCAAATACATATTATTACTTATTTTAACTTATAAAATGCAATATTTAAATTTTATAAAAAATTACAACACTTAAGTCAAATGCCCCTGAGGACAGTACATAAGCTTATGGAAAGAACGCATTTCCTGAGACTTTTCCTTTCTGTATATCATATTCATATCGTGATTCTTATTAACTGTTATTTGAGGATCATAAGTTTAGAACAAAGTCTTTTTTAGAAAGCCTAACCATCAGACGGGATTATTTTTATAAATAATATAACTAATAGGTTGATATGATTTTCAATTTTCATTTCTTGCGGTGGGTTCCCATACTTAGAAAATCTTTTAAAATGAAACTTGAAATATAAATAAGAGTAGTTATAGTCTAATATTAATTATTTTAAAAGTACCTCATAATATATATTAACTATAAGAACGAGATTTTTCATGATTGGTCTGACTGTCAGACTATTTAACAGAAGACGCCTTTCTAAGTTTAAAATACCATAAAAAAATAAAATTGTTCACTCGGTGAAAAAAATAATAATAATAAAAGTTCAAAGGTTCAATTTTATATGTTGATTCAATACGAACTAAATGTTGAAATGGTTTAGGCCTTGTTCTCTGGAGGTTACCTGCATTTCAGTTCAATTAAATTCAGTTTAGAATAAATTTAATTTTGGTGAAACTTAGTTTAATTTAGTTATACATTACTACTTTTCAATACACTTATTTTCATATGAGTTCACATAAGCTTTAGAGAACGGGGCCTTAGACCTAAATACATTTTGTAGAAATGGAAAATAAGGCTTAAAGTTCAAGTGTTAAATTAATGGTTACATTAAATATTTAATTCTCCAAAAATAATTTTCTCTCTACCAATATAGATAACCAAACATTCTCTTTCATCAAAATCTCTATTTTGGAGAGTGAGATGGAGAACCTGTTAGACCTCAAATAGCACCTAAAATTTTTAAAAACAACCAAATTCTCTATTATAGGAAATCTCTTGGACTTGCTCTAAACAGAGCCTTAAATAAACATTTTTTAAACAGTTTACCAAACAATTAAAAGGTGCTTAGCTTATAAGAAAGGACTTAAATAACTTTTTATACAGTTTACCGATCACTAAAAATGAGCTTAGCTTATAAGCAAATCAATTAGGTTGTATTTGACGGAGTTGGGTTTATAAGCAAAAATTAGCTGAATTTCGAAAGTAGAGGGAGACCAAATTCTCATTTTCTCTCAAAAATAACTCCTCCTTCTAAAATAAGCATTTTTTAACAGTTACTAAACACAAAAAAATAACGTACCTTATAAGTAAAACACTTAGGGTGTGTTTGGCATAGTTGTGCTTACAAACAAATATGACTAATTTTAATTATTTTTGAAAACATAAGAAGACCGGGTTCTACTTTTCCCCAAAAAATAATTTTTACTTCTTAAATAAACACTTTTTTTAAAGAAGTGTACCAAAAAAAAAAATTTACTTATAAATTGAAATGTTTAATTTAAAAAGCATTCTATTATGCATTTATTAGGACCATTCTTATAAAAGTGTCTCGTTTCAATAACTCATTTGTCTTTTAAGGTAAAATAATAAGAGTAGGTCTCCCTGATAGGCAGTATTTCCATAAGCTTATGAACATACCACTTATTTCTTATCTTATGTACTGTATTTGTTAAATTATATATAAAATCTAGAATTTTTAGAAATATTTTTTTATAGCATACATTTTTATATTTTAACCTTCAAATACATATTATTATTATTTTTAACTCATAAAAAGCAATATTTGAATTTTATAAAAAAAAGACAACATTTAAAGTAAAAACCCCTGTAAACTGTCCATAATCTTATATAAATGCCGCATTTCCTAAGACTTTCTTAAATAATTAAAAAAACTGAAACCAACAGCAAAAATTAGCTTTTTCTTTTTCTCTTACACTTTACCGTAACCTACAAACTAAACATTTATTTTTCTGTTTAAAAATGTGTTCATTTTAACTGCAATAATTGTAAACTTACAGAAATTGGGGACCTGATCTCTCTATGCCCGAGCAATCTGACAATTTGGAGGCCCTGTGCAAAAAGAAAAATCACTAAATATGTTAACGTAAAATTATTAAATAAAATTTATAGTATTTGGATATTACAGTTTTTCAAAATAAATATAAAGAAAAGGATAAATTAATAAGAGTCCATCTCTTGAAAGACGGTCTTTCCATAAGTAATGAAAAAAGTCAAGTTTAAAGTGCAAATTAAAAGAAATGACGATAAAAATTTTGGGTTGTATGAATCGAGTTATAATCTTTATAACTACTACACGTTGTATAATAAAATTTTAATATTGCAACTAAGACCTTTTACATTTCTATTATTCGAATAAAACCTCGTCTTTCCATAAGCCTATGGAATGATGGTTTTTTCCCAAGACTTTGCCTTTTAATACTACTTAATTACAATTAAATAAAATATATAAAATACTACAAGTTGAGTTCTTACAAGTAGAAAGATACTTTTGCCGAAAAGAAACGTGCAAATATGTTAAACTAAGAAGTTGGAATGAGAAAGAAAAACAACTTCCAGAAGGCTCAGGTTTAATTTTCTAAATTTAAATATTAATTATATATAATTAATAATATATATAAATAATCATAAAATTTTGGGATCCCAAATTGTTCAAAAGGGTCATTTGAACATGGTCAAATTTCGGCCATGTCTCTATGTTATCTGTATTTTAATTTAATAAAATTTTGGTTGAATGCTATTTATTTTTTGATTTTATATATTTTATATTTTAATTTTAATTCAATTCAATTTAATCCAGTAAAGTAGAATAGGAGTGGAAAACAAACTGTAAGAATAGCATACAATCTCACTATTTCTAATCATTGAAGTGTTGAGTGGACTATTTCTTTTAAATACTCCCTCCGTCCCAAATTAAACTGCATACTTCATAAAACGTCACTATTTATCGGCCAACTTTGACCACATATTCAAATAGATATATAAACAATAATATTATCATATGTTATAGCGTTTGATTCGTTGTAACATGTAGTTTCTGAAAGTAACTTTTTGTATGCTATAATTATACGTAATTAAACATATTAACGATTAGACAAGTTTCTTGATGAGCGTTAAATTCTCTCTCATACCATTTAATTTGGGACGGAGGGAGTAGATTGAAAGGAGGGTGTTCGTTGGTCAAAGATTGGATAGGATTGGATAGGAATCGTGTAGGATGGGAACAAAAATCATAAAAAAGTTTGGATAGAGAATCGGACGATTAGTGATTATTTAGAACTGGGATCGGATTGGAATTATTCTAGTTTTAGATCGGTATGGGTAGAATTTTAGTTAACTTTTATAAATAAATAAAAAGGTGTGGGAAGAAATTTAATTAATTTTTTGTGTTCAAAAGATAGTAAACTCGAACTTATCTGTAAAATTTTACCTCAAAATATGGGGAGTCCGTCTCTTGAAAGACGGTCTTTCCATAAGTTATGGAAAGACCAAGGTTTAAAGTGTAAATTAGAAGAAATGGAGATAAAATTTTTGGGTTGCATGAACCGGGTTATAAATTTTATAGCCACTACATGTTGCATACTAAATTTTTAATGTTACAACTAAGACCTTTTACCTTTTATTATTCGAATTAAACCCGTCTTTCCATAAGTCTATGGAAAAACCGCCTTTCCCAAGACTTTGTCTTTAATAAAATTGTTGCACTTTTAAAAAATAAATCACTATACTTTCTTTTGTTGTAAAAAGTGAACAATTTTCATTCAATCACTAACCCTTTTACTTTTCGCACTTAATTCTCTCCACATAGTTTCATCTGTATAAAAAGTAACTAGAAAAACTATGCTAATTTTTTTTAAAAAGAGCATACTATGAAATATAATTAGAGTCCGTCTCTTGAAATACGGTCTTTCCTAAGCCATGGAAAAATCGAGGTTTAAAGTGCAAAATAGAATAAATGAAGATAAAATTTTTGGATTGCATGAATCGGGTTATCAACTTAATAACTACTACACATTGCATAGTAAAATTTTAATATTGCTACTAAGACCTTTTACCTTTTATTATTCTAATATAAACACCATCTTTCCATAAACCTATGGAAAGACAGTTTTTCCTAAGACTTTGCCATATAATTATTATAATTTTTTATAATTACCCATAATAATGCAAATCCAGGAGGGGGGGGGGGGGTTGAATCATGGTTGCACCTGGGCGGACACAAAGCCCTGGCCACTTGAACTTAGCCCAAATGGTTAATGGAACCAACACCATAAACCCGTCACATTATAATAAGAAGATGAAAATTATATTGTTTCCTGTATATGGCACCATAGAGTTAAATTATTGGATTCAGGTTAATGAAGTTAATGAAATCACTTGATAACATTAAATTAGAAAAGGTAAATTTAATGTATGAAATTTAAAGGAATTTTGTAAAAAAAATAAAAAATGTGTCAATACAGGAAAAACAAATTAAAAAGAAAAGTGGCTGAAGGAGTATTAGAAACATCTTTGATAGTTTTTATCTTCTTTTTTTTCTGAATCAGATTTGCAAGTCATTCTCATGGGGCATTGCTATATCACGCCCTATATTTTACTATCCACGCCCTAATACGTATAAATACACGTATTTATATTTTATAATTAAAAAACTAATTGGAGGAAGTAGTATAAAAGTGGTGTCTCTCCATTTCTCCATTTCTGTTGCCTCTCTCCATTTCTTCCATTTCTTCCATTTCTGTTGCCTCTCTCCATTTCTGCAGCTCCCAGTCGCCGGATTCTGCCGCCGCCGACCGCCGCCGCTCGCCGAAAAACGTAAGTTTTGGAGGGAAAATTTTTAATTTTCGTGCGGATTGTGCGAATTGTATAGATGTTGCCCATCTATTCGAATTTTGTTGAACTTGTTGGAATTGTTAGAATTGGGGTTTGTTAGAAATTTGGTAAATGTGGAATGGATGTTGGGTTGGTGGTGCGTATTGGCCGGAGGTAGTGTTGGGCTGGAGGAGGTGAACCGGACTGGGCCGAGGCGCGCGGCGGAGAGGAGTTTTGCGCGGCAGCGCACCGTGCGTGGCGAGGCGGAGGGACGCGCGTCGGGTTTGGCCTTGGGCGGCGCGCGTCGGGCCGAGGAGAGGAAGAGTGGTGACGCCGGCGGCGGAGGGATGGCGGCATCGCAGAGGAAGAGAAGGAGAGGTAGAGGGGAAGGAGAAGGAGAAGGGGAAGGAGAAGGGGAAGGAGAAGGGGAAGGAGAAGGAGAAGGAGAAGGGGAGGAGCTGGCGGGCAGAGGTGCTGGCGGTCGTCCGGTGGCGGAGGAGGCCGGCGCCGGAGTAGGCCGGCGCCGGAGTAGGCCGGCGCCGGAGGAGGCCGGCGCCGGAGGAGGACGCCGGCGGCGGAGGGTGGAGAGATGAGGAAGATGAGGGGTTTGGTTGTAAATATAAGAAAATAGGAGGGTTTAATGTTAAATTAAATTCTTTCATTAGATAATAGGAAATTAAAAAGTATGATAAATTGGAAAAATCTGATATTAGGAATTTTATGAATTTTGGAATTAAAATGAAGAAATTGTTATTTTTAGAAATTGTTTAGTTTAAATTTGGAAATGATAACTATTTTAGTAATTTGGAAAGTATATGTAACATAATAGAATATAGTCTTATGTAAATTAACATTATGAAAATCTAGTTTATTAATCTGATGAAAACAATTGTGTAGTAAATGATTATGAAATGTTTTAACAATTGTTTCTTTGAATGTTAATATTAGTGTGATGTGGAAAAAAATTCAGATTGTTGTACAATGATTTATTAATGTAATTTATAATTTGCAATTAATAAAAATGGGTAGTTCGTTGTATGGGATTGCAGAAGAATTAAAAGTGCTGTTAAGAGTGGGGTTTTTTATGTTATGTTCACTTTTTTCTATGCATTATAGAATATGTAGTTTCCATAAGTTGTTTGAAATTATGCACTGTTTCGTCATATCAGTTTACACGTTGTTGAAATGTGTGTTAATTTATTTTATCATATCAGTTTAAATAAATTGTTGTTATACTAATTACATATCTTGTGTTGTAGATGAGCACTGCTGGTCAACCCGACGACCATGGTCGTTCTATACGACGAAGAGGAATTAGTGCTTCGGCCAGACAGGAGCGTAATGTAGGAGCTGAGCAGCCTTCTCCACGGCGCGATCATGCATTCGATCCCATGCCAACATGGGACGGTCCGGAGCGTAACATTATCGCGTCCGGTGGAATGCGTGCAATCCGTGATGATAGTGATTGGCAGTCGATGTATGACTTGCCGGTAGAATGCAGCCCACTCGGGGCCGATGGTGGGCAGGGACAGAATACATGCAATGTCCCCCCGTCTGGCCAACCTGGGACGAGTGTGCAATTGGATGCTGGAATCGAACGGTATGCTGGTGGAGGAGCAAGACACACCGTCAGGAATAGAGCTGGCCGATTCACGCAATCTTCTGGTGGATCGTGTAATGCCGGTGAGACTGCACTGGAAGAGCACCGAGGAATAGGAGAAAGCGAAAAGCCGATGAGACGTGGCTTGTGTGGGGACCGATGGGTGGTGGCCCGCAAGATGACCTCGTGATACCAAGATTTGGAGGACACGTCGCAGTCGACGTTTGGAATGGTATAGAGCGAGGTGTGCTGAGATGCCATGCTCGTTCGACGCTATGCAAGCAGCTAGTCACTACGCTCCCTGACCAGAGCGATGTTGTACAGGCCCGGATACGTGCCACCGGATTGGCCCACCTTCCTGCGATTATGTTCCAGTTCCTTGACATGGCATTGATATCCGCTTTTGTCGAGAGGTGGCAGCCGGACACGAACACATTTCACATGCCTTTCGGGGAGATGACCATCCTGATGCACGACGTAGAGATGATTCTTGGCATTCCTATCGTTGGTGGCATTGTTGCGAGTACCATTTCGGTGGAGACTATTCAGGAAGCAGGCGCTGAACTATTTGGGAAAGACGTGGAGTCCTTTGTCGTGGAAGACTGGAACGGGGGTAACATAGATGGCCAATCATTGATGGCGAGGTGTGTAGCGGCTGGTCAGAGCGATAACTTCCAATTTATGTGCTACATGCTGACCCTGTTTTCATCAACGCTTTTTGTGGATAAAACTGGGAATAAGGTTAGAGCCAACCTTCTACCTCTACTTGATTCGCAGTTGTCCTGGGGCTCGGCGACATTGGCCAGTTTGTATCTACAGTTGGGAATTGCGTCCCGGGCTAAGGCCCGCGGCCTATGCGGCTGTTGCACGCTGCTGCAAGCATGGATATACGAGTAATTTCCGATGTTTCGGCTGAGACTGAGTACACTGCCAGCTCTTCCGGGACGCGCCAACCGGTGGCACACAGGGGATAAAATGGGGAGGGATACTCGGAGGCTGGCTACCATCAGGCGTCAATTGGATGCCTTACAACCTGACCAGGTATGAATTCCGTGCTTCTACTCTTATTCTAATAGTAGTAGGTAGATCGGATTCCGTATGAACGTTACATTTCTGTGAAACACGCGCAGGTGGATTGGTTGCCATATGGACTGGACGTGGTTAGGGCTGCGAGGGGGAGGACTCACTACCGCGGCGTGATTCGAAACCTTGAAGCAATGGAGGCGTACATTCCAGATCGTGTTGTGCGCCAGTTCGGTCTCGTACAGGGTATACCGCAGAGTCTTAGGATTGTGCCTGAGCCTTGTTCCCGGCCCGCTGATCCAGCTAGCTATTCAGTGACCTACTCAGGGATGATGCTGTTGACCCTATGGCATATGGCACACGTTTGGCACGATGGTCAGCTTGCTGAGTTCCCGATTGCCACAAGTTCGTCAGAGTGTACCTTGGATTACGAGGAGTGGTACGCTAGTCATTCACACCCATTGATCGCAAATCCTGAACATGCTGCCACGAGTAGACCGGATAGGACACATCTTTTGTCACTGGTAAGTTTTCCGCCACTATTTGCTTTGAGTAATTATATTAAATTGGATTGTTCCATTATGGTAAAATGTGTATCCTGTGCATCAGATGCTGAGTGACATGATGAGCGACTTGGATCCGTTTGACTCGACAACCGTTGATGGACTCGTCGACCCGTGCATGAAGGAGTTGTTGAGTACTTGGATCAGTCGTCGCGATGAGTATCGCAGGCTCATGGGTGATGAACCCGTTCCCTAGGCGACTGTTTGCTTATGTATGAACCCACTGTTTGCCTTCGGTTTGTTGCATATTAAAGTTATAAAACTTTTGTTTTTGTAACCGGAACGCTTTGATAATAATTGTAACTTATTAAATTATGGCCGAAATGTTTGATTGGGTACAACAATTAATTACGAGGCGTGTATGCTTTGGTCCAAGCAATCATCCTCCTACGAAAGGGTAACTCCCAACCAACGACATCAGACTTTCTCAATGTGGTCCACAGATTAACCACGGGGGGCATGGGGCAGTTTTCCTTCACGTGTATCCGGACGAAATGGCTTGCACTGCGTACGTATACAATGTGTAGCTCCCTCCTTGTTCCATCCTCGCCGCCACCTGCCCTCAATGGAAGGACTGTACAGCAATAGTCTGCCGACCCATTCTCTAGAATGTAATATAAAACTACAGCCGTGTTGTAGTAGGTGGCGACAGGAAACATGTCTGCAATGACCGTAAACCAATGCTCTTGACCACATGGACCTTTGGTGTGGTGTATACGGGCTCTAGCTAATTCAACGTTGTCTTTCGAACCGTATATGGGAACATAGTCATGCCAATGAGTTGATATCTCGTTGAATACTGCCCGACGCGCTCCAGACCATTCACCTTCACTGTCTACATGGAACGCATCAGCAACGCACTTGATCGGGGGACCTGCTCGCTTGGTCTCCCACGTGCACTTGTACAAATGTCCGACTCGCCAATGCCACTGTCCGCTGGACGCAACTGCTCATCTATGTAGCTTGAAACTCGTCGGAGAACCGAAGGGTCGCTGCGTGCCAGCTCCTCCAACTGAGTGTTGAACAGTGACTGATCCTGTTCAGCCCTCGAAATATTTTCCATGCTCCGCACGTGATCACCTAATGCCAGGCTCTTAAACAGTGGATGAATGTCGTCCAAGTACAAGGGGATTCCTTGTGCAACTGCCCTCGACATGACGCATGCACATGGTATTCCGTGTGTCGAACGCAGTACACAACCACAGTATGCATATACCTATGCTCCGAGTGTATCAATCCTCCCGTACTCGACCGTCAATTTATCCAGACAATATTTGGACACATGGTTGATCAAGTTGTTGAAAAGGACTCTACGGTGCAATCTACCAGTGCACGTTCTTGATTTCTCTAGTTTGGCCTTGATCATAGTAATTTGCCCGGCTATCTGCAGGTCGACACGCCTCCATATCGTATCCAGTGAACCAGTTGACGTTTGTAACCACCCTTTTAATGATGAGTGTGCACTTTCGACCCTGCATGTAGTTGTGTTCCCAAAATGCAGAAATCTGTTCGTCCATGCCCTCACAAATTTCTCCTTATGGGGGTTGAGCCACGTAGTCTCAGCGTAACTAATAACAGCTTCGCTCCAAGACCATCCAGCCCTCATATCTACCAAGGCGGATTCGTACGCTGAAACGGTGGATGCATTGCAAACCCAGAACCATGCACCATTCCTGAAGGCTGCCCCATTCCTCTTATTCCCTGTTAGCACCGTAGCACGTGCCTCCACATCCTTGTTAATATGCCAGGTGCAAAGCAAATGATTCAATTCTAGAAACACAATCCGGAGTGGCCTAATCAGTCCCATCTCTCGATCGGTGACCACAACCTCAGGGAACGGTCCATCGACAAGCAAGTTCTTGAGTGCGTTAAGAACCCACTCATTGGTATCTGCCGTTTCTTCAACGACAATTGCGTAGGCAATCAGGAAATTTGTGTTGCAAGGCGACATCCCAACCATCTCAATGAATGGCATG
This sequence comes from Rubia yunnanensis, assembly GCA_037428765.1. NCBI lineage: Eukaryota > Viridiplantae > Streptophyta > Magnoliopsida > Gentianales > Rubiaceae > Rubia > Rubia yunnanensis. The sequence continues at coordinate 134,200,783 of CM075062.1, forward strand.
CCGTAGCGATTAGTCTTGTACGTTGAATTGATGGCCACAACCCACGGAAACGTGCAAAATGCCACAACAGCATCGGGATGAGCCATGAATAAATGAGTCAAAGTACCATCAAGTGCTGAGCGGTGACTAGTGACATACCCGTTCGAGGTGGCAAGATGCAAACAATTCTCCACTGTGTTGCGCCCACCTCGCCTTTCTGTTACATATGCCGATCTCTCATTGTACACCTGCCCAATGGTCTGGTGCAGGTCTGGAAACGATTGACTAAGGCTGGCATTGATATGCCTGGGGGCTGTTTCTGAATCTGTCAAATCTCTAATCATTTGTTTCGCGTCCGCATGGAGCATGCTGCTCTGTCTATGACCCAAGCGTACAATGAGAATGGGTGGTTATGCATCCCTCAGCTATAATCCTTGCACGGTACTACATTCCATCCCTCTCCCGTGCTACTCTCTTTCATGACAATCGTGAATGGGCAGTCACAACTTCTAGTCGAAGTGTTACTCCGTCGGACTATATCAGAATCGCTCACATCGATAACCTTATCTTTTCGGCCCCGATTGCAAATGCAATATATCCTCAGGGGACCATTCTTATTTTTTTTGTAGGACCCCATGACAAGTTCAAATCCTACTTGAAGAGCAATCCGTTGCAGGTAGGAATAAGCCTCGCCGTGACTTGGAAACACATTTGAGGTTGCAAATGGAAAGTATCCATTCCCCCCAGCAACAGCTTCACATGACTGATTGTCATCCTTAAACAGCAATAAACATCAAGTAATTAGTTTCACTCAACTACTATACCAACAACAATGATGGCGTCAATTAACATTTAAATAAATTAATTGTTAAAAAAAATATCATAACATAAAGTACAAATTATATTATAGGAAATAAATTTAGGCTTACAATTATAACATTACATAAATAACTTTTACAAACTAAAAAGTGCATTGCTTGATTTTTAATTATCGTTAAAACCATATATTTAAATATGAACAAATACATATAAAATTACAGTTAAAACATTAAAACATATATTTAAATATAAAAACATAAAGATAAAATTAAATTAGATGAAATAACATTACAGTTATAAAATTCCCGTACGAAAATTAACTCCCTAAACTAAAATTACATTCATCCATTTCAAATTGTCCATTTAAACAAAATAATACAAATGTAATGTTTAATAACTATTACTTATGGACTTAATGGTGCACTGCTCCATTTCTTATTAACAACTAAAACATACATGTAATTGTAAAAAAAAAATGTGATACTTATATTTGATGAAATAAAATTATGGCCAGAATTAATATTACATTCTTACATTTTACATGAAGGTTTAAAATTAACGTAACGAATTTAATGTTTAACAAGGAACTTTTGGAATTAAAAATGCAACCGGGCGAAATTCAACCATAAAAAAACGTAAATTCAGAGTAGATAAATGTGCAATAATTTTAACGTTACAATTAATAAATTCAGATACTAAGATGAGCATAAATTTCTACTGCAAAAAAAAATAAATCATAAATTTAACTATTACTTATGGACAGAAAACTAATTAGTAAAATTACCTCCAAAGACATGCTGTAAAAATTTGTAGATTTTTAAGATTCTAAAGATTTTTACAGAGCCAATTTATAGAAGAAAGTTACACTTTTTCGGGTGTGATAGAGTAAATGACATTAAATGTGGGTAGTTGGTTTTGGGGAGAGGCGCCCGGTTCTCTGTTGGGCCGTGGAGAACGGAAGCCTGTCCGGTTCGCGCCCGGTCCTTGGCGAAAGGAACGGCGCCCAGTCACGTTCCAGCCGTGGCGAACGGGATTGCCTCCGGCTCGCGCCTGATCCGTCGCGAACGGAAGGCGTCCGGTTCGCGCCCGATTCGTGGCGAACGGACCGGCGCTTGGTCGCGCCCAGGCAGTGGCGAACCGGACAGCCTCTGGCTCGCGCCCGATCCGTCGCGAACGGAAGGCATCCGGCTCGCGCCCGATTCGTGGCGAACGGGCCGGCGCTTGGTCGCGCCCTGGCAGTGGCAAATCGGACAGCCTCCGGATCGCGCCCGGTCCGTGGTGAACGGACCGGCGCCAGGTCGCGCCCGGTCAGTGGCGAACGGACCGGCGCCCGATCGCGCCCGGTCAGTGGCGAACGGACCGGCGCCCTGTCGCGCCCAGGCCGTGGCGAACGGGACAGCCTCCGGCGGCAGGGCTCTGCGGCGGCGGCGGCGCCCGGCGGCGGGATGTTTTCCAAATGAACATTAAATTACAATATTTAACATTTAACATTTTTTACTTCTTCCATTTAAATATATATTGTATATACACAGTATAAATACAGGGTGTGGATAGTAAAATACAGGGCGTGATATAGCAATCCACTTCTCATGTGAAGAAGAATCAATCATTAGTTTTGGCATTGTTCACCAATTGCGGCAGCAGGCCTTGTCATTCCTCAGAGTTATGTGCCAATCTCTGTGGCCCAGTTTATGGATGAGCCTTCTGTTGAAGAAGATATGGTGTATAAGCACACCGATAATTCTAATGTAAGTTCCATTTCCCCGTGGTCAAATGTTTGGCCGATAAAGATTGTAAAGTCTAGATTTATCTAGTTGGCAATTTGTAAAAATTATGCAAATATGGTATTATTGAGTTGCAACATCAAAGAAGGAATTTTGGTGAAATAAGGAAAGGTTGAAGACTGAATCCGAGAAGGATACATCTTGTCCAGTTGTATTTGAGTTGGAGAATATATCAATTCCTTACTTAAAGGGATTAGATTTGGTAATTCTTATCTCCAAGAGATTTGATTGTAATCAAGATATTATGTGGAAAAGGAATTACATTTGAACAGGACATACATGCGAATTAGCAGTATATTCACGCAAAGATGTTTACGGAAAAAGAAGACAGAATATTATGGTATTTGTGAGTTATGAAAATCTAAATATTCTGCTATATGTTTAGGCGTGTGAAGCATAATTGGTTTATGGAAAATCCCTACTTATATGGAGAAGATTTATTCGAATATATGAGATATAATGATATAAGGTAAATCCCTTTATTTATGGGATTTGGATATGCTTCAAGAATCAGATTTGGAATAGGAATATTGTGGAGATAATCAAGGAGTATTCAGATCTGATTCGTGGATATAAATTGGGGACAAAACACGGCTGCATACTTATGGACTTAATAGAAAAAATCTGCACACGGATTTTTTATCTTTCGAGAATTGCAAAGAGCCAGAATACTGTGTTCCAACACACCTGATGCACTAAGTTCAGAATCGTAAACCTTAATTCCTCGGGAGGAGGAGATCCAGCATCGACGGAGTTCGAGGTCAGAGGGAGTCTGATCAAGGCGGATCGGTAGCAATGGGAGCTTGCAGGATTCACGTTATAGTTAGATAAGATAAGTATAATTGTATGGTGTACTTTGTACTGTATCTTTCTGATTAGTGGATTCATATGGAACTGGGCCAGGCCCCGCAGATGTAGGTGGATTTCACCGAACTGCTTAACCAAGTCTTGTGTCCTTTACGTTTTATGTTAGTATGCACTTGGTTAGATTAGTCATGTTGGAACACACCAGTAGTGATAATTGAATTAATTAGGTAAAACCAAATTTCAATTGGTATCAGAGCTTGGTCACTTATTATTCCCTTGGTTGTGTCAAGGAAAGTGAGATCCGGTTTTACCAATGGCGACCAGAGAAGGAGCTTCTGTGTCTCGGCCACCACTGCTGGAAGGAACAAATTACAACTACTGGAAGGCTCGCATGCGGGTGTTCATAAATTCACTGGATGAATTAGCTTGGTACTATGTTGAAACAGAATGGAAACCCCCTGTTGTTGGAAGTTCTGAAGGAGGAGAACCTAAGCCTAAAGAGTCGTGGACACCAGGTGAAAGAATGGGAAGCTTGGCGAATTCTAGAGCATTAAATGCCATATTTACTGCAGTAGATGAAGATCAGTTCAAACTTATCTCTACGTGCCAACAAGCAAAGAAAGCATGGGATATTCGGCAAACTGTGCATGAAGGAACCGGTAGAGTTCAAGAATCTAAATTACAAATGTTGGCCACAAAGTTTGAGGAACTCAAGATGGAGGAAGATGACACCATTGCTATATTCAATGGAAAACTCAGGGATATCTCCAACATGGCATACCAACTTGGAAAAGTATACAAAGAGGCGAAACTGGTGAAAAAAGCCTTGAGATCTCTTCCTAAAAGATTTGCTATGAAAGTTGCAGCAATATAAGAAGCAAGAGATGTAGCCAGCATAACCTTAGATGAACTAATGGAATCACTACAGACCTATGAGATGACAATGCAACAGCCTGCAAATAAAGTCCAAAAGGAGTTGGCCTTCAAATCCTCTACATCAAGGGTCATCCATAAATCTGATAGTGATGATGAAATTGAAGAACTTGCTCCTATCACCAAGAGTTTATCAAGAATGCTGAAGAAGGTGGTAAACAAGAATTCACATGAAAGATCTGGTGGAAACAAAACTCATCCTCAAGATTTTGGTAATCGTGGAACTCAGATGGAACAAGGAAGTCAGCAATTCTCTAAAAATCAAAGTGGTGAAGGAAGGCAGTTTGAAAAAATTCAATGTCGAGAATGTGGAGGATACGGCCACATCTAAGCTGAATGTGCTAATACCCTAAAGAAGCAAGGAAAATCATATGTCACCTCATGGAGTGAAGATGATGAAGAAGACGAAGAGGAACTTACAAGCAATTATATGGCATTTGGAGCAAAATTTCACAGTGGATCAGTTGAGGTATGTTCCAACATGTCAGAGAAAGACGAAGCTGTATGTTCCAACACAGGTTCTGATGGCACGTCCAGTGATGATGATGGACTAGTTGTGAGTGATGAAGATATCTACAGTACATATGAGCAGATGTATTCCATGTGGCTTCAAGTTGTTGATACAAATAGAGTGTTGAAGGAAGAGAAAAATCATCTGGGCAAGAAGGAGAAAGAGTTGCGAGTTTTAGTTGGTGAACTCAGAAGAGAGATTGAAGAGTTAAATTTGAATCTAAGCTCAACAACTAAGAGAGCTGAGATGGCAGAAGCAGCTATTACCAAGTTAAACACTGGAACGGCGAAACTTGATGACATTCTGATCATGGGAAAAAACTTTGGAGATCGACATGGAATCGGGTTTGACAATTCATCAGGTAGCAAGGTCAATCTCAAGTCGAAGATTCAAGGGGTAAAAAGAAATTTTATCACGACTCATCAAAGGAAACCTCTCATCTATATCTACTGCATGTATCAAGGTCATACAGAGGAACAATGCCGAAAACTGCTCAGAGATATCATGACAGGGCGACAACTCTCAGTATGTTCCAACATAGACGATGTCCAGCGATAAAAAATGGTCAAAAAGGTATGGGTTGTTAAACGCACAAGTACTTGTTTTTTTGCTCATACGTCTCCTATTGCACATTCTAGAGACTTGTGGTACTTTGATAGTGGTTGCTTTGGCCACATAACTGGAACTTGGGAAATACTAACAAACATCCAGCCATATGATGGTGGTTTTGTTACGTTTGGCGATGGAAAGAAGAGTCGAGTGGTTGGAAAAGGTGAACTGCATATTGAAGGATTCCCCGTATTCATTGGTGTTTTGTTGGTGGAAGATCTAAAGGCTAATCTCCTAAGTATCAGCCAGCTATGTGATGATAATATGACTGTGGAATTTCACAAGGAAAGGTGCATAGTGAAACATGGCAACAACAAAGTGCTTACTGGTATTCGGTCATCAGACAAATGCTACTTATTGGAACAAGAAGTTGTCAAATGTGATGAAGTGTATCGTACGGCTGACCATGTTCCAACATCGGTTGATTTCTCAGATCAGGGACGTAATGATGTAGGAACATCAGATGAGGCAGATCTTAAAGATGAAGGTGATGACTCTTATAACTTCAGCAATGTTGGAACACTGTCCTCTCCAGAACTCTCCCATGTTCCAACATCGGTGAAGGCTGAATCAAGCGGAAGAATGACTCGATCAATCCCTTGGGTTAATTATAGGGAACTTGCTGGTCTACAATATTTTCTCTCCCGCATTGATGTTTCCTCAGTTGCCAGGTTAGAATCTAGTTGCATTCTCCTTGATATGGCTTACACTATGAATTTTACGATGTACCAAAAAGCTGTCAAGAGTGCTCCCCTGCATGGTGTGGTTAATGTGGAAGTATATCATCGACTCAAGAAAGCTTTGTATGGATCAAAACAAGCCCCACGGGCGTGGAATAAGCGACTCACAACCTTTCCTATTCAGAATGGTTCTCGTCAAGGGGGAGAAGATCACAACTTGCTTGTTTTTCAAAAACAAGATTTTGTGACTTTGATGCAAGCTGAATTGAAGATGAGTATGGTGGGAGTATTTGTAAGAATTATGGTTGAGAGAAAAGTTGTGGTAGCCTATGTTCCAACATCGAGACCAATTGCGGATATTTTCACAAAGCCGTTGGACACTGCTACGGTTGAGCTCCTCAGACAACACTTAGGTGCTTGTCAGATTTGAGGTATTTCTTTAAATATTTTATTTAGCAGTAGAAGTTTTATTTATTTATTTTGTGTACAGAAAATTAGAAAAACACAAAAAAATATAAAAAAATTAGAAAGAAGAAAAAGGTGAAAAAATGATGGTCGAATATATTAGAAAGGTGGTTCTTCCTGGTATTCTGGTTTATGATGATAAGTAGTTGGAAGACAGTGATGCTGGTCATGTTCCAACACAGAGTTTGGAGACAGATTGAGAAGACGTGGACATGGATTAGAGATTCAGCTGTTCAAACATCAGTAAGTGTGGTTGGAGAAGATTATAATCTGGATGGTGAACAAGTCTATGTTCCAACACTAGAAAGGGGGAGAAAGTACTGATGAAGTGAAGGAAGCTGAGTAGGAGATGTGTTGATTCTGAAGTAATGAGAGCTGTTATGTTCCAACATTGGTGACTGTGTTCCAACACAAGGTGAGCAGATTATTGAAGGCACTTCTGATCAAACTGCCATGAGAGATATAATTTTAGCCGAAAGGACAACTGATCTGGGTGTATATGAGGAGTGTGGATTTACAACTTACCTGGACTATTTGGGTCTCAAGACTGCCGCCTCAATCTACAAGGAGTACAATTGGGAGATTTTACAAGAATTATAAGGGAGGCAACATTGATCCATATTTTGAGTGGTGTGAAGTAGAGAGCTCAATCCATTCAGATGGTTGATTTGGAGGTAGAAAATGCCAGATTAGATGAGGCACAGATAGCTGCTCCTGAAGAGGTTTAAAGGTTCTGCTATGACTATGTTCCAACATAGGCCAGAGATTTGCTTCAGGGGGAGCTGCATTTAATGGAGATTTTGGTTTTCTGTGTCTATTGTGTGTGGCATGTTTATGATCCCAAGGGGGAGATGTTTTGGATTTCTTGGATGACTTTATTGGCTCCGTTGGGTTGATGTTCCAACATGCTTATTATTCCTGGATGTTGAAGGAATGCGGAATTCAGGGGGAGACGCTATGTTTCTATGTTCCAACATCCAGAGTGGTTTTCAAGGTTGATGTCTTTATTTGCATAACCTCTTGTGAAGAAATGTCAAAAGGTGATTGGTCCACAAAATGCCAAAGGGGGGGATTGTAAAGTCTAGATTTATCTAGTTGGCAATTTGTGGAAATTATGCAAATATGGTATTATTGAGTTGCAACATCAAAGAAGGAATTTTGGTGAAATAAGGAAAGGTTGAAGACTGAATCCGAGAAGGATACATCTTGTCCAGTTGTATTTGAGTTGGAGAATATATCAATTCCTTACTTAAAGGGATTAGATTTGGTAATTCTTATCTCCAAGAGATTTGATTGTAATCAAGATATTATGTGGAGAAGGAATTACATTTGAACAAGACATACATGCGAATTAGCAGTATATTCACGCAAAGATGTTTACGGAAAAAGAAGACAGAATATTATGGTATTTGTGAGTTATGGAAATCTAAATATTCTGCTATATGTTTAGGCGTGTGAAGCATAATTGGTTTATGGAAAATCCCTACTTATATGAAGAAGATTTATTCGAATATATGAGATATAATGATATAAGGTAAATTCCTTTATTTATGGTTCCTTTATTTATGGGATTTGGATATGCTTCAAAATTCAGATTTGGAATAGGAACATTGTGGAGATAATCAAGAAGTATTCAGATCTGATTCGTGGATATAAATTGGGGACAAAACACGGCTGCATACTTATGGACTTAATAGAAAAAATCTGCACACGGATTTTTTATCTTTCGAGAATTGCAAAGAGCCAGAATACTGTGTTCCAACACACCTGCTGCACTAAGTTCAGAATCGTAAACCTTAATTCCTCGGGAGGAGGAGATCCAACGTCGACGGAGTTCGAGGTCAGAGGGAGTCTGATCAAGGCGGATCGGTAGCAAGGGGAGCTTGCAGGATTCACGTTATAGTTAGATAAGATAAGTATAATTGTATGGTGTACTTTGTACTGTATCTTTCTGATTAGTGGATTCATTCTGAACTGGGTCAGGCCCCGCAGATGTAGGTGGATTTCACCGAACTGCTTAACCAAGTCTTGTGTCCTTTACGTTTTACGTTAGTATGCACTTGGTTAGATTAGTCATGTTGGAACACACCAGTAGTGGTAATTGAATTAATTAGGTAAAACCAAATTTCAAAGATAATACCAAGTGCCAGTCTGTATGTTAGCACTAGCAGATGAAATTTAAGATTTTGCACTGAGGATTGAGTGTTTCCGAGTGAGTGCGGTGTATCGGTTTTTTTCATGCGCTTGATCATTCATTTCTTATTTTTTAAATATTTTTTTCCGTGCAAAGGAAGCTTCCCTGAGTTGAAATTTAATTAAATTTGTAATGGGATGCATTCAATTAATTGGACTGGACGCTTTTTGTAATTGTCAACCTAAACTATAAAACAAAGTGCATGCTTAATAAGTTGTTAGGCCTGTTTGACTTATATAACAGCATCATGGGCGAGGGGCAAACGGATGTCCGTTTGAAGGGTAACAGTCACTTCGATGGAAAGTGGGATCTGAAAAAAGTTGCCATGAGCTATTGATACATCTCAACGTCCTTCAATGTTCAGTAACACTTGTAATGCATATTTATTTATAGTCCACTAACTTTCTCTGGTGGCTTAGCATGGACATTTTAGCTCAATTAAAATCGTGAATGTATACAACATTGAAAGATTACTAACTACTTACAAAAATGAATCTATTACATCAGTTTCTTGCTTGGGTGGAACGAAGAAAGTGGTCGATTTTCTCTCTGAGCTCAGTGTTGGGCACCAACATGTCAGCAGTCAGAGGTGTCTTACTGAACGGATCGGATTTATCGCTCAGAAGATGCCTCAGAATAACCGGCCGATCAATCGAAGCTTTTGAAATCGGCAAAATGACTGGGTCCCTCATCAGAGTGCTCAGGATCGGGTCGAGAAATTCCTCGGGTATCTCTCCAAGAGCTGATTCAGCCTCCATTGCCTCTTGTGTCGCGATTTTAACCTTTCTACCAAGCTTCAAAAGCTCGCGTATCATCCTCGGATGGTCACCAATTCTGTGCACCTCATCAGCAGCATCCTCAAACAGCTTTTCATTGTAAGACCGCCCATCTTTAATGGCAGTTGCAAGCACATTCTGTCCATCTCCTCGCGCCAAGTTCACGTATATGTACGCAATCTGCTTCAGCAGTTCCTCAATCTTCCAACCCAATTGCGCGCGCTTTCCAACTTTGATAAATCTCCGTGAACTGACCAGTATCTTCACCAGTTTGGACAGGAAGTAGTTGAGCATACTCGCGACCCTCTCAACCATTTCCGGGAGCAAGAAAGGAGCTACGATCACCTCACTAGTGTAGCAAAACATATTGATGTATTCATTCGCGAGAGCCATATCAGTTTGGATGATTCTCTCCGCGGCCATCTCCTGGGCCATCTCCTCGCCCATCTCCTTGGCCATCCATTGATCCAGTTTCGTAACCTTGTTGAGGCTTTCATCCAGCAGGTAGATACTATCGTTAATTAGAAAGTTCAGAAACTGTAAGTACACTCCCCTTTCCTCCTCCATAGCCACCTGTCTCCACGCATTCCGGTGGCTTGGGACCTCCCACAGGTACCTGAGAAGCTTAGAAATGCTGTGCCGGATGTTAAACTTGTCATAAAACTGAGTATGGGAACCTGTGAACTCAATGTCAACAAACAGCTGAAGAAGACTCCGAACAAGATGGCCTAAAGCTGGTTGCACCCCTTCGAAGAGTTTATATGTTGCAGATGAAGTACTTCTTTCAGGCATCCAACAATTGAGTGCTTCTACCATCTTTGCTCTTAGATACGGGTTCCGAACGAACTCAGGACTGGCCATAAACATGACAAAGAAGTTCATAAAACTGTCGAGGACAGCACCATCTGATGCTGTTAATGCATATCTCGAGGCTATTATCAATTCCAGTGCATCATCCACGAAGTGCTCGGGTATGGCTGCAAAATGCATCGGGCAAGATGATGGAGCCGGGATCTTTAATCCTCCGGCTAAATCAACCATCCACACGACCATCAGCCTGTAGAAAGATAATGCGCTCTGCAGTAACACTTTGTCATTCAGTATCTGAGCTTCATAACACAGTTTTTCCTGCTTGTATGATTCTATTCTTCTCTCCCAGATATCTATCTGTTCTTTCCATTTTGGTGAAGGATCTGTATCTTGTACTGCTTTCAATGAGGATAGAGTATCTTGATCTATTTTGATGCTCTCACAGAGATGGGTGAAATGCGAAAATGTTTTCACCAAGCCCAGATTCAACACCCTTGCAGTCATAAAGAAGCATTCGCATATGAACGAATACTCCTGATTGCTGTTGTTTCCACTCGACCATTCAGAAACTTGTTCCGATGATGCATTCAGAGCGGTCAATTTCCTGAACTCCAAACGGCTGCTGTTGAGCACATACTTAGGATCAATCCTGTCCCTCTTTGTCAGATTGGGATCCAAAAACGGCTCGCATAATCGCAGCATTACCGCGCTGAGATTGACAAACATCCCTGAACTCGCGCACGACAGTGGATCAACCTGAATATGAGCCCGCGAAGCATTCCTGTTGATCAACTCAGCTAGATACTGCAGAACATTTTCGCGAGTTTCCTTATTCATCAACAAGCACCTGAGAACTTCTGCCAAACCATCTTGGAGATTGTTCATCAGAATTCTTACAGAATTCGACGAAGACATAACTGTAGCTGATGATGATGATCCGGAGAAAAACTCCTTCCCAACATCTGGCAGGCTCTCGAAAGCGTGATCAGGTAAAGCGCTAACATGAAAGAAAGCTCCAAGAACTGTATTCATCTCAATATCTCTACCATTCCTCCATTGCGAACCCTTAAGATGATCCATTAACACCTTGGCTCCCACGGGAAAATTGATCAGCCTGATCAATGCCCTAAGCGGCTCATGAAATTCCCCTAAAACCGAAACCTTAACAACTCTAGCTCTTAAATCCTCGTACACCTTCATTAAAACAGGCCTCATGCTGTCGTAATCTCCGTCGTGAAACAGCTCCTCGATGAAACCAGGAGGACACTTGATGGCGGCGCATCCATCAATGGATGCCTCCGAGAGTATCAAATTCAGCAAAGGCGAAGAAGAAGCGTTGGGATTATTATTACACGGAAACATGTCGGGGTTTCCGAGGTAAATCCTGCAATAAGAAGCAACCAACTTCTTAGCTTGTTCCACCGCTAATTCCATCTCCGACCTCACGTTCTTGTCCTTCATCGCCGTGATTTTCTTCCCTTCTTCGCAAGCTCGCCGGAAACAGTTCACCAGATAGTCGAACGGCAGTTCAGCCGCTGCGAAATCTCCCGACAAGCGATCGATGAGGACACGCTCCATTGAATCTCTGCACAACCTCGGATTCTTACCCACGCTCAGCATCTCGGCCGCCGTCATCTCCAAGTAAACTACTCGCGAATCGCTTTCCATGGAACCTGTCAGCGTCACCAGGTAAATCTTGCGAAGGATTGCATCCTCGATTTCCTCAGGAGTCCTCTTCGTCTTCATCGTCGCCATCATTCACCAACACCAGGATTAATTAATCTAACGATTTGTTGAGAAATTATAATGTAAGTATGGCATTGTTAAGAATGCGCGTGTGTATTTATATAATTTAGGATTTCCAAATCCTATCTTACATCGGAATTATAGAAAACTTAACTCGAATAGGAGATGAGATCAGAATAAAGGATTTCCAAATCCTATCTTATCTTATTTGAACCTATTTAGGTCTCTTATTTGAAACTAACTAACTAAGGATATGTTATCTAGATTTTATCTGTAATTCAATTCATTTTAGTTCATATCAGTTCAAATTCAGTGTGAATTTAATAATGGTGGAATTTAGTTTAATTTAGTCATACATTAATCTTTTTCAACGTACTTATTTTCAGCTAAATTCAAATCAGATCAAATCAGTTCAGATAACCTAAAGAGAGGAAGGTCTAAGTCTGTTTTTGACATAGTTTTACTTATTGTTAACTGTATATAGTTATTGACTTTGTCTAGGTAGTTATTCTACATGGATAACAACCTAATTAGACTCCCTTCTGTTAATGGATCTTATACTCCCCCGGTTCCATTTCAAGATTCACATTTTAACTTTTAACAGTTGACTTGAAAACTGTTTGATCCTTAATATTTTTCAGAGTCAAGTGCTCATATGACCCTATGTTTTGATGCTTTGTGCTAATATGACCCTGTGAAGTTGGAAAGTGCTAATATAACCCTGTGGTTTGCCGAAATGTGCTAATATAACCCTATCGACCTGATTTTGGCCGGAAATACATGAAATGACTATTATACCCCTGTTTTTTAAAAAATAATAATTAAAAAAATGTTAAAAGATAATTATGCCCTCATTGTCTCTTTCTTCTTCCTCTTTTCTTCTGCTCTTTTCTTCTGCTCATTTCTTCTTCTCTTTCTTCTTCCTCTTTTTTCTCCTCTTTTCTTCTTCCTCTTTTCGTCTTCTCTTTCTTCTTCCCCCACTAGCCTCCGCCCCAAAATCTGCATCGTCGAGGCACCGCATCGAGGCGTCGCATCGGTCCCTCGATTCCTACCGTTCCCATCGGTAGCGACGCTCATCGAACCGCCACTGCTCCGCTCATATTTGAGTTGCCAAAATTCCTTCTCCACACCTCACCACCTCCAGCACCATCTCATCTTCACCTCCGCCGCCACTGCTCCGCCACCATTCTCTTCTGCTCGATTCACCGTGCCTCACCATCCGCCGCCTCAAACACCATTCCTGCCCAGCTCTGCCACCACCACCCCGTCTCATCGACCACCACCACTAAACCCACCGAATCCCATCTGGCGCCACCACAATGCCCTAGCCCGCCGACTCCACCTCGTCCGATGGAGATGGATCTTCCTCCGCCCCTAAACCCTAGCTCCTCCTCTGGTGGCGGAGATGGCAGGAATCAAGAAGGAGAGAACGGGAATGGTAGGAATCGAGCAATGGCACCTGCAAAAGAGCTGCGGGAATTGAGCAGCGACGCTACACCACTGGAGATGGTGCTACGGAAATGTGAAGCTGGTGCTACAACGTGGAAGACGGACCGGCGGCGTCAATAGTGTTGGCGAATCCCATTCCAGTCGCTCTCTCAATCAGAATTCATCAAAGGTCAGTACAAATCCTTTCTATTCATCGGATTTAGATGGATTTGGGATGGATTTGTTGTTCTAATTGTGGCGGTGGTACTAGGTCTAGAGAGGAAATGGTGGCGGTGATGCTGCGCCGCCCTGTAATGGTGTTAGGGTTTAGAGAGGAGAGGAGATGGTGTTGGCTGTGACTGTAATGGTGCTAGGGTTTAGAGAGGAGAGGAGATGTAATGGTGTTGGTTGTACTCTGCTGGAATCACCATATCTATTGGTGGCTCGTTTCCAGATTCTGGAGGCAGAGGTGGCGGAGCAGCGGCGGAGGTTGAGTTGTTGGCTGTGGGTTCGCCGAAGGAATTTTGCCAGATTCCGGCGAACTCCAGTGGCGGAGGTGGCGGAGCGGCGGTGGCGACGAAAATCCAGATTCCGATGGTAGTGGGCGGCGGAGGTGGTGAAGCCGCGGTGGAGGTGGTGAAGCCGCGGTGGAGGTGGTGGCGGAACAACCATGGCTGTGGTCATGGAGATGATGAAGAAGATGAATGTAGGGGCATTTTAGTCATTATATTATTAGGTTTAAGACTAGGGATATTTTAGTCATTTTAGGTTTGGTCAATGCCGGAAATTCCTAAGTCAATGCCGGAATAGTGCCACAGGGTTATATCGGCACTTCTGATGCAAAACATAGGGTTACAATAGCACTTTTCAACTTTACAGGGTCATATTAGCACAAACCTCCAAAACATAGGGTCATATCAGTATTTTGCCCTATTTTTTATTAAGGATACTTTAAATTTGTAAAAATTTGATATTTTAAAAATACATGTTATAACAAATCTAACAATATATCACACAATAGTATTTATATTTATATACCAATTTAATTTTATGGTCAAAGTTAGAAAGTTTTTACTAAATAAATAGTTAAATTGCAGTTTGAAATGACACAGAGGGAGTAACTCATCAATGGAAGATATAAAAACAGAATGATATCTATGTAGAATAACAGCCTAGACTAAGTTAGTAACTATATACGGTTAACACTTATAAGCAAGGTTGACTTAGGCCTTGTTCTCTGGAGCTGATCTGATCTGAACTGAACTGAAATGAGTATAAATATACTGAACTGAATTGAACTGAACTGAAATAAGTATTAATATACTGAACTGAATTGAGCTGAACTGAAATAAGTATAAATATACTGAAGTGGATTTAATTAAATTAATTTGGAAAATTGAAGTTTATTCTAAAAATTAATTGAAAAACTGAAATTTATTTCTAAAAATTATTTTTTATCAAAATGAAATCTATTTTATTATACAAATTTATTTTCCGTATTTTTTAAATTTACTTTTCATTTTTATTATACATGATTAAAATACTAAAGAATTTATATCAGTTTAAAATGGTGTAAAAAAGAGAAACATTTATAAAAAATAGTATAGATTATTTTTAAATAAATAATAATTACATAAATACGCTGAACTGAAATAAGTACAAATATACTAAATTGAACTGAAATAAGTAAAAATAGACTGAACTGGAGTGAGTTGAATTGAAATAAATATAAATGCACTAATATGATCTAATTTGATCTGAATTGAATTGAAATCCAAATAAGCTTTAGAGAACATGGCATTAGTTTGAAAGTAGGGGAGATCATCTTTGCCTTTTCAATTTATCAGGTGTTTAGCTTCTAAGAGCATGTCCAACAGCTTCTCTAAAAGTTTCTTCAAAAGGGAAATTCAAAACTCATATTCTCTATATTTTTTGCTCCAACTCCAACAGACTCCCTATTTTATAGAGCTTAACATTTATTTCACAATAATAACAAAATTTTAATTTAATAAAATTATTAGATTCAATTACTTCCCACAAATAATAGCTTAAAAAAAGTTAGGAAAATCACTTGTTTTATTGATTCATTTATATAAAAAATCTTATAACTATCTTTTTATTTACAGAAATATTTTAAAATAGTGACTATTGAATTCATAAAAGTCATCAATTAGGTTATTCAAAGTTTTTGCTACTATTTTGAAAAATAAGGCAATTTTTTGGGCAAAAAAAATTAAAGAAGTCAAATTTCAAAACACAATCATTGTGATATTTCTCCATTTCTCATCGAGTTAATAAAAGAATGCAATAACTAATTTTAGTATATCATATTCATATCGTGATTCATATCAACTGTTATTTGAGGATCATAAGTTTAATACAAAGTCTTTTTTAGAAAGCCTAACGATTAGACGAGGTTATTTTTATAATTAATATAACTAATAGGTTGATATGGTTTTTTATTTTCATTTCTTGCAGTGGGTTCCCATACTTAGAAAATCTTTTAAAATGTATCTTGAAATATAAAGAGTAATTATAGTCTTATATTAATTATTTTAAAAGTACATCAAAATATAAATTAAATATAAGAACGATGTTCGTCATGATTGGTCTAACCATTAGACTATCTAACAAAAGCGCATTTCTAAGTTTAAAATACCATAAAAATTCAAAAGTTCACTCAGTGAAAAAAAGAAGAATAATCAAAGTTCAAATGTTCAATTTTATATGTTGATTCCATAAGAATTAAATGTTGCAATAGTTTAATCCTTGTTCTCTAGAGCTTATCAGCATTTCAGTTCTTTTAAATTCAGTTTAGCATGAATTTAATTTTGGTGAAATTTAGCTTAATTTAGTTATACATTACTATTTTTCAACACACTTATTTTCATATTAGTTCAGATAAGCTCTAGAGAACGGGGACTTAGACCTAAATACATTTGGTAGAAATGGAAAATAAGGTTTAAAGTTCGAGTGTTAAATTAATGGTTACATTAAATATTTAATTCTCCAAATTAGTTTTCTATCTCTACCAATATAGATAACTAAACATTCTCTTTCACCAAAATCTCTCTTTTGGAGAGTGAGATGGAGAACCTATTAGACCTCAAATAGCACCTAAAATCTCTAAAAACAACCAAATTCTCTATTATAGAGAATTTCTTGGACTTTGGGAGGTCGTCGTCTTACCTTTTTATAAGCCCTTTATACTTACTAAATACAATTAAGTAGATAGTGACAAATCGGGGTCGTCCACGAAGAAGAGGGATTTTCTTAAGCGTTTAAACATAAAATGTTGATATTATGCTAGAAGTATATATATATATATATATATATATATATATATATATACATATAAAAGCATGTTAAGGGAGGGGGGGGGGGGGTTGGTTGGTTGGTTTTCTTATGTTATGAAATTAAAAGACAAGATAATTAGCAAAGTCAAGTAACTATGCTAATCATCAAACAAACTAAGAAAATGGTTAAAAACAACAAAAGACAAAGTCTTGGGGGGCAATTGACATCCACTTCCAAACCAAATGTAAATCATTGAACCATTCACTCATTCTATCACATTTGTTACCTATGGGGAATGCCAATGGAAGATCAACATTCATTCCTTCTTAATAGTAATTTGCAAAGACAAACAACGACCATTTGCAAACCTCGTTGACAATCACTTTAGGCAAACCACACCATAGAGGTATTTCATCAACGACATTATACACGAAGGACCATAGATTTGATAACAACAAGCCTTCTACCAAAGACATAGCCATTTAACCAAATATAGCATTCATTAGGATAAACCTAGAACAAATCATATTCAAGGTTCAACCTTTCATTGCATCTATAGGATAAAATGAGAACAATCCACATTAACATACTTATCTAGCAAGAATCACAACACATTATGCACAAGAAGTTATTAGTTCATGTTTTTGGATTTTCATGCAAAAGAGCTAAGGAATTCGTCACTTTCCTAACTCCCTAACACTTAAATCGTACAAACACTTCCTATTCTCAAACAACACATGACATAAATGAAGTAAAACAAAGAATTAAGAACACATGAATGCTAAATAACAAGGCTTCAAGAACGAATGACAAAATCTATTCACTACTTCCACTACTTGTTGTGAAGATAAATATTCTATCCTTCTTAGATAGTAGTTTGCAAGAGTGAATTCGACATCTCTTGTCAAATCTCACCAATGATTCCCTTAGTCGAAAAACGACTAAGAGTATCCCATTGGTGACATTGAGCACGATGAATCAACAAGCTTGGCAACACTTATAAACACTACACTGTGTCTAAGCATTTAACCAATTCATGCATTTACACAAGATTACTCAAGAACGATCGACATTCATTGACCTATCTCATTTGCTACAAGCAACAAACATGACAACGGGTTCAACATCATCACATTCATCTAGCAATTATCAACACATCAACATCATTAAGAAACTCTAACTCATGCTCTTGGATTCCATATTAAAAGAGGGGAGAATTAGCTACTTTCTCCCAGCCCTAACAAGTAATCATACAAGGAAATATATATTCAAACTTCCAACAACATCAATGTCATTAACAATTCACATTCAAAGCTCAATAAATGAACAATAGCGAAAGCAATAAATAGATAGATATGATTCTCAAAACATTAGTAAGGAGGTCTCAATAAATTGCTCCCAAGATTAAACTAACCTAGATAATTAAAAGACATGATTAACCTATAAAAACTAAGAAAAGAAAGAAGGAAAAACTAGGGTTTTAACCTAGAAAACACAGGAATGAGAAGAGATGTGAAGAGGAGAAGAAAATGTGAGTATTTATAGTACAAAAAAGTAAGAAAGTTTCTGGCCATACGTCCCGTCGCGAGTCACGATGGACCCATCGCGAGTTGCGATGGACCCATCGCGAGTTGCGATGGACCCATCGCGAGTCCGTCGCGACCGAGCCCTGTTTCAGCATATTGATTTCTTTCTTCTTTTTGTTTCAAGTCTTCCTCTTCACTTCACTTTTCTTCAATTCTTCAAAAGCTCAAATACAAGTCTTCAAGTCTTTAAATCTTCAAAGGTATTCTTCAAAGTCTTCAAACAAATTGCCTTGTCACACAATTCTCTAGAAAAGTAATAAAAGCGTAAAAGTCGCTTTTAACTCGTCTTAAAGAATTTCAAGGCAAAATGCCACATCTAGAGCACAAAAGTGTACAAAAGTGAATTCTAAAAAGCCTAATATAACCATATAAAATGGGCACATTAGACTTGCTCTAAACAAAGCCTTAAATAAACATTTTTTAAACAGTTTACCAACCAATTAAAAGGTGCTTAGCTTATAAGAAAAGACTTAAATAACTTTTTATACAGTTTACCAAACACTAAAAATGTGTTTAGCTTATAAGAAAATCACTTTGATTGTATTTAACAGAGTTGGGTTTATAAGCAAAAGCTAACTTATTTTGAAAGAAGAGGGAGACTGGTTTCTCATTTTCTCTCAAAAATAGCTCCTACTTCTAAAATAAGCATTTTTTAACAGTTTACCAAACACATAAAAAACAACTTAGCTTATAAGCAAAACACTTAGGGTATGTTTGACATAGTTGTGCTTATAAACAAAGGTGGCTTAATTTAATTATTTTTGAAAACATAAGAAGAGCAGTTTCTACTTTTCCCCAAAAATAAATTTTACTTCTTAAATAAACACTTTTTTTAGCAGTATACCAAAAATAAAAAAAATATTTTACTTATAAATTGAAATGATTAATTTAAAAAGCGTTCTAATATGCATTTATCAGGACCATTCTTATAAAAGTGTCTCGTTTCAATAACTCATTTGTCTTTTTGAGGTAAAATAATAGAGTCCGTCTCTTGAAAGACGGTTTTTCCATAAGCAATGGAAAGACCAATGTTTAAAGTGCAAATTATAAGAAACGAAGATAAAAATTTCGGGTTGCATTGTGAAACCCCGAACCCAATTAGATTAATAAATAAAATAAATAAACCTCCGATACAAATCATGTTATCTAACTTGAACCTTTTAATATCACTCTAAATGGAATATATATATATATATATATATATATATATATATATATATAAATTTTGAATGATGTGCTAATTATAAAGTATAAATTTGAAAAAATATATATTAGTTAATATCAAACGATGATAAAGTATTGGTGTTTAGTGTAGGTTTCACTTAAGAAAGAGGAAGGAAATAATAGTACATTGAATCAGAATGGAAACGCGATATACAAATTTCACATTTTAAAAGAATTAAGTAAGAAATGATAAATTGAGTTGTTAAATAATTATCTAGATTTTTATAAAAATATCTCCAATAGTTTACCTTGTACCTTCCTCTAAAATGAATATTCCTTTAAATTATTGAGGAGCACTAATTTTATAACTTCCTAATATTTTTCATACTTATCACAACTATATATAATAGTAATTTTCATTCGTAGTTACAAATAAGAATAAAATAAATAAGTTATCAATTCTAGTATTGTTTTGATTTCAAGGAATATAACTGTGTGTATATATTTATATATAATTGATTATAAGTATTGTAAATTAAAAAGAAGAAGAGCCAATAAATAAAGAAAGAAACGGATAAAAAATGAGATGAGACAATAAGTAAACAAACAAATTAAAATACGTACAAAAAAAAACAAATAGTACGCTGGAATGTGGTGCCATAAGGAAATATTTAAGTACAGGAGAAAACAAAGAAAGAATTAAAATTAATTAATTAATTAATTAAATACATGGGAGAGAAATACAGGTCGGCGGATGTGAGATATTTATCCAAAGTAATTTTTTGTAAAGTGAATGTAGGCTAAATGATAAGATTTTAGGTGGTAGGTGTCAAAAGTCTGTGTCCACATCTAGTATAAATGGCAACTACTGCCTCTGTGAAAACCCCTACCAAAATGGATCGTTATATATATACACACACACACACATATATGTAATAATAATACTAATAACGATAAATAAATAAGTAAATAAACAATTAAATAAGAGAAATTACTGAGAAGAGAATATACATATTTATACATATGTATATATATATATATAATATAATAATAGTACTAATAAGCAAATAAATAAATAAGCAAATGAATATATAAATGCAAGAAATTACCCGGAAAGAGAAGCTGACAGCGGATGTGAAAAGAGTATTCAAAGTAATTTTTGGGCAAGTGGACATAGGCACTTGATGGTTAAAGAGATAAAATTTTAGGTAGTAGGTGTCAGGAAGCCTATGCCTCGTTTAGTATAAATATCAGTGATATCCTCCCCAAAACTCCAGCCTTAAGATACTTTGAGTACCAAAATTCATAGGTTAAGCAGTGAAGTAGAAGCGGAGGTTGTTAAACCAAGTTTAACTAAGGTGAGTGTTGCATCGCCCTAGCACGAATTGAGTTAAAATATGAGTTTATGTTTACATATACATATATATATATATATATAATGCCATCAGAACATGACTCTCTCGAACTGAACCCTCCACCCTGCTAAAACTTCACCTCTCGAACCCCGTGTTGAAGCTCTACCTCTCGAACCCCTATTGAAGCTCTACCTCTCGAACCCCTGCCAAAACATTACCTCTCGAACCCCTGTGGAAGCTCTACCTCTCGAACCCCTGTTGAAGCTCTACCTCTCGAACCCCTGTGGAAACACTACCTCTCGAACCCCTGTTGAAGCTCTACCTCTCGAACCCTTGTGGAAACTCTACCTCTCGAACCCCTGCCAAAACACTATCTCTCGAACCCCTGTGGAAACTCTACCTCTTGAACCCCTGCCACAACTCTACCTCTCGAACTCCTGCTAAAAATCTCACCTCTCGAACCCCTACTGAAACCATCACCTCTCGAATCCCACTGAGAAACTTCTCCTCTCGAACCTCACCTCTCGAATCCTTACTGAACCCTTCACCTCTCGAACCTCTCACTGAAAACTTCACCTATCAAACCCACTGAAAGACTTCACCTCTCGAACCCCCCTCTGAAACCTTTACCCCTCAATCTAGTACCCTAAAACCTTTACCCCTCGAACTAGTACCCTGAAACCTTTACCCCTCGAAGTAGTTCCCTAAAACCTTTACCCACTCGAACTAGTACGCTGAAACCTTAACCCCTCGAACTAGTACCCTGAAACCTTTACCCCTCAAACTAGTACCCTGAAACCTTTACCCCTCGAACTAGTACCTTGAAACCTTTACCCCTCGAACTAGTTCCCTGAAACCTTTACCCCTCGAACATGTGTCCCTGAAACCTTTACCCCTCTAACTAGTACTCTGAAATCTTTACCCCTCGAACTAGTACCCTGAAACCTTTACCCCTCGAACTAGTACCCTGAAACCTTACCTCTCGAAACCTTCTCCCAAACCATTACCTCTTGAATTGTACCTCCCGAACCGTACCCTCAAAATTGTATCCCTCGAACGGTACCACCCGAACTGTCCCTCCCGAACTCACCTCTCGAACATGTACCTCTCGAACTAATATCACCGAAACCGTTACCTCTCGAACTGTATCCCTCGAACCTTACCCCTCGAACTAGTACTATTGAAACCTTCACCTCTCAAACCTTACCTCTTGAACTAGTACCCCTGAAACCTTTACGATCTCACCTCTCGAACCTTACCTCTTGAACCTTACCTCTCGAACTAGTGCCATTAGAACCTTACCTCTCGAACCTCACCAACTGAACCGTACCTTTATAATCTCTCCAACTGAACCTCACCACTCGAACCGGTACCACTTACCACTCGAACCAGTACCACCTGATACCCAAACCACTTGAACCTTCTCCACTCGAATTCTTTACTCGAACCTCATGTACTCGAACTCAACCATGAGTACTCGAACCCCTGTACCTGAACTCATCTTCTCAAACCCCGATACTTGAAACCTGATACTCGAATTTTTCTACTCGATAGTCGAGCATAAGAGAGAGATATGACGGTTACACTCAAATGATGGTATTTACTGACTGTTGAATTAAGTTTGTATTTTATCATACTGTACTAGATTATCGTGAAGCTGAACTCCTGAACTGCTCTGATATTTTCTGTGAAAGACCGACTTGTACTTTATTTTTTCGTGTCAAACTTGAATCATATACTGCTCCGATGATATGCTTGTACTTTATCTTGCCGTAAACAACCCTTTTTCAGGTGAAGAAGAACAGTAAGAGAAAAGTGCTTGATGTCTTTACTTCTTTTGAGAAAGATCCGGGCTATTTGAATTTTAATGTGAACTTTGATACTGTAACAGTTAGGAGAAACTTTTGTTTGACATTCGTAATAAATCCTTTTCACTGTAACAGTAAATTAGGATTTTGAATTACTTAAAATGCTTCCGCATAAATTTTAATTGCTCGTTAATACTGGCCCTTTCGGTAGCACGCGTGTTGGGGTTTGGGGGTGTTACATGCATGAACCGGATTATAAACTTTATAACTACTACACGTTGTATAATAAAATTTTAATATTGCAACTTAGACTTTTTACCTTTCTATTATTCCAATAAAACTCTGTCTTTCCATAAGCCTATGGAAAGACGGTCATTCCAAAACTTTGCCAAAATAATAAGAGTAGGTCTCCTAACAGGCGGCCTGTCCATAAGCTTATGGACAGACCACTTATTTCTTACCTTATATACTGCATTTGTTAAATTACATACAAAATCTAGAATTTTTGAAAATATTTTTTGTAGCATACATTTTTTTATTTTCACCTTCAAAGACATATTATTATTTTGTTTTAACTCATAAAATGCAATATTTAAATTTTATAAAAAATGACAACATTTAAGATAAAAACCCCTATGGACTGTCCATAATCTTATGAAAATACCGTATTTCCTGAGTCCATCTCTTGAAAGACGGTCTTTCCATAATCCATGGAAAGACCAAGATTTAAAGTGTAAATTAGAAGAAATGAAAATAAAAATTTTGGGTTGTATGAGTCGGTCTATAAACTTTATAACTATTACAAGTTGTACAATAAATTTTTAATATTGCAACTAAGACCTTTTACCTTTTATTATTTTAATTAAACCCCGTCTTTCCATAAGCTTATGGAAAGACCGTCTTTCCCAAGACTTTGCTACATTTCTTTTGATGTTTAAAAAAAGTGTTCATTTTAACTGCAATAATTGTAAACTTACAGAAATTGGGGACCTGATCTCTCTATGCACGGCCGTTCTGACAATTTGGAGGCACTGTGCAAAATTTTTTTAAAAAGGTCACTAAATACATTAACGTAAAATTATCAAATAGAATTTATAGCATTTAGATATTACGGTTTTTCAAAATAAAATATAAAGACAAAGATAAATTAATAAGAGTTCATCTCTTGAAAGATGGTCTTTCCATAAGAAATGGAAAGACAAAGGTTTAAAGTGCAAATTATTAAAAGAAATGAAGATGAAAAATCAGGGTTGTATGAATCAAGTTATAATATTTATAACTACTACACGTTATATACTAAAATTTTAATATTACAACTAAGATCTTTTACCTTTCTATTATCCCAATAAAACCTCATCTTTTCCATAAGCCTATGAAAAGATGGTTTTTCCCAAAACTTTGCCTTTTAATACTACTTAATTACAATTAAATAAAATATAAAAAAATACTACAAGTTGAGTTCTTACAAGTAGGAAGATACTTTTGTCGAAAAGAAACGTACAAATATGCTAAACTAAGAAGTCGGAACGAGAAAGGAAAACAACTTCCACAAGAATCAGGTTTAATTTTCTAAAAATAAATAATTATTATATATATAATTAATAATATATATATTATATATATCTAATCATAAAATTTTGGGCCCCCAAAATTGTTCAAAAGGACCGGTTGAACATGGTCAAAGCCGGCCATGTCTCTATGTTATTTGTATTTTAATTTAATAATATTTTGGTTTAATGCTATTTATTTATTGATTTTTTATATTTTTGTGTTTAAATTTTAATCCAATTCAGTTTAATTTAGTAAAGTAGAATATGAGTGGAAAACAAACTCTAAGAATGGTAGTATACAATCTTACTATTTCTGGCAAAAGACGATCATCTGCTCGCCCTCAGCGGCCCATACCAGCCGACACCCCGGCCATCGTATGAGAGGTAAATCACGGTAGCCCAGCACCAGGACCAATGAGCTTGGTATGGACTCGGTGCGCACAAAGGAGCCTTGCAAAGCAAGAGCTCCCCGGACTCGGTGCGCACAAGGGAGCCTTGCAAAGCAAGAGCTCCCCACACTGCCGCTGCCGAGTATCGAACCTGGGATCATCGGCTTACCCACCCATCTCCCAACCACTGGGGTACACCCGTGCGTGTACAATCTTACTATTTCTAATCAGTGAAGTGTTGAGTGGACCATTTCTTTTAAATAGATTGAAAGGAGGGTGTTCGTCAGTCAAAGATTGGATAGGATCGGATTGGAACTGTTAAGGATCGGAACGTTAAGGATCGGAACGAAAATCATAAAAAAAAGTCTGGATTGAAAATCAGACGATTAGTGATTATTAAGAACTGAGATCGGGTTGGAATTTTTCCAGTTTTAGATCGGTATGGACCGAATTTTAGTTAACTTTTATAAAAAAAAAAGGGTGTTGGAAGAAATTTAATTATGCTTTTGTCTTCAAAAGATAGTAAACTAGAACATATCTATAAACGTTTACCTCAAAATATGGAACAATATTATCACATCGGAAATAAATATAAATATTATATAAACATAAATTATAAATATATTTTAAAAAGAATATATGTATATATAGAAAAAATATCTAGAGTAAGTTACTGGTCCATCCGGTCCGGATAAAAAGAATTCAATCTTGGACAAGATCGAATTGGAATCCGAAATCCTGAAAAATTTGGATCGAAGATTGAATCGAACTTCTATACATTTGATTCCAATCTTTATATTCGAGTACAATTCAATCCATTTTATCGATACAAGTCAATTCTTGAACACCCCTATAAAGAACCATTGTCCATTATGTTACGGGATGAGACTCGTTGTTAACCCCCTTAGAGGGTGATCCATGACACATTGGGTGGTATTGTTTCTGCTGGACCCAAACATTTAAGGTTGATGATTTTTATATGCTTGATTTTGACATCCTTACTATAACCACAAATCCTTTTGGACCACCCCAAACAAAAGATAATTGATTACATTAGACAAGAGATGGGTTTACCCCAAAAGAGGGAAAAAAGAACAATAAGTTGGTGTTTAAATGATTGTGATGCCTATTTCCGTTATTTTATATCAAAATTAAAAGGAGGAAGTTTGAACTTTTCTAAAACTTCTTTAGTGTTGAAAACCAGAAGTGTAATAGATTTTATTTTTTAAGAATACTTTCCTATTAAAATTTTCATTCTTTAAATGTTTTTTTATTCCACTGCTATTGAGAAAATCTATCGTAAAACTGCTTAACGATTAGATTAATCATGAGAAATCTCATTACAATAACTTCTAGGGTTAAATTATAATTTATATATATATATATATATATATTTTTAAATATTTTTAAAATTATAGAAATTTTGTTGCAATAAATAAAAACAAACATTAAATCATCATCATAGTTACATTAATTATAAAATGACCCCGTCTAACGGTTAAACCGGTTGAAACATGACTTTGTGGACTTAAAATGATTTGAACTTAATTAACAATTGACCCGATATTAAATAAATAGAGTTAAATTTTAAACTTGGTTTCTCCATTTCATAATTTTTGATATACTTTTCATTTTAATTTGTTTTAATAAAATTGTTTCACTTTTAAAAAATAAATCACTGTACCTTCTTTTATTGTAAAAAAAAGTGAACAATTTTCATTCAATCACTAACCCTTTTACTTTTCGCACTAATTCTCTCCACATAATTTAATCTGTATAAAAAGTAACTAAAAAAACTATGCTAATTTTTTTTATAAAAAAAGAGTATACTATGAAATATAATTAGAGTCCGACTCTTGAAAGATCGAGGTTTAAAGTGCAAAATAAAATAAATGAAGATAAAATTTTCGGATTGCATGAATCGGATTATAAACTTAATAACTACTACACGTTGCATAATAAATATTTAATATTGCAACTAAGACCTTTTACCTTTTATTATTCTAATCTAAATCTCATCTTTCCATAAGTATATGGAAAGATGCATATAATTATTTTTCCTAAGATTTTGCATATAATTATTATTAATTTTTTTAAATAATTACCCATAATAATGCAATTCAGGAGAGGGGGGATTAAACCCTGGTTGCAACTGGGCGGACACAAAGCCCTGACCACTTGAACTAGCCCGAGTGGTTAATGAAACCAACACCATAAACACATCGCATTATAATAAGAAGATGAAAATTATACTGTTTCCTGTATAGGGCACCATAGAGTTAAATTATTGGATTCAGGTTAATGAAGTTAATGAAATCAATTGATAAAATTAAATTAGAAAAGGTAAATTTAATGTATGAAATTTAAAAGAATTTTTTTTAAAATAAAAAATGCGTCAATATAGGAAAAACAAATTAAAAGGAAAAGTGGCTGAAGGAGTATTAGAAACATAAGGGTCCCAGAACCTCACCCATTTGCAACTTTGCAAGTTTTTATCTTCTTTTCTCTGAATCAGATTTGCAAGTCATTCTCATGTGAAGAAGAATCAATCTTTAGTTTTGGCATTGTAAGCTTTAATTTTGGAAAGTAGTGGAGAATCTCCCTTTGCACCATTTCTTGCTTAAAATGCTCAAATCCTAAACCCAAACCTATTTTAACGTTTCTGTTTTTGTAAAAGACTCATTTTCTTTCTGTGGAAATCAACATTAAATATGTGGCTAACATTTTACGTTTTGAACGTTTCACTTAGCGCATAGGTAAATTATTTATTTTTCGACTTTGTTGATATCAAAATGGCAAAGTCCTTGGAAATATCAAATACCTATGAAAAGATGGAGTTTAATTAAAATAATAAAATGTAAAAAAAAAATTAGTTGCAATATTAAAAATTTATAACATGCAATAGCTATAAAGTTTATAATCTGATTCATGCAGCACGAAAATTTTATCTTCATTTCTTCTTATTTGCATTTTAAACATTGATTTTTCCATGACTTATGAGATACTGTCTTTCAAGAAATAACTCTTATTAAATTAGGAATAAATTAATAGTATTTAAAATAGGCAAAGTTTTGAGAAAAGCAGTCTTCCACGGGGTTATGGAAAATGGGGTGTAATTAGAATAAAAGAAAATTAAGAGGTTGTAATTGTAATATTAAAAAATTATTATGCAACGAACAATAGTTATAAGTTTATGTACCGATTACTGCAACCAAAAATTTTTATCTTGATTTTTTCTGATTTATAGTTTAAACCTTGGTATTTCCATAATTTATGAAAAAATCGTCTTTCAAGAGACAGATTCAATAAAATATTGGGGGATTATACTTTTGGTAGTTTTAATTGATTTTAAGACATATTAATATTTAACATTGTATTAGATTTTGTTAATTTTAAGGTATCTTGGGCTTCAATTTTAAAATTAATTGGTATTTAATGAAGGTGGCCCAAAATCTTGTACATTATTATCCTTGTAATGAGATTTTCTAACCGATCTTGAATTGAATTATTGAGCTGATGTATCATATTTTATTTTTTGCATATTTGTTTATGATAAATTAATAACTAGTCAGTACAATATAAATTCATATTAATTAAATTAAAAATAAAAGATCAAAATGTATTGAAATTTAACAAAAAAAAATATTAGTATGACAAAATTTTGGAAAAGATCGTCTTTCCATAAGCGTATGAAAAGATATGATTTAATTAGAATAATAAAAGATACAATGTCTTAGTTGTTATATTAAAAAATTATTATATAATATATAATAATTATAAAATATTTCATGTAATCCAAAAATATTATTTTCAATTCTTCT
The DNA here is from genome assembly GCA_037428765.1 of Rubia yunnanensis. NCBI lineage: Eukaryota > Viridiplantae > Streptophyta > Magnoliopsida > Gentianales > Rubiaceae > Rubia > Rubia yunnanensis. The sequence goes on from CM075062.1 coordinate 134,229,294, forward strand.
ATTTATACTTTAAACATGGATGTTTACCTAACACGACAAATTATTTCAAGAGATGACCTCTTTCGTTTTCGGGTGGAAAGAAAGGAAAAAGAAAAACGCCTGGTCCCCACCACTGCGGCTGGGGTCCCACAAAGACGCATGTCCCCGGTTATCCTTGAGTGTGTGCGTGGGTGAGAGGATAGAAAATGAGAATAATAGATTAATGAATTAATATTTGGTCTCAAGATAACTTTTTCATAACTCATGAAAAAATTAAAAATTAAAATGTAAATTCAAATGAATGAAGATAAATTTTTGAGTTATATAAATTATGTTATAAATTTTAGAGTCCGTCTCTTGAAAGACGGTCTTTCCATAAGTTATGAAAAGACCAAGGTTTAAAGTGTAAATTTTAAGAAATGAAGATAAAAATTTTTGGGTTGCTTGAACCAGGTTATAAAGATTGTCTTTCCCTAGACTTTGCCCATAAATTTTATAACTAATACATATTACATAATAAATTTTTAATATTACAACTAAAACCTTTTATCTTTTATTATTTTAATTAAACATCATCTTTCCATAAGCCTATGAAAAAACGGTCTTTTCCAAGACTTTGCCTTAATATTTTAGTGAAAATTTAATAATAGTAAAATAAATTGTTTTAAGAAATATAAAATTTATTGAAAAAGAATTTATATGTAAATGTATTTAAAAATAAATATTAAATTAGTTGAATTAAATTAAAGTGTAAACAAATTGAAGAGAATAAGGTTTAAAGCCATATTTTCCACATGATTTATATCCCCTCCATGACACCCATTTTTCATTTTTTGCAAGATTCCTACAATCTCATCCACTCATTCTACCTTTTACTTTCTACCCTCAATTTCAACCTCTCACTTTCTTCACATTAATCCAAGAAACTAAACATAGTGTGTCACTCTTCGTGAAACAGAGGAAGTATTAAAATTTAGTAAGAAATAAAATACTAAGTGTAGTAAAAAAGAATAGTTGTGGGACTAAACTAACTTAAATTTTGTCAAATAAAAATTAATCAAGTTGAACTGGCAGATAAGTTGAAAAGAATAAAATTTCCTCCGAAAATCGAGTGGAACTCTACTAAACTGACATACAGTACTCCCTTTCTTTCTTTAATATTGTCACATTTTTTTTGGTTATTTCTTTTATATTGGCACACTTTTTATTTTTAGCAAGATTCGTTTACTTTCATCCACTCATTCTACTTTTTACTTTCTACCTTCAATTTCATCAACTCATTTTCTCTATCTAAATCCAAACACCTAAACCTATGGTGCCACTATTAGTGTAACAGAGGAAATACTATTACATTGTAAAAAATAACTTTACTATTCCTTGTGTCCCATCTTAAAATACAATTTTAGTATTTGAGAAATTAAAACTTTCAATGTGTATTTGAATAGATATATAAACAATAATATTATCATATATGATATTGTTGGATTTATGTTTCTAAATATTAACTTTTTATTTGTTGGTATTTTATATAGTTAAACATATTAAACATATTAATGGTGGAATATATTTTTTGAAAACCGTAAACAAATTATGTATTCAATTTAAACTGGGATGGATGAGGTAGTATTTCATACGGTCTCTAAACACTAACATGCTTGTTTTGTCTCAACTCAAACTTTACACTTCACTTTATGTACTATTTAATATTAATCATATATTTGAATAAATAATAATATTATCATATATATGGTATGATTGAATTCATCGTAATAAATATTTTCTAAATATCAACTTTTTATTTATCGTTATTATACGTAATTAAACATATTAACCGTGAAACATATTCCTAAATAAGCATAAAAAAGATTCTATGAAATTTGAATGGTACGCCGGAGGGAGCAAGTCATTTATATAACTTATTCATAAAAAAGTAAACGAAAACGTGAAAAATCAAAAAGTAAATGTGAATAGTAATTTATTATTTAAAAGTACTGCAGTAAAAGAAAAAAGCGCGACCGCGCTATATGAACCAAGCCGAGTACAGTTCACAGTTTCACAAACAGAGAGGATCCTCTGTAACTGTAAGAGGGGGAAAAAAAACGCACACAGTAACGGTGGCGTAGGTGTGGTAAAATAGGCAGGAAGTAAGGAAGAAAGCATGTCCGTTTCTTAGCTTTCCCTTTTCATCCCTCCCAAACTGACGCGACACCTCCATCCCACCCACCCCCACCACCACATTCTCTCAGCAAATCTCAAACTCCACACCAATGGACAACTAAACACCCACTCACACACTCAACAAACTGAAAACACCACCGCTTTCATTCACTTCACACCATTTCCTGCTTCCAATGTCCGCTCTCACCGCTCCCCCTCCGGATTTGGAGTCCGGGGAGATCCCCCCCAGCACCTCCAGCCTCCGCCGCCACCGCCGGAGGCGGCGGCGGCGGAGGCAGCGCCCATCCGCCGCGGCTAGCAGCGAGACCACCACGGACGGCAGCTTCAGGTTCTCCGACACGGAGGAGGGCGGGTCGTACGAGGAATGCAGGTTCTCCACGGAGTCCGACGGGATTTCGGTGGTTTCTTCCCGGGGGAAGCGGCGCGGCAGCCGGCGTCGGTCGTCTGCATTGTCCGATGACGAGGAGGTGGAGGAGGTGGTGGATTTGGAGAGCGGGGAGCTGGAGCTGAAGGTGCATAAGAGTAGGGTGAAGAGGAGGGAGTGTAGGATTTGCCATTTGAAGTCGAGCGCCGCCGCGAGCGGCGGAGGTCACGGCGGCGATCAGAGTTTCATTCAATTGGGGTGTTGCTGTAAAGGGGATTTGGGGTCAGCCCACAAGCTTTGTGCAGAGACCTGGTTTAAGATTAAGGGCAACACGTGAGTACCATAATCTTCATAACCCTTATAGTTTGTTTACTTCATTTCCTGTCCGAATGCCTAATTTGTCCAGAATTGTCCGCCACGTTATTTTGGCGTTGTTAGTTGTAAAGTCCCTTGATTTAAGGGAATTTGCTGGAAAAGGATCATATTTCTCGGAGAAAGCGGTGATCTTTGTCCTAACAATCCCTTGATCTTTGTCCTGTTTCTTGCTGGTTTTGTGAACCTTTAGATATGGGGGCAATGCATATAAGGCTGAACATATAAGTACTCAACTGTAGAGGACATCCTGGAGGCCGGGTGGCTTCTGTTTCTTGGATGTTGGTTGTTTTGATGTGTCACCATTATCAGTTTGATTTTACGGACTGCCAAATTTTGTTTTGATTTGCTCTTTGAGGTGATCTTGGTTGAAATTGACTTATATAGCAGAGTTCACATTGTAGGAATGGCCTAATTCTCAGAAGATAACATCGTTAGGAAATGTCGGAATCTAGTCTGCCTTCTTTGTACTGTTACTATTTTTTTTAAATCTTTCAGAAGATTAACATATGCAGCAGTAATAGTTATCCAGTTAAGATATAAGAATCTGGAGGATGTAATATTTTTCTACACTTTGTTGGTTTCTTTATCCCGAGATCAAATTAAACACTCTATAACGTTTTTATTTCATAGATTAATGAGTTTGCTTTGCTTTAGACTTCAGATTATATCCTGTTAACTTTAGTGACAACAGTAGCATAGGATGCGCGTGTTTGCTTATTTGCATTTCTTGTTTAGGGAATCATAAGATCGGCCCAATACATTTCCCTATCAAATGTGATATATGGTCTCAAAGATGAGAATCTTGCTTTTGCCTGGAGGATTAGGAAAATCAGTTTACTGACATCATTTTTAACTGTCGTACTAGATTTCTTAAAGCAATGTTCTGGTTTGATGATGGTAACGTGTCCTGCTATTCACAAGTTTCCAGTTTTTTTTGGTATAGCTTATATATTCTTTGATTATTGCCTGATGAATTATTCTGTTTGAAGGATTCCAGTCCATATTCTTTTGCACCTGTCGTATCAGTTTCGGTTTAATTTCATGTCAACTAGAATACGAACCACTCATCAATTATCAGCTCATTCTCTGGCCACACTACTTTGTGTATACTAGCATTGAGAAAACAAATTAAATTAGGTTTGAGGGGGGAGGTCATGGATTTTAGGTGGGACTATTGTGTGGCATTGGGATACCCTGCAAATCATTTTAGGTATCCTTCCCAGACGTAAAGATATCACCCCCAATTTACTAAGCAGTAAATTTTCTTGCACTATCTTTCTTTTCTAGATACTGAGTAGATCACGTGGAGACTTCTCTTTCATCCTGGATAAATCCATATAGCAACTAATTGACAGGATTTCTGTTTGTGATTTTGTATAAATGTGATTATATTGTGGCATTTAGTGTTCTGTTTATCTTGTTATTTGTCCTCTATGGATTGCAAATCACTGCTAAGAGTTTGTATTGACCTAATTAACCATTATAACTGACAATTTTGGAGCTAGCTTAGCATTGATAACTAAATGCGGAAAGTAGCTTTATTAGTCTCCCATGAAGTATAAACCTGAACACTCAGATTATTGTGATGCTACTTATGTTACACAATTTGGTATCATGAAGTTGCGAAGAATGTTGGCAGTGAGGGGTATTGTTTTTGTTGCATTTCTCCCTCTTCTTCTGACTTGCTATTCTTCGCAAATCAATTTGAATTGGGTGGATGGTCAAGAACTTCACGTATCTATAGCTAGATTGTTCCGAGCCAGTTAAAGGAGGAGGATTGTGTTAGGTTGATAGTAACATTTGTCAAACGTCACCACATGTATCGTTTAAGTAATCGTGTAAACCAAACATGATATGATACACAGAGTTAGATAAATGCTTAGTTCTGTGTATTTTCTTAAACTCTCTTGATATGAACCATTGTTTGTTGCAGAACTTGTGAAATATGCGGTGCCTCAGCAACCAACATCGTGGGAGAGCATACTATTGAGGTAATAAACATAGGCACCGGTTTATCGACAACAGCACCAACGGCACCTGTCGGGTTCTCGGACACCAGAAACTACTGCCACGGGCGGCGCGTCATGAACTTCCTGCTAGCCTGCATGGTTTTCGCCTTCATCATCTCATGGCTTTTTCACTTCAAAATACTACCATGAATAGCATTCTGAATTCTGGATCAATGGAACTCAAAGCTGTGTATGTAATAGTGGGTTGGTGTGGTTTGGTTTGGTTTAGCAACTACAGGAGGATAAGCTATAGGGATGTGTTATTTGTTATTGTTGGCATGTAAATTGTGTAAATGTTTCTTGGTATGGATCATTTTGACCAAGCTCTTATTCTGAAGCACAGAGTTGTTTAAAAAATAGGTCAGCCGTTGAAACAAACATTAACACCAACATTCAACTGAAAACTCAGACAAATCAGAACTAGAAACCTTTAATGAAACTGAAGGCCATTCTTTCTAATACAGTAGGATTTATCATTTGAATTTTATAAAAACGATTTTTTTTTCCCACTCACACTTCAAAGTTAGAACTTTGCTAGTTGAATAATTGAATATTTTAGACAAACGAGCGTAGCTTTAAGGAAATTTAAGCAAATCTTCTTCTTTTTTTAAATGACATTCTTTTCTGATATTCTATATTTTAGTTTCAATGTAGTAATAATAATCATCATCATCAATAATGCATTACAGTCACAAATTCATACAATTTACTAAAGTGACATCTTGAAAAATACAAATTATAGAATTAAATGGGAGCAGGAGCCCAAGCATTAAGAGCTTCTTCTTCTTCGATGGAGAAAGGGCTCGCCGCCTCCACATCAGAGCCTGGAGCGCCGGCAACTGTGGGCCCCGAAGCAACAGCCGATCGCCGGACCTTAGCTGCCATCATCATACGACGGGGGCTTTTCTGCACCTTCTTGCACATTTCCGACAAATTTCCTCCTGCATTTATGATCATAAAAAAATGTCAACATCAATTCAATATATGTCACTTTATTTTGTCACAATTCGTATATGGTATCACAAGCATTCGATAAATATATACAAGAACGTGTTCGAATTTTCGATTGCTTCACCTTCAGCCATAGCCAGGGCAGTGTAAAGATCAACGATGTTGGGGCAGTTGAGAGTGCAATCCCGACTGCAAATGTTGGACAGAAACCTCGAATCACCCATGGTGTCCGATGAAATCCCGACAACGTTCCTGTCTAGTCCGCACGCCCTGATGCACTCATCAACCTCGATGTGATTCGACATCGCGTTGTTCACAGCCACGCCAGACGTCCTGCACTGGTAGTTCTTTGTTTCATCGGTCTCGAGCAAACATCGAGTTCCGGTGGATGAGATTGAATACGAGCACATTTCCTTTGGCAGCTCTTCGCAGACTAATCCTCCTGCAAAAACAAGTTGATCGAATTTGTTAAATGAGTAAAATAAGAAGGGATTTTTGTTCGTTTGATTTGATGATGAGTGGTTATACGTACCGAGGGCTCCTTGTAAGAACATGGATAATGCAAGAAAGAGGATGAATGCCATTTTCGCCATTTTCTTGAGGAAGTTGAGCTCTGGAGCTTGATATGGTTTGTTGCTTGTATTGTAGGCTATGGCTGTGGCGGAATTGTGATGTTGGAGTGGCATTTTTATAGGAGGTTACCTGGTTGCGTACGTAGTAGTCTCAAGGATGAAAGTGGTATCCTCCAAAAGTGCATTCACTAAAGGATTTGAAATGTCTTCAGAGATTGTGCAAAATGGCATTTCCTTTTACTCGAAATTCACAGTTCACTGACACAATTGGAATAATTGAAAATGATCCCCAAACACGAATGTTAGGGTTTGGTTTTTGAATCCACCAGAGAGAACAATTCTCAAAAATATTATTATGAAAGATGAAATCGTCGAAAATACAAGAGGTCCTTAAATAATATGGTAAAGTCTTGGGAAATACGGTTTTTCCATAGGCTTATGGAAAGGCAAGATTTAATTAGAATAATAAAAGATAAAATGTCTTAGTTGCAATATTAAAATTTATTATATAACGTGTAGTAGTTATAAAGTTTATAACCTGATTCATGCAACCAAAATTTTTTATCTTAATTTCTTCTAATTTGCACTTTAAACCTTGGTATTTTGATGACTTATAAAAAGACCGTCTTTCAAGAGACGGACTCAAAAACTATAATGAATCCGGAAAAAATAAATTAAAAAGGAAATTCAGAATAAATTCCAAAATAAAATGAAAACTAGAAAGCACTCAGAAACAGTAAATTACCGTTTTGAGACCTTAAACGATCTCAAATCGAGACGGTTCCAACACATCCGGAATTCCCTGATTCCGAATCCGAACGCAAAAGTTATGCTCAAAACTGTTTCGTACCTTTGCGGCGATTCATCGCTCCTTCAATTTTCGCCGCCATTCGCCCTGCATCAGATACCCAAATTGTGAATTCGACAGTTAACCCATGACTTTGATTAGTGCCCCCGTTTATTTTTACTTTTGAACCTACCGTATTTTCTCAATTCTAAAATTTTTGAAATTTCAATACTGCTTTCAGCCACGCAGAGCATGCAAGGGCGGAACCCTCTAGCCCCTGCCAAGACGAAAATTGCGAGAAATTTCAATAGTAAAATAATTTTAAAAAAAATTATCACACCCCTCCGATAAGGGAAAAAATATATTAAAAGAATTATTATTAGATTAGCCTCCGTCATATATGTATTCTGGCTCTCCCCTGACGCAGAGCACCAAATTAAATTGTAACTCGTGTATACTTCATTAATTTATTCTTTAATAAATATATTCTAAAATTCATGACAGAAATATATGTACTAGTTACATCTGATACGGGTGAAGCATCTTTTCCGTTACGTTGGGTGAGATCGATGGATCTGAGGAAACGGTGAAGTACTTGTAAATTAACTTATTTGTTTTCATACATAGTAATTGGAGAAAGAGTGAGAATGCAAGCATGCATTAATATGCTTATTTTGGCCTTTACACAAACAGCTTGTAATTTAAGGCATAATGTCCGTTAGTGAAAAGTTCTGCCCATTGTTTGATTTGTATCAAAAATTCAGAAAATATTCTTTGTTCGTTTTGTTGAGATTCTTGGGGTGCCTTATTGTTGGGGTTTTATTTTCGTCTACTTCTTCTATATATTCTTAATATGTATGAACGACAATATCAAAGAGAATTTAAAATTTTGTATTACATAGTATTAATTGGAAATAAAACTTTACAAAAACACAAAGTCTTACTTTAGGCAACCTAAACTTTAGGCAGGGGTTAATTCTACAATTACTATAAATTCAAAATTGGGGTGGGGTTTTTTCTGAATTTTTTAAATAAATTCAGGGGCCTACTGTGCAATTATCGGAATACTATATATATCAGAAAACTATCTAAAATTTTCATTTTCATTTTTTCAGATTCCGATCGAAAACTGCTCCTCCCACCGGAAACCGCCATCATTCCACCGCTAACCACCACCGGACGCCGGGATCTCATTGGAATTCTACCAAAATCTCGCTCCGCCGTGCAAAACCCTTGCGGTTCTTCCTGTGACGCCTTGCCCTAGCTCTAGCGACGGAGTTTAGATCAATGCGACATTTGCCCTAGCTCCGGCGACAAAGACGCTCTGCAAATCGCTCCTCTGCTTCGAATGACACGACGATTGAAGGTGGTGGTGGAGGTGCCGCCTTCTCCTCTAGATTCGAACGACGATCGATGCTTCCGATTTTACCAATGACGATCTATGTTTCTGCAGGAAAAGTGAGAAGAAAACATTTTTGGCACGACGAGAATGCAAATCGATGGAGTGAGAAGGCAGATCGATGGCGGAGCTAGGGTTTCACCGACGGAGGCGAAGGCGGCGGAGATGAGCGACTAAGACAGAGAGAGAGGACTGTGTTGATATTCACACACTGGGTGAAGAGGATGACTCCCGCGTGCCATCATGCGCTGGCGAGGTGACGGTGGACGGCAGACGGAGGCGACGTCGGACAACGAGCTTCTAAGGTGGTTAAATTTCATGTTTTATTTTATTCAAAGACATTCTGGGGTTTATTAATTTTTTACTAAGTGCATAATCAATAAATGTTCTCTTGTGTAGTGGTTAGTATTATTGTTGTTGAGGAATGAGCTTTAGAGCTCGAATCTCACTTGTTACTTTTATTTTTGAAGAATTTATGTTCTTGATATACATGTTGGGGCTTAATATTATTTGACTGAGTATATGTTTATTAAGAGTCTTTGGTGTAGTGGTTATTGCTCTAGCCTTTGAGGTTGGAGATCTAGGTTCAAATCTCACCAAGTCCCCTTTTTTTGAAGATTTTTTATTCTTGAGGTACTATAGTTTTTTGTTGATGTTTGTAGTTTTTTTTGCTTATATTGATGTTTTTCATTATTCGGGTGAAGTTTAACGGGTATGAGTTGATGTTTTTGTATTTTTTTGGGTGATATGGATTGATATTTGTAGTTTTTGTTTCTCATATTGATGTTTTATATTTTTTGGCTGAGGTTTTGGTAATAAGAGTTGATGTTTGTAGCGTATTTTTCCTTATGTTGATGTTTTTCAATTTTCGGATGAGGTTCAGGTGTTAGGAGTTGATGTTTGTAGTTTTTTTTAAAACCGTTGATGTTTTATGATTTTCAGAGTGAATAATTTATACTCTTGAGGTACCGTGGCTTTTTTGTTGATGTTTTTAGTTTTTTTTCTCATGTCGATATTTTTCATTTTCTAGATGAGTTTTAGGTGATAGGGGTTGATGGTTGTAGCTTTTTTTGATGATATGATTGATTTTTTGTAGTGTTTTTTTCCTTATGTTGACGTTTTTAATTTTTTGTTAGTGCTTCAAATGTAAATTGTAGGTGCTTATTTTATAACTTGTGTGTTTTATGAAAATAAATTGGTGCTTTGAGTATAACTTGTAAGTGCTTCAATCGTTGCTTGTTAGGTATTGATGTTTGTACTTTTTTTGATGCTATGGTTGATTTTTTTGTAATGTTTTTTTCCTTATGTTGACATTTTTCATTTTTTGTTAGTGCTTCAAATGTAGGTTGTAAGTGCTTATTTTCTAACTTGTGTGTGTTATGAAAACAAATTGGTGCTTAGAGTACAACTTATAAGTGCTTCAATCGTTGCTTGTTAGGAGTTGATGTTTGTAGCTTTTTTGATGATATGGTTGATTTTTTGTAGTATTTTTTTTTCCTTACGTTGACATTTTTCATTTTTTGGTAGTGCTTCAAATATAGGTTGTAGGTGCTTATTTTATAACTTGTAAGTGTTTCAATCTTTTCTTGTAAGTGCTTCAATCGTTGCTTGTAAGTGCTTCAATTGTTGCTTGTTAGGAGTTGATGTTTGTAGCTTTTTATAGGATATGGTTGATTTTTTGTAGTGTTTTTTTCCTTACGTTGATGTTTTTCATTTTTTGTTAGTGCTTCAATGTAGGTTGTAGGTGCTTATTTTATAGCTTGTAAGTGCTTCAATCGTTGCTGGTTAGGAGTTGATGTTTGAATTTTAAAAAAATTGATATTTTAGCTTTGTTAATGTTTTTATGATTTTCAGTTGATTTTTTGTTGGTTGTAGTCAATGTTTTTTTTTCAAATTTTTTTTATTGATTTTATACATTTTTGTTGTTGTTTTATTTGAATTATTTATTTATTTATTGCTGCAGTTTTTTAGTTGGTGTTTTTCTATTTTCTGTTGAGGTTGATGCAGTTTTTTGCTGTAGTTTTCTATTGATTTTTTTGCATTAAATTTTTTTTTTGAATTTTTTTTGCAGGTGGCGGGAAAATGATGGGAAGAAATTGGACGAAAAAACCCCTGGAAAGTCACTGTAAAATATTAGAGATAGGTCCCTGTAAAAATATTAGAGAAAGGTCCATGGATCTAGAATATTGTTAGAATTGTAGTAAGGATTCTGCCTAAAGTTTAGGCTGCCCCGCAGGAGACCATCCCTTACAAAAATGTGTATGCGTATATTTGAAGTTAATTAATTGAATTAAAAAAAATGTATTCTTACCAACAAATTTGTGAATGTGTATACACTAGCATAAAAAAAGTGTTACTCTCTCCGTAACAATCGAATCTGCACACTTTTTGGTTAACTTTTCCAAGACACGTTTGGCCATAAATATCAACTAGTATATAGACACCAATATTGTCATATGAGATATTGTTGGATACCTTGCATGATGTATTTTCTAAATATCAAATTTTAATGCACTGTTAATATACGTAACTAAAGTTATCGTTGGTCAATCCAAATTATAAATAGGATATGGAAATTAAGGTGTTCGGATAAGTTTACGATGAAGTTGACTTATTTTAAATGGGTCTTCCTTTTATTAAGGTGAGTGTTTCATCGTCTTAGTTCGGACTGAATTAAAACTCGATTATTTCATGATATATTATGCTTGTTAATTTTAATTGTGTTATTTGAAATTTATTTTATGCATAATATATTATGCTAAGATCGTGATTATTCATGTTAATAATTTTATTTGAATGATATGAAAAGTGTGACGTGTATTTTATTGCACTTCACTTAATTATTGTGATATTATGTCTGTGACCGACTTGTGTTTTATCTTGTTGTGTCCAACTTGATTACGTGCTACATGAATGCTTGTGCGTGTTTCTCGGGGTCCTGACTCTATATGGTAGTTTGGTCAAAATTGATGGAGAATGGTAAAGTCGGCCATACAACTAGAACGACAACCAGTGAGTTTTGGTATGCTAGCATTACCTCCCGATATATTTATACGAGCTCGTAAGTGAACCTGTTAGTGGACAAGGCTGAGAGTATGGATTTCTTTATCGTGATTACCTACCTTAGGTCACGAGCTGAATGATCACCCGACTTATGGATTTACATGTGTGTGGTCAAAGTCGAAAGGATGTCATGATAGAAGTGCGTAATGGTATAGGTTTACAACTTTGGAGCTCTACTCAGTAGTGTAGAGGGGGGCATCAAAGACGGTTCTATTAGACCAATAAAGGCACTTTCATTGTGCTTTTTCTGGCCTTGCCATCTATCGCACGTCATTAGAAGGTGGTTACAAAACCGTCTTTAAAAGCGCCAATGAAGGCTGAAAAAAACTGCTTGCCGTAACCGCCTTTAAATATTTCTAATATCGGAAAGTTTGTTCTACCCTCATACCGTTGAATTATTTTCTGAGTTCGGAAATACATACTTTCCAAACTTTCACCCATTGCTACAATTTTTGTTAATGAAATATTGTTTACGAACTCGGAAATGTATTCGTGGTTATCCTTTCCGAGATCGGAAAATATAATCGTGACTGTGTAAAAATGAAATAAAGTTTCTGAGTCGGAAACCCGATATGGTCTTATGGTAATTGAATTGTTCTACCAAATATACCTGGCTCTAAGAAAGGCCTTAATCCACAGTAGCTAATATAACGTAATACACGATAGTATGTTGTGTGATGACGAAAATCTATAGATAGCACTAGCCTAGCAACAATCTATAGATAGGAATAGAAAACAGTAGGAATCTATTCTAATACTTCTAAGCTTTATTATTTATCTGATCATGTTATAGCATTAGTCGGATTCCTATGAGTCCCAAACTGATTTAGTATTAGATGCCTCACCAAATAATTCTTCGCACTATTGATTTCATCAGTGGTGTACGGCTTTGATTCCTTCATGAGAATCTGCCATTACCTAGTTAGTATAAAATACTAGAAAGAGTAGTTCTATTAATTGGTTCCCAAAAACAATTGTACGCACACCTTGTCAATTTGGATGTGGTCTTCATTGACCTCTTGAATGCACTCAACGACGTGTAACATGACGTAATAGTCGCACTCCCAAGTTTGCGCTTGTTTTTTGCACTGCTTAAAATAAAAACAAATTTCTTAATTACATTCTTATAATATTTAATTAAGTACTATAAACTGAATAAACAATGATCATAGCCCACCTTGACTTCGACCACCTCAAAATGATTTCTATTGTGCTCGCTACTGTCCTTCATTGCCAATTCCAAAATCTCAACAAATGCATCCAGAGGTTGGAAGTGCGGGGATCCATGCAATAAACCCAATTTTGGGCGGGAACAATCAAAATCAATCTCCAATGTTCCCTAAATAAAAAACAATTAAATTATGCAGGGAATGAGTGATTTGTGTAAACTTTTAGTAAAACAAACAACATAGTATTTATATAACCTTTCTATGTACGGTGCAATGAATAATTTCTTATCCTTCCGCCCTAGGCTCTTACGGTATAGTCGATCCTCTTTTGTTTTGTACAACCAATTTCTTGAATCGAAATTGGGCACATATATCCATTCAATTTCTTGCTTTGATTATGTGTAAAGAACATGTACCTATGAAATTTCATTTTGATTTAGGACCTACGAAGTTTTAATTAAGTATATGTAAATAAACTAGAATTTATAGAAATAACTCATAAGGCATAGATGAACATGATTCTTTGATTGACTTGCTCACAGATCCACAGATATTCAAAATCACTCCACATCGAAATTATATCCCGTTTGCATCCAAATACACTTTCATTCCCCAAGAATGAGTAAGTTGAGTTTCTATCATGCGGTTGAAGCCAATTAAACAGGACATTAACGAAGTGTGGTGATTGTCCAAAAACTTGTGCTCTTTCACTTGGTCCCCTGAGCTTCATGGTGGTTGTTTGGACCAATTTAGGTGGTGGTTTGACAGGTCTTGGTGTTGTTTTCACTAGTTTAAGTGATGCTTCCCGTGTTTCCTTCAAATGTTGATCTTGTATTCTCCGTCGGCACATGGCAACGGGGACTCCATCACCAACGGTTCCTCCAATGAAACCCTAGAAATACCCTCACCAATGGTACTGAGTGATGGTGTTTCATCAATTCATGCATAATTCTATTGGCTACGTGGAGTGGTTTACCATCTATGCCTTGGTCTATATACAGCTCACACGGTCGTGATTTCTACATTCCCACAAAACTATATATTAATATACAAATTACTCTAATTGTTAACAAAATATTTAACAAATACATTAAGTGTATACCTTTTTTCAATTGGTTGTAATGCAGTGTCCAAGTTGTCCGGTTTGAACAATTGCCGCTCGATTATTAGAGTTCTCACAATGTCTTCTCGATTTACCTCAATATCTCCAGGGGAGTGACATGATCCTCTAGATGGTGGTGTCCAATAGGGTGTCAGGTTATCTAAGTTATCCGAAAGAACAAGCCCTGTATGTTGGATCAACCTACAAATGAGGATGTCTTGCTGCTCAATTCGTTTGTGTTAAAGAATGGTTTTTTTCTGTATGATGTGGGCTCCTGAGGGTTCATCACCATCGTAGGACCTTACAATGCCGAAAGCCTGTTGTTGACTCATGAACGATCTCACTCCCCTAGCACGACCCGGGGGTCAGGTTTTTCAGTTGCTTTGCAAATGATGTCATGCCTATTAGTTGGAATGAAGTTCCCTTGCAATTGATCATTCTTCAATTTTTCATGAATATGGTAGAACGTAATTAATAATCTATGTTTACAAAAAAACATGTGTCAAATGATATATTCGCTATAATGTGTACTTACAATTCTCTCGACAATTAATTTTTCTTCAGGTTAGACATACTCTCTGTCTTTGTTTTATTGGCCCCTGAGGAATAGATCGTGCCTCTCAATGCCACCTGTGTTGATTGGTTTCACAGATTCCCTAGCCTCACATTCCGTCATCCCACCCTTTATTGCAATTTGGACATCTTCTTCAAATCATTGTTTCACAAGGTCCAATGCCGCCTTGGCATAACCCCTGTGGCTCAATCAGTGAGGAATTTTATTCTTCCCCTCCATTTGTCATTTTTCTTCTCTCTTGCCCTAAGTTAGGATGTTAGACTTAAATTATCACTATAGACACTAGTTAATCTAAACTAGTTAATAATTTCAAATGAATTGAGGTTTACTCACATTTTGATTATTCTCCAATGCTCTCCTCTTGTGGATCTCCCAAATATTGGGTTGAATGTGAGTGTAAGTTTTCCACGGGCGATCTCCCCTCTTATCACTAAAAATGTAGTCCCTAGACAGTGTGTATTTATGTTAACGCCAACTCTTGGATATCATCAACATAGCCTTACTTCTCAAATCCTCCATGTTCGGTGATTCGATATAAAATGGTCTCTGTGAAGATTTTGAACTCCATGGGGTCAATCACAGAGATGCATTGTCAATCAAGGACAACTTTAGAGGAAATAACAATTCACTAAATTCTACCTTGCATTCCATCCATAAAGTGGCTTTGTAATCATTGGGGACTTCATGTTGAGTATTGTATTTAATGTCCACCCTTGTTCTACCTACCTTTGCTACCCAACTAGACCATTTAGCACATTGGGTCGACACACAAATGTTAGACTTATTGAAAACCAACGGGGTTAACTCTTTCCTAGTCATTCTACGTTCTAAGGTTCTACAATGAATTCAGGGTATTCCTACTTCCTCGGATCCGTTATCCTCATCCTTATCCATGCCATCATTTGGTGTTGATGGATTTTCATTTCATGTTAGTGATAATTGATCACGAGTCCTTTTGCTAGACGCCACTTGTTATGCCACATTAACAAATGAACCATAAATTCACGTAGCCATTAACGAAGTAGCTTCATATCT
This sequence comes from Rubia yunnanensis, assembly GCA_037428765.1. NCBI lineage: Eukaryota > Viridiplantae > Streptophyta > Magnoliopsida > Gentianales > Rubiaceae > Rubia > Rubia yunnanensis. The sequence continues at coordinate 134,244,851 of CM075062.1, forward strand.
GAAACATTACTAAACAAATTTTAGATTAAAATAAAATATTGAATACATTTAGCCCACTAATATGAAATATATAATACATTTCACAAATAAACCCGCCATGTTTTTATTATATAACATAAAGCTAATACTTAAAAAGCCATACAATAAATACTAAAATCCTAATCAATTGAACAACATTAACATATGTAATTAAAATTTGAAATAATTCATGGAAACCCTTGGTTTTTAGGTCTCTATAAAGTGAACCCCAGATTTTCACGTCAAACAATGACTAACCTTCTCCTCAATCAAAGATTGTCATGATCATTCCCTTGTAGCTTCATGTACAAGCAATCTTTGATAAACCCTAGCTAGATGAAAACATTGAGTTCAGAAAATAGCATAATAGAGGGTTTATGTGAAAAAAATGATGAAACTGATAATGTACGAAACCGTACGGGCTTAATGGTCTGTGCGTCCGACCATCGGCCCAAAGCTTTACTACTTGAATATAGCTTCCTTTTTGGGCCGGCCCAAGGTGGAGTACTTTCTCCACAAGCAAACAAAATAGTAGCCCTACTTGCCTACCTATATAAATGCCAAAGGTAATCCTACACACTCAACTATTCATTCCTAATTACAATCTTATATATTGTTTGCTTACTTGACCGTCAGAGCCTCTTCCCCCCGGACAACTCCGGGGGCTTTCCTTTATAGGTTTCGACACAACAGATGGCGGCGCCTAGTGGCGTAGAAGCGGCGACAAATTAGGGCGCATCAAATTGGCACACCCAGTGGGACCCATCAGAGTCAGATCTATGCCATTTTACTATTTATGTCTGCCCCTATAGCAAGGTTATTGCATAGGTGTGAGCAATTGAAGGATAGAGGAATTTCAGCTGCCGAAGAAGAATTACAGTCCCCTTACCGAAGAAGAAAAGGGTGTGGGACCAATCATTGGGTCCTACTCCCTCAGGCACTGGTAACCAGCATATGGAGAGCGTCCAGGATCAAATCTTGGAAACAAGAGGACTGGAGGGCCGTTAGACGCAAGCCCTCATGCAGCCGAGTACTCTGGGGAGGACGAATATCAGTGTCGAGCCTTGGTTAGAGGGCATTACTGCCCTTATCACACAAAACCAGGCATGGCAGCCAGAGAGGATGGACTGCAATTCACAGAGGTCATGACTGATTCACAATTGGAGCCTACAGCAGGGGCCATTCAGAGGACGGGAGGCACGAACACCGCAATCCCCTCATCACAGTGGGACCTGGCACAACTGGCCCAGACTCTCAGATCTGTGGGGTATTAGGTGGAACCCCCAATGCTCTAGCAACAGATAGCTCAACAACAGGTGTGGGTCCCACCTTCAATCCCCCTGACGCTAAACTAAAGGATCCGGATGCAGGCTCCTCTAGGACCAACCCACCCATTGAATATGGGGGGGGTCAGAAATGGCCACATTCAACGATCCCTTCAAACTATTTCACTCAAACTGTGTCTAATTCAGTACCAACTTCTATCCCTAGTTTTGAAAGATTGACGATCCCTTATTTGATGCCCTGGAAAATGAGTAGATATTCACAGTTCGGAGCCTAAATACATTCATGGTCTCGGCCGGAGATGCCCCCATACAATCCCTATCACCCGGGGCATCAACAAATGCCATATAGTTTGGGTATTTAAGGATTATGGCCGGGGTGCATGGCTTCAAACTAGGGACTCATCAATGAAGCTTCCTCGCTAAATCGGTGGGGATATCTACAAATGGGGGGGAGTCAAGTGACTCTTTCACGAGAGAGATTGATAGACCAATCGGTCCTTCAGGCCAAGCTATAGCTGTAACACCCCCTAACCCAAACGCACACGTTGGGTCGGGTCTGGGCATGCTACCAAAAGTGCTAACAGTAATGTTTAGATAAATTTTATGCGGAAGCGATTTAGATAAATTCAAAAACCTAACTATACTATTACAGTAACAGCATTATTACAAATGTTAAATGGAAGTTTCACCTAACTGTTACAGAATCAAAAGTTCACTTTAAAACTCTTAGCAGTTTACCCAGGATCTTTATCAAACGAAGTAAAAACAACAAGAACTCTTCTCTTACTGTTCTTCTTCACCTGAAAAAGGGTTGTTTAACTAGGGTAAGCTCCTTTCTTAGTGAGGTTTCGTCGCCAGCATTTACCCAGTTGAGTTTTAGTGATCATAGGATAACAATTAACAATTAATAACTAGCCACGTATGTCCTAACATACAATAAAAAGGATACGGGTGGTTAATGCCGAGTTGCTGCCAAGTGCCTGTATGGTAACTGTGACTAACATACATAACATAACCCAGTCAGTGATGCCCGGAGGCTATCAGTTCAGAATTCACTTTTCCATTCACTTCGGTGTTCATTTACGAACTCGTATCAGTCAGGTGGTTATGCTAGCATACCAAACTCAATGTGTAGCCGGTCTAATCAGATGGTCCGGTCAGTACCGTTCCCCACCGACTTCGACCAAACTACAATCATGTCGGGGCACCCAAAATTCACAGACAGGTAATCAGGTAACATGTAATTCAAGTTTGACACAGCAAGATAAAGTACAAGCTGGTCATTAGAGCAGTATATGATTCAAGTTTGACACGGCAAGATAAAGTACAAGCCGGTCTTTCACAGAAAATATCAGAGCAGTTTAGGAGTTCAGTTTCACGATAATCTAGTATAGTATGATAAAATTCACACTTAATTCAACAGTAAGTAAATTCCATCATTTTAGTGTAACCGTCATATATCTCTCTCATGGCTAGAGTATCGAGTAAAAAGGTTCGAGTATCAGGGGTTTGAGTACAGGGGTTCGTGTACTTACAGTTCGAGTAATTGGGTAGGAGGTTCGAGCAAAGAACTCAAGTGGAGAAGGTTCTAGTGGTATGGGTATCAGGTGGTACTGGTTCGAGTGATAAATGGTATCAGTTTGAGTTGTGAGGTTCAGTTGTAGAGATTCTAAAGGTACGGCTTCAGTTGGTGAGGTTCGAGAGGTAAGGTTCTAGTGGCACTAGTTCGAGGGGTACAATTCGAGAGGTAAAGGTTTTGGTGATATTAGTTCGAGAGGTACAGTTTTGAGAGGTGAGTTCTGGAGGGACAGTTCGGGTGGTACAGTTCGAGGGATACAATTTTGAGGGTACATTCTGGGAGGTACTGTTCGAGAGGTAATTGTTCGAGAGAAGGTTTCGAGAGGTAAGTTTTCAGGGTACTAGTTCGAGGAGTAAAGATTTCAGGGTACTAGTTCGAGGGGTAAAGGTTTCAGGATACTAGTTTGAGGGGTAAAGGTTTCAGGGACACATGTTCGAGGGGTAAAGGTTTCAGGGAACTAGTTTGAGGGGTAAAGGCTTTAGGGACACATATTCGAGGGGTAAAGGTTTCAGGGAACTAGTTCGAGGGGTAAAGGCTTCAGGCACACATATTCAAGGTGTAAAAGTTTCAGGGAACTAATTCTAGGGGTAAAGGCTTCAAGGACACATATTCAAGGGGTAAAGGTTTCAGGGAACTAGTTCGAGGGGTAAAGGTTTCAGGGAACTAGTTCGAGGGGTAAAGGTTTCAGGGAACTAGTTCGAGGGGTAAAGGCTTCAGGGACACATATTCAAGGGGTAAAGGTTTCAGGGAACTAGTTCGAGGGGTAAAGGTTTCAGGGAACTAGTTCTAGGGGTAAAGGCTTCAGGGACACATATTCAAGGGGCAAAGGTTTCAGGAAATTAGTTCGAGGTGTAAAGGTTTCAGGGAATTAGTTCGAGGTGTAAAGGTTTCAATAGGGATTCGAGAGGTGGGATTTTCAGTAGGGTTTGAGAGGTAGAGTTGTGGCAGGGGTTCGAGAGGTAGAGTTGTGGCAGGGGTTCTAGAGGTAGAGTTGTGACAGGGGTTCGAGAAGTATAGTTGTGGCAGGGGTTCGAGAGGTAGAGTTGTGGCAGGGGTTCGAGAGGTAGAGTAGTGGTAGGGGTTCGAGAGGTAGAGTTTTGGAAGGGGGTTCGAGAGGTAGTATTTTGGTAGGGGTTCGAGAGATAGAGCTTCAACACGGGGTCGAGAGGTGATGTTTCAGCAGGGTTTCGAGAGGTAGAGTTTTGCAGCAGGGGTTCAAGAGGTGGAGAGTTTAGCTCGAGAGAGTCAGGAATCGATGGCCTTATATATATATACATATATGTGTGTGTGTAAACATAAACTCAGATTTTACTAAATTTGTGCTAGGGCGATGCAACACTCACCTTGGTTAGACTTGGGCTTGGGCAACTTCCGTCTCCTACTTTACCACTATTCACCACTGTTCTTTGGTAAGAATTTTGTTTGCTGCGTGAGAGGGTAAGAGTTGGGAATCTAATATTTATACTAGATAAAACATAGGTTTTGACACCTACTCAACCTAAAATTTTATCCTGTAAACCTCAAGCCTACTTGCCCAAAATTACTTTGGACAAACTCCTTCACGCCCATTCATTCCCTTCCCGGTAATACCACTTGCTCCAAAAAAAGTTACTTTGGATAATTTTTCACATCCGTTGTCAGCTTTTCTTCATGGTAATTTTCTTTCATTTAATTATTCCTTTGCTCATTTATTTTCTTATTATTACTATTGTCATATACTATACATATATGTATGTATAATTATGTATACTTTCTTCTTGGTAATTTCTCTTAATTATTTATTTATTTACTTATTGTTGTTTGTATTAGTATTATTATATATACATATATATATATATATATATATTTCGTAAAATTAAAGGAAAGATTGGAATATTTGATAAAATTTAATTATTACATGTTCTCTAATTCCTATTTCGGTAGGGGTTTTTACACTATCCCACCCTTAATGAATTTCGTCCCCAAAATTTCCATTTATGGCAAAAAACTCCGAGTAATTATCCTTCATTTCAGCTTCCAACTCCCAAGTTGCTTCTTCGACCTTTTGATTTCCCCATAACACCAAGACCATAGGAATCTCCCTAGTTCGTAAGGTTTTGATTTTTCGATCCAATATTTTCACGGGATTTTCCTTGTACATTTCCCCGATGTATAGGACAACCAGTCTTTCCAAGGAGTATTTAATGTTGATCGGTAGGAAATGAGCCAACTTGGTCAACCTATCAACCACCACCCATATTGTGTCAATATTTTTCGGTGTGTGGGGTAATCTTGTCACAAAGTCCATCGTGATGTGATCCCATTTCCATTCGGGAATCTCCAATGGTTGTAACAACCCCGATGGCTTCTGATGCTCGGCCTTGACATGCTGGCACACTAAACAATGTGCTACATACCGATGTTTCAGGTCTCGGTACATTTTGGTCCCCCCTGGGTGTACCGTATACTTGGATCGGTGAGCTTCTTCTAACACTCTTTGGGTGATTGCTGAATTTTGGGGTAGACACAACCTACCTCTACAGGTCAGTATTCCTTCACGGTTCACTTCAAAGTCCGGTAACTTCCCTTCAGCGATAAGATTTTTCTTCTTCACCAATGATTCATCCGAATCTTGAGCCTTCTTAATCTCTGTGTGTAAAACCGTTTGTACCCTTAGCTTGGAAAATACAAGTCTATCAGGTTTAGTCTTTCATTCCCAATTCTCTACCTGTGATAACAACTCTGTCTCCTTTATCCAGATATGCACCAAATTCACCTTCCGGATTAGTGCGTCTGCCACCACATTTTCCTTGCCAGGATGATAATTGATCACACAGTCATAATCTCCCCAAAACTCCATCCACCGTCGTTGGCGTATATTCAGGGCCTTTTGGGAAAATAGGTACTTTGGGTTCTTATGATCTGACATTACTTCAAATGTGACTCCATATAAGTAATTTCGCCACTTCTTTAAAGCAAACACCACTGTCGTTAGTTCTAGGTTATGGGTGGGGTAATTCTTTTCATAAAGTTTCAACTTCCGAGATGCATAAGCAATCACGTGGCCCTTTTGCATCAATACGCACCCTAGACCATCTCCTGAAGCATTAGTATATACTATGAATCCATCATTTCCCTCAGGTAGGGAAAGGATTGGGGCAGTGGTCAGACGCTTCTTCAATTCTTGAAAATTGGATTCAGTCTTCTCATTCCATTCGTACTTAACTCCTTTCTGAGTTAAGAAGAATAAAGGGGATGCTAGCTTAGAGAAGTCTTAAACGAAACACCGATAATATCCTGCCAGTCCAAGAAAGCTTCGCACTTCCGTACTATTATTCGGCACCCTCCAGTTTAGAATTGTCTCAACTTTAGAGGGGTCCACAAATATTTCTTCCCTACTAATCACGTGCCCCAAAAAGTTCACTTGGCTTAGCCAAAATTCACATTTTCTAAACTTGGTGTACACCTTGTGCTCCTTCAGCAGTTGTAATACCTTCCTTAGATGTTCTTCATTCTTCTGCTGAGATTTGGAATAGACTAGGATGTCATCAATGAAGATGATAACAAACTCGTCTAGGTATGGCCGAAATACTCGATGCATGAGGTCCATAAACGCCACTGGTGCATTGGTTACTCCAAATGGCATTACCAGGAACACGTAATGACCATATCGATTATTGAAAGCTATCTTGGGTATGTCCTCCCTCTTCACTCGTAACTGGTAGTACCCTTGTCGCAAATCCAGTTTGGAAAATACAACTGCCACTTGGAGTTGATCAAACAACTCCTCAATAATGGGAAGAGGGTATTTATTCTGAATTGTCACATTGTTTATGGCTCAATAATCGATACACATCCGAAGAGAGCCATCCTTCTTCTTAACAAACAATACCGGGGCTCCCCAAGGAGAGGTACTTGATTGAACCAATCCTCGAGCTAATAAGTCTTCGAGTTGTAGCTTCAACTCATGTAGATCTAGTGGCGCCATACGATAAGGGGTTCGAAAAATAGGTGCAGCTCCTGGTACTAGATCAATAGTAAATTCAGTCTCCCTTTCAGGAGGTAAACTTACTAGTTCCTCTGGAAATACCTCAGGAAAGTCTTGGACCACAGTTATATCTTCTCCCTTTAACTGGTCCACTGGCTTATTCAAAATATAAGCCAATATTATAGTTTCTCCCTTATAAATAATTCATCGAGCTTTGACTCCCGCCACAAGCAATGAGGAGGATCTCTTCCTTCCCACATCTACTTTAATCGAAAGTTCCCCGGGTCGACACAGCGTAACTTCCTTCGTATGACAATTTAACTGGGCATAATTTTTAGCAAGCCAATCCATGCCAAGTATCACCTCATATCCCTTTAAAGGTAAAGCAATTAAGTCTATGGGAAATTCCCAACGTCCAACATTCACCTCATAGTTTCTACATACACGTCCAGTTAGGATTTTAATATTATTTGTGGGAGTGCTAACTTCCAATTTATAGGCTAAGTCCTCTATTTTCTCTTCCATATTCTCAAGAAAGGAGTAACTAGAAAAAGAATGAGAAGCACTAGGATCAATCAAAACTTTAGCTATTTTACCCAGGATAGGAAGGGTACCTTCAATGACCTCAGTCAAAACTGGGGCTTCACTATCTTCCATCACGTATACACGAGCTTGAACATTTGGTTGACTGCCCCTACTTGCTCCTCCCTTCTGAACAGTTTTAGCGACTGATGTCTGGGATCCCATGGTTTAAGACAAGCGACTCGGCTGAGCTTGCGAGCATTCGGATATTCTATGTTCAGCATTTCCACACCGTAGACACTTGTTTGCCCTCTTCCAGCAATCCTTCTTGTCATGGCCTCCCTCTCCACAGTACGTGCAACGCACCTGAGTCGTCCCTCTTGAGGCAATGCTCATGCTTCTTGAAGTGGTTGAGGGTCGGGATGTGTTCCCCTAGGGACTTTGTTTTGCTCAAAGTTTACTCCCCATGGGCTGGGGATGTATAGGGATTGGGACTTCACATTTGTCCTTCTCCACTGGTGCATAGCTTATAAGGCATTCTTGGTTTCCTCCACTCTGCAAGCATATTTGATGGCTGCAGCATAACTGTTCTGATAGGTCGGGGCTCGGGCATCCTTCAATTCCAGCCTTAACCCTTGGATAAATCTCCTCTTGTATTCCTCGTCAGTCGAGACCATCTTCTCTGCAAATTTAGAGAGTCGAGAAAACTTTGCCTCATACTCTATTACACTCATCAGTCCTTGTTTCAAGTTTATGAACTCCACTTCTTTTCTTTCAATAACTAGAGGTGGAATGAACTTATTCTTAAACTTATTTTTTGAAATTCTCCCAGGTCCTGGAAGTTTCCTCCATGTCCCACTTCCTTTGTATTATGTTCCACCAGTCCAGTGCGGCGCCTTCTAATTGGAATATAGCGAAATTCACCTTCTGTCCATCCGCATATCCCAAGGCTTAGAAGGTTCGAGCCATTGTTTCTATCCAATTTTTGGCGAATTCATCATTTGGGCCGCCGTTGAACTTGGGTGAATGAAACTTCTGGAATCGTTCTAAGGCTGCGTCCTCCGTCTCTGGTCTATGACTTCAATCCCCGAACAGAGATTGAGCTCGATTATCTCTCTCTATCATGCGGCTCAAAATTTCAATAACTTGACTTGCGAATAATTCCATCCCAGCGGTTGGGGTTTCTGTCCTGCTGGTGAGTTTGAACTTTCTCCTTGTTCCCTTTCCATTGCCCTATACTCAATAAGTTAGTTTCATGGATTAAACCAATCCTTATTTAGTTACCTAACAAAAACAATATAATTCACAAAATATTTTTATATCATCACAAAACTTTTACAGTAGTTGTAGCTTCATTATAAGATATTTGCGATAAGTTTTATAGTCCTCTAGCGTCATCTTTCGATGTCAAAAATTGGGAGTTGCTTCTTGTTCTAATACTTATTCTAAAAATAGTTAGTATCTTAGCTGTAAGTTTCCCCCCAAAAGTCTGCTTCCAAATCTAATCGACCCTCGAATCCTTGGTGGAGTCACCTCCTTCTTCTTGCTCAGCTCCAGGGTACGGTCTATTAAATCATCCCGCAATGTGACGAGAGCTTGCTCAATCGTGCCTCGGGTCTCTCTTATATGCCTCAAACGTGATTCGGTTGGTTGTTGATGATAGGCAATCAGACCTCCATGTATTTTTTGGGCATTTACCAGGGCTAAGTCTACTTGTTGAAAGACCTCTTGTCGCTCTGCATCCCATTGTCCAAGCTCCTTACTTCTTTGATTCCTCAGTTGGTTGTTTTTTATGACCGCCGTATTCGCCCTTGTCTCTTCTGTGTTAGCACACATATATTGTTCCCACATTGCATATCTCGTTAACTGTTCTTAGGTCTTGAGGCTAAGGACCCTGCCCATTAATTCTGCCCATTCCATGATTAAAGCATGCACAATCCAATTTGGGTAAGCATGAGTTTCTACCCATTGAGGATTGTTTATTATTTCTGTCCAAGGAAGAAACATCTCTGGGAATGCTCCGTAATGTCTTTTCACCTCAATAATTTCTTGAAAGGAATTTCTCGCAATCTCTACGTTATTGTCCATCTATTGACATAACAAAACTTATTATCTTGACAGTTTATACACAACTAACCCCCCTTACTTTATTCACAGTTCATTTAGTTTCCTCTAGAGTCTTTTATTAAGGTAAGTATGAGTTTGCCTTTACTTAGTTTGAGAATGCTCTGATACCACATCTGTAACACCCCCTAACCTAAACACAAGTGTCGAATCGGGTCTGGGCATGCTACCGAAAATGCTAACAGTAATGAGCATATAAATTTTATGCGGAAGCGATTTAGATAAATTCAAAAACCTAAATTTACTATTACAGTAACAATATTAGTACAAATGTTAAATCGAAGTTTCACCTAACTATTACAGAATCAAAAGTTCACTTTAAAAATCTTAGCAGTTTACCCAGGATCTTTATCAAACGAAGTAAAGACAACAATCACTCTTCTCTTACTGTTCTTCTTCACCTAAAAAAGGATTGTTTAACTAGGGTAACCTCCTTTCTTAGTGAGGTTTTATCGCCACTATTTACCCAGTTGAGTTTTAATGATCACATGATAACAATTAACAATTAACAACTAGCCACGTATGTCCTAGCATACAATAAAAGGATACAGGTGGTTAATGCCGAGTTGCTGCCAAGTGCCTATATGGCAACTGTGACTAACTCACTCAGTGATACCCGAAGGCTATCAGTTCAGAATTCACTTTCCCATTCACGCCGGTATTCAGTTGCGAGCTCGTATCAGTCAGGTGGTTATGCTAACATACCAAACTCCACGCGTAGCCGGTCTAATCGGACGATCTGGTCAGTATCGTTCCCCACCGTCTTCGACCAAACTACAATCGCGTCAAGACCCCCAAAATTCACAGACGGTTAATCAGGTAGCAGGTAATTCAAGTTTGACATGACAAGATAAAGTACAAGCCGGTCATTAGAGCAGTATATAATTCAAGTTTTACACTGCAAGATACAAGCCAGTCTTTCACAGAAAATATCAGAGCAGTTCAGGAGTTCAGTTTCACGATAATCTAGTATGATAAAAGACACACTTAATTCAACCGTCAGTAAATTCCATCATTTGAGTGTAACCTTCATATCTCTCTCTCATGGCTAGAGTATCGAGTAAAAAGGTTCGAGTATCAGGGATTCGAGTACTTACAGTTCGAGTAGTTGGGTAGGAGGTTTAAGCAAAGAACTCAAGTGGAGAATGTTCTAGTGGTATGGGTATCAGGTGGTACCAGTTCGAGTGGTAAATGGTATCAGTTCGAGTTGTGAGGTTTAGTTGGAGAGATTCTAAAGGTACGGGTTCAGTTGGTGAGGTTCGAGAGGTAAGGTTCTAGTGGCACTAATTCGAAGGGTAAGGTTTGAGGGGTACAATTCGAGAGGTGAGTTCAAGAGGGATAGTTTGGGTGGTACAGTTCAAGGGATATAATTTCGAGGGTACGGTTTAGGAGGTACAGTTCGAGAGGTAATGGTTCAGGAGAAGGTTTCGAGAGGTAAGGGTTCATGGTACTAGTTCGAGGAGTAAAGGTTTCATGGTACTAGTTTAAGGGGGTAAAGGTTTTCGGGAGAAGGTTTCGAGAGGTAAGGTTTCAGGGTACTAGTTCGAGGAGTAAAGGTTTCAGGGTACTAGTTCGAGGAGTAAAGGTTTTGGGGTACTAGTTCGAGGAGTAAAGGTTTCAGGGTACTAGTTTGAGGGGTAAAGGTTTCAGGGTACTAGTTCGAGGGGTAAAGGTTTCAGGGACACATGTTCGAGGGGTAAAGGTTTCAGGGAACTAGTTCGAGGGGTAAAAGCTTCAGAGACACATATTTGAGGGGTAAAGGTTTCAAGGAACTAGTTCGAGAGGTAAAGGCTTCAGGCACACATATTCGAGGGGTAAAGGCTTCAAAGACACATATTCGAGGGGTAAAGGTTTCAGGGAACTAGTTCGAGGGGTAAAGCTTCAGGGACATATTCGAGGGGTAAAGGTTTCATGGAATTAGTTCAAGGTGTAAAAGTTTCAGTAGGGATTCGAGATGTGGGATTTTCAGTAGGGTTCGAGAGGTAGAATTGTGGCAGGGGTTCGAGAGGTCGAGTTTTGGCGGGGGTTCGAGAGGTAGTATTTTAGTGGGTGGTTCAAGAGATAGAGCTTTAACAGGGGTTCGAGAGGTGATGTTTCAGCAGAGGTTCGAGAGGTAGAGTTTTGAAGCAGGGGTTCGAGAGGTGGAGAGTTTAGCTCGAGAGATTCAGGTTCTGATGGCATTATATATATATATGTGTGTGTGTGTGTGTGTGTGTGTGTGTGTGTAAATATAAACTCAGATTTTACTAAACCCATGCTAGGGCGATGCAATACTCACCTTGGTTAGACTTGGGCTTGGGCAACTTCCGTTTCCTACTATACCACTATTCACCACTGTTCTTTAGTAAGAATTTTGTTTGCTGCGTGAGAGGGTAAGAGTTAGGAATCTAATATTTATACTAGATAAAACATAGGTTCTAACACCTACTCAACCTAAAATTTTATCCTGTAAACCTCAAGCCTACTTGCCCAAAATTACTTTGGACAAACTCCTTCACGTCCGCCGTTCATTCCCTTCCTGGTAATACCACTTGCTCCAAAAAAAATACTTTGGATAATTTTTCACATCCGTTGCTAGCTTTTCTTCATGGTAATTTTCTTACATTTAATTATTCCTTTGCTCATTTATTTTCTTATTATTACTATTGTCATATACTATACATATATGTAAGTATAATTATGTATATTTTCTTCTTGGTAATTTCTCTTACTTATTTATTTATTTACTTATTGTTGTTTGTATTAATATTATTATATATACATATATATATATATATTTGGAAAATTAAAGGAAAGATTGGAATATTTGATAAAATTTAATTATTACATGTTCTCTAATTCCTATTTCGGTAGGGGTTTTTACAACAGCCTCTCCCTTCATCCCCACCATAATAGCCATCTGATGGCCAAGCGATGTTAAACCTCCTGAAGGGCTTCCCATATACAGTGGAGACTCGGACCCCCAGGAATTCATCCAGACCTTCCTCAGTCATATGAACTCAAGAGACTTTGATGAACAACTAACGTGTAAACTGGTCGGAAACTACCTTCGGGGAAAAGCCCAAAAATGATTCAACAAGATGGCCAAATGATCTTTCCATTCTTATAAGGACTTCAACAGGACCTTGCTAGGTGAATTCTTTCAGAAGAAGAGGTTTACCAAGACCTTGGTATAAATTTACTAGGTTAAGCAAAAGCAAGGTGAGTCGACCCAGGCATATTATCATAGATATGTGAACGAGAGCCTCAGTGTGATCAACTGTACTGAGGATGGAGTAATCTTGGAATATATGAACGGGATGTCTGATATTAACTTATACAAGAAACTGGTCTCAAAAAGGAAGAAACCATGCATCAGCTACAAGAGATCGTGGAACAATACTCCAAGATTGAAGAGGCCACAAAAGGAAAAGAGAGGGGGATAGAGGTGGAAAAAAAGGCCCCAATCACCCTGATAAATCTAGAAGATCGGAGGCCTAAAAAAAGAGCTTTGGAAGCTATGTCCCCCTGACTAAGTCTGTGACAGAAATATATTCCATCCATAAAGGCATGTTCCGAAGACCACCCTCAGGAAAGGATTTCCCCAAAAAGGACTCACCTAAGTACTATGACTTCCATCCAGAATGGGGTCATGACTTAAATAAGTGCCGCCACCTAAAGGCATATATAGAAAGATGCGCTAAAGAAGGGTCACTCTTGGATTTTGTCAAAGGATAAAAGAGAGGAGCCTTTTCGAAGCGCAATAAAAGCTATTGGAAGGGTAGAAGAAAGGGAGGAAATCGAGGGGCCAAAGAATAGCAAGGAAATGAGGCCAAACAGGTAGGAAATAGGGTAAGGGAGAATGACGGACCCGAGGTCGAAGAAAGGGCGGATTGAAACCAAAGAGATGGGTCGAATAGGGTAATTAACTTCATCAATGGTATAGTAGGTGACCAGCTATCGAACACCATCATTAAGGCACAATCTCGGTACATGCCTCCTGGAGAGCCCAGTCAAAAGTGGTTTTAACTAGAAGAAGCGATCACTTTCTCAGGATCAGACCCGGTGCCTAGCCAAACTCCATGCGGATCCAATGGGCATACATGCGACAATTGGGGATTTCTGTGTTAAAAGGGTGTTTGTCGACGACGGGAGCACAGTAGAAGTTATGTTTGCCTATTGCTTTGATCAGCTAGGGATCGGCTGTGAAAGTTTGGAAAGAACAACCTCCTCCCTCTCCAGCTTTACTGGGAAAATGGTTTTGCCTTTAGGGGTTGTAAATCTTCTAATTAAAGTGGCAGATAGAGAAAAGGAGGTCACAATTGATTGTAGCTTTGTAGTAATCAATGCGCTATCCCCCTATAACGTGATATTGGGAAGACCTTGGATGTGCCAAGCCCGAGCCGTGTGGTCCCCCTATTATCTGACAATGAAATTCCCCACAAAGAAGGGAGTAGCAGTCATAAGGGGGGATCAGCCAGCAGCCAGAAGTTGTTTAGCCATTGCGCTAAAAGAGGCTAAGAGGGAAGAAAGGGTGACTTTGATCAATGGGGAGATCAAACCCACAAATACGGAGCCAATGGTCGTTCAGGAAAAAGGAACAGTACTGATGGGAAAAAGGACACCCCCTCTATAAAAAGAGAGCTGAAGGACTTGTTGGATAACTATGTCGATGTGTTTTCTGGGGACACCTTTGACCTAAAAGGGTTTCAAAGAAATTGATGGTTCACAGACTAAATGTGGATCCTTCTCGAAAGCCGATAAAATAGAATATAATATTATATGTCCCCAAAAGAACGGAGGCCATAAAAGAAGAGGTCCAAAAGTTACTTAAAGCTAAAGTGATCGAAGAGGTGTTATATCCCGAATGGATAGCGAATCTGGTGATGGTTCCCAAGCACGATGGGACTTGGAGCATGTGCATTGATTTTATAGACCTTAACAAATGTTTCCTAAAAGACAGCTATCCCTTACCCTTCATTGACGTACTGGTAGAAACCATTGTTGGATATGAGGTTTTGGCATTTTTTGATGCCCACAAAGGCTATATCATCATATACCCATGGCCAAAGAGGATAAGTAAAAGATGTCTTTCATAACAGACGTAGGTACATTTTGCTATATTAGATGCCATTCGGCTTGAAGAATGCTGGAGCCACCTATCAGAGATTGGTCGATAAGCTATTTCAAAGGCAAATAGGAAGAAATGTTGAAATATACGTAAATGTTATGGTGGTGAAAAGTAGAAGCTTTGACCAGTTCCTTTTGGACCTCAAGGAAACATTCCCGACACTTCGAAAATCCAACCTAAAGCTAAACCCAACGAAGTGTGTAATCGGGGTAGGCACAGGAAAATTCCTCGGAATTATGGTCTCAGAAAGGGGTATTGATGTTAACCCTAAAAAATTGAAACTTTACTACAGATGAAGATCCCCCGATCAATGAAGGATGTCCAAAGATTAATAGGGTCCCTCAAGGCCCTTAGCCGATTCCTTTTGAAGGGGGCGGAAAAACACTTGCCGTTCTTCAATGTCCTTTGGAAGGCTAAGAAATTTGAATGGACAGCAGATTCTGACAAAGCCTTCCGGGAGTTGAAGGACCACTTACAAAGTTTACCCACCCTAATGAAGCCATACAAAGGGGAGGATCTGTATTTATACATCTTAGCTTCCCCTTTAGCCATCAGTGCAGTTCTGATAAAAGAAAGGGACAGATCCCAACACCCTGTCTACTTCGTTAGTAGAGTTTTGCATGGTCCAGAAACTAGATACGCTACCCTCGAAAAGCTTATATTGGCCCTCGTTCATGCTGCAAAGCATATTCGGCCGTACTTCTAAAGTCATAGGATAATCTTTCTCATGAGTTATCCAATAAGACAAGTACTTCTCAAGCCAGAGGCCTCGGGGTGAATGATTAAGTGGGCCATCAAACTGGGTAAGCATGACATTCAGTTCTACCCAAGAACAGCCATCAAGGGCCAAGCTTTTAGTGGACTTCATTGTAGAAACTACTGAACCAATCGTGATACATGAAGAGAAAGAACCTGAAGAGGCCTGACAGTTGTATGTGGATGGCTCGTCACATTCCGGAGATTGTGGGGCTGGCATCTTGCTAACAAGCCCTAGAAGAAAGGCTACCCCTATGCCTTGCACTTTGACTTCAAGGCCACAAATAACGAAGCAGAATATGAAGCCCTGATCACAGGCCTTTGAATAGCCAAGGACTTGGGCGTTCGAAGTTTGGACACATTCAGCGATTCCCAGATCGTGGACCTTCAAGTCAAGAGGGAATATGAGGCTAGAGAAGGGACCTTATGCGTAATCTAGAAGTGATGAAACCCTTTCTCGGATATTTCCACCATTATACCTTCAAGCTAGTCCCTCGAGAGAAAAATCATAAGGCCGAAACTCTAAGCAAGTTGGCTTCATCCAATCTGGACTTGCAATCTCAAGAGTCCCTGATGGTGGAGAGGCTGAGTAAACCAAGCTTTGATGAAAAGGCACGGTAATGATGGTAGAAGAGCAAGGTTCATGGATAACACCTATCATTGGATAGCTTCGAGATGGTACCCTCCCAGAAGATACTATCGAAGCCAGGAAGATTAGGCTTAAAGCACCTAAATACGTAATTCACGAGGATGTTCTATATCGTCGAGGACACATGTTGTCGCTCCTTCGGTGCGTAGTCCCCTCAAGGCTGAATATCTAATTTGTGAGGCTCACGAAGGGGCCTACAAAAGTCACCAGGGGGGGCGCTTGATAGCAAAGAAGATCCTTTAGGTAGCATATTATTAGCCCAAGATGTTTGACAAAGTCCATAAACTCATCCAGGTATATCACCAATGCCAAAGACATGTGCCAATCACCCACATCCCCCAAGAAGAGATGCTGAACATCAGAAGCTCTTGGCCATTTAACAAATGGGGGATCAACTTGGTGGGTCCCACCCCTGGACACTTTCGATACCTGATTGTGGCCATTGACTACTTCACAAAGTGGGTTGAGACTTAAGGCTTAACGGGTGTACAGGGAAAGTCGATGATCAGTTCTTTATGGAAAAATATCACATGTCATTTCGGAATCCCCCGAACGATTATAACCGACAATGGTGCTCAATTTTTTAATGACCCATTCAAGAGCTGGTGTAAGGAGTTCAAAATTCACCAAAAGGTTACCAGAGTTTACCACCCGCAAGAAAATGGGCAGGCAGAGGTCACAAATCGCACCATTGTTAATGGTATCCATTCAAGGCTCGAAGGGGAAGGAGGAAGTTGGATCGATGAGCTGCTAAGTGTGCATTGGTCATTTCGAACAACGGAGTCGTTTGCCACGGGCAAAACCCCCTACGGGCTAGTGTACGGTTCGGAGGCAGTTATCCCAATGGAAGTGAGACTTCCAACCTTTCAAAGGACTTCCATAAACAATGAGTGCTAAGAAGTTAATGATGATTAGCGTCGATTCGATCTGGACCTCCTCAAAGGGAAAAGAGATAAAGCATCCCTTGACGATGCCAAGATCAAAGAGAGGGTTAAGCGGTACCATGATCGAAGGGTCTGAAAGGTTCAGTTCTCTCTAGGAGATCTCGTGATGATAAAAAATGAGAAAAGTCGAAAGGAGCCAGAGGGGAAGCTATCAGCTAACTGGGAAAGACCCTATCAGATTGTGGAAGTTGGCCCTGCAGCCAGCTATGTACTCGAAACCCCCCAAGGTGAGGTAATTTCACGCAGATGGAACATCTCAAACCTTAGAATATATTATGCCCAAAAATCCTAGACGACTTGGTGAGGTTGGCAAATAGCCCACCCCAAAGTAGCTATGGGTCGAACGATGTCCTTGATCAGCTAGCGCTTTAAGTTTGTAGGATTCTTTGTATCTTTGAGCTCCCTTTTTATATGAAACTGTATTCTTTATAATTGATCTTTCAAGAAATTTAGAATGAATTTCCTAGAAACACAGTCATAGGTGTTCGGAGGGTCCGAACTGCCCACCAAAGACCTTAGGGATGCGGATCCCTTAAACGTAATTGAAATAGGTCTCCTCGAATGTCTTTTGGGCATGTTCCCCATGGACGTTCGAAGATCGCCTTAGGGGAGGTAATTGCCCCAGCTAACCATTCGAAAAGGGTCTGAACTGCCCATCGAAGGCCCTGGGGACACTGTCCCCATAGGCCAACAATTCGAAAGGGTCCGAACTACTCACCGAAGGCCTTAGGGACACATATCCCTGAAATGTATCTCCTCGAATATCCTTCTGGCATGTTCCTTATGTACATTCAGAGTTCTTCTTAGGGGCACTAATCCCAGCGGCTAACAATTTGGAAAGGGTCCGAACTGCCCACTGAAGGCCTTAGGGACACTAGCCCCATAGGCCAACAACTCGGAAGGGTCAAAACTTCCCACCGAAGGCCTTAGGGACAAAGATCCCTGAAACGTATCTCCTCGAGTTTCCTTCAGGCATGTTCCCCTCAGAAGTTTGGAAATCTCCTAAGGGGCGCTAATCCCTCGGCTAACAATTTGGAAAGTGTCTGAACTACCCACTGAAGGCCCTATGGACACTGGCCCCATAGGCCAACAATTTAGAAGGGTCCAAACTACCCACTGAAGGTCATAGGGACATAGATCCCTGAAACATATCTCCTCGAATGTCCTTCAGTCATGTTCCCTTCGGACATTCGAAGATCGCCTTAGGGGAGCTAATCCCTCCGGCTAAAAATTTAGAAAGGGTCCGAACTGTCCACCGAAGACCTTAGGGACACAGATCCCTTATACATATTTGAAATAAACAATCACTTAAGGCTCAGGCCTGGAAAAATACACAAAGAGTCAGCAAAGCCTGTTTGATCGTAAATTGCTTTAAAAAAGGTCAGAGAAACAAGTTAAAGAAGTTTAGCTGGAGGGCAATGGCCCTACCTAAAAAGGAAAAATTCTCTGACAATAGAGAAAAGAGAACGTATTATTATTAGGTCAACATGGGTATTTTAAAGTTACATAGAAATTAATTGCATATATTTCACAAAATGAGAACCTTCAGATTTAACGTTGGGGTCTCCTAACTAAATGTTCTTATTCTTCGTCGTCGAAAGACCGTGGTCGACTTCAACTAGCCGAAGATGTACAGCCTCTTCCTTGGCCAGCGGAAGGGTGGCTACGAGTTGTGTTAGCTCTTTGAGCTGAAGTCACAGGAGGGGGGCTTCACCTAATCTAGAAGCCTCGATTCTCCTAGGGGCAGTACGGGAACTCAAAGCTCCTGCCCTTGCTTCCTGCACTCTGTCCAGCCACCTCCTAGCCTCTTCATATGCTTCGCGGTACTTAGGGTTCTGAGTAATATGTTTTTGCTCCATGACATTGATAGTTTGTAGAAGAAAGCCTTCAAAATCTTCAATCAATAAAGCTTCAACTGTCCCGAGTCGAAGCCCGTATGTTCGAATGTTGTTGGTCATTGCCTCATTGGTTGAATATAACTCTGAGAGCTCTTTATCAACTTTCTCTTTGTCTCTACAAATGACAGCAATGAGGGCTTGATTCTCCCTAATGGTTTGTTCCAAAGATGGAACTAGGTCTCGCTAATAGGTTTAGACTTCTCCTTTTCACTACTTAAAATTTTTGGTAGAATCCGTTAAGGCCTTTCAAGCTACCTCTACATTTTCTTGGGCAACTTGAGCCTGATGACGGTAGCTTTCGACAGATTCATCGGCCGAGAAGTGGATATTCCACCAGTGGCTGTTTTAGCAGCCAAAAGACATTCATGCATCGAAGAAAACCCGGCCTTGGTGGTCAGCTCTTTGAGAACTTCATTGCACCAGGCTTTGAGAGATAAAAAATATCCCAAAATTTCATCCTTAGCAGCAGCTAAGGAATCCTTTTCCTCCCTTGAACGACTCAGCGCCTCAAGGAGTTCCTGCTGCCTTCTGTGAAGACCACTGTGCCGTAAGCCCAGTTCCTCGTATACTGCGTGAAGCTCCTCTTCGAGCCGAACATACTTGTACCAAAATTGGGATGCATTAATCCGATGCTCCCAAACCCATTCCTCGATCCGATGATGCCACTTCTTTATGATTTGGAAGAAGAAATCGAAGGAGGTACCCCTTTGCAAATGGGGAGGGAGAAATGGTACCAAGTCTAAAATCTACAAAAGACAAAATAAAAAATTAGTAAAGTATGAGAAAATAAAAGTCTTCATTAATAGAAATAAAGGAGTACATTAGGAGCTCTTAAAGGGAGAAATTCTCATACATTTTTTCCTACGCTAGATGCCTCCTGAGATGAACATGAAAGGGTAGGCCTACGTCAAGATCTTGGAGCAGTAAGGGGATTTGGTTCTTTCTACTCGGTGTCTTCATCCACCTCCAGGCCATGGATCTCCTCCGCTGAGAAATACTTGCCGGAGGCCCTCAAGTAGTCGAGCAAGGGGAGTTCGATCCCCCCATCCTGGATAGAATTCCAACAAAGATGGCTCAGTTGTTTGGGCTCCAAATTGTTCTTGTAAACATCCAACATCGTAGCGTATCAGCCGGAAGGTCCTTGGAGATGGAACGGGATAAACTATTCCGGGTAACCCCAACCAAGAGCGCATAAATGAAGGAGAAAAAATCTTGGACTGGACCAACCTATTGGTATATGCCTCAAAAGTCAAAGTCTATTGTTCGGGAGAGCAAAGGTTAGACAGCCTAGAAATTTCCATCTGGGCCTCCAAAAGCTTTGCTTCAAACCTTTTCAGAAGACCGTCATTCTCGGCAGCCTATTCTTTGAGCTCCCTTTTGTAAATAAGGGCTTGTTTTTTAAGCTCTCCCTTATGAATTAAAGCCCATTCCTCAAGCTCCCCCTTGTGAATAATAGCTCTTTTCTCTAACTTTTCCCGATGGGTGAGGGCAGTGACAACATGTTTGGCCTCGTATTCAGAGGCCACCTTCTCCAGATCTTTCATGTAACAGGAAGCAGCTTCACGCAACTCCTTTTCAAGCTCCTTAGACTTAGAAATAGCTTGCTCATCTTCTTGAATCTTCATCAAATAGGCATGGACAATAGAATCCAAGGCAACGGAGAAAGGTGCCTCCAGGAAGAGAGTTAAGCGACCATCCACATGTGGAGGAGGCAGGTTGCTCTTTTCCGAAAGGGGGTCGGCCTCCGTGTTGGCAGTCTCAGAGGGACTAGGTTCAGCCCATGGGATGAATGGAGAGGGGGACATATCATTCATTGTCCTTAAAGGGGAAGGATAAGGCATCGAGACACCATCGTAACCACGTTTCCTCCCATCGTCTTCACTCAGGAGCTCCGACTGAACCTCGAAATGATCCTCCAGTCGAACAGGGCTAAAGTTAGGGTGGCTATGAGGGGCTTCCAAAGAGGCTTCTGCAAAAATTTCCTTAGCCACCATCTTGTTGCCGAAGCTAAGAGTCGCAGCAAAATTCACTAGATAAAAGGAAAAAGATGAAAACAAAAATTTTAAAAATAAAAAAGGGAGACACTAGATAAAAGAAATTGAACTAAGGATGCCGCAAACACCTTCTGAATAGAAAGAAGAGATCCCGATAGGATACTCTTCGGTGTTCTCTACTAGGGCAGGCTCGGGCACAGCCTTAGCAGTTTCAAAGGCACATCAGGAATGTTTAACGCTACTACCCTCAGTCTTATGCTTCTTCGCATCCTTTGAACCCCCTTCATCAACAGCCGAAGAAGGCTTCCTTTTTACGTTTGTTCGGAGGGGCTGATCACCCGCATATTTCTTCTTGATTGCAGTAGCCTCCTCCTTAGTGATATGTGTCCTCTTCTTAGTAATCTTCTCTCTCTTGGCAGCCTTCTCCTTCTTTTCCCTTTGCCAGAAACAGATTCCACAGCCTCCGCTGGAGGTTTGATATGAAATTTTCCTAGATTATAGATCAAGTCATATACTTCTTCTGTCCATACAAAGTTAAAATTCTTCGAGATATCGAGGGGATCACTCAGCAGCAGATCCCTATCCTTCACGACACTCTCTGGAGCAACATATGTGATAGGATTATCAAACTTAGGCTTCGGATTCCAATCTGAAACAAAGTAATCCTCGACCTCCTTCTCAAAAGTAAAAATAGGGGCTTTGTGCCACCCTTTACAGCCACTGGCAATATTTATGGGGTGATCCAGGAATCTATTGCACAAAGTCACGATCCCTCCCAAGAGTTGTATCCTGACCTCCGGATGAATGCATGACTAATCTACTGTCAGAGAGGTAGTATAATGACCTAAAAAGCTCATACAGAGGAGTGACACGTAAGCTGTTGCACCGGTTCATAAATTCCATAACCAGAAGGATGACGTTCGAATGCACTTGGGCTAAGCTCACTTGATGCTCCTTAAAAAGATGAGAAAGGATGGGGTAAAGGGAAACATAACCTGAACTTGAAGTGGTGCTCATAGACAGCGCACATCCCCTCGGATTTTCATCTTCTCGGAGGACCTCCAACATCAAGTCATCTAAAATTCTCACCCAAGAAGGGACGGTCTTAAGCAACTTAGCTATCTCTGAAGCTAGTGTTTCCAGAATTTTGGGAATAGGGGTTAATATCTTCTCAAAAAATTAGGGCCTCCTTGCCTCATCCTCCTGAACATGGGCCCAGCTTGGGACCCGGGACCTTGACAGTACCCATTTTCAATGGAAACCCGCGAGCGGTACGGAGCTACTACTAGAACTCCCCCCAGCATCTGAACCCATAGCAGAATAGCGGTCGTTGAAGATTGAATGGCGCTAGAATCGTGGAGTTGGGAATCATTAAAGGCGGTGGCCCAAGCAGTCAGGAAATAATCCAGAATGGAACCCTTCCCAGATAAAGGCATTTGTGACATGCTTAAAAAAAATAAAGGATAAAGGTTCAGGGAACTTACTAGATAATTTCTGGAAAAGGTAGCCGGAGTTCTCAAAAAATGTGAATGGAAAGAAGGCACTGGCGAAGTGCTCTGAGAGAGAGTAAAGAGTTTGGAAGTTATGAGAATTTTGAGAGTTAAAAGTAAGAACAGTGAAAGTGTTTGCGTGTATATATAGGAAGTGAGAAAGGGAGCAATTATTACCTCGGGCCGCCAAGTGAAAAAGCTGTTGTGTGGGTAAGTGGGCCACGTAGATTGAGGTAATTATGGGAAAATGGTGCACATGAAGCCCGACAGGGGCTCCACACGCCTGGAGAAGAAAGTGGAAGCATCACACGCGCCCTTTCCACTTCCCGTTTAAACATCACGCATGCCCCTTCCACTCCCCGCTTTAGCATCACGCGTGCACTTTCCATTCCCTGCCTTGAATTCAAATTCTAGTCCCATGCAACTTTCCCACTTCCAGTGTTAATTTTAAAATTTTAAATTCCAAGCTCTCTGAACGAGGGTAGGAAGGCCAAGGGCTTAACTTCTCATGACTTCACGTACGAACACCTTTAACATTCAAGAGGACCGGGGCCGTAGCTATGGGACCCTTTCTCCTTAGTGGGAGGATTCGAACGCTTCGCTTTCTGACAGAGATCAGAAGGTTAGAAACTGAATCCCTTTACACTAGGTAATAATTTCAAGACCCCTATCTCTTAGTGGAAGGATTCAAACATCTCACCTTCTGACAAAGATCATAGGGCTAGAGATCAAATCCCTTTACACTAAGCAGTAGTTTTGAAACATCTACTCTCTAGTAGAAAGATTCGAACACTTCACTTTTTAGCACAGACTAAAAACATAAGTTTCGAATCCAACACATTCAAGATAGTGGGGATAACATATCTTATACCCTGTCACATATCAGTAAACTAAATA
This sequence comes from Rubia yunnanensis, assembly GCA_037428765.1. Lineage (NCBI taxonomy): Eukaryota > Viridiplantae > Streptophyta > Magnoliopsida > Gentianales > Rubiaceae > Rubia > Rubia yunnanensis. The sequence goes on from CM075062.1 coordinate 134,268,085, forward strand.
CCAAACCCCCATATCTGCCCAGTAAGGACTGAAGACCCTCGGTTCCTAACACTGATTGGAAAACCAGGGCCCAAACCCTTACCATGGGCTACTAGGGCCCAAAGGTCACCAAGGGATATAAAATAGGCACAATCCAGGCCCTTAGGCCCTAGCATAGACTAGAAAGCCAAGAGCCGAACCCTCAACACATTTTATCTGCTCGAGTAAAAAGTTTGACACCCACTTAGAATGGACCCTCAACTTACCACAGGGATGCTGAAATTATACCCCTCAGGCATTGGGAAGTTCCGGAGGTGAGTACGGATTCGAACCCCCAGTCTGGGGATAAAATTCGAAGGCCAAACCCTCAATTTTCTAGGGGCTATTGATAATGTGCAAAACCGTACGGGCTTAATGTGCGTCTGACCATTGGCCCAAAGCATTACTACTTGAATAAAGCTTCCATTTTGGGTCAGCCCAAGGTGGAGTACTTGCTCCACAAGCAAACAAAACAGTAGCTCTACTTTCCTACCTATATAAAGGCCAAAGGTAATCCTACACACTTAACTATTCATTCCGAATTACAATCTTATATATTGTTTACTTACTTGGCCGTTAGAGCCTCTTCCCTCCTGACAACTCCGGGGGCTTTTCTTTACAGATTCCGGCACGGTGGACGGCATAGAAGCGATGACAAATTGGGGCGAATCAAATCCTACCTTGTTGTTGAAGAAGATGAAATCTTGAAGTGATAATGAGGTAGAATTGAGATGTGGGGGTTAAGAGCTTGGGGGTGGGAAAAATGGTGGGAAAGGGAAGGGGTTTCAAATGGGCAGTAAATGCCCTTTGGAAGCCCATTTGACGCATTTTTTCGCATTTAAAAGGGTTTTCAAATTTGGAAACCCTGTCAGGTGGTTTACGAGTTTGGAAATATCTTAATTCTTTGTAATTAGAGGTCATAACTATTTCCAAGTTCAAAAATAGGTTATATATATATATAACCAATGGGTTTAAACCCCAAAAATCTGAAATTCAAACTCCTCCTCTCCTAATACCCTAAATTGCCAAAATTAAAACCCTAACCCAACTACCAAACTCCCAAATTTCAAACAATGAGCAAGAAGAGCAAGGCTAGCAAGCCACTTACGAGTGATAGGAGTCATCGCCCGATGAAGGAGTTAGGTCAAACCCTGAAATTCTTCAATGAAGAGGCCGAGGTGAGGTATGTAGCTTTTTTGAAGAGAAAAGTGATAAATTCAAAGGGTTTTGATGCTTCTAAGATTAGTAAATTAGGAGTAGATTATTTTCTAGCCCGTTTTAGAATTCAACATCTAGAAAAGTTGCTTTCCATTGGTGAACTCATTCATGTGGATGAGGTGATCCAATTTTATGCAAATTTTGGTCAAAGTCACAACAATCGTGAATTAACTCAAGTTAATAGGAAAGATTTTTTGGTTTCTAAGTATACCATAAACCAAGCCCTAGAATACCCATACACAACCCCTGAAAAATTGAGACCTGATAACCCCCATAGTCCCCTAGAGATCTACCATACTCATTGTTGGTCGGGGGTGAGTGAGGCAACCCCCCTCTATCCTGTGGACATGGAGTATAAATATTTTAAGAGGTCGGGTAGTGATGCAGGAAAGGCCGATTCCTATGACATTAGCGTATTGACCGTTATGAAACGACTCATCTACGAGTGGATTTGCTTCAATGTCTTGCCAATGGGTGGCCACACATGCGGGCCTACCATTGGTAACTTGATGTTGTTTTACTATGTCATGGAGGGGGTAAAAATCAACCCCGGCTACACTATCATGTCGTTCATGTTTAAGGTGGCTCACACTAAGAAAAGGGACCTACCCTACAATGGAATAATCTATGTGATGTTGAAGAAGGCAGGAGTGCAAGTAGTCGACAAGCCCTCTACCATTTACAACTACGACGAAGCTCGGTTCCTACACAAACAACTCCATTTTGATGAGCTCGCAGGTAAATGGGAGCCAAGAGTACTACCTGGTTAACAAGCGAAGAATGCCAAGCTAGCTCACGAGGTATAACTAGATCCAGTAAGTTATAGTATAACATTTTATTTTACAAGAAATATAGGACAACGTAAATATATTCTAGTTTTATAATACATGTAAACTGACAGGTTCATAGACCAGTTGTGAGGTGAGGCTAAAGAAGTATTTTGATTGCTTGTGAGCCAACGTCACCGAGACACACGAGATGTTGAGCCAGGCCCACTCGCCGCGTGTGACGTTCATTGAAAGGAATTCACCTTGAACTGAGTGACGATGAAGATGGTGCAACCTTCGAGCCTGTTTTCTCGGAGACTAGTGCCGAGGAGGAAGATCAATCTCGGAGCCTGTTTTAAGCATATGTTGCATATTGCTACATCCAAGAAGTTGATCAAAGGCCTCCCATTCGACCATTTGATCACACTAATTTTGAAGAATGTTGGGGGGTTGGTCATTTGTGGGAAGGAGAATGGGCCAAAGTATTTTGACAAAGCATACTTCGAGAAGAAAGATTGGGTCTTGATTGACAAGAAGTGGTTTTAAAAGGTCGGGGAAGCTTTGGAGCCTAACAAAAGGCCACAAGTGGAGGAAATGCCACAAAATGAGGAAGGTTAGTGAATTTTGATAGTTGAAATATATTTTTTCCAAACTTATTTATTCTTTTGATTATAACTTTATTTTTAATAATGAAGGTAGCTTATATAAAGGGTTTCAAAGATTGTTACAAGTGGATGGGTAAAGAACTATGCACAATGAAGTCAAAGATCAAATTCTTGGAGAAGTCACAGAGAGCTAACGAGCGACACCTCGTGTCAACCTCCCGCCCACGAGTCAACCGTGATGCTTTGACTGCCAACATGGAAAATGAAGAAGAGTGATTAGTTTCATTGATCTAAGTTATGCTATGATTATGTAAATGTTATCACTATAACTTTTATTTTGATTTAGGATTTGTTATATTCTGATATCATCTTGTTTTGACTACTAATTAAACCATCTAGTCATAAATGGACACAGTTTGACTTCAAATCGAGCATTAATATTCCATTACAAATAACCCAAATAGTGATATCAAACACAACAAGTTAGATAACAAACCTCAAGGATGTACCATTAGTCACTTATGCTTCCTTTTCCTCACTTTTTTTTTCTTCTACGGTTAACCTTCCCTCTAGCAACAACCCACATACCCTCGTCATGATCATTGCGGCCGAGCAAACCGTGAAGACTAGTGTTATTCTCCTGAAGGAAACTATCATCTTGCCATCCACCACTCGGGGTATACTTCCCAAATCCAATGATCTCCTATATTTCATTCTCTACAACAAAAGATCATTTTCTTTCAACAACATCCCACCGAAAATCTAGAGGATCCCTAACATAGAAAACCTGATGCGCCTGAGATACCAGAATGAATGGATCGTCCTTCCAGCCCACCTTACTTTTATCAACAAGGGTGAAACCCAAACCGTCGGTGCACTGACCCTTGTTAATATCCATCCACTCACATTTAAATACAGGGACCCTCATGGTGACATAGTCCAGCTCCCAAATCTCAGAGATCGTGCCAAAGTAACACTTTTAAGGGTACATTGGATTCTCTACACTTGCACCTCCTACATGCAATGCTTCAGAGACGAGTGACACGCCACTGTTCTAAGACACACTCTTTTCATCATTTGCTTTAGTACCAAAAGTGAAACCATTAATGTTGTAACCGGCGTAGGACAAAACGGTTCCCAATGGTCTACGAGCCAACCACTTAACTTTAGAGGAATGTTCCCCGCTGGCCACGTGGTCCCTCAACCATGACGCAAATATTCTAGCATGCGGTTCAAGGACCTGAGCCTCATCAAAATGTGGGTGCACAACTCGTATGGCATCCGTATGAACCTCAATGTAAGGGACTAATTCCTCATGGTTCCGTAATAAATAAAAATGAGCTGTGACTAAATCTTTGGCACTAGGACTAAACAGTCTCCCCTCTCTCACCCCTACACCCTCCAACCTCCCATCATACCTACCCAATGAAACACCGACAGATTCAACTTGCTTCATATAGTCAGTGCAAAACTCGATGACCTCTTCTGTCACGTACCGCTGCACAATACTAGCATCTGGCTTGTACCAATTTTTCACAAAATGCTTGAATATTTTCATGTTTCTCTCAAAGGGGTACATCCATCTCAAAAAAATTGGACCACAAAGCTTTATCTCCCAAACCAAATGAACACATAAGTGGACCATAATGTCAAAGAAAGAGGGCGAAAATACATTTCCATACGACATAAAACTTCAACAATCATTCTTGCAACCTATCCAACTTCGAAATACTTATACTCTTACAAAAAAATCGATTTAAAAAAAACATAGCTTCGTAATGCACAATCTCCCATAGGATGGGAGTGAAGCTTGAATTGCAATGGCATTCAATTCCTGCATAAGGTTATGACAATCGTGTGACTTCAACCCAACTAACTTCAACTCTTCAACTAACGCACAAGTTCTAATGTTGGACGAGTCTGAATCTGGAACCTTCACGCTACACAATGTTTCACAAAAATATTTCTTCTCCGAATGCGCATAGAATAGCATGTAGGGGGGAAATAGCAATTTCCCCCTTCCTTGATGAGCCCTAGATTCTTCTGAATTCCCATCTCAACCAAGTCAAGCCTAGCTTTCAACCCAGTCAAGCCTAGCTTTCAACCCATCCTTTGTTTTTCCAGGGGTATCCAACAACGTCTCAATCAATGAATCACAAATATTCTTCTCAATGTGCATTACATCCAAATAATATCTAGCATCCAAATCCTTTCAATACAAGAGATTGAAACAAAAAACAGTGCATTTCTTCCAAGGACCATCAAAAACTGCTTTTCCTTTGTTCTTCCCAAAGTCATTGGGAAAGCTCTTCACATTTTCAAAAACATATGTACCATTTAGTGGCACCGGAGGTCCTCTATCCTCCACTTTCCCATTGAACCACCTCTTTGCCAAGCACCATGGGTGTCCCTCTGGAAGAAACCTCTGATGTCCCTGATAAACTGTTTTACAACCGTGTTTCAGTTGACAAAAGTCAGTATCCCTATCACAAACGGGACAAGCTAAGTGCCCTTTCACAGAATATCCAGACAAATTTCCATATGTCGGGAAGTCATTAATGGTGAAAAATAACATAGCTTTCAAAGTGAAGAAATCTTATACTAGACCATCATATATTCGAACACCATCTTTGAACAGAGTCGAAAGATCCTCCACGAGAGGAGCAAGATACACATCAATATCATTACCCTGCTGCTTCGGCCCTGATATCTTCAAAGACAGCATAATATACTTGCGCTTCATGGTTAACTAAGACAGAAGGTTATACATCACCAACATAACATGGCAACTGCTATGAGCACTGCTCATATCACCAAATGGATTCATACCGTCCGTACACAACCCTAACCTCAAATGGCAGGGATCTTTGCCAAATTCAGGGTACATGGCATCAAATTTCTTCCATTGCTCACCATCTGAAATATGTCTAATCACATCATCCGCCGACCGAACCCTATCTGCATGCCAATGCAGCAACTTTACATCTTCCCTACAAGCATACAACTTCTCCAAATGGGGAATGATAGGTATATACCATAACACTTTTATCGACATCTTTTTCTTTGATTGAGACACAACTTCAGCACCCACAGCAACCCCCCCCCCCTTCAACTTGTATTGAGACTCGCCAAAAACCTGAAAAATTTCTCGAGTTTTATCATTTCCCCCCTATTAACATACAATCGCTTGGACACGCATGAATTTTCTGTAGTTCCAATCCCATGGGGCATAGAAATTTTTTCACGGCATACGACCTATTAGGCAACACATTGCCTTCCGGAAGCAAATCCCTAAACAACTCAAGAGCCTCAGTCAACGACTTATCAATCCAACCAAAATTTTCCTTTAAATTGATTACTTGCAATGTCACACTCAAACCCAAGTGTTTAGAACCTTTGTACAAGGGCGTTCCTTTGTCATTAATCAGTGCCTGCAACGACTCGAGTTTCCCTTTGAACTTCCTTGCAATATCTTCCACCATTTCATCAAACTCAACATTGCCATCTAATTCATCTCCCACCTTCGTGTTCTCCACTTCAATAGTTTCGGAGGGATCCTCAATTAATTCCCCATGCCATACCTTACGAGATGCTCCCGCATCTTCTTCCTCCCTAAACAAGCATCATTTCTACCATCCTTACATGGGCAACGTGCTTGTACCTCACCTTTTTTAGAAGCATCTTCAAACGCTAAAGAAATAAATGAATCTACCAAGGGCATGTACTCTGGCAATTTTCTAAGATCATTACCAATGAGATCATCTCGATCCATTTTCCTACAAGTTAATTACAGCACAACCCATGACCATTCATAATTATCAATCTCATATAACCATCACAACCCTAGCTAATATTTGCAAGATTAAGAAAATAGTTTGAAATACATGACTAACCCCTTCCGATGCAGTATGAAATCACCTCTTCCTCAATGGACAAGAAAATGGGAGCAAACCCTTCACAATTTTGGAAATGTGGGTATTAAATGAGAAGGGTGCATTTTTTTTATATACTACAACAGTTTTCAAACTTGGAAACTGAGAATCAGGAATGGCAATGCACGATTACTAGGTTTCCAAACTCGAAAACAAGATCAGGCGAAATTACGAGTCCGGAATTAACATCTTCTCTTCATTACCAGGAAAACTACAATTTTCGAGTTCGGATTTGCTGTCTTTCATACTTTCTGAACTCGGAAAGTTGTATATTTAAAAGCGGTTATAACTTACCACCTTTAAATCGAGCCATTTAAAGGCGGTTCTAACCTCAACCGCCTTCCATTGGCCACATTTAAAGGCGATTATTACAAAACCGCCTTAAATTTTTATTAAAAAAACCGCCTTCAAAATACTGCCAGGGGTACGACAAGTCGGTTTTAGGCAGATTTTTCAAAACTGCCTTCCAATCATGCCTTCAGTAGAAACCTCTCCACTAGTGACTGCAGGAAATAATGAAGCGCAAAGTGGCGATGATGAAAATAATTTCATGGATGAGAACAATTGGGAGAAATGATGATTTTGCTTGCATTTCATTTCCAAAATGATGTTGCAATCGTAACATACTTTAATTTTAAGCTTATTATTCAATGAATGACGGTCAACTATCCAAATAAATATAATTTTTATTAATTTTTTTCAATGTTGAATTTAATTTATTAGTGTTGATATGAGTTTAGTGGTGATGACTGATGAGTTAAGTTTATAGTGATGAATTAAGTTTATTGATGATGAAATGCGATAAAATTAAATCCTGGACGGGCCATTAATTATAAATTATTATCAACTCATATAAAAAATATGTAATTATTGTAGGTAGCAAATTAAACATAGTAAATACTGCATGAACAAAGAACCAGCCGGAGCATGAACGGAAAAACTGGAGGTATCAATCGGCCGTCCGATCAGTAGCTGTTGATGCCGTAACCGGGAGGGGCAGCGATGGGCTCCGGCGCGACGGAAGCCTTCGGAGCACAGGCGGCCTCGGAGGAAAGCTGGCGGCGGAAAGAGACGGATCCATATGAAGCTCCGGCCACATTGCTTGAGCCGCTAAGCTGAGCCATTTCACGGCGCCGTGGAGTTGTGTTCATCCGAGACTGGCACAAGATTCTCAAATCACCCCCTGAGATATTGATGTATTGTGTTAGGATCCCTAATCTTATGTGTAATGTGAAGAATAAAGATTAATGGATGCTATTAATTTCACAAACTTTTATTTTATACTGACTAACTTTCTAGTCCTTTCATAATTGATGTAACTAATAGAGTGATTTGATGTTTGTTTTTATTTAATGTAACGAGTTTCCTACTATAACTTTTAAAAACTTTTAAAATGTAACGAAATTTAAAAATAATTCAAATAAGATTTTTTTGTGATTGGTCTAACCATTAGTCGCTCTAACTAAAGGCTTTCTCGATTAATATTCGTTTTATTCCCTTGTATTTTTCATAGCTTTTTGCAAATTGCCTCTATTTTCTTATAATCACTTTTCATTTTTCAGAACACAAACTCTTGTTTTAGACCATATAACCATTAGAATGAGTCATTTTATAATTAATATAATTAACAAATGAGAATAGGTACAGAATGGTACCCACTTTTAGGTGAAATTCACAGTTTGATACCCAATTTTTAAAATTATTCTTAACAGTACCCATTTTTATATAAATATCCCGAAAAAAGTATTTTTTTAGTTAAAAGCGCGTACCATTATGACACAATTGTGATCCACATAAAAAAAATGAATACCTTTATAGGACAAATTCAAATTTTGGGTAACAAACAGTGAACTTCAATTAAAAGTGGGTACCATCTTAAACAATCTCTCATTAATTAACATAGTGATTTGAGGTTTGATTTTATTTATTAAAATGATATATAATGATATATAAATATTTATAATTTAATCGTCAAAGTTCTTTAACCGAAGTTTTCCATATCCGTTAATCATCTAACACGAGACTTTCTGTTTTCTTAAAAGTATATCTAGATTACCTTCAGCGGTGATTAAGTTGGAGTAAAGATCGACGACATTAGGGCAATTGTTGAGGCAATCTTCGGAGCAAAGCCTCGCCGTGAACTGAGGCTCCAATAGAGAGTCCGATGAGATCCCCATCGCATATCTATCCACGCCGCACGCCTCCACGCACTCGTCCGTCTCGATATGTTCCCGGACGCCGCCGTCCACCACCACTTCCGATGTCCGGCACCGGATTTCCCTGTCCTCCGGGGTGCTGCCGGTCTCCAGCAAGCACCGCTTCCCGGACGACGAAACCGAGAGTGAACACATCCTCACCGGAATATCCTCACACAACAGCTCACCTGTTATGATCATAGCATTGCATACGTTTAAGAAAATGGTAGATTTGAAACAAGTTTGATCAAGTATAAGTGTGCCTAGATAAGTTTTGATTTTTTGAAAAATTTAGGGTAGAAAACATTAGACAATATCTCATGTGTTATATTTCAATTTTTGGATACCATAAAAATATTGACAATTTTGATTTAAAAAATAGTTAAATATATCGCTTGAACGTGACACGGGCATCATTATTCGCCGTCATCCAAAAATAAATAAATTCGAGAGTCCAACCTTAAAATATGGTCAAATTTCAAAGTTGATGACTGTACCAATTAATATGACAATAATAAAATATTCTGTCAATTTATGAAAGGCAAAATTTTGGAAAAGATGATGAGAAGATAGGGTTTAATTAGAATAATAAAAAAATAAAATATTTTAGCTACAATATTAAAATTTTATTATACAATATGTAGTAGTTATGAAGTTTATGACCCGATTATTGAAACTCATAAATTTTTTTTCTATTTTTTCTAATTTACAGTTTAAACCTTAATTTTTCAATACATTATAGAAAGATCGTCTTTAAAAGTTTAAAAGATGGACTCTTTATGAAATACATCTCATCAATTTAGTGGGATAGCATCAACTGATCTGATATATCAATACATATTTCTATACATATTCCAGTGTAGTCGAGTTTCGAATTTTATATATTACTCTAGTAGTCCACCCATTTCCTACATTAGCTTACAAATAAGAATTAAAACATAAATCTGACCAAAATTATATATTCACCCTAGACTGTTTCTAGAATGCAAAATAGGTAATATATACTGCAGAAAAAAAAACAATCAAAGAATCCTTAAATTAAGGGAGCGTGTAATTACCAAGAGCTCCTTGTAGGAAAAGAGAGAGAGCTAGGAAGAGGATGAGGGCCATTATTTTGCTTGAACTGGTATTGGAAATTTGGAAGAGTGCTAAGTATAAAGCTAGCAAGCTTTAATTTGATATCTGATGCTAATTTTATCTGATTGCTATATATACATAGTGGACGAAATTAGAAGCGTTATTAACGAAGAATTGATGACAGGGATTATTAATTAATTAACAAAGATTAATTACAGCATGTATATGTTGGCACCATTAGATTGGGCGATGATGTTTTAGTGTATATATTTGCCATATGGTATATGCTATGCCTAAGTTGTGATCTCGATCGATGTTTATGTGCTTGTTAGTGGATGAAGACGACGTATATATGATGCCTCATTTTTGGCTGGTAATATGATACTCCTTCCGTTCCCATCAAAAGTGTCTAATAAGATAAATCAGATTACTGATTAGATTATAATTTATTATGACTAGAGTTTTTTCCTTATTACATTTCTATTGTACTCTCTATATATTCAGTTATCAGTAATACAATTGTTTACGGCAAATTATTCTATCATGGTATCAGAGCAAGTTCTGATCCTAAATCATTAATCATAAATTTATTTCTTTCCCGGCCGATCAAGGCAACTGTTTCCGGCGACTTTCCCGACAAATTCCGGCAACTCCCGGCCATCTCCCGGCAGCCTTCTTCGTCCAACCTCCTCTTCACCGGCGTCACTGCGACGTCAGCAGAAGTCGTCATCTTCCGGCTTCCTTTCTTCAACCGGCGGCGTTCCAGCGGCGGTATTCATCTCCGGCATCCTCTTAATTTTCATTTGCTTCATCACCGGCGAACTCAAGTTTCTATTTTCTGGCGAGTTCTTGCCCGTCGGTCTTTCTCCAGCAACGCCTTCTTCCAGCGGCGAGTTTCCATTTTCCAGCGGCGAGTTTCCATTTTCCAGCGGCGAGATCCACGCGCCCGCTTGAAGAAGAACCCTCCAACGCGTGAAGGTCACGCGCGAGTTGACTCGGGCAACATTGATTTTATCGCGTCCTCCAATTTATTGCGAGTTAAGCTGTTTCTCGCGAGTTGAAGCTATTTCTCGCGAGTTGAGGTGCTTTCTCACAAGTTGCTCAAATTCTCGTTAGCACCCAGTCAATTTCTGTGCAATTTTTGGTCTTTTGCTATGGTTTATTTGGGCCCTACATCTCGGGAAGATTGCTTCATTAATTGGATTGCGGACAAGGTGTTGTTTCAGGCCGGTTTGAATGGTCCCAGTCGTCATTTTTTGTCAAATCAGTGGATCGTTGATTCAGGTGCTACATCTCATATCACTGCTTGCACCAGTCACCTTGATAAGGTACAATGTTATCGTGGTTCTGATTCTATTCTTGTTGGAAATGGTGAATCATTATCTATTTCTCACATCAGCTAATGTCATTTCTCTGGTTTTTCTGTTAATGATGTCCTTGTGTCCCTAAGATTACTAGAAGTTTATTGTCCATTAGTAAGCTTACTCGTGATTTACCTGTCCGTGTTATATTTGATGCCAACGCATTTTTCCATTGAGCACAAGCATACAGGGAAGATAATTGGTCAAGGCCATCATAGTTCAGGTCTTTATTTTCTTGAGACTGGTGATTCCAGCTTTGTAGGCAAATTACGTTCTGGAAAGCTCCAGGCTTCTTTTGAGCATTGGCACTCTCGCCTCGGTCATGTGTCTCATGATACTGTTCAGTTGTTAAGTCGACGTGGCCATATTACTGTCATTTCCGCTATGCCAGCATCTGTTAGTTGCTCTCCTTGTCAGATGGCCAAGAGTAGCCGTTTACCTTTTTCCACTAGTGACAAGCGCACTACGGGTTTGTTGGATAAGGTGCATTGTGATTTGTGGGGACCAGCCCTTGTTTTATCAGCAGGTGATTTTTCTTATTATGCTATTTTCATCGATATTTTTTGCGATTCACATGGTTTTTCCCGGTGCAGTATAAGTCGGACTTCTATGAAACATTTACCCAGTTCCAGAAATTCGTTGAGACCCAATTTTCTACTAGGGTTAAAAAATTTCAGACCGATAGTGGCACGGAATTTACTAATCATCGACTTCAGGCTCACTTCATATCATGTGGCATTCATCATCAGATGTCATCACCCTATACACCTGCTCAGAATGGCCGAGCTGAGCGGAAGCATCGTCACATCACAGAGACTGGCCTTGCCATATTTTTTCACTCTTACGTGCCACACTGTTATTGGGTTGAAGCTTTCTCCTCCGCGGTTTACATCATTAACTGTCTGCCTAGTTCAGTTCTTGGTGGAAAATCACCTTTTGAGGCTGTGTTTGGTCATGTGCCTGACTATACCCTCTTTCACCCATTTGGTTGCCGTGCATTTCCATGTCTGCGTGCCACCGCTACTGATAAGTTTGCACCGCGATCCATTCTGTGTGTTTTTATTGGCTACAGCCCTCGTCACAATGGCTTCCAGTGTCTCGACCCCACTTCTAGGCGTATCTATATCTCTCGCCCCGTTCGTTTTGATGAAACCTTATTCCCTTATGTCTCATCTTCCACGGACAGTCGTTCTATTTTGGATCTGGAAATTTCATCTTTTTTTTATGGAGCTGTTACTTCACCGATTGGGGCTACCACACCTGTGCCTGTTCCAGCCACCTCTCCTTCACCACCATGATCTATCTGGGTGGCCGACCCGGACCCAGCTCCTCGGCCAATGGCCACCACACCTCAGCCGCCGACCATCAGGCATCAGCCACCGACCACCACATCTCAGCTAGTATCGGTCGTCCTTTCTCCAGTAACTTCGGACGGCCACTCTCCAGTCAGTGCAGCTCGATCTTCTTCGGCGTCGTCAGCTGGTTCGACTCTTCCAGCCTCACCGCCCCAGCTTCGTACCCATCGGATGGCTACTCGGTCTACTACTGGTGTCATTCAGCGCCGAGACTATTCATATATTATTGCTCATAGTCTCACTGTCGCACTCCTTTCTCAGACAGAGCCCACTGATTATTGCTCTGCCCTTTAGGATCTAGCCTGGGTTTCAGCCATGGATGATGAGATGGCTGCTCTTCGTGGTCAGCACACTTGGGATTTGGTGCCTCGACCTTCGAATATCAACATTGTTGGCTCCAAATGGATCTATATGCTCAAGTATCAACCAGATGGCACTATTGAGCATCACAAAGCTAGACTTGTGGCGCAGGGTTTCTCGCAGATTCTGGGTTTTGATTTTGATCACACTTTCAGTCCTGTGGTCTAAGCCTCCACTGTTAGGACGGTTCTCACCATAGCCACCATGCGTTCTTGGCCACTTCATCAGTTGGATGTTAAGAATGCCTTCCTTAATGGTGTTCTTGATGTTCCAGTCTACATGAAGCAGTCTGTTGGTTGTCAGGATGCTGCTCATCCAGAATATGTTTGTCGCTTGCGAAAGGCCATTTATGGTCTTAAGCAGCCTCCCGGGCTTCGTTCCAGCGTTTCAGCAGCTATTTGACACAGCTTGGTTTTCGGTGTAGCTCAGCTGATACTTCTTTATTTGTCCTCTCGAGAGGGTCGTCGTTACTGTATCTACTTGTATGTGGACGATATCATTCTTATAGGCAATGACTCGACTCTTCTTCGCCAGTTCATCGATCAGACACAGAGAGAGTTTGCGATCAAGGATCTTGGTGCTCTTCATTACTTTCTTGGCCTTGAAGTTTCGCCTACCTCCTTAGAGTTACTTCTTGGCCAAGCAAAGTATGCTCGTGATATTTTGAATTGGGCCGGTATGTCTGACGCAGCACCTATTTCTACTCCATTTGTCGCTAGTTCTCAGCTTCACAGCTCTACCAGTCCTCCGTTCCGGAATCCTACACTTTATCGTTCTCTTGTTGGTGCTCTCCAATATCACACCATCTCTAGCCCGGATTTGGCATTCTCGGTCAACACAGTGAGTCAGTATCTTCAGGATCCCAGAGATGACCATTTCGCTGCAGTGACACGGATTTTGCGGTATGTTCGTGGGACTCTTCATTTTGGTCTTAGCTTTCGTTCTGCTAGTACTCCTGATGTGTTAGGGGTACTCTGATGCTGACTGGGCTCGCTGTCTGGAGACTCGTCGGTCCACTTATGGTTATGCGGCCCATCTTGGTGGGAATCTGGTTTCTTGGAGTGCCAAGAAACAGCCCGTAGTTTCTCTCTCTAGTACTGAGTCTGAATACCGTGCTCTCGCCAACACTGCTTCAAAAGTGGTATGGCTTACTCATTTGCTTTGTGATCTTCGGGTTCCGCTTTCTGGTTCTCCGCTGCTGTTATGCGACAATAACAGTGCTATCTTCTTGGCTCAGAATCCGGTGGCGCACAAGCAGGCGAAGCACATCGACATTGACTACCATTTTGTTCGTGAGTTGGTGACATCTGGAAAGCTGCGTGTTGCTCATGTTCCGACTTCTCTTCATATTGCGGATATTTTCACCAAAGGGCTCTCTCGTCCGTTGTTCGAGTTCTTTCGGTCCAAGCTGTGCGTTGGCAAGCATCTGACGCTTCGCTTGAGGGGGGGTTTTAGGATTAATCAGATTACTTATTAGATTATGATTTATTATGATTAGAGTTCTTTTCTTATTACACCTCTATTGTACTATCTATATATTCAGTTATCAGTAATGCAATTGTTTACGGTAAATCATTCTATCAATAATCATCTTTTTACATAACTATTTATGCATGTTGATGTAATAGAAAAAGTGAAAAAATAAATTAAGCTGATCAAATTTCAGTCTAAATAAGAAAATAACTAAGATTGAAATATTTACTTTGAACATATAAAAATAGAAAGTATGAATTTTTTATTAAGGTGGAGGGAGTAACATTTACTGGAGCTAGACGCGCATAAATACAGATGCATCAAAGAAATTTGAAATTTCATACATTTAAATAGTTGGACCATCGGCCATCAACTATGATCACACCCTTATGAACCACCAAAATAGTTCCATAATGTCATATTAATTAATCCCTCCGGTACTCTATTTATGTCCCCATTTTTTTCTTTAAAAAATTCAAGTCATGTTTGATCAACGATAATTTTTGTTACGTACGATAACAGATTATAAAATTTTACTTTTTAAAAATTACCTTTTATGGAGAATTCAAAGATATCTCACATAAAGTCAATTACAGTATACAGCAAACATTATCAATAATCAAATATGCATTAAAAAATGTCTAGTCAAGGGGGCATAAATAGAGGATCGGAGGGAGTATATCAATACTATATTTTATATTTTATATTTTGTTTAAAAAAACATAATCTGACTCCCTATGTTATAAGAGAGAGTGAGTGAACCACCAAACCAGTGATCAATCTATACTTATAATTTTATATAATCATCTTAAAAGTATATATTGAATTTTTAATAAAACCAATGTTTGCCAGCTGCATTTGATGGCATGTACCCAATTCCAATGTTTGATCGCATTCATTTGATTCACATTATTGTCCTCCAGTAGGTGTCTTCAACGATTAAAATTGGGGTAGAAAATTTATTATTAACTTAAAAAAACCATAATAATGGGACTCGAGGAACGGGGGATTCAACATTTGTTGCACGTGGGCGGGCACAAAGCAGACCACTTGATCAAACTTAAGTGGTTAATTTATTATTAACTTTATGCTGGATCTCAAAATAAAATACTTAATCAAAGTATGAAATTCATTTATAAAGTATACTTGTTAACTGAATTTAATGCTTCATCTGTCTCAGTCGAATGTGCACACTTTTTGGTCACCTTTCTCAGGTCATGTTTGACCATCAATAGCTTTGATTACGTATACTACTAGTGTATTAAAATTTGATATTTAGAAACTATATGATGCATGTAATCGAACAATATTTCACATGATGATATTGGTGTCTATATACTAAATCAAATTTATGGTCAAATGTGTCATGAGAAAGTTGACCAAAAACTGTGCAGATTCGCCTGGGACGGAGGGAGTA
Source organism: Rubia yunnanensis (assembly GCA_037428765.1). Classification (NCBI taxonomy): domain Eukaryota; kingdom Viridiplantae; phylum Streptophyta; class Magnoliopsida; order Gentianales; family Rubiaceae; genus Rubia; species Rubia yunnanensis. Next base: position 134,283,863 of record CM075062.1, read on the forward strand.
GTACCTTTTATAGTTTTACCCTATTTTCCCAAGCACAATAGAACGGAAATTTTTTACTTTGTTTTTTCGGTGCTTTTAACGAGAGGTATTTAAGTAACTACGTAGTAATTTGTACATAGTATTTTTAAAAAATCATTTGAAGTCATTTTGAATAATAAGTATTAATTAACATTAATCAAAATATTTTTATTTTGAAGTGAATAAAAATAACCAATTTACAGAGAGTCCGTCTCTTGAAAGACGGTCTTTCCATAAGCCATAGAAAGACCAAGGTTTAAAGTGCAAATTAGAAGAAATGAAGATGAAATTTTTGAGTTGCATGAATCGGATTATAAATTTTATAACTACTACACGTTGCATAATAAATTTTTAATATTGCAACTAAAACTTTTTACCTTTTATTATTCTAATTAAACCACGCATTTCCATAAGCATATGGAATGACCGTCTTTCCCAAGACTTTGCCATTTACAAAACAAACT